>CM060386.1:18815721-20065721 GCA_030545235.1 Helianthus tuberosus | reverse complement strand
CTCTGTTACGCCGATGTCGCCCGTCACTCACCACAACCTGATGGTGGTGGTCGCCGTTTCAACTGCCGAAGAGGAAGGTGTGGTTGTCGTTGAGAGACACCGGAAATCAGGGAGTCAAAAAGGGGGGGTCCGTCGCAAAATTCTGCCCCCACCGCCGCTGTGAGTGGCGGCGCCGCCTCCCGCGGTCGCCGGTGCACCACCTGGAGATAAGAAGAGATGAAGAGATGAAGTCTTTGAAGAGAGAGAGAGAGTTCTGTTACTTCTGTATGTGTGGGTGTATATATATTATATATAATTGTTTTAGGTATTAAATATATACAATTAAATATAATAATTTTTAAAATACCCAAAATACCCCTGGAGATAAGAACAAAAAAGAGGGTTGAAATTGGGAATTCTAGTCAAATTTGAAATTTGGACCAAAATGGCAACAAAAACCAAACCACAGGGCTCTGGATGTAATAAGTTTGAGATTTGGACTAAAGTGGCAAAACTAGCCAAACCACAGGGACCAAAATGGCAGTTTACTCTTTTTTTTTCTTTATGAAGGGTGACTTTCTATGTACAGGACCCAGTGGCGGACCCAGGAATTTTTTCATAGGGGTGCGGAACATTTTTAAAAATTTTAGGCCCCTAGGTATATAAGTAAAAAAATCGGTTCGGTTCGGGTCGTGTCGGGTCGGGTCATGTAAAACAAAAGAAATCGCGCCATAACGTCCTTACTCATGGTTCCTATCACAAATAAATTGATCCATAAGTTCATCGCTCCATAACATAATGTTTCAATTTTAATTTTCAACCCTAGAAATCGTGTGTAATCACCCTAAAAATCATCAAAACAACATAATCACCCTAAAAATCATCTAAACAACCATAAACAACGTCAAAACACATGAAATTTCAAACCTATTTAAGAATTTTGTTACCCTTTGGTGTCGGACGGCGGTGGTTCGCGGCTGCTGATGACGTGCTGTTGTGGTTGCTATTGTGTTCGATGATCGCTGGCAGGAGACGACCCAAGAGAGGGAGGGCGAGAGGAATTCTAAGAGACTATTGGGCTTATTTTAATTATTATAGTTTGAACTTAGGTTGAGTTTGGTTAATAGGCTAGTAATTAGTGGGCTAATTATGTTTTGATGAATAGTGAGTTAAGGTATTGGGTATTTGGGTTAAGTTGGGTAGTATAAGTTTATATAATTTAGGTAGTTTTTTTTTTAATTAGAGTTTACTAAAAAAAATTAAAATATAAATCGATAGCATTTTTCACCTAAGGTGTGTGGACAAAAAATTCCAAGGGGTGCGGATGAAAAAATCCAAGGGGTGCGGTCGGGATTTTCAACGGAAAATAGCACTAAATTTTTTTTTCTCGGGGGTGCACCCGCCCACCTTGGGCTAGGGGTGAGTCCGCCCCTGACAGGACCTAGTGGTTACCGGGTTTTTGTCAATGTAGATTCATAAATTTAATAATATATGAAAACTTAAATACATAAAATACAAATTTATAAGTTGTAAACTAATAAGAGATTTAGAAAGAAAAAAATAATAAAGAAAATATTGAAATTTGAATTGTCCACACGCTCTGGTTCACCAGCTCAACCAGTCTCAACGTGAAGACGGTTCAAGAAGCTATAACATGACTGATTATGTATCTGGTTCCCGTCTGACATATGTCCACTCTATCATGAAAACATTACAAAATACCATTCAAATGTTTAGAGGGACTATCAAAACCTTTCATCATTAGCAAAGAAATGTAAAGTTTTATAGTTGTCCCATGTAAATAAGAATTAGAAAAAAAAATCTCAATAGCTTATAAGTTTGATGATCATTTTTTATTACTTATAAAGTTTGTTGTTGTTTTTTTTTTTTTTTTTTTTTCTTGAGGTTAGACTTTTGGATGGAAAGAGACATGTCATGTGTGAATTGCATGACACATTTAGTGTGAAGTTCACATGACATATATGAAAACGAAGATCTAAACCTTCTTCACAAAAAGTCCTTGACTCCTTGTAATGGCATAAAAGACCCTTATATTTGGCCATTTTCTATAATGCCCCCCTTCTATTTCCGCTGAATTTATCCTTTTCATAAATACTTTTTAATTACCAAATAATTTTTAGTTACAAAATTAATTACATTTTTAAGGTAGTTCCTGTTTGGTTATTAGAAAGACATTGAGTACCATTTTATAACAGAATTTTTGGTTATTTAAATAGAAGTATGTTTCTAATCTAGGTTTATTTTTTATTTTTGCTTTGTCCCACTTAAAAATGGTTCAGTTATAATGTTTTAGCTCAATTATGCACGTTTTAAGCTCAATTATGAACAGTTGCAACATGAATGCAAATGTTTGAAGCTGGAAATGGAGTTATAAAAACTGGGAACATATGTATAAAAGTTGGAAAATCACAAACATACAAGGCTAGGTTTAGTTTCAGTTAAAGTTGGTTAACAAAGACATTAACCATAACCATAATTGAACAATTGGTTAATCAGATTCACAAAACCATGATCTAATCGGTTTTGTCAACTATGGTTAATTTCGATTAACAATTTAAAATCAAGTTGTGAATAGTACTGTATAATGTTTTAAGAAATTCAGCATATAACATTGTGGCATGTTTATCTTTATATGCATTTTGATACGTCTTTAACCCGTTTTGTTGAACGAGCCAAATATATTTGATTTTTTCTTATTTTTTCAATACATTTTTGTTTTTCCTGTGTAAGTTTTAATATACACTGTTTACAAACCTTCGAATATAATTTATGTTTCGATACGCCTTTAACCCATTTCACTTGATTTTCCTCAAATAGGTTACATTCGTAAACTTAAAAAAATCTTAATACATAATTGTATTACCGTATAAGCTTTATTAAAAATGCCTTGTATTCAAACTTGATCTTGCAAATTATATCAAACATCAATACATATCAGTGATGTAAAAAATCAATAAAAACTAAAACAGAATTCCCGCGACATCACACGAGAATCTACTAATCTTACTCATTTTAACCAAACTAAAAATATTGTTATCCATTAAACAAAACCCATACCACATAATCAACTTCCTAAATCTTTAGATTTTCCATTCCTTAATTACAGCACCCTTTGACTTTTCCAATAGTTTTTAACTTTGACCAGTCCACCCCAAAATCTAAACCTCCTTTTAGGGTGTAAGGAGTGGTTAAACACTTTGGAGTGGTAAACTAAAAAACCGACCAATCAGAGCGCGACATGTCAATCAGTGAAAAGTGTTTAAACTTTGGTGAAAAGTGTTGGCAATGGTTTAGACACTTTGTGAAGTGGTAAACTATTTTTTTTTTTAAAAAGGAAAAAAATGTGATTGGTTGAGATAGGAATGGACCCCACCCACAATACCCTCTCTCTCCTTCCCTTCCCTCTTCACCGAGTCGGCATCCTCTCCCCGCTCCATTCACCACACCGCGCGGCAAAGGGGTCGGCGGCGGTGTTCCCGCGCGGCAAACACCCTTTGCCGCTCAACTTTGACGACCACTCCGGACACCCTTAACATTAGAGCATCCACAATAATACATTTTTGGGTGTTGTTTTTACTCATTTTTCCACATCATCCATTTTTTCTTAGACCATGTGTAGTGGTTAAACAAAATAATGCCCCCACCATGGGGCATTATTCGACACGTGGCAGTCCAGTCAGCATGGGGCATTATTGCAAAAGTGGCGTAGTGAGAATAATGCCTGATAATGCCCCTTCCAATCATTAAACAAAAAAAAAGCAAACTATTTTCTCATTGGTGGGTTAAACCCAGTCAACCATTCCACAAACCATGTTAGGCGTTTTATATATAATGCCCTACCAATTTTTTTTTCAAAAATAATGCCCTATGTAATGGGGAAGGGGGCGTTTTTTTTTGCCCTATAATGCCCCACTACACATGGTCTTATTGTGGACCTTGTTTTTGTACTCCATTTTTTAGATATGTTTGTCAGCAAAAATGACTAAAAACAACAAAATGATGGGACCCATGTACTTTTAATATATATAATATATAGAGAGAGAATAAGTGGTGTAAATGTGTGGTTAAAAATTAAAAAGGTGGTGATGATGTGGTAATGTTTTTAAGACTATTGGGTATGGGGGAGGATAGTCTCCAAAGGACTATCCTCCACCTAAGCGCCATGTAGGCAAAGGAGAAGGACCCTCCCCTTGGAGACTATCCAAGGGTGTGGGGATGCTCCTCCTTCATTTTTTAATTATTATTATTATTTATTTGATTTAATTAATAAAAAATAAAAAAAGTTACATTTAAATAAAACCTAAAAAAACAACAACCTAAAGTTACATTTAAATAAAAAAACACACCTAAAAAAAACCTAAAGTTACATTTAAATAAAAAAAAACACACTTAAAAAAAACCTAAAGTTACATTTAAATAAAAAAAAACACACTTAAAAAAAACCTAAAGTTACATTAAAAAAAAAAACTACACTCCCCCACTCCATTTTTTCCTAATTTTTTCCTTCATCATTTGTAAAATGGGACGGTCTTCCGGTGGATAGGAGCTAAGGTCGGTGGTCATGATTTTCCATTCCTCCAACTCCTGCGTTTCTTGTTGCTTCTTTAGCTTCTCCTCGGCTAGTTTTTTTTTAATATTTACCTTCTCGGTTTGCTTGTCGTTAAAGATTTCCTTGAATTATTTCAACTCGGCCATAACACCTTCCAACCTCGAACCACCACCGCTTCCTGATGCGACTTGTTTCCTTTTTTCAGCCGCTATTTTTTTACTTTTGTCCCTTCCTGGGGGACGTTCTCCATCTTCAATCGGCTCCTCCTCATAGTCGGGCTCGTCGTTGATATTTATTTGGCAACGACCGGTTGAGCCTCCAGCGCTATAACTTCCTGACTCGGAAGTTTTAGACCGTTTCGTTGCTCGTTTCGCTTGTGCAACCTCATTTTGACATCCCTTCCATTTTGGGTGATCCTTTACAACTAGCCAAGCACGGACATGTGGGAAAGGACCTTTGCTCTCATTTTCGTATAAACGCACCGCTTCATTGAAAACATTTTCGTCGTTCCACCCACTCGGTTTGTTGGCCCGCGTTGTGTTTTAAAACCCACAAAAGCGTTGGACCAACGTATTCATCTTGCGCCACTTCGAGCTTATAGAATCAATGGTTCTGTACTCGCCTTGTTCCATAAGCCCGTGGAATATATCAAGGGCTTCTTGCCAAAACGACTCGTTTTGTTGATTGTTACCTACAAGTTGGTAACAATAATAATGATATTTTTTGTAAGACACACGAAACAAAAAAAAAATTAAACACAGGAAACAAAAAAAAAATTACGAAAGAAAAAAAATAATAATATTTTACCGATTATAGGACACGTTGAAGAGTTAATCCATGCTTTCGCCAACGCCTCTTCCTCAATTTTTGTCCATTGTTGCATTTGTTTGGCCGCTGCGTCTTCCTTTTTACCCTTTCCCTTTCCCTTTTTATTTTTCTTTTTTGAAGGTTCAGGTTGCGTTTCTGGCACAACCTCTATCTCATCATCTTGTTCCTCGATTTGTGTTTGAGGTGCTTGTGGCATGTTGGGTTGTTGCATTTGATATGGGTTGAACGGCATGTTGGGTTGTTGCATTTGATATGGGTTGAACGGGTATTGGTTGAAAGCGTTTGGCATTTGTTGGTAACCCGCAAAAGCGTTGTCCATTACGGGTGTGTAGCCGGATGACGAAAACGGGTGTGAACTTGAGTTGGGATTATTTGGGTTGTAGGGATCCATAATTTTTTTTAAGGTTGGGAGAGGTTTTTTATAAAAATGGGAGAAAAGTGGGAGTAGTTTGGTAAAAAAATGGGGTGAAAAGGGGTTTAATATATAGTGGTGGGGTGAAATTTTTTTTTTTTTTTTTAAATTGTTGCAGGTTTACGTTTGAGGGGCCCACCCCATTCAACTTTTCAGCCCCGTCTTTGACGTCCGAAATCCGACGGAGAAGCCGAGCCGGGCCCCTTGGGGGCGGTGTTGGACGAGCCCAAAAGAGGAGACGGGCCTTTGCCGTCCCCCGTACCCAACCGCCTAAGTGTTTTTGTGTTTTCTTATTGGATGGGTTTTTGATGTTTTTAAAGGGTGAGTGTTTTTCTGAATGTATATCAATTTATCATACATAATTTATTTTATATAAATCCTTTTATCCTTTCTCTCTCTCTCCAATCACCTTTTTATAATCCATTTCAATCTCTACCCAAACCCCACAAAAATCCACAATCAAGAAACCACAAACCTTCACAAAATTTGCAGAAATTGCACCAAAACATACAAAAATCTTTTCTTTCTTATCTTCTTTCAATCCCCACCGAAAAATAAGCAAAACCCACAAACCATTCATCAAACCCTAACTCCATTGACCATTTCAAGATTTCTTGAAAACCTCAAAACCATGAAGCAAATCTCTGCAAATCATTTAGATGACGACAGCCCGGGTAAATTCAAACCCGAAAAGCCCCATTTCATAAACCGATTCAGACAACATTATCCTTATCTAGCAAAACTCACGGTTTGGACCTTCTTGTTTCTCGGATTAATCTTGGTTCTATTCTTCCAATCACCACCCAATTCGTCATATTCTTCACCGATTTCATCAGACCCATCTCGCAGATCGTTAAAAACCCGTTCTTGGGGCGGACCCGTTTGGGAAAAACGGGTCAAATCCTCCGCCCGGATCCGTTCCCGAACCGGGGTCTCGGTGCTAGTCACCGGAGCCGCCGGTTTCGTCGGAACCCACGTCAGTGTCGCGTTAAAACGCCGCGGTGACGGTGTTTTAGGTCTTGATAACTTTAACGACTATTACGATCCGTCGCTAAAAAGAGCTAGACAAGCGTTGCTAGAAAGAACCGGGATATACGTTGTGGAAGGTGACATAAACGACGCCGCATTGTTGAAAAAATTGTTTGAACTAATTACATTTAGTCACGTGGTGCATTTAGCCGCACAAGCCGGGGTGCGTTACGCTATGGTAAACCCAGGATCGTACGTTAATAGTAACGTTGCCGGGTTCGTGAACCTTCTAGAAGCATGTAAAAACGCGAACCCGCAGCCCGCGGTTGTGTGGGCGTCGTCGAGTTCGGTTTACGGGTTAAACACGAAAGTCCCGTTCTCGGAGAAAGACCGAACAGACCAGCCCGCGAGCCTCTACGCCGCCACGAAAAAGGCGGGGGAGGAGATCGCGCATACGTATAATCATATCTACGGGTTGTCGTTAACCGGGTTAAGGTTCTTTACGGTTTACGGGCCGTGGGGACGGCCCGATATGGCGTATTTCTTTTTCACGCGGGATATTTTGAAAGGGAAGACGGTACCGGTATTCGAGGGTGCGAATCACGGTACCGTGGCGCGTGATTTCACGTACATTGATGATATTGTGAAAGGTTGTTTAGGCGCGTTGGATACCGCGGAGAAGAGTACCGGGAGTGGGGGGAAAAAGCGTGGGCCCGCTCAGTTACGCGTGTTTAATTTGGGGAACTCGTCGCCGGTCCCAGTTTCGAGTCTAGTGGGCATCTTGGAGAGGTTATTGAAGGTTAAAGCGAAACGGGTAGTAATGAAGTTGCCGAGGAATGGGGATGTTCCGTTTACGCACGCGAATATTAGTTTAGCGAGGAGGGAGTTGGGGTATAAACCGACGACGGATCTTCAAACGGGTTTGAAGAAGTTTGTTAGATGGTATTTGAGTTACTATGGGTCGAGTAGGAAGAGTGATCAGTGATTAGAGATTGAAGATTTTTTCACAAAGAGGGTAATTTTTTTTTTTACCTCAAATTCTTGTTGATTTTGATTGGCATATGATTGGTTGTTTGAGGACAGAAAAGGATTATTGCTATTGCTACCTTTTTTGTGATGTGTAGTAAAAAGTGATGATCATTGTAGAAGTAGATCCATTGTTGTTGAAGTAATGCTCTATTTTGTTTGATGTTGAATCATTTTATGGAGTTCAAATAAACAAGAAGACAATAGTTCAGATGTTATCAGTTTGTTGATTCCAAATTTGGCATGTTTTTGATCCATATGCACTTTTGGGTGATGGGTTTATGATGTCTCTTTTATCCAAAATTTTTGGAGTGACTAGTTTGGTGTAGAGTAGTGAGCATGAAAACCAAAAATGGAAACATAACTCAAATAATAATTTTTTTGTTTGAACGGTTAGATTACCCGGTTAAGCCTTTGGCCTTTGATCACCCAGGTCACGGGTAGGAATACCGCGGTTGGCATAGTTTGACCCCCGCAAGATTTGACCCTGAGACCTCCCGGGCAGGAACCCCACATAAGTGGGTAAACCTTCTCACCTCCCCCCAAACCAATCGGTCTGTGGATCATTGGCAAATAATAATTTTTTTTAATTGGAATAACCAAAGCGATTGTGTGTGCGGTTTTGATTTATAAGATAGCTGATTTTTATGATTCGGTTACGGTTATAATTGTATAAATGACCGTGATCACAATATTGCCTTGTAAAATTCTCCTTGAGCAAAAAGTACCGGTAGAATCTAGGATGGGTATGATGAGGATAGACACTACGGGGGACAAAGATGTCGCTCCCACTAAAACCCCGGCTAAAAAACACCCTCTTTTACAGTAGATAAATAACCGAATTAACTAAATTAAACCCACATTAAAACCAAACTTCATATTTTACTGTTTATAATAGTATGCTATATGTTGGAAAAAATAATACTGTAAGCATTTTAATTGCTGCCCTAAATTCACCTTTAATAGAAGATGAGATCGATCACTTAATGTTAAAACTGTTTTTCGATAACTGAGTTTATGTTTTGATTTTTTTTGAATGACGGCATTTTGTTAAAACACGAAAACTAAGGTTAGCAAGAAGCTAGAGTCAAATCATACAATAAATAAAATACAAGGAAGGATTGGGTTTAAATCATATCGGCCTAAGTTGAAACCGATTTGGGCTTTTTAGGATTGAGTTATAATCATCATTATCATTATATTATAATATATATATATATAGAAAGACTAAAATTATGTTTAGGCTCGCTAGCATAAACAAGCTTTGTATTTCAGGCTCGAGCTCGGGCTTGATAACTAAACGAACTGTATTTCATGCTCGAACTTGAGCTTGTTAAGGCTCAACTTGTTCGAGCTTTTAACCGAGCCGATCCCGTGTAGTTCTCAAGCCTCTAGGCTTGTTTACACTTGGGGGTGCAAATGAGCCGAGTGACTAGCGAGCTACTCGAGATCGGCTCGAGAAAAGGCTCGAAACGAGCTGAGCCTTATCGAGCCCGAGCTCGAGCCTCGCATGTGAAGCTCGTTAGGCTCGTCGAGCCTTAATGTAAACGAGCCGAGTTGAGCCGAGCTTTTTTAAATTTGTTTACAAGCCGACTTCGAACCTAAAAATAAGCTTATTCAGTAAACGAGCCTGAGCTTCACTTATCGAGCTCACGAGCCTAAAAAGTCTATTATTTATATTATTCTTATTTAATATATTAATTAATTATAATAAACGAGCCGAGCCCGGGCCGAGCTCCAACTTTGAAAACAAATCTCGAATCGAGCTGAGCTCGAGCCCGAGCTCTCATAAGTTAATCGAGTTCGAGCTCGAGCCTGGTCGAGCTCCTCGGCTGGGCTCATTTGCACCCCTATTACACCCCTGCCAATCACGACATTCAATTCCTTACACTTAGCTCGATACTTCATCCATAGGAACCCGATAGACTTGATTTTTTCAAGAAGTATAGGGATAAGCGTCTAATCTTGGGAGAAGAGTTTTTTGTTTCTAGCCTTTCAAATGCACCAATACGCCATGAATATAATAACTTGGATCACCTTTTCTTTCAAAACTTAATTTAGTTTTTTATTTACATTTATGAATAATGAATTATTTGTCAATAACTTTTTATAAATAATATAATATTTTCCAACTTGCTCTCTTACATAAAAAATTAAGAGAATTGTAATTTTTATACGAAAAAACCTCATTAACATTTTATAGATATGCTTTTGTTCCATGACCAAAGTCACCGAACCAAACCACACTCATTATCAATGTTTTCATGACTGGACCGAAGGTCGACCTGGTCGTCTTACCGGGTCAAAGGTTGGACTGGTTCGACCTGTCCAACCGGATTCAAGACCCGAATTACGTCATATATTATATAAAAATATATATGATTCGAAGATGTTGTGTTATTAGGTTTTGTTGTTTAGGGCGAATTTTTAATGAAGATGGAGGTTGTGTGTTTTGATTTTGAGAGTCTGAGACATTAGGTTTTATTGTTTAGGGTGAAAATGTTAAAAAAAAAATAAAGAACCGGCCCGACCTTTTGTGAAGAACCGCCGGTCCGACCGCCCGGATCCCGGCCCGACCCCCGGGTCAATGTTAAAACGGTCTAACTAGCTGAACCGGCCCGCTACACCTTTCGAATCCCGGCCGGACCGGTCCGACCGGCCGGCCCGGTCCGGAATTAAAAACGTTGCTCATTATATAGATTTCTTAGTAAAATCACTTGAGTGCATTAATATCTATGTGCTTAAAGAATAAAAGGCATCACAAAATCAAAATCATGTAATAGATTATAAATTTGGAGGTATCAATTAAGACATTTGTGCATTCCTGTCCACTTAAATCAGGTATCTTGTGATATATTTAAGGTTTGATGAAAAAGCAGTGGTTTTGGAAGTCTTGTGATTGTTTAGTCCATTTCAAATTAAATGGGGTTTTCTGTTGTTGGGGTGTGTGTTTTGAGATGGGGTTTTATATGGAGAAGCAAAAACAAAAGTCATAAATCACTAAATATATTAGTGATTTAGTCCAAATTGTATATCACTAGTTTTTGGCATTCCCGTGTTGCGGGGTATTAAACCAAATATTTTTCTCTTATAACATGTATGTTAGTGTTTCGGTTATTTTTACATACTATTCATAACATGATATAAAAAACTTACATCGAGTCAACCAATTAAAACAAAACACTATCATACTTTTGCTTAAAAAAAACTAAAATGATGGAAAAACTACCGCTTGACACGAATAAAAATTACATCGAGTTGACCAATTAAAACAAAACACTGCCTTAGTTTTGTAAAAAAAAGAACATTAAAACGAATTTTACACTGGGGGCAAAATTGTAACAATAAATAAAAATACAATGGGAAAACTATAAATTTGAGCTGAGAGCAAAGTCGTAATTTTGTTAGGAGAAGAAAAAAACAAAACCAATGGCAAAACTGTAAATTTAAACGAGACAAAATCGTAATTTGGCTAGACAAATGGGGAAGTGTCAGGCAGCCGCCTTTTATGCCCCGCCCGCGTTGCCGAGCGCTAGACCGAATAGTTCTCAACCAATTAAAAAACACTATCATAGTTTTGCTAAAAAAACTAAAACGATGGCAAGACAATAATTTGAAACTAGGATAAAATCATAATTTTAAACTGGGAGTAAATTCTTAATTTGGCAAAAGCCAAAACGATGGCAAGATTGTAATTTTAAACTGGTGGCAAAATTGTAATTCTTAACAAAGGGAAAATCGTATTTTTTAGGGTAAAATCGTAATTTTTTGGACCAATGGATGAGTGCCAGGCAGCTGCCTGACACTATTCCCCTCCATGATCTATATATATATATATATATATAGGGAGGGGCTCATGGAACTCCATTTATTGCGAGAATCGCGAGAACTCCATTTATTGCGAGAACCGCGAGAACCAATGTGAACACAACCTAAAATAGTTAAGAAAAACTAACCCCCCCCCCCCCTAAAAAAAAAAAAAAAAAAAAACCTAAACCCCCCCTCCCCCACCCTCCAAAAACCTAACCCCCCCCCCCCCCCCCCCAAGCTAAAATGCTAAAAATTAAACCCCCAAAAAACTTTAAAAAAAAAAAATCTAAACTTTTTTTTTTAATATTTTTTATGCTCAAATCGCTACTTTTAGTGGCATTTTTTTTTTTTTTTTTTGCTTCGAAAAGTAGCGATTTTTATATAAAAAATATTAAAAAAAAAAAATTTGTGTGATTTTTAGCTATTTTTAGGCATTTTTGGTTGTGTTCACATTGGTTCTCGCGGTTCTCGCAATAAGAGGTGGTTCTCGCATGATCTTCTCCCTATATATATATATATATAAAATATGAGTAAGTTGGAAGTATATGGATTATACATGTCGAAGAAATGTAATTTAATATATTAAATAATAAAATAATTAAAAAACCTCGTTTATTACACGGATTAGATAAATGTAATTTTATATATTAAACAATAAAATGTTATATCTTTAAAAACCCCGTGTATTGTACGGGTTAAATAAATATAATTTTATATAGGAAAAAACGGAGTCTTTGTCTAAAGAAATGCGTTGAGAAAGGGTAGATGTATAGAACAAATGAAGCAGAAGTTTTCTTCTATGATCGATCGATATACACATCAACAACTCCGAATTGGATTAGTTTCTCCTCAACAAATAAGTACTTGGTCCAAAAAATCCTGCCTAATGGCGAGATTGTTGGAGAGCTTTTTTTGGCTCCATCCCGGCCCGGAAGTTCGCTTCTGACGACTAGCTTCTACCGCTAGCGCTTGGACTTGGAAGCAAGCTAAAGCTACCTTGAATCAAATCAATCAATGAATGAAAAAAAAACCGCTTACCGAGAAATAGAAAGGAAGGAAATTTCAATTCAAACATGGGTTTGATTCACACTCCATGTTCTGAGAAATATTTCTCGAAAAATGATTGTTATATCTTTAAAAACCCCGTGTATTGTACGGGTTAAATAAATGTAATTTTATATAGCAAATAAGGATTAAATAAATGTATTTTTATTTTCCAAATAATAAGAAGTTATATCTTTAGAAAAAAACTCTGTGTATCGTACGGATTGAGTAAATCTAATTCAATTTTGTATAGTAAATAATAAAAAAAAGTTATATCTTTCAAAAACCACTTGTATCACACCGTTTGAATAAATCAAACTTTATATACCAACTAAAAAAATTAGATAAATAATTTGTTTTATTAAAAATATCTTAAATTAACAATTAAAATTTGAGGATAATATATTATTAGAAAAATAGAAGGATTATATTCGAAATTCATAGTATGATAAGATTTAATATTAATTAATTAATTTATTTAATATAAGATAAAGTGGAAAGAGAGGCGGAAAATTTAAAAAGTAGATATGCCTACAATGGATGACACATGTCACATATTGATTTTTATTATTATATAGTATAAATATAGATATAGAATCAAATAAGTATTAAGTAAAAACAATCGTTCCATGAAGAAGATTTGTTGTTGTATATAACCTGTCACGGATTTTTGGAAATGGTATTGCAATTAGGGTGTAAGAAAATAGTTTTTTCGTAATTTATTTGTTTATGTACTTTTTCATTTGATGTGTGCAAAATGTAACATATAAATTACATCAAATGAGGTATAAAACTAACCCTTTTTAGTACTAATGTTGGAAAAAGTGTGTTTTTGCTTTCGTTTTAAATTTACAGGACCAAATGAGCTTAAACGAACAAAAGGAACAAAAATACACCCAAAACCAACATAAATACAAAGAAAATGAATAAACGTGACATACCCGACCCCTCGACAGCATCCTCAAAGCAAAAACAAGACAACAGAAGACTGACCATAGGGCCTTGCCCAGCCGGACACGGGGGCGTGGTTAGGAGCCTGCAGAAAAGACAAACCTGTAGAAGCTTTTACGCCCACCACGGGACGTGCCCAACTCAGCACGGGGCGTGGTCAACGCAAAGATACGCAGAATCTTGCAAAATCTTGATAGTACAGATACGATGCTGACCACGGGGCCGTGTCCGCTGGACACGGGGCCGTGTGGGACCCTCTGCTGACAACTGCATTTAATGAAGGAAGAGAAAAGGCTGGCCACGGGGGCGTGCCCACTGGACACGGGGCCGTGGCCAGAGCTCTGTGCAGGCTATAAATAGGGGTGATTGGCTTACTTCAAATGCATCCCTTGGCAAACCCCTACTCTCCTACTTTGCCACCACTCCACCACCACTACAACACCAACACCCACCACCATCAACCATCATCCATCTTTAGAGTGTGTAATAGTCTCGGGATCCAAGATTGATCGTAAGGGTTATTGCCAATCAAAGGCTATGTTTGGTTAAGCCTCTTACATCACTTGGTGAAGACAAGTCTTTTATGTATTACTTTTGATTTTTAATCTTTCGGCACTTTTTATTTGGTTTTGTATTAATGACTTTAATAACTAGTTTCTTATGTTGAAGGTGAATTTTCTTTTTCATTTGTCCGTGGTGTCTTGGCGTTACTTTACTGTCTATATAAAGTAAAAGATTGCATCATTCATGTCTCTACGGTCTATATAGAGGCATGTTGGCTACCTGGTTGGGGGTTAAGGGAATGGTTTAGTAAGGTTCTTGCCTTGTTCAGTGTATAGATCCTGCAAGGACCTGGTTCAAGCTTACTAGGACCTCCTTCAATACCCACTGGTATTGGATGGCGGGGGTGCGAATAGCTTGAACCCCTCAAATGTAAACTACTGTTAATACATTAAAGAGTTAAATGCTTGGTTGGTCCCTGTGGTTTTCAAAAATTACAGACTTGGTCCCAGTGGTTTACTAATTACACGCGTGGTCCCAAAACTTGTCAAAAATGCACTCGGTTGGTCCCCAGCCCTAACATCAGTTAAATTTCTCAGTTAAGTCTATGTTAAATGACCAAAATACCCTTGCCTATTAATAAATTCAAGTGGGTCCCATTTTCTAACTCTACCCCACCCCCACCTTCTTCTTCTTCTTCTTCTTCAATTCTCCTGAAATCTTGATTTTTCCATATTTCCTCCATTAATGGTGTTGATCACCACCTTCACCTCCACACTCATCCTCCTCATCTCTCTAATTTCATCCACCTCATCACAGAATAAGCAATCACACTATTCTCCATTCAAGTGGGTCTCATTTCCTACCCTCACCTTCTTCTTCAATTCTTCTCGACAAACTCCGACTGCACATTATTCCGAATCAAAACCTTCTTCATAGCATAAGGCCATAAGTCCCATCATCTCCACACACAAAAATCATCCAAACCAACAATCACAACGCAAATAGCCCTAAGTCGAATAACAAATTGGGGATCTATATTCATACCAGAGATATGAGATGGTTCTTTAATCTTGTCCGAGACTCCACCTTCACCGAGCTGGCGGATGATCTTGAACCGGTGCTCGCTGATCCAAACATCACCGGATGCGGAATCATACAACGCTTTGAGTCCGAGAAGGAGCACCCCATTCTCTACTCTAGATTGAAATCAAATGAGTGATGCAGATCTGCTACTGAATCAGAGAAAGAGAGAAAGAATGATTTGTATGGGAGTATTGTATTGTATTGGATCTGGTGTTTCTCTCTCTAGAAACAGAGAAAGAGAGATTTGAAGTGTGAATCTTAAACAATTGTAAACATGGAGTGATTGGAAACAGGGATGAAGCAGATGTCAACTCTGCTGGATTGGAAACATGGATGAAGAAGAAGGTGGGAGTGGGGTAGAGTTAGAAAATGGGACCCACTTGAATTTATTAATAGGTAAGGGTATTTTGGTCATTTAACATGGACTTAACTGAGAAATTTAACCGATGTTAGGGCTGGGGACCAACCGAGTGCATTTTTGACAAGTTTTGGGACCACGCGTGTAATTAGTAAACCACTGGGACCAAGTCTGCAATTTTTGAAAACCATAGGGACCAACCAAGCATTTAACTCTACATTAAACCGGCTACTTGGGATTGTATCCCTGCTGACAAAAACCACTTAGCCGAGGGTAACGTCACCTTCAAAAGAGAGGCCTACCACTTTTCGCATTAATAACTTAATTAATTATATTTCAATATTCCGATCCTTTTGGATTGTATCCTTGCTGTCTCAAACCACTGGGTTGAGGGTAACGTCACCTTCAAAAGAGGGCTTACTACTATAACTAATATAATCTCTTAAAAAGTCCGAAAGTGCGAAAATCATCAAAGGATACATTAAAGGCAAGTCTGATCCAAGTGATTCATCTTGTCTATCTGTTTTTATTTTATTTTTATTTTTGCATTTTAGTTTTTATTTCATGTTTCAAATCTTTTCTTAAAAAATTTAGAGTGATTAGACGTTGAGGATAAACCGGTACTAAAAGCTCTTGTGTCCTTGGACGACCTCGGTATCTTACCAACACTATACTACGCTCACGATTGGTGCATTTGCCTAAGTGTGTGTTTAGTGTTAGTAGAATATCGTGTTTATAAATTTAAAACTTGACTAATGTGTAAAATGGGCTCAAAATATCAATAAAAACATATCACGCTTTGCACACACCACCATTCCATATTTTTTAGTGTTTTTGTACGTTCCTTCTATGTTTTTAGGTCCCGACTTCATCTTGCCGGTTAGGCCACGATGCCCTACAGTTTATATGCGGCAGACAGATTCTTGTAACCATGATATCTTTTTTGTTTGCTTGAACATAATTTCTTTTAAAAAAAGAATTGCTTAATTCTACAAAAGAAAAAGTCTCTTTTACGAGGTATAACTATAATTTTTAATGAAATCAAGTAATCAACTATAAATTTTTATGAAGCTTTTAAGGTCTTCATTGTCTCTTTGTTGTATTTGGTGCATGATGGTTGCGTCTTTGGTGCACCTTTTTTGCTGAGTAAAGTTGGACAATAAGCTTTTGTTAAGGTCATCGAATGAAGCTATGCCTCTCGGAGGTAGACGATTGAACCAGAGCCGAGGTGGTCCGACGAGGGTCTGCATGAAAATGTATTAGCATTCAACGTTATTCCATATTTCGACAGTTGCAACATTTTCCAACATCTTTATCTTTGTTTAAAACACGAAGTTATCTATCTCATCAGATAAGCGCAACAAGGAACTGAGCTTGTAAGGCATGGAAGGTGCGTTATGACTTGTTCCTACCACAACTTGATTAGGATTCAACACTACGTTGAAAGTCGGCTGGCTATTGGGATTTTGCTGGTTGTTTCAGAAGTTGGGAGGTATTTGCCAAGCATTGTTTCCCATCCATGGGTTATTGTACTGAGCCATCATCATAGCTTCTAGCTGAGGGTGGATTGTATTTTGAAAGGGAAACCTTGGTGCATATAAAACGAAGGAACTGAGCTAGTAGCGCCATCGCAACTAGCCAGGGGCAAAGACCTAAGAGCTTCCTCGAACGAGGTGTGTGTTTGGGGAGGTGTCGATGCTTGAGATAGTTGAAGCAGTTGCTCAGTAGTATATTCTTGGGTTCCTGGTGGTGCAAAGGGAGAAGCATGATGTACCCCTCCTTGCCATAATTTGCCTTCAACAGTGAAGTATGGATTAGGACTTGGTCCAACAACACCCCTTGTAACACTCGGAGGTATGGTGCTACTTAAAGGTGGTGGATTAGGAGAGAGGCTAACTCCAGGCTCCTCGTTGTAGGACAAACGAACCCATACTCCTTTTAACCGTTCTTCCGGGACATAACCATTCAACAATTCCCTTAACTGAAGGAAATTGCTTCCGACTCCTTTAGGAGTTATTACATTCTTTCCATCAGAAAGAGTACTTCGTCACTTGGAGAAGTGTTGACAACTCGTGAGGAAGGTGGAGTTTGGAACTGTTGCCTGTTTTGGGGTGAAGGTTTGACCCCCGGTTCGTTCATTCCTCAAGAACCACTACCTACTCGGTTTCAAGACGTGAAGCTGGAAGCAGACTGAGTACTTTTGGAGAGAGGATTCTCTTGGGGAGGACGATATTACCAGCCATAAAAAAGATGACTTGGGAACATGGACTGTAAGGCCGGAGGGTATGGGGGCGCCACCAAGGCCACCTCAGCCTCTATGGCGCCGGTGAGGCTCCATCACCCATACTGCCATCTTTAGGGGGGGGGGGGGGGGCGCTATAGGTGGGGCGCCAAGATGGTAACGGAAGAAAGGGGGCTCCATCGAATATGATTGGCTTTAAAAGGGGGCGTTATAGAGCCCCTAGCCACACCCTCCACACCCTTCAAGTTAAAGGAGTGGGCTTTAAAGCCCTTGTGTGACATGGCGGTGAGGTGGCGGTAATAAAGTCCGTACCACACCCTCCAGCCTAACAACCATTGAAAATTGTTCTATGTAGCAACAACCCCATGACGGGCGCCACTTGTTAAAACAACGAAAGTATGGCTAGCTTAAGGTCCTAGGCCCTCTTCATCTCAGATCTTCCTGGGTATCTGTGAATAATAGAAGCACTGTTAGCCTTATTGCATGAAGGGGCTTCCTGCGTTTGGACTCCGACTTGAGAGTAAGTGTGGGGTTCTCAGGAGTTAACAAAGTATAGACAGAATAATAGTTTAGGAAGTTATAATGAGAGAGTGAATACCTTTCTTGGCTCTCTCTGCATGAAGTGTTCTTAAATAGGGGAGGTTTCCCTCCCAAGGAACATCCTTCATACAACTCAACTTCTATATTAGGTAAAGCTTATCCTCAATGGTATTTACTTATGCAGGTGGCCTTGCCCTTTCAGTGGAAGTACCAAGTTGTGTGAGTCTCAAGGTTTGCTTTATGTTCTTTTAGATTAAGGTCACATCACTTAAACTTTTGCAGTCTTGGTATTCATGATGTTACTGTAGCCATATGCGGTTAAGCTACAAGCTCCGGTGTCTATATTCCTAGCTCCAACTTCCTGCTTTTCGTTTCCAGCTTCACTAAATGGGGCCTTCCGTGTACCCACGCCATCAACTAAAGAAGAAGATACCCAGAATTTTGGTTGTTCGATTAAGGATCATTCTGTTCTAACGAAAACGCGTCTAAACATTGTTTTCCCGTTTGGTTTTATTGTTATCATTATGAATTCAGTATTCAAGCATATTAACTTTGTTTTGTTTCGTTCATGGTTATGAGCCAGTTAAATCTCTTAAGCTGCCTTGGCTAAATCCCCTAGAGTCTTTATCACGCCGCCTCAGCGCCATGTCATGTCCACGTCACACATGAGGCTTTAAAGCCCCTTCCTTTAACTTGGAGGGTGTGGTTTAACTACCCACTTTACACTATAGCGCCCCCATTTTGACCAAACACCCTCGATCAAAGCAATTCCCCCTCGTTAACGTGCTGGCGAGCTGAAGATGGCGCCCCCCTTTCGCTGCCGCGATGTGGCCGATGGCGCCCCTGGGGCGCTATGGACGATGATGTGGCAGGGGGCGTTAAGCCACACCCACCGGCCTTAACACCATCATTATCGCGCTTTCAAAACTAACACGCGAACATCATGGGATATAAAACCGACCAAGAGACAAGTTCCCAAAAAAAAGAAGCTATATATTTTTTTTCTAGCATGACACCGAACTACAAAACTCATGTAACTTTTAAAACCTTACGATGAGAAAGTAAGATTCTTTGATCGACCCATAGGATGTAGTTTTAATGAATGTATTTATCGACACAAATCATATAACCTTGGCTGTTTGGCGTTTACAATGCATTCAATTCCAATCTATGTTGATTGTAACCACCTTTTTAGGTCGTTCACCCGAACTACTGCTCCTCATCGCTCCATTGTCGGCGTTTACACTTTCACTACCCTTGAGCGCCAAGTTAAATGGTCGCAAACTACCCGATCCTGTAAAACAAAGGAAAAGAGTCCCTTGTTAACTGAACTCGATTCTCGGTTTTTGACTTTTTGGATTGGTTTTGGTGAACATATAACCAAAAACTCTCAAGAAGATTGATAAGCGATGATGAATAATTTTATTTGTGTCTTTAACTATCACTTAATCCAAGTAAACTTACAATATAATAGGAACATAATTAACATGTGATGGATTAACTGATGCTTACCTGTCCTCTCGAACAAGTTGAAGTCTTCGTTCCATCCAGGGATGTGCATGTCGGCATTACCTTTCCACTCTTGTTCAAAACCCGCCAACTCATCTAAGGAATGACCATGACTTAGATTCCGGCCTCATAACTAACTTAAGTGGTTTAATAAACCATATAAGTGGCAAGATGGAGCGGTTGGGTAATGGGTCAAAAAAGGAGGGGAATAGGCAGGGCTGCAAACGAACCAAACGTTCGGCTGGAAGTCCGTTTGTGCACATTCGTTTATTAAACAAACGAACACGAACAAGAAATTTCGTTCGTTTAGTTAAATGAACAAACATGAACAGAGGCAACGTTCGTTCATTTATGTTCTTGAACGTTTGGTAACGTGTTCGTTTGTGTTCGATAGTTCATTAGTGTTTTTAGTTTTATATTTTATTTAAATACTTCAAAATTCCGACAAATAAGTATAAGTGTATTATATATTCTGTTCATGAAAGCTTGTGTTCGTTTGTTTCCATTTGTGTTCATGAACATTAGTAACAAACAACCACAAATAAGTTCATTTCCTTAACAAACAAACACGAACATAAAATCTCGTTCGGTAAGTGTTCATGAACAGTTCGTGAACACATATATTTGTTAACAAGCGAACACGAACAAGCTCTTGTTGGTGTTCGTTCAGTTCGTTTGCAGCCCTAGGAATAAGTAAATGGGTCGAGAATTCTATCTCTAATTAACATGAATAAATGTGCCTCGAGATTACTAAGAGTCTAAAGATAACCTTCGTTGAGGTTGTGTAAGGTCTGCACTGTATCCACTTTCCCATCCGTACCAAGTTTCCTCATGACAGAATGACCCTAAGAAAATCAAGTAGTTAAACTTAGTTTCGGCATTAACAAATAATAAATAAACAATTTTGTAAATTCTAGATCTGTGTTACTCTCATATGCGGTCACTAATATCTCAAACGTTAAATCATTAACGCACCTTTTCATGTATTCCTTTAGAAATTCTGTGTGTTGCTCGACCTGTTGTTTTATCGGCTTCTTTGCTGTCTTCGATCACCATCTGATTGCCAAAAATAATATATCAATATCGATTATCGAGGGCATTATACCATATTTGTAAAAGTTACTTACCCCATCACTACCCGACTTCCTGGTTGTAGTGGCAGTGTAATATGTTCCATTTATACCGCCGTATGTAACTTTCTTAAAGCTAGTGCTATGTTCCATTTGTAAAAGTGTAATATGTTCCATTTATATCAATATCGATTATCGAGGGCATTATACCATATTTGTAAAAGTTACTTACCCCATCACTACCCGACTTCCTGGTTGTAGTGGCAGTGTAATATGTTCCATTTATACCGCCGTATGTAACTTTCTTAAAGCTAGTGCTATGTGTCTGGGGCTTGGTCCTTTCAATCCGGTTATGATTCCCGTTAAACTTCACATCCTTCTTCACTTCCTCTGCTAAATAACCATATAATCATATAAGATTGAAACCCGGGAAAGAAGAAATAGTAGTATTGATGATACTTATTCCCATTCCACCCTACTATCAAACCCACACCCCTGGCCAGTTTATAAAAATTGGGATTAATCGCCGATTACTCGGTAATCGCTAGTTTACTGATTAAATTTCACCCACTGGACCCAAAATCGGTAGAAGTGAAAGGCTGTCAAATTACGGTCAAAATGATGAATATTGATCACAATCGGTCAAAAGTATGAAGTATTTGAAAAATTATACTTATTAATCCGATCTGACCGATTAATAAGTATGAAAAATTATATATAAAGTTTTGAAACATTATGTGTGTGTGTATATATAAATTTGAACAATTACATATAAAATCCTAATTTGATTAACCTTGATCAATTGCTAGTCGGTAGGTACCCCACTGCCCGACCAGCGCTTAACGATTTTTACAACCATGCCCATAGTGATTCCCGGCCACAAACAAAACGCAATCTAAAAATTGTATTGATGGTACCTTCATCGTCAGGATGTTCAATAAGGGGACCTTTGCCAGAATCATCGTTTTTATCTTCTTGTTCATCATCAGAATCCAACTCTTCGATAAGTGGCCCCTTGGAACCGCTTGTGTTTGGATGTGGCATGTCATCAAGAGAACCATGTCTAGGCTCAAACATGCTTCCAAACGGTCGACTGAAAAACGGGTCATCAAAGGGATCCCTTCCTCCAAAGATGCTAGAGAACAAGCCTCTATTTGATGCAAAACCCCCGGGACCATTGAACGGGTCCTGGGAATTAATTGGTACATCTTTATTTTCCCGTTCCCTCTGCATATCTTAATTTACAACAGATCGTATAGATTCAAGATTCCTTATTCACAACAAAGTTATACTAGTCAATCACATGTGAATGATTCTTCTTTAGGACTAAAAAATTCAATCAAAAACCTAAACATCGATTTTTAATACGATATGACCGAGTAATGAACAAACATTTTTTTATGATTTCAGTATGAAATCAATAACTTTCACCACCTAAAGTCTGGTCAGTTAGTGCATATGTGCTAGGCTGTAAAGGAGCCGAGCCGAGCTTGCTCAATTATCTTAACGTGCTGAAATGTTGGGCTTGGGCTTGGCTCAGCTAATCAAAAGCTCGAGCCAGCTCCTGCCTCATCGTTTATTTAAAAACATATATATATTTTTATTTTTTGTATTTTTTACACATGAGAATATACATGAAACCAAAAAAAGATAAGTAAAACAATATTTAGGCTAATAGAACATTATTTACTAATTAAACACCATTGCTTAACATTATATTAAAATTTTAGATTATATATGTAAATGTATATGTGTGTACCAAACGAGCGAACCACAGATTGAACCTACCTTGGCTCAGCTCGGCTCGTTTACAAACCGAGCCGATTACGAGCCAAACTTTTTTCGATCGAAATTCAAGTTTGCTGCGAGTTGCGAGCTTTTTGAATAGCCCTAATTAATATATATGCACTATCCACTATTATTATGACCTCTCTCAAGACTCACAATTGAGAAATATGGGAAAATTAGGCAAATATTATAACAAAAAAAAAAATCATGTAGGCGGTAAATTACTAAAAGTTGTATATAATATACAAATTCTATATGCAAACCTACAAACAACACTAATCCAATTATAGTGAGCTTGATCAAGTTACATGTAACAAAATTCATGCTACAAGCTGACTCCTAGTCCATTTGCACATAAACATTAGATAAAAAGCTGCAAATTTAAAACTTAAAACCACACATAAATTGATCTACATAATACTACATTAATTAACTAGCAGCATCAACTCACTGATTTAAAACTACAACCACCACACATAAATATTGCCAAAAATAACATAAATTTACGAAATAATGATGATGATGATAAATTGCAATTGAAGGAAGAAGAAACATGTGTACCTATGAATCGATGAGAAAGATCTGAAGAAGTGGAAAGATTATGAGGGAGAATGGAATGGAATGATGAAGGCAGCAGGGGTTTTATTAAATTAAATATATATTTATATATTTAGAGGTTGGAAATCTTTTTGTCGAGTAGCTTCGGTCCTAGATTGTTCTCAACTTCTCACGAGGTACACCAAACTACCTAAGTACGTAACTGCCTTTTTTTTTAACTAGTTTGATTTTCTGCCCGCGCGTTGCGGCGGGGACCTAATGTCTGTAAAACGTGTGTCGGCAATGGCAAGCAGATACCAAGTATCAAAACATAAATAAAAATGATGTGGTAACGATAGTCACTTCGTCCTAAAAAATGATTTTAAATAATCTAATATATAATAATAGGACCCACACGTCCTACACGTTGGAAATTCGGTTGTTTTCTGTTTAGTTATTACGGTGCTAACACGTTAAAATGTGCATAAGCTTGGTACCGGTAACGACATCGAAAGTATCGATCCGGGAAATCACCGAAATTAGGTACCGGCACCGAAAATGCTCGGTACCATACGATATGGTATTTGAAGGTAAAACTCAGTAAATACAGGTATGGTGCTAGACCGGTGTCGAACCGAAAGTAACGATTCTGAAAACGCCAAAAGGGGTACCAAATTGGTACCGAAAATGATTGGTATAGTAAATTTAGTACCGATACGATACCAGTTTGATTAAAGGATTTGATATGATTTACTCATCAATAATCTAAATATCTAAGTTAATTTTACATGCTACAATTCATTCATTATAGAAAAGTACAAAAAAGAAAACAAAATAAGTTGTTTTATACATAAAACCTCATTCAATATCCAAGTTAATTTTACATGCTACAATTTATTCATTATAGAAAAGGACAAAAAAGAAAACAAAATAAGTTGTTTTGTACATAAAACCTCATTCAAATGAAATATAGTTTACTTACAGTGTGTATGAAAATTAATCTAAACGGTGCAATTACTTGCGTTGCTACAGGATTTGATGAGTTCGATACCAACCGGTACCAAAAATACCGTTACCGAAAATCCCCAAAAGTGGGTACCGATACCGAATATACCTGGTATGGTACAATTCGGTACTGGTCGGTAATGGTACGGTACCCGTACCGGTGCTGAATCGATACCGAAAATGTCAAAAGTCGGTACCATTCGGTACCGAAAATATACCAGTTTGGTAAATTTGATACCACTACTGGTACCCGATACCATTTGCTCATCCCCTTGATGATGTTACTATTCACTGGGTTGTGTATGAAAAATAATCTAAACGGTGTAATTACTTGCGTTGCTACGTGGCTACAGGATTTGATGAGCTCGGTACCAACCGTTACCGAAAATCCCCAAAAGTGGGCACCGGTACCGAATATACCTGGCATGGTACGGTTCGGTACCGGTCGGTACTGGTACGGTACCGATATTTGAGGGTAAAAACCGGTGAATACCGGTGCCTAACCGATACTGAAAATGTCAAAAGTCGGTACCGGTTTAGTACCGAAAATATAACCGGTTTGATAAATTTGATACCGAAATCAGTACCCGATACCATTTGCTAATCCCTTGATTGTGTTCTAATTATAAAAGAAAATTAAAAAAATAGCATCATTCACTCTTCATTCAGTTTGTTTTTTAATATATGTATAACGTATAATATAATATAATATAATTTATATTTTGTATACGAGCAAGCCCCACTTCTTTGAAAGTTATGCAAACCAAGAAACTAAATCATTTTCTTCAAATAAGTTAAACATACAAAGCCACACCTATCTTATTTCCTACATGTACAAAAACCACATGGGGGAATAGTGTCAGGCAGCTAGTGTCAGACAGCTGTCTGGTACTTCCCTATTGGACCAACACGTTTATTGTTTTGTATCCATTTTAAAATTATGTTTTTGCCCTCAGCTCAAAATAAAATTACGCTTTTTGTCCCCATCTCAAAATTACGATCTTGCCCTCAATTCAAAATTACGACTTTGCCTGGCACTCTCCCATTGGACCAACTAGTTTATTATTTTATATCCATTCTAAAATCACGTTTTTGTCCCTCTTTAAAATTACGGTTTTTGCCCTCAGCTCAAAATAAAATTACGCTTTTGTCCCCAGCTCAAAATTACGATTTTTCCCTCCATTCAAAATAAAATTGTGGTTTTGCCCTCAGCTCAGAATTACCTTTTCGCCCACAATTCAAAATAAAATTTTGTTTTTGCCCCCACTTAAAAATTACGATTTTTACAAAAACCAAATGGGGGAATAGTGCCAGACAGCTAGTGTCAGGCAGCTGCCTGGCACTCCCCCATTGGACCAACACGTTTATTGTTTTGTATCCATTTAAAATTACGTTTTGACCTCAGCTCAAAATAAAATTACGCTTTTTGTCCCCATCTCAAAATTACGATCTTGCCCTCAATTCAAAATTACGACTTTGCATGGCACTCTCCCATTGGACCAACCGGTTTATTATTTTATATCCATTCTAAAATCACGTTTTTGTCCCTCTTTAAAATTACGGTTTTTGCCCCCAGCTCAAAATAAAATTACGCTTTTGTTCCCAGCTCAAAATTACGATTTTTCCCTCCATTCAAAATAAAATTGTGGTTTTGCCCTCAGCTCATAATTACCTTTTCGCCCCTAGTTCAAAATAAAATTTTGTTTTTGCCCCCACTTAAAAATTACGATTTTGCCATCTGTTCAAAAATTGTGATTTCGCCCTCAATTCAAAATTACGTTTTTCCCCACTTCAAAATAAAATTATGTTTTTGCCCCCAACTCAAAATTACGATTTTGCCCTCGGTTCAAAATAAAAGTGTGCTTTTGCCTCAAGCTTAAAATTATGATTGTGCCCTTAGTTCAAATTTATATTACGTTGTTACCCCCAAGTTAAAAATTACGAATTTGCCCCTGTGAAAATTTACAATTTTGCCTCAGGTTCAAATTTACAGTACTGCCATTACTTTAGCTTTTGTTAAATTACGATTTTACCACAGTCAAAAAATACAACTTTCCCTCAGTTAAAAATTACAATATTGCCATTGTTTTAGTTTTTTTTATCAAAACTATAAAAGTGTTTTGTTTTAATTGGTTGACTCGATTTAATTGTTTTCCGTGTCAATGAGCTGACTAACACTCGCTCATTATTCGGCAATCGCCCCGCAACACGAGCGGGGCATCAACTAGTTTACTACATATACATTTACGTGGAGGGGAACAATTTTGTTTGGTTATTGGTCAAAAATGGCGCCCAGTAACATGCTTTTTTTAAAATTTAACATATGATAGTTTTCTATAACTACGATATTATCCTCAGTTTAAAATTACGATTTCACCCTCAGCTCAAAATATAATTTTGTTTTTGCCCCCAGATAAAAATACGATTTTGCCTTAATTAAAAATTACGATTTTACCCCCCATTCAAAATAAAATTATGGTTTTGCTCTCCGTTCAAATTATGATTTTGCCTCAATTTTAAAATTATGATTTTACCCAAGTTTAAAATTACAATTTTGTCATCTTTTTTTTGGCAAAACTATGGTAGTATTTTATTTTACTTGGTTGACTCAATGTAGTTTTTATTCATGCCAAACAGCTGCCTAGCACTTGCTAATTCCTCCTGACAAATTATTGCTTTGCCCCCAGCTCTATATTACATGCTAGCCATCGTTTTAGTTAGTTTTAAGCAAAACTATGGTAGTGTTTTGGTTTAATTGGTTGACTGAATGTATCCTTTTTTGCCCCAACTTCAAAATACATTTACCCTTTTTCCTCGAACTAAAAAATACGATTTCGCCCTCGGTAAAAAATTATGCTTTTACCCTCAGCCAAAATTACGTTTTCGCAGTTCAAAATAAAATTTTGTTTTTCCCCTGGCTCAAAATTACGATTTTATACCAGTTTATTATTTTATACCCACTTTAAAATTACGGTTTTGACCCCACTTTAAAATTACGTCATTGCCCCCAGTTCAAAACATAATTATGATTTTGCCCCCAGCTAAAATTTACGATTTACCCCTCGGTTCAAAATTACGATATCACCCTCAATTCAAAACAATGTTTTTGCCCCCAGTGCAAAATAAAAATATTGTTTTCCCCTAGCTAAAAATTACGATTTTACTACAAAAAAATATGACTTTGCCCCCAGCTAAAAATCATGTCAACGAGCTACCTAACACTCGCTTATTAGTCCGTGCAAATTACTGTTTTGCCATGAGCTCAAAATTGCAATCTTGTCATCGTTTTACTTTTTCTTTCTAGCAAAACTATAGTATTGTTTTTTTATTGGTTGAGAATTATTCGGTCATCGCTCCGCAACGCGGGCGGGGCATCACCTAGTTTTCATACATTCTATACATTTTATACGGATCGTAAAATATTATATAGACTGTATAAAGTGTGTGAAAATAAGAACTTGGGGAGTTTGTATATGTTGTTTACGAGCACTCTATATGCCCGTATAAAGTTAAGGGCCGTATACAAGGATGGTTTTTTTAATTGTTGATTCGACGTAAGATTCCTTGATTCACGTGCGAGTTACTTGATTCGATGTAATATTTATCGATTCGTGCGTAATTTATTTGACTAGACGTAATATTCCTCGATTCGTGCATTAATTATCTGACAAGAAGTAATATTCCATTAAAACTTACTATAAAAACGACTATAATTTTCTTCATTTTTATTCAACTTCTATTCAAATCTTTTATATTCTCTCTATATTGAAGTTATCTAACGCTAACAATGTCGTTTTGGGACAACAATTATTGTTTCGGTGGTGACTCGACTAGTGAGTCGAATGAGGCGACGTATGATTTGAATCGAAATAACAATACATGGTTGTTTGATTTAAATCCTCCGTTCAATTTAAATCTTGCATCTGATGCGAGTCAGGTTCCGTGGGAGGGGGGATAACAAGGAGTGGGTTATCTAAATTGACCTATTCTTCTTGCATGATTTACTTAGGGGGGGGGGGGTTGTGAACTTAGGCATACATGTTCGCCGTATACTTCACCGAATATGGCTTTCGCATGATATCTAGCAACATTACCTGTGGGGCCTTTCGTCACCCATTTGGCTGGTTTTCAGCATCTAGAGCCCGGAGAGGGCTCATAGCGTTTGATTCGTTCACGTTCAAAATAATAGTCTTTGTACAATTTATCTAACTAGGTTATTCCTACCCGCGCGTTGCGGCGGGGAAATAACCTGTTTAGCAAAGAAAGTGTGCCCATTTCAACTGATCCTAATTCAACGGTTGATACTTGGTACCAGTTTGGCCGAATAAAAGTTGTTATGGTACCGATTCGCGTTGTTGTTGGTACTATAAATTTAAGATTTAAATCATAATATAAGTTTTGTGTAATCAATGAAATATGTACCGAGAGCAGTTAACCTTTGTTGGCTAAGCAATTTTGCTCCATGAAATTCTTCTAGCACCCCTTTATGAGTTGTTACAACCATAACCTACAGTAATAATCAAAGATTCTATAAAGAACCTTTCATAAAACAACAGCTAAAAGCAATCAACAATACATACATACCATATAAAAACAAAATTCATGTATATTTCATTTGTAATTTCCTAGAATATTCCGAGAAGGTCATAGCATTTCTCAAATTAATTAGTTTAGTCAAAAACTTTTTTTATAAAATAGCTTAACAGAATCAGTAATCTATACACACACACACTCACACATGTGTATTAACATATAAAAATAAACCTCACTTATTTTTCATTCGCAACTTTCCCAATATAATTAAAAGACTTCAGTCGTGTTTCTTAAGGTAATTAGTTAAATAAAGTCTTGTACATAAAAGACGACGACGTTGCAGAAAGTTAATGAACCAATTAAATTTTGTTGTTGTCGGGGCGTGCTCGTAGGTACTTCATCTTATGTAGACTAAGCAGCCCTGCACATATTTAGTTCTCGTGGTCGTCCTCTTAGGCCATCGGTACTCGCAAGAACAATCCCAGTTAAACCTTGTACATAAGACGCACTACAACAAACTAATTTATTATGGCAACAACAGAAAAGAGATAAATCATATTTATTAACCCGTCATCCTCATGGGGTCATTTCTTTCAAAATAAACGCTAAGATCATATTACTAAAAAAAGACATTGATGAACATAAAACAAACGATATACAACATGTTACCATGGCCTCTTTCCACTGATTTTTATAAAGACCTCATCAAGAGATGTGATAGTTTCTGTGTATTTTTATGTCCTCAAAGTAGAGGTTAGAGTTAGGACAAGTAATGAAAAAAGAGTTTGTAATAAATTTTTGTAACAAACCCATAAATTAAGATCAAGAGAACTTACTTGGAGCCATGTTGTTGAACAACCGAGCAGCACCGAGACCCGCACTTGAGCTGAGACCTAAGCTGACCCGAATCAATGCTGACCGATGTTGACTTGTCGAACCGAACGGAAGCTGAGTTGACCTAAGTCGACCGAAATGAAGTTGAACCGTAACGTGAACTTGATTAGAAAGATACTCGAATTTGTTAACTTGAATAAACATAACCCACATCAGCTTCTAACCTGAACCGAACCGAGACAGGGTCCAAAAATGAACCGAGCCAAGACACCACGTCGTCTTGATGAGGACTGAACCGAAATCGCTGACCCGAGGCTCGAGTGAACGGAAACCCGAAACCTGAACCGAGTGAACAACCAACAGAACATTATCGGACATTCAATAAAAAAAGGAATAGAATGAGAAGTAGCAGGGGGTGTTACCGTAAACATCGTCGGCCAAACATCGCTGCCGCCGCCGTCTCTGATTTCTCTTTCTCATCTCTCACGCTCTTCGTTTCTCTCTCTTCTCTTGTCTTGTGCAGTCGCCGCCATACGCCACCACCGAAATGGTGGTGGCCGGTCGTTCATCGAACAGAGATGGAGGAGTGGGTGAAACAGTTCAAGGAAAGAGGGTTTAGGGGGTTGTCGGATTACGAACCGGAGAAGACGAAGAGAAAAGGGAAAGGGGGTGTTGTATACGACGCTGTATTCAGGAGAGAGAGAGAGTTGAAGATGATGATACTATTTATTAGGCTTGTGACGTGTCCCAGGTTCACTATTCACAAGGTTTGCTTTTTAATATATTGATATTGATAATAAATGATAATTTCAAAAGAATTTAAAATATTGTGAATGATGACAAGTGTTTTCATTTGCTCGTAAGCTGATTTAGATAAAGAAAATAAGGTTGTTAGATGAAATAAAATAAATACCACATAAATAAAATAAATTTGACCAATGTTATAACTTGTATACGAGAGTTCTTTTATGCTTAATTATCTTCCAGCTGTCCCTGTTGAATTACAAACAGAAAAATTAAGACAATTTAGTATTAATTAAGTATATAATTATATACGTCAAAAGAAAACAAACCTTGTGGGGATGGGGAGACACGAGGCTCTTGACATATATACTATCACTAATGTGATCCCTATTGCGGGGCACAATCATAGCAAGAGCAAGAGTGTAGAAATAACGAGTCGTCTTTCGTGAATCCACCACCCGACGATGCCATCGTTGCAAGCAGTATACAAAATCATACTCGCTCTTATTATTATAATATAGTTCCCATTTGTTGTTTTTCATTACCCATTTCTTGCTAGACGAAGCGAAAGAGTCTATATATAAGCATAGACATCCTTCTATAACACATAGTCTAGGACTGTAAAACCTATGCGCTTCCATGGGTAGGGGGATTTCTTTAAACTCGTCGGTAGATAAATCTAGAGAAATAATTACTTTCTTCTTCTTTTTACCTAGCATAATCCAGTGAAGTGCCCCGCCACATAAGATGCCAGATCTATTCGTAAGAGTCTTATACTTGACCTCTCCGATAACTTTCCAGATATTTGATTTCAATGTTAACAGATAAAAAAGCGTTCGCTTGCTATTCCTAAACCCTGCTATAACCTTGTAATCATATGTAGACGCATCATAACCAAAACCCATGCATTCTACCCCGCACCTGGTCTTTAAACTACGCGGACGACATGGAGGCGTTTGCTGTTTCCTGGTCTCTCTAGTACAAGGATTGGTTACTTCAAGTTCAACGTCTCTAGGAGAGACGCATACTAGACCATTACAAGAACCAACAATAAACATATTGTTGCTGCTAAAAGAATCATCATTCTTACACATGGAATTAACACTACAGATTCTTCTATCTCCGTGGTCTTGCTTCTTCATGTGAGCTTTAACAAAGCGAGGACTGGATATAAAAGATTGCCATGACTTACACACACTCTTGCATCGGATTATATCTTTCACCTCCAATCCTATCAGTATCCGCTCAAGCACATCAAACGCAACCGCCATACCTGATCAATCAACCCTACGTTATCATATCATATCATATCATATCATATCATAAACAGTTTTCGGATTAAGAGGTCGACATACACATAAATATATTATGTCAATTGAAAATAAAATCACCTAACTTGAAACTTATTCATGGCATTAGAGTTATAGAGTTAAGTTCACGTAAAAATAAAATAAACGTACAAAACGTACGAATTGAAAGAAAAGTGAAAAAAGTGGCGGTGTCATTTTGTTAATTATCAGCAACTTCAAAATTACTCTAGTAGAGTAATTTTGTAAATGTTCATGTAGAGTAATTTTGGTCGTGTAGGGTAGTTATCAAAATTGTAGGGTAATTATCAAAATTACACTAACCCCCCCCCCCCCCCCCCCCCCCCCAAAAAAAAAAAAAAAAAAAAAAAACCTAAACCACCCCCCAAAAACCTAAAAAAACCTAAACCCTTGTAAATGTTCATGTAGAGTAATTTTGGTCGTGTAGGGTAATTATCAAAATTACACTAACCCCCCCCCCCCCCCAAACTAAAAGCTAAAAACTAAACCATAAAGCTAAACCCCATAACTAAATGCTAACAAAATTACTCTACAGATGCTCAAAATTACTCTACAGCTGCTCAAAATTACTCTAAAAGACATTTTCCAAAATTACTCTACAGAAGTCAAAATTACTCTACTAGAGTAATTTGATAATTACCCTACATTTCCTAAAATTACTCTACAGATGCTCAAAATTACTTTACAAGACACTTTTTGTTTTTTCCCCAGTAATTTAGAAGTTGCTGATAATTACCAAAATGACAACGCCACTTTTTGCTTTTTCCCACAATGCGTACGTTTCGTACGTTAATACTACCTCCGTCCCATTAAAAGTGTCATATTTTGATTTTTTAAAGTCTTTATTTTATAAACTTTGACTTTAATTATATATTTTTTATGTTATATAAAACTTGATGAAAATTAACCCGATAAAAACCCTTGTAAAACACACTCAAATGCGTACGTTTCGTACGTTAATACATTATTTTTATTTGATCCTTTACCTAGAGTTATAATGTTAAACATCAAATTTGGTATAAATCGATTTTAGGTCAAAGCATGGTAAAGAAACATAAAACTGCAGATCGACGGTGTTAGCAATCTAGTCGTTATGTTGCGATAGCAATTATGGTGGAAGAGAGCAGTAGCGGTGTGCATGGGTCGGTTTTGGATAAAAATCATAACTATAACTGAACGGTTATGGCGGTTTCAGTTAACGGGCATCTTTGTAAAAGTTAAACTGGAACTAAAACCCTATAACAGTAACTTCTACTCTAGTTTTGCTTAATAGAAATATATAGGAACAATCAACCAATAAAAAAAAACATAAATAACATGTGTTCTATTGTTAATGCAATGCAAAAGCCTGAAATACATTTGAAGGAAGAATGATGCTTGTTTGTTTGTTTGTTTGTTTACCAGAGAACAAGCTTCTCTTTAGCTTTCTGAAAGATGGTGCGGCAGCAGCAACGTACGTGGAGCTTTGAAGTTTGAACCCTAATAATTTAATTTGTAAAGGTAAAGTATAAAAGGAATTTTGAAAATTAAAATCTCACCCTATTTTTGTGAAGAAAAACCGGAATTGACATTATTACATTAGGGTTTCCGGTGTGGTGCGGCGAAGGGAAGTGGCATGTGGTTTGCCGCGCGCAACACCGTCGCCGACCCCTTTGCCGCGTCGGTTTCATTGTCGCTCGGTGAGGGCTTGCCGTGCGGGAATCATGAGAGAGAGGGTAGTGTGAGAGAGAGAGGGTAGTGTGGGGTGGGGTCCATTCCAATCTCAACCAATCACACATTTTTTCTTTTTTTTTAAATAGTTTACCACTTCACCAAGTGTCTAACCATTGCCAACACTTTTGAGCATAGTTTACCACTTTGACATGGCACACTCTCATTGGTTGATTTTTTAGTTTGTCACTCTCAAGTGTTTAACCACTCCTTACACCCTTAATATGGGGTTGTTCAGTACTACGTGGTAGATTTGTTTTAAAATCCGGTTTTTATATCGTATCGGGTTTGGCTAAAAAACGGTTTAACTGGTGTATCGGACGGTTCAACCGGGTGTACCGGAAGGTTTAACCAGTTCAACCGGTACAAACAACCTGTTTTTAAAACATTTTTTGGAGGTGCTGGAAAAGAAAAGGTGTTCAACAATAAGGCCACTAGGGGTGGTCCGTTATAAACAATCCATCACTCGTGAAACTATCACGAACACCGCCGCCACCCATTCCCATCACTCGTGAAACTTTAACGCGTTGATAATATCACGCGTTGAAGAATTGTTGAATGTATGTGTATGACTTGTACATTGTGTATTAATACTTGTACATTGGAATCTCATCACTAGTGATGACCACCGCCACTAAAGAATGCTTGTGAGTGATAGAATAGTGGTTGCTGACATGGCGGAACATGATTTGATGTTTGTGAATGATGGAATTTCATCACTAGTGACCACCCCCACTCCCCTAATAGTATCCTCGTTAAAAGATTTCTAGATAATATCAACGATGGTTCGTTTCTTTTGCTTAGAAGTAGATCTCCTTTTTCAGTTGTTAAATTAGGAGAGGTGGTGCGATTTCTATGTTAGAGATACCATCATAACCAATATTTGGGATTGCTTATCTAACTCTAATTTTTTTTTTGTCAAAAGTGTTTATTGACTTATAACCAATGTTTTAAAAACCGGTAAATACCGGCCGGTTATACCGGTATTATTGTTTTCGGATTTAAATCCGGTCCGAAACACCCCGGTAAGTAGGAGAAACGACATCGACTCGGTAAAATCCGGTATACCGGTTTGAACCGTTATACTGGTACCGGCGCATGTCTGTTTTGGTTTAGGATTTTACTTTTTACCGGCCCATCTTCATGTTTATCTCAACTTTAACCTAACCACTTTTAAAATTTTATCTCCATCGATCAGAATTCAAAACTTGCTTCATCAATCCATCATTCGTGACTTGTTCCGGACTTCCATCACTACATCATTCCTTCCAGATTTACATCTACGTCCAATTTTGGATTTTTTTTTTTTTTTTTTTTTTGAGTTGATGTTGTAATTTATGGAATTATACAGTTAACTAGTCAACCCGGTTGAACCGTCTGATACAACTCGGTTCAACCGGTTAAACCATTTTTGTGCCTAATCCGGTATCATTAAAATACCGGATTTTAAAACATTGATCATAGTTAGTGGACTTAATCAAGGGTTAGTTCGGTTAACGAATAGTTATGGTGGGTGTTCGATAAACTTAGGTAGTTAATAAATAAGTGTGTGACACATCAAATGTACCCAAAAAGTATGACGGATCAATTATTATTGGACTAGTTTATGTAGTATTGAGAATCAACCTAATAATAATATAATAGATTTGTTGTAATGTGTTGCGGACTTGGTGGAATATCAAACTGAATGATCCCTTGATTCAATACGTGATTACAATATATAGAGATGGTACAAAACCCTATATACACCTAAAGTGGGTCTGTGAGCTCACACTAATAAATCATTAAGATACCTAAAGTCGGCCCGTGGGCTCACACTAATAAACCATAATAGTAATATAGTCCAATACTAACCTCATCTATATAAAACGCGTAAAATGGACCACAAGCAAAAGCGACACAAAGTTGCAGGTTCATTACGTGAGGGTGATTCTCCAAACCGTTACTAATGTACATTTCGTGGCAACAACCACCCTATACACAGCTCACACTAACTTCATCAATAGTGACCGAAAAACTGAACGCATTAAAAAAACATTTCGTTCTTCCAACTTCTCCCGACTTACAGCCGAACTACTACTTGTACAAAAGTTAAAAAAACACCTATAACCGAAATCAGTGGCAATCCATTCAGCACATCACGCATTGGTGGCGGTTGGGGGCGTGAGGTGCTGATGCTATAAATGAAGAAAACATAATTTTGACGCAAGTTTTAGAATTCTTGGGCGTCCAATTCCGGTTTTGATGGATATTCGAGGCCTTGAAGGGCAGGCATTCGTCGCAAATCTTCGTCACTATAAGCTGGAATAAACCAATACCTTTGTACTGTCCCAAATACCTGAAATTGTAACCAAATTTATAGCTAAAATAAACAATTATAGAAAACTCTCATGTTGTGATAGTTAAGTGTTCGACCTTTCTTAGTCAAACGTTGACTCTTTAAATTGACCCATTTTCTAAATTCGTCAAAAGAAAAACTTTGAAACCAATAGGTTAAAAGATAATGATGTTACAAGAATAACAGATTAATAGTCGTGTCCATGAAAATCTAACACACGTGCGGCTTGGTTTAAAAAAGCGTGCCTTAGGCGCGCCTAGGCGCAAGGCGACCTAAGGCGCAAACCAAATCGCTTTGCGTGACATAAGGCGCAGGGTGTACAAAAGGCGCTGGTGAGGCGCGCATTTTAGGCTAAAATTTGACCTGAGGCGCGGATGAGGCACGCGCCTTTTGTACATGGGGTGTTTCTGTGCAGCTGAGTGTTGTACAATAGGCTTTTTATGCTGTACATTTCTGTTTTTTTCATTTAAAAACATATTTAAAGCTTAATTTTAGCTAAATCAAAGGTAGGGGATGCTAAAAACCTATGGGATATATAAAATAATTTATATAATCACTTTGCGCCTTGCGTACGAAAAGCTCACCGCTTTTGCGCTTTGCGCCTCGGTTTTAGACCTCGTCGCTTTTGTGCGCTTCCCGCTTTTTTAAACCAAGACGTGCGGGATATATAATTTGATAGAAATGTTTGACTGTTTGACCAAATATCTCAAATTCGCTTCAATAAATTCTAAGTAATATGATTCAAGATAATGAGATGGCACCTGTTCAAAGTTTCTCTTGCGACCAAGATCATAACGCCATTTTGGAGTGGCTTTCTTCTCGTATGCCTGATCATTTCCACATATACCAATAAATAATCATATGTATTTAGAATGTAAAATCACATAGCTTTTAGTTGCACTATGTAAAAAGATTGTTTTTGTGTCATATTTAGTAAACTTCTATCCCAGAGGCATTACACAATGGTTGCTTTAGGGTTCATCCCAAAATAAATGTGACAGTTGACCAAGTATGAAAGTTCGACTATTAGTCAAAATTTATAGTTCAATGCATTACAAACACAAGAGCTTTTTGGACCCATACCCAACATTTGCAACCATTCTTATCTGATAATAGTCGATAAAAGTTAATACTATGACATATTTCAAGGGGTTTTATGGACCATTTGTTTTTGTTTAAAGGATCAACACGCAGAAACACTTAAAGTTGAATAAACAATAAAACAATACCTCGATCGTTGTGGTATTAGCAGACACCAACGATATGTGCATAATTAGAAACCCGAAAACGCTTAAAGCAAAAGCCAAATTCAAGACTGCAAAAACAAAGAATGGTCGCACAATTGAACTAAAGGTAGCAAATATTAAAGGGTAAAAAAAACCACAAATTGGCTTCATTAGATATTACCAAAAGCAAGAAAAGTTGTTGCTAGAGTGCTAGGTGACCCCGGAATATCTTCATCACTAAAGAATGCTAAGAAATGTGGTAACAAGGCTAGAGTTACAACCATTGTCTCGAGAAACGTGTAGAACTGCAATGATTAACAAAAAGATTCACATAATGACAATATCCCTTTTATAAAGTTTGCAATGGAGACATTAATTATAATTCAATCAAAATACTATGTGTGTGTTATATTATTACCCGAGTAAAATGCCATTTCTGTCCCTGAGGTTTGGCCAGTTTTGCGTATTTCGTCCAAAGGTTTGTTTTTTCACATCTGGATCCAAAAGGTTTGAAATCTTGCCATTTTCATCTGGCTCGTTAACTCCATCCATTTTTCTCCGTTAAGTCAATGATATTTCCATCTTTTTACCTACTTTTTTATTTAGTACGGGTATTTTGAATACTTGTACATTATGATAAATGCTTGTACATAAAGTGAAAACACCGAATTGCTCTTTAAGTTAACAAAAAAGACAGAAATGGATGGAGTTAATGAGCCAGATGAAAATGACAAGATTTCAAACCTTTTGGATCCAAATGCGGAAAAATAAACATTTGGACGAAAGTTGCAAAACTGGCCAAACCCCAGGGACGAAAATGACATTTTACTCTTATTAGTTATTACTCACTCTATGCTTCATAATTGCAAATAATCCAAGTTTAACAAAGTATCAAACTAAATTACCTGCTTTCTTATTGTAATCACAGTATTTTACTAAAGATATCGATTTCCAACCATAAGATTTTTCTGGTTTATCATCACCAAGGGTATTCTAGACATATCACAAACAAGACGATAGAACTACCAAACATACCAAGAAGAGAAGGAAGTACTTGTAGTTTAGTGCCCCGACACAATTAACAACCCACACACAATGATGATCCATTTTCAGTACACACCTTCCACCTATAAAAACACAACAAAACTTACATTCATTATGATATTCAAAACCTACACAATAGAAGAATGATACACCCAAAGCTTAGAAATTAAGTAGGAGACTGAACTCACAAACAGAGCAATGGTGGCACCGAGGCGGTTTTAGTTGGTTACACTTGCGACAATAACGGATTCTTGCATTGGTTGGATCAGGTGTGGTCAATGGGCCCAATTCAGATGCTTCCAATGGATCAATTTCGCCTCTTTCTTGATCCACTAGCGGCCGATAGTTAGGTGGTACGCCACCAGGGTCCGTAAAAACAACGGAAAAATAACTCCATAATAGCATCCCCAGCTGGACCAGCATAAGTGTTGTTAAAAATAATAATAATCATCATATTCATACACACACTATAATAAAGGCATGGCATGAAGCATAGTTGTTAATGACGAATAGCGACAAATAGCGATACTATACCTATATGCTACATAGCGATAAATAGCGGGTGCTATTTTATAACTAGCGATACACTAGAAAAAAAAATCTTTTTTTGTATATTATATCAAAATACTTGGTATATATGCTATTTTACATGTATGTTTAACAAAAACCTATAATAAAGCTATTTTATAGCTATATTTAATTGCTATTTATATTCAAAAAAATAAATAAATTGTTGCTATTATCGCTACAACCCTAAGGCCGGAGGGTGTGGCATGGCGCCACCCGGCCCCATCATCTTCCATAGCGCCCCGGGGGCGCCAACCTCCATACCGCGGCAATGAAAGGGGGCGCCATCTTCAGCTCGCCATTGTGTTAACGGAAGAAAAGGGGGGTGTAGGTGGGGCCCACCTTTTTTCAACCAATGAAATTATTTTTTTTAATTTTGTTTAATAGGGGGGCTTTATACCACACCCTACAAGTTAAAGGAAGGGGCTTTAAAGCCTCCTGTGTGACGTGGCGTGATAAAGCCCCTAGGGGCTTTATACCACACCCTCCAGCCTAATAGCGAGCCTAGACCTAGACGCTAAGTAGTGCGCTATAGCGATTGCTACGCTCGCTATTGACAACTATGGCATGAAGAAGCAAAAACAGTGCTATGATTACTTGAAATTTATGATAATAATAACTCCATAATGCATATTACAACAACTAGAACAGCGAATCGATACCAACAACAATCTTATCTTGGAATTTATGATGATAATTTCTTTTTATCCTTTTTCTGAACTTATGATCATTAAAAGAATATTCAAGTTGATTACTTGATTGGGCATACAGCATACTACTAGCAGATAAAACTTTCCATAAATTACTAAAGATCTACTAAACAATCCCATTAAAAAAACATCCATAAATAAACACACATCTAAATTCTCATAAAATCATAACATGTGCAGCTAAAATTCCTCTAATAAACTACACTAATTTACAACAATTAAGCAACATATATAAACATGAAGTTGTAAAGAATTAAAAAAAAAAACTATTACCAGAGTATGAAATATGATTAAAACCAGAAGTGCTATGAGCGAATCAAGGCCACCAGAGGTCAAAGCAGGGCCATAATTACACAAAACGAGGGCGTAATAAGTGACACCAACAACACCAAGAACCAACAAGATCATGATCGAGCCTAACCCTCTTAAAGCCGTACAGAATTTGAACACATTCCATGCCATTACAGCTCCAGATCTATACATAATAGTTCACAGATGGATCGGAAAAGAATAATAAAATCAAGAAATTGAGGAATAATAATTAAACCCCAGAAGGGGTTTTGATAAAGTTTGAATTTTGTTTGTGGGTTTTGATTGTTTGTGAATGTGAATCTTGTGACGTGGGTATTTTTTTGTTTTGAGGGTTTATGTGTTCAGGGAACAAATGGTGGATCCATGATGAGAGAGAGGAGTGAGGAGCGAGAGGCAAATGGAGTGACTGACTTTATTTTTGTTGACAGTCAGCATATAGATTACATAAATGAAGTTATACTTGTGTGTTTATGTTAACTAGGTGTAGTACCCGTGTAACCACACGGGTAGGTTTAGTAATGATCGAAATCAAATACTAAAAAACAGATTATAATATATCATTTAAATTTTGGTCTTTAGATCATTTATAAAATAATGTTAAAGACAGTATGTGTTAGTATTATGATAACTATAACGATAAAAGTTTTTGTCTATGTAAATATGTAAAGTATCATGTGAACAAATATTTGATAATACACATTTTCGGTACATCTCAAAACTGGTACTTTACCTACCGATCTTGGTAATACACATTTTCAATAAATCATCTATGTCTAATAATATCCGCAAACGGATCAAATCTATAATTTTAATTTTCAAGGAAACTTTTGTTTTAGCTCTACTTTATTAGCAAGAAGCTTTAGTATATTTTACTTTTCTATACAACATAACTAAAGCTAAAAAAAAGAATTGATCAACCTATTCCAGTTATCGTGATGATAACATAATGTACCTGGCCATCAGTGTGATCAACATTGAAAACGAACTAATAATTTTTCGTGAGTTTAACATGTAATTCAACCTCGAAAAGAAAGAAAACTATATAGTAAAAAAGTAGAATTGGCTAAACAGAACTGTATCTTCCTCATTCCTGAACACTTGAAGATCAAGGAGAATCACATCACCATCAGATCTGATCTGTGGCTGCAGATTGATTCACTTCAAGCCTTTCTATCACCATTTTCTTGATACCTTCTTTTACAACTTCATCACCAGCCAAAAGTTCCTTCAAGGTTTCCATCTGTTTTTGTCTTTTTCTTTGATAAATAGCAGCACCTGCTGGATCAGTGCATCTCTTGATTTGTAACTTTGGTGGCCTTTTTGAACCTTCAGTTTTAGGATACTCAGGTTTTTGTGGAACATTTGGATCTTTCTTCCTTAGTTCCTCCAACATTTTGTAAGTGGCCCTGACCCTATCTTCTCTCCACTTTGACACTGAATTCTTTGACCCATAGTCAGCTGCTATCAGCTCCTCTTTCATTCTCTTTAACTCTAAAGCCTTGTCAGGTACATTCTTTTTGAATTTTTTTCCAGTCAGGAGGAGTGTGTTTAACCTTATTTTTAAGCATCTCTTGGATCCTGTCTGCTTCACTTTCAAGCTCAGGAATGGTCCAATCTCTGTACATATCCTTTTCTCCCTTATACTTCTTGTGAGCCATGATATTCTCAACATAGTCTTTTCTCAGAGATTCATCTGCTCTTTCTGATAATTTTTGACAAACATTCTTTGCAAATTGTTCCAGGGAACTGACTTGAGTAAGCAAAAATTGGTAGTGCCTTTGATATTCTTTGTCAGTCTTCCCTATTGATTCTCTTTTAGCAATATCTTCTGCTTGTTTGGCCTTTAATTTTAAATATTCATCAATATTATTAGGCCTAGGATATCCTTCAACAGATGGTAAACTCCTTTTTGCAGGATCATCCTCATAGTAGAAGGATTTGATCTCTTCTCTGACAGCAATAAGTTCTAGAGGAAATTGAACAGCTGCAGGAGCAATATCAGTAATTGGCTTTTGTATCTGTATTGAAGAGAGAGGTACAGGGTTTGGTAAAGTGACAAGTGGTAGAGGCTGTGAAGATGTTGGTGAAGGTGAAGGCTCATCATCAATCAAAATTAACCTTCTCCTTTTTGGTTGATGAGAGACTGATGATGTTTTGGGTGGATCAGTGGTTGTGTTTGAAGTGAGAAATGTTTGACTAATAGTTGTTGATACAACAGGTGTTTCAACCACTGTTGTCATTACAACTCCTGATGTGTCAGTAGAATTTTTCTGCACAGTGGCAGGTGGTGATTTGATGGTTGGTGATGTGGTTGTAGTGGTGGTGGATGATTTAGTCAAATCAGGTGTTTGAGTGGTGTGTGTTGAAGTAGCAGTTGTTGTGATTGAGGTGGTGGTTGTTGGTTTAACAACTGCTGAAACCACTGAGGTACCAACAGTTGTTGATACAACAGGAGTTACAACAGCTGTTTGGGTGGAAGATTGAGGTGTCATTACAACTACTGATGTGTCAGTAGAAGTCTTCTGCACAGTGGCAGGTGATGATTTGATGGTTGATGATGTTGTTGAAGTGGTGGTGGATGATTTAGTGAGATCAGGTGTTTGAGTGGTGTATGTTGAAGTAGCAGTTGTTGTCATTGAGGTGGTGGTTGTTGGCTTAACAACTGCTGAAACCACTGAGGTATGAACAGTTGTTGATACAACAGCTGTTTGGGTGGAAGATTGATGTTGAGGGCTTTTAGATGGTGGTTTTGGAGTATGCTTTGTAAGTATAGATGGTGTAGATTTGGGTTCCCTCACTTTTCTAGTGGGATTTTTTCTTTTTGGTTCAGGATTTTTATCATCCTTTGGCTCAGAACAACCCTGTGCATCCAGCTCCATGTAAACTCTCTTCTCTTCATTCCACCTTGATTTATCCTTTAATTCTCTATCCCTTTTTACACTTGCTTTTGCTTCAGCCAGTGCATTTGTGGTAAAATCAATCTTTTTGCTTCCATCTGGCAAGGGAATGTCTTTAGTCGTACAATCTTTTTGTGGCTCAATGTAGAGACCATCTTCAATCCCTTTCTTCTTCCACAGGTTGATCTTCTCCCCTTTTTTGGCATTATCTGGTGGTGGATTATCAAGGAAGAGAACAGTGGGAGGTGCTTTGCCAGTGGTGTTCAAGATATGGCCCTTTATGGCCTTGATGTCAGCTTGGGTGTCTTTAAATCTGGACTCCATCATGTTCCTCAGCTTTTGGGCATCTATGTGAAGCTGCTGATCAGTCAACTGTCTTTGTTGTTGGAGCATGGGTTGAAATAAGTTCCATAACTCATTTGCAGCAAGTGCAGGTTGTGCAGGTGCTTGAGCTGGAACAATAGTGGGTCGTACCTTTTGAATTTCCAACAGCTGTTGCATCATATTTTTTAGTTCAGCAACAGATGTGTCAAGTGTGTCAATTCTGTCCATCAGTTCTTGGTATTTTAAACCATCACCCAACTTAGTGGGATCATCTGATTTCCCACCAACAGTGGTTGTATCAGCAGCAGACTTAGGGAATATGTCACAAAAGTCATCTACTGATGCCCCTTTTTCTTGGTACTGGGGACTTCTTTCTTCAATTGTGGACACCTTGAACAACTCACCAATTGTTAAAGTAAACACACCAGTTGTTGCCTTGGTTGTCTCTGAAGAAATTGCCTTCAAGGGAGTCTTATTTATGGAACAACTGACCCAATGTAGACCAGTGGGTCCAACATTAGTAGTTGCTGCTCCACTTGAACTACTGACAGGAATTACTGGTAATTCCTGCAGTGTATCCTCCTCAGTTGTTGCTGGGCTAGCAGAGGTATGAACATCAGACCCAGTCACTTGTGGGAGTATACTCTCAGTGATAGGTGATTGAGAGGAACTGGTTTGTGTCTGAGCTATAGCAACTGCATGCAACAAAGGTAACATTGATTGTGGTAATGTGACGGGTGAAGGAATAGGTGTAGAAAAAGACATGTAATTCGGATCAGGACTGAGGAAGATGGACCCAATTGGATCCAGAACTTCATAATCTTGGGTCCCTGTGTTTACAACCGAATCCTTTTGTGAGGATGTCGGTGGAGTTTGAGGCAATGGTGGAGATCTTTCTTCCATCTGCTGTGAGAAAGTAGTAGCAGTGGTTATTAGTGACTTTTGTTTTGTCACTGGCAATTGCTCTGGGATCTCATCTTCCAGATTTGCCGTTTTACTGGGTTTAGGAGGCTTTTGGATGATTTCTTTTTGGTCTTTTTGGTAATGGCAGGTGTGGGTTTCATTGCAGTGGTTGTGCTACTATGATCACCTGGAGCAGTGGGCTCAGCAGCAGATACCTGAGGAGCAGTGGTAGCTGCTAAATTCTGCTCAGGCACCTCTGCTTGTGTTTTGCAAGGTGCTGACATTCTAGTGAAAGTTGCTGCTGTTAAACTTTTAATTTGAAAAGATTCACCTTGTTGGTATACATGAACATCATCCTTTGCAAATTTCTTTGTAAAGTAATAACTTAAAAACCTTGGAAATAATAGAAAAGATTTTGTTAAAACATTTTTGGCCAAATCATCAAAGATTTCCTGGGAATAATTAAAATCTTCATTTTGTAAAATAGCAAACCCCAGGGATTGAATCTTTAATGGTATCTCATTGAAGGCAGTTGTTTTATTTGAAACACACAATAACAGGGTATGAAATAAAAATCTTGTTGAAGGAGGGAAATAACCTTTTTCTAACGTATCCCTCTTTATTTGTTCAGCATACCCCCTTTCAAGGAAATCAGTTTTTAACTCATTTTTGGGAAAAGAAGTTTTACCTTGCTGATCATTGAGTTCAAAGACTTCCGAGATGGAGTGTGGTGTGATTTTAACTGGTTTACCCATTAAGGAGGAATTAATGGCTATGATGTCTTCTCCTTGTTTGTCAAGAGTGGCATTTTCCCAAAATTCTCTCTGGGTTTTCTGGTAAATCGGAGCATCTGCTGTTAACAAAGTTTTGTACTTTGATGCAGGCATGGTATCAATGATGGAATTGAAAACATCGGTGCTGCTTGGTTTTGTAAGAATACCCAGATAATTGTGATTCGATTTGTATGGGATTTCGATGGGTGTAGTAGCCTTTTGAGGGTCCTTTTTAGATGATTTCGAAGTGGATCTTGCAGATGGCTTTGATTTCGTCATTTTTATGAAGAAAATCGAAGAATGAATTTGTGATAAGAAGATGGAAACTGCTTTGAGAACAGTTTTTTTTGTGAATTCGAATCGACAGTAAAACCCTTGTTTGGGGTTTTTAATCAGGGTTTTATAGGGAAAAAGGTGATTGCTGACATGGCAACGGTTACAAAGATCTGACGGATAAGAACTGACCATTTGCCAACCTCTGATGAAATGAAGGATAATGGAAGACAGTTGTTGTTAAGGAAACCACTGACGGATGAATATCAGTGGATTACAAATGAAAATGAGGACAGTGGGTAACTTTAACTATCAGTGGATAGCTGTGTCAGTGGTTTAAAGCACTGAAGTTTGGTAACAGTGGAAAACAATGAAAAAGATAGAACAGAGGTTGGCTTTGAACAGTGGATAGCTACAACCCAACAGATGTTTGAACCAATCAGTGGTTACGACAGACTTTGATTTTCTCAATATGCAGCAGCAACATAATCTTGTTCAAAACATTGGTTGTGGAAACATCTGTTGTTTGTGCTTAGGCCACTTTTTCCCCAAAAGATTATCATCGTTAGGTAAGTGTGCAACTTTCTCATCCTTTTTGCCCACTTGTTTTCCCTGAACTGTTGAAGCTCTTCTTATATGACACTACCAAACTTTCTGTCTTTTAGTGGATTTGAAGTTTAATTTGACCAGCAACTGTTGGTATATCAGTGGGTGAGCTTTAACATCTGTTTTGTACATCTGCTGCTCAGATGTCGTCATGATTGTGTTTTTTGTAATAGATGAATTGATTGTTAAATTGATTTTCAAATTGATTGTGTTTTTTTTGTAATAGATGAACAATTAATGAATATCATTCAATGATTTATGCAGCGGAAATGAACACAAACTTTATAAACACAATCAAGGAGGAAAATAGACAAACCAAACCACTGAGGCATCTCATCTGTAAACACTGTTCTTATACAAACCCTGCTAATCCTAACTATTAATTCTATACAATACAAGTAAAACACTGAACTTTATTCTCTCATCAGAAGGTCCCTAGCTTGTCTTTTAAATTCTGCTTCAAAATCTTTGGAACTTGAGTCATCCTCATCCCTGCACAATGAAAGTTCAAGGAGATCTTGTAGATCTTCAACACAAAGGGTCAGTGCTTGTTTCCTTGATATGTACTTTATTTCACCATTGGATCTGATCAGGGTCAATACATGGGTCTTTTGATCAGAGAGCCATTTTAGTATCTTTGAACCCAATGGGTTTATTGGGAGAGGTTTATTTACTGATGAGTTGGGAGATTTTGCCGTTGAAAAGATTTGTAAAGCAGTATCCTGAGCTTTTGCTTCCTTTTCCTTTTCTTCTGCAACAGTCAGCTGTTGACTTTTTTGTTGGTCAATCACAGTGACAGAAGTATCTGTAGAGGTGATAAGTGATTCAGAAGTTTTGATCTGCTGCTTTGGCTTTTTGTAGTCAGGCTTGTTTGAGGTGTCAGAAACTGTCAACCTCCTTTTCTTAAGCCTCTCATAAGCCTCATCTGTTTGCTGCTTAGTCCATTTTGCTATGGCATTGGCAGTATCCACCTTTGCATCCACCAGCTCCTGCTTCTTTCTTTTGTACTCAGATGTAAGCTCAGCTATAAGCTTTTTGTATTTGTTCCAGTTTGGAGCTGTTCTCTTCTTGCTTGGATCATTTTTAATTCTTTCAATTCTGTTTGCCTCATGCTTTAATACAACTATTGGCCATTCTTCGAATTGTTTTTCTTCAGCTGGATAGAATTTTTCTTTCATGATGTATGCAACATATTCTTTTCTCATTTCTTTTCGTAGATCTCCTTCGGGTGGTAAGTTTGACATTTCTTTGCTCAGATCTCGTGCATAGTCTTCCATCTGTTTGACTTTGGTGAGGAAGAATTCCATTCTTTCAGAAATGGCTTCATCACCTTGATCTTTGCATTCAAGTTTAGCTCTTATCTTAGCCTGCCTTACTTTGAGCTCGAGATATTCATCCATCTTTTCAGGGACTATGAAGCCTATGAGAGAAGGAAATCTTATTTTCGAAGGGTCCTCCACAGTGTAGAATTGTCTCATCTCATTTTTTATAGCTTCCAGTTCCAGTGGATATTTTGCAGCATTAGGATCATATTTGTCATCAGTTGCCTGAGTTATTTTTCTTTTTCTGGTGTAAGTTTTCTCTAGTGAAGGAGTGGTTTTGGGTGATTTATTAATTGAAGTAAAGATGGCTTGAAGTGAAGTGAGGGCAGTGGTGGATTGTGGCTAACTGACAGTTGTTGAAACAACTGGTGTTTCAACTACTGTTGTCATTACAACAGGTGTGCTAACATCTGATGTCTTCTGCTTTTTCGCAGGAGGTGATGGTGGTGATGTGACATTGATGAGAGCAGTGGTGGATGACTGGCAAACAGCTGTTGAAACAACAGGTGTTTCAACCTCTTTTGTCATTACAACTACTGATGTGTCTGTACATGTCTTCTGCTTTTGAGCAGGGGTTGATTTGATGGCTGGTGATGTACTTGAAGTGATGACTTTTGGGGGTGAGGTGATTTTAGGTGGAGGTAGAGCAGTGGTTGTAGTGTGTGTTATAGTGGTGTGTGTTGAAGAGATGGCAGCTGTTTGGCTAGCAGTTTTTGAAATCTGCTTTCTTTTTCTGGTTCAACATAAAGGCCATCTTCTATTCCCTTCTTCCTCCACTGCTTGATTTTCGCCCCCTGTTTGGCATTATCTGGAAGGGGGCTATCAATGAATAGCACAGTAGGAGGAGCTTTGTCAGTGGTGTTCTGGATGCTGGCCTTTATAACCTTGATGTCTGCTTGAGTATCTTTGAACCTTGACTCCACCATGTTTGTCAGCATTTGTACATGTATTGCATGCTGAGCATCAGCCATTTGTTTTTGTTTTTCAAGCAGGAGGTGGAAAACACTACATAGCTCATTTGCACCAGGTGCAGGTTGTGCAGCTGCTTGAGCTGGAACAGCAGTGGATTGTGCTTTTTGAGCTTTTAACATCTGTTGCACCATATCCTTCATTTCAGCAACTGTTGTTTCAAGATTTTCAACTCTGGCCGTCAATTCCTGATATTTTAAATCATCACCAACTTTAATGGGATCATCTGATTTCCCACCAGCAGTGGTTATATCAATGTGTGACTTTGGAACGGAGTCCCAGAAATCATTCATTGATGCCCCTTGTTCTTGGTTCTGGGGTCTTCTTCCTTCGACACTTGATAGCCCTTCAATGTTGCCAATAGTTTTAACATACTCACTGGTGGTTATCAGATGTGCTATAGAAGGAATTGTCTTCAAGGAAGTCTTATAGATGTAACCACTGTCCAAATGTAAACCAGTGGGTTCAACATTTGTAGTGGCTGCTTCACTTGAACTACTGACAGGAATTACTTGTAACTCCTGCAGTGTAACCTCCTCAGTTGTTGCTAGGATAGAAGAGGTATAATCATCAGACCCAGTCACTTGTAGGAGTATGCTCTCAGTGATAGGTGATTGAGAGGAACTGGTTTGTGTCTGAGTTATATCAACTGCATGCAACAAATGTATTATGGATTGTGGTAATGTGAGAGGTGAGGATAAGGGTGTTGAAAGAGACATGTCCTTTGGATCAGGACTGTGGAAGATGGACCCGAGTGGATCCAGAGCTTCATAATGTGGAGTCCCTGTGTTTACAACCTGATCCTTTTGTGAGGATGCAAGAGGAGTTTGAGGAAAGGGTGGAGATCTTTCTACCATCTGCTGTGAGGAAGTAGCAGCAGTGGTTTTTGGTGACATTTGTGTTGTCACTGGCAGTTGCTCTGGGATCTCATCTTCCTGAGTTTCCTTTGCTTTGGGTTGGGTGGGCTTTTTGTAGGATTTCTTTTTGGTCTTTTTGTTGATTACAGGTTTGGGTTTCATAGCAGTGGTTGTGCTACTATGATCACCTGGAGCAGTGGGCTCAACAGTAGGTGCCTGAGGAGCAGTGTTTTTTGCTGAATTCTGCTGAGGCACCTCTGCTTTTGTTTTTGTAGGTGCCATCATTCTAGAGAATGTTTCAGTGGTTAAACCACTTATTTTAAAATAAGCACCTTGTTTGAGAAAATTTTCATTTTCTTTTCCAAATTTTTCTTTGAAATAGTAGCTTAGAAACCTTGGGAAAAGTAGAAATGCTTTGCTATCAACATTTTTCACCAAATCATGAAAAATTTCCTGGGAATAGTTATAATTTTCATTATGTAGAATGGCATAAGCTAGGCATTGGATCTTTAATGGTATTTCGTTAAAACCAGTTGTTTTATTTGAAACACATGTCAAAAGTGTATGAAATAAAAACCTAGTTGCAGAGGGGAAGAAACCTTTTTCTAAGGTATTCTTTTTTATTTGATATGCTTACCCCCTTTCGAGAAAATCAGTTTTCAAGTCGCTTTTAAGAAAAGAAGTTTTACCTTTCTGATCATCGAGTTTAAAGACTTATGAGATGGATTGTGGAGTAATTTGAATCGCTTTACCCTGTATGGAAGAATTAATGGTAGTGACGGTCTCGCCTTGTTTTTCGAGGGTAGCGTTTTTCCAAAATTCTCTCTGGGTTTGTTGGTAAATTGGAGCATCTGCTGTAAGCAAAGTTTTATACTTTGATGCAGCCATGATGTCGATGATTGAATCGAAGGTGTGATTGTTGGTGGGTTTTGTGAGTAGACCCAAGTAGTTGTGAGGGGATTTGTATGGTATTTCAATGGTTTCAGCGGCCATTTGAGCGACCTCTTTGAAAGATGATGATGATTTTGATTTTGATTTCGTCATTTTGATGAAGAAAACCGAAGAATGAATTTGAGATAAGAAGATGGAAACTGCTTTGAGAACAGTGTTTTTAGTGAATTCGAATCGACAGTAAAACCCCTGTTTGGGGTTTTTGATCAGGGTTTTATAGGGAAAAAGGTGATTGCTGACGTGGCACGGTTACAAAGATCTGACGGATAAGAACTGCCCATATGCCAACCTCTGATCAAATAAAGGATAATGGAAGACAGTTATTAATGAAACCACTGATGGATGAATATCAGTGGATTACAAATGAAAATGAGGACAGTGGGTGACTTTAACTCTCAGTGGATAGTTGTATCAGTGGTTTAAAGCACTGAAGTTTGGTAACAGTAGAAAACAATGAAAATGATGGAACAGCGGTTGACTTTCAACACTGGATAGCTACAACCCAACAGATGTTTAAACCAATTAGTGGTTACAACAGACTTTGATTTTCTCAATATGCAACAGCAACATAGCCTTCTTCAAAACAGTGGTTGTGGAAACATCTGCTGTTTGTGCTTAGTTTGATGAGTATAAATCTTGACAACTATACTCCAGTATATACAATATTTTTGAGGGTCCACTTTTTGCCCAAAAGATTCTCATCCTTTGGTAAGTGTGCAAGTTATCAAACTCGTTTTCCCTGAACTGTTGAAGCTCCTATTATATGACACTACCCAACTTTCTGTCTTTTAGTGGATTTGAAGTTTAATTTGATGAGCAACTGTTACTATATCAGTGGATGAGCTTTAACATCTGTTTTGTACATCTGCTGCTCAGATGTCGTCATGATTGTGTTTTTTGTAATAGATGAATTGATTATTAAATTGATTGTGTTTTTTGTAATACAGAAACAATGAATGAATATGATTCAATGATTTATGCAGCGGAAATGAACACAAACTTTGTAAACACAATCAAGGAGGAATATAGTTTTGATAAACACCTGCTTTTCATTAATTGAAAGATTTGTAATCAAATCAAAAGATTACATTGCATGCTTACAAACTAAAACTTCCCCTCAGCCTGATGCTACTTGGTCGATCACACAAGAAGGATTGGATCAGAGGAGATAAACACAGTCAGTCCATCAAGTGAAACAGTAGAGACTACTGGTCCATTTATAGAGCATGTCAAACCACCGAAGCATCTTGGCTGACGTCATCATGAATGCGACATCTAACAATTAACTAACTCTAAGTACTGATCTATACATCCATTGTTATCTAACAACTGATCCTATTACAATAAGACAAAGTAAAACAACTGTTTCTTTATTCCACTGATTTATTCCAAGCAAGGCTTTGGTCTTCTCAGCAATGCTTGACTGAAGGCAATAGTTCGAAGAGCAGTACTTAGTATTTGACATTCTTTTAGTCTTCACATCAGCTGTTGTACTAATCAGTGGATAAAACAAATCAAAATTATAGATCAGCAGTTGTTTGAACCACTGTCAAGGGGAAAGTCTGAAGCCTAACAACTGATGTTGTCCGTTTCTTCAAGCTCTTTGTCATAGTTGCAAACCTAAATCATCCAAATTTATATAAAATGATCAGAGTCGGTGTATAAGCTTTTAGCAAGCCCATCCTTACTTTCAATTAATTCAGGTCATATAAGATAAAAATTACAACCGGATAGTTTGTGGTGGTGGTGGGACCCCAATACTTTAGGGCTGCTAATTCATAAGCTCTACACTGCATTGTAATAGTGACTGGCAGGCCAACCAATTACCAACCTGGTCGGTTCAGTTTTCTTAATCACAAACCATTATTAGAAGTTTAATCCATATTTTTGACAAAAACTTGGCGAAGTGGATGGTGAACATCCGGTTATCTGATAACTAACATTTGTAACCTTGTCACACCTCTATAAATTGAGGCTACTCTACAAAAACCATTGCTTTTTCCTACAAACTTAAAGGTTAATTAGACACTATCTATAAATAACATAATGCACTCACAATTGCACTTAATTCACAAAGTGAAACCGACACAACTTATATTTACCTTCACAAAGTGAAACCGACACAAATTCTTCAAGCTCTTTCTCATAGTTGCAAACCTAAATCACCCAAATTTACATAAAACATGATCAGAGTCGGTAAATAAGCTTTTAGCAAGCCCATCCTTACTTTCAATTAATTCAGGTCATATAAGATAAAGATTACTACCGGATAGTTTGTGGTGGTGGTGGGACCCCAATACTTGAGCGCTGCTAATTCATAAGCTCTAGCTGCTTTGTCTTCCTTATCGTATCCACCTGGTTAATTAAAATCATAAATAAACATCCACTTCAATAAATTTAGTAGTTATAAATTTAGGTGTTTTTGAGCTTGTGCTCATCCTTAAAACTAAGCCTAAAGCAAACATATGAAGAGAAACCACAAACAGATAATATAATTATCGAACATATTATAATCAAATCGCAAGAAAATTAGTTCTACGTACCTATGTCAAAGGCAGAAATCCACAAATGAAAAGAATAAGTGATAGTGAGTTGTGCACATGGGTTGAACCAAAGAATAAAGAAGACACCTGCAAAAGATATTGAAAATTTAGCCATTAAAATGATTGGAAGAATGAAAACCCTAGAGAACGATAATCAATGTTGTTGTTTTTGTTTTAAGTAGTTGAAAATCACAGGGTGTAAATGACATTGTGACCTGAATCGATGATAAGTTTACGGCTATAGATACGACAATCAGATGTAGGCAGCGGCTGATCACGGCGGCGTTGAGGGTTTGCATTAGAGAAACAGAGAGGGTGGAGTGAGCAGGGGAACCAACTCCATCAGAGAGAAATGGATTCTTTTTGAATTTTTAGCTCTAATTTTGATGATATATGTTTGTAAAGATGATGAATAGACACTACATGAGGGTTTGAATGTTACCAAAGAGATGAAATTGTACCTTTGTTATGAAGATTTCGTAAGGCGGAAGGACGGCAGAGAGAATTAGGGCAGAAGATTTCGATATGAAGAAGAAATTGAGATAATTCCAGATTCTTGCCAAAGAAGAAAGAGTATTGCGTTTAAAACACTGTGAACCGAATGATTTGTGTTTCAAAAGACTGTGAATTTTAGAGAGAGAGAGAGTTGAGAGAGAAATTGATAGAGAGGCTTATTGATTGAAGAAGATTATAGGTTATATATCTGGAGCCATAAATTTGAATTTTGAATTTGGAGCCATAATTTTGATTTTGAATCATCAGTGGTTGATTATATATTTTAAAAAGATTTATACATTTATACATATCTAAATATTGTAAAGGGAATTATGACATCAGCAAGTCCATGTGGCATAGCTTAGAAGTTGACAAGTAAGCAGATTTACATCAGCTCATAATCTCTTATTATAGATAGCATAGATTTTAGCTTAAATTATATAAAAGTGATTTAAAATAAACCCAAAATTAAACAATTTTTTTTTTATAAAAAAGTATAACTAGTGATTTAAAATAAACCCAAAATTAAGCAAAAAGTATTTATATAAAAACATAACTATCTTATTTATACACATTAATGTGAAAAAAAAGTTTAGATACACGGTACCCCTGACCGCGGAGGGGATCCCTCCTCCCAAGCTAGCTTACCGGATCGCTGCCTGGCGCTGAAATTACCCAGTCGAAGCTGGGCATCGGTGTCCCTCAGACTCGAACCCGGGTTTGAGCCCGGGCCAAAGCCCTCATCAGGATGAAGATTGCCAACTGCGCCGTAGGGCAACTTTTCCTAACAAAGTATCTTATTGTACAAAACGTATAAATGACATGAAAAAGTAAAAAAAAAACGCGGTGGCATTTTCGTACCGAATCGATACCATGTTACTTAGTATCGATATCAAAATTTATCTAAAATGAAAACCGAATATTGTATCATATATGTTCTATCGTTATCGTTATGGTAAAGTAGTGTTAAAAATCCCGAACCAACCGAGAAGAGGGCATGATAGTAGGCTAGTAGCAGTATGATACGGTATCGACATGTAGCATAAATTCCCACCCCTAGGCCCTAACTGGAGGGGAGTATGATGGTAAAACGGTTAATATTTTGAAGGCCGGCCGGATCGGTTAAACAATTAGCCGACCGACCGAGCTGAAAATTCCATGAAAATAACGGTTTGGCCGGATTAGATGATTGCTACGTAGAGAATAAGAAAGATGAAAGAAAATAATTAGAAGTGTCGGATAAGATGTATGTTGCAGAGTATAGACATGTAGTCATTTATGCGATGGCCAACTGGAGTTGGAGTTGCTTAAGGGTGGAGGGTATGGTCAATCACCTTAGGGTGTTTGAGTGAAATCTTACCCAATAATATTATGCATGTCAACTCCCCATTCTACTCCTCATTTTACACTCAATCACTAGGTATGGTCAAACACCCCTCAATTAAAAAAAAAAAACTTGATTGGTTGAGTGATCCTCTCTCCTCTCTCTCTCTCTCCTCACTCCTCTCCTCTCAACACAATCGGTGACTACACACCGAATTCCATACTCTCTCTCTTGGTCACCGAACATCTTCATCAACAAGGTAGACTATAACTCCCCGCTCAAGTCCCCGCTTATTATACCCTCCACCCTAAAGATGATTAGGGAAAGATAGAAGATGAAAAACAAAAGAGTAAATTGCCATTTTAGTCCCTGAGTTTTGTCCAAATTTGTCAGTTTAGTCCAAATAGTTTTTTTTGTGCATCTGGGTCCCTGACTTTTACATTTTGTTGCCATTTTGATCACAATGCCTAACTCCATCCAAAAACCCAATTTGTAACAAGGGTATTTTGGGGATTTCCTTAAAAAATGTTTTCAGTTGCCATTTTGATCCAATTCCAAAAAATCAAAAAAATTCAAAAAAATCAAAAAAATTCCAAAAAAAATCTAAAAATCAAAAAAATTCTAAAAAATCAAAAAAATTCTAAAAAATCCAAAAATCATTAAATGTTTCGGCACGAACCGTTTCGACCCGTACCGTTTCGACCCGTACCGTTTCGAACCCGAACCGTTTCGACGCGAACCGTTTCGAACCGAACCCATTTCGAACCCGAAACGGTTCGCGTCGAAATGGTACGGGTCGAAATGGTACAGGTCGAAACGTTTCGCGTCGAAACGGTATGGGTCGAAACGGTTCGGGTTCGAAACGGTAACCCGAACCGTTTCGACGCGACCCGTTTCGAACCGAACCCGTTTCGAACCCGAAACGGTTCGCGTCGAAACGGTTCGGTTCGATACGGTACGGTATCGAAACGGTACGGTTCGAAACGCTTCGCGTCGAAACGGTTCGGCTCGAAACGGTTCGGGTTCGAAACGGTACGAGTCGAAAAGGTACGGTTCTATACGGTACGGGTTCGAAACGGTTCGCGTCGAAACGGTTCGGTTCGATACGGTACGGGTCGAAACGGTTCGGTTCGAAACGGTACGGGTCGAAACGGTTCGTGCCGAAACATTTAATGATTTTTGGATTTTTTAGAATTTTTTTGATTTTTAGATTTTTTTGAATTTTTTGGAATTTTTTTGATTTTTTGGAATTGGATCAAAATGGCAACTGAAAAACATTAGTGATTAAGTACAAACTGTTACAAACTGGGTTTTGGATGGAGTTAGACAAAATGATCAAAATGGCAACAAAATGTAAAAGTCAGGGACCCAGATGCACAAAAAAAACTATTTGGACTAAACTGGCAAATTTGGACAAAACTCAGGGACTAAAATGGCAATTTACTCCGATTAATAAAAGTAACTAAAATTTTGAAAGTTAAATTAAAAAGTGGTGATACGTTTTTGTTGAGTTTCGATAAACATCTAAGAGCATTCACATTCAATCCATCAAATTATACATACATTCAACTAAAAAACAACTCCTATATCAATATATTTCCACTAAAAACAAATACTTTTTCTCTCTCCTTTCAATTAAATAATATTATCATTACATTTTTCTCTCTCCTTCACTCACAACCACTTTCAATATATATTAAAAAAATTATACTGGATGAACAGTGTCCCCCCAAATATACAGATGAACAGTAACATTTTCTCTCTCCTTCACTCACAACCATTTTTTATACCCTTTATAATATAAAAACCTTTCCTCTCATTATTTGATGGATTGAATGTGAGTGCTCTAAGGTCCCAATGTGATGTGATGTCATGTCAGATTTATTTTTTATTTACATTTAACTTTATTTTTATTATTTTTTGTTTATATACATCTCTCTTAAGTTAAAACACTTTTAGTTTATTATTATTATTTTTTTTGTTTATATACATCTCTCTTAGACTAAAGGGTAATGGGGGCCGGCTAGGACCGGCGCCGGTCCCTCACACCGCCCCCCCTGAGGCTCGGCTCGGGCCAAATGGCTCCCCACAGCCGGGTGAGACGGACCAACTTTCACCATTTACAAAAAAGGGCCGTTACTCAACGGCTAAATTTAAAAAAAAAAATCCATTTTTCTTTAAAAACACACTCATTTTCACCATTTTTCCCCACTTTCAACCCAAAACCCTCTCACTTTTATACCATTTTCTCTCCACTTTTTAAAAAAAAATTACATTTTCATCCACAATGCCATCTAATTCTTGGTGGTCCTCGTCTTCGGATGAGGAAGAGGAGATGTTTTTCGCGAACGCTGTGCTACGGGCGGCGGAGATTCTTATCGAGGAGGAAGAGGAAGACGAAGAGGAAGACGTCTCGTCTGAAAGCGTTATTACCACACGAATACGGATTAATAGAGACCGCCAAGGTTTATCATTAATAAATTTTATTATCCTTATTTCCTCGTATTTATATATTTTTTACGACAGGAGCGCACGAGAAATTGGTGAACGATTATTTTTCGGATGCACCCCTTTACAATGCCGAGATATTCAGACGCAGATTCCGAATGAGTAGTCGGTTATTCACACGGATTGCTGATGATTTGGCGGGGCTAGACCCGTTTTTCACGCAACGACCCGATGCTCGAAATTATGAAGGGTTCACCACGTTACAAAAGTGTACTGCGGCCATTCGTCAACTGGCGTACGGGACAGTGGCCGACGCTTTGGACGAGTACTTACAAATGTCGGCAAGAACTACGCGGGAATGTTTGTATGGGTTTTGCCGTAATGTGGTGAAACTCTAAAAAATATTTGCGTAAACCAAACGTGTATGATGTTCAGCAGTTGTACCAAGCTCATGAAGCACGGCACGAGTTTCCGGGAATGCTCGGTAGTATTGATTGTATGCATTGGGCGTGGCATAGATGCCCGACTGCGTGGCGCGGCCAATATACTCGCGGCGATCACGGCTATCCAACCGTGATACTTGAAGCCGTGGCATCACAGGATTTGTGGATCTGGCATTCTTTCTTTGGTCTCCCTGATTCACTCAACGACCTCAATGTGTTATACCAATCGGCGATCTTTACCGATGTCGTTAATGGAACCGGTCCGGACACCCGTTTTACAGTTTCTGGGGTTGAGTATAGACGTGGGTATTATCTTGCTGACGGGATATATCCGTCTTGGTCTACAATTGTGAAGACTATTCCATATCCTGATGACGAAAAAAGGAAAAAATTTGCCAAGCGTCAAGAAGCTGTAAGAAAAGACATCGAACGTGCTTTTGGTGTCTTACGAAAAAATGGGCCATCCTTGAACAACCGGCACGTGCGTTCACACCGAAGAGGTTGCGCCTTTGTATGTACGCTTGCATTTTGCTCCATAACATGATTATTGAAGACGAAGGTCGGGCAATTTGTGAGTATGATGGGAATGCATCTATCGGGAATACTGTCCCGGTAGATCCGCCACAACAAGATTTAAACTCGTTCTCGCTAACCAACGACTTCACGCATGCAAACATTCAACAGGATTTGGTAGAACATATTTGGAACAACGTTAACGTAGCGGACGGTGACGAAGACGAAGACAAGTAGTGTAATTTTTTTTTTAGGTTATGTAATTTTTATTTATGTTATGTAATGGATTTTATTATCTTCCTTTATGTTTTATTTTTATTTAAATGTTGAATAGTTTTTATAAAGTTAAACAAATAAAAAACAAACAATAAAATTTAAACAAATGAAAGTTAAACAATAAAAAATTACGTGGGGTAGGCTCATCCTCCACCCCCCTCAAAAAGCATGGAGGCTCATCCCCCACGAGCCGTCTACGTGGCGCCTACGTGGAGGCTCATCCCTCACCATACCCTTTAGTCTTAGGTTAAAACACTTTTAGTTTATTGTTTTGAACAACATGTATATATAAACTACAAAACAAATTACAAAATTACTTGCACTTGTTTTTTAGTTATACATATAAACAAAATAACATATTCATATTTTTATATGTTTACAAAAGGGTAACAACTAGTATACATTTTTTATTCTTTAATTTTAGTTTCTTCTGTCTAAATTATATCATAATATTTTTTTAGTTTCTAAAATTTTGAATTCTTAAATTATTTATATAGGTTCTTAAATCTAGTTGAACCGGTTCGGCCGGTCTGACCACTAAACCGGTAAGGCTTTTGGTTCAATGTATGGTCCGGTCCGATTATGAAAACATTGGTAAAACCAGAAAGAATAGAAGTTTTTGTTGGAAAGAAATGGCGCCTAAAAATAGCCAAACACATTTCCCCTCCCTATGCCTCTATTGTCTCTCATCCTCTCTTTTTCTCTCACTACAATTCAATTTTCATCTTCAATTTCATTGTTTCTAGATTTCAAACTTGTAGCCTCCCGATCATAGGTCTATTGGAGTTGTAGATCAATGTCGTTGTCCGATTCTGAAACGTCCTCTCATGGAGGAGATCACCAAATGTTTCGTCAAGTCACCCGAGATCGTAAGTTTCTATGTGATTGTTCAATGTGTATGTAATTTGTAATATTTAATCGCATGAAATTGTGGATTTCTTCTACCATATCATCAACAATGCCATTTAATTAAAATGATCATAACATTTACATCAAAATTTAGGCCTCAGGTTTTCTGGTTTATCTGATTAGTCACGTGTTACTTTATTATTTCTTGTTTGTGCAACGAGACTGTACACATAGGATAAACTGATATGAAAGAATAAAAGGAAGTTTAAAATATACTGAAAGCTTTAGGAATTAGGATCATACAACACTTGACACAACCATAAATATAGCTTAGTATTTGATGAAGAGAAACATCAAGAATTTAAGTGTCAATATGGAAGATGAGTAGTATTGATAATGCACTCCTGTGTAGACCTTATATCATGGCCTAATGATAGTGTATGAGACCCATGCCCTTGATACTAAACAAGTTTTTTTTTTTCTCACAACATTTTTATTTCTACGATGGCTCGTGTTACATATACCTAGCAAGGAGCGAGTTAAATTGGGTAAGTTTTTCTTACCTTGTGGGTTGATTTGTGCAGGAGTATGGGCCAAATGGGCCATGTAAGTTATATAAAATTTAGAACGGTTTAAAATGGGTCATTGGAAATCACCAACTATCAACATTAACATGACGGGATCTCAAACACCCTACTGGCCCTAACACTGCATACTACCAAAGCTGACCAACGGCCACTACAACTACTCCCCCCCCCCCCCCCCCCCCCCCCCCCCCAAAAAAAAAACCCAATATATGGACTGCAACTGCCACCACTACGCCACTTTATGTCCAGAAGGACTCCACCATTGCTTGGGGTTCAAGAACATAGAAACGCCTGTTGTTGATTTCCGCTATTTAATTGTGGAGGAATGCCTTTATGATCTGTGAGAGATAGAGAGAATACAAGGGATTTTCTTGGAGAGAGAGAAAGACGGTCGAAGAAGTATGCACAGCACTAGGTTTTGTATTTATTAGGCCATGTGTAGTCATAACGCCCCTTTGTGGGCGTTATGCGACACGTGGCGCGCCACGTCAGCGTGGGGCGTTATGGGGCCTTATGCATTTTAAGCCCGTAGTCATAAAGCCCCTGTCTAATCATTACTCAATTATTAATTTCTAATTTTTTATAATTATTTTCTAACTTTATAAAATTAAAATTCATTTCATTAAATTAAAAAACATTACACTAAAATAAAAAAAAAAATAAAAACATTACACTTAAAAAAAAAAAAAAGTTTGACTAAAAAAATAAAAAAACAACACTTCAAAGATTATATTTTTTTTCGATCCTTTCCTTTTGGGCCAACGCCATCTTCAAAGCTTTTCCGGTAAGGTGGTCGTGCGGTTTCGAGTAGAACTCAAAGTCCCGTTCCCATTGTCTATCCCGCATAATCTCCGTAACTTCGTGGTTCTCCTCCAAACGTTTATTACCGAGTTCGTGTAAATCATGAAGTCGCATGTTTATCTCCGAAAATGCGTTACTCATATCCGTTCCCATAGACATCGACGACGACTCGGGTTTTTTCGCCCGGCTTTTTCTTCCGGGCGGTCTTGGTAACTCCTCCGCCGGCTCGTCATCCGGAATATCCTCGTTCAAGTCGGTGTTTCGAGCGTCGGAGGTTGGCGTTTCGGGTTCACCCGACTCGTTTGTTTTGGACCTCTTTGACGGCCGTTTATTTCCCGAACGACCACTCGGAGTAGATATGGTGGCCCATTTGGGGCTATGGCGAAGGATTTGCCAACACCTCATGTACGGGAAATGGCCATTAGCATTCGTATACTCGACCAACGCCGCTTGCGTGATGTCCTCGTCCTTGCTTCCACTTTTCCATCCGGCAAAATTGCGTTGGTACACGGTTTGAAAGTTCGTGCATTTTTTGTTTATATCGGTCCACTTGCCCGATATAGAGTCCGGTGGGCGGTATTCCTCATCTTTACCAATTAGCTCGAAAAAAAGTGCTCGTATTCGGCTCCAAAAAACTGATTTATCTTGATAGTTTGCTACAAAAAAAAGATATAATTTATTAGTCTAAAAAAACTGCAAAAAAACAGAAAAATAAAAACAGAAAATAAATAAAAAAACTGCAAAAAAACAGAAAAATAAAAACAGAAAATAAATAAAAAAACTGCAAAAAACAGAAAAATAAAAAAAGAAAAAATAAACAGAAAATACTTAAAAAAAACTGCAAAAAACAGAAAAAAAAATAAAACAGAAAAAAGAAACGGAAAAACAGAAAAAAATTAAAAAATATACCTATAACCGGGTCCTCCGACACATCGATGAAAGCGCGGGTTAACGCATACTCCTCATCGGGCTCCCACCGGATCACATTTTTTTTCGCTCGGGTGCTGGTTTCCGCTTTTTTTTATGTGGCCGTTTTGCTTTTGCTTTTCCTTTTTGCGTCTCCGCTACTTCGGGTTGTGTTTCCGGAACAACATCGGGTTCGTGTTGTGGGGAGCCAAAAGCTTGAGCCGACCCGAACGCTTGAGACGACCCCATTCCGTCGGTGTTTTGATTCGGGTTCCACCCGTAGAGATTCGGGTCCCATGATAGCGGTTGGTTCAAAAGATTTATGAACGAAGGATTTTGTTGACTGTAGTCGAGAAAACCGGAGCCGAAAGGGTTGGGTCGAGTGGGAACCGGCGACACGGGGCGAGTAGGATTACCACTTTGGTTTGGGTCCGCACTTGATCGGGGAGGAATGAAGCCACGATTGAATGGATGCATTGTATAAAATATAAGGTTTTCTAAAAAAAAGTGGAAGAGATAAAGGGTTGGGTTGAGTGTGTATGGTAAAAAATTAGGAAAGGAGGTATTTATTTAAGAAAGTTTTGGAAAAAAGTTGAATTTTTTTTTTTTTTTTTAAGGAATTGACCGTTTACCAACGGTCAAATATACAAAATTCAATTTGATAGCGCCGTTATACACATCGCGCGGGTTCGAAAATTTGCAAAAATGGCGCCGCTTGTTTTGGTGTTCATAGCGCTATACCGGCGCTATAAGTGGGCATACCGCCCCACTACACATGCCCTTATGGGTTGTCATTTCTTTTACATTTGTGTTTCCGAGTTAAAAATCCCTCCCCTCCCCTCCATGTCTTTCCAAATTGGAAAGACTATTTTCAGGCAAAAAAAACCCCATTTTCCCTCCCCTCCCCCTGTTAAGTGGATCTCTGGAACACAGCCTAAGAAAACACGTTTAAAAATTAGAAGAAAATATATACTTTATAAGTGCAGCCCGCCAACTTAACACTATTGTCACCCCTAGACCATTATTAACTTTTTATATAGAAAAATTTATTTATTCCATAGATCGTTAGGCCGGAGGGTATGGGAGGCGCCACCCCGCCACATTTGCATCCATAGTGCCATGGGGGCGCCAAACTCCATACTGTCGTCGTTAAAGGGGGGGATCCTCCTTCCGCCAGCACGTTAACGAGCAGCCTTGGCATTTTCGAAGTTGATGGTGGTTAAATGGGGGCACTATCTTCAGCCAAAGCCACACTCTGTAAGTTAAAGGGGGCCCCATCTCTAGCCAAAGCCACTCTCTGTGTGACGTGGACATGACGTGGCACTGAGGTGGCGTGATAAAGCCCCTAGGGGCTTTATACTAGGGTTGTTCATGAGCCGAGCCGAGCCGAGCCAAGCTAGGGCAAGCTTGGGCTCGGCTCGATTATAAATCGAGCTGGCTCGACTCGACTCGGATTTGAAACCGAGCTGAAAATCTAAGCTCGGGCTCCGCTTGGTTTTAAACGGAGTTGTCTCGGCTCGGCTTGGTTTGGCTCGATTTTAAAAATAAAAATTAATACGTAGCTCTCAAAATTCAGTATTCTAAAATATTATTTAATACTTCAAAAGAGCATATTCAAAATAAGGTCAACCTAATACATTACAAGCCAAAATCACGTTCAACAACACAAAATAAGTTTTATATTTCAAATAAATACAATATTTGTTCATTAACATGGTAATTAACCTTTAAATATGTCACATATATCAAACTACAAGCCTAAATACATGTAAATAATAATCACATTTTTGTAATATATTATATGTATATAAAAATAAAATATATTATAAGTAAAATAATTCGAGCTAAGCCGAGCCGAGCTACCAAGCGAGCCAAACCGAGCCAATTTGGCTCGTCACGAGCCGAGCCGAGCTGGGCTCACTTTCAAACCGAGCCATATCGAGCGAGCTTTTTCCGAGCGAGCTCCGAGCCGCGAACTTTTTGGACAGCCCTACTTTATACCACACCTTCCTGCCTTAGGGGTTGTTTGGCAACATCTGAATGGTTAAGTGCTGAACCAGTAATGGGGTCTGAACGATTAAGTGCTGAACCAGTAAGAGGTCTGAACCATTAAGAACCTGTATAATGCTTAACCGTTCAGAGGAATGTCTGACCAATTCAGATTAGAGGTCTTAACCATTCAGACCGTGTATAAATCTTAACCATTCAGAGGCAAATGTCTGAACCATTCAGACATCTGCTCGTGAAACAAACAGTCTGAACCATTAAGTGCTGAACTAGTAAGAGGTCTGAACCATTAAGAGCCCCGTTAAGAGGTAAACAAACAGCCCCTGAGTATTAATCATTAAAATATCAAATAGATGGGTTTCATATTTTTTTTATTTATGAATATTTAAAGTAACAAATAATAAAGCAATATTTAAATGAAAACAGGTCAACCAAACCCAAACCTGTTTGACATGTTTTTCTATGATGACCCGGTCCAACCTGAATTCATTTTGACATGTTACCAACCCGAATGCCTTAGTTTTCCTTGTTGTATATCTAATGTATTTTACTAAATCTAGTACTTTATCATAACTGATAGTCTTACATCGTTTCTCATTTACAAATTACAATGTGGAAAGTGATTATCGTTTTGCAGGGTTGCTACATGAAATGCTCAAAAATTCCTCAAAATCACATTGGAAGGTACATATTTCATAATTTTGCATGAGATATATTCAATTAAAGTTACAATCACTACTTCATCATCATCATACTCAGTAAATCCCACCAATAGCAAAGCTAAGATAGGGTCTGAGGAGGGTAAGATGTAGACAACCTTACCTCTACCCCGTAGGAATAGAGAGGCTGCTTCCAGTGAGACCCCGGCTCGATTGTAGTTTTGCATCAAGCAGGGGCGGACCTACCTTAGGGGAAGGGGTAGCCTCCGCTACCGCTTGGCGCTCCGGCGGTAGTGTAAATTTTGGAAAAATTTGACGTTTTTTCGATTTCATTACTGCTTTTTTTATAAAACGTTACCGCTACGAAGATTTTCTTGATCCGCCACTGGCATCAAGCCTTAGACATAAGGCACATAACACTCAGCAATTGAGACAAATGCCGATTAGTGCATGTACCCCCTTGTCTTTCGGCTATCAACGCCACCACATGATGCATGATTAATGATGTCTGTCGTTAGTGACATGCAAAAACCAACTAAACTATGTAGATAGGATAAGTCGGATATCGAACCAGAGGAGGATTGTGGAAAGTGTTATAAGGTTAAGTGTTGATTAACAAAGACGAAAAAAATAAAGCTTTGTTGTGAGTTGATTGATTATCTAAAATTACAACCTAAAAAGTGAAGTTTAAATCAATAGAGAAACAATGGTTCCTCCAGATTTCAGGTTTTGCAGCTAGATTCAGTTATGTGTTTAATCGAAACACTTACATAGACATAAGTGTTGAATCTAATTAACCAGTTGTGATAACCAACGACTAAGTACTCCGGTCAATACATAACGGGAGGTTATCGAATGATTATCAATTACAATTACAAACCCTAACCCCATGTCAAATATATCCCAATTACTAGAACTCTCGGGAACTGAATGCTTAGAAATTAAGGTTTAAATAAATGTAACTGTTTACAACCAAATAATCAAATCAATGGTGAAAAGCATCGAATGCTTAGATCACCAAGTTACACGATTGTCACAAACACATAAAATTATCCAACTTACAAAAACCTTCCATCCGGAGGAAACCATAAAAGTACTAGCCGCTCATGTCTGCGTGCGAGAGCTCCCTTCTTCTGCCGTCCAGATCTGTATGTCGATGATGTGATGATATTGATTTCATATTGTTGTCTTCTGCCACGGCTCCCAAAATCAATCCAGCCCAAGTTCAAGATGTCGGCCCATCAGTCAACATGCTGATGATGACGTATCCAATAATCGGCCCACATATGTCTCCAAGTCAAGATGGCGGCCCACTTCTTTGTATATGATATTGTTGTTGACTTTAATAACCCTCCTAGAAGTGCACGTGATGCTCATTCACGAAAGTCCAAACCTCTCAAGTGCACATGAATATTAATAATATATTGTGATGATGGTGTTGTTGACCAAAAGCATACCATGCCGTCAAGTCCCTGTGTGTATATGTTTGATATTCTTTTTGTAATATAATAATCACCCCTCAATGTTCCAAGCCAAAAAGTTCACAAGACCCTATGCACTGATGTGGACGTGATGTTCAAAGAAGCCCCTCAAAAATGTGAATGTGATGTTGTTTGCTTCCTTATCTGCGTGTGTATATCCCTGATGAAAAATCATTCCTCCACATATGATGTCGGTCAAGTATGCTTATTTATAATGGCCGTAAGTTACGCTGGTAGAACCGTAGGCTACGATCCGATCCTTCTGTGAACTTTTTATTCAACCAATGTCAACCGTAACTTACGGTTTATACACCGTAAGCTACGTTGCTAATATCCCAACCACAGATAACTTGAACTCAACTTTCAGCAAGTGTCACTATCGCCCCCTGAATTTTATTATTTCTCGTTTCTTGTTCCTTTGAGCTATCTTTCGACCCGAACAATCTTCCGACAAACACCTTTCGCTATGTTTATCATCCACGGGCGTTCCACATCATTGTTAAGCACTTCAAATTCACCGAATTACGCGATTGACCTGCAAAACCACAAACTTTCGTAGTGCACATATTCCAAACGTATAATCACGTAAACGGCAATAAATCACACAACATATGCACGTTAACACTCGGATTTCACAACATCCATCAATTAACCATCCGCCTCTTTTAACGTTATTTTCACGAAATTAGTAAAATAACGTTAGAATTAGTGCACTTTCACTTTTGCCCCCCGAGCGCCCACACATATATACATTATATGCGCATACCGCAAGCGGGGCCATTACATTCACTACTTGAGTTTCATTTATAACTGGCCAACGCTGTAAATAATGTTAGTTTATTCCTATTTTACACTATGCTATTATTTCTTGAAAATTTATGGATATATCTCTGTATGATCTTTTGCAGGTACTTATCATGGATAAAGTTACTATGAAAGTTATGTCTGCTTCATGCAAAATGGCTGACATCACAGATCAAGGAGTTTCATGTAAGAACATAAAGCTCAATACTAATAACTTTAAGTCGGTTTTGATCTCGAGTGACCTTGTTATGCAGTGGTTGAACAACTTTTTAAAGGAAGGGAGCCTATGCCTAATATGGATGCCATATATTACATTCAGCCAATTAAAGAGAAGTATAACATTACTCTTGTTGTATAACGAACTTTATTTTCTAAAGGAGACTAAGATTTAGCCTTTTCTTTCGCTCATTTGCAGCCTTATCATGCTTATATCCGACATGTCGGGGAGAGAACCTTTGTATAAGAAGTATGTAAAGAGCTGCTGTTACCTACAACGATTCGAGCCCTTGTTTATTATATATATATATGGCTAATAGTGTTTGTTTTTTTCCTTCTGTTGCAGAGCTTTCATTTATTTTAGTTCTCCAATCCCGAAGGATTTTGTTAGTAAACTCAAGGCTGATTCAAGTGTCGTACCACGCATCGGTGCATTGAGAGAGGTTAATATTACCGTCGTATTTTTCTTAGATTCCGATATTTTTTTTCTTGTAATAAGTGATGAAGTACTCTATTTGATTGCAGATGAACTTGGAGTACTTTCCCATAGACAATCAGGTAATATTATTTCGAGTAAATTACACGGATGGTCCATGTGGTTAATCAAAATTTTGGATTTAGTCCTTAGTTTTTTTAAAGAACACAGATGGTCCCTGTGGTTTGCACTTTGTAACGCATTTAGTCCACAACTTTTGTCAAAAGTACATGGATGGTCCCCGTGGTTTGCACTTTGTAACGCATTTAGTCACTAAACGTTGGGAACTAAATGCGTTACAAAGTGCAAACCACAGGGACCTTCAGTGTACCTTTGAAAAAAGTTGGGGACTAAATATGTTACAAAGTGCAAACTACAGGGACCATTCGTGTACTTTTGACAAAACTAGGGACTAAATCCAAAATTTTGGTTAACCATATGGACCATTCGTGTACTTTACTTTACCATTTCCTTCAAATATTATTATTATTCCTTGGTTTATGGTTGGATGTTCTAATTTGTAGTGGAAATTATGTATGTTTTATATCTATTCTATCAAGATATAGAGCACAAAGTTTGATAAACTTTTGACATGAGATAAGTTATCTTTTTTTTTTTTTAATTCTTGACCATTTGAACTTTGTCTGTGTTTCACCATAGGCATTTGTAACCGATGATGAAAGAGCGTTAGAAGAGATGTACGGTGACAATGCTGAAAATTCTCACCAATTTGAGGTTTCGTTAAATACAATGGCTACTCGCATTGCCACCACTTTTGCTTCACTTAAGGTAAAAAGTTATATATTTAAACTTTGTCTATGCTTTAAAAAAATAGTTTGTTGAATGTTTGCATTCTTGCAGGAGCATCCCACTGTACGCTACCGTGTAAAGGGCACATCTGGATCTGCAGAAACAACATTCCGTGATTTAGTTCCTCAAAAGCTAGCTTCGGCTATATGCGAACACATTAATACGTATAAAACTACTATTCCTAAGTTCCCACCAACTCAAACATGCGAGTTGCTCATCGTCGATAGATCTGTTGATCTGGTAATTTCATTGTTCATAATTTGTGAAATTTTACTGTGTGTATAACGATGCACATGTGCAAGTTCAGGTTGCACCGGTCATTCATGAATGGACTTATGATGCAATGTGCCATGATCTAGTAGACTTGGATGGAAACAAATATGTTATGGAGGTACCTTTTGTTCTGGATATCGTTTCTAAATCGAGTAAAATAATAATAACTAACTAGTGTCGAAAAATAACAAGTACTTTGCATTCAGATCCCTAGTAAATCTGGTGGCGATCCGGAGACAAAAGAGTTCCTTTTGGAAGATCATGATTCAGTTTGGCTTGAAATGCGTCATTTGCATATCGCTGATGTACGTCTCTTGCTTTCTTTCTTATTTTTTTTCCTTCTAAACTCCACAAATTCTAATGCTTTTTCATCTGTTAATGTATCAGGCTAGCGAAAAACTGAGTGATAAGATGGACAATTTGCGGTCAAAAAACAAAGCTGCACAACTGCAACAAAAGTGAGTAGTTCCTATCGTTGAACACATTACATCACTCTTCTTTCTCAAATGGATCTATCTTTCGATACATATATAGATATAGTGGATGGATATAATGAGAACTACCCTGAGTTGGAAGAACTTTGAGAACTCCTTGAAGAAAAGTTTTTTTTTTAAATTTTCGCCAAAAAAATTTTAAATTATGACAGTGTAACGATCAAAAACCCAACGTAAATGAACGCTAGGAGGTTTTTTTTTTTGAAAAAGTTGCATGATTCTAAAAAATTTTGGCAAAAAAATTAAAAAAAATCCTTTTTTCAAGGAGTTTTCAAGTTCTTTCAACTCGGGGTGGTTTTCATCTGCCTTATCCTATAGATATATACTTACCTATGCATGCATATATACACATACATACATATATGTTTTTATGTGTTTCTCACATTACAACTTTGACAACATGCAGAGATAGTAGTGAATTATCTACCAGAGATATGCAGAAACTGGTTCAAGCTTTGCCTGAATACAACCAACAAATGGAAAAACTTTCACTTCACGTCGAGGTTTGTTTCGCAGTCTTATTAGCTCTGGAATCTAAAACCTTAACTAATCCAAACTATCTCTCTAAATGCTTGTGGACTATTTGGTTTATTTGTCTTGTAAATCAGCTTGCTGGAAAAATTAATGCGAAAATAAGTGAGTACGGGCTTAGAGATCTCGGTCAAATTGAGCAGGATCTTGTCTTTGGTGATGCTGGATACAAAGAACTTGTTGAATATTTAGAAGAAAATGAGGTAACTTATTGGTTCAACAAACTTCTGTTAAGACCTCATATCATTTCTATGGCTAACAGTTTTTATTTAAACCGCTTCCAGGACGGAAATGACGAAAATAAATTGAGATTAATGATGATTTATGCATTGGCGGATCCTGAAAATTTTACGGGCGAAAAAGCAACAAAGCTTATGGAGGTAGCAACTTGATTAATTTTCACTAACTTCTGTCAGGAAAAAGTCATTATCTTACAATAAATTCAAAAGTACAAGCATTTTAGACAAGTTTAAGGACTTTAATACACAAAAATTAGTTTGATGACTTTTTCTTGTTACTTTTACAAGTTGAGGGACTTTTTGTGAAAAGTAAGAAAATATCCTGTTTTTTTTCATAATGTTAACCAATGTTAGAAAAATCGGGATTAATCGGTGACTAATTGGTGATTAGTCGCTAGTCAGTCGGCCACTGGTTAATCTTTAGGTAATCAGTGAATTAATCGCTAGTCGGGCGGAAATCGGTCCTAGTCGATCGGAAATAGACGATTCCGGTGAGATTCCTACCAAATCCTGTAACTTCTGGCGATTAATCTTGTATACTTAAGAAAATGGGTAGAGGAAGGGTTAAAACTTGTCTACTTAAAAATTACATTAAAAAATGTGTGTATATATGTATAAAACAAAAAAAAAAAACATATAAAAATCCCAATTAATCACGACTAATCCCGATCAATCGCTAGTCAATACCCCCTGGCCGATTAGCGCGTAACGATTCTTACAACCATGATATTAACCCTGTTATTCTTTGGTGTTTTTCAGATGGCAAATTTGCCCCCTGAGGATATGAAGATAATAGAAAACATGAGATTGCTTGAAGGACCAAAAGTAGTGAAAGAAGAAAAAAAGGGGGGTTTCCTCCATTTTGAAAGAAAGGTAATTCTATAATAATGGTATATAAGTGAACTTACAAGTTTATAACTCTTACAATATGACATGAAGTTGTGAAAATTGCTATATTCTATTTGGTTAACACAAGACCAAAAAAGCACTAAGAAAGGATAGACAAGGAGAAGAAGAAACATGGGCTCTCTTCCGATTTTTTCCGGTGATAGAGGTACTATATTTTCTTGTACAAAACATGTTAAATCGGTTATGTATTACTTATAAAGTGATATTACTAGGATACATTATGGTAATAATATAATCTGTTACATAATGACTCAGGAATTGATTGAAAAGATTGAAAAACATGAGTTGCCGAAGGACGAGTACCCATGCATGAACGAACCAAGTTCCGGGTTAGGGGCAGCTGGTCATGCTCCAAAGAGCAACGCGCAACAATCACGAAGATCGAGGAGGACACAGGCGCATGGAAAGTTTGCTTCTGATGATGGATATTCAAGGTAGCTTCACCAATATTCATGGAGCTTTTGCATATTCTATAACTCAGTTACTAACATTTTAACCATATTTGCAGTGACTCGGTGCTAAAAAACGCCGCGACAGATTTAAAACACATGGGGCAGCGAATTTTTGTTTTTATCATCGGTGGTGCCACTAGATCCGAGGTAAACATTATAAGGCTTTGATATGTGCCATGTGTACTCCAGCTCGGTTTCTACTGTCGGTTAAGACACTTCGTTGTTTATTTGCAGCTGCGGGTTATTCACAAGCTTACTACCAAACTGAGGAGAGAGGTTGTACTGGGTTCAACTAGTATAGATGATCCACCACAATACATCACAGTATTAACCTTCCACTTCTTTTCCCTTATTATTTATTTATTTTTTTGAGTAACTACTTTATTTTTTGAACTTTTATGTGTTGCAGAAAGTGAAGATGCTTTCGATGGCAGAACTCGATGGTTGATGACCAGATGCAGCTTATTGTTTTCGTGGAAGCTACGGTTTTCATGGGTGCTGTGAATCACGACGGGCTATCTTGCTGATCTCTTCTTATATTGTATTCATATGGCAAAATTTTGTATATAATTATTTTAACAAAAGATAAAATAAACCAATGTAAAAGTTATGCATTGCAGATGAGAAAAATAATTTGCTTTTGTTCTATTTCATCTTCGTGTGTCCCATATTTACGAAGAAAATAATTCGAGACCAGGCATATCGCATTGAGGTAGAATACAAAGAAATTGCGAAAAATGAGACCATAAACATCTGAGTGCGATATACCCTTCCAACCCAGAACAGTGTGCTTCAGAAGTAGGAGTCAGGTTTGGGATGAGTTCTTATATTCCCAGCCTCTGGACCAATCTCATCCCCATTTGATACCCAATTACTCATTAACTATCGAGTTCACAGGTTTTCCCGTGAGGATCAAGGGTCCCCTTTTATGATCTTATGTTGTTAAAAGTTTTCAAACCGGATTTCTGTCACCCGAAACTAGACTTAATTCTCATCTGCATATCCAACTTCAAATTATCATAGAACACATAAATAACACCATCACCGATTCTTCATAAAAGTCTAAATATCAAAGTAATTACAACATCAACGCCTGTGGGTAAACAGGCTTGGTATCAGTTGCAGATAACTAAACTTTTAAATTGATCCCATACCTAAAAACTCGGGTCAGTCCCGACCCGAAAGTATTGGTTTCTGGTTGTTTTCTATCTCTACCCAGAGTGAAGGTAAATTGAGTGAAATTTATAATGATTATGTGATTGGGAGTCTAGCATTGCCCTTGACAACGAAAATAAATGTTAAAAGAGTGTCACCAGTTAAATTGCTAGTATAGATTATTTTTGGCCGTAGATTATAGTTCAGATTAATTAAACCCAATTTGTCTTCTAACAAGGGATTCAGAAATGAAAACCGAAGATCAAGATAGCAAACGACATATCCATCGTCTCTGAAACAAAATTATGTGGTGCTGGAAAATTACCAATAGCAAGAACAACCATTTGACTTTTACGTTGACTTCTAAGAAACCGAAAAAATAAAGTAAAACAGCAACAAAAATGGAAATAATCCGGTAACGGGTTCTCATGGTTACCAAAATAAGAAATCAAAAACTGTGTGCCCTCGTTATTGTTTAATGGTTAAACTCTAAAAGCTGGAAAAAAAAATAAAAGGCGGGCTACATACTCCTAGTCTTTAATTTTGGGGAAATCTTTGTTGCAAAATAGAAACCTTTTCTTCTCTGTTGAACCTATAAAAGATCAAGAAAACAAAAAAATAACATTTGACATACCTTCATGGTACAGATCAACTCCCAAAAACTTTACGCTGCAACAGTCGCTTCTTTGGCCCCTTTTCCCTCTTCCTCCAACTCCTTAACCGCTCTTATAAGCGATTTTGTAATCCCGTTCAGATGCAAACCCTTTTTCGTCATTTCCTCCATTAACTTCTCCGCCATTACCCAATCAGCCGCTTTCAAACAAAGAGATTGAATCAATTTATTATACTCGTCAGTATTCGGCCGAACCCCATACTCTTCCATTTCCTCCAATAACTTCATCGCCTTTCCGAATTGCTCAAGTTTACAATACCCGCGAATAATCGTATGGTAAATGACAGGTGTCAGCTTGCAGTGATTCTTTTTAGCCTCGGTTAACATTTTGGAAGCTTCTTCCATTTCACCACCCTTTGCGTATCCGCTCATAATCACGCTGTAAGCGAACACGTCCGGCTTGAGTCCCCTGTTTTCCATCATCCTCATTACGTTTATAGCTTCGGTCATATCTCCCGACTTCGAAAGCGCGTTGATAATGGTGTTAAAGATTGCATTTCCAGGCGGAGGACCATTATCAATCATTCGGGACAACAAAGCTTTTGCCGCTTCAATATCATTAACTCTGCACAACGCTTGGATGACACAAGAAAACTGCTTGATTGCGTATTTCTTATTTTCTATATCGTCCAACATCTTCAACGCAAAGTGAACTGAATCAGCATCATTCTTCTTTCGGTCACAAAGAGAACTGATTAAAAAGTTAACAGACGGCTGAGGTGGGTATTGTTGTTTCTCTTTTGCTGATAGATAAACGGAACGAGCTTCTTTCACCATCCCACCTTTGCATAAATAATATATAACATCACCAACTTTCGCTGCTTCGGGTAACTTTCCTTCACTAACCATCCTCTCACAAACCAAACCAACACGATCGAAAATCGATCGCCTACAAAGAGCTTGAATAGTAAAATAATACGAATCCGCATTCATCACACAAGAAAAGTCTCCAAACTTGTCAAACACCTCGTACCCAGCCATCCCTTTACCTAACCTCGAAAACAAAGATATCAACGCATTAAGCATCTCGGTACTCACAACACCATCACCCTTTTCACCGATCTCCTTAACCAAATCCCACAACTTATACGCAACCTTCTTTTTCATCTCCGCACAAACCACTCTCACAAGCACATCAAGCGACCTCGTTGTAACCGAAAACACTTGTTCATTACTACCTCCAGCAGCCCACTTAAAGAAATCAATCAAACTCTCCCCCGAAACATTTTCACTTACCAACACTCTCACCACAAACTCTTCACTCAAATTCAAATTCATTTCATCAAGACTCGACTCTATCGACCTACCAACACCATCAAACTCACCGATCTCACTCTTCAAAAGCGTTATCACTCTATCTAATTCTTCTACATCAACCTCATTATTTAACTCCACCGGATCCTGATTCTCCGAATCGAACGCTTCGGTTTCAAACACATTTTTAACCTCATCAACACCTTGATTCCAGATTTCCCCAATATTAAAGGTATCATTTTTATCAGCAATTACACCATTATTAGTATCAGTACTCACTTCTACATCTGTAATTGAGTCTGTAGAGCTAGAACTAAAGAATCTACTGGCGTTTGATTGTGGGAATAAGGGTATGGATCTGAAATGTTGTGTATGGCGATAAGGTGTCAGGGTTAGAGAAGTGTGTACCTTAGAGTGCAATTGAGAGGATCTTGTGAGGGATGATCGGAATCTTCGTGCTGCTAATAATCTTGATCGCCACATTTTTAGTTTTGCAGATGTCTGATAGTTGAAGTCGATGTATCTCAAATCGCAAAACCCTAATTCTTCTTTGGGTATTTCAGGTTTTAGGATTTGAGTGTGGGTGGGTCGGTCGGGTCGGGTTAGTGAAATTTACATGTTAAATTCTCCTGTTTATTTTCCTTTAGCCCTTCAAGTTTCATTATTTTTTATTCAGTCCCTCTGCATTGCTTATATACTTCGTTTTTTTGTCTATGGTTACTTATTGTTGTTTTTCCCTTTGTATTGTTTATACACTTTATTCAAATTAATTGTCAGGTTTTGTGATATTTTCGCAAATTCAATGATCTTTTAATTTAGAGTAAACTTCCATTTTGCTCCTTGTGGTTTGGTCATTTGAACGGTTTTGCTCCAATAGTTTAAAAATAGCCATTTTCCTCCCTGATTTTTCTAACTTATCTTCATTTTGCTCCCAGCCTCTAACTCCATCAGGGAGGAAACTGGCGACAGACTCGAAAGATTAGGGAGCAAACTGGCGACAAACTCGAAAGATCAGGGAGTAAAATGGCAATTTTTAAACTATTGGAGCAAAACCGTTAAAATAACCAAATCACAGGGAGCAAAACGGAAGTTTACTCTTTAAGTTAAATAACAATAACAAGTCATACCAATTTGGGTTTATGTTCTAGAATAATAATTTTAAATATCCTTTACTGTAATTTAAAACCAAGGCCGACTCAATGTCTTTAGAGGCCTAAACCAAACAATAGATGATGTAAAGCCAAAACTGGTTCAGAACAGTGGATTCATCATAAGCAGCAGTTTGCACTAAACTTTCCCCTTGACAGTGGCTCCAACATCTGATACACTCCAAGTACTGCCCTTCTCAACAACTGCTGATCTTGTAAACTACTGATAAGTCAAAGCACTGATGAAGCATAAAGACTGAAGCTTAAACTACTGATGGGATCCAAGCACTGTTGAAGATCAAAGCACTGCCCATTCAAGGTCTGATCACCCTTTGAAGAAAGTACTGATGCACAACATCAGTGCTTAGACTACAACAGTGGTATGAAGAATCAGTGTTTATATCTCAGTGGTTAGAATGTAATCAGTGTTTGTATTGTCAGTGGTTAATAGATCAGTGGTTAGAGTTTGTTAGGTTGTTAGATGTCACTTTCATGGTGACGTCAGCTTTGATTCTCAGTGGTTTGGTCTGTACTATAAATAGAGCAGTACCTGTACAGTTCTATTTGAGCTTCGAGCTTTTTGCTCATCTCCTTTCATCTTGTAAGGATCGGGTTCGCGACCTAAATGAGTCGGTTCAGAGGAATTCCATCAAATACAGGTGCGGAAAACAAGTATTTGACCTATAAACAGTTGAATCTTCACTTTAACACTGATTTGTATTGATATGAAAGCAATTACAATCAGTTCTCACACCGGCAGCACCTCGGTATGGAAATCTCACAAAAACAACTTATGATTTCGCTTGACCTTGATCTCCTATATATAGAGATTAGGATTTCGCTTCAGCATAACTCAAGCGAAATCTTAACATGTTGATTTCGCTTGAGTAGCTTCAAGCGAAATCTCTTCAACATCTAAATGTTCAAGCGAAATCTCACTAACTCTATCACATTTTCTCGTTCTACGTGCCCTGATCTATTCTAACTAGTCTAAGACTCGATACAAGACGAAGTCAACAGATGTAGTGCACCAACAGACTCCCCCTCAGATGTTGACGAGTCGACTATCGAGTCACACCAATACTGTGTCTTCACATCTTCATTCTTGATCAGTCTCTGGGCTTTTCTCTTTCTATCTTCTTCTCCAGAATCACCTGGCTCTATCAGACTCCCCCTCACGATTTGCTGGTATTCATTTGTTCTTCAGCAACATCTGTTTTAGGATCGATGTCTGACTCAAATGTTGTTTACAAGATCATTGCCTGAATCTCATCTAATTCTCTTGATCAGATCTCTTGATTCCTTAAGTTCATCAGCATCAGCAGCTAGCAAACTTTTAGATTCATAATCAGAGTCTGACTTTTGTAAACTTTGAATGAATTAATCTGGCTCACCTGTAACAATCTTAACCCAGAAATAAATTTTCTAAATTTAACAATTTAAATGCACCAACAATCTGATATAATCAGATAATTCTCTCTCATAACACAAATCAATGATGAACCAAATGTAGGTTTTTTTAAAAAAAATACCAATTGTAGGATTTTAACAAACCTTTTTACATTTTAAAATTCACTCCCCCTCACAACCAAGTCATCATGTTTAGCACTTGAAATTTTGACAATCAGCTTTCCAATATCAGTTGTCGAAAATCTTTTTGGATATTTTTCAAAATTTATGCTAAAACACACTAAAAATCTTTTTGTAATTTTTGATTGTAAAGGAATGCAATAAAGAAATATTTACAAACAATATTTTTGTGAGTTTGTGCAAGAGGATCATATCAGTTTATGAAACAGATCACTAACACCGTTAAGCTTCATTACATATTAAGTTCTAAACAATTTACCTAGATTGTCAGTATATTTGTCCACTTAAATTCTCACACAAAGTTCAATTGATCCGAGATATGTTGTTAATATTTTAAGCAACTTAAACTTATCCGTGTGTCCCACTACTTGAATATACTCCCGTATCCAGATCCCAATATTCAGTCTTACAGGTGAGTATACCACAGATGATATCTGTCAGGGGAATAAATTATAGTACGAGGGCCGTGAGAGCTCAGGTCGATACTCCCGTATACGCAGAGAGATGACGGCTTCGACTTTCGGTGTGTCCCCTTTAGAGGATCTTTTGTTTCAACAGCCATGATTAGCATTTTTCAATGTTTCATCATTTTTTAGCTGAGGGTGAGCTATATTTCAAGCAAATGTAAAGTATTCTCCGGGGACTAGGCCATTGCTTCCGCAAAATCAGAAGTCCCGGGATAATACCCCAGATATCACTGAGCATAAAGACCTAGTATCTCAGAATAAGGGATCTTTCAAACAAGATTTCAGGGGTTACCTATATATCCAAGTTTGTGTTAACCCACAGAACAAGCAAGTTTGATTTTAGGTTTATATCTCGTCACCATTTACTAAATGTGCAAAAACCTACTGACATATCCACAGTAAGATTGTTTATCACATTTTTTCTTTACATTTCTTTAGCATGTTGTAATAGTCCACTGATGTACTATCATTTCCTCTATATGCAACAAAAACTCATTTTTGAATTTTATCATGTTTTTGTCTTTTTCAAATTTTCAAATGTTTTTGGATTTTCTGAAAATTTTTACTCCCCCTAATAATGCAAACACATTTTAAGAAATTTGAAAAAGTGACAACTGATATCGAATCGCATCAAATCTCCATTCACTTGGCATAAACAATCAGAACTCCCCCTATCACAAAACTATTTTCTCATTTAGATTTCAAAACACTTAAGTTTGTTTTAATCAAAATGATTTTTCCGGAAAATAAGTTTTTATGATATAATCATTTGTAGATTCGGGGTGTGGTTCATCACATTGTCTATTCTTAACCACTTGTAGCAGATCAAGTACAAATTAATGTCCCTGATTTACCACTTGCATGTATGCACCTTCTATATCAATTGTAAAAATTACCACATGTAGAACACAATATCACTTGTAGGAATGTTACGTCTACATCACCATTTTACCAATCAGAATGCCGATTCCTGCTTCACACTTACCAACCTGGAAGCTCCGGCGTAGTCATACAACCTGTAAACATCCAAACACTATCAAAAACTTTCAAACAAAAACTTCAAACATTAGAAAAATGCCGATTCCTGATCCACGATATAAACTTGGGATCTCCGGCATAGTCCTTAGACTATCATGGAAAACAAACTTCCACCCAAGTCTTATTTGACTTGGTGGCTTCCAATTCCTGAGCAGTAGGGTTGTAGGTTGCCTTTTTAGTTGCATAAAAATCTTTAACCCCCTTTACTTTCCCATCAATCATTTTCTTGAAAATTTTCTTAACATTTTCATTAAATGTTTTTTCAATATCAAAATCTGAGCTTTCTACTTTATCAACCATTTGTTTAATCTCTTCCACACTCAGTGATTTAATGTCAACATCATTCATCAAATCTTTGATCTCATCTTGTGACTCCTCTGATTTCGTGGAATCAGATTCATCGCCAGATTGTACATCTGATTTTTTAACAATCCATTTTTGATTGTCTTTTGCACTCTTTTTGTACAATCTTTTAGAATTTTCACCAACTTCATTATTTGAATTTTCAAAAGTTTTGAAGTTTGTAGTTAGTGATTCATTCTTTTCAACCACTTTTTCTTTAAGTTTTTCAGATACTCCATGTTTTCTATTGACTTTGTTTGGACAATTGTGAGCGATGTGTCCAACCACTTGACATTGAAAACAAGTTCGTGTGTCTTTTGATTGAAAAACTCCAATTGGATGAAAAACTCCAGTTCCTATTCTTTTTCTTTCAGCAAGGAACTCTTGATTTGATAAGCTATTTGACTCCTCTTCATAGCTTTTTCCTGCAACATATGTCATTTTTGATTTAAAATCTCTAACATATTTTTCATTTTTACGATTTTCAGGTGGAGTAAAACCAAGACCTTTCTTTTTGTAACTACAATTTTGATTTGTTTTCTTTTGAAAACTAGAATCAGAATTGTAATTCTTTTTTCCTTTTTTCTTGTTTAACCTTTGTTGAACTCTAGAAGTATATTTTTTAGGTTTTTCAATAGATTTTAGATCCTTAATTTCAGAAAAATTAATTTCCGTCATTCTGAAAACCTTTTTAATCATGTCAAAACGAACACTTCTAATCGGAAACTCTTTGTCAGAGTATAATTTGTCCGAATCATTTAAAGTATATGCAACTTCAAATGTTTCATCATCCAAATTTGCCTTTGATAGCAAAAATTCTTTACTGTAAGACCGTTTTTCCGACAACTTTGAACTGTTGACTAACGAACTTGAACCCCCAGACTCAAACTTTGACTCAGACACCTCCTCAGTATCCAACACCTGATCGACCACCTTTTTGATTAACTCAGACTCATGATCAGTATCAGATGAGGTAAACGTGATATCAATGTTATCTGGTAAAACGTCAGTTGTCTCGGATTTTAACTTTATATTGACTGCTTTTTCGACTTGCTCCTCATTTGGTTTTCTAGGAGAATACCCTTCCCAGATAGGAGGTGGACACTTGTTGTATTTAACAATCGATTTCTTACCAGTCTCATTCTTTTGCTTCTCATCCTGAAATGCTTCAAAACCTGCAACAGTAGGATAAACTCGATCAATAACATAATCAGAACAAGAATAACTCAGTAATAACCTTCTGATCCTTTCATTCTCAATCTTTTCTTTCTCCAACTCTTGCTTTAGATTAGCATTTTCTTCGATGTAATGATTAATTGCCTTTTGCTTTGCCATCAACGTAGAATTTGTCATCGTTAAAGCTTTTTCTCTTTCAGAGTTTGTTGTTTGAAGACCTGTTACAGTTCTGTTCAACACACTATACGATTCTTTCACATAGCTGATGTCAGATAGTAGCTTTTCTATCAGTCTTTCTCTATCAAACAGAGTCACATCTTTTTCTTCACAACTCTTGCAAATTTCCAAACATTTCTTACAAGGCTTTTCAACTTCAACAATCTTCTCAATCTCAATTGTTTTTACCACTTCAATTACTTTTTCTTCATCCACACTTTTAACTTCTTCAGTTTGAACAACAGTTTCAACCTTCTCATCTTGTTGTTGTTCTTTTGCAGCTTGTTTCTCCTTCAGTTTCTCCATGCGATCTACAAAATAGAAATGAAAACTTTCAGGAGAAAGATGTTTTTTAGCAATATTAATATGTTTCTCTTCCTCATTATCACTGTTACTCTCCATTGGTGTTTGATCAAACTCTACGGATTTTTCAGAATCAGCATCTGAAATACCAGAATCAGATGGTGTTTGATCAAAAACAACTTCTTTTTCTGAAGTATCCTCATTTTGCACACTCTCATCTGTACTTAATGATTCAGAATCAGCACTTTCTGAACTTTCTTCAGATGTAATCGATTGATCTTTCACTTTTTCACCAATTGAACTCATCCAAGTAGCAAACAAATCTGGTTCTCTAACAATCTTTGCAATGAAAGCTTTGAAATCCCCCTTTTCATCAACAAACATATCCCAGCTGAATCCTTCAGGTAGTTGTTCATCATTTTGGTCCACTATACATGCTGTGCTGTTAGAAGAAATGTAGTTGCTCCAGTTGAAATCTACCAAACATCCTTTCTTTGAATCTTCAATCTTTCTACCATGAGCCGTCTGTAATTCTTGTGTCTGACCAACTTGCTGATAAATGGCTTTCCGGTAGTAGTCATCTTTTCCAAATGGATTCTGAGCACCACTAACTTCTCTGTTTTTGCATTCCCGCTTAAAATGACCTTTTTCCCTGCATCTGAAACAAGTAACTTTAGATTTATCAAAACCTAAAGTAGAAACACAAGCATCAAGAAAATCATTTCTCCCGGTAATTGTCTTGAACTTTTCAGCACGTCTAAGAACACTTGCAAGACACCATTTGATATCCATTAGTTCCATCTCTTCTGCATCTATTTGGTCGTAATCCTCTTTGGTAAGCATAGGATTTCCAATTCGACCAGCCACTAAACCTTCATATGAGACAAGCACGGAACCAAGTAATGCCATATGATCTTTCGCAATGTCTTCAGAAAAACTTTGACCTTCTGGAAGATTTAGAGCTATGTTGCATTGAATCACACAACCATTTCCCATCTTTGTGCTTTGAGACTGAAAACTTTCTGATGAAGTCTTTGGATTGACACTTGGATAAGATGAGAATCCACTGCTGCTTTTGTTTGAGCTTTGATCAATCTTTACTGTAGTATCCCCAACACTGTATGCAGTCTGTATTTTCGGACTTTTCTCATCTTCTGAAATATGAACACTACCCTTGTAGTACATCTTTACATCTTGTTGACCACTTGGATTATTCATCCTTGCAATCTTTTGCTGTTCCAAATCCTGACTTTCAATCTTTTCAATGAACTGAGAGATCGACAACCTATCATAAACTCCAGTATTCTTCAGTATCATTAAATAAGTTCCCCACTCTTTCTGAGGTAATGCATCAGCAAGTTTATCCACCCATTCCTCATTTTCTTTTGTGATATTCATCATCGACATTGTTCGTACTAAGTGACAGTATCGTTCAATAAGTTTCTTCGTATCTTCTCCGGGCAAACTTGTGAACAAATCAAACTCTTTTTTAATCAATGCCTTCTTGCTTTTAATCATACTTGTACTGCCTTCAACCTTGATTTTTAAAGCATCCCATATTGATTGTGATGTTTTGTCATGTTGAAGTAGTATGAAGATGTCTTCTTTGATGGCCTGTTGAAGCAAACTGATCATCATCTTTTCAGCTCGGTATATTTCCCGTTCTTCCTTACTAAGATCTGAAAGCTGTTTTTCAGTCTGCATTTCAGTTCGTGGTAGAGCATACTTTGTCAGAATACATTCCCATGATCTTAGATGATTTGCTTGCACCCAGTTTTCGAATCTATCTTTCCACCCATAGTATTCCTCAATTCCCATAAGCTTCGGGGGTTTCTGAGTAGTCCCCGTTTCATTTTCTGAATTCATGTTCTGAGTAATGGAAGATGAACTGGACGATGTTGCAAATGCGTTGTGAAAATCGTTATCCATGCTTTAATCACTTTCAAGCGAACTGGTCAATTGAACAATCTTTGAAGCGAAATGATCAAGCTGATTGAAGCGAGACTAATCAATTCTTTGAAGCGAAATCGTTCAAGCGAAACTGTCTGAAATGAGAATCCTGAAGCGAAAACCTTGAAGCGAAACACTGAAGCGAAAACGTTGAAGCGAAATGTTAAGTGTCGCTTGAAAGTTCAAGCGAAATCGTTCAATGAAGCTTTGTTCTTCAAGCGAAATCCATTCGAAGGTCGATATTGATCACTTTTAGGTCGAATTTTGCTATAAAACTTTCAAGGGTTTGTTATCTTGTACTTTTAAACAATCCGTGAGAAATTGAATAGTTTTTGACCGTGAAAAATTTCTGAACTGATAATAGAAGGTGTAGAAATAAGAGAACGATGTCAATTTTAGCTGAAATCCTGCAGAACTCCTCAACTGGCTCTGATACCAATTGTAAGGATCGGGTTCGCGACCTAAATGAGTCGGTTCAGAGGAATTCCATCAAATACAGGTGCGGAAAACAAGTATTTGACCTATAAACAGCTGAATCTTCACTTTAACACTGATTTGTATTGATATGAAAGCAATTACAATCAGTTCTCACACCGGCAGCACCTCGGTATGGAAATCTCACAAAAACAACTTATGATTTCGCTTGACCTTGATCTCCTATATATAGAGATTAGGATTTCGCTTCAGCATAACTCAAGCGAAATCTTAACATGTTGATTTCGCTTGAGTAGCTTCAAGCGAAATCTCTTCAACATCTAAATGTTCAAGCGAAATCTCACTAACTCTATCACATTTTCTCGTTCTACGTGCCCTGATCTATTCTAACTAGTCTAAGACTCGATACAAGACGAAGTCAACAGATGTAGTGCACCAACACATCTTGTGCGATCAACCATAGAGCATCAGGCTTAGGGGGAGTTTAGTATGTAAACATGTATGTAATCATTATGTTTTGTAATCATTCGACTTAATGAAATTCACATGTTTATCCAAAACTGCTTCTCCTTGATTGTGTTGTAAAGTTTGTTTCCATTTCCGCTGCATTTGATCTCTGATCTATTCTCATCATTTTGTTCAAAAATTATCAAACAAACACAATCATAAGAGCCTCTGATCCTAACAATTGGTATCAGAGCAAGGATAGTCAAATTCGATCTAACAATCAATTTGACATAACAGTTCAGCTCAAAATTTATTGATACTAAGGTTGATCATTTTGTTGAAAAACAAAAGTAAAGGATAATCGCGTTTAAAGTTGGTTATTCGAAAAACTCTTGTAAAACAACCAAGATGTCATCTATCACATAGAATTCACGTAACACTGATAATCTGATATAAACTACCGTTGATTGTTAAAGTTGGTAAAATTTGATAATCTCGGTGTGGATATAGTTTTCCATAGATCTATGAGTGTTTGTGATGTAAACTGTGTTCGATTCCATGATTGACTGTTGCTAAGGGTTTATCTCATGTCATTAAAGACCTATGTTCAGAAAAATGGCATCCATGCTATTGGTAACATAGAAGAGATGAACAAAACCTTAGGAACATAATCTTATGTGTGAACAACAATTTTGAAAAACCCTCAAAAGTTAAAACAAAATTGTCTAAACATTAAGATGAAAATCAGTAGTCTCAAAAATATGCATCAGAATATGACCATGGATCAACTCAAAACCATGATAGTAAAATATCAGTGTTGTAAAGAGTTTGTAATTAGCCCAGATCTCTTGTGAGAAAAAGGGTGCAATCCTACAAAGGTTATATGTTGATGTTGAGAAAATCAAATCATGAGTAATGTGAAATTTGGCATAAGCAGTTGCAAAAATGAGCAAATCTCTCAAAACATTGCTGAAAATGATTTTGGATTGAGTATTCTTTCCTTGAAAACCTTCCAGTAAAAGTTTCAATACTTTTCTATGGAAAGGGTAAAAAGGGAAAGAAGAAAAATTACAAAAACTCAAAAGTGTGTTTATCTCAAAACTTTTGAAATCAAAAGAAAAGAGTATAAATATAAAACACTTAAGAGTTCACAAATTGGGTTAACAATGGTCATCATGCAACTGTGTGCATTCACTGACTCAGGGAAATTCAGGTAACAAAAGTATCACCAGTGATTAAACTTACCAAGAGGACTAGACAAAATTTTTCAAAATCATCACATGGTAATAAGTTCTATAAAAGGACTTTCAAAACCTTTGTGAACATGTTTCCTCACATTTGCAATCAACTGACAAGGAAATGGTCACAAACAGTGGTTATTAAGTTTTCAAACCATTGACCATTCTCCTAAACTTGAGAATGATGTGATTATGATCATATAACAAGGTATAATTGAAAATATACCAGATCCTTTTGATGTTGTTTTCAGAAAAACCTTTAATTGTTTTTCCTTGAAAAGGTTTTTCTCAAATAAAACAGGATATGTTGTTCTTTATTTTTCTTAAGAATAATATATTTTGAACTCTTACTTGTTTTAGATAGTAAAAGTTTCAATCTCCTGTCAGGATGTAAAACCCTTATTTTTTGTGGTAATACTATCCTTGAAAATAGATCAAAAGGAAATGGTACATGGGTCAAGGTCATGTCAAACTCAAGTTTATTTTAACAACAGATCAAGAATTGATTGCTAACAGACCTTAAAATTCTTGACTACTCATGTTTTACTCTAAGGATTAGAACACAAAATGTGTAGTCTAAGTGAAAAGGTTGTCATCATCTGGGATACTCAACTACTGTCAAAAGTTATAAAATGTTTAAAACAGGAAATAGATAAGTGGTAAAACCTTGAATACAAATCCCTGTAAAAATCTGCTAATGTTTTAATCTTGATAATATGCATCTAAAATGTGTTTTGTCAAGAGTGTTACTTTGCAGATATCTCATTATCACCATCAAAAGATGTTGTACATGATACTGTGATATCACAGGACAAAATCATTTACTTCATCTGAGCAGCAGATGTACAAAATAGCTGGTAAAGCTCACCCACTGATCCACCAACAGTTGCTGATAGAAGTCCATCAAAAATGGATAGAAATCACTTGACTGTTACCTCAACAATTGCTTGACCAAAGTAGCCTTTCACCTCTATTTCCATGTCCACAACCACTGTTGATAAAAATCTACTAACAGTGGATAAAAATCAACACTGGTTATCACCAATTCCTTTTATTCCTCCACTTTCACCTTCAAACAGCTGTTGGATCATTAAAGTCACCAACAGTTGTTAGCTCAGATGACTCACATCTGCAGCCTCACCTTTTGAACACCAATGCCATTTTAAAATTCATTCATGCTTCCATTCTCTTGACAACATCAATTGAAAGGGATTCTTATAAAAGGTTTATCCCAAAACCATTGTCTTCTTCTTGACTATCTACCATTCCATCAACATGTCATGTACCTTTGGGGCACTTAAAGACATAAAGTTGGGTAATTGACAAGGAAGAGGAGCTTCAACAGTTCAGGGAAAAACAAGTTTGAGAACTTGTTCCACAGCCAGAGGATGATGTTATTTTTGGCAAACAGTGGGTCCTCAAAGAACATTGCATATGTTGAAGCATGGTTGTCAAGATTTATCACACTCAAACAAGTACAAACTTCAAGGTGTTTTTGACTGTGCACATGCAACATATATTTCCAACCACTGACTGAAGAATATTATGATGCTGCTGCTGTTACTGAAAAGTCCAACTGGCAGTCAAGTAGCTGAAATATATCATCAAAAGTTCAATATCTCATTGATTCGCCATCATTCATTATCAGACATCACTTTGTGAGAGATTGCTATAAAAAGGTTTGATTTCATCTTTAACATGTCCATCCTAAAGATCAGTTGGTAGATGTACAAACTTAAGAATTGGATTCATCTACTGTTAAAAACTTGATCCCTATTATTGGAGTGCTAAACATGGATTAAAGCAAGCTTTCTTGTGTTCCATGTGTAAATAGCATAAAAATGTTTTTAGAAAAAACAAAAATAACCTTAAAAATAGTTTAAAATTGAATTTTTCAATAAATCCTCAAAGTCTGTTCAAAGCACTGATGGCATTAAAACTCTGTTAAATAGTAAAATCTATCCACTGCCAAAGTGTATCCTCTGCTTGTGCAAAACACTGATTTACAACAGAGGTTACACGTGGACAGATGTTATTCAACAGTTGTGTGCATTAGATGCCATGATCACTTTTTCAAATAAATGGCCTTACACCTGAAACAATCAAAAATTTCCAAAACAAAAGCAGAGGTTCTTAAGCAGACTTTAGCAGCTACCACTGCTCCTCAGGCACCTGCTGCTGAGCCCACTGCTCAAGGTGATCACAGCAGTAACACAACTGCTGTGAAACCCACACCTAAATCCACCAAAAGACCAAAACAAAAGAAAATTCAAAAACCCCCCAAACCTACAATAAAGGCAACTCTGGAAGATGAGATCCCAGAGCAACTGCCAGTGACAACACAAAAGTCACTAGAAACCATTGCTGCTACTTCCTCACAGCAGATGGTAGAAAGATCTCAACCCATGCCTCAAACTCCTCCTGCTTCTTCTAAAAAAGAACAGGTTGTAAGAACAGGGACACCAAATTATGATGCTCTGGAATCACTTGATTCCATCATCCACAGCCCACTGCCCAGGGCAAATTCACTTTCAACTCCCATCATCACTTCACAAATACCACCATCAATAATGACCTTGTTGCATGCTTTGGATATAACTCAAACATAAATCAGTTCCGCTCAACCACCTATCACTAAGAGTACACTCCAACAAGTGACTGAGTCTGATGCTTATACCTCTGCTATCCCAGCAACAACTGAGGAGGTTACACCCCTTGAGTTACAAGTAACTCTTGGTGGTAGTTCAAGTGAAGCAGCTACTACAAGTGCTGAACCCACTGGTTTGCACTTGGACAGTAGTTTCATCAATAAGACTTCCTTGAAGGAAATTTCTTCACTAGGAACTCTTGTGTATCCAGTCTTCACTGGTTCACTAAAAAGTGTTTCTCGTTATGAAGAAAGAGGTCCCCAGTTTCAAGACAAAGGGGCAACAGTGGATGATTTTTGGGATACACTTCCTCAATCAACCCCTGTTACAACCACTGATAGTGGGAAATCAGATGATCCCATTAAGTTGGGTGATGGTTTAATGTACCAAGAATTGACGACTAGAATTGATAAACTGGATACATCTGTTGCAGAAATCAAAGACATGCTGCAACAGTTGTTGAAAGCACAAAGGGTACCATCCACTGCTGCACCACCTCCAACAGCTACTCCATCATCTGCTCCTACTCCAGATGAGCTGTGGAATTTGTTTCAACCCCTGCACTATCTTCGAAAGAGTTGATGATGCCAAAAAGGGGGAGAAAAAATGACTCTGAGGAAAATCTTTCAGTAACTTCTGCTGAAACATCTGTCAAAGAAAAGAAAAAGGGAGGTGATGAAACCCTGAAAATTCAAGCAGATGATGAAGATACACAAATGAGGATCGTTCAAAGTCAAGTCAATTTAGCTGGTCTCAAAACCACTGCTGATATTAAAAGGGTAATGGATGAGAGCAGAGCTTTGGTTAAGAAAAAAGATAGTTCTGCAAAAGGAAAAAGAAGAGGTTGGTACTTCATTAAAGAAGAGTCCTGTTAGAAAAACAAGGCAATCAACTTTCACAACTTCTAAAACTAAGCCAGTTACTACTTCAACCACAACTTCTGTTCCCACAAAATCACTTACACCTCCACCATTCTCAACATATGTCACCCAAACAACTGCCACCAATACCACATCAACACACACCACAACCATTGCCATTCCTACTAAATCAACCACTGCCACATCTAAAACATCACCACCACCACAAACACCACCTGCTGCCATCCTTCATCAAAGAAGGAAACAAAGCAGATGGATGTAGAAATATCAAAAGAAGACCAAGCTTGAGAAGAATATATCATGAAGATGGTTCTTCAGACACTTAGAGCAGAACTACATGAAACAGCAAAATCTTAAGACACTGCTCAAAGTTGTCATCGCCAGGCCTCAATTTCCAAACTCATCAAATAAATCTCTCCCAAGAAACACATTGGATTCAAAAATACTAAAGTGGATGTCTGATCAAAAGACCCACGTATTGACTTTGCTCAGGTCCAATGGTGAAGTGAAGCATATATCAAGGGAAACAACACTTGGCCTGGGTGTTGAAGATTTGCAAGATCTCCTTGAGCTTACACTGTGTAGGGATGAGGATGACACAGATTCCATGAACTTTGAATTACAATTCAAAGGACAAGTTAGGGAATTATTGGTGAGACAATAAAGATCCTGAATAATGAAGTGTTTTGGCATCATCTGTTCCAGGGGGAGATTGTTGGGATTGAACCCTACAGAGGAACAGATGATGTGAAGCCAAAACTGGTTCAGAACAGTGGATTCATCATAAGCAGCAGTTTGCACTAAACTTTCCCCTTGACAGTGGCTCCAACATCTGATACGCTCCAAGTGCTGCCCTTCTCAACAACTGCTGATCTTGTAAACTACTGATAAGTCAAAGCACTGATGAAGCATAAAGACTGAAGCTTAAACTACTGATGGGATCCAAGCACTGTTGAAGATCAAAGCACTGCCCATTCAAGGTCTGATCACCCTTTGAAGAAAGTACTGATGCACAACATCAGTGCTTAGACTACAACAGTGGTATGAAGAATCGGTGTTTATATCTCAGTGGTTAGAATGTAATCAGTGTTTGTATTGTCAGTGGTTAATAGATCAGTGGTTAGAGTTTGTTAGGTTGTTAGATGTCACTTTCATGGTGACGTCAGCTTTGATTCTCAGTGGTTTGGTCTGTACTATAAATAGAGCAGTACCTGTACAGTTCTATTTGAGCTTCGAGCTTTTTGCTCATCTCCTTTCATCTTGTACGATCAACCATAGAGCATCAGGCTTAGGGGGAGTTTAGTATGTAAACATGTATGTAATCATTATGTTTTGTAATCATTCGACTTAATGAAATTCACATGTTTATCCAAAACTGCTTCTCCTTGATTGTGTTGTAAAGTTTGTTTCCATTTCCGCTGCATTTGATCTCTGATCTATTCTCATCATTTTGTTCAAAAATTATCAAACAAACACAATCATAAGAGCCTCCGATCCTAACATTTACATTCGAGGTTAAGTAAAATTTAAAGTGTAATAGATAAAGCCTTTTTTCTATTTGAATAACATATAAAAAATGATATGATATTTTATATCATATACACATTTATAGTTTGATATATTATTTGACTTCCTTTTCATTACACACGCATGGTTCTTTTTTTAGGGTTAAAAAACTAAATTTTTAATTTTCACGAGTTTCTCAATGTTCATCTTCCCCATCTTCTCTAACCTTTCTTAGCTAGAAAAAAAAACACAGAACTGTAAATTTACCTTATTCCTTTTGTTTTATAATTTTCTTCTCATCTCTCTCTAGAAATATATATTATATCATTATGTGTATATTTACCTATGAAAATAGATAATATTAGCTCTCTAAAATTAAGGGTCTTTCAAAATGTGCGGCCTAAAGCAAAAGCTTCATTTTGCTTATGCTAAAGCCGGCCTTGTTTAAAACTATTTAAGCAAAGTAATAAGGGATTATATATATAATATAAGTTTTTAACTTATTAGTATTTTATTAATTTAATTTTTTTTCAGTAAGTTTCATTCGTTAATTTCTTTTGTTTGTTCTTATTGTTTCTTTACTTTAAAAAGACTACTTTTACACGCATATTTTTGTGTAAATGTCTGTTTAAATTTGACTTATTATACGTTTCAACGTAATTTTTTTCTAGGAAACATGTTAGGACAAATATAGTGCATTTTCGTTTAAAAAACCATTTTTCGTGTATATTTTTATGTACGTGTCGGTATAAGTTTGAAGTGCTCCACGTTTTGATGTAAATTTTTTTTGGGAAACGAGTCAGGTAAAATATAATACGTTTTCGTGCTTATGTTATGTACATTTCGTAAATTTTGTTCCGAACGAAAGTTGAGTCAAATTGTGGTTTCTTTTTTTCCTTTTTCCCTTTTGATTACACGTGTAAGTTTTTCTTAATATCTGTTACGTTTTCTATGTATGAGTTGAGCCACTTATAATTGTACGACATAAATTTGATTTACTTTACGTTTTGAACAAATTGCAATACTTATACAGGTTACATTAAGTTCAAACAGATATATACGTCAAAACACATATTTTCATATGGTTAACTCATCACATAACGCTTAAACTAATCTATTTGATGTTTGTAATGTACCCACGCCGCAACGCGCGCTAGTTCTGTTCCTAGTATATCCTCTTGGCTCTTATAATAAAAGGTCGGTGACCTTCTTCAACAATCAAATCTTGCCAGGTTTACTTTCCTTACATTGTTTCTTTATATTACTCAATGAAAGGTATGAGATAAATAATAAAATGAATGGATCAGTGGCTAAGGCACACCCTATTCAGCGTTTCAACCTGAGTTCGAGTCTCCATTTAACACCAGATGCTATCGTCTTTTATGACTTACCCTTCAACTACAATTGTTAATTTTATTTCCATAAATTCCTATAATACATATTCACACACACTCTTTCTTTTGTTTTCTTTTATTTATATTTAACTTTAATTGAACATTTGTAATAATGTTTAAAAACCGTTTTCTCCTTTAACATTCTATTGAAAACAAAATAAACACGTTATAGGCATGTTACAGTTATATTGTTTTTAGTTTTCTATTTCCTTCACTAAACGTGTACACCGGAAAAGATCGAGTTCACACATGCCACAACGTGCGGGTCACACCCTCAAACTTTTGATATGAGATGCTATTAACCTCATCTTTAAGTAAATTACACATTCAATTCTAACTTCTGGTAATGGATAAATTGACCCGCCAACCTTTTCTACTTAATAACTTGACATCTCATTTTAGTTAAATTACTTTTACGACTTTACATTGTAACGTATAACACATTATACTTTTGTTACCTATGCCTAACCACGTTAATGTTTAAATTACTTTTACATCTTTAAACCATTGTCTAAATTACTTTTAAAATTTTACAACGCAACGTTCGAGACATTATACTTTTTTTTTTATTATCTGTGTCTAATGATGTCAATGTCAATGTCAAGAACGTAATGTGTGTAACAAAGTCAAAAACGTGTAACGTCATGTGCGAGCACCACACGTTAATGTCATCATCGTTACGCGTGTAACGAAGTCACAAAGGCGATGTTGCCACCGCAACACGCGGCATGGTCAAAATTCTAGTCCGGGATGAAAAAAAAACAGAGTTAATTATAGGGTTTTTTTTCTTTTCAAAAGGGTGGAATCAATAATTATCAAACCGGGTGATTTGAATTTTTGTTTACCTAAAATGGGTTAAAATTAACTTAGTTATTTATTTTGTTGATTAAAAGGATACATAAAACCACGTTTGTTTCAATATTGAAGATCCAATATCCAGCGATTTAAGGTTCGGATTTGTGCTCCCTGCTGATTCTTGTGGCGTATCAAGGCTCGATTTTGATTTCTTTCATCTGTGGTTGGTTTTTTGTTGTACGGTTTAATATCCAGCGATTCAAGTTGACGTTGTTCATTTATAATTTTTGGCGATTTTCTAATTATTGTTTTGAAGTTGATTTGTTAGGTTTTTTATGTTTTTATTTCAAAAGTATAGCAATAATATATTCGTTGAAAAGATGATAAAACACTATATTTTATAGTGTAATTTTTTTTATTAAAAATAACCACGTATAAAAAAGTTATGGGAGTTTAAAAAAGATGGTGGAATATGCATGTGACTTACATGGTCTTTGGCATGTGAGTGGCATATGCATGGGGTTTTTGACAATATTACCCTTAGGGTGAACGGGGCGCCTGCGGGGAGGGGTTCGGTGAGTGAGTTCCTCGCTCGGGAACACCGCCGCCGACCCCTCAGGGAGGCTAAGCGGGGAGTGGGAAGCGGCATTGATTCACCGCACAAGTTTTCAAATTTTTGAACGTTGGGCAACGGTTATGAACGAAAAAATAAAAAAAAAATCCAATTTTAACCTATAAATACCCCATTAAATCTATTTTTTTACCACACAAATTTTCAATCTTATTCCTCTAAAATTCTTTCAAATACAACACAAAGCCAAACCAAACCAAGCAATGGAGAACCAACCCCGCGAAGCCAAGAAAAAGTCCGTCGGCTCTAACACTAAGGGACGCGGCTCGCAACCGTCTCGTGATGGTTCGAGCGGTGCAAGTGCACAACCACAACCACCTTTCGGATATACTACATAACCCCCGTTTTTTTACCCACAACCTTCACACCCCTCCTTTTACAACACCCAACCACAACCCTCTTTCGGCTATTTCCAAAATTTGTTATCAATGGATCCTCAAGCCCCCGCCTTCGACCCGTTTGGTTTTCGTTCCCCACAAGTTCCATCTCCACGAGAAAATGTTGAACGTCCTCTACCTATTTACGAGGACGAGGAAGTAGTGCCCGAAACTCAAAATTTGGGCGACTATGAAGATGACACCGGCGACGATGAATATAATGTGAATGAAGACGTCGGCAATTAAGAAGATGACGCTCGGGGTAAAAAGGCAAAAATGGAGCGCTAATCTTGGTCAAAATACCAAGAAGAGGCGTTGGCGAAGGCGTGGGTACATTGCTCTACCGACAAAAAGAAGGGCAATCAACAAACCCGCGATGGTTTTTGGCATAAGATTTTAGATCATTATAACGCCACCGTTGGTGGAAGTAACCGGACCGTGCATCAAGTACGGTCTAAATGGATACCGATGATGACGAAAATAAACTATTTCAACGGCCTATACCAACAAGCGGTAAAAATTATATTTTTTAACATTGTATATTTTTTAAATTTGTTTACTAAGTTCATATGTTTTTAACACTTGTTATTTTATAATATGTAGGATCGCACACGAGATAGCGGGTGTGACGATCTCAACGTGATGAAAATCGCTTTAAAGGATTTTCAAAATAAATATCCGAGCGGTTTTCAACATGTCGAGGCATGGGAGGTCGTTCGAAAACATGACAAATGGGCCCAAGTCCCATTGTTGGGTGAGGAAGGGGAATGTTCAGCACAAAAAAGAAAGTCCGTTGACACGGACCCTTCCATACCTTATATGAACGAAGACCCCTCGCCACAAAGAACACAACGGCGAGACAAGCGTCAAGCAACATCGTTCGAGGGCTCGGCTGAGTTGGCAGCACAATTCAAAAAGTACACCGCCATGAAAGAAGCGAAGCACGTGAGTGAGATGGAGGCGATTGAATTGAGGAAGAAAAGAGAGTCGGAGGCTCGCAATCTCACAACGGAACAACGCGAGACGATGAAAAACTACGCGCACGATCGAGATATGAAAACATTCCTCAAGCCGCACGACGATGCTTCGCCGGAAATGTTGCCGTTCATCCTCGCCCGAAAGCGCGAGATCGCTAACAAGTACGGGTGGCCGTGCAATTTCTAAAATTTTTATGTAGTATTGCGATGTAATTTTTATTTTATTAAATGAAATGTAATTTTTTATTTTATGTAAATTATGTTTTACTTTTTATAAAAATATTTTCTTAATTAAAAAAATAAAAAAACAAGTCCCCCCAGAGAGGAGTGCCGCCATCAAATTGAGGGTGTGGGGGGAGTTAAGTGGGGAGTTGACGTGGGGCGTGCTGATTGGCTGTGGGTAAGAGAGGTCACTCCCCACTTAGAGGAGCGTCCCTTACACCCTTAGTGTAAGTGAGCACCAACGCCACATGTCAACACCAAAATCGTTCTCACCATTTTAACACTTTTAGACGTTTTCCCCAGATGCCGCCTTATATTATATATTTTATATATATAGTTTTCGAAGTACCATGAATAATAATTTCAAATTTAAAATACTATATGGTTTTTTAATATTTTATTATATCAATATATTATTTTTATTATTTACTTTTAACTTTTAACTAGTATTAAGAATCCCCGCGTTGCGGCGGGGCGAGCACTAATGCCACACTACTGCCAACGACCATCGACACAGAAGTTGCGGTGTTAATGCGAAGAAATTAAACCGAAACGTAAAACATGGAATAAAATAACTAAGTTGATATAGGACTCGCGCGTTACGATGAACCCGAGTCTATTTTTCCTGTTTGATAGGTTCATCGTAATTTATATATACAAACCATAATGCATACATTACAACAACCATTGCATCAATATGTTGCAAATTATATTGATACAAGATTTTGGCCAAATTAAGTAGATTATTATAAATAATAATAATTTACAAATAAAACAACACAACTTTGAATGGATCAAACCGATTGAATATGGTAAGATAATGAAACCATTATTTGATTAGGGTACAACCACTTAAGCACAATTTACACCCCCATACATGCATACAAAACAGATTGAACTTGGTAAGATAATGAAACCAATTGAATAATGAAACCATTATTTGATTAGGGTACAAACACTTAAGCATAATTTACAACCATACATGCATACAAAACAGATTGAATTTGGTAAGGTGATGAAACCATTATTTGATTAAGGTACAACCACTTAAACACAACTTACAACCAATATTTGATTAAGATACAACCATTTAAACACAACTTACAACCAAACATGCATACAAATGTTTCAAATTAATAGTATATAAATAACTTTTATAAGATCTATAATGTTACCAAGTTTTTGTGTTTTGTAAGTTATATATAATTTAAAAAAAACCCAAGCTTAAGGTACAACTCTAGTGTTTTGTAAGTTATATATAGTTTTTGAAAAAAAACCCAAGCTTAAGGTACAACTCTACTAAACATTAACAATTTTTTTTTGGGAAACCCCCAAAGCTTAAAGTATAAGTATACTAAACACCAACATGTTGGTAATTTATAATATGTAAATATGTTTTAACTTTTTCTAGTAACTTTTTCAAATGTAAAATAACTAGGATTACGATCCGCCGCAATGCGGCGGAGATTCTTTAGTTATAACTAAGTCGGTCTAGGACCCGCACATTATGTTAACCCTGTCAAACGGGGAAAAAATAGACGATGTAAACGTTCACCCACACACACATGTTGTTAAACGTGTCAAACGGGGAAAAAATAAACAATGTAAAAACGCTCACCCACACACGCACGTTGCGTCGTGTTAACTCGCAAAATTTAGAACGAAACGTAAAAACGTTAAGCCAAAGACGCACGCTGTGATGTGTTATGTCACAAAATTTAGAACCAAGCATAAAGCGCAAAATTTGCGGAAAATGAAAACTATAAAGGAACAAAGTTGAAAGTAAAAAAAGCTATGAAGATAGATTGCAAAAGATAAAAAGTTTTGGGTTAAAAGTAAAAAACAAACACTTTTGGGTTAAAAGTAATTTATGAAATACTTTTGGGTGAAAAGTAAAAAAAAAAATCATTTTTTTTGGAAAACCCCTAAAGCCAACGTTACGACAACCATATGCATAACCATTTTTTCTTTGAAAAACCCACAAAGCACACCCCGCGTTGCAGCGGGGCATAAAACGGTATCAAATAGTACTAATGTCACACAACCGTCATCGACCACCAACACTGACTTGACCTAGGATATGCGTGTTGCGATGAACCTGTCAAACATGGAAAAATAGAGGCAAAAACGTTGAACCACACATGCACGTTGCGTCGTATTAACTCGAAAAATTTAGAACTATACGTAAAGTGGAAATTTGCGAAAGATGAAAAGTATAAGTGACAAAAGTTGTGAAGTTAAATTGCAAATAATGAAAAGTTTTGGGTTAAAGTTAAAAAAACAAATTATGTAGGGTTAAAATTGCAAAAGATACAAACCTTTGGGTATACAAACCTTTGGGTTAAAACTAAAAAGTCAAGTTTTTTTTTGAATAATGTGCAAAGCATAATGTACAAGTCTTTATGCATAGAAAACTTGCAAATTTATATAGGTTTAATATATAGTTTTTTAATATTTTATTATATCAATATAATATTTTTAATATTTACTTTTAACTTTTAATATGTTTTCACTTTTTTTCTATTTACTTTTAGCTTTTAACGTATTTTTTTTTCCTTTTCTAAAACCATATTTCCTTTATTTTTTTGTTTTTAATATATTTTTTTCTTTTTTTTAAATCATCTTTACATTATCAATTAATTTGATATTTCTTTAATAACTTATTTCGTTAATTTTTTCTAAAAACTTAAGTACGTAGTTGTGCTTAATTTTTACCCTCGATTATAAGTTTTATTAAAACGAATTTATATTAAAAAATAAAACACTCTATTTTATAGTGTAATTTTTTTGTTAAAAAATAATAATGTATAAAAAAGTTACCGGAGTTTAAAAAATATGGTGGAATATGCATGTGACTTACATGTGCATGGTCTTTGGCATGTGAGTGGCATATGCATAAGTTTTTTGACAATATTACCCTTAGTGTAAGTGAGCACAAACGCCACATGTCAACATTAAAATCGTTCTCACCGTTTTCACACTTTTAGAAATTTTCCCCAGATGCCGCCTTATATTATATATTTTATATATATAGTTTCGAAGTACCATGAATAGTAATTTAAAATTTAAAATAATAATAGTTTTTTAATATTTTATTATATTAATATATTATTTTTTATATATATAGTTTCGAAGTACCATGAATAGTAATTTAAAATTTAAAATAATATATAGTTTTTTAATATTTTATTATATCAACATGTTTACTTAACTTTTAATATGTTTTAACTTTTTTCCATTTACTTTTTCAAATTTAAAATAATATATAGTTTTTTAATATTTTATTATATCAATATATTATTTTTAATATTTACTTTTAACTTTTAATATGTTTTAATTTTTTTTCTATTTACTTTTAGCTTTTAACGTTTTTTTTTTCTTTTCTAAATCATATTTCCTTTATCATTTATTTTGTTTTTAATAATTTTTTTCTTTTTTTAAATCATCTTTACATTATCAATTAATTTGATATTTCTTTAATAATTTATTTCGTTAATTTTTTCTAAAAACTTAAGTACGTAGTTTTGCTTAATTTTTACACTCGATTAGTATAAGTTTTATTAAAAACGAATTTATATTAATAAACAAAGTATTTATTTGGTATCGTAAAATAATACGATGATAAACTGAACCGATTCTAACGGTTTCCCTTTCTAAACAACATGCTACATTTTCAAATAACGTTTGTTATACATTATCATTTGTTTCATTTCGCCGAAACGCGTCAAAAAAAAAACCTAGTATTATATTAAAGAACGAAGAGTAGCTATTGTGGATGTTGGTGGTCCAATCAGGGGTTGCTATGTGCCAGCCACTAATTTCGTTTTTTTCTTCTTCTAATGAATCGGTTGCATTTCAATTGAAGATTTAAAACTTAGATGGGTTAAGTGGTAAGAGTGCGTGTTTGCTTCCAAGCGTATCCGGGTTCGAATCCCCCCACCCATTTTGGTTTGTTTCTCCCAATGTGTGTGGTTCCTTCTCCAATGTATGTTTGCTTCCGGGCATACCCGGGGTTCGAATCCCCTCCCCCACCCATCGTTGACGTAAGTATATTTTTTTATTTTCTTTATTGTTTAAGTTCTCTTTCTTTACAAATTTTTCTGAGTTCGAAAAACGGTAATTTTCGTGGTTTAATGCTACGCAAATGACGTTTTGTTTTATTTTTTCTTATATAAAGTTTTTCATTTGGAAGTGTTTTTTTCTATATTTTTTCTTATATAAAGTTTTCATTTGGAAGTGTTTTTTTCTGTCTACGTTCTTATTTATATTTTGTTAAAAATCGTTTTCTCCCCCTCGTGGAGCGAAAACACATGACGTAGATCCGGTGAAAACAAATAAAAATCGATATGTTAAAGAGATAAGCATATTATTGACATGAATGCTTCATTATATAGTCGAATAGTGATAGAAATATAACTACATCGTGATACATTATTTTGTATATATAAACAATTGATAAAAACTAAACGGAAATTTAGAATAATCAAGACAACATGAGAATAACATACAGAAAATGTCAAATGTCAAATATCAAAGGTCAAACTCCTGTGGTCAATTGATAAAGTCAAGATAAAAAGTTAAAGTGTTTCACCTCAACTACTATGTGGTGGCAAGGTTAAAGCTTCCGAAGATTCAGTGCCCTGCCTTTGCAGAAGTTCCCTAGCCACCTCAAGCGGATCACCGATGCCACAACTGCTATGTTGTGGCGGAGTGTCCATGGCGTTGCCATCACTGAATTGAACAGGATCCATATGTCGTGGTGATGGTTGCATGGGCCACGTAGAAGATTGAACCATTGGATCGAAAAGTACTGATAGATCATAGTTGGCCGGAACACATGAGGTTATCGGAAGGCTGGCGATGGAAAATTCGGAGGGTGGATCTCGTGGTTGAGTTGGTGGTGGAGGCGTCGGAGCCTCTAGGGTTGCTAGGTGCGATTGAAGATAAGAGATCTCAGCTTGTAAATTCGCAACCTGTTTAAGTTTAAGATTTTAGTAATATTGAAATATCAAACATATATCAGAACTACATCAAAGGCTTAGAATATTCTCAACAAGTTTTCATTTTGTGTAACTACTCTAAAGGTATCATTTGTTTCGCGTCATCTAATATATCTTTCGTGACGAGTCAAACATGTTATTTTTATGGAGTGTGTCGAGACGTCATTTTATACTAATCAACCTTTGTTTTCAAGCATGATCCGAAGATCCTCTAGCGACGAGGGAGAAATTCATCGAATTTTATACTAATTTCAAAAACCTCTATTCGTCTTAACGCCAGAGAAGGCATCAGAAGTCAGAACCATCTATACCTCTTTTAAGGTATTTTTTATCTTGACATTGGTTATTGTATGAATTTCTAAGTTTATAAGGTTAACACTATTAAATACATGAATTTATTATTGGTTACCTGTCCAACATATTATGAATTCAAAGTTGCATATTTGAGTGTGACCTTAGAAAACTCAACAGAAGACCACAAAATAAAAAATAAGTGACCATAATAACCAATAAAAACTTACAATTGATACTTTTCAAGATAGGTACTAATATGTTATTTATGTATTTTGATAATTACGAAGCTAAGCAAATCTATATAACGACTTATCCATAATATCAAGCATTGGCGTTGGCCCACTAAAAGGCTTTAAACTTTTATGGACCCTTACGATGACTTGTAAAATGCGAATATGTTATTTATGTATTTTCTTATGTTTATGTATCTCTGGATGAGCAAATGGTATCGGGTACCGGTATCGAATTTATCGAATCGGGTACATTTTTGATACCGGTACTCACTTTTAAAGATTTTCGATATTGGTACCGGTTGGTACCAACTCATCCCAATGTTGCAGCTCTAAGTAAGATTCAGAAAAGTTTATATCCGGTTCACACCAATCCTAGAACTGACTTTGTAGCAAGAAAGTCATAACCAACAATAATTTGGTGGTGTTTTTAAATAGGGTTATTAGATTGAAATAACTCTGACGTTCACTTGTTGGCTAACAACACTTCCAACTAATGAAATGCTCTCGATCATTCTCAACTTTCAATTTATTTTTCTCTGGTACTTCGAAACTAACTGAATCGTAACCTAGTTAGTTTTTTTTAATGTCAGATGTCACGTCATTAAACAAGTGTCACAACATATGTCACGTCATTAAAAAGCTACGTCAACATCACTAAACAAATGTCACATTAGGCTGGAGGGTGTGGGGCGCCACCCTTCGGCCACCTGGACCACCATAGCGCCCCATCCGCCATCGCCCACACCCCCGGCGCCATAGCCGGGGCGCCATAGGCCATCCGCCATCGTGGTAACGAGTGGCAACGCGTTGAACAATTTTGAAAAGGTCAAAATGACCGTTGTGGAACGGTCGAAAATTAAAAAAAAAATAAAATAAACTTAATCTTTATTATATATATATATATAACCTATTCTAAACTAAAAAACTCATCAATCACAACCAAAAAACACTCCAATCACAACTTAAACACACACCAATCACAATTTTAAAAATGTCTTCTTCGAGCTCGTCATCCGACGGTGTTCTTGATGATATGGTTATCGTCATGGCGCAGGAGATGATTAATTATTTGCAAGAAGCCGAATCCTCTGCATCGCGTACCAGACAACCGCCTATTGAATGAAATCGGTTAGCTGCTCATGAACGTCTGGTGCAAGATTATTTTTGTGAAACTCCCGTGTACAATGATGATCAGTTTAAGCGTAGGTTTCGTATGAGCCGACGACTATTCGTTAAAATTTCCAATGATCTTGCGGGTGAATCCCCCTTTTTCACGCAAAGGATAAATGCAATTGGCAAGGTTGGTTTCTCTGGACTACAAAAGTGTACGACAGCAATTAGGCAACTAGCCTACGGCACATCGAGTGATGCGTGGGATGAGTATATAAGGATGTCGTCAAGAATGTGTCGTGAGTCTCTTGAAAATTTTTGTGAAGGTAACTTTTATTAACACTAGTATTTATTATTATTTTACGTCGTTATTATTTTTAAATTAGCAATAATTTATCAGGTGTAATCTCTCTGTACGGGAGACGATATTTGAGGATGCCAACCGCAGCCGACGTTCCAATTCTATACGAGGCCCATCAGCGCTTACATGGGTTTCCTGGAATGTTGGGAAGTCTTGATTGCATGCACTGGGAATGGGCGGCATGCCCAACCGCTTGGAAAGGGCAACATCATCGTGGTGACCACGATGGTCCTACGGTAGTATTACAAGCGGTCGCTTCTCAAGATTTATGGATTTGGCATGCGTACTTCGGCATGGCTGGTACGAACAATGACATTACAGTTTTAATGTCCTCAAATCTATTCGACGATGTCATAGACGGTGTTGCACCAGATACTTCATTCTATGCAAACAACGTGGAGTATAAGTATGGGTACTATCTCACAGATGGTATTTATCCGGAGTGGGCGACGTTGGTGAAAACTCTTTCATGTCCAGATGACGAAAAAAGAATGTATTTCAAGAAGAAACAAGAGTCAGCAAGAAAAGATATTGAGCGGGCTTTCGGTGTGTTAAAGAAAAGATGGTCTATCATCTCCCCAGCCTTCGAGGATACTTGAAAAAAGTAAATGAGAAACGTTATGTATACGTGTATCATTTTGCATAACATGATATTGGAGGACTCTGGTAGAGCATTTTGTGGAGAAAGCTATGATGAAAGTATCCAACCGATGAACCCAATACTAACATACGCGGAGAAAGAAGATATCCGAGCAATGATACGGGCTAGGCACACACACCAAAACCTTCGAGCCGATCTGACAGAGCACCTATGGTTTTATCGTGAACAAGGAGGACTCGACACAGACGACGACTAGTGGTTTTATTTTTTAAATGAAGTTATGTAGTGTTTTTTTTAAATGAAATTATGTAGTGTTTTTTATTTTTTTTAATGAAAGTATGTAGTGTTTTTATTTTTTAAATTAAATTATCTAGTGTTTTTTATTTTTTTAAAGAAATTATGTAGTGTTTTTTTTTTTTTTTTAATATTTAAATAAAAAAATAATTAGGTAATCATGAAACGGAGCTCCATCCACACCCTCCAAATTAAAGGGGGGCATGATAAAGCCCCAACGCTGACATGGCGCTGACGTGGATCCTATGTGGCACCTATAAAGCCCCATGGGGCTCCATCCACACCCCATAGCCTTAGATGCCACATCACTAAAAAAGTTCACGTCGGATGTTATGTCACTAAAGAAGTGCCATGTTAGTAACAAAACTAATAGTGTAGTCGGCCAACAACTAAAAGTTAAGATTATTTAAATCTAACAACCTTTAAAGGCATCTGACCATGGGCGGCCCTTGGGGTGGGCAGGGAGGACCATCAGCCAGGACCCGATATTTCGAAAGACACGTTATTAAAAAAAAATCTGATATGTATATGTAAAAAACATAAGTAGGGTATACTCATACAAACACCAATATAGGACCACTTACAAAACAATTTTTACAGTTTAGATTAGTTATTAGCCCACTAGCATTTGGTTTAGACATTTAGTGAGGCCAATACCTAATTCCCTTAAGGCCCAAGGGCACGTTTTTTAAGCTCGAACATGATACACAAATTCTTAAGACCGACCCTGCATCTCATGTATTTAAAGGTTGTTAGATATAAAACTGGTTTTTGTATTTTGATATATCTATTTTCTTAGCCAGCATAGAAGTGAACAGAATTTTATTGATAAAACAGAAAAACCAGTTTTAATTATATAATTAAAAAAACATATCCTAAATTAAAAAGCGTAGAGATGCAAAATGGGGAAATTGTTCCTTGGAAGCAATTCCAAATTAAAGGCTAGAAGCTAAATTCAAGATTCTCTCTATGTGTGTTGATTGTACTCTTCACCCATCACGTTTCAATTCATTCACGTCAATCCTTTTCCAAATTGTATATGTCTGCGGATGAATTTGACATGATTGTATTAAACATATCTCATCCCTCTTTGTATTGTATCACTAATATTCCCCTCTTTACTCTAAAAAAACAAAAAGATTTCTTTGACATTAAGGCCATTGGGTGTGGGAAGGGCGAAGAGGATAGGGAGCCGACGTGGCCTTCGGCCCCGGCGGTGTAACCCCCCGTTATCATTTCGATGCAAACAGTGAGAATCCCCTGAGCTCCCCGATGTGTTGTTTGTTGATTGGAAGGTGTGGATTGGAGGGGAAGAGGAACACCACCCTCTTCAAAGGACAAAGAGGAAGGTGGTGTGAGATGGTGGAGGCGGTGGTCGGGGAAGACACAACCACACCCCACATCCTAAGAAGCTTGTCTAAAATTCGTCCCAAAACCCGTCGGGTTTATATCGGGTAAATACCCGTCGGATCTCGGGTAAACCCGTTAATTTAATAAAAATTACCCGTTGGGTATACTCAACAAAAAACCCATCATATATCTATTATGAGGTACCGCTACAAGAAAATGGAGTTTTAGCGACGACTTTTGTGATTTGGAGGGAATGAGTGAAAGTATAGTCCGTCCAAGGTTTTGATAACCTTTAAAACATCAACTGTCAGATTATGTGGTGATCGAACGGTTAGGGATTGATTTTAAAAGAGGGACACGGATTGGACCTTTAGCGGCAACTTTTCAAAAGTTGCCACTAAAAGGGTCGCCACTATTGGTGATATTTCTTGTAGTGTACAATTAAACAATTACATTTAACATTATCACTATAAAAATATATCAAATAACTATTAAGCAATTACATTTACCATCATCAATATTAAAATATATCAAATAACTACAAAATATCTAAATCAAATAACAGAATGTGTATAAAAAGAATACTCAAATGCATAGATGACAAAAATGGTGTATGTCAATAATTGATATATTATATAGGGTCATGATTTAGAGAAAACAGTGGAAAGTGTGAGAACGGAGAAAACGCTTATAGACCGTCAGATCAAAACAATCCATGGACTAGATTGCGCGGTGGCGTTTTCGTAAATAACATCAATTTTATTATGTGGGACGCGCTTCATTAAGGGCAAAAGGGTCTTTTACAGCTCAAATTCAAAACGCCATCAAATGATAACACGCCATTAAAAAAAAATAAAACGCCATTAAAAACAAAACGCCAAAAATTAGTGATAAAACGCGTTGGATATTACAGGAAGAGGAAACAACACAGTAACTGAATTTCAATTATTAACATTTATTAGAAGAAATTACCTCCTAAATTACGGGCCAAAAACATCATTATATAAACGACGTAGAAACATCGCTTCCATAATCACTTCAATCTATCCATTTCTGTAAAAACATCTTTAACCAAAAACGTCAATTTAACCAAAACACCAAAAATGCCAACAATCGTTTGGTGGAGATACACTCTGGCAATCAGGCGATTCATCCTGCGTTTTGACAACAGAAGGAGGGTGTATGTTAGGACCATCAATGCAATTTTGAAGATGGAAGAAGAGGTATAGAGGGGTATTCTATCCCTGGGCATCGCTCTGGACAACGAATGTCATGAAACACATATGCTTATGAAAACATTAACAAGGAAATTTGGACCAATCAAGGCAGATGTAAAGCCGGACCCTGTCATGACATCATGGCGTTTTGATGATGAAACATACATGGTGACCGTTATATACGACAGTGGAGAGCAGGAAGTCTACTGGCTTGAAAACATCATGACAAAGCAGGGGCTTGGTTTCATGTAAGAATTGCATAACGCCACTTGTGTGAACACAGAAATGGACTCAAAATTGGAGTTAATGCAAAACATGTTCAAGTGAAGGCTTCAGAATCTTCAGGAACAAGAAGCCGATGAAGGTGAAGGTGATGACATGTATGAAGATCCAGATGAAGGCTCCGAGGAAGAAGATGACGCAAGTGATGGATACTTTTCGGATAAAGTACCTTCTGACGAAGGTTTTTAATTTTTTTTTCTTTTTTTCTTCTGTGTAATCTTTTTTTTTTTAAGATAATTAAATGATATATTTCTCTATTTATTTGCAAAACGCCAGAAATAACCAAAAATATTTTTTCCTGCTTAATATTTTATTTTCTCCGTTATTGTATTTTGTCATCTTGGTCTGTATAACGCCATTAAAATACGCCAAACTTATAAGATGGGACGTCTATCACCTATAAAACTGATAAAGCTGATCAAAACAGTTAATACAAAAACAGTAACTGAAAAGACGGTTACTTTATTACTATCATTAATTACAATAAAAAAGTCCCGCCTATACTACGCGCCAAAAAACTCCTATAAGAGATGGGTCTATTCACAATGAATTGATCACACCCAGAAAAACAAACGCCATATCCTCTAGAAACCACTCACTTTAAAATGCAAAAAATGTTAATTAAAATAACCACAGATGGCAAAAGCTTTCACTGAATTGATTCTTCTTCTGAGAGGGTTATCTCAATAATATTTTGCTGAATGAGATGGACAAATATTCAAGAAAAAAAGACTGATGACAGTGATATGTCATCATGTGAGCTTTGTTCTTGATGACTATATACATGGAAGAAAGGGATCAAAACAAGAGCAAATGTTATTTTGGACTCCATTATTATAAATAGCATCAAGCAAGAGTTGATTTTCAATAACACACCACCAAACAAGAATATCACACCAAAACACATCAATAACATACCACCAAACAAGAATATCACACCAAAACACAGGATGCCACTAAACAACTTCGTCTGAAAAAGACGGAGTTTATGTAGGAAAGTTGGCATCTAGCTAAGGTATTCAAAAATGTTCAAAACGCCAAAACAAATTCAAGAAGAAAGAGGCTGATAACAGTGAAGATTCAGAAGAGAAATTAGATTACCATTAATTTTTTTTTATTTTCATTTTATATTGTTTTGTTATCAAGTTATATGTTGTTTTGTTATCTAATTCTCTACAAATAAAACATATTATTATATAAAACGCCAAAAACTACAAACACCAAAACGCTAGTAGTATGAAAACTGTGAGAACGAGTGCTGGCAAAGCACCTAGTCAAATGTATTAAGCGCCAAAAAAAAAAACATTTGGTCTTATTGTAATCTTATGAAAATATTAATAACTCGTAGTGAAGTATATTACAAAACGCCAAAAAAATTGACCAGAAAACGCTATAACGCCAAAAAATTATCTATGTGACACAAAAACAGTTAATTTAACGCCAAAAAGTTTAATAAATACAATTAACACCAAAAAAATCTTAGACGCCAGAAACTGTTATAGCGCGTTGGGAAAATAAAAGAAGATTGAAAAGAAAAAAAAACCCCTCGGACCCTGATCATGTCCCGCGCCACGTGTTTGGCCAGAATGCGTTCTCACCGTTCTCACACTTTTGGGCGTTTTCTCCTGATCCCGTTTCATATTATATATATACATAACTATAAAATATAAAAATTTATGTCGGGTATACAATTGGGTAAAAGTGTACACTTTATCGGATAATCGGGTCGGGTATATCACCAAATCTCAAGTATACACTATAACTCGTTTTTTTAATAAAAATGGATAATATTGTTACTTGTCAGAGTGGCCAAGCTCGGTTTGATGGATTTGGTAAAAACAATGGTATATAGGTGAAAACAACAAATAATAATAACAGAATAATAATAATAATAATAATAACAGAATATATGAAATAATTAATATCTAAATAGAATTAATCACATATCAACCTTAAAACTAAAGACAATAATACATGACATGAACAAGAGCAAAAAGAGCGACAATTTCCTGAAAACCGAAAAACAAACGAGGCTTCATGTTTCAAAGGAAACATTGTAGTCCCCAATATATAGTTGTCATAGATGATACATGTAGACCCCAACCAAACATCCATTATTTAATGAAAAAGCTAATCTTCTTTTTCTTGGCCCTATTCCAAATACTTATTCATCTACATATATTAAGCAATAAGCATGATTAATTTACAAGTAATTTCAACTCTTAAAGACTTAGCTTTTTCCATTAATTTTAACAACACCACCCTACTTTACACTTGTTCATGTTTGCCCCAATGTAGCTCTCACTTTCTTGCACAACATATATACACATAAAATCGATAGAATATAATAAAAAGTGTTTTAAGGAGTATTTATATAAATAAAATAATGATGGGTTATATTTTTTAGAATGACTATATATATTTTATTATCACACATATTATTCTTTTGATGTATGATTTACTATGTATATTTAGTCTGTGAAATATACAATTTAAAGAAAAGTATACGCAATTGAATGTAGTTGTTCTTGTCATGAAAAGAGTAATATTACAAATGAATACATGATTGGCTTAGTATAATACTTAAAAAAATACGATAAATTTATCATCATACTAGAAATTGAGAAACAAAAACGTGTGTTTCTATAATATGAAATAATTTGTAGACCTAATTTATAGGCAGTAGGCAAAATAGTACGTTTTGTAAGTTTATAAGCTATAGCATTTTGTATTTTAGTTTTTTCCTATCCTCTATTATGTATTCTAGCAACTTGCTATTTATTAGGTGAGTAGTGTTCATGCACATTACTGGATAGTATTTTTTTAACGACAAGAAACGACGTGTCAACTACCGTGATATCGGGTGCTGTGGTCAAGGTCAATTACTCGACCGTCGCTAGGCCCTTGGTTCTCCCAGATGCGCGGAAACCCTACCTCCACCCGCCTGAAGGCACGACAATGGAATAATCGGTAAAACATCGCCTCCCATCAAAGACGAACCGGCGCCACCCGTATTCGCCCCTTCATCTGGATGCCGCAGAAAATAATGGGGAGAGTGGTAATCGAACCTGTGTCATAAGGAACACCAAGTCTTTTCGCAACCACTCCACCACTACCTCATTGACAAAACTATAAATCAAATACTTAGGGTCCCTTTTTTTGAACGACTAATTTTTTTCCCCTTAAATATTTACACCTCTCAAAGATTGATACTTGGTCTCCTCACAAGAGATAATTCCCCTTAAATAAACAGCCTTCATCTTTGTCTATAAGAAGCCGGAAAGTCGCCACACATCAACATCATCAGCTGAGACGACTAGGATTTAGCTACAGATGACCATAATCCAATCTTGAGTTTCGAATACTTTTAGTTAACTAACTATTTTGAAAATTTCCCCTGATATGTGACACCCTTTTACAAACGTTTGTTATCATATGACAAACTACCGTATCAAAGCTTATAGAGTTAATAAACCAAAAATCTAAACCCCAAATTAAGCATATATATAATCATTGACGATGTTATCATGTGGCAAACTAATTAACAGTCGGGTTATTTTCCAATAGAAAGGAAAACTGTTTATGTAACAATCAGTGGCGGACCCAGGATTTTTTTCCTAGGGGTGCGGAAAATTTTTAAAGATTTTAAACTCCTAGCTATATAAAAAAAAATCGGTTCATAGCGGGTCGGATCGGGTCGGGTCATAACGGGTCGAATCATATCGGGTCGGGTCCATTTCAATTTTCGAACAATCAAACCCTAGTTCCTAACTTCCTATCACATTAACAAACAAAAAAACATCAAAGTTCAAACCATCCCTACTTCCATTTCAAAACAAAACATGTAACTGTCAGGGGCGACCTGAATTAACCAGTTTGCAGTCGGAATTTTGTAGTCGCCGGCCGGAATTATGCTGTCGTCGGCAATGTTTTAAAAACCGGTTTTTAAATCAAACCGGATTAGGCTAAAAAATGGTTCAACCGGTTGAACCAGGTTGTACCGAGCGGTTCAACCGGGTTGACTAGCTAACTCTATAATTTCATAAATTACAACATCAACTGAAAAGTTAATAAAAAAATGCATGATTACATATTAAAAGATGATCCAAAAGTAAATCCATAATAAAAATAATCCAAAAGATAATTGAAAATCATTCAATTTTCCAACAAGCTCTTTTAACTGAAAGTGTACGATATGTTTAAGCCATTTGAGTGTTGAACACATCAACTATTTTCGTTTCATACAATATTAAATAAAAACTTTTAGTTACGAATAATCATAATATATAAAAATTACGTAAGATAAGTAACATATATACTAAAAATAAGTAACAACTCAAACTAAAATAACCCTGGGCCGGTACCGGTATTACGTTTCAAACCGGTATACCGGATTTTACCGCCGGTACAAACCTTATGCCGTTTCACTTATTTACCGGGGTGTTTCGTACCGGATTTATATCTGGAAACGGTAATACCGGTATAACCGGCCGGTATTTACCGGTTTTTAAAACATTGGTCGTCGGGCGCTGAAGTGAGGCAGAGGGAGGGCGGGAGTCGCTGGCAAGTGGCAGCGATTTGGGTTTTTCTTATTATATGGACTGATTTTGTTTAACAAAACTAGTAGTTGGGTTGGGCTTGAATGAGTATTAAGTTATTAGGCTTGATGTATTGAATTTAAGTTTTAATAAAGGGGTTAGTGAGCTAACTTGTTTACATAATTTGATCGGGTTTCAATCCGTGTTCACAAATTTTTTTATATAAATTCGTAACATTTTTTTCTAAGGGGTGCGGACGAAAATTTCCAAAGGGTGCGGTCGGTATTTTCCAAGGGGTGCGGTTGGAATTTTTCAAGGGGTGCAGACGAAAATTTCCAAGGGGTGCGGTCAGAATTTTTCGCGAAAAATACCACTAATTTTTTTTTCAAGGGGTGTGGCCGCCCACCCACCCCATAAGGTGAGTCCGCCACTGGTAACAATCTTATCTTGTGTATAATATCTAGTGAAAGCTAATAAAATCATATAATTATAAGGTTTAATTGAAAACAGTTTTGTGGCATTATTTTCTAGAAATGAAGCAAAAATATTATATCGATCACCAATCAAATATATGAAAATTGCATGAACCTGTTGTTGAAGGGCAAAGAGATGAGCAACGCAGCCATAGACAGGGTCTCGAAGCCTGGCTTGAGCCTCATAACATATGCTAACCACGGCATCGGGCCGCTTGTTAACCGGAATATGTAACAGGAGCTTGGAGACATTACTGGCTCCAAACACCTTGTGCACGGCTGCGAAATGGATCGCACCTTGTTCCGAATCGAAATATGGTGCGAATATGCAGCCTGCCACACACTTTCTTCTCAAGAACTTGCAAGCTCCACACGGCCCACCAACACCACCGCCGCCACCGGTGCTACTTCCGCCACTACCACCGGTGTGACTAGTGCTAGGATTTGCACTCATTTTCACGTTGGGTTTGTAGGTTTGTTTTCAGGTTTTAATGTCACGTAGTTATTAGGGTTTGTGTGTGTGTGTGGAGAGAGAGAGAGATTAGGGTTTGATAGGTGTGTTTTGTGAGAAAGTTGATGACTTTAAAGGCACGAATTGAAGAAGCAAACACCCAAATAAGATTGCTTGCGTGAAGCAAACATATATCTAATATATGTGTGTATGTATATGTGCACATGTGTGTATTTGTGCATGTATGCATATGCATTTCTTTCTGTATCTATATCTATATATGTGTGTGTGTGTGTCTGACTTTCTACCTGTATAGATATGACATATCTCTCTATGTTAATTATATGTATATGTCACATGTATGTGTTTCTTTGCAAAGGGAAAAGGTGAATATGTATATGCATGTGATATAATATTTGGAATTGTGAATCCTAGATACTTTACAACCAGATAGAATAAGGTTGCAGGTGAAGTTTCACTTTTATGTCTCTATGTTTTCAACTATTTGCTTTTAGCATACTTTGATGATGATATCCAAGTGTTTTTAAAGTCTAAAGGCTATTCAATGTATAATAAACATAACGTTGCCATTCAAACACGATCTAGCTAGCTTCGGTTAGGTTAATCAAAGCCATATCAAAGATAAGAGTCTCTAATTTAAGTCTTAACAAACTAAAGCAAGTTACTCAGGTCGTTGTTGTGGTATGTCGTAATTTTACTTTTCATATACATATGTATCAAAAAGTAACGATACTGTTCATACTATTCACACAAACCGTAACGCTTTTGTCAATACTTTAGATAGTTTACATTTTTAGCACATTTAGTTTTTGTCTAATTTGATTTTTTTAAGAACTTTTAGTGAATGTTAGTACCATACAACATTGGAGAATCATGCTAGTATGAGTTAAAACTTAAAAGTAATTCTTTGAGCATAGAATCAAACAAGGACCTATGAGTTGGATGTTAAGTACTATACCAACAGTTTAACCCCACTTGACTATTCAGTTCTTTCTGGGACCTAGTAAAGTCAAATGAATATAAAATATTTAGTTCTTTCTAGAAGAAAAAGTATGGTAAATTAAAGAGGATGTTGGGTAGACAAAGGACAAAGGAGCTTTAAATTGAAATTAATAGCAGTTGGATATATTAAAATAGTATAAAGTTAAAGAAAAATAATTTTGGAATTATGAACTTCAAAGTGGTCAAACTTCAAAGTGTTAAGACCAACTAATCATGAAACTTGGGATGACTTTATGACCTTCAAAAAGTAAATTTGGTCAACTCAACATTCTAATACCGACTCTCAACCCCTATATAGTTATATCTATGTTTGTATGTGTGAATACATGTATTCCCGATATGTTTTTATGTGAAAAGTAAGTATGTAATTGTCATATCGTGAGAAACTCATCAAATATTCAGAAACAAAATGAATTAGTTTTTAGTATTTGATCATGGAGCGGATATAAGTAGATAATGATCGCAACTAACAAACATGGAGTGAAATCTGGAATGATCATGTTTGAAGTGAAAGAAACATAACTAGTTATATATATTATCATAGGTCAAGTTATTATACAAAGGCTTCTAATTGTAAGAAGCAATGTTTTAAAAACCGGTAAATACCGGCCGGTTATACCGGTATTACCGTTTTCGAATTTAAATCCGGTCCGAAACACCCCGGTAAGTTGGAGAAACGGCATCGACTTTGTACCGCCGGTAAAATCCGGTATACCGGTTTGAACCGTTATACCGGTACCGGCTCAGGTCTGGTTTTGGGTTAGGATTTTACTTTTTATTGGCCCATCTTCACGTTTACTCTCAACTTTAACCTAACGACTTTTAATATTTTATCTCCATCAATCAAAATTCAAAACTTGATTCATCAATCCATCATTCATGACTTGTTCCAAACTTCCATCACTTCATCATTCGTTCCAGATTTACATATACATCCAATTTTGGATTATTTTTTGAGTTGATGTTGTAATTTATGGAATTATACAGTTAACTAGTCAACCCGGTTGAACCGCCTTGTACAATCCGGTTGAACCATTTTTGTGCCTAATCCGGTATGATTAAAAAACCGGATTTTAAAACATTGGTAAGAAGTCTAAGAATGATTTATAGAGTGACAAGTGTCCAATAACCTAAAACTAAACCCACTATATCACCACCAAAAACCTAAACACCCAACCCCACCCCACCACACCACCACCCAAAAACCTAACCACCCCCCCCCCCCAAAAAAAACAAAAAAAAAAACTATACCTCACCAGAAAAACCCCCAAAAAACCTAACTCACCACCTCCACCCCTCAAAAACCTAACCCCCCCCCCCCCCCCAAACCTAAAAAAACCTAACCCCCCACCCCCCAAAAACCTAAAAAAAAATATAAAAAAAACTAAACACCCACCACCACCACCACCCAAAAACCTAAACCCCCACCCCCTCGGCGAAAAAAAAAATTGGGGGTGGGTGATGTGGGGGGGTGGGGGTGGGGGTGGTGGATGTTTAAGGTTTTTTTTTTAGTGGGTTTTTTTGTGTAGTGTGTTTTTTTAGGTTATTGGACACTTGTCACTCTATAAATCCTTCTTACACTTCTTACAATTAGGATCCTTTGTATTTGATCCTAATCCATATTATCATAAACGTCATTTATTGGAATATGTTTTTAAGGAAACAAAATACTTCATTTGCTTTCTAATTCATCAATAGTTCTCATTTATACCTGTTATATTTATATTTATATATATATATACACGCACATTATTAAATAGTTTCTTTTAAATAAAATATATATTAACCGATAAAGATGACCCGTTTCATCTTAACCTTCTATAAGGGCAGGCGGGGTGGGCACGTTATGGCCCTTTTTCACGCGTGGAAAACAATAGCACACCGCCGGCACCTTCAAGTTTCACGCGTTATTTTTGAAACGCGTTGAACTTGACAAAAGTTACCCTTGGATTTGATTTTTTGACCGTTCGGTCATTATTTTTTTGAAGGTTTTTTTATATAAATCCATCAAACATTCCTCCCACTCAATCCAAAAATCAAAAAAATTCTCCAACTCAATCTAAATAAATTTCCAACAAAGATGGAAGGTTCAAGCAAGAGAGGTTCGGGTTCAAAGAAAAGAGTTTATTTTTTATAAAAACAGAAACTGTTTCTTGAAAAAATTCAGAAAACAGTTTTAAAAAACAGAAAACTATTTTTTTTAAACAGAAAGCAGTTCTTTTTTTAAAAACCAGAAAACTATTTAAAAAAAAAAAGAAAACAATTATTTTTTTAAAAACCAGAAAACTGTTTTTTTATAAAACAGAAAACAATCATTTTTTAAAAAACCAGAAAACTGTTTTTTTTAAACAGAAAACAATCATTTTTTTTAAACCAGAAAACTAGTTTTTTTTAAACAGAAAATAGTGTTTTTAATTTTTTAAATATTTTTTTTATTTTTTGTAGAACCGAAATCCACAAAGTGGAGTGAGCGAGGCGACTATCATGCAAACCGTCACCGAAGAGTATTGCCGACTGTACAAAAAGAGGAGTTTTCCACATGTGGCGGCATGGGAGGTTGCGAGACGTCACCCGAAGTGGGTACCGGTTGATTTGGTCGACATGGGTGGGCCTACGGCTCCAAAAAAAGGAGGTCCGAAAAGATAGAAGACCTCCGAGTCGGGGAACTACATGACTTCCGCGTCGAATAACTTGCCCCAAATGAATTTAAACGACGACCCCATTCAAGAAGGCGAAATTGGCGGAAATAAGCGAATCCAAACAAAGATGAGAAAAACTAGTGTCCGCAAAACTTGAACGCGAGCACGCGTATATGGGACACTTGAAAACGGTAGAAAGACAAAATGATTTAAAAATCTTGTGTGAGCCGCACACCCATCTCGACGAACCGTTTAAGTCGGTCGTAATTCAAGGAAAAACGCGAGATTTGTGAAAGGTGGGGGTGGAAAATGCCATCCGTTTAATTTACGTTTCTTTTTCCAATGTTTAGTTTTTTATTATTTTGCTATGTAATTTATGTTTTATTTAAATGAAATTTATAATTTTAGTGTTTTATTGTTAATTTATAATTAAAAAAAATAAAAAAAAAATTGTGATTGATGGAATTACATCACTAGTGATGACCACCCCAACTAAAAAAGCTTGTGAGTGATTGAATAATGGTTGATGTATAACAACCCCAAACCGACACTCTCCCGAATATTTTCCGACACCCTAATATATTCTGAAATATCTCAATATGTCAAAAAATACACCCCATACGTGAAAATGGGCCCCGAATACCTTAAATATTATTAAAAATAATTAAAAATTGAATTTTTGGGTTTGTCGCGGGCCGCGTAGACCCCTTAGGGATCTTACGCGGGCCGCTAGAGATCAAGAATGTGGCGCAGCCCGGTGATGACACGTGTCATCATCGTGGCAGGTCTAGTCGATGACCCGGATCAGCTACAGCGTTGGACCAAGGTTGACGCAGGCCGCGTAGGCCCTTGTCTTCCTTTACGCGGGCCGCAAAAGGACCAGAAATCAGCACTATATATAGAGGGCATCGGATCTTCAGTCTGTTCGCTCACTTTCTTTTCTCAATCACGAAAATCTGATAGTAGGCATTATACTCGGGTCTAATACCCCCCCTAAATAACGAAGTTCTGCTCCGTTGTAAGTATCATAACCCCTGGATACGTATTAGATACTATGCCCGATTGATCTAGGGTTCCGTAATGGCTGTCGTGGTTCTGCCCGACGTAGTCGTTGGAATGCCGTCTCGGGGAGGGTATTACTAATGTTAAAATGGGTTATTATACTAACACGTGTGCTTTTGTGTAATTTATAGATTGTCACCAGGAAACCCTAAAGGATAATCTAAGACAACAATGTGAGTTGATCCGCTTTTTGTAAACCTTTTGTTAACTGTTTTTACAAAACCTCATACAATTAAATGTATATTAAAGCAGTTATTGAGTATTTGTAAGGATACAATTATCATGAGTATGTTGGGGTTTTGTATACAAAATTGTTACCACCTGGTCAAGGAGTAACATTTCCACAAGTCGGGTCTGACAGTACCATGGATGTTAATTGATATAACTTGGAAACAAATGTAATTGCGAGATCGCCCTCAATACTGTACAATGATTTTTATTTAAACTTGATTAAACTGGGATTCACTCACCAATATTTCCCACTGACAAATGTTTTTAAAACGCGTTTCAGGTAACAAAATGTAAAAGCCAAATAGAAGCCAGCTGGACAGCACTGAAGGCTTGGAAAAATGGCAATAAAGTTACCTAAAATAAAATAGATGTTTTTATTTAATAAAATATGATGTATTCCTATGAAAATGTGGGTACTGCAAACTTGGGTTTTATCCCATGTGTTTAATATTATGAAAATGTGGTATTTCACTCTGATCAAATATTTCCTAACTACGATCCTGATGAAAATTCCGCTGCCAAATTAGACAATACGCGATACCACCGATAATGGCTCGCGGCCGCCCGTTCCCGGGGATCTGGGATCGGGGGTTGCGACAGAAGGTGGTATCAGAGCTAAGCCACTGATTCAGCCACTGAAGTGTTCTGCTGACATCAAAATTCAAATTGTTAGGAAATAAATTACGGGAATACGTGCATAATTGTATTTCTTGTTATGTGTTATTTGACTATTTGTTAGTTTACAGTATGAGCGACCAAGAACCATCTGACGCGTATCGTCAATTGTCTGGTTCGCCTAGAAGCGAAGACACCTCCTCTTCTTAGCCTGCCCTCTCAGGGTACTCTGCTGATACGGAAGAAGGAATATTCGTGTTTAAGGCTCAGTTAGAGGAGCCATTCCCTCAGAAAAAGAGATGATGGTTCAGTCGAGGGGCACATGAGCATAGGAAGCATATGAAAAAGTTACAAGACCAGAGAACACTAGCAGCAGCTAAAAGAGAAACCGATGCCTATGCCCAGGATATGATTAATAGGGGAATAGCCAACATCCACATCTTAGCAACCACTGCAGCTGACCCTTATCTGGAACAAATGATAGCACCCCAACCACAACCACCAATTCCTGACCAACCAATGGAAATAGAAAACCCTGAAAATCAAGTAGAAATGCATGACTTCAATCCGGAAGAAATACCTAGGGTACCTGCACCAAACCCCTTAGACCCAAATTACGACCCCTGGTGGGACGATAATAGGGACTATGTGCAACGTTATCCGATACATGAAGACATGCCCATGCCAAACATAGGAGCATACCCAGGTTTGGATCCTTTAGATCCCTATTACCACGATGTATTCATTAGGGAGATTTTAGAGAATCCTTGCCAATTTCAGGCCCCTACACCCCCATATCAAGAACCCGCACCCCAGATTCCGAACCCAGTCCTAGAACCTGCACCCCCAATGAGTGCAGAAAACGTACAAGAACTTAGGACATTTGGTGAGGAAATTTTAGAGAGTAGTGAATGAATGAATCAGGTGGGAGAGCGACTCGTCTGGAAGTATGACGAGCGCAATATGGATTTTTGGATGAATCCATATCCATGAATGTGATGATGGAAACGGTAGTAATAATAATAATAATAAAATAAAATAATATGTGTGTATGTGTATGAAAAAAAACTACGGATGCCTATTACTAGTAGTGTAACTTTAAATTTCAGTCGGTATTGTAATTTTAATTTCAGTGCTGGTATGTAATAGATGCATAGTATACAAATAAAGTAAGTCGCAATGATCGACGCTTTTGACTAAAATGCGTATCATGTGATTGACTATATTAAATATTATTTTGTGATATTAATACGTGATAAATGTTTAAAATTCAGATGGTGTCACACCCCCAAAATCCACCATGCGGAGTATCACCGCTTGGAGGCGTGACATGACCAGGATCGAGCCACCAATCATATTGAACAGCGTAATTAAGTAAATAAAACCAACCACAATACAATTGGTGACCAAGCTATTTAACCAAGTTCAAATTAAACAGCGGAAGCATAAGACGTGAAACCAAAACATAAGTTTAATAAGTTCATAAAGTTTAAATGTTTAGAACTGGGCATAGCAGTCCATATCCCACAACGACCTCCTCCTCGTGCAAGCTCCATAAGCATCTAACGACCTGTAAGGCATGTAACAACGAGTCAACAATAAAGTTGAGTGAGTTCACGGTTGGTTGTTTAGTTTTAAGTTGTTTCCGAAAACATGGTTTGTCTTTCGTTGGCTTATTTGCCGTGGGGGTTACCCCTTAGTTGAAAGTATGATTAACCAGTTCCTCCTTTATTACCCAAACCATATCCAAAATCAGTGGGGGTTTCCCCATGTGAACTACTAGACCGTTACCATATCGACAAATGACAAACAATAGTTGTGCCCTACGTCAATGTCTATCATCATTGACAGTTTGCCATAGTCCATTAGTACACGCCCGTCTGAACGACACGGTGAGAGGTTTGTTAAACCTAATAGCGCTATTAACTAATGACCCGCTCGCCATTGGCCTCGGCGATTAAGTCGAAATAAAATGAGGGACTTAGGTGATAGAGTTTTGGCTAGTAAGTTTTAAGGTTGTTGTCCTACCCAAGGAGGACGAACGTACGTATTCTACCCAAGGAGAATACGCAGGATTAATATTAACATCCTACCTATGGAGGATGGCGGTACATATCCTACCCAAGGAGGATATGCAGGTTCCGTTTTAGTTCTTTTAATATTGGCATCCTACCTATGGAGGATGGCGGTACATATCCTACCTAAGGAGGATATGTAGGTTTCGTTTTAGTTTCTTAACCCATTCCCAACCACCGGGAATCCCATGCCTTAGATGGAGTGTGAACTCACCTTTGGTTGCTCGGTTTGACTCTCAACAGTCAAGGTCGGTCAATCACGTCCTAGTATGATTACCAATTAGTTTATTAGTGACTTCAAATAAGCACGAAGTTCCTACACGCATCTATCACATAACATGCATCACTTTAACGGTTCATGCCCATATAAACTTCCCATCTATTCCCGTTCATAAGGAAACATACGACATTGCACATAACACTTTCATTGACATATAACATGTTAGATCATTCTCAGATAACCTACCCGACATTTAGGCACGCAAATTACTACTTATGTTGTTTCAGCTTTTACATTCAAAACTGGGCTGTTTTCGGGAATTTTAATAAAATAGTTAAACTGTTTCAAAAATGCACAACTTTTTACAGAAGGTCTTAAACGATCCAAATATTATTGTGTAAAAATATCGGGATCCAATTCATTACCAGTATTTTATAAAAAATCATTTACCGGACTGCAATCAGATTCATCACTTTCTGACTGCAGTCCACGGAATAATTTATTTAAAATTCATCGTAAGTCCGATTTATGAAATTCCAGTGCAAGAATTACTAAGACATCAGTGTCCATCTACAGTACAAATTTCGTGACCTAATTCTACACAGATTTTAAGTTATGACGAAAAACATAACATATATTTTCTGCAGAAAAATGCAGCTTTTGCTGCTGTGAAAAACGACCCCTTTAAAAATAGCAAACGAAGTCCAAAAATTATGATTCTAGTGCCATTAGAACCGTATTTCAAAATAACACGTTATAGACTCAAGAAAATTAGGTTTTCATTAAGTTATGATCTGGTTACAGCCAACTGAAGTTGGCTGTAAACACCAACCAGCTTCCTGTTTTCAGCTCTTAACTTTCTAACGCGTGTTCGATTGATTCCGTTAACATGTTTAGCGAACAACAACGTTGTTTAACATCAACATTAACAAGAAATCATCAAGAAATCAACGACATAATCAAAACAACTTCATTCTAGTAATGTTTCATTATGTTTCATCCATTTATGTAAAGCTTTATGTTTAAATCTTTTAGTTCATGTTCTTAGTGTTCTTGATATTCATCATAGTTCAACTTTTAACTACTCGAAATGGAAGTAAACAAGAGTAAATCAAGACTTACTACTAGCTTATAGCTAGGGAAGATCTCTAGTGAAAATGGTGGTGAAAATGGTGTGAGAAAGCAAGTAATGAAGCTCCTTGATGATCTACAACTTCAAGCTCCTTAGATCCTCCTTCTAGCACTTGAATGAAGCTCAAAATGGATGAAGATGGTGTTGATATGGTGGTGGTGGTGGCGGTTATGGTGTGGCCGAGAGGAGAGGGAGAGAGTGAGGGATGAGGGTGTGAAGTTATAGAGAATGGTGTAGTGATCTTACACCTTACTTATAATCCCATGTCTCAATATCTTGGCAACAACAACAAGCAACAATCCAATATAATATTAGGATATAATCTAAGAGCAAGATGTGAAGTATGGTGGGGATCTTGTGTGGGTCCCTTGGGACCGAAATCGGACATGGGGGGGGGGGCTTGATGTAAATTTTTGCAGCTAGTAGGTAATGGTAAGTTGAATTTCAAGTGTATAATTCCTTATGTTAGTTAGTTGATATTTAGGGGGTGTTATGGTGTACGGGGATCATGACTAGCCAAGAAATAATTAAACAATGTTTCTTGCAATATTTAGGTGTCCCGGGTAATGTCCGGTCGTTCGGTTGGGTACCGTTCCATTAAAGTGATAAGTTATTCCATATAGTGTCCTATATATATCTTTTTGTAACATTTTCAATTCCCTACACTTAGGAAAGCATACAGGACTATTTAGTAATTTTTCTGCACAAGACTTAGTATGTTAACAAGCACATGTAAGTATGACACAGTAATTCAGAAAGCAGTTAAGTAATTTAGCACAGTCATCAAGCACTTTAATTAACATTAATAAATCGTACGGATACATGAAATCATGAGGGTTGTCACATTCTCCCCCTGTTAAGAAAATTTCATCCCGAAATTTAGTGCGTGGTTACTGAGGAAGCTAGTTAAGTTGTGGTGTTTACTGGCTTTTCCTGGGGTGTCACATCATCCCCCCGTTGATTTGGAATTTCGTCCCGAAATTCTGCAGTAGCTTCAGCCTCAGTAGTGGTTGCACTTTTCTTAAACAACTGGGGATACTTGAGTTTCATTTGGTCTTCTCGTTCCCAGGTATACTCTGGGCCAGGACGGGAGTTCCAATGAACTCGAACAAGAGGTATTCTGGTGCGCTTGAGAATCTTAACATCTTGGTCTGTGATTTCAACTGGTTCCTCGATGAATCGCAACTGGTCGTCGATGGTGAGCTCCTTGAGAGGAACTATGCTTATCCGACAGGCACTTCTCCAGATTCGACACGTGGAATACGTTGTGAACTCCGCTGAGTTCTTCAGGTAGGTTCAACTTGTAGGCGACTTTGCCAATTTTCTCAATGATTTCGAATGGTCCGACATAACGCGGATTGAGTTTGCCTCGTTTGCCAAAACGAACTACATCTTTCCAAGGTGAGACTTTAAGTAGCACTCGATCCCCAACCTGGAACTCGAGTGGTTTCCTGCGCTTATCAGCGTAGCTTTTCTGACGGTCACGAGCTGCCGCCATTCGCTGTCGTATCTGAGAAATCCTCTCAGTCGTGTCTACCACAAGTTTTTGGGCCTGTGATTTGGTTGTCACCAACTTCTGCCCAACAAAGAGGTGATCGGCATTTACGTCCGTACAATGCCTCAAACGGAGCGGCCTGGATACTGGTGTGGTAACTGCTGTTATACGAAAACTCCACTAACGGTAGGTGTTTTTCCCAACCATTACCAAAGTCGATTACACATGCCCTAAGCATGTCTTCAAGGGTTTGGATGGTGCGTTTAGATTGCCCATCCGTCTGCGGATGATATGTTGTGTTCATGTCTAATCGAGAACCAAAGGACTTGTGCATAGCTTGCCACAACTCAGATGTAAAACGTGAGTCACGATCAGAAATGATGGAGGTTGGCACTCCGTGCCTCGATACTACTTCCTTTAGGTAGATGTCTGCTAGAGTAGAAAACTTATCCGTTTCCTTGATAGCCAGGAAATGTGCAGACTTGGTCAGTCGATACACGATCACCCAAATGGTATCATTTCCGCGTTGAGATCTAGGCAGGCCGGTAACGAAATCCATGGAAATTTGCTCCCATTTCCATGTCGGGATCTCTGGTTGTTGGAGTAGGCCTGATGGTTTCTGATATTCGACCTTGACCCTAGCACAAGTCAAGCATTTACTGACGTAGGTTGCTATGTTGGCTTTCATACCAGGCCACCAATACGTAGTCTTGAGATCATGGAACATCTTATCCAAACCAGGATGTACCGAATAACGAGACTTGTGCGCTTCATCCATCACAAGCTCGCGTAAGTTCCCGTAGAGTGGGACCCAGATGCGCCCATTTACATAGTAGGCACCGTCTTCCTTTTGTTCTAACCGTTTCCTCGATCCTCGTAAGGACTCAGCCCTGATGTTTTCTGCTTTCAATGCTTCGACCTGAGCATCTCGTATCTGGGTAGGAAGACTATATTGGATGGTAAGTTGTAACGCTCGCACACGTTTAGGTATAGTATCCTTTCGACTGAGGGCGTCGGCCACAACATTGGCTTTGCCCGGATGGTACTTGATTGCACATTCGTAATCATTCAAGAGCTCGACCCATCGGCGTTGTCGCATGTTTAACTCCTTTTGCTTGAAGATATGCTCGAGACTCATGTGATCGGTGTAAATGGTGCACTTGGTACCGTACAGGTAATGTCTCCATATCTTAAGTGTGAAAACAACCGCTCCCAATTCTAAGTCATGCGTAGTGTAGTTCCTTTCGTGAACTTTAAGTTGGTGCGATGCGTAGGCAATGACCTTGTCACGTTGCATCAACACGCAACCAAGTCCCTGGATGGAAGCGTCGCAATAAACCACAAAATCATCTGTGCCTTCAGGCAATGAGAGGATAGGCGCGCTACAAAGTCTGTCTTTTAAGTGCTGAAAAGCAGATTCCTGTACATCACCCCAACGATAGGTGACACCCTTCTGAGTCAGTGAAGTGAGAGGTTGCGCAATCTTTGAGAAATCCTTGATAAACTGCCTGTAATATCCTGCCAAACCCAAGAATTGGCGGATTTCTGTTGGTGTACGGGGTGCAGGCCAGTTCTTGATCGAATCAACCTTGGATGGATCAACATGAATCCCATCCTTGTTTACCACATGGCCTAGAAAGTGGAATTCGCGAAGCCAGAAGTCACATTTCGAAAATTTGGCATACAACTACTCTGTTCGAAGAAGTTTCAGAATAAGCCTCAAGTGTTGCTCGTGTTCTTCCTGACTCTTTGAATAGATCAGGATATCGTCGATGAAAACTGTCACACCCCTATTTTCCACGTGTCACCGGTGGGCCCGGTGGGGAGTATCGTGACGTAGTTGGTATCATCATAGACAAACAACACAATATATATAAATGCACAACGGAAGCAAAGATAGATTCATTTCAACTTTAATAAAGTGTAATATTAAATATCACTAATAGTTTAAACGGATCCACATGCGGATCAAAATAAAATAAGATATTGTTCAACAGTTTATTTTCATCCAAGCTTGCGAGACTTATTGTGGACGCTCTAGAAGACAGCCAGCCTATTACGTGTAGTACCTGCACTTAACCTTTTAGGAAAAATACGTCAGTTTACACTGGTAAATACAATTTAACCGACTCATTTTGAAAATGGTTGAAAATTGATTTGAATACACGTGGCACAAAACCTTTTTATAACTTGGGTTAATTATACAATATAATCATGTGAACGAATTACATGTTACTTGTGCGTTCAGTAGCCCGGATCTTGTCCGGGTTAAAGATCAATAGACACACCACATTATAGAGTTATACACTGACAGGTGTACGCCTACACCTCGTGCTCAGGTCGTGGCCATCTCGTAAGATGATGCCAAGGATATCCGGGACATGGTCATTAACCCCCCAAAGGCTTTAAGTGAACAAGACTGTTTAAACGAGCCGATCAAATTATTCAATTAACCACCCAAAGATGTAAGATTTGATGCTCGATCAAGCGGTATTCTATATACCGTAACCCAAGCCCGTATAGGGAAAATAAGTTAAAAGTATTTACCTGAGTAAAGTATAAATCACAACTAGCAAGTGGAGGTAGCTTTTACTGGGGCTCCTTATCTGGAACGAAGGTTTATAATAACCTATTAGATTTCTAACGGGTCTTTATTTAAGCTTAAGCTTAGACCGGTTAGCTTTAAGGACGAAACGGTTCAAACGCACGATTAAGCGAAGACCGGATAGAATGTGATTTAGACCCGACAAGTTTGAATACTTGTATAATATGGGTATACTAAATACATTCTGGATTTTGAGACAAAAATGATAATGTTTGACCCGTCTCGATCAATTTATGCAAACTAGTTACATAAACCGAACCGAACGCGAAAAGAGCGTTACGGGTAACCGTAAGAGTCATATGCAAGTTCCCTGAGATAATATGGCTTAAATATGTTATAATATCAGTAAGATATCTTCTATTATGCCCCAAATGAATTTAAACACAATTTATGCCTCATAAGGGCATTTTGGTCATTTAAAGGATTATAAAAGAGTTAAATTAGAAATCTGAGTTACAGGTCTGGTTCATACAGTAAATATACTTAATTTAACATGTTATAACAGTAGGGTATGACCCATATGTGAAACTTATCATTTAAAACCAAACTATGCACCTTAGGGGTATTTTGGTAATTTCACAAGGGCTAAAAATGTCAAAATTGGAAACCTGAGTTTATAAACTTGTACTTACTGTTATTTTATAAAAATATACTAAAAACATCAGTAGGTATCAACCTTATATGTTTAATATGGTTATAGTACATACTATGCGTTAAAAACGCTTAAAAAGGCGATTTAGAGCCGTTTCCGGGTTTTTAAAAGAAAGCTGATATTTTTATATTTCCAGAATGCTCAAAATATTTTATTTATCAAATAAGATCAGTAGAAAAAGGTTTGGGGTCAAAAGGATTTAGAAAACTCATTTTATGGCCAAAAAGGGCAAAATCGGTATTTACCGAATTTAACTTAGAGACCTATGTTATGATCAGCCAAAAATTAAATAAAAATCTTTAAAAATCCCAAAATATTATATTATAACAGTGGGTAAAGAGTTTGATATTAAAAAGTGGGTTTAAATGGGTTATATGCTAATTACGCCGTTTAAGTAACATAAAGCTTTCAAATTACGATATTGAGCATAACTCTTAATATAGACCTCAAACTGATATCAAATTTTTGGTGCAAGTTTATAAATCAGTAACAAATGTTTCTACTCTTTCACTTTTTCAAAAATCACGTTTTATAGTCAAAAGGGCATAATAGTCAATTTTAAGCATAAATCGGAAACATGCATATGAATCGGATAAGTCTTGAACCAAGTTGTAAAATCTCAGAGAGTTAAACTTATATGAAAATTGGTCCAAAATAAGCTCTAATGCAGATCTCAAACATGCATGAACGGATCAGAACTGAAAGTCAAAGAAAAAGTCAATTTATGCGACTTTCGGTTCCGATTCGGGTTTAAACTGAAAATTGTCGAGATGAACATGTTGAGAAATGTTCTTACATTAATTATCAAGTTATTTTAATGATCAAACAGGTTGCATGTACCCAACATTGCTAATCATGCTTAAATTTGCAAAAACACATTCTGTTGACTTTTTGAAACAAGCTTTGACTCGACAATTATCATACTTAGAGTGGGAATCTGAAAATACCCTTTTGAGGGTTTGTTACCCACATAAATACCAACTTGTAGGTACTTTCAATTTGAGAAAAGACTGAGCCAATTTCGCTTAATCACGAAGTCAAACTTAATTTACGATGGATTGACTTTCGGTTAATAAACTAAGCTAGAACGGATTTGAGAAGGTTATGAACACTTACAAGAGTCCTAACAAAGCTTAGAGATCACTAGGAAGTTGTCTTGTCGTCCAGAGAGCTCCATAAGTTGCCTTGTGAAATTTGTGAATGCAAGTGTTCAATGTAGTAAGCTTCAAGATCCTTTTATCTCCATTTTGATCTGATTAGAGGCTGCCACAGAGGTCTAGGAGTGATAAGAGAAGAGGACAAGTGCCCCTAAATGCATGTAAGTCGATTGGTGAGGCTCTTGAGTCGACAACAGCTGGTTACAACTCGCAAATCAGAACTGACTGGCAGCTACGCATTGTTTTGTCGCTGGGCACTTGTTCGCGGGGCGCGAGAGACCCCTCGCGGGGCGCGTACAAGTGGCGCATCAGGTTACAAGTTTCCTTTGTTTTGCATTTCAGTCCTTGGTCCTTAGATACGTGGTTTTGGCGATTTATCTTGCTCATTAGACCCTCAAATCTGATTTTTAAGGGGCCTTGGGACTTTTACAAACATGGTAAAGTCCTCGGTTAACTTTGTGCTTACCCGAAAAGTCACGAATTTCATCGTTAACGTAATTAACCCTTCGTGCACGGTTTTGATCATAACTTTCTCATACGATAACGAAACTTGATGAAATTTTTACCACATATTCTAGTGAGTATATTTTACCATTACAAAGCTTCAGGTTTGCTAAAAGGTCACTCAGAGGTATACTTTCAACATGTTGACACATTTAGTCCCTGTAGTTTGTAATTCCTCACTTTCTTTCATTTCTCGCTTCGTATGATCCATGATTTATCCGTTTAAGGTTATAAACACCATGTAGGGTTATTGTAGAGCCTATTTATCAATTGTTGACACTTTGGACCCTTATATTCACATAGTTTCATTGTTTGTCAACTTTAGTCCCTCTAAAGTATGTTTTCACATATTCAAAGCTTATGACACGTGTCAGTACATTATTGGACGTAAATTTTCGAGGTGTTACATCCTCACCCCCTTAAAAGAAATCTCGACCCCGAGATTTACTGAAACAAATGAGGGTATTTTTCTTTCATCGTGGATTCTACCTCCCATGTGTATTCGGGAACTCTACGGGCATCCCATTTGACCTTAACAATAGGTACATGCTTCCTTCGAAGCTTCTTTACCTGTCGATCTTCAATCGACAATGGCTTTTCCACAAATTTCAAGCTTTCATCTATATGTACATCTGTGTGCGGTATGACTAGTGAGTCATCAGCTAGACACTTCTTCAAATTACAGATGTGGAACACATTATGGATAGCGCTAAGTTCTTCGGGCAAGTTTAACTTATAAGCAACTGACCCGACACGTTCGATAACCTCGAAAGGTCCTATGTACCTCGGGCTTAGCTTGCCTTTCTTACCAAATCGCATCACTCCCTTCCAGGGTGATACTTTTAGCAATACCTTGTCACCTACTTCGAAGTGAAAAGATTTACGCTTTGGATCCGCATAACTTTTATGCCTATCCCTGGCAGCTTTCAAACGATCGCGAATCTGGACAATCTTGTCCGTCGTCTTCAAAAACTATCTCTGGTCCTGATAGTTGGACATCTCCAACTTCCGCCCAATAAATGGGCGATCTACACTTTCTACCGTATAAGGCCTCAAACGGCGCAGCTTTTATGCTGGTGTGGTAGCTATTGTTGTAGGAGAACTCAATTAGTGGTAGGTTCTTATTCCAATTTCCACCTAAGTCAATCGCACATGCACGTAGCATGTCTTCCAACGTTTGAATAGTACGCTCACTCTGACCGTCAGTCTGAGGATGATAAGCCGTACTAAAATTCAAACGGGTGCCCAAAGATTGTTGGAAACTTTTCCAAAAATGCGACGTGTATCTAGTATCTCTATCAGAGATAATAGACACAGGTATACCATGCAGAGCTACAATCTTATCTACGTATAACTGGGCTAACATATCTGAGCTGTAAGTTTCCTTAATGGGTAGGAAATGTGCTGACTTCGTCAGTCTATCCACTATAACCCATATAGTATCATTTCCCTTTCTCGTCTTTGGCAACTTGGTGATGAAATCCATTGTCACCATCTCCCACTTCCATGTGGGAATTTCAGGTTGTTGTAACAAACCTGACGGCTTTTGATGTTCGGCTTTGACTTGCGCACAAGTCAAACATTTAGCTACATAGGCAGCTACAGACTTTTTCAAACCAATCCACCAGTAATTTGCTTTTAGATCCTGGTACATCTTATCAGCTCCAGGATGGACGGAATATTTGGAACTGTGGGCTTCCTGGAGGATAACATCCTGAAGTCCTCCATAAACGGGAACCTATATTCGTCCATTCAATCTAAGCATTCCGTCTTTGTCGTAGGATAACTGCTCCTCAGTTACTCCTAGCTTTTCTTCAGGATAATTAGCTTCCAACACAACTTCCTTATGTGCAGCTAATACCCTTTCGTTCAAACTATTCCTTATTTCAATGCGCTTGGCATTGATTCTTATTGGCTTCACTCTTTCTTTTCTGCTTAAGGCGTCAGCAACTACATTTGCCTTTCCTGGATGGTTTTTTATCTCACAATCATAATCATTTAGAGTTTCCATCCATCGTCTTTGTCGCATGTTCAAGTCCTTCTGATTGAACAAATGTTGAAGGCTCTTGTGATCTGAATAGATCACACACTTGGTTCCATATAAGTAATGCCTCCATAATTTCAATGCAAATACAACGGCACCCAACTCTAAGTCGTGGGTGGTGTAGTTCTTCTCGTGTACCTTTAACTGTCGTGAAGCGTAGGCAATGACCTTGCCTTTCTGCATGAGTACACAGCCCATACCAGTGTGTGATGCATCACAGTACACCACAAATTCTTCTATACCATCGGGCAATGTTAATACTGGTGCATTGCCCAACTTTTTCTTCAGAATGTCAAAGGATTCCTGCTGCTTAGGGCCCCAATCAAACTTAACCTTCTTACGTGTCAACGAGGTTAGGGGCGCAACAATCCTAGAAAAGTTTTCGATGAAACGCCTATAATATCCTGCTAAACCCAGGAAGCTACGAATCTCAGTAGGTGTCTTCGGCTCTTGCCAATTCATAACTGCTTCTACCTTAGCGGGATCTACTTGGATACCACGCTCGCTTACCACATGTCCAAGGAATTGGACTTCCCGAAGCCAAAATTCGCACTTCGAAAATTTGGCGTAGAGTTTCTCCTGATGTAGAAGTTTGAGAATACAACGAAGGTGTTTCTCGTGGTCAGCTTGGTTCTTCGAGTAAATAAGGATGTCGTCAATAAAGACGATGACGAATTTGTCCAAGTAAGGCTTGCAGACGCGATTCATGAGATCCATGAATGCGGCCGGTGCATTAGTGAGCCCAAAAGGCATCACTAGGAACTCGTAATATCCATAACGAGTCCTAAACGCTGTCTTGTGCACATCTTCATCCTTGACCTTCAACTGATGATAGCATGACCTCAAGTCGATCTTAGAGAAATAGCTTGCCCCTTGTAACTGATCGAACAGATCGTCGATCCTGGGCAAAGGATACCTATTCTTGATAGTGACTTTATTAAGCTCACGGTAATCGATGCACGGATGCATCGATCCATCCTTCTTCTTGACAAACAAGATCGGCGCTCCCCAAGGAGACGAACTAGGTCTAATAAAACCTTTGGCTAGCAGATCATCTAATTGCGTCCTTAACTCCTTCATCTCCGTTGGTTCTAACCTATAAGGCGCTCTCGCTACTGGTGCTGCACCCGGAATGATGTCAATTCGGAATTCCACTTGCCTATCTGGTGGTAAACCAGGTAGTTCTTCGGGAAAAACTTCAGGATATTCCGAAATGACAGGGATGTCTTCAATCTTAGGCTTTGGCTCGTCTATAGTAACTTGTGCCATATAAATGACACAGCCCTTCTGCAGACATCTGGATGCCTTGAGCATAGACACTTGCTCAGGCAATCCATGTTGGGTATCTCCTTGGATGGTGAGTGACTCACCAGACGGAGTATTGACTACCACTTGCTTTCTATTGCACACAATCTGGGCTTGGTTATGCGATAACCAATCCATGCCTAACACTATGTCAAAACCGGCTAGCTTAAAGGGAAGTAAGGACAAAGGAAAAGAGTGATTCCTAATGGATATAACACATCCATCTAAAACAGTCGAGGCAGTTTCTATGGTTCCATCAGCTAATTCCACCTCATATTTCACGCTTAAGGGTTTTACAGGCAATTTCAACAACTCACAAAACTTATTATCTACAAAGGACTTATCTGCTCCAGAATCAAACAATACTCTAGCAAAAACATCATTTACGAGAAAAGTACCTGTGATCACGTTGTCATCCTGAACAGCTTCCTTAGCGTCCATTTTGAAGACTCTCGCATTGGTCTTCTTTCCATCTTCGGTTTTCCTGGTGTTCTTTGGGCAATTAGATTTAATGTGCCCTTTCTCATTGCAACCGTAACATGTTGCATCCTTCAGCTTCTTACACTCCAAAGTCTTATGATCAGTAGACTTGCAAATCCCACAGGATCTCGTGTGAGACTGGGATTTCGACTCAAATCGCATTTCCCAAAATGATTCTTCTTGCATGTTTTACATTTGGGCTTATCCCCCGATTGTTGCCCATCTCTCCTAGATCCCGACCCTTACTTGTGGTCGTCATTACCTCGGTGTTTCTTACCTGATCTTCGTGAGGTATCGTCCTCACGCTTCCTTTTGTTCTCTTCTGAATTCCTGAGTGCTCTCAACCTGACTACGTCCAAGGTGAGAGAGAGAGATAGATCAGCTGCTGATCTGAAGGTTTCAGGCCTTGATGCCTTAACACTTGATTTAATTTCAGGGGCTAAACCCCCGATGAAACGGGCAATCCTTTTCGGTTCTGGGGTTACCAAGTACGGAACCAACCGAGATAAAGTATTGAAAGTGGTGAGGTATGCCTGGCAGTCTAAATTCTTCATCACTAAAGATAGGAAGTCTGACTCAATTCTCTCAACTTCGTGCTGCGGGCAATAATTATCTTTAATAAGAGCAACAAACTGATCCCATGATAGATTGTAAAGTGGGATCTTCCTAGCAGCTTGTATGAGAGACTTCCACCACGCCAGTGCTTCTCCTTCGAACGATTGGGATACGTATTTTACTACGTCCCTTTCAGCACAACCGCTGATGTCTACAACCGTATCCATTTCGTCCAACCAAGTTATACAATCTACCGCTCCCTTTTCCCCAGTAAAGTCCCGGGGTTTACATGAGACGAAGTATTTGTATGTACAGGACTTACCATGCGGTTCCTGTTTAGGCTCGACCTTCCTTGACGGGACACTGTTTTGGTTCGAGGAGTGACGTTCATCATCATCCTTCTTTGGCTTATCCTTCTTGGGTACATCTCTCTTAGAGGGCGGTTTGCTATGAGCCTCAGAGTGGACTTTGGGTTTGGAATGTGGTGCAGATCGGGTCCTACTTCGGGTCCCGCTCGATTCACTATACTGTCTATTTAGTGCTTCGACAACAGCATCATTCACTAATGCTTTCAACTCCGCACCAGTTACTAATATCTTAGCATTTTCAGGGTTTTCTGCTGGACGACTGTTTAGTTCTTCAGACTTAGCCATGTAGTTTTAAGTGCTACAGAAAAATAAGGATAAGGTCTATGTAGAAGCCTAAACAGTATTATCGTTCTTGACGATTTATTAACCATGGTAAATAAGAGCCATTTTAGTTAATTTAATAATTTCATTCAGGATTTTTACTAGTAATCTTTTTAGAATGAAATATAATATTGGCATAATAAGCCTAGTCACGTAGACAAATTTCTAAATTATAAATTTAGATCTTGTAGGATTAAAGTTTGAATAAATATGACAAATCAATCCTTTTCTTGGCAGGGAGTTTATAAACTACGGCTGCCTTTTGTTTTATATGACATTATTTATAACCCGTAGGTATTTTGTCACAATCAAATATATAAAAATATAAATTTGGGTAATTTATTAAAAGGGTGACATGTGTGATTTTACGGATCACACTAGCCAAGAATGTTAACATGTTTACAGATGTTAACAGAGAATTGAATCTTTTTAAACAGGTTCTACCATATTGGCTAAATTTATGACAACATAACAGCTAGGTTTTACCTTTTAAGATCCTGATTATATTATTAAAATGGTAAATCAAAATATTAAAAGTTATTTTTCATTTATCCATATACTATGTTTATGCACATAATTTTAAAAATGAAAAACTTAAATTAACCATTCCAATTAAAATTAAACCAGTACGAGTTTGCCCTAAACGGGACTTTTACATAAACAACATGCCCACGCAGGGGCCAACTAACAAAACAAACAAACCCACGCAGGGGTCAAATAAAAAGATATGCCCACGCAGGGGCAGAACAGAAAAGAATACCCACGCAGGGGTAGAGTACTGAAATAAATATATGTCCACGCAGGGACATGAGTACCACACTAAGATAACCAAACAAACAAAGGATTCAGTGACCCTTCTTGCTTTTACCCTTAATCAAATCCACCATCTTCTTAAACATCCCCCGGTTATGCCTCCGATCATGCCGCAACTCATGCCGCATCTCTTGACGCACCTCTTGTATCTCATGAAGGATTTCTTTCATTTGGGGCGGTGACATCGCCGGCGCCTGAGGTGGTTTCTGATAATGCGGAGGTTGAGGAGGCTGTGGTTGATAATGTGGAGGTTGAGGAGGCTGCGGTTGCTGATACCCATATGGTGGGTATCCATAGGTCGATTGTCCCGTAGCCCAGGGACCTCCGTAGGGACCTTCCTGATGGAGAGTGTTGGAGTTTGCTGCTATCCAGTAGGGATCCTCTGTAAAGTTGTAGCCTGTGTGGATCTGCTGCTCGAAAGGGTTGAATGCAGCCGCGCCAGTGTAAGTGGGGATTGGGTCTCCAAAACCCAATGGTGGTTGTGGCGCGACTGGCGCAGTGTTCACCTCTGAGATGGGGTGTGAAGATTCTCCCGTCTCCGGTTCTTCGTGGACAGGCGAGTACCGGCTGTTGCTTGAATGTGGAGGGGTGCTGATGCGTATTCCCCCTCGTGCGGATATTCGTGCTGTCGTTCTCCTTCGCCTCGGGGGCGAGGGAGGCTGAAGCAAAGGTGGTGCTGCCGGTGGAGTGACCGCGACAAGTCTGGAATCCTCGGAAGGATTCTGCTGCTGTTGTGGCTGGTACAAGGGAGAGTGGTGTGGCTGGTGCAGGGGAGAGTGGTGTGGCTGGTGCAGGGGAGAGTTATGGTAACTGGGAGTAAAAGCCCAGTCATACTGTTTGAACATCTCCTCATAACTGTCGGGACCATTGTATGGTGATCCCATAAAAGGTGACCCATTAGAAATCTCGATGGGGTGGTTTGGAGTTCCAGATGGCGGCATTGCAGGATCAGTATCCTCATCGATGTCCATCGGGTTGCCACCAGAAAAGTGGTCTTCGGGCCCAAGTGGGTTAACACCCATAGGCACATCCAGGTAGTCAGCAGGGTTGAACAAGCCCTGGAAAACAGGTGATGGTTGGTCAAAAGGTGATTGGTATCCTAGAGGAATATAGGACTGGTGAGAGTTATGGGGCTCATTCTCAGAATGAGGCCCAAAGGAGTGTGGGATGGAAGGTGAGGTACTCAGTGAAACTGAGCGCCTAGCTGGTTCAGTAAAGGACCTCCAAAGATCCTGAGTATCTGTGTTGTGGGGGTCTGAAGGTGTTCGCCGGTGTGATGGTCCGGCCTCGTGGTCATTTGGGGCTACATGAGCTCCTTGTCCCCTTCCTCTTCCTCTTATACGTGGCGGCATTTTTGTGAACCTGTCAAAAACAACAAGTGATACAACACAAAATATAAATAAGACAAAGTTAGAATAAAACCAAAAATTTGGAAAATTCCTAAGTTCTTTGTCTAGACTCGAGAATCGAGGAATGTGCAATTGTGTAACTGAGATTAACACAAAAGGCTAGTGTTTAATTCACTCAGAGTTGGCTCTGATACCAACCTGTCACACCCTTATTTTCCACGTGTCACCGGTGGGCCCGGTGGGGAGTATCGTGACGTAGTTGGTATCATCATAGACAAACAACACAATATATATAAATACACAGCGGAAGCAAAGATAGATTCATTTCAACTTTAATAAAGTGTAATATTAAATATCACTAATAGTTGAAACGGATCCACAGGCGGATCAAAATAAAATAAGATATTGTTCAACAATTTATTTTCATCCAAGCTTGCGAGACTTATTGTGGACGCTCTAGAAGACAGCCAGCCTATTACGTGTAGTACCTGCACTTAACCTTTTGGGAAAAATACGTCAGTTTACACTGGTAAATACAATTTAACTGACTCATTTTGAAAATGGTTGAAAATTGATTTGAATGCACGTGGCACAAAACCTTTTTATAACTTGGGTTAATTATACAATATAATCATGTGAACGAATTACATGTTACTTGTGCGTTCAGTAGCCCGGATCTTGTCCGGGTTAAAGATCAATAGACACACCACATTATAGAGTTATACACTGACAGGTGTACGCCTACACCTCGTGCTCAGGTCGTGGCCATCTCGTAAGATGATGCCAAGGATATCCGGGACATGGTCATTAACCCCCCAAAGGCTTTAAGTGAACAAGACTGTTTAAACGAGCCGATCAAAATATTCAATTAACCACCCAAAGATGTAAGATTTGATGCTCGATCAAGCGGTATTCTATATACCGTAACCCAAGCCCGTATAGGGAAAATAAGTTAAAAGTATTTACCTGAGTAAAGTATAAATCACAACTAGCAAGTGGAGGTAGCTTTTACTGGTGCTCCTAATCTGGAACGAAGGTTTATAATAACCTATTAGATTTCTAACGGGTCTTTATTTAAGCTTAAGCTTAGACCGGTTAGCTTTAAGGACGAAACGGTTCAAACGCACGATTAAGCGAAGACCGGATAGAATGTGATTTAGACCCGACAAGTTTGAATACTTGTATAATATGGGTATACTAAATACATTCTGGATTTTGAGACAAAAATGATAATGTTTGACCCGTCTCGGTCAATTTATGCAAACTAGTTACATAAACCGAACCGAACGCGAAAAGAGCGTTACGGGTAACCGTAAGAGTCATATGCAAGTTCCCTGAGATAATATGGCTTAAATATGTTATAATATCAGTAAGATATCTTCTATTATGCCCCAAATGAATTTAAACACAATTTATGCCTCATAAGGTTATTTTGGTCATTTAAAGGATTATAAAAGAGTTAAATTAGAAATCTGAGTTACAGGTCTGGTTCATACAGTAAATATACTTAATTTAACATGTTATAACAGTAGGGTATGACCCATATGTGAAACTTATCATTTAAAACCAAACTATGCACCTTAGGGGTATTTTGGTAATTTCACAAGGGCTAAAAATGTCAAAATTGGAAACCTGAGTTTATAAACTTGTACTTACTGTTATTTTATAAAAATATACTAAAAACATCAGTAGGTATCAACCTTATATGTTTAATATGGTTATAGTACATACTATGCGTTAAAAACGCTTAAAAAGGCGATTTAGAGCCGTTTCCGGGTTTTTAAAAGAAAGCTGATATTTTTATATTTCCAGAATGCTCAAAATATTTTATTTATCAAATAAGATCAGTAGAAAAAGGTTTGGGGTCAAAAGGATTTATAAAACTCATTTTATGGCCAAAAAGGGCAAAATCGGTATTTACCGAATTTAACTTAGAGACCTATGTTATGATCAGCCAAAAATTAAATAAAAATCTTTAAGAATCCCAAAATATTATATTATAACAGTGGGTAAAGAGTTTGATATTAAAAAGTGGGTTTAAATGGGTTATATGCTAATTACGCCGTTTAAGTAACATAAAGCTTTCAAATTACGATATTGAGCATAACTCTTAATATAGACCTCAAACTGATATCAAATTTTTGGTGCAAGTTTATAAATCAGTAACAAATGTTTCTACTCTTTCACTTTTTCAAAAATCACGTTTTATAGTCAAAAGGGCATAATAGTCAATTTTAAGCACAAATCGGAAACATGCATATGAATCGGATAAGTGTTGAACCAAGTTGTAAAATATCAGAGAGTTAAACTTATATGAAAATTGGTCCAAAATAAGCTCTAATGCAGATCTCAAACATGCATGAACGGATCAGAACTGAAAGTCAAAGAAAAAGTCAATTTATGCGACTTTCGGTTCCGATTCGGGTTTAAACTGAAAATTGTCGAGATGAACATGTTGAGAAATGTTCTTACATTAATTATCAAGTTATTTTAATGATCAAACAGGTTGCATGTACCCTACATTGCTAATCATGCTTAAATTTGCAAAAACACATTCTGTTGACTTTTTGAAACAAGCTTTGACTCGACAATTATCATACTTAGAGTGGGAATCTGAAAATACCCTTTTGAGGGTTTGTTACCCACATAAATACCAACTTGTAGGTACTTTCAATTTGAGAAAAGACTGAGCCAATTTCGTTTAATCACGAAGTCAAACTTAATTTACGATGGATTGACTTTCGGTTAATAAACTAAGCTAGAACGGATTTGAGAAGGTTATGAACACTTACAAGAGTCCTAACAAAGCTTAGAGATCACTAGGAAGTTGTCTTGTCGTCCAGAGAGCTCCATAAGTTGCCTTGTGAAATTTGTGAATGCAAGTGTTCAATGTAGTAAGCTTCAAGATCCTTTTATCTCCATTTTGATATGATTAGAGGCTGCCACAGAGATCTAGGAGTGATAAGAGAAGAGGACAAGTGCCCCTAAATGCATGTAAGTCGATTGGTGAGGCTCTGTAGTCGACAACAACTGGTTACAACTCGCAAATCAGAACTGACTGGCAGCTGCGCATTGTTTTGTCGCTGGGCACTTGTTCGCGGGGCGTGAGAGACCCCTCGCGGGGCGCGTACAAGTGGCGCATCAGGTTACAAGTTTCCTTTGTTTTGCATTTCAGTCCTTGGTCCTTAGATACGTGGTTTTGGCGATTTATCTTGCTCATTAGACCCTCAAATCTGATTTTTAAGGGCCTTGGGACTTTTACAAACATGGTAAAGTCCTCGGTTAACTTTGTGCTTACCCGAAAAGTCACGAATTTCATCGTTAACGTAATTAACCCTTCGTGCACGGTTTTGATCATAACTTTCTCATACGATAACGAAACTTGATGAAAGTTTTACCACATATTCTAGTGAGTATATTTTACCATTACAAAGCTTCGGGTTTGCCAAAAGGTCACTCAGAGGTATACTTTCAACATGTTGACACATTTAGTCCCTGTAGTTTGTAATTCCTCACTTTCTTTCATTTCTCGCTTCGTATGATCCATGATTTATCCGTTTAAGGTTATAAACACCATGTAGGGTTATTGTAGAGCCTATTTATCAATTGTTGACACTTTGGACCCTTATATTCACATAGTTTCATTGTTTGTCAACTTTAGTCCCTCTAAAGTATGTTTTCACATATTCAAAGCTTATGACACGTGTCAGTACATTATTGGACGTTAATTTTCGAGGTGTTACATCCTCACCCCCTTAAAAGAAATAACGACCCCGAAATTTACTGAAACAAATGAGGGTATTTTTCTTTCATCGTGGATTCTACCTCCCATGTGTATTCGGGACCTCTACGGGCATCCCATTTGACCTTAACAATAGGTACATGCTTCCTTCGAATCTTCTTTACCTGTCGATCTTCAATCTATATGTACATCTATATGTACATCTATATGTACATCTGTGTGCGGTATGACTAGTGAGTCATCAGCTAGACACTTCTTCAAATTACAGATGTGGAACACATTATGGATAGTGCTAAGTTCTTCGGGCAAGTTTAACTTATAAGCAACTGACCCGACACGTTCGATAACCTCGAAAGGTCCTATGTACCTCGGGCTTAGCTTGCCTTTCTTACCAAATCGCATCACTCCCTTCCAGGGTGATACTTTTAGCAATACCTTGTCACCTACTTCGAAGTGAAAAGATTTACGCTTTGGATCCGCATAACTTTTATGCCTATCCCTGGAAGCTTTCAAACGATCGCGAATCTGGACAATCTTGTCCGTCGTCTTCAAAAACTATCTCTGGTCCTGATAGTTGGACATCTTCAACTTCCACCCAACAAATGGGCGATCTACACTTTCTACCGTATAAGGCCTCAAACGGCGCAGCTTTTATGCTGGTGTGGTAGCTATTGTTGTAGGAGAACTCAATTAGTGGTAGGTTCTTATCCCAATTTCCACCTAAGTCAATCGCACATGCACGTAGCATGTCTTCCAACGTTTGAATAGTACGCTCACTCTGACCGTCAGTCTGAGGATGATAAGCCGTACTAAAATTCAAACGGGTGCCCAAAGATTGTTGGAAACTTTTCCAAAAATGCGACGTGTATCTAGTATCTCTATCAGAGATAATAGACACAGGTATACCATGCAGAGCTACAATCTTATCTACGTATAACTGGGCTAACATATCTGAGCTGTAAGTTTCCTTAATGGGTAGGAAATGTGCTGACTTCGTCAGTCTATCCACTATGACCCATATAGTATCATTTCCCTTTCTCGTCTTTGGCAACTTGGTGATGAAATCCATTGTTACCATCTCCCACTTCCATGTGGGAATTTCAGGTTGTTGTAACAAACCTGACGGCTTTTGATGTTCGGCTTTGACTTGCACACAAGTCAAACATTTAGCTACATAGGCAGCTACAGACTTTTTCAAACCAATCCACCAGTAATTTGCTTTTAGATCCTGGTACATCTTATCAGCTCCAGGATGGACGAAATATTTGGAACTGTGGGCTTCCTGGAGGATAACATCCTGAAGTCCTCCATAAACGGGAACCCATATTCGTCCATTCAATCTAAGCATTCCGTCTTTGTCGTAGGATAACTGCTCCTCAGTTACTCCTAGCTTTTCTTCAGGATAATTAGCTTCCAACACAGCTTCCTTCTGTGCAGCTAATACCCTTTCGTTCAAACTATTCCTTATTTCAATGCGCTTGGCATTGATTCTTATTGGCTTCACTCTTTCTTTTCTGCTTAAGGCGTCAGCAACTACATTTGCCTTGCCTGGATGGTATTTTATCTCACAATCATAATCATTTAGAGTTTCCATCCATCGTCTTTGTCGTATGTTCAAGTTCTTCTGATTGAACAAATGTTGAAGGCTCTTGTGATCTGAATAGATCACACACTTGGTTCCATATAAGTAATGCCTCCATAATTTCAATGCAAATACAACGACACCCAGCTCTAAGTCGTGGGTGGTGTAGTTCTTCTCGTGTACCTTTAACTGTCGTGAAGCGTAGGCAATAACCTTGCCTTTCTGCATGAGTACACAGCCCATACCAGTGTGTGATGCATCACAGTACACCACAAATTCTTCTATACCATCGGGCAATGTTAATACTGGTGCATTGCCCAACTTTTTCTTCAGAATGTCAAAGGATTCCTGCTGCTTAGGGCCCCAATCAAACTTAACCTTCTTACGTGTCAACGAGGTTAAGGGCGCAACAATCCTAGAAAAGTTTTCGATGAAACGCCTATAATATCCTGCTAAACCCAGGAAGCTACGAATCTCAGTAGGTGTCTTCGGCTCTTGCCAATTCATAACTGCTTCTACCTTAGCGGGATCCACTTGGATACCACGCTCACTTACCACATGTCCAAGGAATTGGACTTCCCGAAGCCAAAATTCGCACTTCAAAAATTTGGCGTAGAGTTTCTCCTGATGTAGAAGTTTGAGAATATAACGAAGGTGTTTCTCGTGGTCAGCTTGGTTCTTCGAGTAAATAAGGATGTCGTCAATAAAGACGATGACGAATTTGTCCAAGTAAGGCTTGCAGACGCGATTCATGAGATCCATGAATGCGGCCGGTGCATTAGTGAGCCCAAAAGGCATCACTAGGAACTCGTAATGTCCATAACGAGTCCTAAACGCTGTCTTGTGCTCATCTTCATCCTTGACCTTCAACTGATGATAGCCTGACCTCAAGTCGATCTTAGAGAAATAGCTTGCTCCTTGTAACTGATCGAACAGATCGTCGATCCTGGGCAAAGGATACCTATTCTTGATAGTGACTTTATTAAGCTCACGGTAATCGATGCACAGACGCATCGATCCATCCTTCTTCTTGACAAACAAGATCGGCGCTCCCAAAGGAGACGAACTAGGTCTAATAAAATCTTTGGCTAGCAGATCATCTAATTGCGTCCTTAACTCCTTCATCTCCGTTGGTGCTAACCTATAAGGCGCTCTCGCTACTGGTGCTGCACCCGGAATGAAACCCTTTTCCAAGAGTTCTTGTAGTTGCGTGGATAGTTCTTCAAGTTCTGACGGAGCTAGTCGATAAGGTGCACGAGCTACTGGTGCTGCTCCAGGAGCTAGCTCGATTTGAAACTCGACTTGTCGATGAGGCGGAAGACCAGGTAATTCCTCAGGAAATACCTCAGGAAAATCGCGCACAATAGGAATATCTTCAATTCTCTTCTCTTCCATTGATGCGTCAGTAACGAGTGCTAGAATGGTAGTGTGGCCCTTTCGCAAACACTTCTGGGCCTTAAGGAAAGAGATAATTCCTACGACAGTACCACTCTTGTCGCCATGAATCACGAGGGGTTCTTCACCAGAACGAGGGATGCGGACAATCTTCTCGTTGCAAAGAATTTCCGCTTGATGTTGAGATAGCCAATCCATCCCAATAACGACGTCGAAACTACCAAGTACGATAGGAATAAGATCGATGGAGAAGGTCTGACCAACTAAGACGAGGTTACAACCTTTAACTGTGTGTGTGGCTTCAAGACTTTTACCGTTTGCTAGTTCTATCGTGTGTTTGGTGTTCAAAAGTGTTGGAGTGCGTTTAAGCATTTGCCTAACTTTTAAGGACACATAACTAGTATCGGCACCCGAATCAAATAAAATAGTAACAAAGAAATCATCCAGAAGAAACTTACCCATCACCACGTTGGGATCGTTCCTTGCATCACCGTGACCAAGCACGAAAACACGTCCCCTGGCTCCATTGCCATTATTGTTACCCCCGTTGTTGCCTCCATTGTTGCCTCCATTGTTGTTCCCGTTTCCTTGGTTATTGTTGTTCTGATTTTGGTTCAGCTGAGGGCAGTTTCTCTTAAAGTGGCCTTCAGCGCCACACTGAAAGCATCCTTTATTGCCCTGTTGTTGTTGCTGCTGGTGGTTCTGTGGAGCTTGTTGTTGTTGTTGGCGATTCTGATTTGTTGGTCGTGCGCTCCTGCAATCCTTTGCTTCATGACCAAACTTGTTACACCTCAGACAACGACCCTTGTTGCACTGCCTTCTATGATGCTTGTTGCACCGGTTGCACTTGGGGTGGTTCCCTCGGTATCCACCCTGTCCTTGATTACCAGAAGATTGCTGACCAGGACTGTGGTAGTCATCAGTCTTTCGCTGCTGTGACTGAACTGAAGTAGAACCCTCGCCCGAGTTTCCATCCCACTTGCGCTTGTTATCACTGGGAGCATCAGTAGAAGTAGCGCTAATACGCTTGGGCAGCTTGTTCTGCTCAACTGCCTGATCAGTGAGACGATGAGTGTAAGGACTCTAAAAAAAAGTGCCAACAATACTCCTAAGTGAAAACCCTGACCCCTGAAACCTTACTGTACATGAAAAACCAAGAAAACAGAATTAGTGGGTTTCAGGCGGGCCGTGTAAGCCTTAAAGAAAGCTTACGCGGGCCGCGTCAAACATGTGTTGACCGGATAAGTGTTCCGGATCCACGTGTTAACCAGCTGGCATACCTACTCGTGACCAATCAAGCCTACGCGTAGAATAGGTGGTTAGGCGGGCCGCATAAAGATCGTGCCAAGGTTTACGTGGGCCGCGTGAACCCTAAATTTCACCTATAAATAGCTTGTTGCATGCACAGTCCACTGGTGTCGAAATCCAAACACAAAAACGAATTGCTACTGCTCTGAAGTCGAAATTACAACCTTAATTAGTGGGGTGCTTCTACGATATAGTGTATTAACTCGATCGTTGCTACGATTCAATGTCCGATCGATTGAAACTATCCAACGGATGTTTAAGTGCTGCCCACATTAGGGTTATGCTTTGTCATTCGTCGTGAATTCGATGGATGTTTAAGTATCGCACTTTGTCATTCGTTGTGAGGGTTTAATCTTGTGAGTTATCGTAAATGTTGTATTAGTTACTAACCCAGTTCGTGTGCATGTTATTTAATTTAGGTCAAAAAGGCTAATCAGTAGGCTAAGCTTTGTCCAATTAAACTTGCAATGTGAGTCATTCTCTTTTTATCAACTGTTTTACAATACCTCAAATTATTTTCAAATGTTATAATTACAGGGAGTAAGTCGTGGTTATCTTAATCACTGGCTAGTGGGGTATTGTGCACATTACTATTTTCACTGGTTAGGCTAATATATCCTAATAGTGATCGTCACTACTTGGGGAAAGACCCAATAGTGGTATGACCATCGTCACGCAATGTGACACGGTGCCAGATAAAAATAAGATAGAAGTCATTGTAATCGCCCTTTTGCTGTAATTGATAACTATGTGTCATTTTATTAAATTGAGTGACTCGCCAGCATTTCCCCGCTGATAAAAATTTTTTAAAACATGTTTCAGGCGACCTGCTGTAAATCAAGGAAACGTGCTACGGAGCACTAACAAGCTTGAAGAGGTGGCTCAGTTAAAATGAATAAACATGTTTTAATAAATCAGGGAATTTCCTAGTTAAATTCCTCTGTTGTAAATTATGGGATTTATCCTAATTTATGGAATAAAATAATTGGGCACTTTGAGTTTTAAAAGATCCTGTTAAAATTTTTCCGCTGTCGCATCATAGATACCACGGGTTCCTGTCCCGCGGCTCCTGACCGGGTCAAACCGGGGCTGGGGCCGTGACAGGAAGAGGTGGTATCAGAGCTACTGAACGAGCCACTGATTTAAGCGGCAATCATATTAATAACAACAATGATGGGATACAAGCTCCGCTCCTTAAAAAAATGAAAGCTGCAACACCTGGTTGCACTTACAAAGAATTTCTTGCCTGTAAACCGGCTGAGTTTGCAGGTAATGAAGGGGAAACTGCAGCACTGCGTTGGTTAGAGAAAACCGAGGCAGTGATTACAATAAGTAAATGCGCCGAGGACGACAAAGTCATGTACGCGTCACATCTTTTCAAAGAAGGGGCGCTAGAATGGTGGAATACAGTACTTCAAGCCAAAGGAAGAAATGTGGCCTATGCTATGAACTGGGAAGAATTTAAGAGTCTTGTGGAAAGAAAATTCTGTCCCAAATATGAAAAAGAGCAAATGGCAAATAAATTCCTGAACCACCGAATGGTGGATATAGACTGTCGAGGGTATACTTCGACATTCTTCGAATATGCGAGAGTTGTACCTGCCCTGGCTTCGCCAGAGCCGGTGCTTATTTCCCGTTATATTTGGGGATTAATTGGCGAAATCCGTGACATTGTCAAAGCTGCGAGACCACGCACTATTGATGATGTTGTGGAATTAGCTAACACCCTAACTGATGGACTGGTACGTACACGAGAAGAAACCAGGAAAAAGGAAGTAGCCCAAAAGATTTCCCAAGGATTCCGTATGGGTAACCGTAACAATTTCAAAAGAAGGGGGACTGGGCAATCTTCCACTAGTCCATTTTGCAATACTTGCAAAAGGAAACATTCTAGAAGATGCAAGGGATATTGCAATTTTTGCAAAATTCCAGGGCATCAAGAAGAAGACTGTAGGAAGAAGAAATTCACAGTTTGCTGCAACTGTGGAGAAGCTGGACATATTAAGCCAGACTGTCCTAAATTGGTTAAACCAGCTGATAACAAAGCCAAACCTGCTGAAGGAACTAACAAGAAGAACGTAAGAGCCTTTCAACTAACTACTCAGGAAGCCGAATTGATTCCGGACGTAATAGCTGGTACGTTTTTAGTTCACAACGTCTATGCAAAAGTATTATTTGACTCTGGTGCAAACCAAAGTTTTATAAATACTTCATTCTGCCAAGCTCTTAAACTACCATTAACCAACCTTAGGCAGATTTTTACAGTCGAAACGGCAGATGGGAATTCTGTTAACGTAGATAAGGTTTTGCAAGAAGGAAAGATAGAACTTTCAGGTCATAAATTTCATGCAAACCTATTACCTATGAAGTTAGCCGAATTCGATGTCGTATTAGGAATGGATTGGTTAGTAGCTCACCATGCTCGAATTCTTTGTGACAAGAATTCCGTAGAAATTCATACACCCTTAGGATAAGTAGTGGTGATTACAGGAGATAAACCACGAAAGCCAATGAAGTTCATTTCAGTAATGAAAATTGCTAGTTATGAATGAAAGCAAGGAATAGTATATATAATCTCAGTAATCGTTAATACTAAGAATAAAGAACTTAAGGAAATTCCAGTAGTCTCAGAATACCCAGATGTATTTCCAGAAGAACTACCTGGATTACCACCTGATAGGGAGGTAGAATTTAGAATTCATCTAATTCCTGGAACTACACCGATAGCCAAAGCACCTTATCGGTTAGCACCTACCGAAATGTTAGAATTGAAAAAGCAATTAGATGAATTACTAAATAAAGGATTCATACAACCTAGCTCATCCCCTTGTGGAGCTCCAGTGTTGTTTGTTAAGAAGAAGGATGGTTCAATGCGAATGTGTATCGATTATAGAGAATTAAATAAGGTTACAATTAAGAATCGATACCCATTACCTAGAATTGATGATCTTTTTGATCAACTCCAGGGAGCTAGATACTTTTCTAAGATAGATTTACGCTCCGGATATCATCAATTAAAGGTACAAGAAGAAGACATACCTAAAACTGCTTTCAGAACTAGGTATGGTCATTACGAGTTTACAGTCATGCCCTTTGGATTAACAAATGCACCTGCAACATTTATGGACATGATGAATAGAATCTGTAAACCGTACTTGGGTAAATTTGTAATTGTCTTTATTGACGATATACTTATTTATTCCAAAAGTCAGGACGAGCATTGTCAACATTTGCATGCACTCTTAACTTTGTTAAGAAAGGAGAAGTTGTACGCCAAATTCTCAAAGTGTGAATTTTGGCTACAAGAAGTGCAATTCTTAGGACATATGGTAAATCACGAAGGCATTCACGTAGATCCTGCTAAGATAGAAGCAATTACTAAATGGAAGGTTCCGCAATCAGCAATGGAAGTTAGAAGTTTTATAGGTTTAGCTGGATATTATAGACGGTTTATTAAGGATTTTTCTAAGATAGTCGTACCATTAACTAAGCTAACCTGTAAATCAGTTAAGTTTGAATGGAGAACTAAACAAGAAGAAGCCTTTAGGATTTTGAAGCAAAAGTTAACAAATGCTCCTATTCTAGCCTTACCAGAAGGAACAGAAGATTTTGAAGTATATTGTGATGCTTCAAAGCTAGGATTAGGATGTGTGTTAATGCAACGCAAGAAGGTAATTGCGTATGCATCAAGGCAATTGAAAAAGCACGAGGAAAACTATACGACTCATGACTTAGAGTTAGGAGCCATAATTTTTGCCCTTAAAATTTGGAGACATTATCTGTATAGAAGTAAGTTTACTGTCTATACAGATCATAAAAGTTTAAGATATATCTTTGGGCAAAAAGAATTAAACATGAGGCAAAGAAGATGGATGGAAATCTTAAGTGACTACGACTGTGATATTCAATATCACGAAGGAAAGGCAAATGTAGTTGCAGATGCCCTAAGTCGTCAGTATCATGAGAAACAACGACGGGTCCGTGCTCTTAGATTAAATCTACAGTTAGATTTAATGGAACAACTGAAAAATGTTCAAGAAACAGCAATCAAGGATGATGCTGAAGAAATGAAGGGACGAATAAAAGAATTGGAACAAGGAAGTGATGGAATTTGGAGATTCCACAAGAAACGAATTTGGGTACCTAAACAAGGAGAATTAAGGAATAAAATTGTAGAAGAAGCTCATTAATCTAGGTATACCATGCATCCTGGTAACAATAAGATGTACCAAGATTTAAGAAATCATTTCTGGTGGATAGGTATGAAAAAGGATATAGCTAGATATGTTTCTAAGTGTCTTACTTGTTCACAAGGTAAGGCAGAACACTAGAAATCATCAGGTCTACTACAACAATTAGAGATGCCGGTATGGAAATGGGAACTTATAACAATGGATTTTGTTACCAAGTTACCCAAAACCAGAAAAGGTAATGATGCGATTTGGGTAATTGTGGATCGATTAACCAAATCAGCTCATTTTCTACCTATGAAAGAAACCTTTAGCATGGAAAGATTGGCAAAACTGTATGTGGATGAAATAGTATCCTTACATGGAGTTCCACTCTCCATTATATCGGATAGAGATAGTCGTTTCACTTCCCATTTCTGGAAAAGTTTCCAGGAAGCAATGGGAACCCGACTAAAATTAAGCACTGCATATCATCCTCAAACAGATGGACAAAGTGAAAGAACAATCCAAACTTTGGAGGACATGCTTAGGGCATGTGTGATATATTTTGGTAGAAATTGGGACAACCATTTACCCTTAATTGAATTCTCCGATAACAATAGTTATCATTCAAGTATCGAAGCTGCCCCATTCGAAGCACTATACGGACGTAAGTGCAGAACTCCGATTTGTTGGGTAGAAATAGGAGAAAGTCAATTATCAGGTCCCGTGATTGTGCAAGAAACTACCGACAAGATTACTCAAATCAAGGAAAGATTAAAGACAGCTCGAGATCGCCAGAAAAGTTATGCCGATAATCGACGTAAGCCACTCGAGTTTCAAGTTGGAGACAAAGTACTTTTGAAAGTATCTCCTTGGAAATGAGTAGTTCGGTTCGGTAAGAAAGGAAAGCTAAGTCCAAGATACGTAGGACCATTCCCAGTGATCCAACGTATAGGACCAGTTGCCTATCGTTTACAACTACCAGAAGAATTAGCTGGAGTACATGACGTATTTCATGTATCCAATCTCAAGAAATGTCTATCTGACGAATCTCTGGTAGTACCTCTTCAAGATATAGAGGTAAATGAAAAGTTAAAATTTGTTGAGAAGCCATTACAAATAGAAGATAGAAAGATCAAATTTCTCAAGCACAAACGACTTGTGTTGGTCAAAGTCAAGTGAGATTCAAAGAGAGGATCTGAATACACTTGGGAGCTGGAATCAGAAATGAAGCGAAAGTATCCTCACTGTAATTGATAACTATGTGTCATTTTATTAAATTGAGTGACTCGCCAGCATTTCCCCGCTGATAAAATATTTTTAAAACATGTTTCAAGCGACCTGCTGTAAATCAAGGAAACGTGCTACGGAGCACTAACAAGCTTGAAGAGGTGGCTCAGTTAAAATGAATAAACATGTTTTAATAAATCAGGGAATTTCCTAGTTAAATTCCTCTGTTGTAAATTATGGGATTTATCCCAATTTATGGAATAAGATAAGTGGGCATTTTGAGTTTTAAAAGATCCTGTTAAAATTTTTACGCTGTCGCATCATAGATACCACGGGTTCCTGTCCCGCGGCTCCTGACCGGGTCAAACCGGGGCTGGGGCCGTGACAATGAGCCAAACGGATGATTTGCTGAATGGTGCCAAGATTAGCTGAGGTCACGTAGCTTTGAATTTCTGGTACCAAACCCTTAAGGTACAGCTCGATACGCTTGATAGGAGGATCCACCATAGTGGGACACAAGATAGCTAATTCGTTTGATCTCTTGATGTATGCATTGATTTCAGACCCCGTCATCTTCAAATTGAAAAATTCCACCTCTAGCTTGTGGATGTCGTCACGACTACAGTACTCTTCTTTGATCAAATCTTTTAAGTCATTCCATGGGGTGGCATTAGCAACCGCCAGCCCTAGCAGTTGAACCTGTGCTTTCCACCAGGTTAACGCAGCACCTTCGAGTGTTCCAGTAGCAAATTTCACCCTACGATCTTAAGGGATTCACATATCTCAAAAACAGACTCAATCTTCTCAAACCAGTGAAGGAGACCTACCGCTCCTTCTGTGCCGCTGAAAGTACTAGGTTGGCAATCCATGAACGTTTTGAACGTACATACGGGAGGTTGAGCATGCTGACCTCCTGCAGGGACAGCTGCGAGTGCCTTAGCCACTCGTTCATTGATTAGAGCCATCAACTGGGCTTGTGTCATGTTGATACCACCACGTCCTCCGCGTCCGTTCAAGATCTTCACAATGAAGCGATCATAAGTGAGAAACGTGTGGTGAAAGTGCGTAAGTGTGGGATGACAGAAGAGAGTAAACACACAGGGTTTCAATTATCAGTTGTTATATTAACTAAGCATGCAATGTACTATGTAAACTAATAAACATGCAATGTAGGCATGAACCATTTCACCTATGGTGTTGAGTCTTGCACGTGGAGCGAAGCGTCGTTGTGGATCGTTGAGCACTGTACAGGTTATAGTTTGGTTTTATCAAAAAGCTTTTCCCCTTTTTAAAACCAAGTTCGCTATAACCAATGGCTCTGATACCAATCTGTCACACCCCCAAAATCCACCATGCGGAGTATCACCGCTTGGAGGCATGACATGACCAAGATCGAGCCACCAATCATATTGAACAACGTAATTAAGTAAATAAAACCAACCACAATACAATTGGTGACCAAGCTAGTTAACCAAGTTCAAATTAAACAGCGGAAGCATAAGACGTGAAACCAAAACATAAGTTTAATAAGTTCATAAAGTTTAAATGTTTAGAACTGGACATAGCAGTCCATATCCCACAACGACCTCCTCCTCGTGCAAGCTCCATAAGCATCTAACGACCTGTAAGGTATGTAACAACGAGTCAACAATAAAGTTGAGTGAGTTCACGGTTGGTTGTTTAGTTTTAAGTTGTTTCCGAAAACATGGTTTGTCTTTCGTTGGCTTACTTACCGTGGGGGTTACCCCTTAGTTGAAAGAATGATTAACCAGTTCCTCCTTTATTACCCAAACCATTTCCAAAATCAGTGGGGGTTTCCCCATGTGAACTACTAGACCGTTACCATATCGACAACTGACGAACAATAGTTGTGCCCTACGTCAATGTCTATAATCATTGACAGTTTGCCATAGTCCATTAGTACACGCTCGTCCGAACGACACGGTGTGAGGTTTGTTAAACCTAATAGCGCTATTAACTAATGACCCGCTGGCCATTGGCCTCGGCGATTAAGTCGATATAAAATGAGGGACTTAGGTGATAGAGTTTTGTCTAGTAAGTTTTAAGGTTGTTGTCCTACCCAAGGAGGATGAACGTACGTATTCTACCCAAGGAGAATACGCAGGATTAATATTGGCATCCTACCTATAGAGGATGGCGGTACATATCCTACCCAAGGAGGATATGCAGGTTCCGTTTTAGTTCTTTTAATATTGGCATCTTACCTATGGAGGATGGCGGTACATATCCTACCCAAGGAGGATATGTAGGTTCCGTTTTAGTTTCTTAACCCATACCAAACCACCGGGAATCCCATGCCTTAGATGGAGTGTGAACTCACCTTTGGTTGCTCGGTTTGACTCTCAAAAATAGCTAACAGTCAAGGTCGGTAAATCACGTCCTAGTATGATTACCACTTAGTTTATTAGTGACTTCAAATAAGCACGAAGTTCCTACACGCATCTATCACATAACATGCATCACTTTAACGGTTCATGCCCATATAAACTTCCCATCTATTCCCGTTCATAAGCAAACATACGACATTGCACATAACACTTTCATTGACATATAACATGTTAGATCATTCTCAGATAACCTACCCGACATTTAGGCACGCAAATTACTACTTATGTCGTTTCAGCTTTTACATTCAAAACTGGGCTATTTTCAGGAATTTTAATAAAATAGTTAACCTGTTCCAAAAATTCCCACTTTTTACAGAAGGTCTTAAACGATCCAAATATTATTGTGTAAAAATATCGGGATGCAATTCATTACCAGTATTTTATAAAAAATCATTTACCGGACTGCAATTAGATTCATCACTTTCTGACTGCAGTCCATGGAATAATTTATTTAAAATTCATCGTAAGTCCGATTTATGAAATTCCAGTGGGAGAATTACTACGACATCAGTGTCCATATACAGTACAAATTTCGTGACCTAATTCTACACAGATTGCAAGTTATGACGAAAAACATAACACATATTTTCTGCAGAAAAATGCAGCTTTTGCTGCTGTGAAAAAACGACCCCTTTAAAAATAGCAAACGAAGTCCAAAAATTATGATTCCAGTGCCATTAGAACCGTATTTCAAAATAACACATTATAGACTCAAGAAAATTAGTTTTTCATTAAGTTATGATCTGGTTACAGCCAACTGAAGTTGGCTGTAAACACCAACCAGCTTCCTGTTTTCAGCTCTTAACTTTCTAACGCGTGTTCGATTGATTCCGTTAACATGTTTAGCGAACAACAACGATGTTTAACATCAACATTAACAAGAAATCATCAAGAAATCAACGACATAATCAAAACAACTCCATTCTAGTAATGTTTCATCCATTTATGTAAAGCTTTATGTTTAAATCTTTTAGTTCATGTTCTTAGTGTTCTTGATATTCATCATACTTCAACTTTTAACTACTCGAAATGGAAGTAAACAAGAGTAAATCAAGACTTACTACTAGCTTATAGCTAGGGAAGATCTCTAGTGAAAATGGTGGTGAAAATGGTGTGAGAAAGCAAGTAATGAAGCTCCTTGATGATCTACAACTTCAAGCTCCTTAGATCATCCTTCTAGCACTTGAATGAAGCTCAAAATGGATGAAGATGGTGTTGATATGGTAGTGGTGGTGGTGGCGGTTATGGTGTGGCCGAGAGGAGAGGGAGAGAGTGAGGGATGCGGGTGTGAAGTGATAGGGAATGGTGTAGTGATCTTACACCTTACTTATAATCCCATGTCTCAATATCTTGGCAACAACAACAAGCAACAATCCAATATAATATTAGGATATAATCTAAGAGCAAGATGTGAAGTATGGTAGGGATCTTGTGTGGGTCCCTTGGGACCGAAATCGGACATGGGGGGGGGGGGGCTTGATGTAAATTTTTGCAACTAGTAGGTAATGGTAAGTTGAATTTCAAGTATATAATTCCTTATGTTAGTTAGTTGATATTTAGGGGGTGTTATGGTGTACGGGGATCATGACTAGCCAAGAAATAATTAAACAATGTTTCTTGCAATATTTAGGTGTCCCGGGTAATGTCCAGTCGTTCGGTTGGATACCGTTCCGTTAAAGTGCTAAGTTATTCCATATAGTGTCCTATATATATCCTTTTGTAACATTTTCAATTCCCTACACTTAGGAAAGCATACAGAACTATTTAGTATTTTTTCTGCACAAGACTTAGTATGTTAACAAGCACATGTAAGTATGACATAGTAATTCAGAAAGCAGTTAAGTAATTCAGCACAGTCATCAAGCACTTTAATTAACATTAATAAATCGTACGGATACATGAAATCATGAGGGTTGTCACATTCTCCCCCTGTTAAGAAAATTTCGTCCCGAAATTTAGTGCGTGGTTACTGAGGAAGCTATTTAAGTTGAGGTGTTTACTGGCTTTTCCTGGGGTGTCACATCATCCCCCCGTTAATTTGGAATTTCGTCCCGAAATTCTGTAGTAGCTTCAGCCTCAGTCTAGAGGAAGTGATAGGATTTATAATATAGAATGGGAGGAATTTAATAATATGGTAGAAAGGAAATTCTGCCCTCTCAATGAAAAGGAACATATAGCAAATAAGTTTCTGAACTTAAGAATAACCGGGGTAGATAGTAAGGGTTATACTACCACATTCTTTGAATATGCTAGAATAGTACCAACCCTTGCATCATCTGAACCAGTATTAATCTCTCGTTACATCTGGGGATTAATTGGAGAGATTAGACATGTAGTCAAGGCAACTAGACCCCAAACTATAGAAGAAGTTGTAGAACTAGCAAATACCTTGACAGATGAGTTAATCCGTACTAGAGAAGAAGACCAGAGGAGAAACCTAGCCCAAAGGCTTACCCAAGAATTCCGTTCTGGGAATTCCAACCGTAGGAACATAGGTTCTACCTCTACACCATACTGCAAAGTCTGCAAGAAAAAGCATTCAGGAAAATGCTTTACTCACAGCAATTTCTGCAAGGCACCAGGACACAAGGAAGAAGATTGCAGGAGAAAATCCAGTAATGGATTATGTTTCAACTGTGGAGAAAAAGGTCACATCAAGCCAAGCTGTCCAAAACTAGCTCCAGCTGCGAACACTAAAAATGCTAGAGCATTTGTTCTGACTGCAGACGAAGCCAAAATGATTTCGGACGTCATAGCCGGTACGTTTTTAGTTAATGATGTTTTTGCTAAAGTATTATTTGACTCTGGTGCAAACCAAAGTTTTATTAATACTTCATTTTGCAAACTTCTTAATCAACCATTAACTAAACTCTCACAAGAATGTCTAGTCGAGACAGCAAATGGAGAAATGGTTAGGATTTCTGAAATCTTGCAGGGAGCAAGAATAGAATTTTTAAACCAAAAGTATATTGCAAATATGTACCCAATGAATCTGGCAGGATTTGATATCGTATTAGGAATGGATTGGTTAATAGCCAATAAAGCTATTATTTTATGTGATCAAAAGTTAATTCAAGTAAATTCACCAAAGGGTGAAAAGATCACAATTAAAGGTGATAAGCCATCTAGATCCACGAAATTCATCTCTGTGATGAAAACTGCAAGCTATATAAAAAAAGGATCTATAGTGTATTTGATTTCTATAATCACTAACACTAAAGGAAAAGAATTAAAAGACATTCCAGTAATGTCTCAGTTTTCAGATGTATTTCCAGAAGAATTACCAGGATTACCACCAGATAGAGAAGTTGAATTCAGAATTCATCTGCTACCAGGAACAGCACCAATTGCCAAAGCACCCTACCACTTGGCACCCGCAGAAATGCAAGAATTAAAGAAACAATTAGACGAATTATTGGAGAAAGGATTCATACAGCCAAGTTCGTCGCCGTGGGGAGCACCGATTTTATTCATTAAAAAGAAGGACGGATCAATGCATATGTGCATTGACTATCGTGAATTAAACAAGGTCACGATTAAGAACCGGTATCCATTACCAAGGATCGATGATCTGTTCGATCAACTTCAAGGAGCTCGATTTTTCTCTAAAATCGATTTAAGGTCAGGATATCATCAATTAAAGGTACAGGAAGAGGACAATCCTAAAACTGCATTTAGAACAAGTTATGGTCATTATGAATTTACTGTCATGCCATTTGGTTTAACCAATGCCCCAGCTGCATTTATGGACATGATGAACCGAATATGTAAGTCATATTTGGATAAATTCATAATTGTCTTTATAGATGATATTCTAATTTATTCTAAAAGTAAGGAAGAACATGCAAAGCATTTGCACGCACTTTTAAGTCTATTAAGAAAGGAAAAGCTTTATGCTAAGTTTTCAAAGTGCGAGTTTTGGTTAGAGCATGTACAATTTCTTGGACACTTAGTCAATCATGAAGGAGTTCATGTGGATCCCACAAAGATCGAGGCGATTACCAAATGGAAAACCCCTGAGTCACCAACCGAGGTTAGAAGTTTCTTAGGATTGGCCGGTTATTATAGAAGATTTATTCGAGATTTCTCTAGAATAGCCATTCCTTTAACTAAGTTAACCTGTAAATCCATTAAGTTTGAATGGGGACCAAAACAGGAAGAAGCTTTTAGAATTCTTAAGCATAGATTAACCCATGCACCCATATTAGCGTTACCAGAAGGAACTGAAGATTTTGTAGTATATTGTGAAACTTCTAAGTTAGGTTATGGATGTGTGTTGATGCAACGCCAAAAGGTTATAGCATATGCGTCTAGACAACTTAAGAATCATGAAGAGAATTATTCAACCCATGATCTAGAATTAGGAGCCATAATTTTTGCCCTTAAGATTTGGAGACATTACCTTTATGGTAGTAAGTTTACGATATTCACTGATCATAAAAGTCTAAGGTATGTTTTCGGGCAAATGGAGTTAAATATGAGACAAAGACGCTGGATGGAAATGCTTGGTGATTATGATTGTGATATCCAATATCATGAAGTAAAAGCAAATGTAGTGGCAGATGCTTTAAGCCGAAAGTATCATGAAAAGCCAAAAAGGATACGTTATCTTAAATTAAATCTGCAAGTAGATTTAAATGATCAGATAAGAGAAGCACAAGAATCAGTAATCAAGGAAGACACTGAGAGATTAAAAGGTATGATTAAAGAATTAGAACAAGGAACAGATGGAATTTGGAGATTCCATGAAAAGAGAATGTGGATACCTAAATTAGGAAACCTACGTCATCGTATATTAGAAGAAGCCCATAAGTCTAAGTATACGATGCATCCAGGGAACGATAAGATGTACCAGGATTTGAGAAAAAAAATTTGGTGGATAGGAATGAAAAAGGACATAGCAACCTATGTTTCTAAATGTTTAACTTGTTCACAAGTTAAAGCTGAACATCAGAAACCCTCAGGCTTATTACAGCAGTTAGAAATGCCAGTGTGGAAATGAGAATTGATAACAATGGATTTTGTTACCAAATTACCCAAAACAAAGAAAGGTAATGATACAATCTGGGTGATTGTAGACAGACTAACTAAATCAGCTCATTTCCTACCAATGAAAGAAACTTTCAGTATGGAACAGCTAGCTAAATTATATGTAAATGAAATCGTTTCTTTACATGGAATACCTTTATCAATTGTTTCTGATAGGGATAGCCGTTTTACCTCTCATTTTTGGTCAAGTTTCCAAAAAGCAATGGGAACCAAGTTAAATCTAAGCACAACTTATCATCCTCAAACAGACGGACAAAGCGAAACGACGATTCAGACAATGGAAGACATGCTTAGAGCTTGTGTAATTGATTTCGGATGTAATTGGGACGATCACTTACCTTTAATAGAATTTTCTTATAATAATAGCTATCACACAAGTATCAATGCTGCACCATTCGAAGCACTTTATGGACGAAAGTGCCGAACCCCAGTCTGTTGGGCAGAAATTAGAGAAAAGCAACTATCTGGACCTGAGATAGTACAAGAAACAACTGACAAGATTATTCAAGTTAAGGAACGACTGAAAGCAGCACGTGATCGACAGAAGAGCTATGCTGATAACCGACGCAAACTATTGGAATTTCAAGTAGGAGATAAAGTGTTGTTGAAAGTCTCTCCTTGGAAAGGAATAGTAAGATTCATCAAACGAGGAAAGCTAAGCCCCAGGTATGTTGGACCTTTTGAGATTATTAGAAGAATAGGACCTGTAGCCTATCAGCTACAACTGCCAGAGGAAATGGCAGGAATACATGATGTATTTCATGTATCAAATCTCAAGAAATGCTTAGCCGATGAATTGCTGATGGTACCTCTTAAGGATATAGAGGTAAATGAACAACTCACGTTCGTAGAAAGGCCTCTACAGATTGAAGACAGGAAAGTCAAAAATCTCAAGCACAAGAGATTAGTTCTGGTCAACGTGAAGTGGGACTCCAAAAGAGGACCTGAGTATACATGGGAGCTTGAATCAGAAATGCAAAGGAAATATCCACACCTATTCCAGTAGATCTCGAGGATGAGCTCTAAAACAAGGTGGGGGGGGGGGATATAACAACCCCAAACCGACACTCTCCCGAATATTTTTCGAGACCCTAATATATTCTGAAATATCCCAATATGTCCAAAAATACACCCCATACGTGAAAACGGGCCCCGAATACCTTAAATATTATTAAAAATAATTAAAAATTGAATTTTTGGGTTTGTCACGGGCCGCGTAGACCCCTTAGGGATCTTACGCGGGCCGCTAGAGATCAAGAATGTGGCGCGGCCCGGTGACGACACGTGTCATCATCGTGGCAGGTCTAGTCGATGACCCGGATCAGCTACAACGTTGACCAAGGTTGGCGCGGGCCGCGTAGGCCCTTGTCTTCCTTTACGCGGGCCGCGAGAGGACCAGAAATCAGCACTATATATAGAGGGCATTGGATCTTCAGTCTGTTCGCTCACTTTCTTTTCTCAATCACGAAAATATGATAGTAGGCATTATACTCGGGTCTAATACCCCCCTAAATAACGAAGTTCTGCTCCGTTGTAAGTATCATAACCCCTGGATACGTATTAGATACTCTGCCCGATTGATCTAGGGTTCCGTAACGGCTGTCGTGGTTCTGCCCGACGTAGTCGTTGGAATGCCGTCTCGGGGAGGGTATTACTAATGTTAAAATGGGTTATTATACTAACACGTGTGCTTTTGTGTAATTTATAGATTGTCACCAGGAAACCCTAAAGGATAATCTAAGACAGCAATGTGAGTTAATCCGCTTTTTGTAAACCTTTTGTTAACTGTTTTTACAAAACCTCATACAATTAAATGTATATTAAAGCAGTTATTAAGTATTTGTAAGGATACTATTATCATGAGTATGTTAGGGTTTTGTATACAAAATTGTTACCACCTGGTCAAGGAGTAACATTTCCACAAGTCGGGTCTGACAGTACCATGGATGTTAATTGATATAACTTGGAAACAAATGTAATTGCGAGATCGCCCTCAATACTGTACAATGGTTTTTATTTAAACTTGATTAAAATGGGATTCACTCACCAGTATTTCCTACTGACAAATGTTTTTAAAACGCGTTTCAGGTAACAAAATGTAAAAGCCAAATAGAAGCCAGCTGGACAGCACTAAAGACTTGGAAAAGTGGCAATAAAGTTACCTAAAATAAAATAGATGTTTTTATTTAATAAAATATGATGTATTCCTATGAAAATGTGGGTACTACAAACTTGAGTTTTATCCCATGTGTTTAATATTATGAAAATGTGGCATTTCACTCTGATCAAATATTTCCTAACTACGACCCTGATGAAAATTCCGATGTCAAATTAGACAATACGCGATACCACCGATACTGGCTCGCGGCCGCCCGTTCCCGGGGATCTGGGATCGGGGGTTGCGACATGATGACATGGCGGAACTTGATTGGATGTTGTAAGTGATGAGTGAGTGATGAGTGATGACCACCCCCACTCCCCTAAGTACCGATACTATATTATAATGTATGAATAAAATACATTTTACTATACACAAAAGTTAAAGAATTTCTTTTAGATTTTTTTAAAACAGCTAATTTTCCCCTTAAATACTTAGACATCCCAAAGATTGAACATTGGTCTCTCCACCAAGAGATAATTCCTCATGACCGCTAGGCTATAACCGATATAAGATACAACCCTAAAATAAGGGTAAAATAGTCTTTCAAACACTGAAATTTTTTTAGGTTAATGATGAGGAGTTATATATTTACACACATACAAATGATATAGATATAAAAATGTTCACAAGCTCCACTCGACTTAAATCGAGTCAAGTGACCGATATTTTTTATGTTTATCAAGTAATTTGCTAATTCTTTTGCTTGTCGGGTACTCGGGTTATAGTTATAGTTATACTCGTGCTACAGACGTGTCACTTGAGATGGGCATAATACCCGGTTCCAAAACCGAACCCGTAGAACCGGCCCGGAACCGGTTCAAGGTCCAACCCGATACATAGGAGAACCGGGTCTAGGTTCAAAAAACCCGGAGGTTCTTACCCGGTTCCATTTTTTCTCATAATAAACGGGTAGTACCCGGTTCCTAACCCGTACCCGGTTCCTCCAGTACCCGATTCCATTGTACCCGGTAATATGTTACCGTTAGAACCGGTTACTAGCCGTTAGGTTCGATTTTGGGGGTTGCAAAACGCATTAAATGCCAAATATTACCGTTGGAACCGGTTACTAGCCGTTGTACCCGGTTACAAGCCGTTAGAACCGATTCCTATAAATTGTTTTCAAATTTCATTTGTTTAACTCGCCAATTTTCTTATTCTTTTTATATCATTTTCTTCTACTTCTTGAAATACTTTTCTACAATGGCTTCAAAAAAACTCTAAAACCACAAGCAAAAGGCAAAGGAAGTAAACCGGTTACTGTAGAATCGGTTACTGTTTTCAATTTTGAACCGGGTTTTGCTTAATTCTGGAAAACCGGTTACTGTTTAAGAACTTGATCTTGATGTGATTTATTAATTTGAGTTTTTTTTTATAACCCGTTACTAAAACACACCGTTTATTTATTTCAAAGGAACCGATTACATAATAACTTAACTAAACTTAACAAACCTAACTTAACTAAATATAACAAACCTAACTTAACTAAACATTACACAACAACCTAAACATTTGAGGAACCAGATCCTTCACCCTTTTCGTTTTTCGCCTTGGTCACGGGGCAATGGTGTTCGGTGTGTTTCTTTAGAGTCGAGTTGGCGGCCGCTTTCATAAACTTTCCACAACCTTTGCACCTAGCCATCTCATGGTTGTCGGTCATCAAACACAAGTCAAAGTGCTTCCAAATAGTCCGGTTTCGTTTGGTTTCCAAAATCATCACAACTTTGTCGTTGCATGCCATTCTCTCTTCGTTTGATGAATTTTTGGAGTAGTAATTGAAGGTAATGAAGAACTTGGGTAATAATGGGAGTGAAGGGTAAAATTGGGGGTTTTATAGGAAAAAACCAATTTTTTTAATATTAAATCGGTTTCCAACGGTCTTATAGCCGTTGGAACCGGTTCCAAACAGTGTTCTGCAGCTTTTTGATTTTAAATACCCGACATAACCGGTTCCTGACAGCACCTGACATACCCGGTTCCAACCAATACCCGAACCCGGTTTGACAATACCCGTAACCGATTACATCGGTTACACTTTTTTTGACTTCTACCCGGGTTCAACCCGGACCCGGTTCTTCATTGTACCCGGTTCCACTCACTGTTATTAGTACCCGGGTATGGGTAGTACCCGATTCCGGGTATTTAAAATACCCGATTATGCCCATCTCTACGTGTCACCCTAATATATTTATGATTTCTTTTGCCACTAGAGATGAAAGGTTGTTACTTGTCAACCCCCTGGGCCATTAAACCCTTGCAGCCCAAATACTAACCAAATAAAAGTTAAAATACTTGAATAAATAATATGTTCTTTTTAGAAAATTACTAATCATATGTTCTTTTTAGAAAATTACGTTCTTTTTAGAAAATTACGTTTATGGATCAAATGCTAACTATATGTCTCTTATATATGATTTTATACTAATTATCGTCATCATGTTGTTTGTGAAATCGATCGATAAACACGTATTTAGAAAGCATTTGTTATAAATAATTATAGTCTCTCTTTACTTATAATAAACAGATAAACATGTAGCATATAATGCTTCAAGCTATTTAATTACATTCTTTTATTACAATAGGTAGATAAACCGTTTCTGAAAATGATGACAAACACCCTTTTACACATGCTAAAACAAAATATTACAATTTTATGAAAAGCTCGTAGTAGCTTTTCTTTATTGAAACATGTGTTCATATTTGATTATTATTTTGACTTACATATTACATATTTTAAACGTCCTTTTATATTCAACTTTCAAAGTTAGCATCATAGGAACTATATGAAAACGTCAAAATATATTCTTAGGTCGTGTGTAATCGATTCAAGCTGAAGGCGCCACCACCACCTATGTTAGACCCACATCGAGAAAGCCTCCCACGTCCCTTTTGCGCCATCCCCCTGTGCCCCTTGGAGCGTGACCTGGCTACCACCCAACCCCTCCACACCCCTCATGTGTGGTGTTTCTGCCCCTCCAGTTGCAAAAAAAAAAAATTGTTGTTGACTCGGATGGTGGGTATGGTTCCACTATACTTAGCCTTATAAAATATTGTTTGAACGCATTCCTTTCATCCCAAAATCGCTAGTGATGATATGGGGGTAACCCAAACCTAAATAAAATGACTAAAAATACATGATAGCTTGAAGGGTTCAAAGGTTTAAAACCCGGGAACTGAGCTAAGGCAACACGTGTACAGTAATCAGTCATGTCACTGATTACTTGAACAACTCTCTCAGCCGTAAAAGTAGAACGAGTGCACAGAGTGTAGTCTTTTATCCGCATGTTCAAACGCTTCAACCCCTAAAAGGGTAAGTCCTCCACTGCAAGCATGGTTCACTAGTCCATGGTTTCCTCTTTGGGCGATATCTTCTCCTATAAAATGACACTTCATTTAGTGTTGAAAAACATTCCGATCAGCTCTGATTTCATTGGGATCTCTGGTCAATATGGGCCGGAAAGTATGGAAAGGGAAGACGGTTAGACAAGATGTTTGGAACACTGTTTTGAGCAAACAACAAGCTAGAAAGGAGAAATTATTTTTTAACAGGGAAGAACGCCTCCGCAACGCCACTTCGTTTTATATTTCGAATCTCCCGGACCATTGCAATCGCTTGATGTTATGGAAGGCTTTCGAACATTTGGAGAATCTGGAGGATGCTTTCGTGCCGATTAAAAAAGATAGAGCGGGCAACAGATTTGGGTTTATCAAGCTCTCAAATGTTCAAGACCCGCTTGTATGGATTGAGAAACTGAAACGTGTTCGATTTGAAAATGCGGTTATTGATGTGAACCTAGCAAGATTCAATAGGGATGGCTCGAAAGCTGAGCATCCCCAGGCTGGGGAGTGAAGATCTGTTTTTGATAGGTTAAAACCGTCGTCTCACGTTTCTGAGAATATTGGTGAGCCTACCAACGTGTCTTCACAACCTCTTGGTGTTAGATCGTATCGGTCAGTTGTTGCTCAGAACCCGATTGAGGAAACTGGTAAGTTTTTGGACTTACCACCGATGAATGTTGATACGAAGACAAAACTGGAGTATAAGTCTCTTGTCGGTGAGGTTAAAGATATAGACATACTGAACGATCTGAAATCACATCTTTCGGGAATCTCGGAGGAAGGATTCGATTTGAAATATTTAGGGGGCCTGAAAGTCTTGTTGTGCTTTAACAAGGCGGAGGATGCCGAAGAGTTTCACGTTAATATGATTGAGGTATGGGAAAAGTGGTTCTCTAGATTATATGTTTGGGAAGGTGACCCTCCCATCTTCGAAAGAATCGCTTGGATCAAGGTCTTAGGAGTCCCGGTTTCTTTATGGGATAGGAATGTGTTCAATCGTATTGGGGAAAGGTGTGGAAGACTTCTTGTTAAATCGGAGGCAGCCGCCACCGACGACAACATGGCCGAGGAAAGAATGGCGGTCCTGGTGAACACTGGAAAAAGAGTGTCGGAGGAATTTCTCGTTTCATGGAAGAACCATGTGTTGAGAATTTGGGTGGAGGAAATCTTGGGTCAGTGGTACCCGGAATTTTTGAAGTCTGAAGATCCGGCAAAGAGTTCCTCTGAGCAGTCGGAATCGGAATCGTCGGACTGCTCTTCGGTTTTCGGTAAGTCCCCGGGAATTGATATCGAGAAGTTTATTGGTTGCATGGGGAAGTCTCCTATTACATGCATGGGAAATGATCTAGCCGCCGCCACAATTAATGATGGGGTCCCTTTCACGCATGATGATGTGGCTCTTGGGGAACAGGAACAGAGTAACGATAATAATGATGTCATATTGGATATGGATAGTGGTCATGGCGGGCCCTTAGATGACGTTAACTGTCTGGACGAGGACCCAATTCCTCCTTTGCAAAGCCCAAGGTTTATTACTAAAAGGCCCAAGAAAAGTAGAAATGTTATGCCTACGGCCCATAATAAAATTATACCTGATCTTAATCAGGATGTGGAGCCCAGTGAAGATACCGATCCCTTTAATATTGAAGAAATATTCAGATTAGAAAAAGAGGGCAAATCTATGAGAAGTGCAGACAAGGGGTTAAATAACGATTTGCAGACAGGTAGTCGGACTACAAACTCGGAGTTTAATTCGATGGACAGGGGCTCTCAGCCAGTGGATAAGAATGGCTTCTCGGAAGAAGGGTGTTTGAGAAATTTCATCGAAACTGAAGTCTTTCATACAATGAAGGTGGGAGCTGAGTTGGGCATCGATGTTGATGGCTTTGACAATCATTTGAGGAAGATGGTTACCGGGGAAGTGGGTTTAAGTGTTAATCAATGAATTTTGTCTCATTAAATTTAAATGGAGTGTCTGACAGCAGGAAGGGGATCTGGGTCAGAAAATTAAAAACCAGCTTAAAGGCTGATTTCGCGGGTCTGCAGGAAACGCATCAAAGGGGGCTAAGCATTTTTGAAGTAAGTCGATTCTGGGATAAGTCTGAGTTGAATTTCGCTTCGGTTGATTCTATTGGCAGATCAGGTGGCCTGGTTTCGGTGTGGAATCCAGCGGTCCTTACGGTGGATCTGATCAGTAAAAACCAAAGGTTTCTTTTAACTTCAGGTTTAATCAACGGGGAGGCGTCTAGAATCAACATTTTAAATATCCATGCTCCTAACGATTCGTCGGAACGGAGACAGCTTTGGGAGGAAATTTCTGCTCTGATTAACAGCCATGAAGGATTTTGGGTTTTGCTCGGGGATTTCAACGAAGTCAGATCGGAAACTGAAAGGGTTAATTCGAGGTTTGACAGAGCTTCCGCGGATATTTTTAACAGCTTTATTAACAACTCTGGCCTTATGGAATTTTCGATGACCGGAGGTACGTTCACTTATATTTCGGGTCACCTCGATGTCAAGTTGAGTAAATTAGACAGATTCTTGGTGAATATCCCCTTTATGAGTCGTTGGCCGCTTGCGAGTGTGGTTGTTCACAAGAAGGGTTTCTCCGATCATTGCCCGATCTCCCTTTCTTGTTCGGTGGCGGATTTCGAGCCCATCCCGTTCAGATTTTTCAACTCTTGGACGGAGGACCCGAAATTGGCAGATATTGTTGTTTCGTGTCTCAATAAACTTCCAGGGGAGGGGGGTAAGGATCTTATTATTGCTAACCTCCTTAGACGGATGAAGGAGGATATCAAGAAATGGCGAAAAGAATTGAAGGCTAACAGTCTGAAGGAAACCAAAGCAATGGAAGACAATATTCGTTTGATTGAGGATAAAGCGGCTTTTGGGCCGATTTCAGTTGAGGAGAAGAAGATGAGGGTGGATCTTAGGGTCAAATTGAACAAACTTGAGACTATTAAAGCTAAGGACCTCCAGCAAAAGGCCCGAGTTAACTGGCTTAAATTCGGGGATGAAAATAACGCGTTTTCCATAAGATTATTTCCACTAATCTGGCGAATAATAGAATTCTTGGGCTGCGTTTTCAAAACAGGATGGTCTCCGAGCCGGGGGAAATGAAAGAGGAAATTAGATCCTGGTTCAAGAAACAATTTTCGAAGCCGATTAGAAGAAGACCGGATTTCAATGGCGTTGGTCTACCTAAGCTATCAGAATATAACAGGTCAATTCTAGGTCATACTTTCTCAATTGAAGAAGTATATACGGTTGTTAAAAATTGCGATGGAGGTAAAGCTCCCGGTCCTGATGGTTTTACGCTTAAATTCTTCAAATTTTTTTGGGACAAGTTTAAAGATATAATTATGGATATGTTTCATGAATTTCATTCAAGCAGTAAGTTAAGCAAAGGCTGTAACTCCTCTTTCGTAGCCCTCATTCCTAAAACAAAAGACCCGCAAGTGTTAGGCAACTTTAGGCCATTATCTTTAGTGGGTTCGATTTATAAAATTATTTCGAAAGTCTTGGCTAATAGACTCAAGATGGTTATCAAAGAGATCTCTTCTCCAGTTCAGTCGGCTTTCGTCGGAGGCCGTAATATTCTGGACAATCCCCTCATCGTCAGTGAAACGGTAGCTTGGGCCAAAAAATCTAAATCGAAGATGCTTATTCTCAAAGTCGACTTCGAAAAGGCGTATGACTCTGTTAATTGGAAGTTTCTTATTCGTATGTTGTCTAAGATGGACTTTCCTGAGCGGTGGATTGGATGGGTAAAAGGCTGTGTTGAATCGGGTATGGGGTCGGTTCTCGTCAATGGTTCTCCAATGAAAGAATTCAAATATAAGCGTGGTCTTAGACAGGGGGACCCCTTAGCTCCTTTCTTGTTTATTATTGTCATGGAAGTCATCAGTTTATTCATCAACAAAGCTAGAGAATTGGGCATTTTCAAAGGGTGCCAACTTCCAAATGGGGGCCCAAATATAACGCACCTATGTTACGCGGATGACGTGTTATTTATAGGAGAATGGGCGGAAGAAAATTTGGTAGCATTGAATCGGATTCTGAGATGGATTGATTTAGTCACCGGCCTTAAAATAAACAGGCAGAAGAGCAAAGTATACGGTGTTGGTGTTCAAGAAAGCGAGGTGATTCGGGTCGCTAAGGTGATCCATTGTGAAGCAGGCTCGTTCCCGTTTTCTTACCTGGGGATACCTATTGGGGCCAATATGAAAAGAGTTATCCAGTGGAAGCCGATAATTAAAAAATTTGAAGCTAAACTTTCTAAATGGAAAGCGAGATACCTCTCCTTCGCGGGTAGGATGACCTTAGCCATATCGGTACTCGGAAGCTTGCCTTCTTATTTCCTCTCCTTATTTCATGCTCCTAAAAGTGTCGTTAAAAAACTTGAGAAAATTAGGAGGGATTTTATATGGGGTAAGACAAGTGCAGGTCAAAAGATGAGATTGATCAAATGGGATTTTATCCTCAAATCTAGAAAAGCTGGAGGTATGGGAATGGGAAGTATACAAAGCTTTAATCAGGCCATGCTCTCTAAATGGTGGTGGAGGTTTAAGGCACATCTGAACCAGCTTTGGGCAGATGTAATTACGGCTGTTCATAGTGGTCATGTGCAGACTCATAGTAGTTCGGGCATTATTCCTTTGATAAAGACGATCCCCGGGCTCTGGAAGGACATTGGTTCGATAGAGCAGCCTCTCGCTAAGATTGGGATTAATATTAAAGACAGTATTGTAAACGACGGGTCCGGTTGGAGGTGGAGGTCTGACCCGGGTGGCTCGTTCTCGGTTAGACAGGTCAGGGAGGAAATCGAGAATTCTGCGCTGCAGGATGGCTATTCTGGGGCTGTTTTCGGGTGGAATAATTGGGCCATACCGAAAGCGAATTATCTTCTATGGAGGGCTATGTTGGGTAAAATCGCCTCTAAGGTTGGGCTCATACATAGGGGCATTGCTATTGGAGATAGTTTATGTCCCAGGTGCGGCTTATCAGAAAGTCCAGATCATATTTTCATAAATTGCTTATGGTCTAAATGTGTGTGGTGGAATATTTTGGTCTGAGTCCGAATAAAATTATTGGATTGTAGTACCCTTCGAGATCTTATTGAGTATGTAATTCAAAATCCGGGAGATAAAAAGTGGAAAAAGGCTGTTTATATGATAGCTATGGCGACAGTTTGGAGCATTTGGAGGGCCAGAAATGAGAAACTTTTTGAGGGCAATTTTATCCCGATCGATAGGATGGTGGACCAGATCAAAGAGGATTCCTTTGTTTGGATTAATAATCGTGCGAAGCTCAGATCGATTAAATGGGAAGACTGGAAGAACTTTGATATCATAGGAATTATGTAATCCTGTGTTGTTGTTCGTTGTTTCGGTTTCTGTGGTTTTGTTGTTGGTTTCCAGCCGCTTGCTGGCTCTTTATATATATATATATATATAAAGTGTTTTTACTGTTAAAAAAAAAATACCCAATGGCCAATTTGTTCGTCTTCTCCTTTTTTTCAATCATATAATCTAATCAAAATGCCATGTTTCACACCATTTTGGGTCTACTTATTATAAATATCGTATAACAAACATGCATATTTTACAATGACCTTGCAAACAAACTTAATTGTTGTGTCGAGTGCGAACCGTCCACTTTAACCAATGGATTGTACTAGATCATTACATATTCCTTAATTACCAGAATGTATGCAACTGAACCAACTGAGTCATTAACCATATTAAACCAACACGCTGCATTCAAGCGATAACGCAGGTGTCCGAGGTGCAAAGTTTGTCTTTAAAATGTCACATTACTTCCATCCTCTACAATCACGATGAGTAGGGTGCTTCGGACCTTCAAATGTTTATGGAATTAATTACCAAAAAGTCTTATAATTTATAACCCAATTTATGTTTCATCTTACTAATTGTACTCAATATTATCTTTTATAAGTTAACTAGGTTATTGCCCCGTGTAATACACGGGGTGAATAATAATTATAATGTGAAATAAAAAAATATGCTCATAATATGATCTAAGTATATATAATATAGAGTAATATACAGACCAAATACGAAATAAATAACTACTAATATTTATTGTGACATTTTCTTGTTCCAAGGTAACGTGTCTGATTTTTTCTGATAATAGATTATTCTGACGGTTAATGTTGGCATAATATTATATTTTCTACCATCCAAATATAGTTTCATCACTTTCGCTATCATTAACATTAATATAACGTATGCTCGTATTCAAAGATATAAACCAATATGAATTGTACGAAATAATTACTTTTATCACAATTAGTAAGGAAACCGCCCCCTAGGCGTGATTGGTCATTTTTTTTGTTTTGACGTGTTTTAAATCACGCTTTCGGGGCAAGTTGTTGGCCAATCAACTTTATCTTCCTTTTCATTGTCCAATGAGATTATTTGATGTTTTTTATTTAATTTTATTATAAACATAATGTCTCACAATGCCACAACCCCATTACACTCATTTTAGAAAACGCCCCATAATCCACCATTGATGACTGGGCTACCACATGACACAAAACGCCTAAGGATGGGGTGTTAACCACTACTAATGGTCTTATAAATATTAGAATTAACCCTTTTTCTAACAAACCTGCTTTAAAAGATAGTTTTCTTAAAAACCTGTATATACTAATTCCAATTGTACAGTAACTTTTATATTTCCTTTTACTTGTAATTTTTATACAAATATGTAAAAAAAGATTATTATTAAATAATTTTACTTCTTACGATTTACACGGGTACACGCGATAGGAAATTAAATAAAATAACCCCGTGTATTACACGGGGTTAAATAAATAAAATTTATATACTAAATAATAAAACAATATATCTTTAAAAACCTCATTTATTGTACGTGTTAAATAAATATAATTTTATATATTAAATAATAAAAAAGTTATATCTATAAGAACCATATTGTACGGCCCATTGACTTGTATTACACAAAATTATATACTTATTATATAATTTAAATTTATGTTGAAATTATACTTACAAAATAATCACCTTATGAAGGTTATATACTTAGGTTACAAAATTATTATAATCTAGAATTTTATATATTTATTATAGTAAATAAGTATATAATAATACTTATTATATAAACTAATTATATAATAAACTAAATAATTAAAGTATTATTAAATAATTAAAATATATTGTACGGCCCAGTAGTATATAATCTAGGTTATATATTTATATACTTAGGTTACAAAATTATTATATAAATAATACAATTTAGCAAAGCTCCGTGTATTGATTTGTTTAAAGAGCCTTTGTTCTAACTTTTATTGTAATGGTTTTTTTCAAACTGTTAAGGTTATACTAATAATAAATATATTAGTTACATAAATTATTTATTATTAAAAATAAATAATATTCATTGTATTGGGTTATTATTCGGGTTAGTGTTTTTATTTACGTGTTGATTTTGTTTTATTAAATGGTTTTGTTTGGATACCGTATTTTCTTTATTTGTTTATTTATTTATTCAATCCTTTTACTTCTTACGAATAGATTAAATGATTACTAATTTTATGGGTTTTTGTTAATAATTTCAAATCAAAACTAAATCCATAAATTATAGATTAGATTTAAAACATATTTTAGACTTTAGATTTACAATCAAAATAAAATTCTAATATAATATTTAAATCTTTTTAATTTAAAATTTATCAATAAATTATTGATGCCCTCATTAAATGACATATGTCCCAAATCAGGTTTCTTTTATTATATAGTATAGATTTTAACACTAAAAGATATTGTAATTTATAATTCTAAACTATTCCTTACAACCAACTAATTAAAAATATCATTTGATCAAAATAAAGTAGGGTGCATATCCAATTTTTTTCCTCGTACAATATTATCAACGGTCCTGTAGTAACACATAGGTTTAAGACAGTTTATTTTTTATATAAAGTTTTAAATGTTATCAACAACGTAAAACTTGTATTTTTCTTATATAAAGTTACGTGTATTATTAACGCCTCCTTTCACCGAGTCGGTTTGCAGCAATGTTTCGAGTTTCGACGTTAGTTTTTTCCACCGTTTAACTGTTCCGTCGCAATACACTGGTGTTTAGACTAGAAGGTATGGGGGTCGGCTAACCGGCTAGGACCGGCGCCGGTCCCCCACACCGCCCCCCTCCATCCCACCCGTCCTCCCCAGCGGCCCAAAGCCGGTCTCGCCATGCCACTTTTGAACAATATAGCCGTTACTAACGGCTAGATTAATAAAAAAAAAAACCTTTTTCAATTTAAATATATACCCATTCTTTATACCATTTCTTCAATATTTTACCCATTCTTCTCCCATTCTCATCCATTTTTATAAAAAAACACTCCCATTTTTATACCAATCTTTTATAAAAAAATATCTCTTCATCCACAATAGCATCTAATCCTTGGTGGTCCGGCTCTTCTTCGGATGAAGAGGAGATGTTTTTCGCAAACGCTGTGGTAAAGGCGGCGCAGATTCTTTTGGAAGAGGAAGAGGACTCGTCTGAAAACGTTATTACCAGACGAATACAGGTTAACAGAGACCGCGAAGGAGCGCACGAGAAATTGGTTAACGATTATTTTTCGGATGCACCCCTTTACAACGCCGACACTTTCAAACGAAGGTTCCGAATGAGTCGCGTATGATGTTCAACAGTTGTACCAAGCTCATGAAACAAGGCACGGGTTTCCGGGAATGCTTGGTAGCATTGATTGTATGCATTGGGCGTGGCATAACTGCCCGACTGGGTGGCGAGGCCAATACACGCGAGGTGATCACGGCTATCCAACCTTAATACTTGAGGTCGTGGCGTCACAAGATTTGTGGATCTGGCATTCTTTCTTTGGGCTCCCTGGTTCACTCAACGACCTCAACGTGCTATACCAATCAACGATCTTTAGATGGTGACGAAGACGAAGACGTTAACGTAGCGGACGGTGACGAAGACGAGTAGTGTAGTTTTTTTTTTTTAGGAAATGTAATATTTTTTGTATTTTTCGGAAATGTATTTTTTTTAGGAAATGTAATATTTTTTTTATGTTATGAAATGAATTTATTTATGTTGTATTTGTTAATTTTTATAAAGTTTTTATTAAGTTAATAAAGTAAAACTTAGAAAATTATAAAATAATGAGGTGGGGTAGCCCCATCCTCCATCCCCTCAAATATGAAGGAGACTCATCCCCACGAGCCGGTGATATGACGCCTACGTGACGGCCCATCCTCGTAGGGATGTGCCTCACCATACCCCTTAGTCTTATACTAATAAAATGTAATGGTCAAACATAGGGTGTTTATACTAACAATCTAACGGTTAAACATAGAGTAGATTACTGTGTTTGTTTGTGTGTGAAATTTTACTTGTTAAGTGATGGAAGTGACATGAAGATGACCACACAGGGGATGTCTGTCTTCCCACGTGGGGGTGTATGTGTACACGTGGGGTGTGACGGTTGGGAACCGTTGTTCTGTTGTTGTACAGTACAATGGCAACAACACAAGACAGTCGGTATTAATTGTTATAATAAGGCCTTCTATTTTACTTTACGCATACTTTGCCCCCTATACTTCTTCCCACTTGTAAACCCCTTCCTTCGCTTTTAAGCTTTCATTTCCCACCACTCCAACTCTTCTGCATTTTCCCCTCAAAAATCAAAATATACACCCAAAAAGTAAATCTATTAAGATTTTTACAATTATATAACGCAATAAAGTTATTTAAAAACTATTTACTTGTAGTCATGGTTGTAAAACAAGGATTCTAAGGCCGCTACAAGGTAGGCGACCGAGACGACTTTCTTCAACTTCGTCTGATCACTCGAAATCGATGATACGCGGTCAACCTCGGCCAGAATCGGACCTAGTAGGTCAACTCGCTCTGAGTTTGACTTTAAAAAGATAAAGCATAATTTCTACGCCTATCATATTAAAGAATAAATATTATTTTCACGTATTTTGTTATAAATATTAGTAAATTTATGTTATTTGACATATATTTGATTTCCGAAGACTAATTTCTTATAATTTAACATATCCGAGTACTCGGCCGAGTACTCTCCGCCTATGCGGAGTACTCTCAACTCCCATGTCGACCGACTAGGTAGCACCTAGCGACTTTTGCAACTATGCTTGTAGTATTATACTTGTATAAGGTGTATATTTTATCATCAATTAATAATAAAACATCTTGGTTATTTGGACATCCCCTATTTATTTAGACACCCATCACTCCTATACGTGACGTATAGGAGGGTGTTTGGTAGATCATTAAATGTGCCTTAGCAGATGTGAAGCATATATGCCACGTATAACACTATATGTGACGTATTAGGGGCGTCCAAACAATTTTACGGGATGTCCAAATACCATCTCCCTAATAAAATTACATGAACATCATCAATGCTCGATAAACAAACATGTTTTATACCAAAGGGCATTTAGCTCAATGCTATTTTGACGGTTAAATGGTGTACTCATTCTTATATATTGAGAATTTGAGTCTTGCTATGGATTGTGTAGTAGATTAGATGATTGCGTAAATTGTCGTCTTACAAAATAAAAAAAGAAGCATGTTTCATATTCAATTGTTTTAAGCACGTTATAAAGTATCAAACTTTATATATGTTGGTGTCGAATACCCAACCTTCGGCTGACGTTGGATGGATCTTCGGTGACGTCGAGAGCTTCTATCCTTGCTTGCTACAAAAGAATAAACCGTTAGCCTCGTCACGGGGGACCCCGGGAGGGGGATCCGTGACCAAGCTCCGGCGTGAGAGTAAGTAAACTTGCCGGAAAAGAAAGGAGCTTCTCCCGATAAATGCAGTCACCGGAAGGTTTCCTCTTATGGTGTGAATCTTATTGATGTGTATTAAATGCGGTAGAATAATGGTCGGAAATTAATGTGTGTGGAGTAAATGAGGATGTAGTAAATGAGAATGAAACCGGAGATCATACCTGCCTTGGATCCTTCTTCCTTCTTATATAATGACATGCCCTTATCTTTGTTAAGGATTCTCTTATGCATGATCCGACGGTTTTTGAGGATTCTTGGGAAGGTCAGACACGTGTCTGACCCCCAACGGTAGGATAATCCTCCTCATTAATGGCCTGCCGGATAAGTACAGTGACTTAGACCGGAGCCGCCTCTTGTCATGCATTTAATGAGCCCTGTTTCCTTAGCTGTTTCCCGCCCATTGTACATAGAAGGAACCTTAGTGAGCAAGGTTATTATGACCAGTGGGCTTTTTGAATAATTGGGCTTCTAGATAAAAAGGCCCAAAGCGGGTAAAGTGGGTTTACCCACTGGCCCGTCGTCAAGTCATCTTTAGTCCCTGGCTCTGAGACCCGAGGCTCATGATCCGGGGCTGATTCACAACTGCTTGAGAGAGACGGTTTCTCTGTTGGTGGGCCCACTCTGGATCAGTTATGACTTGTTACTCCCTTTAATCATAGCGTCGCCGAAATGACTGTAGCGGGAATTAATCCCCTAGTTGCACGTGCCCATTTTTGAATTTTGAAGGGACTGCTGATGTGACGGTTACTTGTATGTCAGCGAAATCCCTTTAAAGACCCTATTTGGCCTTTCCGACTCCTCATTCAAACTTTCTGAAACCCTTTTTCTTCTCTGCAACTATTTCCCTGAACTTCCGTTTCTTCCAATCATGAGTCGCGGTGGCCGTTCTTCGATAAGGTCTATGCTGACGGCGAAAGACTTAAAATCCTTCGTTGAGGCATACAATATCCCGGATCGATTTTCTCCCTCCTTGCCTGGCCCTAACGAGTCGGCGGAATGTACGCCGGACAGGATACCTATTTACACCCTTGCCTTTTCTTCCTGTGGGGTCCGATACCCTCTCTCCGCTTTCAAGGTTTCCCTGCTTCGTCACTTCGGTGTTCACTTCTCACAAGTTCATCCTTTAGGGTTAATGAGGGTGGTTCATTTTGAACTGTCTTGTGCGGCCATCTCGGGGGAGCCATCTGTTCCTCTGTTTTGCATGTTTTACTGACTTATTTCCGACGGAGACTGGTTCACATTCGCGAAACGACAGAACAACGTTTCAAGGCCCTGTTACAGTTTTATGCCCACTTCTACTTATCCAAAAGATTGGAAGTGTAGATTCATCTTTGTTTCAGCCGCTATGTTGCCGGATTCTCCTTTGCCAAGGGATCTTGAAGCTGCTATCGAGGACACCATTCCCACCCTGTCTGCAGCCGAGACTGTCCAGTGGAAAAAGATGTGTGACAACCCAACGAGGGCGTTTACTTTCTCCGAAGGGACGCTTGCTATGGGGGGGCTGAGTCCCTCTTATCCAGTCCGTCCAAGGGCTTTTTTCGGCAAGAAAGGTACCTTTTTGTTCTTGGTTTGCTTCTTGCATTTATTCTTCTTTTGTATTTTTGGACATTCCGTAGTCATCTTTAGTGCCTTCTTTTTGTGCAGAGATAACATTGTGGAGGCTTCTTCAGGGTGATTCCAAGGATGTACAATATGTGGTTGATAATGAGGTTGATCCCAGACTGAATGTGGGAGTGCAGGTTACCGGGGGATCCATCCGGGCAGGAGGTTCTGCCACCCTGGGTGGTGATGATGAGCATTCTTCTGGTGAGGAGGAGAGTTCTCCCGACTTTCCTCCTGTTCATCCTTCTGGTCAAAGTGATGTCGAAGATGTGGAGATACAGCTAGTTCGTAAGAGGAGGTCTGCTAGCCCCCAACCGGATCCTGCACCTCGTAGCATCCGCCAGAGGCTTCGTAGCGCCAGTGGCCAGAAGCTTCCCCCTCCCTCTAGAGCTGTTTCTGATCTTCCTCCTGCTGGGGTTAAGGGTTCCTTGTCTAAGCATTTAAAGTCTTCAAGCTTAGTGAGTGCTCCTTTGTTGGTAAGCTTTCTTTTCTCCTGTTTTTTTTTCTTTGTCTTTCTGTGTAGTTCCTGATTGCTTCTCTTCTTATTTCTTAGGGGAGTTCCTTGGAGCCTATAGAAATTCCTACTGGTCCCTCTCCTTCCCGTATCCGGGACAAGGCCTCTGAGGTGGGAGTGGCTCGCTTTTCCTCGGCTTTCGAACTTTCTCCTCCACATGCGACTGGGACTAGCAAGCCCATTACTCTTGAAGGCCCTGTTCATCGATCCCCTCTTGCCCCTTTGTTTGCCGACGCCCTCCCCTTTACTTATGTCCCTAAATGGAAGGTAACTGATTCTTCCGTTATAGGGACTCCTGAAGCTGCTAGGGACTTTCTGAACCATGCTGTTCCTCCCTCACATAAATTTGTAAACTCTGCCCTGAGGGATGATCTCTTTGAAGATCAATACAGTATGTCTCTGTGTGAAAGCTTTTTCAGGGGTGCTGGGATGCTTCAAAGGGTTGATGATCTGAGGAAGGCGAACGAAGGACTTAAGGCTGAGCTTAAGGCTTCCCAGTCGGCTGTTGCTGGGTTTAGGAGCCGGGTGGTTGATGCTGAGAGGAGGTTACAGGAGGAGAAGGTGCATAGTCTTCTCCCCCCCCCCCCTTTTTATACATACCCACTGATTCTTTGCTTAGGGAGCTGGGGCTATGCTTGAGAGGAAGGAACGAGCTTGGGAGCGGGAGATGGCATCGTTGGTTGAGGAGAAGGAGGAGCTTGCTGCTGAGCTGAGGCATTTGAAGGAGGTTGGCTCCGTTTCCCAGGAGCAGCTCAACACCATTTACGCGGACTATGGAGTAACTTCCGGTGATAACCAACGATTGGCGGGGGAAGAGCACTGGCTAATTACTGAAGGTTTTGGGGCCTTCCTTGCTGCTGTTGCTCAGTCGGAGGATTTTAAGAGCGGTTTGGAGCAGGTGTACAGGGCCTACAGGGATGTTGGGTACCAGTCGGTATTGAAGGATGGCTACAAATACTCCGCTCAAGGCTTGGATAGGAAGGAGACTCCTCTGTGTGACTCCAAGGTCAAGAAGAAGCTGTCCAAGCTGAATGAGGAGTTTGGGCATAAGACCCCAGCTATCCTTGCCAAAATCCTGGAGCATCCCCTGATCTCTATTGATGAATTGAAGGCTCTGTTCTCTTCTGCCGGTCCTTCGTCTCCGCCATCTCTTTCCGAGGGTGATCCCCAATGAATTCTAAACATTTGATACATTTCGATATGGTTGTAATAACTTTAACTTACTCTAGGATACTTGTCTGTTTTGTTTGACTATCGCGGGTGGTCTTTTGTGTTGGGGACCACTTCGCCTTTTAACCATATGGCTCATAGTGATATATGGCCTTTTTGTTTTGTATCCTGTTTCTTGCTTGTTTTGCTTTTGCAGGAGTTCTTTCCGGAGGCCAGTTTGGTGATTTCCTGGGGGTTTTTAGGCTACTTTAGCGAGGAGCTATGTTTTTGTTTCGCCTTGCTGTGTTTGCAAATTTGTACATTGCTAATTCTTGCCCAAGTTGTTAGGGCTTTTCTTTGTATATGTATTTTGTAGTAAATAAAGCAGATTCCCTTTCGTAGTTTTGTATACGCGGGTGTGTTCGCATTATTTGTTTTTTGTTTTTGTTGTTTGCTTCGTTAAACTGTGATTGTCTGTTCGAGGCCAATCGGTGGACAAGTTTATAACGTGGTGCTATGTTTTTAACTTGTTTTGTCTGTTTTAGGTTAGCTAGACCTTTACTAGCCCCACGGCCGGGCTTTTGGGCATGCTTTGAATGCCTTATACACGTGTGTTTGTTTGTTCTAGTTTTAGATTTAATGGTGTCCTTGGGCACGTCTGCCCAGGTGTAACTGTCCATTGTTTTCTCAAAATGGGACGTTTTCGTCCGTCTTTCATTTAATCTTTGGGGCTTACACTTCCCATCATAGATTGTTTACAAAAGGTTTATCCTCTGGAGGGAACAGTCCCCCGTACATGTAGTTATCTATTACAAAAGTGGCTCTTGGCCATTTTTCTTGGGGGTACACCCCTTACATGTAATATTTCCTGAGTTGCATGAGGTTCCAGGTCCTGGGAACCTCCTTGCCTTCTAGCGTTTCCAACTTGCAAGTCCCTTTTCCATTTGCCCACGTGACTCTGTAGGGTCCTTCCCAGTTAGGTCCCAACTTCCCGGTATTTTCTTGCAGACTAGCCTCGTTGGCCCTGAGAACTAGGTCCCCTGGGACGATGTTGAGCTTCTTCATCCTGGCGTTGTAATAGCTTCCCAGGAGCTTTTTGTATTGGGCCTCCTTGACTGCTGCTATTTCCCTTCTTTCCTCCAGCAAATTTAGGTTCATCCTGAGGTCCTGCTCATTCTCTTCATCCCGGAGCTTCATCCGAGCAGTTGGGGATCCGATCTCAGCAGGGATGACAACCTCCGTCCCATAAGTAAGGCTGAACGGGGTCTCCCCGTTGCAACTTTTGGGGGTGGTTCTGTATGCCCACAACATAAATGGAAGCTCTTCCAGCCAGCCTTTCTGTCTTCTCCCCAGCCTACCCTTCATTCCTTTGATGACGCTTTCGTTGGCTCTTTCCACCAATCCGTTACTCTGGGCGTAGGTGACGGAAGTAAACACTTGCTGGATCCGCATCTGTTCGCACCATGGTTTGAAGGGCCTTCCAGCAAACTGGACCCCGTTGTCACTTACTAACTCCCTCGAAACCCCATATCTGCATATGATGTTATCCAGCACGAACCTTCTCATTTGGTCTCCAGTAATCTTTGCCAAGGGCTTCGCTTCAATCCACTTAGTAAAATAATCAATGGCTACCACCACGTATTTGACCCCTCCCGGACCCTCAGGGAAAGGTCCAATTATGTCAATGGCCCATTTCTGGAACGACCACGACGTCGAAACTGGTACCATGGGGTGTTTGTGCTGGTGGGTCATTGGTGCATGCACTTGGCAGTTGTCACACTTCTTGATTTCCTCAGATGCCATTTCGTACATCTGCGGCCAGTAAAACCCTGCATTCATCGCTCTTCTCACTATTGTTCTTGGTCCCGAGTGCATTCCGCAAATCCCTTCATGCATCTCCCTAATCACATATTCGGCTTCTTCCATATCAACACACTTCAGGGACGGACCCAGGTATGACCTACGGTATAGCTCTCCTTCGATCAGTTCATACTGTAGGGCCTTGACCCTTATCTTCCGGGCAGCCCATTCTCCCTCGGGTAGAGTTCCACCCCGGAGAAATCTGACTATCGGGGTCATCCATGTTTCTTGGGGGCCTTCGACCGTGGCTACCTCCGCGGTGTTGAGGGAGGAGGATGTCAGAACCTCTACTTTAACTTCTTTCGCTAGATGATCGAATGCTACCGAGGCTAGTTTGCTAAGCGCATCCGATTTCCGGTTCCTTCCCCGGGGGATGTATTCCAGCTTGAAAGTTTTGAAAGCCTTAGCTGTCTCCTTAACTTTCTCCACGTATCGAGCCATGATGTTATCCTTAGCCTCATATTATCCTTGGTACTGTTTTACTACTAGCTGTGAGTCAGTGCTGGCTTCTACGTGTTTTGCCTTCATTTTTTGTGCCAGTCTCATCCCTGCTAGGAGGGCCTCATATTCTGCGGTATTGTTGGTGTTCTCGAAATCCAGCCTTACGGCATATGTCAGCTCGACCCCCTCGGGACTTATCAATGTGATTCCAGCTCCATTTCCTTCTTCACTGGATGCTCCGTCGGTGAGCAACTTCCACACCGCCTCATCTTCCTTCTCTCTTTCTTCTTTCTCTAAAGCCTCCCATTTTAACAGTTCCTTTTCTTCATCCTCCGGGACTTCTGCTAAGAAGTCGGCTAGTATCTGTCCCTTTATGGCTGTCCTGGGCTTAAACTCCAGGGAGTGTTCCCCTAGCTCCACAGCCCATTTAGCTAACCGTCCGGACAGCTCCGGCCTCCTGAGTACATTCTGGAGGGGTTGATCGGTCATTAGGGTAATCTTGTGTTCATGGAAATACCTCATGAGTCTCCGGGATGCGAAGACAAGAGCTAATGTGAGCTTCTCCAGGGGCATGTACCGTTCCTCAGGCCCTTTAAGCGTCCTACTGATGAAATATATGGGGATCTGTTTCCCTTCCCGCTCTACCATCATGACCGCACTTATGGTCGTTTTTGAGGCGGACAGATATAGGAGCAATGGGTCCCCGGGTACTGGGGTGGCTAGCATCGGGAGCTTACAGATGTATGCTTTCATTTCTTGAAAGGCTGTCTCAGCCTCCGTTGTCCATCTAAACTTGTTTGTTTGAAGGCAGTCTTTCAGTACTTTCATAAAGGGAAGAGTCTTGTCAGCCACCTTTGATAAAAAACGGTTTAATGCTATTAGCCTTCCGTTTAGTTGCTGGATGTCCTTCAGGGACCTGGGGGATCGCATCTCAGCCACCGCCTGGGTTTTCTCCGGATTTGCTTTGATCCCGCCCTTGGTGACCACTACCCCCAGGAAATTCCCCTCCTCTACTCCAAAACAGCACTTCCCAGGGTTTAACTTCATGTTTACGTCCTGCATAGTGTGGAGAGTCTCAGCTACATCGTTTATCAAGGTCGTCTCCGTTAAGCTTTTGATGACAATATCGTCGACGTACACCTCTAAGTTCCTTCCTCGTTGCTCCCTAAACAGACTGTTCATAAACCTCTGGTATGTGGCCCCAGCGTTCTTGAGGCCGAAAGGCATCTTGGTGTAGCAGAACGTCCCTTCGTCTGTGATGAAGGCGGTTTTTTCCTCGTCTTCTATTGACATTTGAATTTGGTGGTACCCTTTGTAGGCGTCCAGGAAACACTTCAGGGGGTATTGAGACAAGGAGTCCACTTGGGTGTCTATCTCCGGAAGAGGATAGCAGTCCTTGGGACACGCTTTGTTGAGGTCTTGGAAATCGATGCACATCCACCATCCTCCGTCTTTTTTCTGAACCATTACAGGGTTGGCAACCCAGGACGGGTATTTAACTTCCCTGACTATCCCCGCTCTAAGTAGCTTCCGAGTTTCTTCACAAGCGGCCCTTCTTTTATTGGGTCCCATACTCCGCTTCTTTTGTTTTACTGGTTTTGCCCATGTAAATGTGTTAAGTCGGTGCTCCGTTAGGCTCCTTGGGACCCCCGTCATGTCCCCATGTTGGAATGCAAACACCTCTATGTTATGGAGGAGCAACTCCTTCAGGGCACTCTTGCATTTGTCACTCAAGTGACTCCCCACCTTGACTGTCTGTTCGGGGAACCTATCACAGAGGACCCACTCTTCCACCTTCTTTCCCTGGGACTTCCCTAGCTCTTCTTCTTTGGATACGGAGGAAACTACCTCGTAGGCGGATTTAACCCATGCGAGACCTTTTGGCGTTTGGAATACCAAAGCTCCGTGGGGGGTAGAGGCCTGTGCCTGCAGATCACCAATTCCGGGTCTTCCCAAGATTGCATTGTACTTAGAGGGTGCCCTGACTACCGTAAAGGTCAGATCTATTGTCCGGACCCGATCCCCCACGCCGACTGTGAATGGGAGCCTGATTTTTCCCAGGGGATGTGACACACTGTTGTTGAATTCTACCAATGGGATTGAATCTTCTTCCAACCTATCCCTTATGTCCCTGTCGAACCTAAGGAAGCAGTGTTCGTATATTACTTCAACGCCTGACCCTCCGTCCACATGTATCCTGGACACCTTGTGTCCGGCTATCACAGCTGAGATGTTCAGCGGGAGTCGTTGCACCTCGCTTTCTTCTAAATATGGCATGAGGATGGGAGCTCTCATGCAGTTTGGGGAGCCTAGGATTCTGGCCTTTACACTTCGGGTGGTATCAAACTCATTTCTCCTTCTAATCATATCAACATCTGCCCTCTCCGGCTCCCGTGCATATCTTCCCTTGTGGTCCCCTCCCCCTTCCTTGATTTCCTTGACCAAATGGGCCAGTCTCCCCGTTTTCACCGCAGCCTCTATTTCTCTTTTGAGGTACATACATTCATCGGTTTTGTGCCTGAAACCTTTGTGGAATTCACAGTATTCGTTTGGTTGTGCTTTTGGCCCCGGTTTTATGGGGGGTGGCCTTGGGAAGGAATTCTTTACTCTCTCCGTGGCAAGTATCTCACTTGGGGTTTTAATGAGAGGGGTGAAACTATCGGGGTAAGGGGGAGGACCTCTCCCTCGGGGTCTATAGGGTGAGTATGAGGGCCTTGCCCTGTCATGTAACATTCTGTCAAAAGAAGGTTTCCGGGAATAGGGTGTACCTTTGTCAGGAGGTCTTGCAGCCGGGGCAACCCTCCGAGGTGTGACGTCTGTCTCCTTTGCTTTGCTGACCGTGTCCTTTCCCCGGACAAAGGCCCGGACTCTGTCCATAAGATTGTCAAAGGAGGGTGGAAACTCCTCCCCCAGCTTTTCACATAGCTGTGCGTGTTTCAGCCCATTTATGAAACCGCTAATCTTCATGACTTCTGGGACGTCCTTGATGTTCATGCTTTCTTTAACAAACCTTTCCATGTATTGGTCTATTCGCTCGTTATCTCTTTGTCTGATGTGAAGGATCTCGTTTGGATTTTTGACCACCTTCCTCTGTTGGCCAAAGTTCCTGAGGAATTTCTCACTCAGTTCTTCATAGCTGTCTATGCTCCCTGGGGGCAGACTGTCGAACCAAAGCCGGGCTCCTTCCGTTAGGGTTTGTACAAACATGTGGCACCATACCGGCATTGGCCATCTTCCTAGTTGCCCTGCTCCTCTGAAGGCATGCAGGTGATCTTCCGGATCCCTCGTTCCATCATATCGATCAAAACCTGGTGGTAGTTTTGTCTTGGGAGGCATAGGTGCTTCTGAGATTCTTCTTGTGAATTTTGAAACCTCAGCCAAATCTCGTGGTAAGTATGGTTGGTCCAAACCGCTGTTATCGGAGTCGTCTATCCCTTTTTCTTTCCCCTTGGATTTCTGGCCTGTGATCAGGTCCTCCCTTTCTTCAGAGGACATCTGCCTTAGGGCAGACATAAATGTTTCTAGCTGGTCACCACTGTTGTTCTTGTTCTGAAGGTTCGTTCCTTCCTGGCTGAAGGGTGTGTCAAAAGAGAGTCTGGCTCTGAGGCTGTCGAGTCTTTCCTGTCTCTTTAGGTCCTCAAGACATTTGGTTAACCTTTCCCTGTGCATGGCCACAAAATCGGGAGTGATATGTTCCGTTTCCCTCGGATTTCCTCCCTGATTCTCATCATCTTCTTCATGAGTGATATCTTCTATAGTGACTTTATCCAAGTCGTTTTGTGCCGTCTGAGTGACACGTGAGCTATGTGGGGTTGTCATGTTGTTTTTAGAAGGATAAGCTGCTCTCTGGACGTCGAGTGTTTGTGTGGGAACACCGGGCAGGCTGATGTCCCACGGATGGCGCCAATGTCGAATACCCAACCTTCGGCTGACGTTGGATGGATCTTCGGTGACGTCGAGAGCTTCTATCCTTGCTTGCTACAAAAGAATAAACCGTTAGCCTCGTCACGGGGGACCCCGGGAGGGGGATCCGTGACCAAGCTCCGGCGTGAGAGTAAGTAAACTTGCCGGAAAAGAAAGGAGCTTCTCCCGATGAATGCAGTCGCCGGAAGGTTTCCTCTTATGGTGTGAATCTTATTGATGTGTATTAAATGTGGTAGAATAATGGTCGGAAATTAATGTGTGTGGAGTAAATGAGGATGTAGTAAATGAGAATGAAACCGGAGATCATACCTGCCTTGGATCCTTCTTCCTTCTTATATAATGACATGCCCTTATCTTTGTTAAGGATTCTCTTATGCATGATCCGACGGTTTTTGAGGATTCTTGGGAAGGTCAGACACGTGTCTGACCCCCAACGGTAGGATAATCCTCCTCATTAATGGCCTGCCGGATAAGTACAGTGACTTAGACCGGAGCCGCCTCTTGTCATGCATTTAATGAGCCCTGTTTCCTTAGCTGTTTCCCGCCCATTGTACATAGAAGGAACCTTAGTGAGCAAGGTTATTATGACCAGTGGGCTTTTTGAATAATTGGGCTTCTAGATAAAAAGACCCAAAGCGGGTAAAGTGGGTTTACCCACTGGCCCGTAAATTGTCCACGGTAGATTAGATGATTGCGTAAATTGTCGTCTTACAAAATAAAAAAAGAAGCATGTTTCATATTCAATTGTTTTAAGCACGTTATAAAGTATCAAACTTTATATATGTTGGAATTAATATAGTAAAGTTATCTAACTATAGAAGGCTTTGAAAAGTTTACCTTTTGACATATTTTGACCATGGTCCACGGTAGACAATGATGTAATTGGTACATCACAGGATAAAAAATAATAGCCTCTTACATCGAACTATAATTTTAAAAGATTGACATACGAAATGGAACTTTTAAAGTATGATAGTTAGAGTAATGGGCTCATGATTTTTAAAATTATGCGGTATGGTTTGTGGAGCAGAGGTGGCTTCATGGCCACTAGTGGAACACCACCCCTTCTGCCCTTCATTAGTGAATAGTGAAACCCATAAAGATTTTCACGATTGTCACAATGGAGAGAGAAAGACGTATAGTTTGGGTAGTGTAGGAGGAGGATAGTGGTGGGATGGTGAACCACACCCTTGAATAGTGGAGGAGGATGATGGAATGGGACGCTGACGTGGTGCTGAGATAGAGCATGGTGATGACCCTCCACTAGTGAACCATACCGCACTATTTAACCGTTGTCATTCTTTGTACATGTGTGATACATCGAGTCGATTGACTATGGTATATGACACTTGAGCTAGCCCATAACTACACACAATTCCAATAGTTGATGGAGCTGATACATTTCAATGAAATAGGTCGATAACCTTTATTATTTTGATCGTGTTATCTAGTTTTACGGCTTGTGTTTGTCATGTGATTAAAATAAAACCATAGTTTTGTAAGTATAATTGTAGTGTAAATATATGTATGTGATTGTTACTTTTTATACAGGTTAGATAAACTAAACTATTTCAATATTTACAAATATTTTTTAGTCGATTTCCTGTATTTTTACACCATTAAATTCATACAAAAATAAATGGAAACGTATAAATTAAGGTACCGAATTCCTTTGCTCATCTAATTAGAGAAAGAAAAGTAGGTATATAAATTCTAACACATTTCGTAATGGTTAATGCCCTCTAATGAGCATTTTCCACCACATTAATTCTGTAAGGCTTCTTAAAAAATGTGTAATGGTTAACGCCACTAAATGCCATTTTAATCATCACTTTCCAGTTTTTTTCCTTCTCATTTGTTATTATACACCGCCTTTGTGACTATTATAGGGGCATGAAGGGATGTTATTAAGACATTTTGGCCTTTTACGTCCTTATAATGCCCATTACACATGGACTAACATGAAACAAAATTGAAAGATTATTTATTATCTGTCAAATTTCAAAAGTAATCATATACGTGATTACCTGCTCTATATCTAACTTAAATGTTTCAGGTTTCAAATATCCCTCGTAACAATAAAACAGTATGCTAAAGTACTAGTTAAGTTAGTAACTTATGGAAAGAAATTTAATTATCATTCGACATTTTCTATGTTACTGTTTTATAACTTAAAGTGCTTATTTCTATATAATTCAGTTATATCGTATTTTAAAACATCGCTTTACAATTCATAAAATTTTATCATTAGTTATTTAATATTTTCCCTATTTAAGTCTTAAGGTATGTAGTACATAAGTTTTTAACATATATATATGTATAGTGTGTATCATTATTACAAACTTACCCTAAAATTATACGAAAAGTACAATACTTAAAATCATTTATTACAAACTTACCCTAAAATTACATGAAAAGTACAATACTTGAATCATTTTACATACATGAAAAGTACAAATTAATACTTAAACCATTATTCATGGAACATTCTTATTACATAGAGGTTCTTACCCAAACCCAACTGACCCACAACTATTACTTTCCAAAAACAAACTGCGAGTTACAAAATGCCCCCCAAGCTATAACAAAACCACACATTTTACCCTCATATGTCATTTTTAGGACATCCCTACATATGAAGGTTCCACCAAGCTCCAAAGTGACCCACCACCAATACCTTCCAGAACTCCATTTCAGCACCTCTAAATAAATACCCTCCTGCTTATTTTTCTAGAGAGAGAAACAGTAAGAGAGAGAGAGAGAGAGAGAGAGAGAGAGATGGGTGGCAATGGTGGTGGGCCTTGTGGAGCCTGCAAGTTCTTAAGAAGAAAGTGTGTGAAAAACTGTGTGTTTGCACCATACTTTGACTCAGATGAACAAGGTGCAGTTCATTTTGCGGCGGTGCACAGGGTGTTCGGAGCTAGCAACGCCTCCAAGCTCCTCCTTAGGGTTCCGCCGCACCGCCGTCTTGACGCCGTCGTGTCACTTGGCTATGAGGCTTTGTCTAGGGTTAGAGACCCTGTGTATGGCTGTGTGTCCAACATTTTCACCCTCCAGCAACAGGTAAATGTCATCTTGTTTGTACTTTATGCATGAAAAGTTGTTCATTAACCTAGCATGGCAAACTTTAAATGTTATTCTTTTTATGGGAAACTATACAAGTAGGTAAAAAAATAGACATTGATGATATCCGGTGATCCGTTAGTGATCCAAATTTGTCGTTCAAAAAAACCAACCAATCAAAGTAGGCCGAATATTGATATGAAACCTTCATAGCCCACACTATGATAATTTAACACCTTCATACCCGAAGGCTCCTCTGTAGTCCACTCCGATGATCCAACACCTTCGTGGCTTACGCTTGGATAAGCCAACACCTAGTCTACACTTCGATAATTCAGCACTTTTATAGCCAACAACACATGTAAAAGCCGATGCCTAGCTATTTGAACAAATGTAAAATTCAAGTGTGTATATATATATATATTTTTTTTTGATGGTTCAGCTACCTAAATTTTGGTTGAAATATTATCCAATGTGAAATTGTGAATTATAGCACCAAATTAAAAACGGAACAAAAATGTTTTATTATATATTTGTGTTTGTTTCCAAGATTGTCATCAGACCTTTTGAAATGACACAAGCTCTTTTTAGTTTTGTTTTATTTTATTTTTGCTACATTTGTGAATTAAATTTGATGTTGGGTAGAGAAAGCACTCGATGATGGTACAAAGTTTTATTATATTGTCACTCGATATGTACACTGACATGAAATAAAAATGATAAGTGATGTGAAAAGAGCTTCCAGTTATTAGTACATGTATGTAGCTTGTATGTGTGATTTTCTTTTTGTTAAGGTCATCCGTAGTCATAAAGCCCCTTTCTGGGCGTTATGCGACATGTGTCATGTCACGTCACACAGGGGTTTTATGGGACGTTATATCACTAGAGCCCGTAGTCATAAAGCACTTACCCATCATTACCTAATTATTAATTTTCTTTTTTATTAATTAATTAAAAAAACACTAACTATTTTTTAATTGGTCAAACTTTTGAAAAGCCCCTCCATCACGCCGCGAAGGAGATGGCGCTCCCCCCCCCCCCCCCCCCTCCCTTTTTTGGCCCCATAACGCTCTTCGTCGTGGTGTTCTAGGCGCCATATGGCGTCCCACTACACACAACCTAACTATATACATTCTCAACCCACAATTATATCATCAAATTATAACAATATAACACTAAATTTAGGATGACAGGCAACTTGAACAAATAATGGAAATATTAAAAGTTCATGCATTGCATACATAATCTAATAACATGAGTTCTGCTGCCATCTATCTTTAATTTTATTTTGGATTGTAACTAATAAGATATAAATATCATAGAAATATTTGTATTAATATATAATGAGTAAAAAGTCACAGAAACTTAATTTCTTCATGTTGATATTTTAGGTTGATAACTTGCAAACAGAGCTGTCGTACATTCGTGCTCAGATTTCAATTCTACAACACTTGCATCAACCGAATCTATCATCAATAGACGTGTTTTGGTCACCTACACCTTTGTCTAACTCAAGCGTATCGTCGGTGCACTCTGAACCAACTATAACCGAGAAGACGTCACTTGCAATACCAATATGTCCCCATGATGACACCTCAAGAGGCCAAGAACCGGAAGAGAGTGACCTAGAAATTTTAGCTCGAGAGTTCTTGGCGAAATACGTGCCTAGAGCCGAAGAATGACAATCATTTTAAAGAACATGACTTTGTTCTAGTGTTTTCTCTAACAACTAATGTTAACCATTGCATGTGATATCTTGTACTAAACTGATTTTGGTTGTTAGTATGATCTAATCCGGTATATAACGTACAACTTTTAAAGCATGCCGTGCAAAGGTATATAGAATGCTAGTTAAATTTATAGTTTTCTTAACAAATTGTTCATATTTCATTTTTTTCACCGTATATCGTAATGTGTTTTCTGCTAGGAGATGTCAGTTTTATTTCCTTTCGGAAACATGCCACCTTTGCGTGGTATCGGGACAACCAATCCATACCCACGATCACTTGAAATTCTCCCATTGACATTGGGATCAAGTCTATTGTATATTCTTCGTCGTCAATGCTCAATTTACAATTTTCACATACATCACAAACGATAAAACTCTTGTTATTACCTATCTCTACTTCTAAAGGCATAGATAATTTTGTTAGAACAAATGAAGCATGTCGAATAAACCCATATGAAATAAAGGATTTATTCGCACCCGTATCAAATAATATACGCGCAGGAATCGAGTTACAGCAAATATACCTGAAACCACTTCGGGTTCAACTTTTGCTTCTGCGGCAGTCAAGTGGAAAGATCTAGCCTTTGCCTTCGGGGCTTCACCTTTCGTGTCTTGCCCATCTTTCTTTCCCACCAGTTTCGAGCATTCCGATTTCTTGTGACCCGGTCGATAACAATTGTAGCAAACCGTCACTTTTTCTGGGCATGATGAAGCCATATGCCCCGTTTTCCGACATATGGGGCAAGGCTTATCCTTGAAGCGACATTCGCCCCTATGACCCTTTCCACAGATTTTGCAATTTGGCGACCCGCCTTTCGCATCCGATTTCTTCACTGTTTCGTTCGTTCGCGCTTTCTTGGTAGGGCTTGGATTAACATTATGAGCCCTCCGTTCACCCCGTTCAACCTGCTTTCTCAATTGGATCTCCCGTTCCCGAGCAACATTTATGATCTCGGTGAGGGTCTCGTACTTTGAAGGAGTCATAAACTCCCTATACTCGACGCTCAACATATTATAATAATAATATATCTTTTGTTCTTCGTTTGTTATCAGTTCATCACAAAACTTCATTTTATCCATAAACATTCCCGTGATCTTGTCTGTGGATTCACCCTTGTGCCTAAGTTGCATGAATTCTTCCTTGATTCGATTAATGACCGCTTTGGGACTGTGGTGTTTAAGAAACGGCGTCTTAAATTCATCCCATGACATAGCCTTAGCTGCTTCGTTTCCAATTTCTTTCTTTTTGTTATCTCACCAGTCTTTCGCTTGACCCCTTAATTGACCCGTACCATAAGCTACGTAGTCATCTTCATCACAATGGGCCCTCTCAAATACCCCCTCGATATCGTTTAGCCATCGCTGGCATACGATTGGGTCAACCTCCCCATTATAGACTGGCGGTTTGCACGCCATGAACTCCTTGTATGTACAAGGCTTTCGTCCTCCGGACTTCTCCTTCGTTATATTAGCATTATCTTCCAATTTCTTGATTCTTTAATCGACCACTGTTAGTACCGTGGTCTGGATCTTATCGATGAAACCAGACAAACTATTTTCGATTGCCTTTCCAACCTCCTCGGCAATCACTTCTCTCATTTGCTCGGTGACTCTTGGCACCGCATCATCGTTACTTTCATCCACCATCTTTAATACTGAAATGTTTACATTAACCGTTAAACATTTCATTTTTTTTTACATATGATTTACTTGTTTTGGTTTAATCAAGTTTATAGCTTGATTCAACCGTTCTTGTTTCATGCATTTCCCGTGTTTGAGTGAATATACACACTCTTTTCGTACATATCCGTTCATGTTTCATTTCTATATTCTCTAAATCTACTTAAAACAATTAACACTTACCGGATGTTTGATCAAGCTTGAACCGAACACACTTTATTGACAACCCTTAGCTCTGATACCAACTTGTAACACTCATCTTTAAAGGACATAATTAATAATATATAACATGCATTTAGTAGGAAAATTTCAAGTTTTCAAAAACCTTTTTAGTTTTAAGATCATACTTGATCATAACATTCAAGTCTACATCATACTAGATAAACTTTCAAAACATAATTTCAAGTGTTTACATGTCACTATAACAAAATAGACAAAATGCGGAAGCTTTGTTCGGTGTGTTCGGTTCTTGACATGGCTTGATCATCCTCTGGGGTCTAAAGTGCATCTTTACCTATCATAAATTTATTTAAATGATTAGAAATCAAGGCATTTGAACAAAATAATTAAATATAAGAAATTATATATTTTGTTTTCAGCCCCTTCACCCGGCCGTGTCAGCTAAACATATATTTTTCACGGCCCCTTCACCCAGCCGTGTCAAAAGTTCACCCGCCTGTGTCAACTCTGCACATTTATTTTTCACCCAATTTACATCCAAACCTATCCAAACTCATTTTAATTGCTTGGGGTTCGTTTCTTAACATGTCTAAGCTATCATCCATTACCCGGATCCATTATTCATATAGTTTACGCTCCCGTTACCCGGTTTACGTTTTGCTTTATTTTGACCCGTTTGTTTACAAGTTCAACAACTTGTTTTGTGTCATCTCATGTCTTCGGCCATTTTACCCAATCCCGGGTTTACCCACTATATCGTTTCGCTCCCTTCAAGAGGGACACTTACACAATAATCATCACGCTTGTTTTCAAGGATTTAAACATGCTTTTCTAAAACATTTGACAAGTAAAAATTCCGAACTTTAATCCCTCTACAAGGGTTCATGTTTTTGCAACAAGTTAGCGTGTCCGCTTTACGGCTTACGCCTTGTTTATAACCAATCAACAAGTGAAGGTCATTGACTTCTACGTTCACAACTCAACTTGTTTTGACCCGTTTGGATGCCAAATGGAGACCACCATTTCAAGACATTCCAAACTCTATTTGTAACTCATGTTTTGACCCGTTTTATTTGTCTAGGGCAGTTCGTCACTTCCGTGACTTAACGGGTTTTCTTGTTTGGCTAAATTCCAATACGACTAACTAGAATAAATAAATAACATAATGTAACGAAACCATAGGTCGCGTACCTTTAGTGCACACCTTTCAAACGTGTATCCCCTCCGGCGTGTCCGCTTGACGATCCGGATTCCTTGCCTAAAGAGTTCAATTCAAAATAAATTTAGAACCCCTTTTATACGCCTTAACGTACAATTCTCTATAATACTCGAATCTGCGTTTTCACCCAACTTTTTACATTTTAATCCTCACTTAGGCGTTTTATCAAACACCTAGCGGGTCAGATTTTTACATAATCATAACCAAGTTCATGACTTGTAATTTTTCATCTAAACCAACTTTAATTAGGCGTATTTACACATGTTTTAACTTCTATATATCAGAATTTACCTCTTGGAACTCAGATTACACTAAAACAAGAATCACAATCCTAGTGTTCATCAAGTTTCTACAAACTTATTAGTCATCTACATTGGTGATTATAAACCTTACAAGCCTCATGCAAGATTTTGATAAGAAATCATCTAGGGTTTATCCTTAGACACCATATTACTTCTAATTTCACCCATGCAAGACATAATCAAGCTCAATTTCAGTTCTCCACAATTAACCTAGAATTTGAGATAAACCAAAACATCAAGATTTTACATACCTTATGATCCCTTCAACTAGGTGATCATTAATTTGTGCTTGAAAATCGATTTGGACTTGATTATGACCTTCAATTGATCAATTTTGTGGAAGCTAGGGTTTGATGAGGAGCTTTTGTCGCCCCCCCCCCAGCGTTTCCTGGTCGACCAGACACACTTCTTGTGTGTTTGGTATGTTTTTATTTTGTTTTAATTGATTTAAGTTTCAAGTTATACAACCTAGGTCCCTCCACTTTTATTTAGTTTATATTTTGGCATTTTAGATTCATTCATGCTTTAAAACTAGTCAACTAACTAACTAGGTTGTTTATTTCCTAGTTAGCTCATTCTCGTTTATTTGTACTTTATAAATTTCTAATATATAGTTTTATAAATTTCGGTGTGTTACATCGTCGGTCAAGTCGCCCGGTGTAACATCTCGAAAATTCACGTCCTATAATGTGTTGACACGTGTCATAATGTCTAAACGTGTGAAAGAAATATTATAGAAGGACTAAAGTTGACAAACGTGGAAAGTATGTGAATATACGTATTCTAAGTGTCAACTGTGAATAATTATATTATATATTACCCCTGCACGATGCTCATACCTTCAAACGAATAAATCATGGATCATACGAAGCTAAATGTGTGTGATTTCAAACTACAGGGACCAAATGTGTCAACATGTTTAATTTATACCTCTGAGTAACCTTTTGACGAACCCGAAGCTTTGTAAATATTAATTATGCTCACGAGAATGCACCATAAAAATTTCATAAAGTTTCGTTAACGTATGAGAAAGTTATGATCAAATTCGTGTGCGAAGCGTTAAAGCGTAAACCTCGAAAGTTAGGACTTTTCGGGTGAAAATAAAGTTACCCGGGGACTTGGAAAAGTGGGTATATGATTTAAGGCCTTAGTAGATCAATTGTGGAGGTTTAAAGTGCAATAAATCAGTAACTATTCGAGTTTTGAAGAGACAAGGGCTGAATCGCAAACAAAAATCAAAAACCTGATCTGCATGGGGGTCGCGCTGCGCGACGGGTCCCTCGCGCTACGCGAGGGTGTGCCCAGCTCCGAAAAATTCGCTGATGGTCTGCCATTGCGTATTTTCGCGACCTCTACTCGTTTTTCCACTTCTCATGGCCCCTAAAACACCTCCTAAGCCCCTAAGACACCTGTTGATTGTTTGTGGGCACTCATAGACTTGTTTGTCAATGATTTGTGGTGATTGAAACCATTATAAATAGCCCTTCAAAGTCACAAACATTCTCACACCTTCATCTGATCATTTGGAGCCTTTCTAGAGCTAAGGAACTCTCTCAACTGATCATAAGTCGTGCATAGGACCCTTGTAAGTGTTCTAATCCTTTCTTGTTTGAGTTTAGCTTAGTTAATTAGCTAAAAGTCAAACCGTCGTAATTACGGTTTGACTTCGAGATTAGTCAATAATGGCTCAGTCAAATCTCGAATTAAAAGTAGTTATAAGTTGGTATTTATGTGGGTAATAAAACCCCAAAAGGGTTTCCCCTGATCACCACTTTAACTAGTTCAAAAGTCGGGTCAAACATATACTTAAAAAGTCAACAGAATTCTTAAAAGGTCATTTATGCATAATTAGCTATCTAGGCCATGTATAACCTGTTTGATTATTGTTATAACTTAGTAATTAGTGTAAGAACATGTCCAAACCTGTTCGACCCGACTATTTCCTGTTTAGACCCGGTTCGGAACCGAAAGTCACATAGTTTGACTTTCACTTTGACTTTCAGTTCTGACCCGTTTAGGCATATTTTAGAAATGCCACAGAGCTTAAATTGGACTAGGTTACATGTTAGAACAACCCTCTGTGATCATGCACCTCGGTTCATTAGTTATCCAATTAATATGCAAGTTTCCGTTAATTGTTCATATGTTGACCGTTATGCCCTTATTACCTTAAAACATGATTTATAAAAATGTAAAAGTGTAGAAACCTTGAATATTGATATATAAACTTGTATGCAAAATTTGACATCAGTTTGACTTGTAGATTAAGAGTTATGCTCATTAGCGTAATTACGGTGCTTTATGTTAATAAAATGGCGTAATTAGCGTATAGCCTAATTAAACATACTTTTTGGTATCAAAAGAGTTACCCACTGATGTAATATATTATTTTGGGAATTTTAAAGATTTTTAATTAATTTTAGGCTGAGCATAACTCATAGTCGTAGGCTTAATTCGGTAATTGTCGGTTTTGCCCTTACGGGCCATAAAATGAGTTTTACACATCTAAACGACTCCAAACCTTTTGCCACTGATTAGTTATGATAAATGAATTATTTTAAGCCTTCTGGAAATATAAAAATATCAGACTTAAGTATCGAACCCGGTAATGGCCTTTAATCGCCTTATTTAGCGTTATTAGCGCATAGTATGTTTTAAAATCATATTGGACATACCCGGGTTGATACCTATTGATATAAGAAGCAAATTATCATATTTTAACAGTAAGCAAAAGTTGATAAACTCAGACTTCAGTTTTGAGCTTGTCGGCTTATGTGAAATTACCAAAATACCCCTACGGGGCCTAGTTTGGTTAAAAATGATAAGTTTCACATACATGCTTTAGCCTACTGTTAAAACTCATCAAATTGAGTATGTTTGCTGATTACATCAGACCTGTAACTCAGTTAGACATTTAAACTCTCTTACAAACTTTAAAATGACCAAACTACCCCTACGGGGCATAGTTTGTGTTTAAATTAGTTTCGGGCATAACGAAAGACACCTTACTGATGTCACAACATATTTGAGACAAAATTAACTTAGGAAATCTGTATATAGCTCTCATGACTACCCGTCACGCTTATTACGCGTACGGTTCGGTTTATGTAACAAGTTTACATAAATTAGCCGAAACGGGTCAAACCTTAACGGTTTTATCTCAAAATCCAGAATGTGAATAGTAAACCCATATTAAACAAGTCTTAAAACTTGTCGGGTCTAAATCACATTCTATCCGGTCTTCGCCTAATCGTGCGTACGAACCGTATCTTCGAAACTAGTCGGTCTAAGCGTAAGCTTAATTTAAGACCCGCTAGGATTCTAATAGGTTATATTTAACCTTCGTTCCAGATTAGGAGAACCAGTAAAATATACTTGCTATTCTGCTTATTGTGATTTATACTTGCATCAGGTAAATACTTTTAACTTATTTTCCCTATACGGGCTTGGGTTACGGTACATAGCGTACCACTTGATCGGGCATCAAATCTCCACGTTTAGTGGGTAGTTGAATAATTTGATCGGCTCGTTTTAAACAGATTTGTTTATTTTACAGCCTTTGGGGGGTTAATGACCATGTCCCGGATATCCCTGGCATCATCTTACGAGATGGCCACGACCTGAGCACGGGGTGTAGGCGTACTCCCGTGTATAACTCACTTAAAGTGGTGTGTCTATTGATCTTTAACCCGGATACGTTCCGGGCTACTGAACGCATAAGTAACATGTAATTCGTTCACAAGATTATAATATTAAATAATTCTCCCAAGTTAAATAAAATGATTTATGCCACGTGCATCCAAACAAATTTTCAATCATTTTCCAAAATGAGTCAGTTGAATGTATTTACCAGTGTAAACTGACGTATTTTCCCAAAAAGACTGAATGCAGGTACTAAACGAAATTTGGCTGGATTGTCTCCTAAGCATCAATAAAAGTCTCGCAAGCTTAGGATGCCAGAAGTCTGTTGAACTATAAATGTTATTTTGTTTCGATCCGTTCTGTGGATAAACACCGGATATTGTGACTTTGATTACAATAAATAAATTCGGTTGTATCTTATTTTAAATTGCTTCCGCTGTGCATTATTATATTGTGTTGTTTGACTATTATGTTGCCAACCACGTCACGATACTCCCCCACCGGTGACACGTGGAAATCGGGGTGTGACAGGTTGGTATCAGAGCCAACTCTGAGTGAATTAAACACTAGCCTTTTGTGTTTAATCTCAGTTACACAATTGCACATATCTAAACTTCTGAGTCTAGACTTATAACGTAGGACAAATTCCACCTTATTTGGTTTTGTTTTGTCCTTTAAATTTTATATTTTTGTTATTGTTATCTCATGCTGTATTGACAGGAATAACGAGGATGCCTCCTAGATTTTTTCGAACACGAGGACGAGGAAAGGGGCCAGTAGCCGCCCCCAATGACCATGAGGCTGGACCGTCAAATGTACGAGCCCAACCTACCACGGAGAGCGAAGGTCCACGACGGAACAGGAGAAACCTGTTCGAACCAGCGAGACGATCTGTTTCGCACAGCTCCACCCCTCCGGTCCACAATTCATATGGACCACACTCGGAAGATGAGCCCAACAATCCTCTGCCTTCATATATACCACTACAAAGGTCTCTGTCCCATCATTCCTACGGGGACCCCACACCTATCTTTAGAGGCCAGTTTAATCCGGCCGATTACCTGCAAGAACCCGTGGGTTTCAACCCACTAGGGCCAGACGATCACTTCTCTGGTGATCAAGCTGACGATATGGATGAGGATACTGACCCCATCATGCCGGCAAGTGGAACCCCGAACCATCCGATCGAGATCTCCGACGGATCCTCCTTTCACGGATCGCCCTATGGTGGTCCAGATAGTTTCCAAACCCTGTTCGATCAACACCAGTGGTATTATACACCATCACACCACTCGTCGTCACGTGGGCAGCATCAGCAGCAGCATTCTCAGCAGCAGCAGGAGCCACAGCCACAGCCGCATCATCAAGATTCATCTGAGGATCACCGCTTTGTGGCAGTTACGCCACCACCTCCACCGCCACCAGTTCAACCGCCACCTCCTCAACCGCCAAGGCGTAGGAGAACCGGTGCCCGCATGTCGGTGAGACCAGGGGACTTTCATTTTAGCTCCCCACGACAGTCAAGTGCAAGTCACTACCCGCCTCATCAGGAGGACCCACAAATGGGTGGGCCTTCGCAGCCAGTTTTTCAACAGCCACCGCCCATGGGTTTTGAAAACCCAATACCAGCGTACACGGGTCCAAGTAATTACAACCCGTTTGAACCACCAGCTTACCACAACTACGGATACGCTGAGACAGATCCTTATATGGAAGCAGCAAATTATAACGCCCTCAATGCCCAAGGACCCTACGGAGATCCATGGGGGGTAAGCTACCCGAATCAGGGGTACCCAATACCTCCCAGGCCTATCATTAGAACGCAGTCGCAGCCGCCACGATTTTCTCCCCCAGAACGGGAGGAAATTCTACATAGATTGAATCAGGTTGAGCGGGAAGCTCGCCGCGACCGCCAAGAGAAGCAGACCTTCTTCCAGGGATTAATAGGACTGCTCAAGGGAAAGAACAAGAAGGATTATTAAATCCTCCCAACTGTTGTTGAGCCCCTGCGTGGGCATATTTGGTTGTTAAGCCCCTACGTGGGTGTGTATGTTTGTTTGTGTGTATTGACCCCTGCGTGGGTCTATCTTTCCATAAACCCCTACGAGGGTATGTTGTATGTTTAGTCCCTGCGTGGACTTATGTTTGTTTAAGTCCCTACATGGACAATTGTTGGTGTGTTAGTCCCTACGAGGACTTGTGTCTTTCTGTAAGACCCCTACGTGGGCATGTCTTCTGTAAGACCCCTGCGTGGGCATGTTGGTATGTTTTAGCTCCTGCGTGGGCAAATTTCATGTGTAAAAGACCCGTTTAGGGCGATATGTAATATAGTGATAAATTAATGGAGTGTTATTTTTATAAATTTCATGTTTGCCATTTGTGCATAAATAAGTTATAAATTAAATAAATAAATAAAAAAAATCATTCCTTTTAAATTAATCTGCCTATATAATTATTTGATTAAGGATCTTAAAGTGTGAAACCTAGCCTCGTGTCAAATATAAGACCTGGCCAAAATGGTAAGACCGGTTTAAAAGATTCAAATCCCTGTTAACATCTTAAAACATGTTAACACTCCTGGCAGAAGTGATTCGTTAAAAATCACATGTCATTCTTAAATGAATAAGGATTCTTTAGAAGATTCCTAATCCAGTTTAATGATCTCTGAATCCTGGATTTACATCATCAATTAAGATGATCATATTTAACCATACGTGGTAATATAGTGCCTACGGGCCTTGCTTATTTCTACATGAGCCAAAAGACAGTGGTAGCTATGACTCCCTGTCTAATAAAGGTAATGAACTAGGTTCAAACCTTAAAAGTCTTGATTCTCTGAAATCATAGTTTATGAAATAGTCCATGTGACCAAGCCTTATGTGCTAATATATATATAGTTATTGTTTGTGTTTAGGATAAATTTTAATTAAAATCCTAAATTAACACGATTAACAAGTTAACCAAATATGGTCTCTGTTTACCATGGTTAACGAATTACCCTAAGGGGTAATTCCATAATAAACTCCCAAATAAAATATTGTTCTTGTTTTCTGCAACAGCTCAATTCAAATTGCTGACTCAAATGAAATAAATAGCCATCCAGTGGAGCCGAATGAGAACGCCCAGATTACATTAACGGGTGCTAAACTAAAAGCAATCATAGATGGCGCTATCACCCAGGCTTTGAATAGACAGTATGAGGAATACAGTGATACTCGAAGTAGGACCCACTCTGCATCACATTCAAAGCCCAGGACACATTCTGAGGCTCATAACAAGCCTCCTCCCAAGAAGAATGGACCCAAGAAAGACGGTGATGACCGTCAGTCCACCAACAATCAAAGTGACCCATCTCAGCATATAGTACTGCATCAAGGACCCCGTAACAAGGGTTGCACTTACAAGTACTTCGTGTCTTGTAAACCCAGGGATTTTACTGGGGAAAAAGGGGCCGTCGACTGTATGACATGGCTGGATGAAATGGACACGGTGGTGGATATCAGCGGGTGCGCTGAAGGGGATATAGTTAAGTTTGTGTCACAGTCCTTCAAGGGTGAAGCATTGGCATGGTGGAGATCTCTAATGGAGGCCTCCGGAAAGATCCCGTTGTATAGCATATCGTGGGATCAATTCATTGCCCTAATCAAGGAAAATTTCTGCCCTCAACACGAGGTGGAGAAGATAGAATCTGACTTTCTATCCTTGGTGATGAAGAACCTCGATTGTCAAGCTTATCTGACAAGCTTCAATACACTGTCTCGGTTGGTTCCCTACCTGGTAACCCTGGAGCCAAAAAGAATCGCTCGCTTTATTGGTGGTTTGGAACCCGAAATCAAGTCCAGTGTAAAAGCTTCTCGGCCAGTTACCTTCAGGTCTGTAACTGACCTTTCCTTATCCCTCACTCTGGATGCGGTCCGGCAGAGATCGCAGAGGAATAAGGCGGCCGAGAAGAGGAAGCATGAAGATGATGGTTCGCGTAGATCGAACAAGAAGCACCGTGGGAGCGGTGATCACAAGAAAGGATCGGAGTCAAAGAAAGATGGGCATCGTTCTGGAGAGAAGCCCACATGCAAAACTTGCAAGAAACAACACTTTGGAAAGTGCAGACTCGAATCAAACTCGAATAACGAATCAAGGTCTTTTGCTTGTGGTTTGTGCAAGTCCAAGGAACACAAAACCTTGGATTGTAAGAAGATGAAAGATGCAACGTGCTACCGTTGCAATGAAAAGGGCCACATAAAGACTAACTGCCCTAAGTACAACAAGAAGCCTGAGGAGGCTAAGAAGACTAATGCCAGAGTCTTCAGGATGGATGCGAAGGAGGCTGTGCAGGATGATAACGTCATAACAGGTACTTTCCTTGTAAATGATGTCTTTGCAAGAGTACTTTTTGACTCAGGCGCAGATAAGTCTTTCGTAGATCATAAGTTTTGTAAATTATTGAATTTACCTGTCAAAACCTTAAACGCAAACTATGAGGTAGAATTAGCAGATGGTACCATAGAAACCGTCTCTACTGTGTTAGATGGATGTGTTATATCCATTAAGAATCATTCTTTTCCTCTGTCTCTACTTCCCTTTAAGTTAGCTGGTTTTGACATAGTTCTGGGTATGGACTGGTTATCTCATAACCAGGCCCAAATCGTCTGTAACATGAAGCAAGTAGTGATAAAGACTCCGTCTGGTGAGTCACTTACCATTCGGGGAGATACCCAGTATGGACTACTTGAGCACGTGACTATGCTCAAGGCTTCAAAGTGTTTGAAGAAGGGGTGTGTCATCTACATGGCACAGGTGATTATTGATGAGCCCAAACCAAAGTTAGAAGACATCCCTGTCATCTCTGAATACCCAGAAGTGTTTCCTGAAGATCTACCTGGGTTACCACCAGATAGATAAGTCGAATTCAGGATCGATATCATCCCCGGAGCAGCACCTGTTGCTAGAGCTCCATAAAGATTGGCACCCACAGAAATGAAGGAGTTGCGGACGCAGCTAGATGAACTGCTAGCTAAGGGTTTCATTCGACCTAGTTCATCTCCTTGGGGAGCGCCAATTCTGTTTGTCAAGAAGAAGGATGGGTCGATGCGTCTGTGCATCGACTATCGCGAACTTAATAAAGTCACGATCAAGAATATATATCCATTGCCCAGGATTGACGATTTGTTCGATCAGCTTCAAGGGGCAAGTTACTTCTCAAAGATTGACCTGAGGTCAGGCTACCATCAGTTGAAGGTTAAGGATGAAGACGTCCACAAGACTGCATTTAGGACTCGCTACGGTCACTACGAGTTCCTAGTGATGCCTTTTGGGCTCACCAATGCACCAGCCGCGTTCATGGATCTCATGAATCGCGTCTGCAAACCTTACTTAGATAAATTTGTTATCGTCTTCATCGATGACATCCTTATTTATTCTAAGAATCAAGCTGACCATGAGAAACACCTTCGTTGTATTCTCAAACTCCTACATCGGGAGAAGCTCTATGCCAAATTCTCTAAGTGTGAATTTTGGTTACGAGAAGTCCAATTTCTTGGACACGTGGTCAGTGAGCGTGGTATCCAAGTGGATCCCGCTAAAGTTGAAGCTGTTATGAATTGGCAAGAGCCAAAGACGCCTACGGAGATTCGTAGCTTCCTGGGATTGGCAGGATATTACAGGCGTTTTATTGAAAAATTTTCAAGGATTGCTGCACCCCTAACTTCCTTGACCAAGAAGAAAGTAAAGTTCGTTTGGGGCCCTAAGCAGCAAGAGTCCTTCGATGTTTTGAGACAAAAGTTGAGCAACGCTCCTGTGCTTACATTACCTGAAGGCGCTGAAGAATTCGTAGTTTACTGTGACGCATCACACACTGGCATGGGGTGTGTGCTTATGCAGAAGGGCAAGGTTATTGCCTATGCATCACGGCAGTTAAAGGTGCACGAAAAGAATTACACCACCCATGACTTGGAGTTGGGTGCCGTTGTGTTCGCACTAAAACTGTGGAGGCATTATCTTTACGGAATCAAGTTTGTGATCTATTCTTATCACAAGAGCCTCCAGCATCTGTTCAATCAGAAAGAATTAAACATGAGGCAACGCCGTTGGATGGAGACCTTGAATGACTATGATTGTGAAATCAAGTACCATCCCGGCAAGGCGAATGTAGTCGCCGATGCCTTGAGCAGAAAGGAAAGGGTTAAACCCATTCGAATCAATGCCAAGCGCATGGAAATAAAGAACAGTTTGATAGAAAGGGTGTTAACTGCACAGAAGGAAGCTGTGTTGGAAGCTAACTATCCTAATGAAAAGTTAGGAGTAACTGAGGAGCAGTTAACTCTTAGCAAGGACGGAATTCTGCGATTAAATGGATGAATATGGGTTCCAATTTTTGGAGGACTTCGTGATGTCATCCTCCAAGAAGCCCATAGTTCCAAATACTCCGTTCATCCTGGAGCTGATAAGATGTACCAGGATTTAAAGGCAAATTATTGGTGGATAGGCTTGAAAAAGTCTGTAGCCGCCCATGTAGCAAAATGCTTGACATGTGCGCAAGTCAAAGCCGAGCATCAGAAACCGTCAGGTTTGCTACAACAGCCTGAACTTCCTACGTGGAAGTGGGAGATGGTAACTATGGATTTTATTACCAAGTTACCCAAGACAAGGAAAGGAAATGATACGATATGGGTTATAGTTGACCGACTGACTAAGTCAGCTCATTTCTTACCCATCAAGGAGACTTATAGCTCCGATATGTTAGCCCAGTTATACGTTGATAAGATTGTAGCCTTACACGGCATACCTATAGCTATTATCTCTGATAGAGATACTAGGTACACGTCACATTTTTGGAAGAGCTTCCAGCAATCTTTGGGCACACGTCTGAACTTTAGTACGGCTTACCATCCTCAGACAGACGGTCAGAGTGAGCGTACTATTCAAACGTTGGAAGACATGCTACGCGCATGTGCGATCGATTTGGGAGGTAGCTGGGATAAGAACCTACCATTGATCGAATTCTCCTACAACAATAGCTACCATACCAGCATTAAGGTTGCGCCTTTGGAGGCATTATACGGTAGAAAGTGTAGATCGCCAGTTTGCTGGGCGGAAGTTGGAGAAGTCCAGTTATCAGGACCAGAGATCGTGTTCGAAACAACGGACAAGATTGTCCAGATTCGTAACAATCTCCAAGCTGCCCGGAATAGGCAGAAGAGTTACGCTGATCCAAATCGTAAGGATTTTCATTTCGAAGTGGGTGAAAAAGTCCTACTTAAAGTGTCACCCTGGAAAGGGGTGATGCGATTTGGTAAGAAAGGCAAGCTAAGCCCGAGATACATAGGACCTTTCGAGGTTATCGAACGTGTCGGGTCAGTTGCCTATAAGTTGAACTTACCAGAAGAGCTCAGTGGAATTCACAATGTGTTCCACATCTGCAATCTAAAGAAGTGTTCCGCTGACGATTCACATGTCATGCCACATACAGATGTGCAAATAGATAAGAGCTTAACGTTTGTGGAAAAACCTTTGTCGATTGAAGATCGACAGGTAAGGAAGCTTCGAAGAAAGCATATACCTTTTGTAAAGGTCAAATGGGATGCCCGTAGGGGTCCCGAATACACGTGGGAGGTTGAATCCACGATGAAAGAAAAGTACCCTTACTTATTTCAGTAAATCTCGGGTCGAGATTTATTTTAAGGGGGTGAGGATGTAACATCTCGAAAATTCACGTCCTATAATGTGTTGACACGTGTCATAATGTCTAAACGTGTGAAAGAAATATTATAGAAGGACTAAAGTTGACAAACGTGGAAAGTATGTGAATATACGTATTCTAAGTGTCAACTGTGAATAATTATATTATATATTACCCCTGCACGATGCTCATACCTTCAAACGAATAAATCATGGATCATACGAAGCTAAATGTGTGTGATTTCAAACTACAGGGACCAAATGTGTCAACATGTTTAATTTATAACTCTGAGTGACCTTTTGACGAACCCGAAGCTTTGTAAATATTAATTATGCTCACGAGAATGCACCATAAAAATTTCATAAAGTTTCGTTAACGTATGAGAAAGTTATGATCAAATTCGTGTGCGAAGCGTTAAAGCGTAAACGTCGAAAGTTAGGACTTTTCGGGTGAAAATAAAGTTACCCGGGGACTTGGCAAAGTGGGTATATGATTTAAGGCCTTAGTGGATCAATTGTGGAGGTTTAAAGTGCAATAAATCAGTAACTATTCGAGTTTTGAAGAGACAAGGGCTGAATCGCAAACAAAAATCAAAAACCTGATCTGCATGGGGGTCGCGCTGCGCGACGGGTCCCTCGCGCTACGCGAGGGTGTGCCCAGCTCCGAAAAATTCGCTGATGGTCTGCCATTGCATATTTTCGCGACCTCTACTCGTTTTTCCACTTCTCATGGCCCCTAAAACACCTCCTAAGCCCTAGGACACCTGTTGATTGTTTGTGGGCACTCATAGACTTGTTTGTCAATGATTTGTGGTGATTGAAACCATTATAAATAGCCCTTCAAAGTCACAAACATTCTCACACCTTCATCTGATCATTTGGAGCCTTTCTGGAGCTAAGGAACTCTCCCAACTGATCATAAGTCGTGCATAGGACCCTTGTAAGTGTTCTAATCCTTTCTTGTTTCAGTTTAGCTTAGTTAATTAGCTAAAAGTCAAACCGTCGTAATTACGGTTTGACTTCGAGATTAGTCAATAATGGCTCAGTCAAATCTCGAATTAAAAGTAGTTATAAGTTGGTATTTATGTGGGTAATAAAACCCCAAAAGGGTTTCCCCTGATCACCACTTTAACTAGTTCAAAAGTCGGGTCAAACATATACTTAAAAAGTCAACAGAATTCTTAAAAGGTCATTTATGCATAATTAGCTATCTAGGCCATGTATAACCTGTTTGATTATTGTTATAACTTAGTAATTAGTGTAAGAACATGTCCAAACCTGTTCGACCCGACTATTTCCTGTTTAGACCCGGTTCGGAACCGAAAGTCACATAGTTTGACTTTCACTTTGACTTTCAGTTCTGACCCATTTAGGCATATTTTAGAAATGCCACAGAGCTTAAATTGGACTAGGTTACATGTTAGAACAACCCTCTGTGATCATGCACCTCGGTTCATTAGTTATCCAATTAATATGCAAGTTTCCGTTAATTGTTCATATGTTGACCGTTATGCCCTTATTACCTTAAAACATGATTTATAAAAATGTAAAAGTGTAGAAACCTTGAATATTGATATATAAACTTGTATGCAAAATTTGACATCAGTTTGACTTGTAGATTAAGAGTTATGCTCATTAGCGTAATTACGGTGCTTTATGTTAATAAAATGGCGTAATTAGCGTATAGCCTAATTAAACATACTTTTTGGTATCAAACGAATTACCCACTGATGTAATATATTATTTTGGGAATTTTAAAGATTTTTAATTAATTTTAGGCTGAGCATAACTCATAGTCGTAGGCTTAATTCGGTAATTGTCGGTTTTGCCCTTACGGGCCATAAAATGAGTTTTACACATCTAAACGACTCCAAACCTTTTGCCACTGATTAGTTATGATAAATGAATTATTTTAAGCCTTCTGGAAATATAAAAATATCAGACTTAAGTATCGAACCCGGTAATGGCCTTTAATCGCCTTATTTAGCGTTATTAGCGCATAGTATGTTTTAAAATCATATTGGACATACCCGGGTTGATACCTACTGATATAAGAAGCAAATTATCATATTTTAACAGTAAGCAAAAGTTGATAAACTCAGACTTCAGTTTTGAGCTTGTCGGCTTATGTGAAATTACCAAAATACCCCTACGGGGCCTAGTTTGGTTAAAAATGATAAGTTTCACATACATGCTTTAGCCTACTGTTAAAACTCATCAAATTGAGTATGTTTGCTGATTACATCAGACCTGTAACTCAGTTAGACATTTAAACTCTCTTACAAACTTTAAAATGACCAAACTACCCCTACGGGGCATAGTTTGTGTTTAAATTAGTTTGGAGCATAAGGAAAGACACCTTACTGATGTCACAACATATTTGAGACAAAATTAACTTAGGAAATCTGTATATAGCTCTCATGACTACCCGTCACGCTTATTACGCGTACGGTTCGGTTTATGTAACAAGTTTACATAAATTAGCCGAAACGGGTCAAACCTTAACGGTTTTATCTCAAAATCCAGAATGTGAATAGTAAACCCATATTAAACAAGTCTTAAAACTTGTCGGGTCTAAATCACATTCTATCCGGTCTTCGCCTAATCGTGCGTACGAACCGTATCTTCGAAACTAGCCGGTCTAAGCGTAAGCTTAATTTAAGACCCGCTAGGATTCTAATAGGTTATATTTAACCTTCGTTCCAGATTAGGAGAACCAGTAAAATATACTTGCTATTCTGCTTATTGTGATTTATACTTGCATCAGGTAAATACTTTTAACTTATTTTCCCTATACGGGCTTGGGTTACGGTACATAGCGTACCACTTGATCGGGCATCAAATCTCCACGTTTAGTGGGTAGTTGAATAATTTGATCGGCTCGTTTTAAACAGATTTGTTTACTTTACAGCCTTTGGGGGGTTAATGACCATGTCCCGGATATCCCTGGCATCATCTTACGAGATGGCCACGACCTGAGCACGGGGTGTAGGCGTACTCCCGTGTATAACTCACTTAAAGTGGTGTGTCTATTGATCTTTAACCCGGATACGTTCCGGGCTACTGAACGCATAAGTAACATGTAATTCGTTCACAAGATTATAATATTAAATAATTCTCCCAAGTTAAATAAAATGATTTATGCCACGTGCATCCAAACAAATTTTCAATCATTTTCCAAAATGAGTCAGTTGAATGTATTTACCAGTGTAAACTGACGTATTTTCCCAAAAAGACTGAATGCAGGTACTAAACGAAATTTGGCTGGATTGTCTCCTAAGCATCAATAAAAGTCTCGCAAGCTTAGGATGCCAGAAGTCTGTTGAACTATAAATGTTATTTTGTTTCGATCCGTTCTGTGGATAAACACCGGATATTGTGACTTTGATTACAATAAATAAATTCGGTTGTATCTTATTTTAAATTGCTTCCGCTGTGCATTATTATATTGTGTTGTTTGACTATTATGTTGCCAACCACGTCACGATACTCCCCCACCGGGCCCACCGGTGACACGTGGAAATCGGGGTGTGACACCCGGAGGGACACGGTCGAAGCAAACTTTAAACCGATCCAACTTCGGTTTGAGTTCACGCCACTTGTGTTGGCATGTGTTTAAATTGTGACGCGCATTCCCAACGTGTTTTTGGTATTGCTGAAACGCCCGTCTCCAATACGCGGTTTGACCGCGTTATAGAGTACGTCGTGCATCGACAATCGATGTCACAAGTGCGATTTCCTCTTCCTCTGTCCAACGCACCATGTTCGGTTGAAGATTTGTTGTTTGGTGTAGGTTTGGTTGAAGATTTGTTGTTTGGTGTGGGTTTGGATTTGTTATTTGGCGTGGACAAAATGAAGTTTGGGATGGGAATTTATAGGTAAAAAATTGTAAATTTTTAAATTATTTTATGCGACAAAGGCGATGGTTAGAATCGGTGAAAGATTTCGACTGTGAAATACACTATCACCTCGGGAGGGCAAACGTGGTGGCGGATGCCCTAAGCAGAAAGACAGATTATGCTCCGATACGAGTACGATCATTACAACTCATTGTGACCTCGGGCTTACTTGAACAAATCCGAGGGGCGCAAGATGAAGCAGTAAAGACGGAAAACTGGAGAAAGGAAAGGATTGTTGGCCAAGTTAAGGATCTCGAAGTAGGAAACCACGGTTTGAAAACGCGTTTCAATAGAATTTGGGTTCCTAACACATGTGGAGTTAAAAAGCTTCTACTTGACGAGGCTCATAAATCCCGATATTCAATTCATCCGGGTGCGACCAAGATGTACAATGATCTGAAACAAAATTATTGGTGGCCTGGAATGAAGAGGGATGTGGCGAAGTATGTGGAAAAATGCTTGACATGTCTACAAGTCAAAGCGGAGCACCAAAAACCTTACGGCAAACTCCAACCATTAGAAATCCCGGTTTGGAAATGGGAACATATTACAATGGACCTATTAATCAAATTGCCTAAAACAAATCGTGGTTTCGATGCCATATGGGTAGTGGTGGATAGATTGACGAAAAGTGCTCACTTCATTCCGATTCGTGAGACTTATACGTCAGAAAAGATGTCAGAAGTTTACACTAATGAGATAATAGCACGTTATGCAGTACCGGTATCCATCGTGTCAGATAGGGATACCCGGTTCACTTCAAATTTCTGGCGAGATTTCCAAGAGCAAATGGGAACCAAATTGTTCATTAGCACTGCGTACCATCCTCAAACAGATGGACAGAGTGAAAGAAAAATACAAACATTGGAGGACATGTTACGGGCGTGTATAATCGATTTTGGAGGAAGTTGGGATGTTTACCTACCATTAGTCGAGTTTTCGTATAACAACAGCTACCATGCTAGTATTAAGATGGCACCGTACGGAATGCTCTATGGTAGGAAATGTCGAACCCCGGTATGTTGGGGTGAAGTGGGTCCATGTGAATTAGCCCACCAAGATGTAGTACGAGCCACTAATGAAAAGATTGATGTGGTTCGGGCACACTTGAAAGCGGCCCAAGATAGACAAAAGGCGTATGCTGACAAAAGGAACATGCCAATCGAATTCCAGGTTGGCGACAAGGTTATGCTGAAAGTATCGCCGTGGAAGGGGATAATACGATTCAGAAAAAGAGGAAAGTTGAGCCCAAGATTTATTGGGCCATTCAGAATCACTGAACGGGTTGGTAAAGTAGCTTATCGTCTCGAATTACCCGAGGAGTTGAGTGGGATTCATAGCACGTTCCCCGTGTCACATCTCCGAAAATGTTTGGCAGACGAAACTGCTCGTATCCACTACGATGATATCGAGGTGGATAACAGCCTCAACTATGCAGTAAAACCAATTGCGATTTTAGATGGTAAACAGAAGAGTTTGAGGAACAAAGTGATTAATCAAGTCAAGGTCAAATGGGAGCATAGGAAAGGTTCGGACACTACGTGGGAGTCCGAAGAGGAGATGCGACGTCTCCACCCTACATTATTTGGTACGTACTTCGGTTTCGGGGACGAAACCATTTTAAGGGGGTGGACTTGTAACACCCCGAAAATATAAAACTTTATATTAGAATTATAAAGTATAAATAAATGAGAATTTACTAACTAGGAATTTTAACCTAGTTAGTTACAAGACTAGAAATAGCTTATAATAGGGTTAAAAGCTACTAAACTATATGTTGAACAAAGAAGAGGGGCCTAAGTTGTTAAAATTGAAACTTAATTAGATGAAACAAACAAAAAAATAAACCAAACACCCCAAATAGAGGTGTCTGGTCGATTAGAAGAAAGAGCAGGTCGACCCCCATGCTCCAAACCCTAAAAATTCACTAAAAGTCTCAAATTGGAGGTGCAAATCTGGTCCAAAACAAAAATCGAGCATAGATTATTGATCCTCATCACAAGAGGATTACAAGGTATGTAAAATTTGATGTAAACTCTCAACTTGAAATTCTCATGAAATTGGGAAAATCTGAAATTATGGTTGCATGTGTGTCTTATGATGATTTAGGAACAACTATAGTGTCTAGGGACAAACCCTAGACAAATACAAGTTGAAATCATGTGAAATTTTAGTGAAACCTATGAACACCATTGTAGGTGATTAGTGGGTTATGTGTAATTTGATGAACACTAGGAAATAAAGTGTTAATCCAGTGTAATTTGACAATTTTGAAGTGATTTCAGAAATTTAGAAGTTAACAATTATGTAAAATGGTTGAATGATGTGAAATTAGGGCTAAGTGATAAACTAGAGATTTGATGTTTAATCATGTAAAAATCTGCCCTTAAAGTGTTTGTTGAAATGCCTCTAAGAAGGCTTAAAACTGAAATTCCAAGTTTAAACGCATAATTATGATGTTTCGGTGTATTATGCGAATTATGATTTAAAGAGAGTTCTAAACATGTCATAAATAAACTCTATAGGAACGGGCGCATGAGCGTCAAGCGGACAAGCGGGTGGCGAACCACATCTGAAAGGCCTACTTTGAAGGTATGTAACTTGACCCGTTACATTTGATGAATTGTTTATAAACTATGTGTTGTTGATTAAAAGTTGTGTTGGTTGTAGCGACTTTGTTCATTACTTAAACCGGATGTTAAGAATTGGATTGTAGTCGTTTGGTAGTCATCAAAATGGAGGATTTCCGTAGATGAACCAAACGGATCAAATAATGTCACATTGTAATGATAATATTGTAAATAAATAGAAGTGGCGTAAATGGTCACAAGAGCACGAAGCCATAGGTTTGGTAATGAAGTGCTAGTGATAATAAGCCCCGGAGTTTGCGTAATAAGCGCCTTAGGTTTACTAGTTAAATGGTAGTAAAATGGCTAAGTTAGAATGGGTCGAATAATTGCATAAGGACATATAGTCTTTCGGTCCGTAGACAAATTTTTCGGTATAAAATTTGTAATAGGCATGTCGGTAATGAATTTATAGACACATAGGAAAAAGAATCACCTAAAACGGACTTACGAGTCAAAAGTTATGGCCATTTTAAGTTGGGACTTGAATAAACTTGGAGCTGGGTTTGTTCAGCATCAGCAAAAGCAAGAGCCTGTTGAAATAGGGGCTAGGCGTCACGCGAGCCCCCTTGGCGTCGCGCGACGACCTCATTCCGGAATTTTATTTTTTTTCTTTAATGTTGACCCATGGGACTTGTTTGTATACATTTTAACTTGATCAAAACTAACTTTTGTTGTGGTTTTGATCTTAGGTGATGATGGAAACTAACCGGAAGATGATCGAGCAAACTTTTGAAGAACCGAACACTACTTACAAGCTTCCGCAATGTGTTAAATCTTTAATAGACTTTGTTTATGGGTTGTAAACAATTGTTAAACAACTTTTGAGATGTTTTAACTTAGTCGTTAGTTGACTAAGGTTTATGCTACTTATGAACTTCTTTAAAGAAAGTTATGTTAATTTAAGTAACTTTTATTTACAATGGTAAAATCTATTATTAAAATCAAGTAAAATTAGACGGGTGTTACAAGTTGGTAATCAGAGCTTAAGGTTGTCAACAAAGTGTCCGGTTCAAGCTTGATCGATCGTCCGGTAAGAATTAACTTATTATGTTAACAAATTATGTCTTATGTAAGAATGAGAAAGGAATTGATGTGCATGGGAAGAGCGTGTTAACACACTCAAACCCGGAAAGTGCATTAAATGTGAACGGTTAAAGCAAGTTGAGAACTTGGCTGAATCGAAACAAATAAAGCAATGTTATGAATGAAATGTTTAACGTTTAAATGTAAACATTTCAGTTTCAAGATGTCAAAAGGAAGTAATAATGATCCGGTGCCGACAAGCACCGAACAAATGAAAGAGATAATTGCCGAAGAAGTAGGAAAGGCAATTGAAGGCAGTCTAACTGGGTTTATAGACAAGATTCAAAGCACGGTGTTGTCGCTTGTTAAAGAGCGAGTTAAAAGGTTGGAGGATAGTGTCAACCTTATAAAAGAAAAATCGGGAGAACGCAAAGGGTGTTCGTACAAGGAATTCATGGCGTGTAAACCGCCAATCTATAACGGGGAGGTCAACCCGATAATATGTCAAAGATGGTTAAGTGATGTCGAAGGGGTATTTGAACGGACCCATTGTGAAGTAGGTGACTTTGTCGCTTACGGAACGGGTCAATTGAGGGGCCAAGCCAAGGATTGGTGGGACAATAAGAAGAAGGAAATAGGAGCCGAAGCGGCAAGGGACATGACTTGGGATGAGTTTAAGGTGCCGTTCCTTAAACACCACAGCCCCAAGGCAGTTATCAATAGGATCAAAGAGGAATTTATTCAGTTAAGACAAAAGGGAGAATCAATTGATAAAATCACGGGTATCTTCATGGATAAGCTGAGATTCTGTGACGAGTTAGTCACCACTGAAGAGCAAAAGATATACTATTATTACAACATGCTGAGTGCCGAGTACCGGGAGTTTATGACTCCGTCAAAATATGAAACTCTCACAGAAATCATCAACACCGCCCGGGAGCGGGAAATTGAGTTAAAGAAACAAGTTGAAAGGGGCGAGCGGAGGGCACAAGATGTGAATCCAAGCCCTACAAAGAAAGCTAGAACTGCCGAATCAGGGAAGAAAGTAGAGGCTAAAGGCGGGTCGCCAAGCTGTAAAGTATGTGGAAAGGGGCACAAGGGTGAGTGCCGCTTCAAAGACAAGCCTTGTCCGGTATGTGGGAAGACGGGGCACACCGCATCACTTTGCCCCGGAAAAGTTTCTGTTTGTTACAAATGCTATCAACCCAGTCACAAGAAGTCTGAATGCCCCGAGTTGGTGGGAAAGAGAGACAAAAAAGAGTCTCCAACAGAAGCTCCCAAAGCGAAGGCTAGATCCTTCCAACTTACCGCGGCTGAAGCGAAAATAGAACCCGATGTGGTTTAAGGTATATTCACAATTAACTCAATTCCAGCACGTGTATTGTTTGATACGGGTGCGAATAAATCCTTCATTTCGCATGGATTTATTCGACATCCTTCATTTGTATTGACGAAATTATCTGTGCCCTTAGAAGTTGAAATAGGGGACAATAAAAGTTTTATAGTTTGTGATGTTTGTCGAGGCTGCAAATTAAGCATCGACGATGAGGAATACTTAATAGACCTAATCCCGATGTCAATGGGGGAATTTCAAGTAGTCGTTGGGATGGATTGGCTATCTCAGCACCATGCCAAGGTCGTGTGTTTTCGTAAGGAGATAAAACTAACATCTCCGAGCGGGAAACACGTCACCATTTATGGCGAAAAAAGAGGTAACCCCATAGTGTGCTCAATGTTGAAAGCTCACAAGCTTATGAAGCGAGGATGCAAGGCATTCATGATATACGCAAATGAGCCCGAGAAAGAACCACAAAAGATTGGAGATGTACCGGTAGTACGGGATTATGAAGATGTGTTTCCGGAGGATTTACCGGGGATACCGCCTGAACGAGAAGTAGAGTTCGGGATCGAATTGATTCCGGGCGCAAAACCCGTAGCTAGAGCACCGTACCGACTCGCGCCGTCGAAATTACAAGAGTTGATGTCCCAAATTCAAGACCTGCTTGACAAGGGATTTATAAGGCCGGGTGTGTCTCCTTGGGGCGCACCGGTACTGTTCGTGAAAAAGAAAGACGGAAGCATGCGGATGTGTATAGATTACCGGGAGTTAAACAAACTCACGGTAAAGAACCGATACCCGCTTTCGAGGATAGATGATTTATTCAACCAATTACAAGGTGCGAACTGGTTTTCAAAAATTGACCTTAGATCGGGGTATCACCAATTAAAGGTCAAGGAGGAAGATGTGCCGAAGACGGCTTTCCGCACGAGATACGGACATTACGAATTCCTCGTGATGTCATTAGGGCTAACAAATGCACCCGCGGCTTTCATGGACCTCATGAACCGGGTCTGCAAGCCAATGTTGGATAAGTCGGTCATCGTGTTTATCGATGATATTTTGGTGTACTCGAAAAGCGAAGCTGAACACGCACACCACTTACAAGAGGTGTTAGAGACACTTAGACTAGAAAGGTTGTATGCAAAATTCTCTAAGTGTGCCTTTTGGTTACGAGAGGTACAATTTCTTGGTCACATCATAAGTGCCGACGGAGTATTGGTGGATCCGTCAAAGATAGAGGCCGTGTCAAAATGGAATCCCCCAAAGAACCCTTCGGAAATTAGAAGCTTTTTAGGGCTCGCGGGATACTATAGGAGATTCATTCAAGATTTCTCCAAAATTGCGTCACCGCTAACAAAGCTAACCCGGAAGGAAGAAAAGTTCATTTGGGGTGTCGACCAAGAAAGAGCGTTTCAAACGCTAAAAGAGAAGTTAACACAAGCTCTGGTACTGACATTGCCGGATGGGGTTGAAGATTTGGTGGTTTATTCGGATGCTTCACTATCGGGGCTCGGATGCGTTTTGATGCAACGAGGCAAGGTGATAGCTTATGCCTCGAGACAATTGAAGATACACGAGAAGAAATATCCCACGCACGATCTTGAGTTGGCTGCGGTGGTATTTGCCTTAAAAATATGGAGGCACTACTTATATGGGGTAAAATGCACCATATTCACCGATCACAAGAGCCTAAAATACTTCTTCGATCAGAAGGAGTTAAATATGCGACAAAGGCGATGGTTAGAAACGGTGAAAGATTTCGACTGTGAAATACACTATCACCCCGGGAGGGCAAACGTGGTGGCGGATGCCCTAAGCAGAAAGACAGATTATGCTCCGATACGAGTACGATCATTACAACTCATTGTGACCTCGGGTTTACTTGAACAAACCCAAGGGGCGCAAGATGAAGCAGTAAAGACGGAAAACTGGAGAAAGGAAAGGATTGTTGGCCAAGTTAAGGATCTCGAAGTAGGAAACCACGGTTTGAAAACACGTTTCAATAGAATTTGGGTTCCTAACACATGTGGAGTTAAAAAGCTTCTACTTGACGAGGCTCATAAATCCCGATATTCAATTCATCCGGGTGCGACCAAGATGTACAATGATCTGAAACAAAATTATTGGTGGCCTGGAATGAAGAGGGATGTGGCGAAGTATGTGGAAAAATGCTTGACATGTCTACAAGTCAAAGCGGAGCACCAAAAACCTTACGACAAACTCCAACCGTTAGAAATCCCGGTTTGGAAATGGGAACATATTACAATGGACCTATTAACCAAATTACCTAAGACAAATCATGGTTTCGATGCCATATGGGTAGTGGTGGATAGATTGACGAAAAGTGCTCACTTCATTCCGATTCGTGAGACTTATATGTCAGAAAAGATGTCAGAAGTTTACACTAATGAGATAATAGCACGTCATGGAGTACCGGTATCCATCGTGTCGGATAGGGATACCCGGTTCACTTCAAATTTCTGGCGAGATTTCCAAGAGCAAATGGGAACCAAATTATTCATTAGCACTGCGTACCATCCTCAAACAGATGGACAGAGTGAAAGAACAATACAAACATTGGAGGACATGTTACGGGCGTGTATAATCGATTTTGGAGGAAGTTGGGATGTTTACCTACCATTAGTCGAGTTTTCGTATAACAACAGCTACCATGCTAGTATTAAGATGGCACCGTACGGAATGCTCTATGGTAGGAAATGTCGAACCCCGGTATGTTGGGGTGAAGTGGGTCCACGTGAATTAGCCCACCAAGATATAGTACGAGCCACTAATGAAAAGATTGATGTGGTTCGGGCACACTTGAAAGCGGCCCAAGATAGACAAAAGGCGTATGCTGACAAAAGGAACATGCCAATCGAATTCTAGGTTGGCGACAAGGTTATGCTGAAAGTATCGCCGTGGAAGGGGATAATACGATTCAGAAAAAAGAGGAAAGTTGAGCCCAAGATTTTTTGGGCCATTCAGAATCACTGAACGGGTTGGTAAAGTAGCTTATCGTCTCGAATTACCCGAGGAGTTGAGTGGGATTCATAGCACGTTCCACGTGTCACATCTCCGAAAATGTTTGGCAGACGAAACTGCTCGTATCCACTACGATGATATCGAGGTGGATAACAGCCTCAACTATGCAGCAAAACCAATTGCGATTTTAGATGGTAAACAGAAGAGTTTGAGGAACAAAGTGATTAATCAAGTCAAGGTCAAATGGGAGCATAGGAAAGGTTCGGACACTACGTGGGAGTCCGAAGAGAAGATGCGACGTCTCCACCCTACATTATTTGGTACGTACTTCGGTTTCGGGGACGAAACCCTTTTAAGGGGGGTGGACTTGTAACACCCCGAAAATATAAAACTTTATATTAGAATTATAAAGTATAAATAAACGAGAATTTACTAACTAGGAATTTTAACCTAGTTAGTTACAAGACTAGAAATAGCTTATAATAGGGTTAAAAGCTACTAAACTATATGTTGAACAAAGAAGAGGGGCCTAAGTTGTTAAAATTGAAACTTAATTAGATGAAACAAATAAAAAAATAAACCAAACACCCCAAATAGAGGTGTCTGGTCGATCAGAAGAAAGAGCAGGTCGACCCCCATGCTCCAAACCCTAAAAATTCACTAAAAGTCTCAAATTGGAGGTGCAAATCTGGTCCAAAATAAAAATCGAGCATAGATTATTGATCCTCATCACAAGAGGATTACAAGGTATGTAAAATTTGATGAAAACTCTCAACTTGAAATTCTCATGAAATTGGGAAAATCTGAAATTATGGTTGCATGTGTGTCTTATGATGATTTAGGAACAACTATAGTGTCTAGGGACAAACCCTAGACAAATACAAGTTGAAATCATGTGAAATTTTAGTGAAACCTATGAACACCATTGTAGGTGATTAGTGGGTTATGTGTAATTTGATGAACACTAGGAAATAGAGTGTTGATCTAGTGTAATTTGACAATTTTGAAGTGATTTCAGAAATTTAGAAGTTAACAATTATGTAAAATGGTTGAATGATGTGAAATTAGGGCTAAGTGATAAACTAGAGATTTGATGTTTAATCATGTAAAAATCTGCCCTTAAAGTGTTTGTTGAAATGCCTCTAAGAAGGCTTAAAACTGAAATTCCAAGTTTAAACGCATAATTATGATGTTTCGGTGTATTATGCGAATTATGATTTAAAGAGAGTTCTAAACATGTCATAAATGAACTCTATAGGAACGGGCGCAGGAGCGTCAAGCGGACTAGCGGGTGGCGAACCACGTTTGAAAGGCCTACTTTGAAGGTATGTAACTTGATCCGTTACATTTGATGAATTGTTGATAAACTACGCGTTGTTGATTAAAAGTTGTGTTGGTTGTAGCGACTTTGTTCATTACTTAAACCGGATGTTAAGAATTGGATTGTAGTCGTTTGGTAGTCATCAAAATGGAGGATTTCCGTAGATGAACCAAACGGGTCAAATAATGTCACATTGTAATGATAATATTGTAAATAAATAGAAGTGGCGTAAATGGTCACAAGAGCACGAAGCCATAGGTTTGGTAATGAAGTGCTAGTGATAATAAGCCCCGGAGTTTGGGTAATAAACGCCTTAGGTTTACTAGTTAAATGGTAGTAAAATGGCTAAGTTAGAATGGGTCGAATAATTGCATAAGGACATATAGTCTTTCAGTCCGTAGACAATTTTTTCGGTATGAAATTTGTAATAGGCATGTCGGTAATGAATTTACAGACACATAGGAAAAAGAATCACCTAAAACGGACTTACGAGTCAAAAGTTATGGCCATTTTAAGTTGGGACTTGAATAAACTTGGAGCTGGGTTTGTTCAGCATCAGCAAAAGCAAGAGCCTGTTGAAATAGGGGCTAGGCGTCACGCGAGCCCCCTTGGCGTCGCGCGACGCCCTCATTCCGGAATTTTATTTTTTTTCTTTAATGTTGACCCATGGGACTTGTTTGTATACATTTTAACTTGATCAAAACTAACTTTTGTTGTGGTTTTGATCTTAGGTGATGATGGAAACTAACCGGAAGATGATCGAGCAAACTTTTGAAGAACCGAACACTACTTACAAGCTTCCGCAATGTGTTAAATCTTTAATAGACTTTGTTTATGGGTTGTAAACAATTGTTAAACAACTTTTGAAATGTTTTAACTTAGTCGTTAGTTGACTAAGGTTTATGCTACTTATGAACTTCTTTAAAGAAAGTTATGTTAATTTAAGTAACTTTTATTTACAATGGTAAAATCTATTATTAAAATCAAGTAAAATTAGACGGGTGTTACAGATTCCCTTGTTCCGGCGATCATAAAACTATTTTTGGACATATTGTCGTAAAAATTCTATAAGTTGCGTTATTGGCATTTTCCAATGATGTCTGGATAACGCGTTCATTGACTCGGAACTATTAGATGTCATATAATGATATCTTTTTCCTGGACAATGTGCTCTTGACCATTTCTCAAACCTAATATTTATAAGAATGTTCTGTATTCTTGGAACTGCGGCACATAGCACGTCGAACGATTCTTGAAAATCGGATATCCTGTAAGATTTGCAAGTCTTCAACCAAAGAGACTCGTGTTCCTTTTTTTGTTTGACGGTAAACGAAGGTTGACCATCAGATGCCGACAAAACAACCCGTGAAAGGCTTGCGGAAACACGTCCCGTACCGCTAAATGTATAGAATTTGCATGGTCAGAAATGATCACCAAATCTGGATGCTCACCAATTCAATCTTTGAGTTTTGATAGGAACCAGGTCCACGAGTTACCATCTTCAGATTTACCAATGCCATAACCAATAGGCAAAATCTGATTGTTTGCATCCATGCCAACAGCCAAAAACATTGTTCCTTTAAACTCACCTTTCAAGTGGGTCGCGTCTATGATAATGACTGTGTCAAGTTTATGAGAAAGCTCCGAATCTAAAAGCAATATGATATTATTAAAATTCTTTGTCAAATTTAATTATTTTATTTCATTTAAATGTAACGTTTACTATAGTTTTTTTGATTAAATGTCCAACTACTAAAAAATTTAATGTTTCACTTGCCACGACACCTTTGGCGACAAATACCATTTCAAAACGACTATCTGAATTAGTCAATATGTACGTCACTGTGCCAGGATTAGCCTTCTCCAAGTTAAACAAGTAGATAGGAAGTTCGACAAAAGAACTTGTTGAACTTCCCTGCAAAAGTTCTAATGTGTTGCATCTTCCTCGCCACGCTTGCATGTATGATAAATTAACATGTTCTTTTATTCTAAAATCCTTTACAATTTTGGTGCAATGGTATATGCTACCACTGTCTAGTAATTGTTCTTTTAATAGGCTACCCACCACCTGTGGGTTTGCCTGACGCATGTGTGGATGTGTCTGCATCTTAGAACTTGTATGTTTATTGTTAAAATGTTTAACATAGAAAACATCACAAGACTACCGACTAGCTGCCCTAAAATTCCACTCACAATTTTTGTCAACACAAGATACTTCATAACGAGTGGTTGATGATCTGTCTACTTTATACGAAAAAACATTCAGACATACACATTTTTCCAAATTCAATTTTCATTTCCTGCTTGTTACGAAAAGTATAATTGTCGTAAAAATGACATTTATTTTTAGACAGACAAATATCATTATCATTTAATTCCGGTTTATCTGTTGCGTTAAATTCATCAGTAGGAAAAGCAAAATCATTTAAATCGGGACATTTGAAATAGTTGTAAGGAGCATAAGAAGATGAACCAACGGCAACTTCTTGCACCACATATAATTTAAACAACTCGTAAGGATTTCTTTCAGCAAGGTTGAAAAAAAAAAGAAAGATCAAAATCGTCAATTATATCAATAGGATCGGTAAAGGCTGACATTTTGTAAGATTATTGTGTGATGTTTCAGAAACCACACAAATCACTAACATTTTTAAAAAATGTATTATATGAAATTGTTGTAAGAGTTTCAAAGCTACGTCTAAATAAATATGCTTTAACTACGTATTCAAGCTTCCCATCAACGATTCCACTTGCCACCAGTGTAAATGACAAATCTGACAGCTATTTCACTTGAAGGTAAAAGTTGAAGACAAAAGCAGTTGATAGTAAAAAATGCTGATAAATTTTGGTGGGTAATGGGTCCCTATAACTGAAAAAACGAATAAATCTTTTATATTACCGGGTTTTAGCTTAAAGCGTCGGGACACTCATGGGATGCGTCTGTGTACGGACAGTTGTATGGAAAGTGGCTTTATGAATCAGCGACGCATGGGAAGCATCGGCAAAGGCCTTCGAAAAACTGACACTCGGGATGCGTCCAGCGACGCATGGGAAGCGTCGGCAAAGGCCTTCGAAAACTGACACACGGGAGGCGTCAGCATGCTTCAGCGACGCATGGGAGGCGTCTGAAAAGAGGCGTCGGAACTAGCGATGGGAGAGGGCTGCGCCAGGCGCTTGGCAAGGAGCCGAACGCAAGCAGTTAGGGAGGCGTCCGGGAGACACCTCCGATGCGTCCGCCTTCTGGAATGCCACGTGTCAATCACCTAATCAAAGACGCAAGAACAAGACCTGTAGACGCATCACGTGCATCGGGATCAGTGATGCACTGTTCCACCGACGCAGGAGGTGGCCATTTTGGTAAGTCAAATTGGTCTTTGGCCAATTTCGTAATTTTCCCTATATTTTTTTTTATTTTCCTATCATTCTTTCATATTTGTCATATATGAATTAAATAAATAATAAATTAATATTAAATCATATCATAATTTGAATGTGGAATAAAATCCTTCTATTTTTCTAATAAAATATTATCCTCAAGTTAAAATTGTTAATTTAATATATTTTTAAATAAAAAAATTATTTATCATGAAAACCAAACTTTGTATTAATATACTACTTACTTTTATTTTCATTATTAAAAAAGAATTGTTTTAGTATTTTATTAATTGCATAAGATATTTTTAAATAAAATAAATTATTTGTCATTAAAACCAAACTTTGTATTAATATTTTATTTATTTTTATTTTCATTATTAAAAGAAATATTGTATCAATTTTGTTACATGGTAAAAAAAATATCAAATTGCCGAAATTGGTACCCACGTTTTATCACTCAAATGGCTGCTGATTTCCTTCTTAAATAACGTATCCATCGCATATCAAGTATACAAAATTACATTTTTATTCAACCCGTACAATACATTGGGTTTCTCTAAAAATATAACTTTTTTTATCATTTAGTATACAAAATTACATTTTTATTCGACTCGTGTAATACATGTGGTTTTTAAAAATATAACTTTTTTTATTTGATATATAAAATTATATTTATACAATCCGTACAATACACCTGGTTCTTAAAAATATTTTCTTAATATTTAATATATAAAATTATATTTATTAAACTCGTGTAATAAACGAGATTTTAAAAAATATATTGTTTTATTATTTACAACTAGAATTAGTACCCGCCGCAATGCGGCGGGGTTCATACATATGCCCCGGCGTGCAGTGCGGTGAGGTTCTTACATATGCGCCGGGAGGACAAAGCATTCGCTAACTTCGTATAACTACATCTATAAAAACACTTGCTTGTAGAATAACTGCAATACATGCTAAAAAACAACATGACCCATTTGCTACACATCTCTATTATATAATTCTTGTTCGAAGTAAAACAACTTGTCCTATGCTGTTCAAGTACCTCTGAGGACAATAATAAGCAAGAAGAGATACAAAATCTCAGCGCAACCAAAACAAAAAAAAACGGCTTAACAACATTCAAAAAGGCAATGGTACGTTAATTTACAGCAACAATAAAGCTTAACATAACTAAACAAAGCAAGGGGCATCAAAGAAATAACACAGCACAATCAACACCACCCTTTTACATACACACATCCATGATGCCGAATGTTAGTTACATAAAGAAAGTTTTTTTTTGTGTTGCATCAAGCAAGGTAGATACAATAGTAGTACAAAAGATTGGCGTTAAAACTTTGCAACAACTTCAAAAGTGCACCATCCCATTTGCATAACTCTTCCACCTAAATCTTCAAAATGCCCTTCGTGAGCCTAGAAAGAAACTGGTTGCTGCTGTTTGAGATATGAACACAAAAATCTTTAATGTTTCTTTTGGTTTATTTCATTTGGACCACAAAAAAACTTACATGATTATAAGGTTGCAGACACGTCATCAAAAAAGTTGTGATCATGAAGTTCAGACTCACAATCTTTTTAAATATCTTGCATTGTTATGCCATAAAAAAATGTGGGGTTCCCACTGATGTGAACGGCATTAGTCCAAAGGCCCAGGTTGTCTTTGTCTCTCTAGCAACCTTCCTTTGGCCTTGGGCTTTAGCACAGATAACCTACACAATATAATCAGTTTAGTTTTAAAACCCAAATAAAAAGACAAGACTTTTATACAAAAAAAAAAACGAAAGATGAAGTTCATAAAAAGAGAACATACAAAATCACCTTCAAGTAAAGGTGCTTTTTGGGGTCAGTTTCTTCTTTAATTACATATGAGCGAGCTACTATCAGTTGATGCTTCTCAAATTTTGTCTGATTTGGGACTCTTTGTAGACAGTCACTTATTTGAATAAAATAGGTATTAAAAACAAACTAATTTAGTTCCAAACTAAAGTGAGAATAATAACAAACAGTTAAGGGGGAAACGTATTTTGGACCTTTTCAGCAACCAAAAAAACCGAACAGAACCCAACACCAAATTAACCGATCAAACTGTTATCACTTCCAAGATCCTTGTTCTCCTATAACCCATACGAACAAAACCGGCAAAGAGGTCAGTTCTTAGTCCAACTTCTCTGATCAAATGATCTGATCCAGATTTAACAACACTGGGCATAGTTTTATACATATGATATAAAATATATGTATATAATAAGAAGAAAATAAAGTGTATAATAAAAACCCAATTTTAGGAACAAAACAAAGTGTATGATAAAAACCTAGAGACCAGCGAAGTGATATATGGACTATGGTTACCTTGATCGTGGCCGGAACATAATGCAACGAAGCAGCGTGTACGGGCGATCCACTAACAGAATGGAACCAAGCGGATCCGTCGAAATTTGGCATTTTATTTAAACACATATGGTTCAAAATACGTCAAATTATGTATTTACAATAAAACAATGCCTCTGGTTGAAAGCATAATCCCCTTATGATTTCTTTATTCTTTTTTTAGTATAAGGTGATTACATACTCGCTTCTCTGATTCATTCTAATATACATAAGAATAAGACCACCAAAAGATATAACTTCTACGTATGTATTTCAACCTGCTAAATCAATAACTTATTAATAGGTAAAAAAAGCTTCTTACCTAACCTTTGAGTATAATAAATTAAACTCATCTTGTGAAACCATCCACTCAGATAAGTACATGTTTAATGTTTGAAGTAAGATGATACAATTATGAAATCTAGCACAAATTCAAGATAATTTATATGCAAGAATCTTTGGTTGTTACTGTGATGCTATTTCCAACAAAACACATTATAGCTTAAACTTATTTTAAAGAATCAAAGCAGAGTGATGGCTGAATCAAAAATGTAAAAAAACAATAATAATGTCAGAAGTGGGATTTGAACCCACGCCCCCTCTCGAAGACCATAACTTGAGTATGGCTGACTGTTAGGTACATAATTAAAAAATGAAACGTCTATAGGGGTATACCTTTAGGATCTGAAGATTTAACTATTACAGCATCATAACTTCCTTCTTGGGCAGCCTTTAGAAATGCGACTCCTGATAGATTAAAAATCATACACAAAAACAAAACAACATTTTGTTTCATGTTCATACCATCCCCAACATAGAGAGTGACTCAACCACCTCACCGGAAAACTGAAATATTAAACATAGTCTCAATCATCTCCTAATGAGTTGATCTATTCGAAAAGAAGACATGCAAGTGAAGCTAATCTTAGTTCCTCAAGCCCTCGTCTCTGCTATTACCTAATATCATCTACGGTCTTTAACTCATACAATCATCGCTCCTCACCTCTACTTTAGCCAACACCAACACCTAAACCTCAATTAAACTAAGCACAATCTTTTAATCACATTCAAACATCAACATATAGAATCACAATAACATAATAAAATCATACTTTAATATCCTTGATTTCATCCTCAAATATTACCACCACTACTTTTCAAGAATCTAATCCACCACTACTTTTCAAGAATCTAATAATGCAATCAGCTAAGCTTTGAATTTTACTCAAAATCAAATCCTCCAAACCCAATCATGGTAACAACTGTAAAGTGATGAGTGACATCAATCATACCATGGTTGTTCTGAGTTAGGGTTTGTGTATGAGACACAACTTCTCGGCTGCCATCAATTTAGTCTTGCACTCGATCTGTGTTCTGTGGGTTATTAGGGTTGATCGACTCATGAAACATCAACTCTCCGGGGATCGATTTCGTGACCGTGGAAAGTGGAAGAATGTGGTCATTGTAGGGTGGTGTTGTGACAGAGGAAAACACTAATGAAGCATAAATGGTGGTTGTGGTCTGGTGGAGAACGTAGCGTACACATCGGTGGAAGTCAGCAATCGTTCTAGGCCTAGTGGTCGTCGCTGTCGCCGTTTCCGCCTGATATCGTCACCGCTGGAGCGGTGGTGTGAGTGTTGTTGTCGTCTGCCTATCTCTCTCTCATGAGCAAAAAACGACGGTTTAGGTGGAGTATCTAGACACATGGCTTGTTTTAGAAGAAGTGGGTAGCCACTTGGCTGGAATACAGATACTTACGACAACTCAAGCCCAAAAAACAACATTGTTAATTGTTATGCACAACAAAACACTGATGCATCATGTACAACTACTTATTGCCTAGTAATGAGAACCACAAAAGTTATTTTTTTTTTGAAAAACATGCTAAGCTCATATTACAACCTATAGAAGCATAAAGTAGTTGCTTCTTTATATAGGGTTTAATATAAAATTATATTTATTAAACCCGTATAATATACGGAATTCTAACATGCTTATCTATATATGTATTCTATAATATAACAATTTGCGTAGGGTCTTAAGAACAATTCCTGTTTCCCGGTTTTTCTGACCTACATCTGCTGGTCATTCTATTTATGTTCTTGACAGTGCGGCGGAGAGAAGTGAGAGGCTAGAGAGGGAGCCGAAAATCGCCGTCGCTGGCAATCCGTTGGTTCGTAGGCTAGAGAGCTACTGTCACTGGCAGTGTTCGTGTTGCTGATCCATGGGTTCCTATGGCGTTCGTCGAAATCCCCGATTGTGGCATAATCTGGATTTTGGGGCACGACGTTCGTGGGAACCCTTAGATCGTCGCATACCCTCTGGTCTTGGGGGTTTTCACTGTGGCCACTCAATAATGGTTAGGGTTTCCTAGCCTGAGACGTTGGTCATTGCCGGCGTCCGTTCAAGGGCGCCTATGGTAGCGGCTGTGTTTTCGTCTCTCTGGTCATCTTCTTAGTTTTCTTTTGTTGACTATGGCTATTTTTGAGTTTCCATTGTCAGGTGTCGATGATGGATAGGGTTTCTTATGCTATGACTCTAACAGAGTTTGATGGGTTGTGGTTTCTTTTATCCATGGTTTATCGATGACAATAGGTGTCTTCATCTTAGATGTTCTTAATTTGAATTTTGAAACCCTAAGTCGCTTAGGTGTTATCTTTGCTGGTTTGGGTTTCTGCATACCACGTATATTGTACGTATATAAATGTGTGATTTGTAGAGTTCCTTTTATGTTGGAGCTACATGCATTTGGTGTGTGATTATGTTTACAGCGTCGATGTTGTGCAACCGTTATTTGGCATTTTGGATACTGAGCTAGGCGATGATGATCGCATGGGTGTAAATCGAGATGATGATTTAACCGTGGCGTGGCGTGTTTGAGAGATGGTAGATGTTCACCTGCAGCCTCCATTGCAGCCACGGCTATCTCTTTCATTTATACCCCCTGAACCTCTAATTCTATACAACTTGATGTTCTGTAATTTTCTTTTCATAATGGAATTGGTCACCTTACATATATGTATTCGGTGATGATGATCGTGTCGGTGTAAAGCGGATATTTCCAGTGTAATATCTGCTCTGTTTTCTTGAATATCATGTAGTATACACCAATGGTCCAATATTGCAGACATTCATCTTCTTGGTTACTTCATTGGTGGTGACAGTTGAGCTATACATATAACATTTATATACATACAACTACAAAATTATGGCTGCAAAGGAACACTTAAGGAGAACTTTGGCTATTGATGTCAAAAGCATCAATTGGAGGCTTGGAGCTATGCAATATCCTGGTCCATTTCTTCAACATCACCAGGGTACCTCTTTATCCAAATTCTTTATAAATATGTATTCAAGATACTAGCTTATGCACATGGTACAACTTTTATTAAAAAAGCATTTATAATATTACATGAATACTTAATACGTTGATGACGGTTATAGAACATATTATTACACTAATAGTCTAAAGCTTCAAATAATAAGATTTAAAAGGTTGTAGGCAGTAAAAAATAAAATGTGGGTCAGTTTCAAGTTTTCAACCAATTTAACATGTTCCCCCTGGATTTCTAAGTTTACAGTCAAAATTAAAGATATATAAAACAAAACCCAATTGAACCCTTTCATAAGTTAATAGTAAAAAATTACATAAACTTGTCACAGCATATGGTCTCTACCGGGTTGGTTTGACGCATAAATATCGTTTTGTATGTTTTAAAATAATGTATGTATGTAATCTATGTGAAAAATATGACCAGAAAACGATACTATTACAATAACAATCTATATCTTTTAAATATAACAACTTAGCGGTTGTATGCGGTAAAAAAAACTAAACCGTGGGCGACTTTCAACACACGTGACCCATTTAACCCTTTCATAAGTAAGTGGGTCAAATTTAACAAAGGCCTATACTGAGAAATAATGAAAGCATGGATGATAACCTATTGTAATTATTTTCAGAAGACATAAAGAAGTCTATTGGAAGCATAAGGGACAATGGTAGTTGAGCTAAATCACTTGGTAATGTACCGGCACTAGATTGAGCAATAACGACTAATAGTGGGGGTGTAAACCAAGAAACTGGAGCTGTTGTTTCACTCTTCCTCTTTGAAGATTTCGACAAATGTGAGCCGAAAGGAGGATATGCAAAGGTTGGGATAGTATGATATGACCAAAACCTATAGATAGGGTTTTGGTTTGAGGTTGGGATAGTATGATATTAGCAGTTGTAATTGGCATCTAATACCAAAACACAATGTCAAACATCTCTAACTAAAACATTGCTTATAAATCTTGCTTGAAAGAAACTAATTTATTTGATTCTCTAATGTGAGAACTGTAATGTAATTCTGATATATGTTTACAACACCAGGGTTTGAACTCACACTTTGTTTCTGTTTGAAATTTAGAAATCAAGAAAACTAATTTCATTTCTGATTTTAAAGTCCATAACTATAGGGCAACGGCAAACTGGGTTAGTTATGCAAGTTGGGTAGCGAGTAAGATGCGATAATTCTAAACACGAGTTACCAACACTTTTCTCTTTTTTATTGTTGGTGCAGGGATTACGATGAAAAGTTACTCCTAAATAGGGCTGCAAACGAACCAAACGTTCGGTGAACAGTTCGTGAACCGTTCGGCGGGAAGTTCGTTTGTTTACTAAACAAGCGAACACGAACAAGAAATTTCGTTTGTTTAGTTAAATGAACAAACATGAACAGAGGTCGTGTTCGTTCGTTTATGTTCGTGAACGTTCGTTAACGTGTTCGTTTGTGTTCAATACTTCATTAGTGTTTTTAGTTTTTATATTTATTTAAATACTTCAAAATTCCGACAAATTAAATATCTAATAAGTGTCGTTGTATTATATATTCTGTTCATAAACGATTGTTTGTGTTCGTTTGTTTCCATTTGTGTTCATGAACATTAGTTTGTGCTCATTTGTGTTCGTCAACGTTCGTTGCCTAAAATTAACAAACAAACACAAACGAACACGAACAAGTTCATTTCCTTAACAAACGAACACGAACATAAAGTCTCGTTCGATAAGTGTTCGTGAACGGTTCACAAACACATATATTTCTTAACAAACGAACACGAACAAGGTCTTGTTTGTGTTTGTTTGGTTCGTTTACAGCCCTACTCCTAAAGAATTTTAAAGTGCAACCATTTACTTAAGAGATACTTATTAGTTGAAACGAAAGGGCAATGGCTTTCATGCTAATTTACCCTTTTTTCCACAAATGATGGGTTTCTTTATGTGAATCACGGAATTTCAGAGCTATAATATGAAATTTGAGCTAACAAATAATGAAATTTAATCAAAGTTTTCATGCTATGAATGGAGCCTAGATGGGAATCATTGATTGTGTAAATATCTCTTAACAACCAGCTATAACTCAAGAGCAATAGTTATGGTTGTTTACTACTTTACATAGAAGTGTATATCACACTCGGACCTTTTCAATGGGCCTGGTCTATTCGCACACGGCATTAGTCTTTTTGCACACTCGAAGCGCCCCGCTTTGGCCATAGCGGGGCGCTTTGGCCAAGGTCAACAGACAAGGACTGACTTTGTCAGTCCTTGTCTGTTGACCTTGGCCAAAGCGCCCCGCTATGGCCAAAGCGGGGCGCTTCGAGTGTGCAAAAAGACAAAAAGCATTGGCTGGAATTTGTGTTGATTTTTTTTTGAAATAGGTGAGATGTGGGTTAGTTTGGTAGTGTTTTTTGGAGGAAAAAATTGTATTTGAGTTTTATAATGGGTGGCCTTTATAATACGTTGTTTTATAATTACGTTTTTTTACGTCATTATTTTTATAGAACGTATATAATATAAGTGCGTCTTTATAAACTGTTAACCTAGTTTATTATGTTAAATTAAACGAACACGTTAAATAAATTGTACAGAAAACCATAAGAATTAAACGTAAACAATCCAAAACCAACGTGATGTAAATAGAAGATTAACTGCAATATATATATATATATCAGTTTGTACATACAAAACAAAAAGGTACAACTGACTGCATAATACATAACAAAACACTATACAAACAAACTAAGATACTAATCCTCGTGCGGTGGGGACGGTGGGAGGGGAAGTGGAGGCAACCCAGCGAGCTCTCGTAGAGAAACGAGCGTCTCGATGATCCAGTCCTGGCGTGCGGCCTAGCGTCTGAGGCGCCGGTCGAAGTCCCGAGCCACCTCACGCGCTACCGGAGGCAGGTCAGCGTAAACGTGCTGCGGGTACTGTGGCGGCTCAGGAGCTGGCTGAACTGGTGGTACCGGGATCTCCTCGATATGCTCCTCCTGAGCCGGATCCTCTAATACAGGCTGAGCCTGAGGCTGAGCCTGAGGCTCAGCCTGAGCCTCAGCCTGAGGCTCAGCCTGAGCCTCAGCGAGGCTGGCCCGGGAACTCATCGAGTCCCAGAGCCTGTAGCTGAGCCTGCCGAGCGGCCGCCTGCTCAGCAGGAGGGGCCAACACTCCAGGCCTCAACTCAATAACAACCGGGATGACCTCCGGCACCGGCTCCGGCTGCCAAATCAGCCCGTCCATGCCCCTAAACCTCAGACCAACATCAAAGCGACGGGTGATCTGCATGCTAGAAACGGACGCGCGGCCCAACCTGGTAGACGGGACCGGATCGGACAGCAGCGGATCTCCCTCGAGCACGATCCCGAGCGAGCGTGCGATGGCGGTGATGAATGAGCCAGTGTGCACCCACCCGCGGAGCTGCCGGTGGTATGCTGTGGCAAAGTAATCTGCCAGGCAGGCTGCTAGATTGCAGGGCTGGCCCCGCAGTAGGCAGTATAGAAAGAAAAGGTCACTGAGGTTGACCTTCTCCCTGCTGGCACCCCGCGGCACGATAGTTGCCGCGATAACATGCTGCAAGTATCGGAACAAGGGGTCTCTAATGGAGGTGGCCTTTTGCCAGGATCTCCCAAAGGGTCTAATGGAAATGGACCTCCAGAAACTGATAAGCGTCTGCCTGTCCATCATCGTAACCGCCTGCGTATATAAATCAGTATCAAGCTCGGCCTCTGTGTACAAACCTGTATAAACAAATAATATTAAATAAACAAATAACATTAAATAAACAAATAACATTAAATCAACAAATGATATTAAATATAAAATAATAAATAATATTATTTAAACAAACCTGTATGGACAACAAACTGCCGCACACTCATCCGAAACTCCTGACCGGCAAGACGGAATGTAACCTCGTAGACTGGAAAATCCGGGTCCTCCACGTAATCCGCCGGATGCGGCGCGTATGTAAACGTGGAAAGAAACTCCCACGTAATCTCAGGGTACGAGTCCTCCATCGCTAACTCAAATAGGCGCGACCAAGGAGTATCTAGTCCAACTATCTCGGTGTATTGTCTATCAACAACATGATCAACATACAGTACAAGTTTATCCAGTGTGTTGCGATGACTTGGAAAGTGACTTTTTAGTGTTGCATACATGCCCTCAACCCTGTTGGTCGTAGTTTGGTGAAAGTTGATAGTTTTGTTAATCCAGCATGATACAAACTTTTCACGGTACGGATCCAACCAGGATTTCTTCAAATAATCAAAAACCTCTAAAATTAAAAAAAACGTAAATAGTCAGTTTTTGTTATTATATAAAATTTGAACATAATTATGTAAGAAATACCTACGTTCACGGTCATCTTCTTTCAGCTGTGCTTCAAGGTTTTCCAAGTTATACCTGTATATTTCCTCGGTCGTAGACTCGCACAAGTACGAAAATGTACGTACGAATTCTTTCCATTCCTTGTCAGAGAATTTCTTCTTGCTGTTCTTATTAATATTTTGTTGAATATGGAACCGACAAAGATACTTATGCGCTTTTGGAAAAACTTGTTCACACGCGTTCATTAGCGCAAAATCCCTGTCTGTTAAAATCACGCGCGGTTCCATACATCCTACCAGCATAGACTTGATCCTCTGCAACACCCATAGGTAGTTCTCTGACTTCTCAGCGGAAATTACCGCACAAGCAGCCGTAAACGATTTGTTTGTCGACGTCATGCCTACGACCTGAACAAATGGCAGGTTGTACATGTTCGTTTTGTAGGTGGCGTCAATCATTAGCACATGCGGGAAGGCACACCACATATTGAATGATCTTTCGTGAACAAAGAAGACATCTTCAACTTCGTTTGATATCTCATTCGTGCGCATGTAATAAGTGTAATTTTTTTCGAGAAGAATGCTTTCAAGTTTTTGCATCGGAGACTTACCGACATTTTTTTCGGCGTTGATCTTCTGAACAGCGTTGTGTATATCTTTCGGAATAAGCTTTCTAGCCGGATTTTTTTTTGTCAGCGTTCGCCAGATACTTTGGTTGGGAATGTCTTGCTCTGCCAGCTCCTTAACCAGTTTTGTATCCTCCGAAGAAAGCCTTCTCGCATACGCGTGACCCTCTAAGTTTTCAATAGGAGTGTGGTTATGCTTCGCCTTCGTCACCTCGATCCTCCAAACACTTCCGGATGATTCCGAAAACCCGATCATCTCGAACGGGCAGCCTATTTTCTTGCTACCCGTTTTCCTCTGTGTAGCTATACTCTTATGCTCCCCACCAAAAGTACATTGAAACCAAATCTTGTAATTCTCTCCTCTTTTATTCGACCTCTTAGTCACAATGAGGTAACCGTTGTCTTTTGCCGTGTCTTGTACCCAACGCACCAACTCTTTACGTGACGAAAAGGTCTGCGTCGTATCAAACGAAAACGTAACCGGGTAACAGCCTTCCTCGTCAACAGACACATCCCCCGGCTCACCATCGTCACCGAGGTCCGAATATACTTGATGTTCAAAGTTGTGCTCGCCACCGTAACCGAAATTCGAATAACCTTGTAAGCTCTGTTGACAACCGTAACTGTCGTTTGGACCACACTCCTGCTGTACAAAGCTGTACTCGCCACCGTAACCGAAATTCGAATAACCTTGTTGTGCGTAAGGGTCCTCCACAGGGGTATTCAAATCCAGCGTCACCGTGTTATCACGATAATGAATGCCAGATACAACCTCTGCCTCCCTCAAGTTGGACGAGACCGGTTTCTCATACGAGTCAGAAATAGCGGTCCCCTCGTAAGAATCAGGAACAACTGTCTCGTCAGAATATTGACCGAAAATATAGTTGTTTAACCACGACATCGTTTTTTCAAGAGATGTAACTAATACAGCAAAACCGCGCGTTATTTTGAGAAGAAACACAACGGATCTGAAATGAAGGCAAAATGTATATCGAAGACAGTGTGTGATGGAAATGTATGTCTCACAGGTTGCTTTTAAAAGGGGAAAAGGGTGAAATTTGGGGTCGAAGCGCCGCGCTATGGCCACAGCGCGGCGCTTAGGGTTAACGACAAAACATCATGATTAGCTTTATGTCTGTCAAACAGTATCGAATGTTTCAAACGTCAATCGAAGCACGTTTTGTCGATCGAAGCGCCGCGCTTTGGCCATAGCGCGGCGCTTTGGGGTGTGAAAATAATTTTGGGCGTGTGCAGCTAGCATGACCCTTTAAATTACGACGTAATGTGCAAAACCGAGCGAACAAACTTACCGCCGCAAAGCGCAGGGTTTTTTTTACTAGTTAATATACAACACTAGTAGGATCAGTGACTTTTTGTCTTTTGTAGTTTTGTTTTTTTTGGGTTTTTTTTTGCATAGTAAATTTTATGATTTTTTTATTTTTTAATAAAACATTGGTATATAATTTTGTCACAAAAATTAAATGAGTTTCATTTTTTATTAATATTTGTTTTACGCAACATTTTCCTTTCCTTTTGATAATAGCATACTGTTGCGAGCTGAACATAATAACATCGGTATCGGTACTCGTATTCATTTTATTTGTTTTTGTTTTTTACTAAATTTTACATCTAAATAAACTCGAATAGAATCTTGGCGCGTTAGGATTGTGAGTTGTTTTTAAAAAAGGCCTAGCAGTATTAAGGTGTTGGATAAGACTCTGTGTTTTTAAATAATGATGGTTTAGATTCTTGACCCGCTTATAACATGATTAAACCTGTTTGATAAAAAGGACACCATACAATTTTATATCTTTTAAAAATAATTAAAATTAGGAGGCTGATCATCACTTCTCCTTCTTGGTACATAAAACATATAAGTGTCTTATACACATGTGATTAAAACAGTTCAACGGGCTGTCTTACCTGTTTAACATAATTAGACATGTTTTGTCGGCCCTAAGTTCAATGGATAAAAATATGTAGTTTAGTTCTAAAATCAGAGAACGTAAGAGTTGCAATTCTAAAAAAAATTAATTTGTTATGAGAACTGAAATTTGAAAAACTAGAATCTAGTGAAAGTATTTTATTTTGTAACACATTTATGTCGTAAAACAAACATAAACGGATTAGAATGTCATCGTTGTCACCAGTCCCTGTCATCCACCGTACCGTCATTGTCACACCCAGTGGCGAAGCTTGCCGGAGAAAACGGAGGGGGCTAAAACATATATACCCAAAAATTTCTATAGAATCGGGGGGGTAAAAACGTATATATCCAAAAATTTCTATACGAAAACTACATATATAACACTACTGAGCGAAAAATCCCGGGGGTCGGGCGACCCCCCCCGCCCCCAAGAAGCTTCGCCCCTGGTCACACCGCTGTCTTTACAACCGTCGCATCACACCGCCGTCACCACCGCTTATACGGAAAAGCAAATAAGCAAAGAATGATTGGTTGAAACGAAACAAGTACTTTTCATGACGTATCAAATAATTAAGTACGTTATTAAACGTAAAACATTCATCACATCTTAACAAGTTGATTCATTCATGACATCTTTCTAAATTCTATGATCAAGATTGAATCACATCCTATTATCCTAACATTACAATTTCCATCAAGATTTTGTAGAGAAGATCTACAATTTCAACTTTAAACTAACCTTCATATTGGACTTGTGACAATAAAGTTAGGGATAAAACAAAACTTATTATATTTTTTGTTTTTCATAAACTCCAAACATCAAACCCTCAAGTAAACTCAACTTTCGTCGTCTTCTTCTTCATCACTCATCACAGATCAATCTCACAGATCATGAACACAAGTAAACTCGAACAACTCGAACCAGATCCCTTTCACCAGATCGCCGATCCTCCGCCGTTGATTCCAATCCACCATGACCACCACCAGCAACCGCCGCCGGACTACTCCCTCCCTCCGATGCCGGAATTCGACTTCTTCCGTGACGAATACGACGACGAAGATGACGTCAGCCACACCTCATCGGACAACGACACTATTCCGTCAGGTAAACCTAAAACAATTACAATTACAAATACAAATACAAATACAAACCCTAGGTTTCAGTGTATAGATCCAGAGCCTCATATATCGTCTCAATTTTACACATTTAACACTGCGTCTCATGCTCTGATGATCCGTTGTATTGTCGAAAACCGCCTCGCAACTCCTGATGAAATTAGTGAGGCGACACCGGTTTCGGTGCTCGCTAGCTGGCGGTCGGTGTGGAAGGATCGTAACGAGGATACCGCGTATGTAACGGCGTGGAAACGGATTCAGGATAAGTTAACGGTTCACGTAGGTGAGAACGGTGAAGAGTTTTTGTGTTTTAAGATTAAGAACAATTCGAGTAATCAATTCGTTTCGTGTAGTAGTCAGTGGCAGGATATAGTTATGAGTTTTCATAGCGGTGATGATGATTCGAAGCATTTAGGGTTAAAGGAGACAATAGAGAGGATTAAGCAGGTGTGGACTGTAGGTGCTAAGTTTTACGGTATTCCGGAGTCGTATATTAGGGTTTGTGTAGCTGCGTGTCCGGTTTGTTCGGATTTGGATGCGTGTGGGGGAGGAAGGTCTAAACGGCGTAGGTTTGAGTATACGGAGTCGTTTGATGTGCCTGCGAAAGAAGTGCCGAATAAGTTGCAGCAATTGGCTGCTAAACATAAGGTTGTGTTGTGTATAAGGCAGAAGTATATTAGGTATAAGCCGTTTATGGCGGAGGTTAAGGATTATGCTTGTCATCGAGCAGGGGAGCCTGCGTCGTCGTCAAAGAAATCGAGGAGTTTTAAGAGAGAGCCGTATGCTTCGAAGAGATGTGGATGTGGGTTTAGGATACGAGCGATTGTGCCGATTTTGAATTATAACGAGAAGGATAAAACTTTTGTTTATCAAGAAGAGGGGATGGCTGTGTTTAAACTGTACGCAGTGCATACGGGACATCAACCGGGGCCATTGGATGGTAACGCGAGGATAATGCATAGAGTTCTCGGGCATAAAGGAGGGTTGTTAATGGAACAGGATATGGTTTACGGGGTAACTGATGAAGCAGAGAACGAGTGTTTTGCGTTTATGGAGAAGGATGATATGCGTTGTTCTGTCTTGCAGCAAGTTAAGGAGTTGAAAAATGAAGTTCGGTTGCTTGAAGGGAAACTGACAAAAATCCCACCCGAGTTTCTCGGTTCAGTGTCTCGGGAATTGTTCGATCTATTGAATAAGGTTAGAAGCGTTGGGGCATACGAGTCAAATTCAGAAGGGTTGCTTTCTGAGAAGCTGCAGCCTGATGACGTATTGGTGGGAGAGAACGATTTAGCTGAGTGGAGTCATCATCAAATGATTTACGGTGATGACAAGGATACAAATTTAATTGAAGATGACGACGACAGTTTTGGCCAAACGCTTGGGGACGTTGCTTCTTGGGATCAGATCAGGGCAGATCTAAGGAATGAAAAGGATCTTTTGGGTGACGCTTGTAAAGCCGAAAACTGGCTGAAATGCGGTGGTATTGATGCAAAAACGATACTCAATGACGAGAACTCGAAACTAATAAAACCTGTGAGGGATGATGAAACTATGGAGACAGATAGTCTTGTTGGTTTGCAAGTTGATAGCTTCTACCCTGAGAATCCGAAATGGTATGAATCTCCGTGTGGTTTGGACCCTGGTGATAATGGGCTCCGGCATGGGGAAACTGTGTAGAATAATAACAAAGAGGGGGTCGGTGTGCAGTAACTTAATTCTGAGTATATTTGGTGCCATTCACCTTTTTTGAATGTGAATTGTATATATGTGTACACAGAATGACCGAGTGGCTCCCTTACTTTAGGCCTGTGACTGGCGTTTTTGCACATATACCGTTTTATGACTGTCATTCGTGTTGTGAACCTATAAATTTATTATATCGTTGTTCTAACTTGTGTGAATATTTAGTCCTCCCATCAAAGTCCTTCCTTTTATACATGTTCTGTATTCTGTTATCCACATCATACGGTTGTGATGTTTTTCAGTTTCTGCATTCTATTATGTCACTCGTCTAATTTTAGGTTAACCATGGTTAGATTAAACGAAAATGATGTTAACGCATGAATGGCGTTTTGATTTAATCATCTAAAAAATGTATCTACACATCGAACATGTATGTCAGGCACAAGCAGATGCAGCCTGGATGACAACTCAAAAGGTTTGGTTACCAATTTTTGCTTTGTTGAGGGTGCCTTCGCTAATGTGCAAGTGCTCGTTATTGAGGGTGCCCTCAACATTGCAAGATGTGTCATAAGCTTCACAATTGTCCGACGTGGTCTCCGCCAATGATCTTCAGCCTGCAGCCACGCTATGGAGTATTTATGTTGGTCCAACCCTCGGACACTGTTGGGAATCGATCTACCAGAAACCGACTGGTCACGTGTTTAAGCAATTCTTTGGCCATACCAGGTGATAAAATGACTATGATGGTTCTACACACGAGTTTTAACATTTTCTTTTGGCTAAATGACACGCGTAATCGGCCAAACATGGACCAAATAAGTAAGCCTGCACCAAATAACACCTTTTTTTTATTTTTAAATATTTTTTCATGCGGCAGCTGCCCTGCCTAATCGGCTAACCTTGGGGCTTGGACCAAATAATCATCAAATTAACATAAACCAACTGTACAGGTTTTTTTGTTTAGTTTTTTTTGAAATCTTCTTCTACACCTAACATATTAAATACTCTTAGACCATATATTATGGGGATAATGGATCTCTTCGACTCAAGCCTCTTGACGATTGAAATTCCATGGTCGGTGAGCCGTTTACCATAATAGATATGAAGGATGGATTACAACCTCTTTCAATGAGTGGAATCTATTCATTACTTGTGTGAAATAGTGGCCAAATAGACTTTGTGAACTTGAAAGAAAATCCATTCCATTGGGCCCGATCACTTCCACATGCCCATACCACCTCTTTTACATCCTCTTTCTTTAGTGAAAAATAATGCCCACCAAACTCCTTGCTTGCTTGTGACTCCCGAAAATCTTTTGTGATTATCGAAACATCTTTTACCCCTCGCCTCCTTAAATATTGAATCAAAGCTATGTTTTAATCTCTAACTAGTGAGTTTTCCCCGCGCTTCATGGCGGGAATTCAGTCGGTATCAGCTCGGTTCGTTATGATACCGACGTTCGGTATAGTAATCGAAAGAGAAAACATTAAGAAAAAACATTACATCAACCAGAAACAAATATCGATACTGGTACCGAGTTTGTTCAGTTGATATCGGTTCAGTTCCTTTGCATTCTATGTTTATTTTATATCAACATTATGTTATATATATTTTTTTCGAAAACAGATATCGTGCCGCTATCGTACCAAACCGAGTGAACAACATCTGTATCGGCACCCGTATTTATCTTTATTGTTTCTGCTTTCGAAAAACTGATAATATATCGCTACCATACCGTATCGAACTGAACCGAGCAACCTCGTACCAGTATGCATCATTTTTATGAGAAAAAAAAATATACGTTTACAATCAATTAAAGTAATAACAAAACAATAAAATTTTCTGCTTTTGATAGACTCATAACATATCGCTATAAACCGTATCAAACTGAATCGAACAACATCGTACCGGTATGTCTTATTTTTATGAGAAAAAAAAAAATAGGTTTACAATCAATTAAAGCAATAAGAAAACATTAAAGTAATAAGAAAACAATAAAATAATATTAACTTAAAAGAACTATTCATGATCACCTTCTATTAATATTTATATATATATATATATATAGTTAAATTCCCCCTCACGTTGCGGCGGATATTCATTCGGTATGAGTTTGATTCATTACGACATCGGTACGGTATCGCCACTCGGTATATCAAGCGAAAGATAAAACCCAAAAAATAAAGTCATGACATGACCAAAATAATATCGATATGTGTTTTACATCGGTCAAAAACCATAAATACGAATATCAGTAACGATTCTGATAATAAGGATATCAATACCGACGTTACACAGTCAAGATCGCCAAGGTATCAATGTTGCTAAGACATTATCTTAAATGTCATATGAGAAAACTTAAAATAATAAGGTAAAGGGAAACAATAAAATAATAAATCAAAGTAATTAAATAGTAAAATAATAAAAACTTAATTAAATTATAATATGATAAAAATTTTGAAGTACTGTTCATCAACAGTTCTAATAATATGTATAATATGTATAATGGTGTCTCCCTTCCTTCATTCAACAATTTATTCGGTTTCTACTCAACTTGTAAAATATATTTTTAATTAAAAAATACCATAACAATAGCCTAGGAGAATAAAATTCTCTGGTGTAATTTTTTTAGAAAATATGAAAAAGTTATGGGTGTTTAAAAATTGTGAGGAACGTGGATTTAAAAGTCATCAATACTGTTTTTTTTTTTAATTCTATTTTGCCTGTCCCCACTTGTTTTTGAGTTATTTGGTGACCACCTAAATCTCACCTATTGATTGGTCATGCGGTTTGGAGAATTTGTTTACCATAAGGAAATGAGTATAGTTTTTGTACGATCGAGCTTAAGTGTAACTAACGAACCATAACTTTATAAATGGTGACTCGGGTGTGTTGCGAGCTTGTCGCTAAGATGTAAAAGGTTTTTGGTAACAAAAAGAGCAAGGTTCGGCGGATGAAAAACCCTCATCAGAAAAAAACCACATCAGTGGTAACTCAAAAATTATTGATCAACTAACTTGCCACTAATGAACAAGTTGTTGCTAACGATCAGTCACCACCGATCAATCACTACTAATCACACTTGCACTAATGAGCCAAGTTGTTGCTAATCTCGGTCACCACTATAAATAGTAGCAAGTAACTACTGATAATAAATTTCAATCAACGGTCAACTTAACCTTTCCATCAATCAAGAAAATTGAAGAAACTAAATTCGAATGGCTTTCTAATTTGCCAGAGGTGGTGCCCCTTTGGAACCCCCCCACGATGCCCCCTACAACCCTGAGGTTTCTAAATGCCTGAAATCATACTAGTCTTAAATGAGTATGTACTCCACACATCTTAAATTGTATTACTATTTATTCAGGTTTGTAGAAAACTAGAAGGGATGAATAAGTTTTCTTAAAATTTGCTTGATTAAACACTACTTATGAAGCTTTGTCACTTGTTTGAAACCCAACAACAATATAATGCAAGTAATTTAAGAGTTTGGGGAAGAAATAACAAAACAGATTCATATAGGTTCAAGTGGATGTTAACTGATCCACTCTACGGCCTCTCCCCGATTCTCCAATAGAGAGTTCATCCACTAATCGATTCTCTTAAATGAAAGAGATCACCAGTACAAGCGTTTCCCTAAGCAAAGTAGTGATCACCTAACAACGTGTAACTAATCCAAGGTAGGGGCGTAGGTTAGTAGGTGCCCGGGGGTGCACCCGCCCCCTCTAATGTTTCGGTTAGAAGTGTATAATTTCCGATTTTTTCGTGAAAATTTTAAAATTATATAGGATCGCCCCTCCAATTACTTTGCCTAAATATTTATACAATATATAAATCAAAGTAAAGTTTGTTACCACTTTAAATCTTAAAGGTCGCCGGGCTGAGTTGTAATTCTTCGTCCAGGTTTCATTTATCTCATTCCATTATATATATATATATATATATTTGTCTTTTGTTTTTTAAAACATATTAAGTTTTTTATATGTAAGAACGGGTCCTTTGAATGAATGATTTTTTTTAGTTTTATTTGAAACTATTATTATTTGACCCGACACGAATCGAATAGCCGGCCCGACCCGAAACATAGCGATAGGAAAAAAAAAATTCGGTCTCATGACTTTACGCCCTCTCGAAACTTTTGGTAAAGCTCCGCCACTGATCCAAGGTAGTGATCACCTTCTTCATTTCACTAGTCCGAGGTAGTGATCGCCTTCTACGTTTCACTAATCTCAAGAGGTAGTGATAATCACTCTAACAAATCAAGGTCAATCCATTGACCTTGGAACGCCTGGATTGGAATTCTTTGTTGTTTTGTGTTGTGAACATCATGTATAGTCATGTCCATCCATTGTAACCCATATTCACATATTCTATATATATATTAAAACATAAAAGGTCAAACAACAGTTAACTTTTAGTCAAAATCAATTTGTGCAAGTATAGTTTTCATATTTTGGTTTCGACCACAGTGATATTTACTTTTGTGACACTTGGTAACTAATAGTAATCCATTTTTCTTATGGTTTTGTTTTTATGCTTTTTTTTTTCGTATATCTAACTTTAACATTTTTTTTTCTTTAACATTATTTCTATGTAATAAAACTTTGGCTTTGTTATAATTTTGTGACAAAATTTAAATTAATTTTGTTTTTCTAATAGTTTTATTTTACATTTTTTTCTCATGTTTGATTGTTATTTGGTTGCTACTTAGTATGATGTTTGTTGGTCACATTTGGTATGTTTTTTTACCCCCCTTAATTTTTTAATACGTGTAGATATACATTCGCATTCGTCTATGGTTTACTTCACGTGAGTCACCAGGTGTTAAAAATTCATGATTTTATTTTATGATTTTTCTCGGTTTTGGTCTTCGTTTAATTGCTACTTAGCATGGCTTTACGGCTCCCGTCCCGCAATGCTGGTAGCATTGTTTTACGCCCCTCGCCCTGCAACGCAGGGATTTATGACTAGTTGTATATATTATTTGCCAACTTTTTGAAAACTACTTCAGAATGTTTATGACCCTTTAGATAATGGTTTTATCAACGTTTTCACGACCGGATCGGACATCGAACCGGACATCTTACTGATTCACTGGTCGAACCGGTTAGACCGGTTGAACCGGATTTAAGAACCGGACAATATCATAATTAATTTAATTTGATAATTAAATATATATAAATAGGTTATATATAGTTATTTTTACATGTATAATTATAATCCCTTTTTAACCCACTTTCACACTCAACCCATTAAAAAAAGCCCAAATATTTAAACCAACCTTTTATTAGAGTTAAATTCATATGTTTGAAAGCAGTCGTCATTTATCCATGGCCTCACACACCAATGGCTTCAAGTTTACAAGCAATCTCTTTCATGGCTGTTGGTGCATTTCAAAGGTTGATACCATGTAGATCGAATGCTTCTTTTTGAACCTTGATCATGATCCATGAATATCTGTTGGTTTTATACTTCGTCCTCACTTGTTTTAGGCAAACAAAAGAAAGAAAAAAACTCACCTACCGGGCTGACCGGCCGGTTTGCCGACTCGCCGAACAAGTAAAATCATCGAGCCGCCCGGTTTTTTGTAATGTTAAGGATTTGCTGCGACCGGATCGGTAAGCTGGGCGAACTCCGGTTCAACCGGTCGGACCGGCCGGTCTGATCCGGTCTTCAAAACCATGGGTTTTATAGTTTAGTAGTATTTTGAGAGTAGGATATGGTTTTAGGACTAATAGGTTTTGGGTTTGATTTTCACAAGGGGATTTTTTCATATTTATGGGCTTTCCTCCTGGATTGGTGTATAAACATTATACCTAATGAAGATAGATATAATCGGTTGGTTCCGTTGATGACACGATCATGCTCTAGTGTTCTGTCATTCAAATCTGACATTAAAAAAAAGTAATAGTGATATTTCGTTTTTTATAATGCACAACTCTTAAAAGTTGATTGGTGAAAATGATCAAGCCCACTATGACTAAATATTAATTGACATGAAAATATAACATATATTCGTTTACAACTTTCTTAATGAAAATTTCGTTTTGTTTAAAACTAAAAACCCTTGTGCTACTCTACTAAAAATAATCTTTACTGATAAATAATTTCCAACTGATTGTTTTATATCTTGCATCTTGAGGAGGAATCTATCTATTTGTGAAAATCCGTTGATTTATTAATTGACATGACATTATTTGGTGATCACCATAAAAATCTTGCATCTTGACGAGGAATCTATCTTTTTGTGAAAATCCTTTGATTTATAGTGATCACCATAAAAATCTATGTGTGACGCCGAAAATATTTAATGATTTATCCCATTTATTTATTATAAAAGTTTGGTGTTTTAAAAGTCTGAAATTATTTCTTAACTACGATTCGGATTTCTCATTTCCGCTGCCAAATTAATAAACACCGATACCACCCGCCGTGTCCCGCGGCTCCCGCTCCCGGGATAGGGGTCGGGGGCTGCGACACACTATGTAGAGATGGAGAACTATCAGACGTAATGGTACGTCTGATTATTTGCCACAAATTGGGATCTATACAATTGGAGGTGGCATAAATGTACAATTCAAGTAAACCATATGGAGTTGACCAAACATCACTAGTTTATATTAGATTTTAAGTTTCAAGAAAGTAGCATTTGACTTGGTAGCTTAGAAATATGTTAATCATGAAAATGGTAAAGATTACTTTTGTGATTTCTAAAGAGTTTAAGATGTTTTCTCAAAATGTTTGGATTTTATCTGCTTAAAACAACTCACTTTGTGTTTTCAATGTGGATGTAATTTGAAAGTATACTTGGTTTAGTTAGTTCCATCGACCAATTTAAAAACCAACTCTAAAAATTTTGCAAGACTATAAAAACTAACTTGAGGTTTTATAAAAAGATCTTAGGGATATCTTCATGGTATTATAAAGATGATATTTTTATAAATTCGGTTAAACTATATGAAAATCATTTTTGTATCCTTTTTAGAATCCCAACTGATTCGGTTTAAGGTTAGGTTTTAATCTTCACGTATCTTTGTCGGTTTTCATAATTTGTAAGCTCAAACTTCATCATATTTGTTGTGTATGAACCATGATCTTCATTTAATTATCCTCAATCTTCAATTATTGGATGCAAATGCTCTCCAGTCGTCACACTTGATGAATGTAAATTAACCCTAATCTCTATTTATGATAACATGTAATTCCTAATCTTCATTATTGATCATGTACAATCCTCAATCTTCATCGAATATATGTTTGTATCCTTTAATCTACATTCTTGATAATTACATTAACTGTATAGGGATGATATACGCCCATACTTAGTCAACAATTTAATAACACAAGTCACAAATTTCATTCATATCAAAATTAGGGATATTATGTGTCACAAGTAGCACTAAACTCAGTGTTATCCCAACAAGGTTTCCTCTTTGGTCTTAAATAAATCTCAATTGACCAAAATAGTTTGACGACACTAAAATTATCAACAATAAACACTTTGACAAAAAAAAAGTTGGTGTAGTAGAAGCTTAATCGACATCCTTTACGAGTATAAGAAGCAAGTTTAGTATGAAACTAATATTTCATACCTAATGACTGGGTACTCCCACAACATTAGAAGTCCAAAAAAGTAAAAGGAATGAAATTTTATATAACTGTTCCACAAGCATTCAATTAAACTAAATACATGTTGGTTCAGTTCTGTTTATACATGAGGGAAAACATGAAAACATACCTGTTACAGCAGACAGTGCAGTGGAGAATCCAGTAATGGAGTTCGACATGCTTGTCATCGTGATCTGGTTCCTCCTTATGGTGTTGACTGATGATGGTGACTGATTAAACCGAAAAGGGGTATCGGCTTAGGAGAGGAGGTCGAATTATGATGTTATGCTTATGGGGTGTGTCTAATGTGTAATTGTCTAACCCCTTAACCTCCACATAATTCTCCTTATATAAGCACCCAGGAGGAAACCTAATTAGTTAATAAAGGTAATATGGTCCATCAACAATTACCAACTAATTATTTAATAGGTTATTATATATTTTGATCTATATTATGTAAATGATTATAATGGCAATAGATTAAATATTAATACATAATATATTTAATCTTACATTCTCCCACTTAGCCGAGTAATCATTTACTATGAGTATTAGATAAGCCTGATCAGGAGTTAATACTCATTTTAGCCTTAAACAAGTACTATAGCAGAGAAATACAGCCGTTGAATCATTATGCGACTCAGGACCCCCATTAATCATACTATAGCCTTAATTTAAAACCTAATCGTTATGATCAAAATACGCATAAGCCCTTTGTTTGATTTGTAACTTTATTTGTCTATATGCCATTATACCGGTTGAACATATTCTAAGAGACATACAAAATCAAACTGAGGAAATTTCATTAACATAAAACATAAGCTAGTACAATATGCTCAAATATGGTCTTTACTAAATCCCATATTCCGAACATGTTCTTCATAAACCTTAGGAGGGAGACCTTTAGTCATCGGATCCGCAAGCATATCTTTAGTACTAATATACTCGATACAAAGATTATTTTCCTCAACTTGTTCACGTACGAACAAATATTTTGTATCGAGATATAAACCAGCTCCAGTCGAACTGTTACTGTTCGAGAAACTAACGACAGCTGAATTATCACAATAAAGCTTCAATGGTCTAGAAATGGAATTAACAATTTTGAGTCCAGTGATCAGATTCCTAAGCAACATTCCATGACAGGTTGCGTTATAAACAGCAATGTACTCTGCCATCATTGTGGAAGTTGTGGTCGACTGTTGTTTATGACTCTTCCATGAGATAGGGCCGCCTGCTAACATAAAGATATAGCCCGAAGTGGATTTCTTGTCATCTTTGCATTTGGCAAAGTCAGAATCAGAATAGCCCACCACTTCTAAATGATCACTTCTTCTATAAGTCAGTTTATAGTGTTTCGTCCCTTGCAGATATCGAAGTACCTTCTTAGCTGCTTTCCAGTGATCTAGGCCAGGATTAGTCTGATAACGGCCTAGCATTCCAGCAATATAAGCGATATCTGGGCGAGTACAGACTTGAGCATACATCAGGCTCCCGACTACTGACCATAAGGTATCTGGCTCATTTGCTCCTTCTCAACCTCTGTTGTCGGACACTGGAATGAACCGAAAAATCTCCTTTAACTACTGGAGCAACGGAGGGTTTGCACTGTTGCATGTTGTAACGTGTAAGGACACGATCTATGTAAGCCTTTTGAGACAATCCTAAGATCCCTTTGTGTCTATCTCGGTGAATTTCGATGCCAATGACGTAAGAAGCATCTCCGAGATCCTTCATGTCGAAGTTATGCGAGAGTAACCGCTTCGACTCATGCAACATGTCTGAACTATTACTTGCCAATAGAATATCATCTACGTAAAGGACAAGTATAGTAAAGTTGCTCCCACTCATCTTGAGGTAGGTGCATTGATCCACTTGATTCTTCATAAAACCTTGTTTCTTCATGACTTCATCAAACTTGAGGTACCACTGATGTGATGCTTGTTTTAACCCGTAAATGGATTTCTTCAACTTACAGACTAGATGCTCCTGACCTTCAGGTTTAAAGCCTTCAGGTTGTTTCATGTAAACATCTTCGTCCAAATCTCCGTTAAGGAACGCGGTTTTAACGTCCATCTGATGTAACTCTAAATCAAAATGAGCTACTAGGGCCATGACGATCCTTAATGAATCTTTACGAGAGACAGGTGAAAACGTCTCTTGATAATCAATTCCCTCTTTCTGAGTGTAGCCCTTTGCAACCAATCTCGCTTTGTAGCGTTCAACGTTCCCATTCGGATCCAGTTTTGTTTTGAATACCCATTTACATCCTACGGGTTTGGCTCCGTTGGGTAATTCTACCAAATCCCAAACGTCATTTTTCTTCATGGATTCAAGCTCTTCAATCATTGCTTTATTCCATTCAGAAGACTGATCACTGCTAATGGCTTCATTGTAAGAGATAGGATCATTGAGCTTTCCGGGATCCATTTCAGTCAGGTAGGTAACATAATCATCCCAATTAGTAGGCCTTCTTTGCCTAGATGACCTCCTGAGTGGATTATCGGGTTCAGCGTTGTCTTGGTGTTGAGCGTTTGATGTGCCTTCGTCATGAGGTATAATGGGTTCTGATTGTAGAGGTGAATTTGCAGTTGGTGCAGTAGCTTCAGGTACAGTAGTTGCATTGGGTACAAGAGGAGTAATCGGAGTAATGGTAAGCGACGAGTCTCCCCCCCCCCCCCCCGCGTCTTGTACTTCTTGCAATTCTTCGTAAGGGTTGGTACTGCTCCCACTGACCTTGAAATCCTCCAGGAACGCAGCACGCTTGGTTTCAACAATACGGGTGACATGGGAAGGACAATAGAAACGATAACCCTTAGATTTCTCAGGATACCCGATAAAGAAACAGGTAACTGTTTTAGGGTCAAGTTTCCTTAGGAAAGGATTGTAAAGTTTTGCTTCAGCAATGCAGCCCCATACTTTCATATATTTAAGACTCGGTTTCCTTCCTGTCCAAAGTTCATAAGGAGTTTTAGGGACAGACTTAGAAGGAACTCTATTGAGTATATGAACAGCTGCTTTTAACGCTTCAGTCCAGAGGGATAATGGTAAATTAGTGTTGGCTAACATATTGCGCACCATGTTCATAAGGGTACGGTTTCTTCTTTCAGCGACACCGTTCTGCTGAGGTGTACCAGGCATGGTGTATTGGTTCACAATCCCCTGGCCCTTACAAAACTCATAAAATGGACCAGGAGCTTGACCCACATCAGTATGTCTTCCATAATATTCACCGCCTCTATCTGATCTCACAACTTTAATCTGACGATCTAATTGCTTTTCAACTTCAGCCTTATAATCTTTAAAAGTTGTTAGAGATTCAGACTTCTCCTTAATTAGATACAAGTACATGTAACGAGAACAATCATCAATAAAAGTGATAAATGAAGTATGTCCTGTTATGCCAGCGATTTGGTAGGGGCCACTAATGTCAGTATGAATGAGTTCTAATAAATTAGAGCTCCTAGTGGCACCTTTCTTATTCGCTAATGTCATTTTACCTTTAAGACATTTGACACATGTTCCAAAATCAGAGAAATCGAGAGGAGGTAAGACTTCATCTTTTACAAGACGATTTAATCGTTCTTTTGAGATGTGGCCTAAACGTTGATGCCACAACATGGACGAAGTTTCTAAGTCTCGTTTCTCTTCCATCTTTGTGAGTGATTCATTAATGTTATATGACAACAAAGATTTGGAAAAGTTATCTTCTAGTTCTAATCTATAGAGACCACCATCCAGAACACCAGTACCATAAAGAACAGAATCATAAAGGATAGAGAATTGGCGATGACCATGGGAAACAATAAAACCGTCCATGTCTAACTTTGGTCCTGATACAAGGTTCCGAGTTACCTCAGGAACATATAAGGTATCATAAAGTTTAATACATAAACCAGTTTTCATAACTAATTGTAATGTTCCAATGGCCTTCACTTCTAATTCTCGATCATCCCCAACCTTAAGCGTTCTTTGGTTTCTTTCCAGCTTCCGGATTGAAAGGAATCCCTGAGTTGAATTGGTAACATGAACCATAGAACCAGAATCAAACCACCAAGAATTAGCAGGAACACTTAAATTATAGGACTCAAGTATCATAAAATAATTGTTACCTTTCTTAGCCAGCCACTCCTTAAAGTCAGGGCATTCCTTCTGCATGTGTCCTGTCTTTTTACAGAATTTGCAGCGGATACTGCCTAAGGAGTTCTTAGAGCTGGAAGGTGCACTTGTATTAGGATTAGGATTAGGATTAGGCCTTTGGACTTTTGAAGCATCCTTCCTCTGATAATTGTTCTTCCTTTTCTTAGAGTTGGAGGTAGTGAAGTTGGTAACATCAGTATGGCGATCCATCCTCATACGCTCTTCCTCCTGTACGCACATAGCGACCGGTTCACTCATCGTCCATTTGTCCTTCTGAGTGTTGTAATTGATCTTGAATGCTTCAAAGGACGAAGGAAGCGAAGTAATGATGAAATGAACAAGAAAACCATCATTCATCATCATGATGTGCTCGCGAATGCCGCTCCTCCCATCATACTTAGTTGTCACCAGCTTGAGAATAAGAGTACTAGCGTGTGCTTTAGACGTCCCTTTGAATTGCGCCTCCACATGTTCCAAGTAGGTTTTAGCATCTTCAGAATTAGGAATCGCTCCCCTGATTGCATTGCTTATGGACTGCTTCATAAACATGAGAGACATGCGGTTACACCTAGTCCACTTATCATGAGTTAACTGCTCAGCAGCAGTACTTTGAGTGGTAAGGTCCGCTGGCTTATTCTCTCTTAGAGCATAATCAAAGTCCAACAGCCCAAGAGTAAGCATGAGAGCATCCTTCCATGCAGCAAAGTTATCACCAGTCAAAGGTGGAATCCCGCAATTGGGTGCTGATAGTGGAAATAAGATGAGCAAGTTATGATACTAATGAAGAAGTCCTAATGTGATCTAAGGGCACATTAAACTAAGGCAGTCATAAATAATGACCATTTTACATTATGAAGCTGTGATATTGTCTATTACTAACATCAAAATAATAGACTTAGTTAAAAAAATTCTACTTAAACGAAGACAAAACAGCTTTGGCCAGAAGTGTAATCATTTAAGCATATGTGCAAAGTGGTTGTAACAAATCAGCTTTTGCCAGAAATTGAAACAATCACTTTAGTTATGCACTTGTTGAGTATGCCATCTATGAATGAATTAAATCAGCTTTGGCCAGAAATTAAGACATTCATGCTTATGATGCACACACAACATAGCTTTCGTAATACTTGAACGATAAGTAGATGTATCAAGTCAGCTTTGGCCAGAAATGATATATCAAAAACTCATTCAAGTTAAGCTATTTTGGTTTTGTAAAACATTATCTGATTCTGATTAATTAACTAAGTAATTACAAAACCAATTATTTAATAGCAAACCACCCGTTAGCGCGGATCGAACTCCGCGGTGAGTTAGCTGGGGGTTGCGGGGGACAGCGTGCCCCCGCCCGGGGTTCGAGTTCACATTAAACAGCTTATAATAATGAGGTTTCGAGTCACGACCTTGTTGTCTCGAGTCGAGACCTTTGTCTCGAGTCGAGACCTTATGGTCTCGAGTCATGATCTAATGGTCTCGAGTCATGATCTAATGGTCTCGATTCATGATCTAATGGTCTCGAGTTGTGAAGGTTTAATGACCTGATGATTTTGAGTCGAGACCTTGTTGTCTCGAGTCGAGACTGATGGTCTCGAGTCGTAATCTGATGGTCTCGAAACTTCCTGTTAACAGCTGTGAATGTGGAAACATAACTGAAAATTCGAAATCTAAGGGATTTTGAGGTATGGTTTCCTGTTTTAGTGATGATCTAAATTTATCAAATATTTCAAAATTATAATCTGTTTATTTTTTTAACAGTTTTCGAAAACCTTTAGAAGACAAAATCAGATCAAAACAGGAAAAACACTTAATAATCCGAATCATATTCCAAAACATAATAGAATTTTCGAATTTTCCTAAGAACATGATGAACCCTAAAAACATAAAACATAAATTCTGGAACCCGAAACCTGAATTTTAATAGCTTTTCTAAACAGATTTTGGTTAAAACATAATCCAGTTAATTTCGAATGAACATATGATTAACCTTTTTCCGAAAACAATGATCTCGAGTGGACATGACCGACTCGAAACCGGCTGTTAGATTCATAAGGTTTCAAAAAATTCCGTTTTCCAAGTTTCAATCCCAGAATTATGGATACGAAAACAGAACTGACTAATCAACATATGCTCTGATACCACATGTTGGTTCAGTTCTGTTTATACATGAGGGAAAACATGAAAACATACCTGTTACAGCAGACAGTGCAGTGGAGAATCCAGTAATGGAGTTCGACATGCTTGTCATCGTGATCTGGTTCCTCCTTAGGGTGCTGACTGATGATGGTGACTGATTAAACCGAAAAGGGGTGTCGGCTTAGGAGAGGAGGTCGAATTATGATGTTATGCTTATGGGGTGTGTCTAATGTGTAATTGTCTAACCCCTTAGCCTCCACATAATTCTCCTTATATAAGCACCCAGGAGGAAACCTAATTAGTTAATAAGTGTAATATGGTCCATCAACAATTACCAACTAATTATTTAATAGGTTATTATATATTTTGATCTATATTATGTAAATGATTATAATGGCTATAGATTAAATATTAATACATAATATATTTAATCTTACAATACATTGACCAAAGCATCTACTTGACTGCACTTGAAGTGATGCATTGGGAAAGAGGGGGAAAGTTGATTTTGGTGACAAGAAAACATAGGACAAGAGTGAAACTGGAAGCTGAACCGGAAGGAGCACCAAAAGCAATCTCATTTTAGTTCAGTAATTTTCCAAGAAAGTGGCACTACAATGTTATGGAGAACTAAGTTACTATGATGTATAATCTACTTAGAAAAAGGAATATGATTGTTGATGAATTGAATTTAATTAATAAGGACTAAATTGTGACACACATGTTATGGTTATTAGGAGTCTGAAATCCTAACTAGACCTTGATTTAGGGTTGATTTATGTAAGCAAAAAACAACCATTGATCATTTAATATATCGCATCAAGTTTGATTGGATTTTCATTAAAGTAATAAAGTGCAATTCAAATTGCAACTATATGTCCGTCATTATTATCATATACATCAGATGAAAATACAAAGAAGCAAACTCAGGAAGTTGGTTGTCCAAAAGCATGCAACAAATTACTGAACAAAGTTTGTTTGTTGATGGATTAGTACTAGTTGGTCTTGATAAGATAAGTTGGGAAACAAGAAGTTGAAGGAGGTTCTTCAAAGGTCCCTCTTTTCACAAATCTCCCTTTCATTCTTGGCCTTTTCTCTGCGTTTAGTTTTCTCACTTCATACCTTATCTTCTTCGAAAATAAGCGTGATCTTCTTTTCTCTCTATACCTTGAGACTCTTGCTTCTCTTCCTCCACCACATCTCCCAACGCCTCCATATGACGGATTGGTATTCCACGCCCATTGCGACCCCTAAAACATTACTTCTTGATTAAATAAAGACTAATAGATTGATAAATAAATGGATAGATGGATATAGATAAAGGGTGAGAACCATGAAATCAGGCCAGTAACCATCCGAGTTGAGTTCTGGGCGGGTTCCGTTTGTCCAAGGAGAACCTTGGTCACCCCAAGTATTGATCACATCTTCATAATTTATCCGCAAAACCATGCTTGATGTTCTCACCTTCTTTTCGTTACATTGATCGCTTAACACCGTCATTGTATGCTCCCTCTCGATACCTGCCACCACTTTCATCTCCTCTTCTTTGATCATCATTGTGGACTCATAATCAAAGTCCCAATCTAGTGTTTCCCTAGTTGCATCAAAATCAAAACCTAAAATTTCTTCCACTTCTTTATCTTCAACTTTCACTTTATTTTCGTCAAAGCAAGATTCTATATTTTTAGTATCATCTTCTTCTTTATAGTTGTTAGTTAACCCCAAATCTTCAATCTTACATGATGTATTATCAAACTCCTTTCCTAAAAAGCTTTCAACATCGGCAGCAAATTCCATGAGCTCCAAATTATCATCTGTTGGATGACCAAACCCATGAAGATCATCCAAATGACATGTTTGATCTTCTTGGTTGTCATCCACCATAAAAGGCAAGCTCCTACCTATTTCATTAGATTCATTGCATAATTCAGTTTCAAAAGCATCAAAGACCGGAACACAATACAAAAGACGCTGTTGTTGTTGTTCTACTTCTTCGTCATCATCGAGCAATGATGCATCTGAACTACCTATCTCGGGAACTAAAGAAACTGAAGAGTTTATTGTGGTCACCTTTCCTTCTACCTTGAAAGAGGATTTAGCCCGTTTTCGTGGAGTGCGCGCACGACGAGTGAACCCCTGGTGCCAGGTTGGTTCAGGTTCACCTGAACCAAAAGGTTTAGAGAGTCCAGTCTGTAGAAGAACCCTCTCATGCTGACCACCGAAATGGTTAGCCCCGTGTATGGAGGCATCACAACTTTGACAAAGGAAAGCGTCGTCAGCAGCACAATACCATCGAGCCCGCTTTCTTACGCACCGGTCACACGCCCTTGCCATTTTGCCACCAACAGAATTCGCGGGTTTCTTTCCCTCAATCATGAGGGTTTGATCTTGCAAAGGACTGAAGGAGTTAACCAAAAGAGAGCAAAATGAACAAAGAAAGAAAAAAAATTAAGAAAAGTTATAGAGCTTGATTTGACTTTATAGAGTATTAAAATAGTAAAATGTCATAGTGTGGTGCATGGGCTTTGTGGCATTGCAAATATATACTAGACCACTGGTCATCAGAATTATTGATTGTTGTGTTGGTCCCCAAAAGTCACGGTTTGTGATGACCCAGGCTCGAATGGTTTTAGTGGGGTTCACAGTGAGAAGGAAATAGGGAGATTAGGGTTTGTCATTTGTGGACCCATGACTCGGTCTTGTCATATTGCTGATTCGCTGAGTTATTAAGGTTATCTGGACTCTAGTGTTTGATTGGTGAAGCTTCTCTCTAGTGGATTTTTATGGGTCCATGTTCATGTACAACAACACATTTTTGCTAATGTAATTTGTTACCAAGAAACCTACCCGACAGTTTTTCTTTGATGTATTTTTATATAATATGACATAAATAACATAAAATAAATGTGTGAGTAAGTTATATGATAATTTTAGTATTTTATGAAGAAACCGAGTATGTAAATAGTGTTCACATATATTATTTTTAGGCTAGAAGGTGTGGGATGGAGCCCCTTGGGGGTTATAAAGGACACCTCAGCGCCACCTAGACGCCACGTCAGCCAGGGGGCTTTATAACCCCCACCCCCCCCCCTAATTTGCAGGGTGTGGGATGGAGCCCCGTCATCATTACCTAGTTATTTTTTATTTTTACATTTTACTTTTTTAAATTAAATGGCCATTTTATATAACTAGAAAATTAAAAAAAAAAACATAATTTCATCCTAAAAAAAATAAAAAACATCACAAAGTCATTAAAAAAAATAAGAAGGTACTAGAAAAAAAAACTACATATATTTCGCCCTAATTTGATTCTTGCGAGCCTCCATAATGCGTTGATCCGTCTCCGTTAGATGTGAGAAATCTTTCGCTAGAAAATCCAAGTCTTTCTGAATTAGTTTCTCCATCTTCATTTCATGGTCCTTTTCCCTGATCGAGATTATTTTGTTGAGACTTGTATGGAACTCGCCCAACTTTGACGGCTCATCCGATGACGTTGAAGTACCCTTTCCTCGTGCCGCTGCCTTACTTTTATCCCGACCCCTTGGTCGAGGCAGCTCCTCTGGTTGATCGAACTCCTCATCATCGTCGTTAAGATTAATTGTCGTACGAGCATCGGACCCGGATGGTTCCGTTGTGGATGTTGATTTGGACCGTTTTGACCGAGGGCGGGTTGGGTCGAACGGTGGCACAAGATGCCACTTGGGAGATTTGCGAAGAAGCTCCCACGCATTTACATGCGTAAAGTGATGACCATGGTACAACCTATAATCGGAGTGGGCTTGGGTCATCACGTCCACATCGCTCGAACCGCTTTTCCTTCGAGTGTTGTTGACGAGATTAGTATGTATGTTGTTAAAGTTGCTAATCTTCGTCCTCATTGCGCCCCATTTTCCCAAAATAGAGTCGGGCCGTCGATATACGCCGCGACCCATGGCGGTGAAAAACTTGTCACGAATACGGTTCCAAAAAACATTTATGTCTTGGTCGTCACCTATAAAAAAAATATATTTACAAAGGTATATGTTTGATTTAAAAAATAAGTTTACAAAACTATATTTTTGTAAAGGTGTGTAAATTTTACCAACAATCTCGTCCTCCGATACGTCGAGCCATGCTTTTGCCAACTCGAACTCTTCCGTAGGCGTCCAATATTCGACCTTTTTGGAAGCACGTTTCTCGGCCTCAATCTTCTTTTTATGGCTTCTTTTTTGTCTATAAGAGGGTTCGACTTGGGTTTCGGGAACGGATTCGGTCTGGGTTGTGTTTTGGGTTTCGGGTATGGATTGGGCTTGGGGTATGTTTTGAGGAATGTGTTGGGGTATGTTTGAGGGAAAAAACTGGGGTTGAGAATAATACCCAAAAAAACTGGCCATTGGTTGAGAGATGGGATGAGGAGAAGTTGGGGTTGTTGGTGGAATTGGGTAATATCCAACCTCACCCGTACGCGAGTCTCGGCGATACCGGTCCTCTTGCTCGTTGTTTTGCCAGTACGGATGGTTCGGGTCCCATGGGTTTGGGTTATTGGGAAACATTGTAGAGTATGGTTTAAAAAAAATAGAGAATGATATAAAAACTTGAGAGAAAGTGGAGGAAATGAGTTGGGAAATCGGATGGAATGGTTGAGTATTTATAAACTTTTATTTTGAATTTTTTTTTTTTTTAAAAGTGACCGTTCAACGGTCAAAAGGATAAAACAAACCTCGATCCACGCGATTCCCTCTCGTTATCATGTTCGCGAGCCTTCTATGGCGCCCCTCCATAACTCCGGCGGTGTGGGTGTATAGCGCCCGGGGCGCTATAGAGGCTGAGTTGGCGAGGGTGGCGCCCCCCACACCCTCCGGCCTTACTATCTACTGGTGTGTTTTAATATGTATGACTTGTTAGAGTTCAATATAATTTATTACAACACTTTAATTAATATGAGTTATTAGCATCTAATATAACTTGTACAATCTATATTGTGGATTAGAATCCAACTTAATTATTAGGGTATGTTTGGTATGGGGTAATGGAATGGACGAGAGAATAAAATGGACGAGGTAATGGAATGGACAAATGAATGAAATGGATCATTCTATTCCATGGTCTTGTTTGGTTACCATGTGAGAATGGAATGAATCATTACCTTGTAATGTTTGGTAGGAAGGAAAAGAAGGACTAAAATTGGCAATGGGTGGCAGTAGTTGATGGTGGCGGTGGGTGGCGGCGGCAGTTGGTGGCAGCGATGGTGGCAGTGGCGGTGGTAGGTTGTGGCGGCAATGATGCTGGTGTTCGGTGGCGGAGGGTGGCGATGATCGGAATTGGTGTCGATGTTGTGGCGAAGGGTGGTGGCGGCGGGTGGACGATGTTAGTGGTGGTGGTCGGTGGTGGCGTCGGTGTTCGGTGGCGGAGGGTGGCGACGGTGGTGGGTTGTGGTGGCGGTGGTCAGTGGTCAGTGGTGTTTGGTGGTTGATGGTGGCGTTGGTGCCGATGTTCGGTGGCGGAGGGGGTGGTTGCGGCGGCGGGTGGTGGCGGTGGCGCCGGTGTTCGGTGGAGGTAGTCGGCGGCGGCACGATGGGTGGAGGCGCCGGTGTTCAACGGCGTAAGGTGGCGGCGGCAGGTGGTGGTGGCATTTGTAGGTGGCTAGTGGTGGGAGGTGTTGGTGATGAAGGTGGGAGAGGGAATGAAATGGAAAAAAAAACAAGGGGTATGGATGGAATGAATTTGAGGGAATTAAATGCCATATGTAATGGGTGATTCCATTACCTTGACCAACCAAACACATTTTTTTCCATTCTCTCGTAATAGTCCATTTCATTCCCTCTCTCATTCCTGTATACAAAACATTAATTTACAATGTTTTCGATCACGTGATGTTTTAGTGTCTTGCCATTAGTGGGCGTGGAAGACACTCCACGCCAGGTAAACCAGCCCTGGGTGGCCTGGAGGGCAGCGTGGGGGAGGGGGCGGGAGGTTTTTCACCGGCGGGAGGGGCTTGTGGGGTGTGACGTGGCGGATGTTGATTGGCTTTGGCATTATATTATAATGTTTTGTTTTTAAATTTAATGCATTTCTTTTATTTTTTAAATATAAAATAAAGAGTTAAATGCCATTTTAGTCCCTGTGGTTTGGGCCATTTTGCCAGTTTAGTCCAAAGGTTTCATTTTTAACCTATGGGTCTAAAAAGGTTTCACAGTTGCCATTTTAGTCCACTGGGTTAACTTCATCCGTTTTTTCTGTTAACGAGAAGGCCAATTTGGTCATTTTATATGGCTGAATTGCCCTTTTAGTTAACAGAATTACATACAAAATGACCAAATTGGCCTTCTCGTTAACAGAAAAAGAGATGAAGTTAACCCAGTGGACTAAAATGGCAACTGTGAAACCTTTTTGGACCCACAGGTTAAAAATGAAACCTTTGGACTAAACTGGCAAAATGACCCAAACCACAGGGACTAAAATGACATTTAACTCTAAAATAAATACAAAAGTGTATGTTACGTGTTGAATAATGTGTCAAATAACGCCACCCTTCATATTAATCAAAGAAATGATGAGAATAAACTTTGACCGATTTATAAACAAATAGTTTGTATCTTTTTTTTCTTATTGGTGTTTTTTTAGTGGATCATTCCCCTATATATATATATATATATGTATGTATGTGCGTGCATGTATGTATGCATTTAATTTTGATATCTTTGAGCCCTCAATTCGAGCTAAGTGGATTTATCAAGAAAGTTGTTGCTTTAAATATGGGGTGCTTATCTTTGATTTAGATATAGTAGAAATATATGGGTTTGTATATTTAACGGAATTGTTTTAGCTAAGGGGTTGTTTGTTTTATTTCTTAATGAGTTTTTAATAGTTCAGACCTAAGGGGCTGTTTGTTTTAGCTCTTAATAGTTCAGACCTATTACTCGTTTAGTACTTATTGATTCAGACTATTTGTTTCGTGAGCAGATGTCTGAATGGTTCAGACATATGCCTTTGAATGGTTAAACATTATACAGAGCCTAAATGGTTAAGACCTCTTGTCTGAATTGGACAGGCATTTGCCTCGAATAGTTAAGCATTATACTGGCTCTAAATGGTTCAGACTTCTTACCGGTTCAATACTTAATGGTTTAAACCTCTTACTGGTTCAATACCTACTCATTCAGAAGTTGTCAAACAGCCCCTAAGTATTTATAAAATGTGGGTTTGATTTCACTTCTAATGTTGAGGTGTATCGTGACAGCTTATCTACAATGTTTCAACTATGTTCTTCAGTTTCCTTTTTAAATCGTTTGTAGTGTTGAAGTCTTCTTCATATCAACTTGAAAAGGTAGCTTAGACCATCCGCTTCTACTAGATCAACTTCGAAATACAAAAGTTAGCAAAGATTGTCTACGACTACGCTAACAAACACATGGTAACGTACTAGTAACGTACTAACATAATAACATTTACAAAATTAACAACATAGTTATACCTCCACTTACCACCGAGCCTTCTGGTCGAGTGGCAGCCCTATGACTTTCCAAATGGGAAGTCATGTGTTGGAGTCTCACATTGGAAAATTTTTGTTCCAGGTCCCCAAGGGGTTTTTCCAGTTGTGGGTTTTCTCCTGGGAGGGTGGGTCGGGTAATCCATTTGCAGTTTGGTTTTCGTCGTATGTTTGTAGGCTAGCATGTATGTCCTACTAAGGAAACAATCGAGAAATCTATTGTGAACATAGCATAACTTGTCATGCATAATCTCGAAACTTATAATAAATCGCTGTGAAAGCCAAAATAAACTTAAAATTCAACTAAAAGCGTATAAAAAGTTCAGAAAAGTATAGGATGACATGCGTCACACCCTCAAAAATCCACACGCGAAGTATCACGGCGAGGCGTGTGACTGACCAGGATCATACCACTAATCATACTGAACGATAAGTAAAATAAAGTAAACCATCACAACCCAAACGTTTAGTGTTTATGAAAACGAAAACCCAAAACCAAGTTCAAAAGTTAGCGGAAGCATAAAGTATTAAAACCCCATAAAACAGTTTTTAAATCATAAAATTCATTAGTAGGAATCCAACTGTGGATTCCTTGCCACAACGCCCACTCCGCGTGCAAGCTCCAGCCATGTACCTAACGACCTGCAAAGCATGCAGTAGTGTGTCAACAAAAAGTTAGCGAGTTCACAGTTGGTTGTTTGTTTTAACGTTGTTCCAAAAATCCATAAGTTGTTAACTTTCCTTGTTGTTTATAAAAACATGTCATGGGGAGCTACCCCACTGTTTTAAACCACAAGACCTGTCACGGCCCCCGGCCCGGTTTGACCCGGTCCAGAAGCCGCGGGACAGAAACCCTGTGGTATTTATTTAATTTGGCAGCAGAATAATTAACAGGATCGTTTAAAACTTGAAAATGCCCGATTATTTTATTTCATAATTATGGACAAACCCCGTAATTTACAATAAGGGGATTTCACTGGGGAAACCCCTATTTTACAAAAACATGTTTCCTTATTTTTATTAAGCCACTTCTTCAAACTTGTAGTGCTACACTGCACTTTTTCCTGGATCACAACAGATCACCTGAAACATGTTTTAAAAAGGTTTTATCAGCAGGGAAATACGGGCGAGTCATTCAAGTTACACAAAACGACACATTGTTATAATATACAGTATTAAGGGTGATTACATTGTTTTTATCAACCAATTACCCCAAATCAGTATTTGTCACTCGATTATATCTGTGACTATGGTCAGATCACCCAATGGCTAACTCGTTGTCCAATGGTGACGGGAAACAAGTAATGTATACAAAACCCCACATACCGGCAGTAATTGAAGATTACAAAGACTTAATCCCTATAATTATAACTTTGAAACAAATAGGGTTTTGGGAAACAATTTGGTAAAAAGAGAATGACTCACATTGCAGATTTAACGGGCAGAGTTTAGCCTACTGATTAGCCTTGTAACCTAATTTAAATAACAATGCACACGAACTAGGTCAGTAACTAATACAGCATTTACGATAACTCACGAGATTAAAATCCTCACAACGAATGACAAAGTGCAATACTTAAACATCCATCGAATTCACGACGAATGACAAAGTATAGCCCTAATGTGGGCAGCACTTAAACATCCATTGGATTGATTTCAATCGATCGGACATTGAATCGTAGCAGGGATTGAGTTAATACCTTGTATCGTAGCAGCGCCTCACTGCGTAAACCCCCTCTTGACACTTACGCGGCCAGCGAGCGCCTCCTATTCATAGACTAGGGCTACGGTGTCACACATAGGTCTGCCACGTGTGCGACACGTGGCCTGGTTGCTTATCCGGAGGTTTGATGAGTTGTCGCGGCCCGCGTAACCTTAACTTAAGGTTTACGTGGCCCGCGTGAAACCATAAAATTTGTTTTTCTTGATTTTTGTTATGGATTAGGGTTACAGGGGTCCGGGTTTTTACTTTCGGGTCGTTTATGGATAATTTTGAAGGTCCTTACATCCTCCCCACCTTATTTAGAATCTCGTCCTCGAGATTTACGGAAATAAGTGAGGATACTTTCGCTTCATTTCCGATTCCAGCTCCCAGGTGTATTCGGGTCCTCTTTTTGAATCCCATTTGACCTTTACTAGTACTAATCTTTTGTGCTTGAGAAACTTTATCTTTTTGTCTTCTATTTGAAGTGGTTTCTCCATGAATTTCAACTTTTCATTTACTTGTATGTCTTGAAGATGTACTACCAGGGATTCGTCAGATAGACATTTCTTGAGATTGGATACATGAAATACATCATGTACTCCTGCTAGCTCTTCTGGTAGTTGTAAGCGATAGGCGACTGGTCCTATTCGCTGGATTACTGGAAATGGTCCTATGTATCTTGGACTTAGCTTTCCTTTCTTACCGAATCGAACTACTCCTTTCCAAGGAGAAACTTTCAAGAGTACCTTGTCTCCAATTTGAAATTCTAGCGGCTTGCGTCTATTGTCTGCATAACTCTTTTGACGATCTCGAGCCTTTTTCAACATTTCCTTGATTTGAGTGATCTTGTCGGTGGTTTCTTGTACTATTTCAGGACCGGATAATTGACTTTCTCCTATTTCTGCCCAACAAACTGGAGTTCTACACTTTTGTCCATATAGTGCTTCAAATGGGGCAGCTTCGATGCTTGAATGATAACTATTTTTATAGGAGAATTCAACTAAGGGTATGTGGTGTCAAACCCCGACCACGTAAAACAACAAAACGTGGCGGAAACGTCGGGGAGTGTTGTAACAGAATCATTGTTTCATAACACATGGAAATTTAAATATTGTTTTATTGATTAAAAGAGTTACAATGTCTTGGCAATCAAAGAAATATAACATAAATAACTAGTCTTGCATCTTTTATTGTCACTAAGGCCTAAGTCCGCCTAAGTGTATCTCGATAAGTCCTATGCATCAACTCCTGAAAACACATGTGAAAATAGGTACGTCAGCATAAAAATGTCTGTGAGATACATAGGTTTTGTGAAAATAGGATTCATGACTTGTAAGTTTAAGAAGTCATGAACCTTGTAATTTGATTTGTCTTGTAAATCGTTCGAAAAACAATAAGTTCAGATGATATGTATGAATAAGAGAATAATGTATGGTTAAATGAATAACCATGTAAAAATGAGTTTGTATAAGATAAGTTGTTTGTAAAACAATGTCTTGTGAAAAGTATGTTATTTGTATGAAATGTTATATGTCTCAAATTGAAATGATTCAAATAACGCTATGATATGTAATACCATACAAACACTTATATATAGGAAGTACCAGCGGCGTATCCACCATTCTTGTATCATATTACACACGCCTCGTTACTTAAATCACTTACTCAAACCAAACCATCCAGATGTAATGTTTAACAATTGTAGAAATGTTCATGTATAGTCCAAAGTCTACTGTCAAATCAGTTTAGATACCAAAAGTTATGTTACATATGCTTTAAATGAATTTTGGCGTAAAAAGGGCATTTTGGTAATTTACGTAAGGCATATAAACTACATATCATACAACTAACTAAACGTTGTGACCATAAGGTATAACCTCGGAAGGTTATTCCCTATACAACTATGGTCGCCTAATGTGTTTGGTCGGATCCTAATGATCGACCAAACGGGTCGGGTTCGAACGTATAAGCGATTGTTTAGATCGCTTACCTTACGACCCTATATAAGCACTAAACTAAAAGTGACGAGCTAAGCATGTTAAAACATGCGTAACTAAGTTTAGAAAACAGGTTTGGTATCAAAACAAACAGTTTTGATACCTAAAAGTAGTTTGGTTACAAAATACGCAATAACACGCATTTTGGCCGAAACTACGACTCGTCACTGAGTCTAGATTACGTGGTAATCAGTAGGTATAGTCACTATGGACTATAACCATTGTGATCACGCTCACGTTATGAAGTTCAAATGAACTTCGCATTGACCATAAACTGGTCAACGCAGAAAGTCAAACAAAGTTTGACTTTAACGCTAAAACGAATGAAAGAACGAAAGAACACTTACAAAGGGTCCCCGCAAGCTAATCTCGATCCAAGTAGTTCAGGTATGAAGCAAATGGCTTCAACTTAGAGCTTCTTAGATCAGATTTGTGGGTTTTGCAAGGAATTGAGGTGGGTATTTATAGTAAATGGACCACCGTTAGGATCGTTTCTCGAATACCGAGCTTTGATCACATCCCTACACTTGTTGCAAACTTGTGGTAACTCAAAATGGCCCCCAACATCAGGGATTGACATGTGGCATTGGCCTTTGGAGTGCATAAGAGCTGTTAACAGCTGTTAAAACAGCTTTTGCTGTTCTGAAGGGGCCTCGCGTGACGCCTAGGGGGCTAGGTGTCACGCCTAGGTCCTTCTGATCAGCAACCAGTTTCCAAAGTTTCCATTTCAGTCCCCGTTGTGTATTAAGGCCATTTCCGACATCTTTAAGGCTCGTTAAGTCAACTTTAAGGCCCTAAAATGATGCCTAAACATTGCGGACATGATACATGCTCAAAAATATCCCGGATGTCGGTTCGTTTGGTCGTACGATCGCGATGTTCGCTTAATTACGACGACATGCGCATAAGCGCGAAAAACGATCCAAATTGCGTGACGAATGGATTTTTCTTATGCCAAACACTAAAATAAAATATTTTAGTGCTTACATAAATTTTTGGATGTCCGGATGTATTCAGAACGTAAGTTATGCGTGAAAGTGCAAACTTATTCACTTTTTGACGCTTTTAGTCCCTGAATGACCCAAAAGTTTATTTTAGCATACCGAACCCCTCAAAGCCTATTTCTAAGCTATGTAAAGGATATTTATGGTATGTTTAACTTATGGTCATGTTCCGGAATGTCTGTTCCAGTACGAATCGTCATACTTTCGTAGTTTGTCAAGTTTAGTCCCTGTAGACGATTAAACTTGATTTTACCATACCAAAGCCTTCAAAACTTATTTCTAAGTTATGTAAAGGTTATTTAAGGTATGTTAAGTATATGTTGAAGTTCCGGAGTATTTGTCGCATTAAACTGATTACGTTTACGCACCAGTTTGCGTATAATTCTCCAGAAAGCGATATAGAGTTTGAAATCGAACAAGAACTGATATGTGCAAAAGACACACATAATTATACAGATCCCAAGTATGAAATACAATATTTCATTGGCTTGGTATTTGTTTGATGGTCGCAGTGACCCAGGTGTCACAGTCTCCCCTACTTTAGGAAATTTCGTCCCGAAATTTATTCGTAGGGCTCTGTCTATGACTTTGTGTTTATAACCATCAAAGATAAGCAAGGCATAATCCTGTCATTTCCTTAACGGACATTCTTCAGAAACGAAAATGAACAAATGGAGTCATTTTCCTCAACAAGTATTCTCCAGAAGCGGAAATGAAGGAATAAACAAACGGGGATTCATTTCCTCAACGGCCAATCTGTAGAAAAGAAAATGATCAGACGGAGTCATTTTCAACGGTTGCTTCCTCCGAAACGGAAATGAAAAGGATAATCAAACGGATATTCATTTCCTCAACGGACAATCTTCATAAACGAAAATGAACAAACGGAGTCATTTTCAACGGGTGCTTCCTCAGAAATGGAAATGGAAAGGATAATCAAACGGATATTCATTTCCTCAACGGAAAATCTTCATAAACGAAAATGAACAAACGGAGTCATTTTCAACGGGTGCTTCCTCAGAAATGGAAATGAAAAGGATAATCAAACGGATATTCATTTCCTCAACGGACAATCTTCAGAAACGAAAAATGAACAGACGGAGTCATTTTCAACGGGTGCTTCCTCAGAAATGGAAATGAATAGAGTTAACTTCTAGGCACATGACAAAACTTGCTGTGGTTTCTGTGCACTAAATTCCATAATTATGTATGCATCCATAATTACGTAATTCCTTGCACAGTCCACACAGTTTGTCTTGTAATGTTTAGGGGAAGAAAATCAAACCTGTGATGAGGGTGACTAGACTACCATAGGGTCCTTTTTTAATTAGATCGACAGATGATCTTTTTAATTAGGCCACCAAGGAGTCCTTTCAGCTATATCATCACATGATGTTCCTAACCAGATTTTTGGATCAATCTGTCTAACTAGACCACTCAAGGGGTCTAATTATGGAGTAGTACTTTATAATCCAAGGGTCTTAACTACAACGTAGAAGTCCATTAAGGATTTTAGATAGTACCTTTGGGTATCCTACTATGAATCCCTTATACGCATGATATGGAAGATTCTACGAGGATTTGGATAACTAAAACTTGGATTACACCAAAAACATAAAAGGGAACACATAAGCACATAATCACATAGTTGTTTAACTCGGTTATTAATTTGTTATTAACTTGTTAGTGAATGGATATTCAAGGTACACCAGGAAACCAGTCGCTGGACTTCAATGTCCTCTGGGATCTATCTGAAAAGATAGGATGATCTCCCAAAAATTCGATTTTGTTTTCAAAGAAACGTAATATTCGAATTAAGGAACACAACAATTTTAGGATTTACGGAAATATCCTTAGGTACCCTTATTAAGGATTTATAGTGGTACTTTGGGTATTCGTCTCGTGTTGTAACTTGCGCCTTGTACTTCGTTTCCTTAGAATAAACGAGTACTTAGGAATTTCGTGGAAAACGCAAGAGATCATAAGATGGAAAAAATAATTTTGGGGGCAGTTTGCTTTTCAAGGAATACGATTCCTTGCTTGTCGGTATTGTAGGGGATATGTTCTTTATACATACAACCACATAGATACATTGCATTGTAAATAAAAGATTTATTTATGAACAATGATAACAACTGTTTCATGGACCTTGAAAACAAAAGAAAATAATACATAAGACGTGATTATTTCTAAACGATGTTGTCTTCTGGTCGGTCAGATGCTCATCCCTGTGCTGGATTTGCATTAGCAAGCTTTGGGCAATTTCTTCGGAAATGACCCATCTCGCCACAGTTGAAACAAGAACCTGGTAGAAAGAGACCTTGAGCGGGATTGTTGCCAGCCTGGTTTGGTGCAGCTGCAGCTGGGCAGACTTTTGTTGTATGGCCTATAAGTCCACAAGTTTGGCATTTGCGGCACTTTACATTGGCATGATGATGGAGGCTACATTGGTTGCACAAGGGTGCAGTTCCATTGTATGGCTTCCTAGTAGGGGGTTGAGCTGGTTGGTTGGGGACGGCTTGATCATTGTGAGTAACCATAGCGAAGTTCTGAGAAGCCTTTCGCTTTTTTGACTTCTTAGTGGATCCAGTCTGTTCATCCATGGTCTTTGATTCCTCGATTGGTTTCTTGTCACTTTTTCGAAAAAGTTTACCTTTCCTGATTTGAGATTCAGTCAAGGTTGCAGATAGCTTAATGGCCTGTCTAACTGTAGTGGGTTTACTACCAGTTATAATGTCTTGTACTGAGTCAGGGAGACCATCAATGTATTTTTCGATCGCCTTATCCAAAGGCGTAACCATGGTAGGACACAACAGGCTCAACTCCTCATATCGATCAGTGTAGGCTCGATGCTCACCGCTATCTTGCTTAAGATCGTCGAACTCCCTTTCCAAGGCCCTGATCTCGTGACGAGGACAGAATTCCTTCATCATCAGAGCTCGAAGCTCTTGCCACGTTTGAGCCAGTGCTACATCGGCACCCCTATCCCTCATCACACCATTCCACCATGTCAAAGCTCGTTTCTCAAAGACGCTAGATGCGAACTCTACCTTTCGCTCGTTTGGACATTGAACATGTCTGAAGGTGCTCTCTAGACTCTCAAACCATTGCAGGAATGCAGTCGCTCCTTGAGACCCAGAAAACTTTGATGGCTTAGCCGAGTTGAACGTCTTGAAGTTGCAGGGGGCATTATTGTTGTTGAGGGCTTGGTTACATTGGGCAACGATGTTCGGGATTGCAGCAGTTATTTGTTGTGTAATGACAGCTGCCAGCTCTTCAATAGATACCGGATTTTCGCGTCGTGGAGGCATTCTAAAAGGGAAACAAGAGAGAAAACAAATGAAATGGCATTGGGTAAGAATAGGATGTTACAATTTCCGACCAAAATCATGGGTAATGGTCATTTGTTTGAACCACGAAGCAAACAAACGACACACAAAGGCTGAATCAAAGCAATTAGATCCTCATAATGTATTGCGAAGACATGCTCGCCTATAAGTAGACACTCACCCCAAGAGTTCCCAGGTAAGAGTGACTGATCCGATTATGTGGATTTGTACGAACACTCTAGCCTTAGACAGAAAACTCAGGGTACAGACATTCACTCTTCCAGTTTGCACGTGTTCACACTATTTAGGACCCAAAACTTTGACGAGATTTTGAAAATTCAAAGGGGTTCAAAACCTTATAACAGAGGGTTCAAAACCTTACAATAGAGGGTTCAAAACCTAGTAATCAATCATCCTAGAACAGATGATTAGTTTTCAAAGCGGTTTTGAAATTTATGTTCTTGTTGTGGTCATCGCCTAAGGATAGGTGACGGTATTGTTTTATGACTAAACGCAAGTAAACTCGCGTTAGGGTCCTAGGAAGGTTATAGACTAGGTCAAAGCATTACTAATAACCTAATTCCCTATAACCATGGGCTCTGATACCAACTTTTCTGTCACGCCCCGACCACGTAAAACAACAAAACGTGGCGGAAACGTCGGGGAGTGTTGTAACAGAATCATTGTTTCATAACACATGGAAATTTAAATATTGTTTTATTGATTAAAAGAGTTACAATGTCTTGACAATCAAAGAAATATAACATAAATAACTAGTCTTGCATCTTTTATTGTCACTAAGGCCCAAGTCCGCCTAAGTGTATCTCGATAAGTCCTATGCATCAACTCCTGAAAACACATGTGAAAATAGGTACGTCAGCATAAAAATGCCTGTGAGATACATAGGTTTTGTGAAAATAGGATTCATGACTTGTAAGTTTAAGAAAATGTTTAATAAAGTTTAGTCATGAACCTTGTAATTTGATTTGTCTTGTAAATCGTTTGAAAAACAATAAGTTCAGATGATATGTATGAATAAGAGAATAATGTATGGTTAAATGAATAACCATGTAAAATGAGTTTGTATAAGATAAGTTGTTTGTAAAACAATGTCTTGTGAAAAGTATGTTATTTGTATGAAATGTTATATGTCTCAAATTGAAATGATTCAAATAACGCTATGATATGTAATACCATACAAACACTTATATATAGGAAGTACCAGCGGCGTATCCACCATTCTTGTATCATATTACACACGCCTCGTTACTTAAATCACTTACTCAAACCAAACCATCCAGATGTAATGTTTAACAATTGTAGAAATGTTCATGTATAGTCCAAAGTCTACTGTCAAATGTAAATCATGTCAACGGATACAAATGGTTCACACGGTTCAACAGTTACAAACGGTTCATATAATCAAATGGTTACGACGGTTCACATAGTCAAATGGTTACAACGGTTCAAAATGTAATATAATGTGTTCATATGCTGGCTGAGCATATGCAACAAATTGTAATGTAAAACAATGTACTAAGTATGCACACAATGGGCACACATAGCATGAAATGTAATGTAAAACAATGTACTAAGTATGCACACAATGGGCATACATAGCATGAAATGTAATGTAAAATGATGTACTAAGTATGCACACAATGGACATACATAGCATGAAATGTAATGTAAAACGATGTACTAAGTATGCACACAATGGACATACATAGCATGAAATGTAATGTAAATCATGTACTATAAATGTACTAATGAACATAGTAAGTATATGATGTGAAAACATGGAAAGCATGAAAGTAACAAGTAGGCACATGTGTTCCACCCCAAAACAGTTTGAAAACGGTAAAAGAGGGGTCTATGTACTCACATAAACACCTTGAAAACATTTAAAAGAGGGGGTTCTATGTACTCACTTGAGATTGCTCAATAGACTTTAGATATCCACCAAGCAAAGCTAGAAGGTCACGAATATCAAACGGCACCTAATATAGGTAACTACATTAATAACCGGACCTATATCGGAGGATTGGATAGAATGAGGGCTCGTAAACCAAATGAGTATGGGAACTCATGTAATATGGTTTAACAAAGCCTACATACTAAAATGAAACCTAACCTAAGTGCTTACGACCCATTATGACCCGTTTAGGTAGCTTATGTTACTTTAACGCGTCGTTCGCGTAAAACGCGTTCGGACCGCCTAACTAGCCCTATGATAAGTAAAATATGCCTTAACATGTCTAATATTGCTTCCAAATCAGTTTAGATACCAAAAGTTATGTTACATATGCTTTAAATGAATTTTGGCGTAAAAAGGGCATTTTGGTAATTTACGTAAGGCATATAAACTACATATCATACAACTAACTAAACGTTGTGACCATAAGGTATAACCTCGGAAGGTTATTCCCTATACAACTATGGTCGCCTAATGTGTTTGGTCGGATCCTAATGATCGACCAAACGGGTCGGGTTCGAACGTATAAGCGATTGTTTAGATCGCTTACCTTACGACCCTATATAAGCACTAAACTAAAAGTGACGAGCTAAGCATGTTAAAACATGCGTAACTAAGTTTAGAAAACAGGTTTGGTATCAAAACAAACAGTTTTGATACCTAAAAGTAGTTTGGTTACAAAATACGCAATAACACGCATTTTGGCCGAAACTACGACTCGTCACTGAGTCTAGATTACGTGGTAATCAGTAGGTATAGTCACTATGGACTATAACCATTGTGATCACGCTCACGTTATGAAGTTCAAATGAACTTCGCATTGACCATAAACTGGTCAACGCAGAAAGTCAAACAAAGTTTGACTTTAACGCTAAAACGAATGAAAGAACGAAAGAACACTTACAAAGGGTCCCCGCAAGCTAATCTCGATCCAAGTAGTTCAGGTATGAAGCAAATGGCTTCAACTTAGAGCTTCTTAGATCAGATTTGTGGGTTTTGCAAGGAATTGAGGTGGGTATTTATAGTAAATGGACCACCGTTAGGATCGTTTCTCGAATACCGAGCTTTGATCACATCCCTACACTTGTTGCAAACTTGTGGTAACTCAAAATGGCCCCCAACATCAGGGATTGACATGTGGCATTGGCCTTTGGAGTGCATAAGAGCTGTTAACAGCTGTTAAAACAGCTTTTTCTGTTCTGAAGGGGCCTCGCGTGACGCCTAGGGGGCTAGGTGTCACGCCTAGGTCCTTCTGATCAGCAACCAGTTTCCAAAGTTTCTATTTCAGTCCCCGTTGTGTATTAAGGCCATTTCCGACATGTTTAAGGCTCGTTAAGTCAACTTTAAGGCCCTAAAATGATGCCTAAATATTGTGGACATGATACATGCTCAAAAATATCCCGGATGTCGGTTCGTTTGGTCGTACGATCGCGATGTTCGCTTAATTACGACGATATGCGCATAAGCGCGAAAAACGATCCAAATTGCGTGACGAATGGATTTTTCTTATGCCAAACACTAAAATAAAATATTTTAGTGCTTAGATAAATTTTTGGATGTCCGGATGTATTCAGAACGGAAGTTATGCGTGAAAGTGCAAACTTATGCACTTTTTGACGCTTTTAGTCCCTGAATGACCCAAAGTTTATTTTAGCATACCGAACCCCTCAAAGCCTATTTCTAAGCTATGTAAAGGATATTTATGGTATGTTTAACTTATGGTCATGTTCCGGAATGTCTGTTCCAGTACGAATCGTCATACTTTCGCAGTTTGTCAAGTTTAGTCCCTGTAGACGATTAAACTTGATTTTACCATACCAAAGCCTTCAAAACTTATTTCTAATATGTTAAGTATATTTTGAAGTTCCGGAGTATTTTTCGCATTAAACTGATTACGTTTACGCACCAGTTTGCGTATAATTCTCCAGAAAGCGATATAGACTTTGAAATCGAACAAGAATTGATATATGCAAAAGACACACATAATTATACAGATCCCAAGTATGAAATACAATATTTCATTGGCTTGGTATTTGTTTTATGGTCGCAGTGACCCAGGTGTCACATGTGGTTATCCCAGTTTCCACCAAAATCAATCACACATGCCCTGTGCATGTCTTCCAGGGTTTGGATCGTCCTTTCACTTTGTCCGTCTGTTTGGGGATGATAAGTTGTGCTCAAGTTCAGTTTAGTTCCCATGGCTTCTTGAAAACTTGTCCAGAAATGTGAAGTGAAACGACTATCTCTATCCGATACAATGGAGAATGGAACTCCATGTAAGGATACTACTTCGTCTACGTACAACTTTGCTAACCTTTCCATGCTAAAGGTTTCCTTCATGGGTAGAAAATGAGCTGATTTGGTTAATCGATCCACAATTACCCAAATTGCATCATTACCTTTTCTGGTTTTGGGCAACTTATTAACAAAATTCATTGTTTTGAGCTCCCATTTCCGAACAGGCATTTCTAATTGTTGAAGTAACCCTGAAGGTTTCTGGTGTTCTGCCTTAACTTGTGAACAAGTAAGACACTTAGATACATATTTAGCTATATCCTTTTTCATACCAATCCACCAGAAATTATTTCTTAAATCTTGGTACATCTTATTATTTCCTGGGTGCATGGTATGCCTAGATTTATGGGCTTCCTCTAAAATCTTATTTCTTAAATCTCCTTGCTTAGGTACCCAAATCCTTTTCTTATGGAATCTCCAAATTCCATCAGCTCCTTGCTTTAATTCCTTTATTCTTCCTTTCATTCCTTCAGCATCATCCTTGATTGTTGTTTCCTAAATGTTCTTCAGTTGTTCCATTAATTCTAATTGTAAACTTAATCTAAGAGCACGAACTCGTTGTTGTTTCTCATGATGCTTACGACTTAAAGCATCAGCAACTACGTTTGCTTTTCCTTCGTGATATTGAATATCACAGTCGTAGTCACTTAAGATTTCCATCCATCTTCTTTGCCTCATGTTCAATTTTTTTTGCCCAAATATGTATCTTAAGCTCTTATGATCTGTATAGACAGTAAACTTACTTCCATACAAATAGTGTCTCCAAATCTTAAGGGCAAAAATTATCGACCATAATTCTAAGTCGTGAGTCGTATAATTCTCTTCGTGCTTTTTCAATTGCCTTGAAGCATACGCAATTACCTTTTTGCGTTGCATTAGCACACATCCTAATCCTAACTTAGAAGCATCACAATAAACTTCAAAATCTTCCGTTCCTTCTGCTAAGGCAAGAATTGGGGCGTTCGTTAACTTTTGCTTTAAAACCTTAAAAGCTTCTTTTTGCCTAGGTCCCCATTCAAACTTAACTGCTTTACAAGTTAGCTTAGTTAATGGCACTGCTATCTTGGAAAAATCCTTAATGAATCGTCTATAATATCTAGCTAACCCTAGAAAACTTCTAATTTCCATAGCTGACTGCGGGACCTTCCATTTGGTGATTGCTTCTATCTTGGAGGGATCGACATGAATACCTTCGTGATTCACCATGTGACCTAAGAATTGCACCTCTTGCAGCCAAAATTCACACTTTGAGAATTTGGCGTACAGCTTCTCCTTTCTTAACAAGGTTAAGAGTGCATGCAGGTGCTGACGGTGCTCGTCCTGACTTTTGGAATAAATGAGTATATCGTCGATGAAGACAATTACAAATTTATCCAAATACGGTTTACAGATCCTATTCATCATGTCCATAAATGCTGCTGGAGCATTTGTTAATCCGAAGGGCATGACTGTAAACTCGTAATGACCATACCTAGTTCTGAAAGCAGTTTTAGGTATGTCTTTTTCTTGTACTTTTAACTGATAGTATCCGGAGCGTAAATCTATCTTAGAAAAAATATCTAGCTCCCTGAAGTTGATCGAAAAGATCATCGATCCTAGGTAATGGGTATCGATTCTTAATTGTAACCTTATTTAATTCCCTATAATCGATACACATTCTCATTGAACCATCTTTCTTTTTCACAAACAACACTGGTGCTCCCCACGGGGATGAACTAGGTTGTATAAATCCTTTGCTTAATAATTCATCTAACTGCTTTTTCAGTTCTAACATTTCGATGGGTGCTAATCGATAAGGTGCATTGGCTATCGGTGTAGTTCCAGGAATTAGATGAATTCTAAATTCTACTTCCCTATTGGGAGGTAATCCCGGTAGTTCTTCTAGAAATACATCCGAGTATTCTGATACTACTGGAATTTCTTTAAGTTCCTTACCTTTCGTGTTAATGATTACTGAAATCATATATATTACTTCTTATTTTCTTGAATAACTGGCCAACTTTATTACTGAAATGAATTTCAGTGGCTTAGGTGGCTTATCACCTGTAATTACCACTAATTCTCCAGTGGGTGTATGAATTTCTATGGAATTTTTATCACAAAGAATTCGAGCATGGTTGGCTACTAACCAATCCATTCCTAATACAACATCAAATCCAGCTAAATTCATAGGTAACAGGTTTGCAGAAAATTTATGACCTAAGAGTTCTATTTTTCCTTCTCGCAAAACCTTATCTATGTTAACAGAATTTCCATCTACCGTTTCTACCGTAAAAATTTGACCAAGTTTGGTTAAGGGTAGGTTAAGAGCTTGGCAGAATGAAGTATTTATAAAACTTTGGTTTGCACCAGAGTCAAATAATACTTTTGCATAAACGTCGTGAACTAGGAACGTACCAGCTATCACGTCAGGGATTAGCTCTGCTTACTGAGTAGTCAACTGGAAGGCTCTTGCGTTTTTCTTGGTAGTTCCTTCTGTAGGATTAGCCTTGTTATCTGCTGATTTGACCAACTTAGGGCATTCTGGTTTGAAATGCCCAGCTTCTCCACAGTTATAGCAGACCCTTGTTTTCTTTCTGCAATCTTCTTCACGATGTCCTACAGCTTTGCAGAAGTTGCAGGTTTCATTACATTTGCCAAAATGTTTCTTTTTACAGTTCCTGCAGAGTAGGCACAATTCGAGCATCACCGATCGTGCAGGGCCTTGCAGCTTTGACAATATCACGGATTTCGCTAATTAAACCCCAGATGTAGCGAGAAATAAGTACCGGTTCTGGCGAAGCCAGAGTAGGCACAATTCGAGCATATTCAAAAAAATTCAAAGTATACCCTCGGCAATTAACATCCACCATTCGGTGGCTCAGGAATTTGTTCGCCATCTGCTCTTTTTCATATTCTGGGCAAAATTTTCTTTCCACCAGACACTTAAACTCCTCCCAACTCATGGCATAGGCCATGTCACTTCCCTTGGCTTGTAATACCGTATTCCACCATTCTAATGCTTCTTCCTTAAAAAGGTGAGAAGCATACATGACTTTATCCTCCTCGGCACATTTACTTATTTTGATTACTGCCTCGGTTTTCTCCAACCAACGCAGCGCCACAGTTGCCCCTTCATTGCCTGTGAACTCAACAGGTTTACAGGCAAGGAATTCCTTGTAAGTGCAACCAGGCGTTGCAGCTTTCATTCTTTTGAGAATTGGGGCTTGTAGTACATCATTATCATTATTATTAATGTTACCGCCTCCATTTATGCTATTACTGAAGTTGTCTTCATGAGTACGTTTTCTAGGAATCATTTGTTGAGGTTCAACTGGATTTCGAGCAGCAGCAAGGATTGCTGGAATAGCATTGGCTATTCCCTGAGCAACGATATTCTCGATATCTTGCCTATTCAGAAATTGATCTTCATGGTTTTGTTCAGATTGGTTAACTTCGTTAACGGGTTCATTACCAGCGTGTTCCATCTGGTTATTAATATATATGAGTGATTAGCAGAAAATAATTAACAACCAAACATAACAAAACAATCACATAATCACATCAACATGTATAGCCAAAATTGTCGATTTTTTTCGACTTCCATTTTTATATATTATAATATGCGTCCGTACACACCCGTTATCTTACAAAAGTTTTATTTTTAAGTTATTTCACATAATTATATTTTTATTATTATATTATTATTAAACACACGTTCCCACAACCATATACGATCCCACCAGCTGGCACTTCAAAAACGACGTTCCCTCTCGTCGTATTTCCAGGATATCCTCTCTCCTACTTCCCGGATCCTATTTCCTGCATCCACGAGCTCCTCGCCATAGTGGCGAAGTTCTGCCAAGTTTTCGGAGCTCATAGGTGGGTATAGTGGAGGCTCCGGGTCAAACTGGGGGAAAAAGGTATTAGGGTTATTGAGGAGATTCTGAAACTACCAGTCGGTGGTCCACCACTCTTCTAGCTCTACTGGGAGAGGTTGGGAGTGGATAATAGGATCTGGGATATCAGGCTCTAGATCAACTGGAAGTTGTGCTTCCGCTGGGTAATTAAAGAGATTTGCATCGGCAGGTCCGATGAGGTCACTAAGTGCCAGTTTACGATCCAGCTCTTCCCAAGATGGCATTTCCTGGTCTTGCCTGTAACTTTCTCCGATCTCTATTCCCTTGCCTTTATCTTTGGAATTCTCTGTTTTTATAACTTTCCGTGTCGCTGGTTTCTTCCTGCGCACACGCCTCCAGCCTACAAGTCTTCTTCTTTTCTTTGGCTTGGGTTTCTCCGGAGGTTGGGCTTGAAATTCCATAGGTTCATTAACGTCGGTCAAATAACCGGTAAAGTCTCTGGAAACTTCCACATTCACAGAATAGAGATTGAGATTCTGAAGAGCTTCATACAACTCATTCATGCTGTTTAGCATATATGAAGAAACACACATAAAATTCTAAGTTAAAATTTTATAAATTAAATTTTCACAGAATTACAGAATGGCAATCAGAAAAATTAAGTATTATTTACAAATATCTAATATAATTATTAAAACGAAATATTGCGATTTATATATATATATTACAAATTACAACTAAAATTCGAAATATACTAGTGGTTATGCATCCGTAAATTATTTTAGTCTAGCTAGGTTATAGGAGTATTATTCTCAACATGCGTTCATGTAAAATTTATCTTCTACTAGGTTGTTATCTAATGGATGAAGTTCTTTTAAAGTTTCTGGCTTAGAGATAACATAGGTGCTGGTACTGATTTGGCGATTCAACTATAAGTTAACATTTACTGCTGTAGTGACTAACATGTAGAGATTTTCCCATTGTTCGTCTAATTCATCTTCCCATGGTGGGTTATTTCCTGTTTCCTAAGTCTCCTTATTACTTATCACTTCTTTTGTTTGTGACTTCTTTATTTTCTCTTGACTTTTTCTAATAATCCAACTTCTTTTCTTAATGGTAAGTGGTTTCTCAAACTTTGCCTTACGAATAAATATTCCTTCCTCAGTATCTGCTGAGTATCTTGAGGAATTTGATTGGAATGAGGTTTCCTTATCTTTTGGTGAACTATCTAATTGACGATAGATGTCCGAAATTCTTTGCTTACCCATACTGTAAACTAATAAATAGTCAAATAACACAAAAAACACATAATCACAAAATGACAATCAGAAGATTAAGTATTTCTAAATACTTAATTGGCTTAAATCAGTGGCTCTGATACCACCTTTTTCTGTCACGGCCCCCAGCCCGGTTTGACCCGGTCCAGAAGCCGCAGGACAGAAACCCCGTGGTATTTATTTAATTTGGCAGCAGAATAATTAACAGGATCGTTTAACTTGAAAATGTCCGATTATTTTATTTCATAATTAGGGACAAACCCCGTAATTTACAATAAGGGGATTTCACTGGGAAACCCCTATTTTACAAAAACATGTTTCCTTATTTTTATTAAGCCACTTCTTCAAACTTGTAGTGCTACACTGCACTTTTTCCTGGATCATAGCAGATCACCTGAAACATGTTTTAAAAAGGTTTTATCAGCATGGAAATACTGGCGAGTCATTCAAGTTACACAAAACGACACATTGTTATAATATACAATATTAAGGGTGATTACATTGTTTTTATCAAGCAATTACCCCAAATCGGTATTTGTCACTCGATTATATCTGTGACTATGGTCAGATCACCCATTGGCTAACTCGTTGTCCAATGGTGACGGGAAACAAGTAATGTATACAAAACCCCACATACCGGCAGTAATTGAAGATTACAAAGACTTAATCCCTGTAATTATAACTTTGAAACAAATAGGGTTTTGGGAAACAATTTGGTAAAAAGAGAATGACTCACATTGCAGATTTAACGGGCAGAGTTTAGCCTACTAATTAACCTTGTAACCTAATTTAAATAACAATGCACACGAACTAGGTCAGTAACTAATACAGCATTTACGATAACTCACGAGATTAAAATCCTCACAACGAATGACAAAGTGCAATACTTAAACATCCATCGAATTCACGACGAATGACAAAGTATAGCCCTAATGTGGGCAGCACTTAAACATCCATTGGATTGATTTCAATCGATCGGACATTGAATCGTAGCAGCGATCGAGTTAATACCCTGTATCGTAGCAGCGCCTCACTACTTAAAACTTCGAATTTGAGCAGTAGAACTTCGTTTTTGACTGAAATCTTGAGCACAGGTGAACTGCTCATGGCCTAGCAATTTATAGCAAAATTTGGGGTTTTACGCGGCCCGCGTAAACCCCCTCTTGACACTTACGCGGCCCGCGAGGGCCTCCTATTCGTAGACTAGGGCTACGGTGTCACACATAGGTCTGCCACATGTGCGACACGTGGCCTGGTTGCTTATCCGGAGGTTTGATGAGTTGTCGCGGCCCGCGTAACCTTAACTTAAGGTTTACGTTGCCCGCGTGAAACCATAAAATTTGTTTTTCTTGATTTTTGTTATGGATTAGGGTTACAGGGGTCCGGGTTTTTACTTTCGGGACGTTTATGGATAATTTTGAAGGTCCTTACAAGACCAGTTACCATATCGACTACTGACTGAAGTTATGTTGAGTGCCCTGAGTCAATGTCTATCATCATTGACTAAGTGCCCAAGTATATTACTCCACGCCCGTCCTCTGGGGCAGGGTGTGAGGCTTGTCAAACCTAATAGCGCTATTTAACTAATAACCCGTTCGCCATTGGCCCGGCGATTAAGTCGATATAAAATGAGGGACTTAAGATAGAGTTGTTGTCTAGTATGCTTAAGACACGTATTATAATGGTTGTCACCCTTCCCAAGGAGGACGGCGGTATGTATTCTACCCAATGAGAATACGCATGTTACATCCCACCTAAGGGGGGATAGTTGTTGTTTAACCCATTCCTAAACCACCGGGAATCCCATGCTTTGATGAAAAGTGTGAACTCACCTTTGATTGCTCGGTTGGTCTCTTAAAAATGGTTAACAGTCAGGGTAGGTCAATGACGTCCTAACACGATTACCATTTAGTTCATTAATGTGTTAAAGTAAGGCACAAAGATCATACACGCATCTACCACATAACATGCACTCACTTTGACAGTTTACGCATGATGTGCTAAAAGTAGTTTAATAAAATTAACTAAATTACACTAATTCTAGACTCTAAGTAATACTCTAGTCTCACTAAGACACACTAAACTACTAACCGGCAAGTGTACCGATCGACTCTAGTATAGCTACTGTAAGTCCGGATATCGAACCCACGAGACTCTATCGAATTACGCTAATGACTCTATTTAGACTAGATTGACACGGACTGAACTATTTTTGTTTTTTTGTTTTTTTTTTATGGAGGGGTCTAAAAATCCTAAGAAAGAAATTAAATTAAACTAAATTAATTAACTAAGTTAACTAAAACGAATTACTTTGGGTTTTACTCAGATGGTGGAAATACTACCTAGACTCGAATCCTGGTTGCTTTTATTTATGGATTTTATTTGAAAGTTTATTACTATGGACCGGGATCGTAAGATGCTAAACCTCTCTAGTTACCAACTAAGCCTCCTAACCCTTCTCAAGAGTACATTAGGGCACCCTAATGGCTGTTAAAGTCACCGGTAAATTAGACTCCTTGTCCGGACCTCTAATGATTTATGAAAGTACCCTACAAGACTCTCTCCGTTTCGGGACTCAAGTCAAGGATAAATTTGGGTTCTTAACTAGACTTGTTAGACAGCAGCTAAAAGGTTAACTTCCTAAGAAGGACCCACCTTACAGTTTAATCGCTTAGACCTAACAATAACCTCGCACCTTTCAGCTATTGAGAGTTAGTAGAACACTTGATTTTATAAGATTATCGAATATTGCTTTTAAGGTTTATCGGCCGATTTAACCCTAAAGATTAAAGATTTATTATGTGATATCGACAGTCACCAAAATCTGGAACCTAACACAACTCTATACGTGATAAAGACCGTCACCAAGAATTATGTAAAGCAATAAACAATACTCAAACACAATCAAGCATGCATACACATCAAGCTAATAATCAAATCGCCTACAATACATAAATAAATCCATAAATATCATAAATTAATAATAAATATCCAAACTTTATTGCAACCATTCATCTTGTCGAGGTAGTTAACGAAATTTAGCCAATCAAAGTCATTGAAACAAACGCAAACATAGTATTTTCAAAGAAACAAAACATAGTCGAAGTATAAGAAACACAAAGGAAAAACACCCGGATGTTAAAGAGATGACCCGAATGATTCTCTGAACTTCCAACCTTCAACCGACAGCTTTGATTGCTCAAAACGCTTCCAATGCAGCTCCAAGATCGCCCAAAGTGTTGTTAATTCGTAAGTTAGGGTTTAATGAAAGTTAATGATGTTTTTATATGATTTCCCGCTCAAAACCATGCCCAGCTCGAAGAGTTCTACCGATATCACTCTCTGGCGCCCCGCGAGAAAGACGTGGTGATGGGTCGCGGGCCGCCAGCGCCGTGTTAACATCTTCAAACCTTTTAGGTCTTTCGCCGGGCGTGAGAGACTTCCTTTCCTTTGTCGCGGCCCGCCAGAAACCCATTTTCCAGAAATTTCAATCCGTTTCAGCTCCCGAGCTCTCCAACACGTTCCAGGACTTGAGTTTTCCGTATTTTAACTCGTTTTACTCAATTTCCAGCAGTTTCAAACGCCAAAGACATGCAAAACGCAATTGGATCAACAGTACGCAAATTCTAATGAAAACTAAATTATAACTAACGGAAACTATACAACTATACACGAATAAAGGATGTATTTTACAATACATCAACGCACATATACATATTCCACCTATAAACTACTCATGAACAAGCACACAATACTTCACATAACACGTTCGTTGACATATAACAAGTTGGATCATTATCAGATAGCATAACCGACATCTAGACACGCAAATCACAACTTATAATGTTTCAGCTTTAACATCCAAAACTGGGTTGTTTCGGGTATTTTTATAAAATAGTTAACTTATTCCAAAAATTCTAATTAATTTACAGAAGGTTCTAAACGGTCCACGTCACCTTGTGTAAAAATCTCAAAACCTGATTCATCACCGATTATTTTATAAAAATCATTTACCGGGCTGCAGTCAGATTCGTCACTTTCTGACTATAGTCCACGGAAAAATTCATTTAAAATTCATCGTAAGTCCAATTGACGAAATTCCAGTTGGAGATTTACGAAGACACCCGTGGCCATCTACCGTACGAATTTCATGACCTAAATCTATCCAGATTACAAGTTATGATGAAAAACATAACACACATTTTTTGCAGAAAAAACGCAGGTTTTGCTGCTGTACAAAATGGGCCTTTAAAAATAGCAAACGACCTCAGAAAAATATGATTCCAGCGCCATTTGAAGCGTTTTTAGAAAACGTATGATTTAGACTTCATAAAATCAATTTTTCGATTTATAACGGCCCGTTTACAGCCAACCGAAGTTAGCTGTTTTCATCAATCAGCATTCTGTTTTTCAGTTAAACGACACCAAAACGCGTGTAAACGATCCCGACACTTCCTAATAACAACCAACAGCAGGTTGACCATCAATTTTCACCTAACCATAACAATAATCACAAAACCCTAGATATAAAACATCATGATTTTCACAAAAACGCAGCCAATGATCATGTATGCATGCGTATCATCAATTCATTTACACAATCGCATAATTACCCGAAACTAATCATGCAACAACAAAACCCTATCATAACAAATCAATATCACAGCCATGTCTACACAATTTCATACCATGAATCGCAATCCAAATCAAGAATACTAACCTTGGAGCGAATAGAAGGGCTAACGAGGAAGAAGGAAGCGAACAAGAAGCTGAACATGAGCTAGTTTGCACAAGGGGGGGGGGGGGTTCTCCTGGCCGTCGCACACAAGGGGGTGTTAGGGTTTTGATTTTTGTTTTCTTATTCCCAAAGCCAAGTACGTATAATTAAAACACAAGGGAAGTTGGGCTAATGGGCTGCAAGGAACAAGGAGGTGTGGGTTGGGCTCATTATTTCGCATTGGGGAACATGGGGTGGGGTTGGGCCTATTTGTGGCGCAAGAAGGGTAGGGTGGGCATGGGTTGGGTTTACTAAGCGGCGGTTTCGCGAGTTTCACGAAATAACTAATTAAAACGTTTCGTTTTGCAAAGTAACATGTTACAATGTTCCGTTTCGTAAAAAGAAGCATAACACACTATTTCGGTTTCATGTAATTCACATCACACATTACCAAGTTCGTAATTATTCAAGAAAATAATCAAACAACACATTCAATTCATATAACGTACGTGTAATTACAAAGTAAAGCAAAACGTAACAAGGATTTATACGAGTTTGTCACAACATTAAAGGTATCTTTATATGGTTTGTTTGATTAGAAACTTTATTATTCCAATAGATATTTCAGAAGCAAATGGATAGGCGTGGGAAAGGTATTTCTAGAAGAAATTGAAAAATGATTCGCGTAGAATTATTTTATACATACGAGGCATCTTAAACATAACATACTCAAATTTCCCAATTGAAAACATTCATGTTACTAAATCGGAAGTGCTCAAGCACTACCCGGTGACTTTCTTTAGAGAAGATTTTCGATTGGAGTCTTACTCGTGATAAAATGATATGCACCACGAGTCATGGGTTTTATTATAGTGGACCTTTGGGCGGTAGGTTTCTTCTGGAGTTGGAGACAGGCCAGGTCACTAGTGTTGTCTGCAATCGTGGGCATGGGTGGTCTTTTTGCCTATGGGTGTGCCCATGTGGCCGTGCTTTGTTAGACCGTGGGGTACGGTGAGGCATGGGTTGGGGGTAGAGATGGGCATAATAACCGGTTCCAAACCCGGCCCGGTGGAACCGACCTGGACCCGGTTCCGGTTCCTACCCGGCTAATAGTAGAACCGGTTCCGGGTTCAAAAAACCCGTAGGTTCCGACCCGGTTCCACATTTTATAAATAAAATCGGTTCCTACCCGGTTCCTACCCGGACCCGGTGCGTACCCGGAACCCGGTTCCTAACCGGAACCGGTTCCGGGTATTAAAAAAAACCCGATATGCCCATCTCTACATGCAACCTTTTATGAGCTGACAAGTTTCAATTGTTGTTGAATAAAGATTGGGCTGCAACTATTTGATCAAAGTGATTCACGTGATTTTTTATAAAGTGCCGAAAATTGTGATCACACCTTAATTCTCATTTGACCAACACTATAGTGGATCTGACAATTCAAATCACATGCAATCACACATGAGTCTGATCACCTCATGTAGACTGACAAACAATTTCTTGGGCCGATGAACACATGTATCAATTTAAAAAACGATTGGGCCGCTGATTATGGATAATCACAAGAACTGACAATTTATCAGATCAAAACTCAAAAAAACCGGTTTCAAACAATACCCGTACCCGGTTCCAAACAGGACCCGTACCCGGTTCCATTGTACCCGAAACCGGTTACGCCGGTTCTAAATATATTGACGTGTACCCGGGTTGTACCCGGAACCGGTTCCACAGAGAACCCGGTTCCACTCACTTGTATCCATACCCGGTTCCGGGTTGGAACCGGTTCCGGGTTTTAAGAATACCCGATTATGCCCATCTCTAGTTGGGGGCATGGTGCGACACGTGGAGTATGAGGCACCCAAGACCAAAAGCCAATTTCAAAGGGGTATGGTGAGGCGTGGCTAGTGTTCTTGGCCAATGAGGTTTCACCATGTCATGTGGGTAGCCCCGCCCAACGTCCGGGCTGAATCCCACACCAATGGGGACACGCCCAAACCCAAGGCCACCCGGGGTGGTGACTTGGGCGTTTCTCTCCAACCCACGCCCCAACCCCCACCCTATACCCCATAGTCTTAGACTTAAAAAAAATCATGTTGGGACCCAATGCTATGCAACATCAAAACCAAATATGAAGAAATCTTTTACCAGAATCCAAACCAAATATGAAAGTGGAAGTTCAACCCATAAACCAGTTATATAAAGAAATGATCATTCATATTATATTTTATATATAAAAAAATTTTAATAAATGTATCAGCTTAGAAGTGTAGGAAGTAAAATTGGTCAAGTTGTTTAAATGGTTTTACTAGAAAAAGTTGAAACTCAGAAACTATTAATATGAAGCCTAGTTCAAATAAAAAAACATAAAACTAAAGTGTTCAGTGTATTGGTTTTAAGACCGACCGGTTAAACCGGTGGTAGAAGATTGGTATATCTATTTCGGCTGACCTCCAGCATCCAGCTTTGGACAAGCCGAGTTAGACCACAAACCGTTAAGCTTATTGGGACAAGATTTAAGAAGCTTACATGCCCGATCAATTTATGACTTGCGTTGCATGAACGTCGTCGTCAAGGCATTAAAACATCAAGCGACGTGAGATGACTTTAACATAGGATATTAATAAGTAAGAGCCAAATGTTTTAAAGTCCAGCACTTCATGCCAAGCGTTTAGCGTTTTGTGTCAAACCAGCTAAATCAGAAGCCAGCTACGAGACCAGATTAGTCCGGCTAAACTGCCCTACAACACATCATCAGACAATTTTAACAACCCAACCGATTCACTGTCCAATCCTATCCGATTTCTAAAACATTGGTCGAGACTCGACAATCACTCCTACACCCATACTTCACAAATCATTCAATTTTAACTTATGCCTATAACTGACTACAGGGTGATACAGGTACAGGCCAAATTTTGTCCATCAGTGGTCCTCTTTTTCATGGTTGTTTTCATCTGCGTTAATGGCTTATACCCTTCTGTTATCTTTCTCCACTTAAAGCACTGGTGGACGTGAAACCTTCAAACTGCATAGCCTCAAAATGTCACTGCCCATGGCCCCACTTTGGTACGACTTCCAAACGTTCTTCCACGTACACACACATAAAGAACAAAACAACTTAAGCCAAGACAAAACCAACATTCTCTCAACATAAACCATAATTCTGAATTGTTCTTTTCGAACAATGTTTTCGGCTGCAATGGTATAAAATGTGACACGGTATGGCTAGATTTTGTATTTAAAGAAAAGCCAAAACGATCTTGTCTGTGCTTATACGCCCCACCTTGCATACCTTTTAAGTGTGAGTAATAATCATGTTCACGGGTTGTTGGTCAAACCCAAAAATGATTCGACCAAAAGTTATAGACCAAAAGTTATACTAATAGTTATATGGACCAAAGAGCAATGGAGCCGGTTCCATGGTCTAGAGGTACAAAATACACAAACATTCTCACAACATAGGCTATTCAATATCAGATTGTAATAGGAACAAAAACAATAAACTAGAAAGCAGAAGAATGAGAGATTATGTGTATGTACTTCACTTGCCACAGTTGAAGCCGCCACAGACCGATAGAACTATGATGAGAATCAAGGCGATGATGATTCCAAGAACTATAAGTTTTATCTTCATGTTCTGCAGCCACATTTTTCTCCTCATTTGCGTGCCTTGGGTCCTAAAATCTTGTGCCTGCAACACACCCATTGTCAATGTGTAAAAACGTTTACTTAGGAATGAGTTCATACAAGTAATTTTTATCTCTAGACGTTCAAAACGGTTAAAGTTAAACGAGTCAAACTCAGCAAAGTTGTATTATTATTTATGCCGCTGGGCTTTGTATTGCTCATATGGGCCTATTTTTCATAGTTCTTTAGCTAGCCCATGAGTGGTTTAGATTCGTTAATAAATAAAGTTTACAAGAGCATTCTCCTCTTTACCCAGAAAAAAAAGCACTCACTCCGTCACAAAACTGTTAAAGAACTCACCAAATAACTAAAGTGACCATTCAATGATTAAGATTATCAAATAAAGGTATCTTGTATATCATATCAGTGCTATCTCAATAATAAACTATGCTTACCACAAGATAACATTGTTTTGAATTAGAACCTTGTAATAAAGAGAAAAGATGTCAGTTTCATTTTACAACTGTCTTGGAAAAAAATTACGTCGTTAGTCAAAAGGAAGTATTTAGCTTTTTTCAAAAGATGAGATCACAAAACTGTATGATACAAGTTTTGATTTGAAGCATATAGCATTGCTATAAATGTTGTTATATGGGAAACAAGTATCGGTCTAGATGTTTTTCAGAATGTTGACACATTTACGATCACAGTTATAATCATGAATGGAAATTACTTGTCAGCGTTATTGCGGTTTAAAAAAAAGGCTCCCGCTATTCCCACACCCCTACATGTATACGGCCTGTATAGAGAAATGTCATGTATACGAGCCGTACAACATTATACGACCCGTATAGAATGTTATACGACCATATAATGTTATACAACCTAAACCTATACGACCCGTATAGAATGTTATACGACCTAATATTTTCTCCATCTATACGAGCCGTATAACATCATACGAGCTAATATTTGTCATGTCATATTATTCTATACGGGCCGTATAATGTTATACACGCCCGTATACAGGGTGTGAAATTAAGATTTTGGGGTGTAGCTTTATTAGGACCCTAAAAAAAATCTGAATTTGAAGCATATAGATTCCTATGAGAACTTTTTTTTCATAAAACAGTTGTTTTTGCATTATACTCGTATTTTCAAACATATTGTTACAAGGAATTAATATCTTATACTTCAGAAAACTCTAGGAAAGGACATATAATCAGAACTAGTTCTGAACATTAAGCAAAATTGTACACATTAAACTAGCCGTTAACATGACATGTCAATATGCATACACTTTCCCGATTAAGGTAGACAAAAACAAACGGAATAGCAATCAAGTAGTTTATGAATCCTGGTGCACCATGGTTCAATTATTATGTAATGTATACAGCTCCATGGAACGATATAAAGACGCCTATACACATACTGATTTGATGAGGTTAAAATTAAAGTGTAGACTAAACTAACGAAAAGAAGATGTCTTATACTATTAACGCCCAACACATAGTTGTCAAAAGCGCAAAAGGCGCGCACCTAGGCGCTCGGGCGCAGTGAGGCGAGCCTATAGCGCCTGGTGGTAGCTTAGGCGCAAATATGGGCTTTTTTTGTAAAAACAGTGCTCAGGCGCGCGCCCGGAACAAGGCGCAACGAGTAAAAAACACGGGCTTTTTTCTATCAGGCGCACTTTTCTGTTTTAATGTTATTTTTTAAAGTTTTTTTTACAGTTGTAAACCATTCCTTTTTAAAGTTTAAATGTTTTAGTAACCGCAAACGTTTGTATAAGTCCTAGTAACTTTTGGTATCACTACGTGTGTATAAGTCCTAAACTTTTGCTACTAACTATTAGCCACATGATCTTAAATGGCATATATAATAGTTTTTTTTTTTATGTGGACTCTTATTTATTTTCAAAGCATAACATATTTTTTATATTTTTTTCTCTATGTGAGCTTTTCTTAAAGAAGCCCACGCTTTTTTTGCGCCTTGCGCCTAGGCTCCGGGCGAGGCCGATGCGCCTCGCCTGCGCTTTGCGTCTTTGACAACATAGGCCCAACATAGCTCGAAGCAGATAAAGTGGTAGATATTGTTATATATTAAGCGTTTAAAGTCAAGCTCGTGTACTAGCAGTCTAACACTCTAACCTATAGCTACTATCCAAATAAGATTTTGAATTCACTTACCTGAGAGCGAAGATTTTCAGTTTTATCCACAAGAAGCTCTATCTTCTCGCCACGATCTAGAACCTATAGATATTCAAACAATTATAATATCAGAATATAGCCAACATTTGTACTTAAAAGCTTTCATGTCCCATTAATTACTGGAAGGTGTGTGTGTGTGAGTGACAGTTTAACTTACACACCCAAAAAGGATTACCTTTTCAATGTTCTCCATCATCACACCTTTGACTTCTGAAACTTGGGCCTTGACCTTTGAAAGCTTGCTAATTTCTTCAGGATGATCCACACAATACTGCATCTGCTCCTTCAGCTTAGATCTGGTAATGGTAAGCTTAACCGTAAACATGTAACTAATCTAGAAAATTTGTACAAATATTGAAACTAAATGAAGAACTAGATTACGCGAATTCTTTGTTCAGACTATTGGCTATAGCTGTAGCAGCTTTCCCACCACCGTATTTCTTGTTAAAGTCGTCCTTGATTCGCTCAAGAAAAGCCATTGGAACTTGTCTACCAACAGATTCAGCAGCCACAACACAGTATGCTTCAAGATTCAAAAGCAAACAAATCATCATCATACTCAGTAAATCCCACCAATAGCAAAGCTAAGGTAGGGTCTGAGGAGGGTAAGATGTAGAGACAGCCTTGCCTCTATCCCGTAGGAATAGAGAGGCTGCTTTCAGTGAGACCCCCGGCTCTATAAAATAAGATAAAATTCATCTTCTCCTTATATATAATTTCTATATGTATTTCTATACAAAGAATATATTTGAAGTCCTTTGTACTAAGGTCTAAGGTAAAGAATCTTTATAAGATTACAACAAATTTGCTATTTTAACTAGATCTTACATTTCAAGGTATGCAAAATAAACTGGTTTACATCTTAAGTAACTGATATAACGGTTCAAAATCATGAACGGTCATATACCATTCATAGATCACTAAGCACATAAATTACAAAAAAAAAAACCACCTAGAAACATCATCAAATCTACAAACAGGATCTGTAACGGACAATCAAAAGATAAAAAGCTTACTGAAGCCATCTTCAACAAGATAATTAAAGGTGTGACCATCGCAATTGTAAGTAAACTTATTGTTCGTTGTAGGAAGCTTCTGGAGACACTGAGAAGCAATAGAGGTGAAATTGCCGGTGAACTCAGTGTACTCAGCAAGAATCACGGTGCCTCTGGACACAAAGCTGTAGATCAACGACTGTTGCCCCATGATTATGATTGCAAAGGTGTTTGGTTGATCTACAAAACCCTAGCGGCCAATCTGATCTGATTTGCTTGTTAAAAGGGTAAAGTGTAAAGGGGATTTGGGTTTTCGAAATGGTGGGGTTTAGGCTCCGTTTAATTGCAAGTTATGATGATGCCATCGGTTTGCAACTAGACATGACCCAGAGGAATAGTAAAATTGACATTTTTGTTTATGTTTGTACTAGGTTTTTAAGTTTTCGTGTCTTGCGGCGGCGGTGTGGTACGTGATGTGATAAGTTATGGACTACAATCAATCCGGCTCATTTCCGAACTAAATTTACTTTAAAACGTAGAGTAATCTGATTCATACCATTTATTGAAAATGTATCATATTTGACCTGACTTGTTTTCAAACAAAATTTACGTCAAACGTAGATCAACTTAAAACGTACATAAAATAAACACGTATAGTTGTATCGCAACATGATAAAGTATAGACTACAATTGACCCGACTCGTATCTGAACTAAATTTACATCGAACGTATAGTAACTCAAATTTATATCGTTGAAAAACGTATTATATTTAACCCAATTTATTTCCAAACATTTACGTCAAAATGTACATAAAAATAAATCATTTTATAATGATCCGATTTGTTTGCAAACTAAAATTACATTAAAGTGTAGACGAACTCGAATTTATATCGGCACCTATATAAAAATAAAAACATAAGAAATAATTTTAGGGTAAGCTAAAAACTTAATGGGATAAGTGACACTTGTTCTTATAAGCAATACATAGTGGACCACGGCTTTCTCTTTTTTTTTCAAACTCAAAGGAAAAACTAAATCCTGATGGTTATTATATCCGCCAGTTTACGACAGGAGCATATTAATTGTTGTTTTAAGCCAATGACATTATAGTCTAGTGGCATCTTGTAAGTGGGATAAGACTTATGAACTATTAGGTCATAAGTTCAATTCCCACAAGGGGGTTTGCCTAGTGGAGGTGAATATGATCGGGTGATTCTGCTAATGATACGATGATACTCTAGTAGTCCGTCGGCGATTCAAATTTACCGTTCAAATATTTGTTGTTTTAAATACGATCAAAATGACTATGATTTTATTTTAATAACCTACACATACGAACTATCGTAATATCGTATTTGACTTTATTGTTTTATATATATTTTAAAACTAAAAAGAAGTCCTTACAAATATAATTTTATGTAGGGAGTATATTTTCCAATAATTTGGGAGTGTTTGGCATTCTTTTTAACTTACAACTTATTAACTTTTTATAAGTCATAAGGTTAGAAATTTTAACTTCCCATTTTTATAAGTCAAACACTATCAAAATGACTTATTAACTTTTTACAAGTAAAAGTAGTTCCAAAATAAGCTAACCCAAACACCCACTGGATAAGCAGATCATAAACTTTACCTCATTTTCACTTTGCTACTTCTCTATTTCTTTCCATCATCCTCTCATCCTCCCCAATTCCCCTAAATAAAAACCTAAAATTCCCAAACTACCCTCCTAATTTCACCCGAACATTGTATCCTTTGTCACTCGTATAGTAGTACCCGTCTCTTGCCTACTATCTTTTGAGCACTAATCGTGATTTCATAAAACAAAATTTCTTCACCGGGATTGTCGATGGTGTCAAGAATTGTGGTAAAGGGTGTAGGTGGAGAATGGTGAAAACAAAATCAAGTACCTAGTGCTTTACACCATTAATAAAAAGAAAAAAAAAAGTAAGGCTGACCAATAGTAATATGCCATGTGGCGGTGCATATGTCAAAGTTAGGGGTAGAATGGTCGGTGGCAAAAGCCACCAGCCTTTTGTTTTAAGGTTATATAAATTCAATTTCACTCTCATTGTTTTTTGCGTTTAAAGTTGACGAGTTTTGTGCTTAATGTTTTCAAATTTTACATGTTATGTTCTTTGATACTAACTCAATTTAATTTAAACGTTAAATGAGATCATGTGCATGTTACATTAGGATAGTTTCGCCTTTTCCATCACCATCTCCATTTTCCCCTAGATTAAATCAACACAAACCCTAAGTTTTCACTCTACCCCCCCCCCCCTCTCCCGATTGCCATCATCACCATTGTTCATAGGAAAATTACATGTGTCATCCACTGTCGCCGGAACATTCAAATCAAACAGAAGAAATACTATTTGAAACAAAGAAGAAACAATATCTCCAATATCACGCCTGTGAACTGTAGTTATGTCGATCAAGATTCGACGATCGCTGATCTAGATCGGATTGATGAAGTGATGTAATTTTTTGTTGATTTGTTTGTTGAATTGAAATGGATTTTGGTTGTTGAATCTATGTGATGCATGATTTCATAAATGAGACATGTGGGGGAATGAATTGGGGTCGAGGGCATGGTTATGGCTCAATTAAGTGCGCCTGCTGCTTTTGAAGAAATAGAGGCAGATGCAGAACATATGTGCTTTATGCTTGATAAATATTGGATGGCACTGTTAGATATTTTAGTGTAATCGGGGATTGACTTGGTGATCAAAGCGAATAATAATACACATCAAGCAAGTTAAGAGGTGCGGGAGTGCACACTTGTTTGAGTTATTATAATTCGAAGTGTACGGACGGAGCCCGTACTCTACGGGGGTTCCAAGGGGGCAGTGCCCCCTTGGGAGCAGGGTCCAAGGGGCAGAGCCCCAGGCTGGGGTCAAGATGCATTAATGAAACTGCATCAGAAAATTTTATTTTCTGGAATTTGTCACATTTTCGAAATGACAAAAATTGGCAGTTTTTTCATTAAATTGCCTTAATGAAACTGCATCAGAAAATTTTATTTTCTGGAATTTGTCACATTTTCGAAATGACAAAAATTGGCGGTTTTTTGGCAATTTTGTCTGAAAATCGAGATAACTGCCACTAGGCAGTTACACCCCAAAAATCCCAATTTCGTAGACAGTTTTTTTGGTCACAATCCTCTGGTTCGAAAATTCACACACACTAACATACCCTGGTTCAATTTCTCATAAAATCAGAGTTGTATCCGATTGAATTTTTCGGGTGAACCACCGAAATAATTTGATCTGAGAGTGATTACACGCCTCTCTGATCATCCGGCAAATCGAAATTCCCCAACAAAGATCAAATTAGTTTCTGTGAAGATGGCAAGCGGATCGATGAAGGATATGACAAGCAAGGTTGACAAACTGGAGAAGTTCGAAGGGGTGGACTTCCGAAGATGGCAGAAGAAGATGCATTTTCTTCTGACTTCGTTGAAGGTTGTGTACGTGTTGACTACTCCAATCCCGGAGATACAGGAGGAGGGCAATCTGGAGCAAATCAGGAAGAGGTCGAAGTGGGAGAACGACAACTATATATGTCTTGGCCACATTCTGAATGGTATGTCTGATCCCTTATTTGATGTTTATCAAAATGTTGAAACTGCAAAGTTACTGTGGGACACGTTGGAAACCAAATACATAGCAGAAGATTCTTCTAGTAAGAAGTTTCTTGTAAGTAATTTTAATAATTACAGAATGGTTGATGAAAGGCCTGTGATGGAACAATATCATGAATTGTTACGAATTATGGGGCAGTTTGCCCAACATGATATGAAGATGGATGAATCCATCTCTGTTTCGAGTATCATTGACAAGTTACCTCCTTCCTGGAGAGATGTAAAACATAATCTGAAACATCAGAAAGGAGAGTTAACTTTGGTTGAACTTGGAAGCCACTTCAGAATTGAAGAAGGCTTGAGAGCACGGGAAAATGTGTTGGTCAATGATGATAAGAAACGGGCTGGATCAAGTTCTGTGAACATGGTTGAAACGGGTGAATCATCCAAAGGAAACAGTAAGTTCAAAGGGAAACACAAGTTTCAAGGAAACAACAATTCGGGTTCAAACAAAAAGCCGAATTACCCTTGCTGGAAATGTGGTAAGGTTGGTCACTTTAAGAGGGACTGTAAGATGATGAAGAATAACAATAAGTCTGGTTCAAAGAAGAAGAATGAGGCTGGTTCTAGCGGGTCCAAGGACCTGGGCAAGCAAGGTCAGAATTTAGTACAATTTAATAATTCGGTTCAGAATTATGTGTCACTAATTTCTGAGGCATTTTATGTGCAGGATGATGACATTGCTTGGTGGGTTGATTCAGGTGCAACAAGTCATGTATGCAAGGATCTTCGTTGGTTTAAAGACTTTCAACCAATCGAAGACGGATCTATCATCAAGATGGGGAACGTTGCAACTGAACCAATCAAGGGAATAGGAACTGTGAATCTTGTTTTTACTTCTGGAAAATGTTTACTTTTGAACAATGTTTTGTATGTGCCCGGAATTCGAAAGAATCAGTTAAGTGGCATTGTGTTGAATAATTGTGGGTACAAACAAGTATTGGAAAGTGACAAGTATATCTTGTCAAGACATGGTACCTTTGTTGGTTTCGGTTATCTATGTAATGGTATGTTTATGTTGAATGTTGATGTCTCGTTTATGATTGAATCTGTTTGTGTTGCTTCAACTAGTAATGTTAATGATGTACCTTCAACTAGTAATGCAAATTGCATAGCTTCAACTAGTAGTAGAAACAACTTGACTGAATCGGAATTATGGCATGCTAGACTAGGACATGTACATTATAAAAGAGTTAAAGAAATGTCTAAAATGAGCTTAATTCCGCCTATTAACATAAACAATGATAAATGCCATGTTTGCAAGTTGAATAAGATAACCAAAAAGCCTTTCATGCAACATGTTCATAGGGAAACTAAAGTGTTAGATTTGATACATAGTGATCTATGTGATTTTCATGCCACACCATCTCTAGGTAATAAAAAATATGTAGTAACATTTATAGATGATGCTACTAGATTTTGTTACGTTTATTTGTTGCATGCTAAGGATGAAGCTCTTGAAAAGTTTAAGATTTATAAACAAGAAGTAGAGCTTCATCGCAGTGGGTTGATCAAAACCATACATACGGACAGAGGTGGTGAGTATTTTGATCCGGTGTATTTCCAATCTACTGGAATAATACACCATACCACAGCTCCTTACACACCGGAACAAAATGGTGTGGCGGAAAGGAAAAATAGGACTTTAAAGGAAATGGTTAATACTATGTTGACAGCCTGCTATTTGCTAAATAGGGTTCCAAATAAAAGGAACAAGACCACCCCTTTTGAGCTTTGGTATAAAAACCCACCTGAGCTGCATAAGCTGAGAGTTTGGGGTTGTAGAGCCGTGGTGAGGCTCATTGATCCTAAAATAAGGAACATAGGGGAAAGAGGTATAGACTGCATTTTCATTGGGTATGCGGAGCATTCATTTGCTCACAGGTTCTATGTTATAGAACCAAATGACTACGTGTCAGTGCATACGTTTATTGAGGCAAGAACTGCAGAGTATGATGAGAATAGATTCTCTTCAATACCTAGGCCTAGAGACATGGTTCCAAGCTCTAGTAACTCTCATATGGCTGATCAAGTGATTGATACTCCTCCGGAACCTAGGAGGAGTGGTAGAGCAAGAAAAGCTAAATCATTTGGTGATGATTTTCAGCTATATTTGGTTAAAGGATCTAGAGATGAAATTAAAATTCAATATCAATATTGCTTCAATATTGAGGAAGATCCTAAAACCTATACTGAAGCCATGGCATCTCGGGATGTAGCTTTTTGGAAAGAAGCTATAAATGATGAGATGGACTCTATTATGCAGAATAACACTTGGAAACTGTCTGATCTACCCCCTGGGTGTAAACCACTTGGTTGTAAATGGATCTTCAAGAAGAAGATGAAAGTAGATGGTTCAATTGAAAAGTTTAAAGCTCGATTCGTTATCCAAGGCTTTAAACAAAAGGAAGGAATTGACTACTTTGATACATATGCTCTTGTAGCAAGAATTTCCACTATTAGATTGTTGGTTGCCTTAGCTGCAATACACAATCTTGTAATTCACCAAATGGATGTGAAAACCGCTTTCCTGAATGGTGATTTGGATGAGGAGATATATATGAAACAACCAGAGGGTTTTGTTATGCCTGGCAATGAGCATAAGGTGTGTAAGCTAGTTAAGTCATTATATGGCTTAAAGCAAGCACCAAAACAGTGGCATCAAAAGTTTGATGAAGTGGTTTTGTCTAATGGTTTTGTATTAAACCAAGCAGACAAGTGTGTATATAGCAAATTTGATGATTCTAGGAAAGGAGTCATAATTTATCTATATGTAGATGACATGTTGATCTTCGGTACTGACCTGGATCAAGTTGATGAAACAAAGAAATTTTTGTCGTCTTGTTTTGATATGAAAGACTTGGAGGAGGCGGAAGTGATCCTTGGTATAAGGATCAAACGGGAGAACAATGGCATATCTATCTCTCAATCTCATTATATTGAGAAGATATTGAAAAAGTTTAATTTTCATGATAGTTCTCTGGTTAGCACTCCAATGGATCCTGCTTTTAAGCTCTCACCTAATGAAGGTGTAGCTGTAAGCCAACTTGAATATTCAAGGGCCATTGGATCCCTCATGTTTGCCATGATTAGCACTAGACCGGATATAGCTTATGCTGTTGGAAAGCTTAGTAGGTATACTAGCAATCCAGGTGCAAGTCATTGGCAAGCAATGAATCAAGTATTTAGGTACTTGAAAGGAACCATGAAATATGGTTTGACCTATACTGGATTTCCTTCGGTTTTAGAAGGTTATTCGGATGCAAGTTGGATTAAAAACAATGAAGATCATTCTTCCACGAGTGGATGGACTTTTCTGCTTGGAGGAGGTGCCATATCTTGGGCATCTAAGAAACAGACTTGCATTACCGATTCGACAATGGAGTCTGAGTTTGTAGCATTAGCGGCAGCTGGCAAAGAAGCTGAGTGGCTAAGAAACTTGATTTATGAGATTCCATTGTGGCCTAAACCTATATCACCAATATCTATTAGATGTGATAGTGCTGCTACCTTGGCTACGGCCTATAGCCAAGTGTATAATGGGAAGTCTAGACACTTAGGTGTTAGACACAACATGATATGTGAGCTCATCGCGCAAGGGGTGATATCGGTGGAGTTTGTGAGAACTCAACAGAATTTAGCCGACCATTTAACCAAAGAGTTATGTAGAGATCTTGTGCACAAGGCGGCTGTAGGGATGGGATTAAAGTCCACCTGAGATTTCTCGTGTTAAGATACCCAATTCCCACCTAATATGACGTTAGGTGCTGAATTCAATGTGGAAAGCTTAACATCTAGAAATTGGAACACATTAGTAGCATCATCCCAAGGTATGTGTTCAGACCTGCAAGTTAAAGGATGTTGAAGGTTTTCTTCTTAATAGTTCTTTGAAAAATTGCATATGCAGGTGCAAGAATAAAAAGCTACCTATATGAGCATGAAGTTTAGCCGCTTCAAGAAGCTAGGACTTGGCTTTGATATGTTCATTGAAGGATGGGACACAGGCTAGTAAAAATAGTGTCAAGAAAGAACATTAGAGTGTGTAAACTTGTGTGTATATTATCTTCATGTATTCACTGAATAGAAAGGGTTCAATCCTTAGCGACACCCCTATATTCGAATATTTGGAATGTGTAATATACTAATGTGAAATTCAATCGTCGCGATATTTCATTTATGCAAAAGTTTGATTGTTATGAATTTGTTTAAGTTAATCAAGGATTAAGCTAAAAAGGGGGAGGAATGTTAGATATTTTAGTGTAATCGGGGATTGACTTGGTGATCAAAGCGAATAATAATACACATCAAGCAAGTTAGGAGGTGCAGGAGTGCACACTTGTTTGAGTTATTATAATTCGAAGTGTATGGGCGGAGCCCGTACTCTACGGGGGTTCCAAGGGGCAGCAACCCCTTGGCGGGGGTCCGGGGGCAGCGCCCCTGGGAGTAAGGTCCAAGGGGCAGAGCCCCTGGCTGGGGTCGAGCTGCCAGGTTAGCTTTTCTGGAATTTGTCACATTTTTTAAATGACAAAAAATTGGCGGTTTTTTGGCAATTTTGTCTGAAAATCGAGATAACTGCCACTAGGCAGTTACACCCCAAAAATCCCAATTTCGTAGATAGTTTTTTTGGTCACAATCCTCTGGTTTGAAAATTCACACACACTAACATACTCTGGTTCAATTTCTCATAAAATCAGAGTTGTATCCGATTGAATTTTTCGGGTGAACCACCGAAATAATTTGATCTGAGAGTGATTACACGCCTCTCTGATCATCCGACAAATCGAAATTCCCCAACAGGCACCAATTGAAATTTATCCTTTGTGTTGTTTAATAGGGTGTTTGAGATTGAGTTTGGAAATGATTTATTAACTCATGGGAGCCAATAAGTAATTTGGAAAAGCCCCACATCATGACTTTTGAAAAGAGTTAAATGTTTGGTTGGTCCCCGTGGTTTGCAAAAATTTCATACTTGGTCATAGTGGTTTACTAATTACACGCATGGTCCCAAAAGTTGTAAAATTGTAACACGGGTGAGCCCAATGGTTGCGTTTTCATAACATGAATGGTCCTTACCAGCTAAGATAGTTAAATACTCCAGTTAAGTCCATGTCAAATTACCAAACTACCCCTAGTTATATATTACAAAAAACTAAATTATATATTTAATATTCGTGGGTCCCACCCCACTTCTTCAACCTCTGATCTCCACCCCACTTCTTCAACCTCTGATTCTAAAACTCTACATGAAGTGACAGATTGCTTTTAGGAGATGAAATTGGAACAGATCTGATGAGTATGTCTGGGATTAACCCAAAAAGAAGGAAGATATCCACAATAAAACATGCCAAATATTGCACTACTGAGCTGAGAAAAACGAGGGTTTCCCCTTTGTAACAGTAATGCCATAGAACAAAATAGAACAGCAAGCTCGGGAAACATAACGAGGAGGGGGGGTCATTCCGGAAGCAATTCCACGGCTTCTAACCAGTTCACCGGCGATCTACCGCGTCTGAAGAGAGAGAGAGAGACCTGTTAGTGGTTTGGTATCGGTTATGGAGTTTTCCGGCAAATTCGTTTCACCGGCGCCGGAGTGATTCGGTGGTGGAGATGTGGTGGTGGTAGGTGTTCTGTGGTGGTGGTGCTTGTTTGAGAAGAGAGAGAGAGGGACCTGTGGTTGTGGTATGTGTTATGTGGTGGTGATACACAGAGAGAGAGATATAGGGGCTGGTTGGGATTTGGGGAAGAAGAAGTGGGGGTGGGACCACATAAATATATTTGTTTTAATTAAATTATTTTTTATTTCTTTTAACTGTTCAAGGCTAATATAGTCATTTCACACATAGTTAACTAAGAAATTTAACAAAGGTTAGGTTAGGGGACCAACCGAGTTCATTTTTGACAACTTTTAGGACCACGCGTGTAATTAGTAAACCACTAGGACCAACTATGAAATTTTTGCAAACCACAGGGACCGACCAAGAATTTAACTCCTTTGAAAATGACTTATTAACTTATTTAGCCTTTTCAAAAAGCTAATAAGTCATTTCCAAACTCAATCCCAAACACCCTTTAAGATCCTGTAGAATCAATATGAAGTTCGTTTATAATCAAGAGAGATGTAGAGACACAAAGTGGTTTTTGTTAATTATATGGGTGAAAAGACTAAAGTATCCTTGTGTAGTCTGATTTAATAGAAAAAAATAACTTGTTTAGAACCAAAGGACATACAGTGCAAGATTTTAAAACATTAAGCACAAAACTGGTCAATTTTAAATGCTAAGGACATGGAGTGAAATTGGGTATAGATATAACGGACAATTTTTGTAGTTTACTCATTTATATGATCTTGTATAAACTAACAACATGCATAACGGGGCGTGAAGAGGTATGGTCCCAATTCCTTGCCCACATGGCAAGGACCACACCACTCTTCCATCCTATGTGGCGCTGACATCAACGAGACCATCCAGAAGCTTCCAGAAGCTTCTGGAAAACATCAAGGTGGCACCAAAGATGCTCCATCCGACATAAAGGACAACACGTGTCACCAGTCATCGGGCGCCACGTAGGCCTGAAACGGATCAAGGAGCAGTCCGACAACACCAGTACGACGTCTCCAAAATAGGCAAATGTAAGCGCGCCACGTGTACCACTACACTGACCACAACAGAGGAGACCAAGAGGATATTCCCCTTGGTCGGACAGCTGGCGCGCAACCACAGCTGGCATCGCTGCTCCTCCCTCACTCATCCTCCGGCTATAAATAAGACCCTTCATCATCCAGGTTGAATCATCTTGCTCTTTATACTCTCACACTCAACACACACTGTTTGTTCTCCCTCAGAACAGTACTTATTCTCACGCCGGAGCCTGGTTAAGAGGGAAACCCCCATACTCCCCTCTTAACGAGACTAACGGTGTTGCTTTTTTGCAGGATCCAAGGCATTCCACGAGTAAGAAAGAAGATTGAACCCACAGAAGAAATAACCCCACAGATTAACCCTGGTGTTAACCTGTGTTTCATCATTGGCGCCATCCGCTTTTAGCAAAAACCACTCTCATCTCTTTTTTCTTTCGAAAAACACTCGTCAAAATGGCTGAACAAAACCCTTCTTACCCGGTAGATGGAGACGTTTCTTATTTTGAACTCGTTTCGGACAACGTACACGTCCAAAGGGGTCAAAGGAACGAAATTATCCAAGAAGGGCCGATGAACAACGATTTTCCTAGTATCTTCGGGAGTGCATCCAGGGTTGTCACCCAAAACACAACTGGTGCTACTTTCCAAACTCCACCTAGGATCATCACTCAAACCACAAACGGAGCTACTTTCCAGCCTCCGTCAGAGGTAGTCCAACAAACACCCCCACCAGTGCAAACACAGAGCCATGGAGCTGGTCCCTCAGCTCCATCGGACCAAGCACAACTAAACTTCTCTGCACTACTAGGGCTACCCGAAGGAAAAACCCTGGCTTCCTGGTATGCCGAACAAGTGGCGTCTATAAACCTTGTTTACACACAACTCAGTGCGCAGCAAGCTCTGCTTCAAGCACAAGCCAACCAGTCCGCATTTGTCACTCCACTGCAAAGGCCTTTGAGCGCTCCCACGCCTCAACAGACCAATGCATTCAATTTACGCCCTGAATCAGTACCTCCACCACATATTAGAAGGCCAACCGCGCACGACACGCGCGATACGTACGGTGAAACAGAAAGCAATTATGTGCAGTATTCTCACCAACCAAAGAAGCCAATACAAAGTCGTTTAGGTCCGCGCAACATAAGCGACGAATTTGAAGATGACGATGAGACATACAAAGAAAGCACAGTGTTCAGCAGGTTGCCACCGGAGCATGAAGCATACAAACCTCGCAAGCGCGCAGGTTACGACCCAAAAGCAGAGCATGATTACACCTTGAGCTATCGTCCAGACGACATGGCTGAGAATTCAAAATTCATTAGAGAGATTGCCACGGCTGCCACACAACGTGGGCAAATACAACGGGTTGACAGACCCAGACGATCACCTTCAAGTTTTTAACGGTGCTGGAGCAACAGGCGGACGGAATTTACCAACCTGGTGTCATCTCTTCGCTCAAACTTTCGTCGTCGCAGCGCGCGTTTGGTTCGACAGCCTGCCAGCAGGAAAAATCAAATCATGGGTCGATTTCCGAGAGAAGTTCCTTGCACACTTCTCCCAGCAACGTCGACACACCAGAGACCCAGCTGATTGTTTAAACATATGGCGCAGAGACCACGAGAGCGTGGAAGATTTCATTACAAGATATAACAAAGAATGTTTGGAGATTGGCGATGTGGGCGAGAAAATGATGGGCGCACACTTCATGAGGGCGGTCAAGTGCGACGATCTAATCAAACGTGTGAAAGGAAGAGACGGGGGACCCAAAGACTGGGAAACCTTCATTGAAGCGGCCAAAACCATCGCGCAATCCGACAGACAGCTGACCGGTGACGATCACCGTCAGCGCGGATACAACCATACCGACCGACATAACAAGAAAGGCTGAAGCCAACCATGGAAAGCATCCGGTCACAGAGAAAGAAGCCCAGTAAGAGAGGATGCGCGCCACACGATCTATCAGATAGCTCACCGAAAAGAGGTGAAAAGAGAAAACAGGGAGAAACAGTGGACACCACTAACAAAGACCCCTTCCGAGGTCTTGGCCACTGAAAATCACCAGTTCAAGCCGCCTCTACAAATGTGAAACAAGAGGGGTCAAGATCCCAACCTTTTCTGCGAGTTCCACAAAGACACAGGGCACTTAACTGACGACTGTTTCAGTTTAAAGCAAGAAATAGAAAGGTCCTTAAGAGACGGAAAACTCACTCATTTGGTAAAGGGCGGAAAGCGCGACTACCGCCAAATACAAAGAAGAGATGAAGGACCAGATAACAAAAAACTCCGGAAACTTGAAACCCATATGATTCAAGGAGGTCAGCGAAGACCAAAGAAAAACTACAACAAGCGCACACAAGACGATTCGTGGCGCGAAAGGCAGGTTGTTTTCCCGGTTGTAAGAGGAGGCCCAAGAGAAAGGAGACCCATAGTCATCTCGGGCGTGATCGGGCATTACCAAACCGATTACATTTTCATCGATCCAAGGAGCACTGCGGATATCATATATGAACAATGTTTCAACCAATTCGATCAGGAGGATAAGGCGCGCTTAGAACCAGTTGATTACCCACTCACTGGTTTCTGCAATGAAGCCGTTTTTCCCCTTGGGCAAATATCGTTCCCAGTGTTACTCTCGGATGGAAGGAATTCAAGAACAGAAGAGGTTACATTCATGGTGCTACCCGCGCATTCAAGACACGACATACTCTTGGGAAGAGAGTCCCAAGGGGACTTTAGTATGATCTGCTCTAGTCCACATTCAGCTGTGGGATTCCCAACGGAGACAGGGGTAGCAATAATATATGTAAGCAAAGAAGTATTAGCAACAGATGAGCTCCGACCTGCAAAAGCAAGTAAACCAGCGCCTCGCGCGGAAGCAGAAAAATGGGTGTTGAATAGCGCATACCCGGAACAGACGGTTACCTTGGGACCTGCAATGTCCGACCTAACGCGCGCGGCGCTAAAGAAACTGTTGTTCCAAAACATGGATGTGTTCGCCTGGACACCAGCAGACATGGTGGGTGTTCCACGGCACATAGCTGAACATCGATTAAACGTATCAGAAGATGCAAAGCCGGTGGTGCATGCCAAGCGCCACTTGGGAGACATAAAGCACGATGCTATGAAGGAGCAGGTGATAGAATTGTTAAATGCAGGAATCATCAGAGAAGTCAGATACCAAACATGGGTAGCAAGCCCAGTGATGGTCCAGAAGAACAACGGAAGCTGGCGAATGTGCGTAGATTACAAGGATCTGAACAAGGCATGTCCACGTGACTGTTACGCCTTACCAGACATTGATGAAAAGATTGACTCGTTAGCAACATTCCGGTGGAAATGTTTCCTTGATTGTTATAAGGGGTACCACCAGGTACACATGGCTGTGCAAGACGAAGACAAAACCGCATTCCGCACACCGACAGGACTATACTGCTACACCAAGATGCCTTTCGGTCTAAAAAATGCGGGCGCGACTTATCAGAGGCTCATGAATGAAACCTTCCACGATGCTATCGGTAAGTATATCGAAGTGTATATGGACGATCTAGTCATTATGAGCAAAGAAGAGAACACAATGCTGATGAACATCCAAAAAACGTTCGACACCTTGCGCGGAGTAAGTATCAAGCTAAACCCAGCGAAATGCTCTTTCGGCATGGAAGAGGGGAAATTCCTGGGTTTCATTGTCACAAAAGATGGGTTCAAAGTGAATCCTGATAAAATACAAGCAATCGAACGCATGCCTTCACCTTCGACGATCAAGGAGATGCAAAAATTGGCAGGATGGTTGGCAGCACTTAACCGTTTCCTGGCCAATCACGCAGCCAAATCTTTCCCGTTTATCAAAACTCTCCGAAACTGCATGAAGAAGATCCGATTTCAATGGACTCCGGAAGCCGAGAGTGCATTCCGCGAGATGAAAGATTGCCTCATCAAGTTGCCAACATTAACTGCACCAGTCAAGGGAGAGCCTCTAGTGCTATACTTATCAGCCTCCGACAGAGCAGTAGGAGCAGTATTACTTGTTGATCGACAAGGTGTTCAAACACCAGTCTACTATGTGTCACGAACCTTGACTGACCCAGAAACCCGGTATGCAATCATGGAGAAACTAGTACTCGCACTGATCCATGCATCAAGACGGCTGCGCAGATACTTTGCCAACCACGTCATTCACGTGCTGACAAACTACAATATTGGCAACATCCTCGCAAGGCCAGAGATTTCAGGGAGACTAGCAAAGTGGGCGATAGAGCTCGGGGGCCATAATGTGGTTTTCAGGCCAAGACCGGCTATCAAGGGCCAAGTACTCGCAGATTTCATGACAGAGGTACCGGATGACAAGGATCGGGAATGTAAAGCAATGGAAAAAGCCGAAAAACAACAAGTAGAAGAACCATGGTTGTTATACACAGACGGAGCGTCTAACGAAGATGGTGCAGGTGCTGGGCTTCGGCTGGTGAGCCCTGACAAACATGAATTCACCTACGCCATACGTTTGGATTTCAAGAGCACGAACAATGAAGCTGAATACGAAGCTTTCCTCGCTGGTTTAAGGTTGGCAATCAAAATGGGAGTACGACACATCGAAGCGCATGTGGACTCCATGTTAGTGGCCGGACAAATTAACGGGCAATATGAAGCCAAGGGAGACACAATGGCGCTCTACCTGAGTCAAGCAAAGACGCTGCTACAAACCTTCTATTCCTACAAGGTGCACCACATTAATAGAAGCGAGAATAAACCAGCAGACGCGCTGAGTAAACTCGCCTCTACAAGCTTCCAACACCTAGCGAAGGATGTGCGCATAGAGGTTTTAAGCAACCCGTCAGTGCCACTGAGAGAAGTAAGCGTTGTTCAACTAGGAACAACGTCTTGGATGACTCCGATAATCGCGTACCTTCAATCTGGAATACTCCCCGAAAACAAAGCTGAGGCAAGGAAAATCCAATACAAAGCTGAACATTATCAGATGGTTGATGGAATTTTATATCGAAAGTCATACCTTGGGCCAGTGTTAAGATGCGTCGATCCCCTGATCAGAGAAGTGCACGAAGGAATTTGTGGTATACATGTCGGACCAAGAATGGTGGTGGCAAAGGTCATGAATGCGGGATATTATTGGCCCGGGATGCATTTAGATGCGGTTAAAGAATTGAGGAAATGCAGTGGGTGCCAAAGACACGCTCCCAAAACGATGCTTCCCAAGAACGAACTGGTTCTAGTTACAACGGCGTGGCCCTTTCAACAGTGGGGAATAGATATGATCGGACCTTTCCCCGAAGCCCCAGGAGCTGTCAAATTCATAATAGTCACAGTCGACTATTTCACCAAATGGGTAGAGGCAAAGGCACTCGCATCGACCACAGCCACTGTCGTCAAGAAATTCATTTGGGAACAAATCATATGCCATTTTGGATTACCACTCAAGATCATCACGGACAACGGAACGAACTTTGCCGAAGACAATCTTCAACAGTGGTTTAAAGAATTACACATTGAGCACACCTTCTCCTCGGTCGCGCACCCGTAGGGGAATGGTCAAGTTGAAGCCGTCAACAAGAGTATCGTTGATGGAATCAAGGCAAGGTTGGGAGAAAAAAGAAGAGGTTGGGTAGACGAACTGCCCAGCATCTTGTGGGCCCACCGGACGATGCCCAAGACAAGCAACGGAGAAACACCGTTTAGCTTAGTCTACGGGTCCGAGGCAGTAATACCAGCAGAGATAGGATTGCCGTCACCACGAATGCTCTCAATGAACCTGATCAACAACGAAGAAGAGAGGAGGATCGACCTTGACCTCCTAGAAGAAAGGAGAGAAATGGCGGCAATAAATGAAGCAAAGTACAAAACGAAGCTGGAAAAATATTACAACTCCAAAGTCCGAGTCTGCACCTTCAACCCGGGAGAATACGTCCTCAGAGACAACGAGGCCTCAAATGCTGAAAAACCCGGAAAATTGGCTCCCAAGTGGGAGGGTCCATATGTCATCGATACAGTGCTCGGAAAAGGAGCCTATAAGCTACGCACCATCGACAACAAGGAGGTTCCTCAAACTTGGAACGCTCAACAGCTGAGGAAATGTTACCTGTAAAAACATTATGTAATCGCAACGGGCAAATCGCCAACACATTTATATTAATACAAGAAGTGTTTGGCCATCTCCATATCGTGCAAATTTCTTGTCACAACTGCATATATTACTTTGGGCATACACGAAAACATCCACGGCTCGACCATTAGGAAACGTTGTAGACCTCCAAGGCATGTCACAAACAAAGTGCACAGCCGGGTCGAACACACAACTAAAGCCTAACAAACGCCAAATAAATACTTCGTGCCCACATAAACACGAAAGCATCGAACAGGACGAACAAACATTGTAAACACCCCCAAGGCTGAGCACAGTTGGGTCCACACAATAACCTGTAATCCGATCACTTCGTATTCACGACCCAACCTGCGCACATAAACGACAGAATAAAACGTTGTAATAGACATAACACAACCTGTCAGCGCCATTATTCATTCGTGATACCTGAATCAAAGTAATTATACATGCACGTATTATGACGTTAACAAAATTTGCAATAAAACGAAGGCAAATATTGACATAACAAAACGTCAATCATCACCAATTGTTCAGAAGCACGACAGATAAACAAAAATTAAAATTGTTCACGAAATTGTCAAATACAGGACCACCTAAGGTCATACGCGGCACGCAGGCCGGAATCCCTCATTCAGGATGACTGGTCCCAGCACCTCCAGTCGCGCCGCCTTCATCGCCAAGAGCCTTTCTCAACAAAGCGACACCATCAGACCTTCGAGCCAATTTTTTAGCAGCCTTAACAACGGCAAAATCCAAAGACGCGAACTCTTGTCTTTTCGCAGTATAGGCCGCACCACAATCCTCCTTCCACAACTCAAAGTGATGGTCTTTCTCATTATTAAGAGCCGCAGCTCTACCCTCGTTATAACCATCCTTGCGCCCGCTATTATAACCAGCTTGCCCCAACTCAAACATATAGTTGGCAAGTTCGTGGGAGTTCACTATGCGATCAGCAATCTGCAAGAAACACACAAATAAGAGGAACAGTCCATAAAATCACAAAATGAAATAAAGTAAGTTACCAAGGGCACCGTGCGCGAAAGCAACCACTTGCAGTCGGCCGATGTTTCCTCCGCAAGGATTTCAGAGGCCTTGCATTCAACAGTTTTCTCCTGAAGAAGACGATCAGCAACCTCATACCGTCTCGCAAGGTCTTCCAATTTGGCAATGCGATCAACATATTCCTTTTCTTTCTTCTCAAACGCGACGCGTGCCTGTTGAGCTTCCTCAGCAAGCTCTGTTTTCTCACCAGACAAACGAACAACAGCGTCACGTTGAGTTTTCAGCTCGACATTGGTACGCTCACACGCAGCTTCCCAATTTTTCTGCTTGTCAGCATTGATTTGCTTCTCTCGGGCAAGTTTCTCTTCGGCATCAGATACCCTCCACATCAACACCTTCTTCTCAACATTAAATTTTTCTCTCTCTTCTGCGAATAGCTTCTTCTCATTCTCAAATTCAAGAGTGTCCTCCCCCATCAGCTTCCACTCACGGACAATCTCCTGAGAAGTGGACCAGAAGTTAACCCCGGCCTGAACATGCTCATCCAAAAGTTCTAACTGGCGGCGCCTCTTCTGAAATAACCTTTCAGCCGGGGGAAGAGACAGAGAGAAAAACTCATGACAATTGTCAAGATCGTTCATCCGGGAGCCCTGGGTCAAACGCCAGCGAGGAGCATGGGGCAAATCATCACAGGCCGAGTTGTGGGTATCCCAGGACCCAGCCCGAGCGTGCTCAAAATCAGGACTCCGAACCGCTCCCGAAGTCGCACCACCACCACCACCTGGTGGGCGTTTGGTATATATCGTTTGATGTGGCGTGGTCTCACTTGTCTCCACCTCGACTTCAATATTCTTACCACGATCACCACCACCAGCACCACCGGTATCACCACCACCAGCACCACCTGCATCACCGCCACCCTCCCCAACCTGCTCCACATCCACGACATCTTCTTTCCTCTTCTCACCAGAGGTTTTGTGAGGAGGAGACAACCCAAATGTCCTTGAAGGCGGAGAGGCAGGAGGAGTAATTTTGGAAATATCAATCTTGTGTCCAGTCTTGGCTGGTTTGGCACCTGCTCCAAAACGAGCAGCACATTCAGAAGAAAGAAGGGAAAGCAAGCAAAAACAAAAAGACAAACTGGAAACTGATAAAACGGATACCAGAAGCCTCAAAAATCTTCTGCAACAAATCCCCAGGTTTCTCAGTAAAAATACCCATGTCAACCTCCGACTCAGAAGGGGCAGGAGGATCCTCCTTTTGAAGTTTAACCCTTTTCGACGCGAGCAGCGCAGCGGACTGCTCGTCAAGCTTCCGTTTTTTATCATCAAACATCTTCTTCTGCATCATCTCTGTTAAGGTAGCGCGGTCTTCAGGGTCAGATTCCCGATGCTTCTCTCCGGCCCCTAAACCGGACAATGTATCAGAAACTACTACGTAATCTAGGATAGGAAGAACAGATGGTCGCTTACGAGGGGTCTCAGTATCAGGTTCCTCAGCCTTCTTTCCTTTTCCTTCTGGTTTTTCAGCGCGTGTTTTTCTCCGTATTTCCAACTGCTCAGCAGTCTCAACCGGAATCTCCACATCGTCGTCAATTGGTTCATTAACAGGCTCATGCTCAACCCCCTGTGCTAGACCTGCACGCGGGGAACGAGAAGTTAGGCCTTCAAAAGATCTACCAGACCCATCACTCGAAAGAACAATAACTTCCTCTCGAATAAGATCAAAAGCATCATCATCATCATCCTCACTATCTTCACCTAAGGCGGTGTTGGCATAGACGGTAAAACTCTCGTTGGTCGGATGCAAGAAACGACCACGAATCCGATCCAACCAAGGTTGTTTCTCAGCCTTTTGCAACGCCTCAACCATAGGGATGAGATTTTTTACCGAAATACCGGTACCGTACCGGTACCATACCGATGCCGTACCGTACCGATCATAAACGGTACCGGTATCGGTAATAGATTTTTCAAAATTCGGTATCGGTAAAAAACGGTATCGGTACCGGTATTTTTCGGTAAATACCGGTATTAATACCGAATTTAATAACCATCGGTAAAAAGCATGGAATCCATTGAAGTAAGTTCATTTTTTAATGGTTTGGTTATAAATTATCAATATCTTTTTTCTTATTTTTAAAATTTTAATATCTTTGTGGTTGGTTGTGTAAGGAGACGACACTATTGTTGAAGAAACCCCTTTTGTCGAACTTGATGGTGTCTTGGAATTGGTTAAAAGTCGAAACCATGGATGTTTAATATGTTTACCTTTCATTTACATTCCTCTGTATATTACTCTAGTTTAGTTAATAATAGATGGATGGGTTGCACATTATATTTTTTTAGGTAAAACAATGGGTTTCACCAAAGCGGTACCAATGTGGTAAAGTACCGAAATACCGGTACCGTACCGGTACCGAATCTATAAATACGGTACGGTAATCGGTATCCATATTTCTTCAATTTCGGTAACGGTATTTACGGTATCGGTACCGGTACGGTACCGGTACGGTACCGGTATCGTACCGATCTCATCCCTACTCAACCATGGCACCACCGGCCTTCTGATCCAAAACATTCAACAAGGTGTAACCCACTGCAAAAGACATAGAGATGCGGAACACACAAAAAAAAACAAGAAGACAAGACAAAAAGCTGTGGAACGACACATACGTTTACCCTGATAACCATAAACCGGTACACCCAAAGGGTTCTTCGGACGCCATAACATACTCATACCGGCACCAACTAACGCCATTTCCTCAAGTTGAAGAATAGGAGTGGCTTTATGAGTCAACTTCTTATACCAGTCTTGTTCAGAAAAATCTGCAATAACATCAACCTTGGGGATACCCTCATCCACCGACCGGTAGTGCATATCCACGGGGATAACACCTCGACGAATATAAAAAACTTTTGTTTCCAGTCGTGAAGACTCTTCAAGGGAACAGAACAAACTGGAGCGACGCCGGTACGAGCACTAAAGGAGTAAAAACCACTGGTATACGTCACAGTATAGAAAACGTTGAACAGCGTGAATGTCGGCTCCACACGGTTAGCCATACACACGAACTCAAAATGGGTAACACGGGGAAGCCCAATCGCATTAATTTGAGAAATATGGAGCCCATAGTTCCTCAGCACCTCACCGGTAAACCTGGTCATCGGAAGCCTGAAGTTGCCCTCCCGGAAGAAAGCAGCGTATAAAGTAATGTAACCCGGAGGGGCATCCATGGCAGTAGATCCTGGGGTTGGGAACTGAGCACCCCATTCAGAACGGAAACCCATCTCTTGTACCAGATTATTAAACTCATCCTCCTTCCACCCTATAGTTGCCTGATCGGGACCCGGTGGAGTCTTGCCCTTGTTCCTCCTTCTCATGGAAGAAGGATTTGCTCCAGACATAATCGAAAGATAGTATGAGTGAATTCTGGAAGACGGGTGAAAAAAGATAAAGAAACGAGAGAGAAACCAGGAATTCAAATTTTGAAAAGTGAAGAAAATGGAGGAAATCACCATATACTTATACCCATCGCATTTAATGCGATGGGTAGTGGGCCGACAGGATCTGAAAAAGCAACCAATAGGGAAGAGACACGTCAGAAGAGAGAGAAGGCGGCACCTCTTTTTTCGGGAGCAGGTGAACAGCCGCCTGACACCTCGCCGAAAAGTAACTGACAGCGACTGAAAAGGCGCCTGTTCACCTGGGATAAGACAGAAGGACACGCAACAGTCACATCAGTCACTCATTCACAAGCCAAACAAAACTTCCTCGTAAAGACAACAGCAAAAGCGCCATTGCGCCACGCGCCATGCGTCCATTCGGCTCAACTTTTACAAGTAGTCAAACCCATGCGCCATGCGTCCATTTTGCTCAACTCTTACAAGTAGTCAAAACCCGTGCGCCATACGCCACGCGTCCATTTGACTCAACCCTTACAGTAGTCAAAACGCATGCGCCATGCGTCCATTTTGCTCAACTCTTACATGTAGTCAAAACCCGTGCGCCATACGCCACGCGTCCATTTGACTCAACTTTTACAAGTAGTCAAAACCCATGCGCCATGCGTCCATTTGGCTCAACTTTTACAGTAGGCAGAATCCATGCGCCATGCGCCCATCACGTGCAAAAATCATAGGTCTCCCATAACAAACGCACGCCATTAAAAACACTACCTTCATAAGTCCAGAATCCCTCCTAGACGATCAACTCAACTAGAAGGCACACTGGACTGGGGGGACTTGAAGAGGTATGGTCCCAATTCCTTGCCCACATGGCAAGGACCACACCACTCTTCCATCCTATGTGGCGCTGACATCAACGAGACCATCCAGAAGCTTCCAGAAGCTTCTGGAAAACATCAAGGTGGCACCAAAGATGCTCCATCCGACATAAAGGACCACACGTGTCACCAGTCATCGGGCGCCACGTAGGCCTGAAACGGATCAAGGAGCAGTCCGACAACACCAGTACGACGTCTCCAAAATAGGCAAATGTAAGCGCGCCACGTGTACCACTACACTGACCACAACAGAGGAGACCAAGAGGATATTCCCCTTGGTCGGACAGCTGGCGCGCAACCACAGCTGGCATCGCTGCTCCTCCCTCACTCATCCTCCGGCTATAAATAAGACCCTTCATCATCCAGGTTGAATCATCTTGCTCTTTATACTCTCACACTCAACACACATTGTTTATTCTCCCTCAGAACAGTACTTATTCTCACGCTGGAGCCTGGTTAAGAGGGAAACCCCCATATTCCCCTCTTAACGAGACTAACGGTGTTGCTGTTTTGCAGGATCCAAGTCATTCCACGAGTAAGAAAGGAGATTGAACCCACAGAAGAAATAACCCCACAGATTAACCCTGGTGTTAACCTGTGTTTCATCAGGGCGTGTAAGATGTATTTTGCGGATTTGTAACTTTTTTTCTGCTACAGTGTCTGTGAGGATGGATAAGTGGATAACTGGTGAGTAATCAAGATCGAAAGTAGCCTACTCAAGAGATATAGTGGAATTAAACATCTAACCAGACATAGGATGGTAATTTGGATCGTGTATAAATTAAGAGCATGTGTGACGAGGTATGTACGCACTAGAAAGCCGTGAACACCGTATTGTGTGGAATTATCATGTTTTTTGTTCCCTTCTTAAGGATGGATGACTATTTAGGTCAGATGGCTTTCCAATTATTATACGTATGAATTTAAAGTTCGCATGAATAATAAACTTTTTTTTAATGATATTTGATTTTTTTAATCATATTTTTTCTTCTTAATAATATTTTAATTTTTTTACAGCATATATCATAGGTTGTTTTTTTTTCTTTTCCTTTTACCACTCTATTATGTCTAATATACGTTTTTAACCCGTGTATTTTTTACTAATCTGTCTTTTATTCGCTGAACTGCCTTTGATGGTTTTCTAAAACTAAATGCGTAGTTATGTTTGATTTTATAGACTTTATTGAGAATAATTTGTGTTCAAAATAAAGTATTTTTTTGGTATTGAAGGGTTGTTGAAGTGCCAATGTCAAAACAATACCTTATCGAACAAAATAATTACCGATATCGGTATATACTTTAAAATATATGTCTTTGACCCAATTAGTATTTATCTAATTTGATTTTCCTTCGATGACTCGCGTTCATTATCTTTTTTTATAAAGCTAAATACGCGACTGTATTTAATATGTTTTTTTCACCGTTCCTATAGAAACTTTCGTGAAAAAAGAGTTTTATTCAAAATAGTACCGTGATGAACTACCGGTATTCGTTTTTAATCTAAAACGCGTAAAGACATATCATGACTTTAAACCAAGTGCAGATCTTATACTGATACCGAATCGTTACCACCCCGAATCCCCTGCGTAACGAATCGAACCAATACGGACGACTTCCCGCCGCATCGCGCGGGCAAATCCCGCTAGTTTAAATTATATTTAGAAAAAGGATATTTGTATATAAACATACCTGTGGGAGGTTTAAAAAAATTGTAAATATACAAACTTACTAAAGTTCTGTAAGGTGAATCTGTTGATTTAATTTTTTTTTTCTCTTGTAAAGTTTAAATGTACTTTATTGTGTTTTTATGATGTAATATTTTAATGTAATTTCCTATATTTATTTACTAGGATATAACCCCGTGTATTACACGGGTTGAATAAATAAATTTTATATACTAAATAATATAACAATATATCTTTAAAAACCTCCTTTATTGCACAAGTTAAACAAATGTAATTTTATATATTAAATAATAAAAAGTTATATCTTAAGAACCATATTATACGGGTTGAATAAATGTAATTTTATATAACAAATAATAAAAAAGTTATATCTTTAAAACCATGTGTATTACACGGGTTGAATAAATGTAATATTGTTTACCAAATAATAAAAAAGTTATATCTTAAAAAACCCCCGTGTATTACACGGCTTGAATAAATATGATTTTATATACCAAATAATAAGAAAATTATATTAAAAAAAACTAATGGATATACTTGGTACGCGATAGATATGGTGATTGCGGAGATGATTATTGAAAAGAAAATACAGTGGTCAAACATGTTATTCAAGAAGTAAATAAGCAGCTATTTGAGTGTGAAATATAAATTATATTTTAAAAAACCCGTAATAAATCTAATTTTATATATAAAGTAATATTAATAATATAAATGAGAAGTACACATTAAATTTGCAAAAAAGTCAGACATTTGGATAAAAATGGCAAAAAATCCCAAAAGTGAAGGACTATACGGTACAATAAAGTTGTTTTGGATGAAAATGACAAACATACTCAAACCTCAGGGACGATTTTGGCAATTTACTCTAGACTAAATAATAATTATCTATAAGATATTAAACTAAATAATATTTATTAGTAGGGTTATCTATAATTAATTAGAAGAGATTAAACTAAAATAATAATTATCCATAAAACATGGCCTAATATGATGGCAAGTGTCCCATAAATGGTTTCTTTTATTACATAGTACTAGTATTAAGACCCGTGTGCAAACACGGGTCATTTTTCGAAAACCATTCATAATATATTAAACAACGAATCACTATATATTTTTTTTAAGGGAATTACTTTCCCGAATGTTCATATCTGTTGGAAATGTGCTTATTAAACTTCGATACAGAAGCTGTAAAACATCAAATGAATATACTAATAAACTTAAAATCTTTACTTTGAAAAAAATCAATACATGAAATACAACTTGACTTTCAACAAACATTAACTACGATCAAACAGCCTAATAAACTCCTAACATCTGCTATTAGCCTAAGCACTGTTACATTGTTAACCTCTGTTGAGCAGCATCTGTTGAATATCATCTGTTAGTCTTTAACATATGTTGAGCCATAGCAGACCTTTGCTTCTTCAGATTTTGTCTTCTTCAGCAGAGTTTCACTTTGGCAGACCTTTGGATCAGCAGACTTTATATTCAAGCAGATGTTCTCTTTTGGCAGACTTTAGCTTTGGCAGACCTTTGGAGTAGCAGATGTTGAGTCTTTGTCATTGGGAGGAGCAGATTCTTCAAAGCACTGTTATACATTAGAAGGTAAAAAAATTAGTTTACCTGGCTGCTTCAACTTCTGTATCAAACAAACCAAGAGCAGGCAAATCGAAATAAGAATTACCTATGAAGAAATAGCCTTGTAATCTCTTGTTACTACAACTTTAAATATATATGGTCCGGTGTGGTAAAACACTCATGTCTTATACTAATCCACTGCTTTGGGTTAAAACAGTGTTTGAAACCACTTTTAGGGTTAAAACAATGTTTGAAACCACATTTGGGTTAAAACAGTGTTTTGAAACCACTTTTGGGTTAAAACAGTGGTTTCAAACACTGTTTTAACCCAACAGTGGTTTCAAACACTGTTTTAGCCCAAAAGTAGTTTGAAACACTGTTTTAATCCCAACAGTGGTTTCAAACACTGTTTTAATATTGCGCAATGGCGTCCTTTTGTGACATTCTTGGAAGCTGTAATACGTGTGAAACGAAGTAAGATTAAAAATTGTAAATTCCCATAAAGATTAACATGAAAAATTGTTTTAGATAAATGCTAACCTGTTTCTCATCCAAATTAAACTTCTTCGAGAGTTGTTCTTTTTCTTTATCTGTTATGACTCGATGCTTCGGCTTCAACACAATCGAGATCGATACCAAACACAATCCGTGATCATTGTAAACAGTTTGAAATGTCCGAAAAAATTAACCAAAACAGTTTGAAATTATCAAAGCTTTAACCAAAGATCACCATCTCAATCCGAAACAGTTCGTATAACTCCGAAATGATCCTAAACAAACAGAATTCTCAACGAAATCAAACGGATTAATTCGAAATCTATGAACAGCAATCCAAACGAATATATATATATATATATCAAACTTAAACTCATACCTGAAACTCTTTCTTCTTCTACTACAGATGATAAACCAGCTTGTTCGAAATACGTTTAATTTCACCAAAACTCGATTGTTGAAAAAAAATTATGAGTATTTACTAAAGATAAAGAATGACATACTGCATCATAAACTTGATTTAAAAGGGTTTCACCATCAATATTCTCATGTGACCCTTCTCTTCTTGCAGCAATCCAAGTCGAATTCTTTCTAACAAATGTTGCCTTGTATGTGGGGCCTACGGGTGACAATCCGCATGAAACTGGGTTTCTCCTATACCTGCTCAAAAAATATTAAGAACTTCTCATAACTGGACGGAACCAATCTTTAAATGCAACAGGAAATATTAAATTACTAAAAGAAAATTGATCTCAAATGCAGATCAGCAGAGATAGGAAAATAAGAAAGAAACAATAAGAATATGATAAACAATATGGTTGTTATACGTTTACAAGTTTAGGGGCTTAGAGTCAGATGAGGTTGTTTTAAAAAGTGATAGGGCTTCAACGGCTAGTACCAATTGATCTCATACTCATTACTTGATCGTTTCGTTGTTTGATAGCGTTTTAGATTCGTTTTCTTTCGTGTTCGATAATCTTCGAGGCTGGAATTAACATTTTGGTCTTGATTGAGATTAGTGAGCCATGGAAAACATTGCGTTAAATAATCTTTCTTAAACCCGCTTGTATTCTATTATACCCATCCTGACCAGTTAGTTTATTCTAACCTACTCAACCTGACCCACAAACTTTTTTCAAACTTCTAAATTATGCCCAGCCTAACCTCCCACTCTCCAAAATTGTAGTAAACCCAATACAAGCCATAAGTTAATATTTCAGCTTTATGGTCTATTAATAGCTTTATAGGAAAAAAAAAAAAAGGAAAGGAAAGATTTATCGGATGCAGCTGACTTAAGAGATATTCCAACTTAGGTGCGGATAAGAAATTATCAGATGTGGATGAAGACCAGTTACTAGAATTCTACCAAGGGCAATCTGTAACAATCCTCGGTAAAACCGACACCCTAGTATATTTTAAAAATACCCTTATATGTCTTTAAATACACCCCGTATATGAAAACCGAGCCCGAAATATGTTATAACATATAAAATAAATTAAAAACAATAAATATTAAGCTAAGGCGGGACGCGTAGACCCACCCCAACATTTACGCGTGCGGTATGAAGGTTAGAACCTGATTTCCGTCTGATTTCTTAAGTCCAAGCGGGCCGCGTAGACCCCATCTCAATCTAACGCGGGCCGCGAGAGATCGATAACACGGCAACACCCCAGGCCGACATGTGTCATCATCGTGTCGAGCCTAGTAGATGATCGGGACAAGCTACCCTGTTGACCAGGGTTGACGCGGGCCGCGTAAGCGACCCTTATCTTTCACGCGGGCCGCGTGAGAGTCCAATTCAGCAACTATATAAAGGAGGCCTCGGGTTTCAATTCAGTTCGTTCATTTCTCAATTCTCAAATCACAATTTCTGTAGTAGAGTTATAATATGCGGGTATTATATCCCCCTAATTAGCGAGGTTCTGCTCCGTTGTAAGTATTATAACCCCTGTTTCGTACTAGATACGCTGCCCGATTGATTTAGGGTTCCGTAACAACTATCGTGGTTCTGCCCGACGTAGTTGTTGGAATGCCGTCTCGGGGAGGGTATCATTAATAATTTCAAAGGGTTATGATACTAACCAAACATTTGTATAAATTATAGATTATTCTCAGGAAACCCTTACGCAAAGTCTAAGATAGCAATGTGAGTTTATCCTCTTTTTGTTAACCTTTTTGTAATGTTTTACAAAACCTTAATTGTTTTACAATGTGATTAAGCGGTGATTGAGTCTTTGTAGTTCTTCAATTACTACCGGTATGTTGGGGTTTTGTATACAAAATTTACTACCTTGTGAGTAGTAAGTCGGGGATGACAGTACGTTACCATTGGACGACGAGTTAGCCAATGTGTAATATGACCCACAAGTCAGGATTGACAGTACTGAATGAGTAATTGTGTAGAAATAAACAATGTGATCGCTCTCAATACTGTTTTAATTGATAAAATGTTTCTTGATTAAACTGGGATTCACTCACCAGTATTTCCCACTGACAAATGTTTTTAAAACGCGTTTCAGGTAACACAATGTGACAGCCAATTAGTAAAAAGCCAGCTGAAGAGCACTGAAGGCTTGGGAAAAATGTGGCTATAAAAGTTACCTAATAAGTGATGTTTTAAATTCAATAAAATAGGGTTTATCCCTATAAATGTATTGTAATAAGAAACTTGGGTTTTACCCATGTGATTATTAATATCAAATATGGTGGTTTTACTCTGATAATCATTTCCTAACTACGGTCCTGATGTAAATTCCGTTGCCAAATTAACTAACCTGATACCACCGAAATTCTGAGTTCGCGTCCGCCCGTTCCCGGGAATCAGGGATCGGGGGTTGCGACACAATCATATGCGGATGAACAATTCTCAGATGCGGATGACCAATTCAGATGCAGATGACCAGGTAATGGTTCCTTGTAATCAATAACTACCTTTGTAACCGCAGTGACTTAAAAAAGGATCATCGAATGTAGCCCAGAACCGTTTGAAGAACCTAATTGATAACCAACTAATTCAGTTTTACACATTATAAATAGAATCAGATTTCTATTTTGAACCACGTATTCGATTCTTAAAGAAAACTTATTTCACACGAATCAGATTATTGAAACGAAAGTGCAATCGAGATCGATACCAAACACAATCCGTGATCATTGTAAACAGTTTGAAATGTCCGAAAAAATTAACCAAACCAGTTTGAAATTATCAAAGCTTTAACCAAAGATCACCATCTCAATCCGAAACAGTTCGTATAACTCCGAAATGATCCTAAACAAACTGAATTCTCAACGAAATCAAACGGATTAATTCGAAATCTATGAACAGCAATCCAAACGAATATATATATATATATATATATATATATCAAACTAAAACTCATACCTGAAACTCTTTCTTCTTCTACTACAGATGATAAACCAGCTTGTTCGAAATACGTTTAATTTCACCGAAACTCGATTGTTGAAAAAAAACTATGAGTATTTACTAAAGATAAAGAATGACACACTGCATCATAAACTTGATTCAAAAGGGTTTCACCATCAATATTCTCATGTGACCCTTCTCTTCTTGCAGCAATCCATGTCGAATTCTTTCTAACAAATGCTGCCTTGTATGTGGGGCCTACAGGTGACAATCCGCATGAAACTGGGTTTCTCCTATACCTGCTCAAAAGATATTAAGAACTTCTCATAACTGGACGGAACCAATCTTTAAATGCAACAGGAAATATTAAATTACTAAAAGAAAATTGATCTCAAATGCAGATCAGCAGAGATAGGAAAATAAGAAAGAAACAATAAGAATATGATAAACAATATGGTTGTTATACGTTTACAAGTTTAGGGGCTTAGAGTCAGATGAGGTCGTTTTAAAAAGTGATAGGGCTTCAACGGCTAGTACCAATTGATCTCATACTCATTACTTGATCGTTTCGTTGTTTGATAGCGTTTTAGATTCGTTTTCTTTCGTGTTCGATAATCTTCGAGACTGGAATTAACATTTTGGTCTTGATTGAGATTAGTGAGCCATGGAAAACATTGCGTTAAATAATGTTTCTTAAACCCGTTTGTATTCTATTATACCCACCCTGACCAGTTAGTTTATTCTAACCTACTCAACCTGACCCACAAACTTTTTTCAAACTTCTAAATTATGCCTAGCCTAACCTCCCACTCTCCAAAATTGTAGTAAACCCAATACAAGCCATAAGTTAATATTTCAGCTTTATGGTCTATTAATTTTAGAATTCAATATTTATATATAAGGTCAAACAAATTACACCAAGATAGCCGGTAAGCGGGCAACAAGCTGCGCCGCTACCCCCTTTTGAATAGCGAAACATAACCTAGTAAAAACGAAACCCCGATCTCTAGGAGACGAAATGTTGCTGTGAACAACCCGTTGGACCCGTTCAAGAAATCTGATGGCTTCTGGGGCTAGCGAGCCAAAGGTATCAAAGGCAAAAGGGATAAAGGAATGTTGATTATCCTCGCAGGCTTTGGCATGTTTGTCCATTTTCTTTGCTGCCGCCCTTGCAATCGCCTGACCAGGGACAAAACCTGTATCCCGAAGGCCTACAAGGGGGGAAACCCCGGTAAGATCAACACAAGCGTGTTTACCTGCATCCCACCCGAAAACTAAAACGTCCGCGGGGCGCAATGTGGATCTTCCTTCCCTCGGATCTGTCAAAAAGTTTACGGGGGCTTCTTTCTTCACCGAGATCCCCGCCCGTTTGAGGATGTCCCCCAAGACATCCCGCACCCAGTCGTGCCTATACTTAAAACCTGGCAGTTCTTTACAGTGCAGAGCATGCTCCCCAAATTGGTCTAAGCAAGCTTTCCGGCAAATCGGGCATTGCTCATCATCAGGGAACATAGGAATCATGAGCCGATATTTTAAGATAGCACGATATTCAACGGCTGACATCTTTTGGCCTAAGCCCTTGATGGGGATGACCGATAGAAAATCTTGGGCGTGGGGGCCCCGCAAGCATTCTAGGACGGCGTTCTGACGAGGGGTCGTTTAATAGCTTTATAGGAAAAAAAAAGGAAAGGAAAGATTTATCGGATGCAGCTGACTTAAGAGATATTCCAACTTAGGTGCGGATGAGAAATTATCAGATGTGGATGAAGACCAGTTACCAGAATTCTACCAAGGGCAATCTGTAACAACCCTCGGTAAAACCGACACCCTAGTATATTTTAAAAATACCCTTATATGTCTTTAAATACACCCCCTATATGAAAACCGAGCCCGAAATATATTATAACATATAAATAAATTAAAAACAATAAATATTAAGCTAAGGCGGGCCGCGTAGACCCACCCCAACATTTACGCGGGCGGTATGAAGGTTAGAACCTGATTTCCGTCTGATTTCTTAAGTCCAAGCGGGCCGCGAGAGATCGATAACACGGAAACACCCCAGGCCGACACGTGTCATTATCGTGTCGAGCCTAGTAGATGACCGGGACAATCTACCCTGTTGACCAGGGTTGACGCGGGCCGCGTAAGCGACCCTTATCTTTCACGCGGGCTGCGTGAGAGTCCAATTCAGCAACTATATAAAGGAGGCCTCGGGTTTCAATTCAGTTCGTTCATTTCTCAATTCTCAAATCACAATTTCTGTAGTAGAGTTATAATATGCGGGTATTATATCCCCCTAATTAGCGAGGTTCTGCTCCGTTGTAAGTATTATAACCCCTGTTTCGTACTAGATACGCTGTCCGATTGATTTAGGGTTCCGTAACAACTGTCGTGGTTCTGCCCGACGTAGTTGTTGGAATGCCGTCTCGGGGAGGGTATCATTAATAATTTCAAAGGGTTATGATACTAACCAATGTACATTTGTATAAATTATAGATTATTCTCAGGAAACCCTTACGCAAAGTCTAAGATAACAATGTGAGTTTATCCTCTTTTTGTTAACATTTTTGTAATGTTTTACAAAACCTTAATTGTTTTACAATGTGATTAAGCGGTGATTGAGTCTTTGTAGTTCTTCAATTACTACCGGTATGTTGGGGTTTTGTATACAAAATTTACTACCTTGTGAGTAGTAAGTCGGGGATGACAGTACGTTACCATTGGACGACGAGTTAGCCAATGTGTAATATGACCCACAAGTCAGGATTGACAGTACTGAATGAGTAATTGTGTAGAAATAAACAATGTGATCGCTCTCAATACTGTTTTAATTGATAAAATGTTTATTGATTAAACTGGGATTCACTCACCAGTATTTCCCACTGACAAATGTTTTTAAAACGCGTTTCAGGTAACACAATATGACAGCCAATTAGTAAAAAGCCAGCTGAAGAGCACTGAAGGCTTGGGAAAAATGTGGCTATAAAAGTTACCTAATAAGTGATGTTTTAAATTCAATAAAATAGGGTTTATCCCTATAAATGTATTGTAATAAGAAACTTGGGTTTTACCCATGTGATTATTAATATCAAATATGGTGGTTTTACTCTGATAATCATTTCCTAACTACGGTCCTGATGTAAATTCCGCTGCCAAATTAACTAACCTGATACCACCGAAATTCTGAGTTCGCGTCCGCCCGTTCCCGGGAATCAGGGATCGGGGGTTGCGACACAATCAGATGCGGATGAATAATTCTCAGATGCGGATGACCAATTCAGATGCAGATGACCGGGTAATGGTTCCTTGTAATCAATAACTACCTTTGTAACCGCAGTGACTTAAAAAAGGATCATCGAATGTAGCCCAGAACCGTTTGAAGAACCTAATTGATAAACAACGAATTCAGTTTTACACATTATAAATAGAATCAGATTTCTATTTTGAACCACGTATTCGATTCTTAAAGAAAACTTATTTCACACGAATCAGATTATTGAAACGAAAGGGCAATCGAGATCGATACCAAACACAATCCGTGATCATTGTAAACAGTTTGAAATGTCCGAAAAATTTAACCAAACCAGTTTGAAATTTTCAAAGCTTTAACCAAAGATCACCATCTCAATCCGAAACAGTTCGTATAACTCCGAAATGATCCTAAACAAACTGAATTCTCAACGAAATCAAACGGATTAATTCGAAATCTATGAACAGCAATCCAAACGAATATATATATATATATATATATATATCAAACTAAAACTCATACCTGAAACTCTTTCTTCTTCTACTACAGATGATAAACCAGCTTGTTCGAAATACGTTTAATTTCACCGAAACTCGATTGTTGAAAAAAAATTATGAGTATTTACTAAAGATAAAGAATGACATACTGCATCATAAACTTGATTCAAAAGGGTTTCACCATCAATATTTTCATATGACCCTTCTCTTCTTACAGTAATCCATGTCGAATTCTTTCTAACAAATGCTGCCTTGTATGTGGGGCCTACAGGTGACAATCCGCATGAAACTGGGTTTCTCCTATACCTGCTCAAAAAATATTAAGAACTTCTCATAACTGGACGGAACCAATCTTTAAATGCAACAGGAAATATTAAATTACTAAAAGAAAATTGATCTTAAATGCAGATCAGCAGAGATAGGAAAATAAGAAAGAAACAATAAGAATATGATAAACAATATGGTTGTTATACGTTTACAAGTTTAGGGGCTTAGAGTCAGATGAGGTCGTTTTAAAAAGTGATAGGGCTTCAACGGCTAGTACCAATTGATCTCATACTCATTACTTGATCGTTTCGTTGTTTGATAGCGTTTTAGATTCATTTTCTTTCGTGTTCGATAATCTTCGAGACTGGAATTAACATTTTGGTCTTGATTGAGATTAGTGAGCCATGGAAAACATTGCGTTAAATAATCTTTCTTAAACCCGCTTGTATTCTATTATACCCATCCTGACCAGTTAGTTTATTCTAACCTACTCAACCTGACCCACAAACTTTTTTCAAACTTCTAAATTATGCCTAGCCTAACCTCCCACTCAAACGAACTCCGATTGGACCTATTCCAGCGGCGTTGGAACCGGCTCGTCGAACCCTAACTAAGATCTCTTAACCCTAAATCCTAACTCCTAAACTCTAAACCCTAAAGCTAAAAAATAAGGCTAAAACCTAAGCTAAACCGTAAAATCTAAACTATAAACCTTGAAAGCTAAACCCTAAAGGCTAAACCTAAAGCTAAACCCTATAGCTAAACCCTAAAGCTAAACCCTAAACCCTAAAGCTAAACTCTAAACCCTAAGGCTAAACCCTAAAAGCCAAACCCTAATATATTTAGGGTTTAGGGGTTATGATTTAAGGTTTAGGGTTAAGAGATCCTAGTTAGGGTTCGACGAGACGGTTCCAACACCGCTAGAATGAGTCCAATCGGAGTTCGTTTGAGTCGGTTCCTCACTGTTCCCCATTTTTTTAGTGTTCCCCAATGAACCTCACACACACACACTATATATATATATATATATCAAACTGAAACTCATACCTGCTATACAACTGACCTTCAAATCTCCAGGTTCACCGACAAACGGATCATCTGGTACTCCGGAGAAATCAAACTGAAACTCATACCTGCTATACAACAACCGACAAACTGACAAACGAATATATATATATATATATCAAACTGAAACTCATACCTGCTATACAACAGACCTTGGCTTAGACAAATCGAGACTACATCTGCCTTTATTACAACAAGTTTCTGAATCGAAATAGGTGGATCAAAGAGGAAGAAATTGGCTTACCTGAATGGTTTTTGTAGAGACAGAAAGAAGAGAGAGAGACAGAGAGGCCTTTGAGAGAGCGTCTGAGACGGCGTCCATCCAAATGAAGTCCTTCAGGGATCACATACTCCATTGCCGCTTCCCCTCTGTGCGATTGTTTTTCAATCGATTAGATTTTGAATTAATAAATCGGTAATAGAAGGAAGATGGTGATTAGGGTTAGGTTTTTCAATCGGTGAGATTTTCGATTTTGTTTCGAGTATTCTTACCTGAAAAGAAGAGATCCGCCCTCTCTCATTCTTAAACCCTGTTTCTTGATAATATTCCGGATTGAATTTTTGAATGTGAAGTGGATTGAATTTTTGAATGTGAGAATGAGGGTTTGTAGAGAGAGAAAGTGGATTGAATTTTTGAATGTGAAGCCAGAACTTATATATTTGAGAGAGAGAGAGACACGTTTGAATTTTGAAAATGGAGCCAAAACTTATGCATTATTGAACGTGGTAGTGGTTTTGATGGGCAGTGGTTTGCTCTTTTCTTATGTGGGCCAGTGGTTTGATGGGCAGACTTTTGGCATCAGACCTTTGAGATTTGGATGTGGGCCAACTTTGAAATTTAAAGTATTTTAATATTAAGGTTTATGATGTAAAAATGAGATAAGAAAAGCCTTGTTGGACAGCCTCTCCATCTGACACATCAGTTTTTCTTATGTCATTGAAGTTTCTTCTTTTATAGAAAGTATAGATAGATAGGATATATCATAACAAATTAAATAGTTTTTTATAGTTATGATTTACTTATGAGATATAAATATTAAACGTCATGTTAATAAGAAAAATGTAATGATGAGTGTGTAATTGATAGGTTGAATATAGGGTTGTAAACGAACAGAACGTTCAGCGAACAATTCGTGAATCGTTCGGCGGGAAGTTCGTTTATGTTCGTTCGTTTAGTAAATGAACAAACACGAACATGAAATTGCGTTCGCTAAATTAAACAAACGAACATGAACAGAGGTTGCGTTCGTTCGTTTAAGTTCGTGAGCGTTCGGTAATGAGTTCATTTTTGTTCGCTCATTAATGTTTATCTTTGTTCGTTCGTTTCAAGGTTTTTATATGTTGTATTTCGTTTTATTATTTCTAGTTTTTAAAATTTTGAAACCCTAGTTATCTTATATGCCTCTCACAACATCCCTCATTTCACTATTTCAGTTATAGTTTGTGTTAAAGCTTGACAAACTCATAATTTTGTGTTTATCATGTTTCTTATAATTAAGTCAACTGTATTTGGATAATTATGTTAAGTGTTTATTTATTTTTTGTGGATTCTTTGTAAAGTTCTGATGAAAATGCATATTTTATTCTAAAATGAATATTGTGTTTATAAACGTTGTTTGTGTTCATTTATGTTCATGAACATTTGTTAGAGTTCATTAGCGTATGGTAATTGTTCGTGAACAGTTCACGAACATTTTCGTTTCCTTAATGAATAAACACGAACAAGAAATCTCGTTCGATAAGCGTTCGTGAACAGTTCATGAACAGACTTGTTAATTAACGAATGAACATGAACAAGAACTTGTTCGTGTTCGTTCGGTTCATTTACAGCCCTAGTTGAGTACGAAAAATTATTTTTTTTAACATCAAAGACTTATATTAAAAAAATAAGAGAACAAGTAGCAAAGGCTAAAAAACAAGATAAAAAAGCCCACATGCGGCCACTGAAAAACAACTACATTAGACGAAACTAGAAAGAGGATCAACAATCCAAACGTCCCAGCTGCAGTTCGATCTCTTGTTCCTGTTTTTGATCCAACTAAAATGGGTTGATACAACCTCTTCCATGATGAGTTCTGTCATTCTTTTCAAACCTTTAAAAATTCTTTCCAAAGACACCATATAGGTATAGGTGATCCCAGTTATAATCTTCTTCCACACCCCAAGCCTTCTTCCCCGATTTGAAATTTCGATTGATCAAGATCAATCATCCCTTTAAATCCCAATTAGCCCAAACCGATACCACTCTCCAAATCTCTTTAGCCCGGCCGCATGCAATTAGCATTTGCATGATGAAGGTATTGCAAAGATACCATAAAAAACTAATATAGTTTATGTATTTTGTTAGAAGTCACTTAACTATTTTTTACATATAAAAATACTAATACACTTTTTTTTCCTTAACATTTTTTATACTATAAAGTCTTAAATCTAAAAATTATTAGTTCATAATGTTGTGTGAGGAAAAAATGAAGATTATTTAATGTTTTAAATTGAACACGTCATAAGCAAATTAGTCCATTTTTTAATATAGTAAGCTGGTTGTAATTTTCTAAAACAATATAATGAGAACAAATGAGCGTGGATTAAACGTGATTTATTATTTAGTATTATAAATATCAAATGTTATTATCATTTATGTCTAAATAATATTAATTAATTTTTAGGCCTTTGAGTATACTTTAACCTAACTTAACTCCACCTAAGCGACATATCAACTTTTTTTCATCATTTCACTTTGTCTCACTTTAAAGAAATGGTTTAACATGTTAACACATAACTCATTTAATGCACTTTAACATTGGGTTTTTGTCTAAAAAAAATTAATTAATTCAATCTCTTAACATTGGGTTAACATGTTAATACATAACTCATTTAATGCATTTTAACACAAGGAGGGAGTGGTTTGTTGGAAAATTGTTATGAATGAATTATAATATTGTGACTTTCCACATGCTTAACTCCCATCTCTTTATTGTATTTGCATTAATGTCAAGCACTATAAATATTGGCTATTGTATTTGTATTATATATCAATAAGAATGAGTTCTTTGATTCTTCTTTCTATCTTTCTCTCTATATGATCTTCCATAATTCTTGTTTACATACATCATATATTGGTTGCTATTAGGCCGTTGTTTTACAACACGTTATCAGCACGAGTTGCTTTTGATGATGAATCACATTATCATAAGGTATGTCATTAACTTGTTATTGTTATAATCTTAAATCTTTCAAAGAATCCATATTATAATTCATACAATTTTGGATAGATTGAGATTTATATAACTAATATTGTTGTGTTTCCGAACCTGAGTAAATGAGCTTAAAGAAATGCTACAAAATTTTAGAATGTAGAAACTGCTTCATATGAGTCGACCTTCCAATTGATTTGTCACGTTCGGTTTTTCACTGGTTTACTTCAATGGGTCGGTGCTAATCTTATGTTTGTTTTTTGTTGTTGAGATATCATAATCAAATAATCCGTTAAAAAGTGTTTAATTTCATCTCATATTGTAATTCATAATTTTTGGGTTAACTCAAGATTTGTAATTATTATTTGAACATAATTATGTGTTATTTATTCTTCCAAAAAAAATGATAACAATAATAATATTAAATAACAAATAATAAATAAAGTTATAATATTTTTGTATAATCTATAAAACCTAGAAACATGGGTACACCTTTGTTTCTAGCGTTAGATTAAGGTTAAATGTATATTTATACCACTTTGCATTGTCTTTATTATTGTGTTATTTTGATCAGTTTGATATGATGTGGGTTTCTTTACAACCATGAATATTTATTGTTTGATCGGTTTAAAACTCACTCGAATTTCTTTTAAGTTTTCTCATTGGGAAAATGAAAAGTTTCCATTAGTATTATTAAATTAGAAGATGAAAAGTTACCATTGGTATTATTAAATTAGATTTATCACAACCTATAAATGAATATTTATTATCTTTGTTTTTTTTAATTGTAGTATTAATATGAAAAGTTTCAATGAAAGGTTTCAATTATTTAATTTTATTATATTATTTAATGAATCTTGCTTTATGTCTATATAATTAAGTTATTTGTGTATGGGATATAACTTAGTATTTTTGTTCTCAATATATACTTTCTCTTACTTAAGCTTAATTACTTTATACTTTTAATTATGGGATAAGAACCCGCTATCAAGCTAAGCATCGTATTTATTTATTGTATACAAAATTAAATCAGTATATTATTTTAAAGGTCTTTGCTATTAGATAAACATGGAGTTGTATTCTCATACATATATTAGTTTCTATCATATGTTTAGATAAAATATGTAACTTTAGAAAATTATTGTTAATCTATTTGTCTTGTTTGTACATTAAGAGCACATGCCTTAAATGATAACAATGATCAAACCATATAAACATATTCTAAGTCGATATTAGTTTTTATTATACGTAAAGTGCATTTTTTTAAATTGTTGATTCATGAACCAATACTATTTTGTAACATGTGTTAACTGAATTGCATAATATTTCAATATCAACTAAATCAACTAAAAAGTTGACAATTGTGCATGATATTATCACATATTATTTGGTGTAAGTAATAGGTTTCTTTATTTCGTATTGAATATATTTTATAGATGTTTCTATTTTTTTTAATGTGAGAGCAACAAATATTATTATAAGATATGCATGTGATTGGTTATGCCATGATAGGTTAATACATAATTTATATATTTTGCTTGAATGTGATGACATATTATTATTTCATAAGGTTTATTATAACCTTGTTTTATTTGATAACATGTTATAATGTTATGTATTACTTTATTTAACTTTGTAGTATATGTCATCTATATGCTATATATTATTTGTATGTAGATATTTTTTGGATAAATTAAGCAAATGAAAAACAAAAATTTGTGATTTATCATTACTCTCATAAAATATTATAAATATGTTCACGTATGACATTCAAAGTGTGTCATACTCTCTGAAAGGTCGTCATATGTTGACCAATAAATCTTATACGAGACGGTCATGTAAGTTTTTCTCAAATTATATATTAATGAGAAAAGAATATTGTTTTTAAGGAAAAAATAAGATAAAGTTTTCCATTGGTCACACCTGAGATATACACTTGAAGTAGCAATATCAAATGAAAAGTTTGAAATGATGAAGTGAATGTGACTACATATTGATTATTGTGACTATGGATATAACTGAAAAAAATGGTATGATGATCAGATTAATAATGAAATCGATTATAAAAACGTGTAATGATGGTCATGCTAATAACGAGATAGACCACCAAAAGAGGCGAATAAAGAAAGTGATCATATGAAAATAAAGTGTTGAAAGTTTGAGTTGCTAATACGATGTTGTCTCGTATTTTATATGTTTAGTATACAAACAATGTGCACATAAAACATAGTGCAAGTAATACATATATGATCATATGCTCATAAAGTAGCAATATTATTAAAGAATATTCGAGGTTATTACCATAATAAAAGTTGTGTGGAGCTATCTATTCCCTAAAGTGAATGTAATGATATAACGATCAGTGAAAGGTCACAATCATGTAATAGCTAAGGAAATTGTAATGATGCCACCATGAATGTTGTATGATTATTACTTGAATAAAATGTGATGATATAATAATTAGTGCAAAGATCGTGATCATGGTAATTGAGAAATGATGCTCATGTAATGAGATCAACCATGTTTATATTGCGATGACTATAAAACGATCGTTATAAAGGTCATGATCATGGTAAATGAGGAAACTGTAATGATCCTCAACCATGTTTATATTGAAATCGACCACAAGAAGTAGCAATATAAGGGAGTGATTATACGAGAATAAAATATGGAAAACATGTTATAATATGAATGATTGAAATAATAATTGTTATTCTCTTGTATTTTCTATTTGTGTATTGAACAAACACGAGTGCAACTAAAAACATATATGATGCTCACAAACCCGAAGTTTATGGTTCATAATCATTTAATGATTGGCATGACCGGTTAGACCATACCGAGTCTAGATGATGTGAAAAATATCAAAGAACTAGAAGATTCTTCATGGTACTTACACATGCAATTTTTGCTCTCAAGGAAAGTTAATGATATACCAACTAAAGTATGGTTTAAATCCCTAAATATTTTGGAAATAAGAAGGGAATATTTGTATCCCAACATGATACCATTTAGTATTCTAAAATCGATGCATTGTCTAAATGGTTATCAAATCCACAACCTGAAGCTTGTGTGATTGTGGCTTAGCTAATGTGATAGCAAGCATATTAATCCAGATTACTATTGGTTACAAAGCCAGTGATCATGAGAGGAGCAAAAATTTCATTTAGGTACATGTAATTTTATATATAGTACCATCAATTCACATCAAGCCAATAAGTTATAGTTCTCCCCCATACAATTGGTTTTTGGTCAGGAACCAAAGATGTCTCATCAAAGATTTTGGTTGTGCGACATATATTGAAACTCATCCACCACACCGCACAAAGATGGGACTTCTAAAAAGTTTGAGAATATGTTGGGTATAAATAATCGTCTATGATTGAATACTTAAAGCCATTAATGAGAAATTTGTTTATGGCTCATTGGTTTTCACTTTAGTGAATGAATGTTCCCAACATTAGGGGGAGATAACAAGCAGTTGGAAAGTGAAAAGTGAAATGAATTATCATGTCATCTTGATCCTCATACTATAAACTATGAACTAGAAGTTTAAAGTATAATTCATTTACCAATATTAAAGAACAAATTACCAGACAAGTTCACTGACCTAAATAGAGTGACTGAGTAAGTCACATAATCAACTGCTTATGCTCCAGTTATATTTGTGTCCCAAGAGGACAACCACATATTTTGTAATGAGTCTCTTGCACGCCTGAAGCGTGGTAGACTAGTCGATTCCAATAATAAAATTCCTCGAAAATTGGAGCAAGTAATTAAGATGGTTAAGTCGAGGTTATAATAATAGGATCTCCTGCAGAGACATTAGACATGATGGTTCAAGAAGAACCTCAGGTACCTGAAAATAAAGAGATCTCAATAAGTTGTATCATGTCTAAGATATAAATGGAATCGAATAAAAATCGACGTCGTTATACTTTTGTATATAATATAGCGCTTAAAATGATTAAATCACGAGGATCAAGATTTAAGATCTGCCTATGAATGAATATTAAGAAATGATTGGCCAAAAATAGAAAGACGCAAATAAGGCAGAGTTTAGTTCTCTAATAAAATGGAAAGTTTCTGGACCAACAGTCCATACAACTGAAGTTGTAAAATATGATGGATACAAATGTGTCTTTTACGCGAATCATGTGAAAATCAAGTTAAGTGATATAAGTCAAAATTGGTGGCACAAGAATTTTCACAAAGACCTATGATTAATTATTCTCCAGTGGTGGATGCATTGACTTTCCAATATCTTATTAGTCTGGTAATATATAAAAGAGAATTGACATGCGTCTTATGAAAGTTATGTATCACTTGATACTAAGTCATATAAAATAAGTTCTCGAGAATATTATGATTATTATATAAATTCAGATCTGAATACATATACATGTTGTATATATTATTAAATTGAATATAATTGGAACTCTCCATGAGTATCCTAAAGCATTTGAGTGCTTAAGAGGTTATAATAGAAACACCTTATGAATGTAATTATTGTGCACTAATACTCCAATAAACATACATAGAAAATGTGTACCTGGTTATTATGGCATCTCAATGTACACAGTGTACAAACATGGTACAATATGGATTTTGGATATAAAAGCAAGTGTTCATGATATTTTTGCATATGATATAGATATCTATGCGTTAAAAGGGCAAATTTATGTAGCAAAACTTCTAAATAGTGAAAGCACATGCATATTTGGATAAGATGGAAAGAATTCCCTCATGGATTGATAATGCTAGAAGCATTAATGATGTAAAAACCACAAGAATGTGTTATATGAAGTTGACAAAATACGTATGGACTAAAATAGTTGGGTCGAGTGTTGTACAACTCGAGATATTCGCATAAAGAGGGATATAAGTTTGATTAAATTAGCCATGTTCTATGAACATTCTACTTTTAAAAGTTCACTATAATCGCAATTTACAGTAATGATGTCTAGGCATCATCGAGAGAAATTGTCGAGCTTTTAAAGGAGATTTTTTTTTGATGACCTTGGCACGGTCTAATTATTACTCGAACTGTAGTTCGAGTATATATGTAATGATATTTTACTAATCCCTCAAGTACATCTAGAAGATGATGTTTGGATATTTTAGTATGGACATAGTTGAACCGTAAAGTATGTTAAAGGTTATTAAGTCATTTGTTATAATAAATGCCTATTATCATCTCCTACCAAAGTAGAGATTCTCATTCTAGTAGTACCATCGTTAAATGCATAAATGCATTAATATGTTTTGCTAGCTATGTATGTAAGGTTATAATATCTTTCACTTGAGCTTATTGTCATGATATAACCTTTGTCAAGCGAAGAGATATTGGAATGAGTTCAAAGAAATATTTCAGGAGCCACCTAAAGTCTCATTAGAAGATTATACAACATTGTTCAACATAAAAGATTGCACATTAAGGGATCAAGTGACAAATCATTCGCTACAAAAGCTTTATTCGACTTTCAAGGAAGATGGACACACGTCACTTAAAGGATACATGTTAAAATGAGGGGGAGACTTATTCAAGTTGCACTCTTTTTCCCTTGACTAAGTTTTGTCCCATTGGGTTTTCTTAGTAAGGTTTTTAATGAGGCAACACACCTGATACAGAAGTATCAGGGGGAGAAAATACGCGCTGCACTTTTTTTCCCTTGGCTATGGTTTTATCCCAATGGGTTTTCCTAGCAAGGTTTTTAACGAGGCAGCATATATCACCAAGCGTATTAAAAGAATAATATACTATTTTACATAATCATGTGGATAGTCAAGGGGGAGTGTTATGAATGAATTATAATATTGTGACTTTCCACATGCTTAACTCCCATCTCTTTATTGTATTTGCATTAATGTCAAGCACTATAAATATTGACTATTGTATTTGTATTATATATCAATAAGAATGAGTTCTTTGATTCTTCTTTCTATCTTTCTCTCTATATGATCTTCCATAATTCTTGTTTACATACATCATATATTGGTTGCTATTAGGCCGTTGTTTTACAACAAAAATAGCATTTTTCACAAATATAGGAAAATGATTTTTCCTATTTTGAACTAGAAATAAATATAATAAAATGAGCGGGTTTTATATATTTATTTATGGGTTTGTATTCTATGTTGGAAGAGCTTCACAACGAACTAAACCACGTCCAAAACGAAGCTAAGATGAATGAGATATCGATGCTCAAAGCTTGGTGTTTGAAACTTAAATACTGGAAAAAGTGGGAAAGTGGCACCTTGTCCCACATCGGATGAGAGATGAAACTTAAAGGGGTATTTAAGTGGGAACTCTCCATCCTTATTGTTTCATGGAAGCACTCACTAGTGTACTCGCGAAGGGTGTGGACCCTAACTCGCACTTGCACTCGCACACGCGCGCGCGCGTGGCGTGGGCGATGAGGCGCAATGTAGCGCTTTGATGGCGCACTTTGCACTTTGCATCGCCGCTTGAGAGCCGCCTTTGTATTTTTGACCGCGTGCGCGTGGTGGAGCACAAGGGTTGCAAGGACCAAGTGGTTGGTGATATGGCATGACGTGGCAGTCATGCGCATACGCGCGCGGTTGCGCATGGAGCATGGGCACTAAGGTGACGTGCGCGGCGCACCAAAGTGAGCCAAAACAGCGCGACTGTGTGGCGTGCTCGTAGAGGCTTACAGGTGACGTGGCGCACAAGCGCAGGTGCGCATGGGACTGAGGCGCACGCGCGCATGGCAGTGAGCCAAAAGGACGCACCGCGCATGAAGCGTGTAGACCTGCACGAGCGCACCAGTGTGTCTTGCGCGCGCAGAAGCTTACAGCAGCAGTTAAAGTTGTGCAGTTACGATTTAGCATTCGAAACTGACGAAGTTAATGCGTTTGACTGAGAATTAAATGACGAATTAAAATGCATTGAAGACGTTTAATGCAGTTTAATTCTCCCGCTTAATTCTTTTTCAGTTTCGTCTTCAGATTGCAGTATAAATAGGAGGTTCCTATGGCAGATCAAACACACCAAAACACACTTCTCTACAATCTCTCTACAGAAATCCTTCATCTTCTTCAAGAGTTCAAGGTACACCTTCGGGTTGGAGTCAAGACCGACAGTGCAACTGCTTGCGGCTGTTGTATCCTGGAAACAAACGTGATCTCCTGGGAGACACGAAATTTGTTTTAAGGGACCCGTGTCTAACACGATCCTCAGCCAAGAACAGTGTTTCTGTTCGTTTTTCTTGTTCTTGTTTTTCATTTTTCAGTTGTATTTGTACTGTTTCTTTCAGTTGTAATTCTGTTAATTTTTGTTATTACAAGTTAATAAAGTATTTTATTTAATTTTGCACGAACGGATTCCTACATGGTTTGCAATGTTAGTTAATATGCCATGTCATTGTTAACTCTCTAGATGTTAGAGTACACCCCATGACCTTAGTATGCGACCATCTAGAATTATATACCAAGATTAATGTTGCAATATGTTGTTTATTGATGATGCACTCCAACAATATATCCTTATACAATGACAATAATTAATTATGCTTATGGTCTGGTCTGGTGTGATATTGTTGTAATATTTATATTTTCTTTCATCTTTCTTACTGTATTCAATGAAAGAAATGTTTCTTTAAGTTCTCATCATACGTGAATCTACCGTCGCGTATCGCAATTACACCGCACTCCACCCATAGAAAAGTACGTTTTATTATGAAACTCAATTCACAAGCAAAACAAACTCGTGTGTCGCCCACAATTTTTGGATGCTTGTTTACTATTTAATCCACAACATTTATGAAATTAATAACTAAGTGCATAACATATTTAAACACATAATTTAGATATTAAATCAAGTTATTTTTATTTAATATTAGTTTTGTGATAAAATATATATATTTTAAATAAAAGATTTTTTTTTTTTAAAGAAAGTGGTATGGTAACGATAAGGTGTGTTAGTGATGTGTTAAGTACTTTATGATATGGCGGTTAAAAAAATGAGTCTATAACATGTTCTGATATATAAGGTGATTTAGATATTTCAAACATATATTTATCAACTTATTGAAAGGAGATAGCACATCATTAAACCCGAGAAAATAATGGGTTAAATGGCCCATTTAGTGCTCATATTATTATATACGTATGGACAATCATTCATGGTTCTATGAATCTAAATCATCCAAAATATGTATACATCGAATGCTCAAAGATCTTCAACTTATAAAAATATGAAACTATGACCAGTTCGCGTCAAACGGCATTTGTTTTTAGTAGATTAGGGTTTTCTATTCAAAAAGGGATGGCGGCGCAGTTTGTTGCTCGTCTACCTGCTATCCTTATGTAATTTGCCCTGATGATTGGAATGATATTTCAATGGTAAAAAAAATTACATTTGCCCTTTAGAAAACATATAATATCTTCAAAAGCCAAAACAAAAAAGGCTAAAAGCATGCAGGCTAGTGTCCATAGCTCCTGCAATACAGTCATACAGATTTAGTCAACTAGCAACATACCTTTTTTTTTGAACGGCTAATGGTGATGGCGGTGGAGCTCCGCTTACACCCCGGGCCATGCCTGTACATGTAACCCGTCCACCCAGGTTCGGGGTTCTCCCCCAGATGAAATCTCCGCTGTAGGTTTCAACCTACATACCCGGGCAGGAAACCGCAAGTCAAAGCCCCTATGAAGGAGCCGGGCAGGTTGATTGTCCCCAGTGGGGATCGAACCTGAGACCTTTGGAAAACCTTCCCACCTCCTCCCAAACCAATTGGTCTGGGAATCATTGGCAACTAGCAACATACCTACTACTTATTCTACTACATCCTCATTCGTCCTTCACCTGTCACCCTCACCGTCCTGTCACTCTAACATTACCTCACCTCACCTCACTCCTCAAGTAAAACCTCACACTGGTTCAGCTCGCCACCTCTGAAGGAGCCAATATACCACCGGATAAGCTATATACACTTCTAGAGAGAGAAACAGCATTTTCTAGAGAGAGAAAGTGTGTGTAACTGCTCAATCTGATTACAAAAAATGTCTACACTTCCACCGACGTTACCGGAATTTCCGTCGGACTTACCACCGCCGGCGCCACCGTACAACCACCGTCATCACCACGGATCAACCGTTTTGCATTCTGTACTCGCCGGAGTACTAGTGTTCATCCTCTTCGTCGTTCTCGCAATCACATACAGAAAATTCTCACGGAAACGTACGGTTCCGGCGGATCTGAAGTCTCCGCCACCGCAACCGAAGAAACAGTTACAACAATTCTCGTATAAAGTTCTCCGGCGTGCTACGTCAGCATTCGCTGCGAGTAACCGTCTAGGTCAAGGCGGATTCGGTTCGGTATACAAAGGCGTGCTTCCGTATGGTAAGGAGATCGCCGTGAAGCTAATGAACGGTGCCGGATCGTTGCAAGGTGAGCGAGAGTTTCACAACGAGCTTTCTTTGTCCACGCGGATTAACGGCGCGTGTGGTGCACATTCGCGTCATGTTGTTTCTGTTCTCGGATTCGCTTCCGATCAGAACCGCCGGCGTAGGAAGAAGATGTTGATTGTGTATGAGTATATGCAGAACGGTAGCTTACAGGATGCGTTGTTGTATCGTAAGTGTCCTGAACTTATGGATTGGAAAATTAGGTTTATGATATTGTTAGATGTAGCTAGAGGAATAGATTTCCTGCACTTTTCGTGTGATCCGCCTATTGTTCATTGTGATATTAAGCCTTCTAATGTGTTGCTAGATAGTAATTTCAATGCTAAAGTTGCTGATTTCGGTCTAGCGAGAGTTTTAGGTGTAGATGAGAATGAGATTATTGAAACGTTTCTAGAATGTGGAGAAGAAGAAGGAGATCTAGAAACCGAAACAGCTGATGTTAATAATAATAATATTATTAATAATGATACTGATGTTGAGAAAAAGGAGAATAATAGTGATTATAGAGATGAAAACAGGTCAGTAGCAGAGGAGACTGAGAGTGTGGTAACTGGAGATGTTGTGGTAAATGTGGATCTGGTATCACCGGAAAGTTGTCGTGTTACGGTGGTGGATATGGAGGCTTCACCGTCTGAGTATTTGGAGAGGACGAGTGTTTCGGATCAGATTAGTGTTGATAGTAGTAACCGGAGATTTTTGGGGAAAAAGAAAAGTGGCGTTGGTGGTGGTGGTGGTGGTGGTTCTGGGAGGGATTGGTGGTGGAAACAGGAGAGTTGGGGTGGTGATTCAGGGAGAGTGAAAGATTATGTAATGGAGTGGATTGGAAGTGAGATAAAGAAAGAGAGACCGAAGAAAGATTGGTTGACTACTACAGATCCGTTTTCGTCCGAGCTAGAATCCAGCAGCGCGAATGGGCCGCAGAAAAAGCAAAAGAAGAAGGCGGAGACGGATAAGAAGAATCGAAAGCCGAGAGAATGGTGGAAAGAGGAGTTTTGTGATGAGTTAGCCAAGAAGAAGAAGAAGAAAAGAAGAGGAAGTAATGCAGGAGAGATGTGGTGGCAAAGGGATGAAGAGTTTGTTCCGCAGAAGAAAAAGAGTAAAAGCAGTAGTAAATCAAGCATTGATTGGTGGTTAGACGGGTTAAGTGGCGAGTTCCGCCACAGGAGAAGAAACAGCCAAGAATGTCCTAGTGGAGAAATCCCTAAAAGTGGTGGCATTAGCAGCACTCCAAGCATGAGAGGAACTGTTTGTTATATCGCCCCGGAGAAGTGCGATGGCGGGCAGCTATCCGAGAAGAGTGACGTGTACAGCTACGGCGTGTTGATCTTGGTCATGGTTTCAGGTCGTCGGCCACTGCAAGTAACAGCTTCTCCGATGTCAGAATTCGAAAGGGCTAATCTTATATCGTGGGCGAGACAGTTAGCGCGTAATGGGAAGCTTTTAGATCTGGTTGACCCTAATATTCATTCACTAGATCAAGAACAAGCAATGCTGTGCATCACAACCGCCCTCTTATGTCTGCAGCGATCTCCGGTTAAGCGTCCTACGATGAGAGAGGTTGTTGGTATGTTGTCTGGTGAGGCCGACCCGCCTCATTTGCCATTCGTGTTTTCTCCGTCACCGCCGACTAATATTCCGTTCAAGTCCCGGAGAAAACCCCGGTGAGTTTGTCATAAAGTTTTATTCTTCTAGCATTGATGATAAAACATGCTTCTTCTTTGTTAATTATTACTCAAAAGAAAAGAAAATTGAAAAAGAAACAAAGTATATATGTTGCTTCATTTACAAACCTCATCCTTTCATGGAAATATTGTTTTTCTTTACTTTTTTAACGAATACAACATATCATATTCACAAAAAGAAATGATCAAAGACTAAACATAAAAAGAAAATGAAACTAGGCAAAATTTACAATCATTAGTTGGATGAACTAGATGGTCACACATGAGACATGACCTTGCAAATGCAACTTTCACTAAATGAGTCACTATCAAACTTAACTTAATTTTGTTTAGGATAATGGGTATGGTCTACATGTTAATTGCGATTGAAGTTTTAGGAGAGAGTTATGATTATGACATAAACTTTCTTGGCATTGTTGTTGAAATTGAGGGAATCCCAGGTATAAAGGTTGAAATAGTGATAGAAGTGCAATAAAGTTGTCGATGACTTTCTTTTTCCGAGTTTGTAGTTAAATCTCCATGAGTGACCTTTTTCACTTTTCCAATAGATATTCTTTTTCGAACTCATTACATTTAACTTTTTATGCATTGGGAATATTTATGGACCCATATTTTACATTTACCATTTTCTTACTATGCAACATATTTTTTTCCAAGTATAAATATAAAATTAATAATATTGTTATCCATATATAATTCCAATTACGGTGTATATAATTTGTCAAAGATATTTTGGATGGAAATGATTACAATTCGTTTTATTCAAGAGTTAACTTACCATTGGATGAGTATAACTTATAACGAAGTTAACTTTTGATCCGACTAGAGGTACGAGCCCATAAGATAAGAACAAAGTTGTCTTAAGAGGGTAGACGTTTTTAGAGTCATTGACAAACGGTCGAAAGGTGGTTTATCCATCTGTCAGACCCGACTTCTTTCATCTCCGATGTTGGCTACAAGGAACTTTTCGTTTTCAACTATTTTTTAACTAAAACACATGAATCAAGAATGTAAATATGTAATCATATAATGCATTTATTTAGTTATCTTGTTTAACTTTTATTAGATTTTACTTCAAGATTTGGTGTTACATGTGACATACTTACATTTATTTAGTTTTTTTTTTCTTACAAAAAAAGTAGTAAAAAATAAAGTATTTGAGATATTTGTTGTCATGTTATCCTCGAGATATTAACCCAACTGGTGCAAGATTCACAACATCAAGAACTTTGTCGAAATATTCACGTGTTTGTGGTTCTCATCAACCAAGTGTGATTACTTTATAATGTGATCTTCATTACTTGCACAACGATATAATATTATAATCCAATTTTCTTCTCGTTACACGTCAACTATATTAATTTAATTCCTTAAAATATGTCACATTATGTTAAAATTTACTAAAATAAATAAAACATATATTTTAATCCTAAATTAAACATTTTAAACTGTCATCGTGTTTTAAAAACAGTATACTTTTAGTCAATACGTTATTTATTCGTTCGACGTGTTCTTTGACCCCAAATTTATGAGATTAATAATATTTTGCCGTTTTATATGTATTATTACGGAAAATTAAACTATATTTATATATGGGCATCAAGAAAGATATATAACTTTTTTTTTCCTTCCGAAAAGATTCATGTATACAACGTGTCTACACTTGTTAAAGACCTTTCAGAACAACAAGAAGACGTAAAAACACTAAAATATGTATTTAAAAGCCCTAGTCAGCTGTCATACTAGGAAAATATTTATTCTATGCAAAACTATAAACATAAAAAAAAACACTGATACATCCTCGCCACATTTTTATTTTTAACATTCATTTATCTCTATATATATATTTAATAAGGGTTAATGGATTTAAACATCCTCAACTATTGTCATTTGGTCGCTGCCACTCTCAACTTTCACTTTAGCTCAGACCACTCTCAACTTAACACATTGTTTGTCATGGCACCCCCTCGTTAAATAAACACTAACCTGGTTAGAAAATTAGCCTACGTGTCATTTTAATCTGATGTGGCATGTATGACGTGGCCACTTTTTGATGAAATGGCTTGTTTCAGATTTGGTGTCATGCTGACGTGGCCCCTATCTCTCTACATCTCTTCCCCACCTCCCTCTCTCCACTAACTTCCACCAAAAACCATCACCGCCCACCACCGAACCCCCTGCCACCATTTGTCGCAACCCCCGCCCCCTTATCTGTCCCGGGAATGGGCGGCCGCGGACATCAGTGTCGGTGGTATCATTTTGTTTATTAATTTGGCAGCAGAAATTTCATCAGGACCGTAGTTAGGAAATGTTTATCAGAGTAAAACCACCATATTTTATATTAATAACTACATGGGTAAAACCCAAGTTTCTTATTACAACATAGAGATAAACCCTATTTTATTGAATTTAAAACATCGTCTTTTAGGTAACTTTTATAGCCACATTTTTCCAAGCCGTCAGTGCTCTCAAGCTGGCTTTCTTCTAATTTGGCTTTCACATTTTGTTACCTGAAACGCGTTTTAAAAACATTTGTCAGTGGGAAATACTGGTGAGTGAATCCCAGTTTAATCAAGAAGAGTTTTATCAATTAACATAGTATTGAGAGCTATCACATTGTTTATTTCTACACAATTACTCATTCACTATTGTCAATCCTGACTGGTGGGTCATATTACCCATTGGCTAACTCGTTGTCCAATGGTAACGTGTTCCACATTTTGTATACAAAACCCCAACATACCGGCAGTAATTGAAGAGCTACAAAGACTCAGTCACTGCTTAATAATATTGTAAAGCATTTAAGGTTTTGTAAAACAGTTCACAAAAATGTTTACAAAGAGAGGATAAACTCACCTTGTTGTTTTAGACTTCTTTTAGGGTTTCCTGGTGATTTATCTATAATTTACACAAATGTTATATGTTAGTATAATAACCCTTTATTTATATTAACGATACCCTCCCCGAGACGGCATTCCAACAACTACGTCGGGCAGAACCACGACAGCTGTTACGGAACCCTAGATCAATCGGGCAGCGTATCTAATACGTAACCGGGGTTATAATACTTACAACAGAGCAAAACTTCGTTAATTAGGGGGATATTATACCCGAGTATAGTGCCTACTATTAAGAAATTCGTTGAGAGATAAAGAGACTGAGCGATTGAAACTGAAAGCCCAATGCCCTCTTATATAGGGCCTGAAATTGGTGTCCTCGCGGCCCGCGTAAGATGAGACTAAGGTCTACGCGGCCCGCGTAGTAGGGGTGTAGACCTTAGCTCTGATTGGTCACCTCGCCTAGCCTCGCCACGATCGTGACACGTGTCGGCACCGGGTGTCGCCTCGCCTTAGAGCTGTCGCGCCCCGCGTAAGATCTTTAAGAGATCTACGAGGCCCGCGAGCGACCTAAAAATTTTGTTTTTTAATTATTTTTAATGACATTTCATATTTTGGGCTCGGTTTTCACATACGGGGTGTATTTTAAGACATATAGGGGTATTTAAAATATATTAGGGCGTCAGAAAAATTTCAGGAGGGTTGTTATATCCTCCCCACCTTGTTTTAGAGCTCGTCCTCGAGGTCCATTGGAACAAGTGTGGATATTTCCTTTGCATTTCCGATTCAAGCTCCCATGTGTACTCCGGTCATCTTTTGGAGTCCCACTTCACTTTGACCAGAACTAATCTCTTGTGCTTGAGATTCTTGACTTTCATGTCTTCAATTTATAAAGGTCTCTCTACAAATTTTAACTGTTCATTTACCTCTATATCCTTAAGAGGTACTATCAGTGATTCATCAGCTAAGCATTTCTTGAGATTAGATACATGAAATACATCATGTATTCCTGCCATTTCCTCTGGAAGTTGTAGCTGATAGGCTACAGGTCATATTCTTCTAATAATCTCAAAAGGTCCAACATACCTGGGGCTTAGCTTTCCTCTCTTGATGAATCTTACCACTCCTTTCCAAGGAGAGACTTTTAATAACACTTTATCTCCTACTTGAAATTCCAACGGCTTTCGTCTGTTATCAGCATAACTCTTTTGTCGATCACGTGCTGCTTTCAGTCGTTCCTTGAATTGAATGATTTTGTCTGTTGTTTCTTGTACTATCTCAGGTCCAGATAGTTGCTTTTCTCCAATTTCTGCCCAACAGACTGGCGTTCGGCACTTTCGTCCATAAAGTGCTTCAAATGGTGCAGCATTGATACTTGTGTGATAACTATTATTATAAGAAAATTATATCAATGGTAAGTGATCGTCCCAATTACCTCTGAAATCAATTACACAAGCTCTAAGCATGTCTTCCATTGTCTGAATTGTCCTTTCGCTTTGTCCGTCCGTTTGAGGATGATAAGCTGTGCTTAGATTTATCTTGGTTCCCATTGCTTTTTGGAAGTCCAAAAATGAGAGGTAAAACGACTATATCTTTCAGAAACAATTGATAGAGGAATTCCGTGTAAAGAAACTACTTCATTTACATATAATTTAGCTAATTGTTCCATACTGAAAGTTTCCTTCATTGGTAGGAAATGAGCTGATTTGGTTAGCCTGTGTACAATCACCCAGATTGTATCATTACCTTTTCTAGTTTTGGGTAATTTAGTAACAAAATCCATTGTTATTAATTCCCATTTCCAAACAGGCATTTCTAACTGTTGCAATAAACCTGAAGGTTTCTGATGTTCAGCTTTGACTTGTGAACAGGTTAAACACTTGGCAACATACGCTGCTATATCCTTTTTCATTCCTATCCACCAAAAATTCTTTCTTAAATCCTGATACATCTTATCACTTCCAGGATGCATCGTATACTTAGATCTATGGGCTTCTTCTAATATAAGGTAACGTAGGTTTCCTAATTTAGGTATCCACATCCTTTTCTTATGGAATCTCCAAATTCCATTTGTTCCTTGTTCTAATTCCTTAATCATTCCTTTCAACTTCTCAGTATCATCCTTGATTACTGATTCTTGCGCCTTTCTAATATGTTCATTTAAATCTACTTGCATATTTAATTTAAGTGAACGTACTCTTTTTGGCTTTTCATGATACTTTCGGCTTAAAGCATCAGCAACTACATTTGCATTTCCTGCATGGTACTGGATATCACAATCATAATCATTATGTAATTCCATCCAGCGTCTTTGTCTCATATTCAATTCCTTTTGCCCGAAGACATACCTTAAACTCTTATGGTCTGTGAAAATGGTAAGCTTACTACCATATAGGTAATGTCTCCAAATCTTACGGGCAAAAATTATAGCTCCTAACTCTAGATCATGGGTTGAATAATTCTCTTCATGATTCTTAAGCTGTCTAGAAGCGTAAGCTATTACCTTTTGACGTTGCATCAATACACATCCATAACCTAACTTAGAAACGTCATAATAGATTACAAAATCTTCAGTTCCTTCTGGTAACGCTAGTATGGGTGCATGGGTTAATCTTTGCTTAAGGATTCTAAAGGCTTCTTCTTGTTTTGGTCCCCATTCAAACTTAACGGATTTACAGGTTAACTTAGTTAAGGGAATGACTATTCTAGAAAAATCTCGAATAAATCTTCTATAATAACCGGCCAATCCTAAGAAACTTCTAACCTCGGTTGGTGACTCAGGGGTTTTCCAATTAGTTATCGCCTCGATCTTGGTGGGATCCACATGAATTCCTTCATGATCAACTAGATGTCCAAGAAATTGTACATGTTCTAACCAAAACTCACACTTCGAAAATTTAGCATAAAGCTTCTCTTTTCTCAATAAACTTAGAAGTGCGTGCAAATGCTTTGCATGTTCCTCTTTACTCTTAGAGTAAATGAGAATATCATCTATAAAGACAATTATGAATTTATCCAAATATGGCTTACATATTTGGTTCATCATGTCCATGAATGCAGCTGGGGCATTGGTTAAACCAAATGGCATGACAGTAAATTCATAATGGCCATACCTTGTTCTGAAAGCGGTCTTAGGAATGTCCTCTTCATGTACCTTTAATTGATGATATCCTGACCTTAAATCGATTTTAGAGAAAAATCGTGCTCCTTGCAACTGATCAAACAGATAATCAATTCTTGGTAATGGATACCGATTCTTAATTGTGACCTTGTTCAATTCACGGTAGTCAATGCACATACGCATTGATTCGTCCTTCTTTTTAACGAATAAGATCGGCGCTCCCCAAACATGTTTTCAGATGTTAACAGGGATTTGAATCTTTTAAACAGGTCTTACCATCTTGGCCCGGTCTTATAATTGACCCGAAGGCTAAGTTTCACTCTTAAGATTCTTAATTAATAATTTGAATCTTTTTAACAGGTCTTACCATCTTGGCCCGGTCTTTTAATTGACCCGAAGGCTAGGTTTCACTCTTAAGATTCTTAGTTAATATTTAACGCAGAACAAATTTCTAAATTGAAATGTTAATAAGGATCTGAATCTAAATTGAGGAACTGCCATCTTGGCCGGTCTTAATATGACCCGAAGCTAGGTCTTGTCCTTTTAGATTTTGCCATTTTATTATAATGGTAGATCTTGCAAAAAGGAAATGTTATTTTCCATTTATTTAATATTTCTTGTTTAGAATGAAAGTTTAAACTTAATCATTCCATTATATAAAAATAAAAGTATAAAGTTGCCCTAAGCGGGACTTGAAAGAAATAATGTTGTCCTCGTAGGGACTGAAAGATAATTATGTCCTTATAAGGACTAATAAGGAAACGATCTTCAGTAAAAGGAGTTTCTTCTTCATTTTATTTCTGAATGCTTTCTCCTTGGATGCTCGTTTCATTCTAGCCGCGGTACGAAGCTCAGCATCTCAGGGCTCCGGGTGTGGAGAACTCCTATTACGGCTTCTTCGCTTGGCGACGTATCCAATAAAAATTTGGGAGTAAAAATTTCTAGATTAGGATTGAGAATATTCCTAAGTTAAGTCTAGACTCAGAAGTTTAGATATGTGCAATTGTGTAACTGAGATTAAACACGAAAGGTTAGTGTTTAATTCACTCAGTGTTGGCTCTGATACCAACCTGTCACACCCCGATTTCCACGTGTCACCGGTGGGCCCGGTGGGGGAGTATCGTGACGTGGTTGGCAACATAATAGTCAAACAACACAATATTTAATATGCACAGCGGAAGCAATTTAAAAGATATAATACAACCGAATTTAATATTGTAATATCAAATGTCACAATATTCGGAAGTTTATCCACAGACGGATCGAAAATAAAATAGAGACAATAGTTCAACAGACTTTTAGGCATCTTAAGCTTGCGAGACTTCTATTGATGCTAAGGAGAAATATCCAGCCAATTACGTTTAGTACCTGCATTTAGTCTTTTTGGGAAAATACGTCAGTTTACACTAGTAAATACAATCAACTGACTCATTTTGGAAAATGATTTAAAAATTGGTTTGGATGTACATGGCATAAACATTTTATAACTTGATTAAAATGCACAGAGGCAAGATTAATCTTTTTTAACTCGGGAGAATTATTTAATATTATAATCTTGTGAACGAATTACATGTTCCTTGTGCGTTCAGTAGCCCGGATCTTGTCAGGGTTAAAGATCAATAGACACACCACAATGTTCTTTTGTGCACTGACGGGTGTACGCCTACACCTCGCGCTTAAGTCGTGGCCATTTCGTAAAATGATACCGAGGATATCCGGGACATGGTCATTAACCCCCCAAAGGCTTTAAGTAACAAGACTGTTTAAACGAGCCGATCAAATTATTCAACTACCCACCTAACGGTGGAGATTTGATGCCCGATCAAGCGGTATGCTAAATACCGTAACCCAAGCCCGTATAGGGAAAATAAGTTAAAAGTATTTACCTGAGCATTGTATAAATCACAATAAGCAAAATGCACGTAGCTTTTACTGGTCCTCCTAATCTGGAACGAAGGTTTTATAATAACCTATTAGAATCCTAACGGGTCTTTAATTAAGCTTAAGCTTAGACCAGCTAGTTTCAAAGATACGGTTCGTACGCACGATTAAGCGAAGACCGGATAGAATGTGATTTAGACCCGACAAGTTTGAAGACTTGTTTAATATGGGTTTATTATTCACATTCTGGATTTTGAGATAAAATCGTTAAGGTTTGACCCGTTTCGGCTAATTTATGTAAACTTGTTACATAAACCGAACCGTACGCGTAATAAGCGTGACGGGTATTCATGAGAGCTATATACAGGTTTCCTAAGTTAATTATGCCTCAAATATGTTGTGACATCATTAAGATGTCTTTCATTATTCCCGAAATGTGTTTAACACAAACTATGCCCCGTAGGGGTATTTTGGTAATTTCACATAAGCCGAAAAGCTCAAAACTGAAGTATGAGTTTATCAACCTTTGCTTACTGTTAAAATATTATAATTTGCCTCATATATCAGTAGGTATCAACCCGGGTATGTCCAATATAATTTTAATACATACTTTGCGTTAAAAACGCTTAATAAGGCGATTAAAGGCCATTTCCGGGTTCGATACTTAAATATGATATTTTTATATTTCCAGAAGGCTTTAAATAATTTATTTATCATATGTGATCAGTAGCAAAAGGTTTGGAGTCGTTTAGATATGTAAAACTCATTTTATGGCCCGTAAGGGCAAAACCGACAATTATCTGATTAAGCCTACGACTATTAGTTATGCTCAGCCTAAAATTAATTAAAAATCTTTAAAAATCCAAAAATAATATATTACATCAGTGGGTAAAGAGTTTGATATCAAAAAGTATGTTTAAGTAGGCTATACGCTAAATACGTCGTTTAATTAACATAAAGCTTTAATTTTACGCTAACGAGCATAACTCTTATTCTACACCTCAAACTGATGTCAAACTTTGCATACAAGTCTATATATCAGTAATTAAGGTTTCTACTCTTTTACATTTTCAAAACTCACATTTTAAGGTGAAAAAGGCATAATGGTCAACATATGAGCATTTAACGGAATCATGCGTATTAATCGGTTAACTAATGAACCATGGTGTATAATCACAGAGGGTTATACTAGCATGTAACCTGGTCCAAATGAAGCTCTTAGGTATTTCTAAAACATACCATAACGGGTCAGAACTGAAAGTCAAAGTATAAGTCAAACTATGCGACTTTCGGTTCCGAACCGGGTCTAAACAGGAATTTGTCGGGTTGAGCATGTTTAGACATGTTCTTACACTCATTATCAAGTTATAATAATGATCCAACAGGTTGTATATGATCTATAATGTTAATTATGCATAAATGGCATTTTAAACATTCTGTTGACTTTTTAATTACACGTTTGACCCGACATTAGACCTAGTTAGAGTGGGAATCAGGGGGAACCCTTTTGAGGGTTTATTACCCACATAATTACCAACTTATAACTACTTTTAATTCAAGATTTGGCTGAGCCATTATTAATTAATCTCGAAGTCAAACCTTAATTACGATGGTTTGACTTTTAGCTAAATAACTAAGCTAAACTCAATTAAAGAAGGTTAAGTAACTTACTGAAGTCCTAAGCTTGATTAGTGACCACTTGGAAGCAGGCTTGAGCTCCAGGAATGATCAGAAAACTTGAAGAAGATGTGAAGAACAAAGGTTGCTACTCATGGCCTTTTATAGTGATAATTTCACCACAAATCCTTGACACTTGGGGTCTACAACTCACCATACCCTTCCAACAAGTGTCCTAGATGTTTAGGGGTCAAGAGGAATGTGGAAAATCGATTTAAGGCGCGCATAAAGGCAAGGGCAGGAAACAGCCAACAAATTCGAAGCTGGGCACCCCTAGCGTGACGCTAGGCCCCCCTCGCGTCGCGCTAGGCCCCTTCTGCACAAAATCCACATTTTAGATTTTTGCGATTTGATCCTTGGCTCTTCAAAATTCGATTAGGCACTTGTTTTCTTGCATTGTAAACCCTCATAATTGATCTATAAAGGCTTTAAAACATATACCCACTTTGCTAAGTCCCCGGTTAACTTTATTGTTACCCGAAAAGTCCTAACTTCCAACGTTTACGCTTTAACCCTTCGCACACGAATTCGATCATAACTTTCTCATACGTTAACGAAACTTTACGAAATTTAAACCGTGTATTCTAGTGAGCATAATTAACCGTTACAAAGCTTCGGGTTTGTCAAAAGGTCACTCAGAGGTATAACTTAAACATGTTGACACATTTAGCCCCTGTAGTTTGTAATCTCTCACTTTTAGCTCCGTATGATCCATGATTTATTCGTTTGAAGGTATGAGCATCTAGTAGGGTTAATATACAACATATTTATTCACTGTTGACATTTTGAATACGTATATCCACATACTTTCCATGATTGTCAACTTTAGTCCTTCTATAATATTTCTTTCACACGTTTAAACATTTGACACGTGTCTACACATTATAGGACGTGAATTTTCGAGGTGTTATAACATTTCTCCCACGGTTAGAATTTCCAGAACGGAATTCTTGTGTAAGCTTCTGGGTTAGGTTCCTCATTTGATCCTCTTCTCGCATACAGACTAATTCATCTGTCAAGGTATTGGCTAGTTCTACAGCTTCTTCTATAGTTTGGGGTCTAGCTGCCTTGACTACATGCCTTATCTCTCCAATTAATCCCCAGATGTAACGGGAGATTAATACTGGTTCAGGTGAAGCAAGGGTTGGCACTATTCTAGCATATTTAAAGAATAACTTAGTGTACCCCTTACTATCTATACCAGTCATTCTAAGGTTTAAGAACTTGTTTGCTATCTGTTCTTTCTCATTAGGAGGACAGGATTTCCTTTCTACCATGTTTTTAAACTCCTCACATTCCATATTATAAGTTCTATCACTTCCTCTAGTCTGGAGGATAGTATTCCACCATTCTAATGCTGAATTCTTAAACAGATTGGAAGCAAACATTATCTTATCCTCTTCCACACATTTACTTATTCTTAAGACTGCCTCAGTCTTTTTTATCCAGCGTAGAACTGCAACGGCCCCTTCATTGCCCGAGAATTCCATTGGTTTACAAGACCAGAATTCTTTGTAAGAACAACCGTAAGACACGGTTCTTCTTCTTTTGGGAATGGGCACTTGAAGTACGGGTCCATTGTTTACGTTGTTTGCAGGTTCAGAGGGTCGCTTGCTATCATGTTTACTTTTATTTTCTGCTTCCCTAACCGTTTGAATAATATATGGCATTACATCTATTATTCCTTGTGCCACTACGTGTTGGATGGCACTGTTATCCACTTGGTTTCCATTATTGTTGTTTGGGTTTCCGTTATCCGGGTTATTGTTACTCTGGTTATCGTTATTCAGATTTTCCTGATTCACTTCGTCGGCCATCTGAATTTTAAACATTTATCACGTATTAATATCACAAGATAATATCTTAATATGATCAATTACATGACACGCATTTTGATCAAAAACGTCTAGCATTGCGACTCTACTCTTTCTTATCTATTATACATCTACTACAAACAAATGGTGAAATTTGAAAATTACAATACTACTATGCATCTCTAACCACAAAGTGGTCTATACTACAACATATATTATTATTATATATATTATATTATTATTATTATTATTATTATTATTATTATTATTATCAACTCCATCATCATCATCTTTACTGGTCTTGTAAAGCTTTGTTGATATTGGAAACGTCGTAGTTCTGAGCAACTTAGATCCCCGAGAGATGAATTTTAGGTAAAATGTCTAAAATACCTTTAATTGACGTTATTTTTAGACGAGGTTAGTAAAATGGATGATAAATGTAAGAAATGTGAAACATCAATGGTCTAGCTGCAAAAAATAAAAAATTAAAAATAATTTTGGATGAAAATGATAAATGTGACCTAACCTCATAGACAATTTTGACATTTTACTTTTTTACATGTTTTGTTAAACAATTTTCTTAGATATTAACGAATATCATAAAACCGTTTAAAAAAATACCTCCATCTATACACATATTACAACTTAAGTTTTGCTTTTCTCCATATTTTCTATATGTTTTATGTTATAAACTTGTGTATATCATTGGATACAAATACTCCTCTCACTTACACTCGTTGTTTTCACGAGTGGAGCAGATGTCTAACCAGTTAACTGGTCGGGTCTGATTTAAGAACCAGATGACGTCATAAATAATTAAATATTATAATAGAGCATCACAAACGAAAGTTGTCTGTTTCAGTTCAAATGTTACCAAATTCTTTCAATACTTCAGTGACAAAATAGCAAAGGGTTATTAGATTTCATCACCCACAACTATTGGCTATTGGCCGCTGCCACCCTCAACTGTTACTTTGACGCCTGTCACCCCCAACTTAACACTTAGTGTGTTCTGTCACAACGTCGTTAACTGGTCACTAATTTTTGATCCTGTTACTACACTTTTTGGGGCGTCCTAGGGATCTTGAGAAGGTTTTAGGGATCTTAGGACACCCCCAAAAGTATAGTATCAGGATCAAAAGTTAGTGATCTGGTGACAGAACACACTAAGTGTTAAGTTAGGGGTGACAGGCGTCAAAGTCATAGTTGGGGGTGACAGCGGCCAATGGCCAATAGTTAAGGGTGATAAAATCTAATAACCCAATAGCAAAATAACATTACAAAACAATGATTTTATACGTACAGATTGATGTTCATAGCTTTCTTGATTATGTTATGCATAATAGATTTGAACAACTAACCAACATACCATATTAAAGCCTTTCAGTCTAATATTAAGATTAAGGACGGGAGATTGAGATGGTTTGGGCATGTGAAGCGGAGGCAAACGACGGCACCAGTTATAGTAGTGGAAACTCTTACTGTGGAGGGGAGGAGAGGTAGCGGCAGACCCAAACTGACATGAGATGAGCAGATTAGGCATGATTTACTAGAGTTGTATCTTTCTAAGGACATGGTCCAAGATAGGACTTCGTGGATGCGTAGGATTAGGGTTAAGGACTTCTAGAAAATATTGCAGTAAGGTCTTAGGTGCTTTTTAGGGATGTAGGTCTTTCTTATTCTTAAAGTGACTTTACCGGTGATTGCCTTCTGGTGTTTATATCCAAATGATGTTGTATGCTACTAGTGGGAATGCCCGCGCGTTGCGGCGGGTGTCCCGACTCATATTAGATTCAGTTATGATATCTATCACAAACCACAACCCATTCTGGGTTTGTAACACTTTGTTCCTTTGAACCAAAAATAACCTAAGTTTGTATTCCAGATATACATGTATTTCTAGTATGGACATAACGAGCATGAAGTTTTGATGAGTAATAAAGTAATTAGACGATAGCCCACTTGGTAGATGCTTATATCTCTTAGAGATAAGGTCCTAGGTTGAAACCTAGGCAAATGTGTAATTTATATTAGGAGTAACATTTGCCATTAAAAAAAGTAAAGTAATTAGACTTTAGTATTTTAAGATAAAGTAGGGTTTCAAAACTAAAAACGGCCACCTTGCAATTATTGCAATAAATTACAATTATTTTAACAAAGTATGGGCAACAACGGCCTATAAGAAAAACATATTTACCATCATCGTAGGTCGGTAAATATGTTTGTTCATTTGTATCGTTAGAGGTAAAAGAAAAACGCGAACAATATAGTTGTAAATAAATGCGAAACCAACTCTCTATTAAGGTTAATGATGTGTGTTCAAATACACTAATCTAGTTGAAAATGTAAGATCTCATTGCTCAATCATATCACTTTTTTTATAAGAGAAATTCCCTATATAATCTAATAATTCTTTGGATTTTGAAAGTTTATTGTTTTCGCTTTATTATAGATCATTGGTTTTATAATATCAAGTGATTCAAGCCAATGGTTTCATCAATAATACATGTATTAGATATGAATACAAAAAGTATATAATTAAAACGATTAAATGAATCTTGAAATAAACCGTTATGGGGTGTGAGTATTTAAATGCACTTTAGACGATTTTTACCCTTCTTTTATGGGAGATTGAAGTGGTTTTTTTTTTTGGTATTCAGATCTAACTGATATGTGTTCTTTGAAGGTACAAAACATCAATCTCATGAAGACTACTTAGATCATGTTATAAATTAAAACAATCACCAATTCGTGTTTAGCTGTTTTGCTTTTGGATTTTAAAATATTGAATAATGGCAGCTCAAATTTTTGATCTTGTTGTTGGATAATTTTTACAGATGCACAACTAAATTTTTTCGATATAGTTTTATTACCATTACATAATCAAAGTTCTTTGGTGCAGTTCGTGATTATTCAAGATCGGCTAGCTAAAAGAGAAATTGAGCTAAGCATAAGCGAGCTCAAGCCCGAGCTTCCTATAACAAGCTTGATCGGAAACTTTAACAAGGTTATCATTTTATAAGTATAGTAATTTTTATTTTGTCTGATAAATATGTAATTACATATAAACGTTATTATATATAATTATCTAAAAATAACCAAGTAATATGTATTATGTTATATATGTATACAAGTATAATAACAAATGGGTCAAGTTATTCTACAAAGGCTTCTAATTGTAAGAAGTGTAAGAAGGATTTATAGAGTGACAAGTGTCCAATAACCTAAAACTAAACCCACTACATCACCACCAAAAACCTAAACACCCACCCCCACCACCACCCAAAAACCTAAACCCCCCCCCCCCCCAACCCAAAAACCTAAACCCCCCCCCCCCCCCCCCCCCCGCAAAAAAAAAACTATACCTCACCAAAAAAACCTAACCCCCACCCCCCAAAAACCTAAAAAAAATATAAAAAAAACTAAACACCCACCCCCACCACCACCCAAAAACAAATATGTATAAAACTAATTCTATATGTATGTGAATAAAGTAAGTAATAAACTTGCCAAGCTCAAATGTGGAAAATGAATCAGATGTCCTGCCCTGAGCTATAATTTTATACATAGAGCTCCAAAACAGCAAGCTAGATCTTTCTCTTAAGTCAAACAAGTTAAGATTGAACTTAGGCTGAGTATGTTTACACCCTTAATCATAAAATATGTATCCGAGATATTAACCAACTTTACGCCATTTGACATGTTCCATTTTAACCAACCTTTATAATTGACCAATTTGACCCGTTACAGGTAAAATAGAGAACCCAAATCAGCCGAGATATTATATGCATGGACCAAAATTGCCAATGTATGCACTTACCAGTCTCTTCATCAGCTAGTGATTTCCACCCTTCACACTGATGAGTCGATCCCCATTGCGTCCTATACCACATAAGTTAATGCAAGCTTTAAACTATTCAGCACAATGGTTTGCTTGTATTGTGTAATGAAAACTAATACTCGTTCAAGAATTTGCTTATGCAGGGTAAGAGAGCAAACGAACCAGAGATATCCGAGTTAATCTCTGCAATTGTAGAGGGAAACAATGCTCAACACAGCAGGTTCAATCACATTAGATCTCATTGTGGCATTTCATCAAACAGGTGGTAGGCTGGTTTGCATTATGATGGGGACTAATAAACTTGAGTCCTCCAATCAATCCTCCAACTCAGACGCCAATCAGGTTGAATTTGTCGTTAAAAATGCTCAATCTCTCTTGTCAAATGAATACAAAGCTTAATATATTCAATGTGATCTTGCTTGTAAATGTATATAATCTATCATAATTCAAGATATCTTTATTACAAAACATAAATTCCATACCTTTACCATCATCGATGGGAGGATTCAAATGCCGGAATACTAACCGCCGCCGTTGTTGATCACCAGTGGAATTGCCTCAACCTACGCTCTCGACCCTACGATAAATATGTTTGTTCATTTGTATCGTTAGAGCTAAAAGAAAAACATATTTACTGTTGGATCTGAGTTTGGTTTTGATTATATTTTTCGTTTGAATTAGAATGAAGATGGATGAGTTGTGCAGCGGAATTAAGATGGAAACAAACTTTGCATACAATCAAATGAGAGTATTGCTTTGATCAAAACACTTTTCACAAAGAACCGAAAGATTGAATTTAATTTCAACAACGATTACAATGTAATGCTTGATACAAACTCCCCCTCAGCCAGAGCTCAATGTTTGTTCGTGCAGAGAAGACGGTTTTGCAAAGAGCTAATGGAACAGTACAGAGCACTGTTCTATTTATAGGCACTAGCAAACCACTGAGCATCTAAGCTGACGTCACCATGAAAGTGACATCTAACCTCCTAACAAACTCTAACCTCTGATCAATACAAACACTGCTATACTAACTACTGCTATTACATTTCATTACATAAAAGACACTTAAATAACTGCTGCATCCTTCCACTGCTGTGAACCCGGCAGTACTTGTCCTGATCAGCAGTGCTTGACTCAATGCAGTAGATTGAGCAGCAGAGCATTAGTCTTCCATCAGGCCTTTACTTGATCAGCAGTTGTAGGTCAGCAGTTTGCACGATCAGTAGATAGGAGGTCAGCAGATGTTGAAATCACTTTCAAGGGGAGAGACTTGTATGTAACATCTGCTTATTCTGAATCCACTGCTCTGACCCAGTTTTGGCTTTAATTATTTGTTCCTCTGATAGGGTTCAATCCCAACAATCTCCCCCTGGAACAGATAATGCCAAAACTCTTCATTATTGTGGAACTTTTATTGCCTCATCAACAGTTCCCTTATCTGGCCTTTAAATTGTAGTTCAAAGTCTAGGGCATCTGTGTCATCATCATCCCTGCTAAGTGGAAGATCAAGGAGATCCTGCAAATCTTCAAGACTCAGGCCAAGAGCTTGTTCCCTTGATATTTTCTTCACTCCTCCGCCAGACCTGAGCAAAGTCAATACGTAGGTCTGTTTGTCAGTTTCCCACTTTTGTATTTTTGAGCCTGGTGGGTTTCTTGGGAGATTTTTATTTGCAGAGGTGTTTGGTGAGGCTGGCCTATTCATGACTGGCTGAGCAGTACTTGCAGATTGTTCCAATTCAAGATCTTCTTTTATCATTAATTTAATGCCCTCTTTTACAACAGCATTTCCAGCTTTTAGATCTTGAACTGTTTCAGTACCAGACTGGTTTTTACTCCTTCTTTTGTAGATGGCAGCACCAGCTGGAGCAGTGGTTCTTTTGACTTGCAGCTTTGGTGGTCTTTTTGAGACCTCTGCTTTGGAGTAGTCAGGCCTTTTAGGAACTTTTGGATCTTTCTTTCTAAGTTCTTCCAACCTTTTGTAGGTAGCCCTGACCCTATCTTCTCCCCACTTTGACACCGAATTCTTCGACCCATAATCAGCTGCTATCAGCTCCTCTTTCATTCTCTTCAACTCTAATGCCTTATCAGCTTCAAACTGCTTGAACTTTACAGGAGGAGTCTGCTTGACCTAATTTTTGATCATTTCTTGAATCCTGGCTTCCTCTTTTTCAAGCTCAGGAATGGTCCAGTTTTTATACATGTGTTTCTCCCCCTTGTATCTCTTGTAGGTCATGATGTTCTCAATGTAGTCTTTTCTCAAAGACTCATCTGCCCTTTCTGAGATTTGCTGACATACATTTTTGGCAAATTGCTCCATAGCTCTGACCTGTGTGAGTAGAAACTGATAGTTTTGCTGAAATTCTCTATCAGATTTCCCTTGTCTATTTTTTATTGCAATATCCTCTGCTTGCTTGGCCTTGAGTTTCAAATATTCTTCGATATTGTTAGGCCTGGGATATCCTTCAACTGATGGCAAACTCCTTTTAGCTGGGTCATCCTCATAGTAAAAGGATTTGATTTCTTCCCTAACTGCAATGAGTTCCAGAGGAAATGAGACACCAGCAGGAGGTAATGGCTTTAAAATTTGAGCTGAAGAGAGAGGTATGGGTTTTGGAATGGTGACAAGTGACAGAGATTTTGAAGATGTTGGTGGTGGTGATGGTGAATCATCATCTGATATGTAAACCCTTCTCCTTTTTATAGAAGAGGCAGATGATGTTTTGAGTGGATCAGTGGTGGTGATTTGAGTGGCAGTGGTTTGTGATTGACTAACAGTTGTTGAAACAACTGGTGTTTCAACCACTGTTGTCATTACAGCAGATGTTGTGACATCTGTTGTCTTCTGCTTTTTGGCAGGAGAAAGTGGTGGTGAGATTGTTTTTGTTGGTGATGGTGGTGGTGGTAAAACAGTGGTTGTGGTGTGTGTTGAAGTGGTGTATGTTGAAGTGATAACAGATGTTGAAACCTCTGAAGTACCAGCAGTAGTTGATACAGCAGGAGTTACAATAGCTGTTTGGGTGGAGGTTTGATGCTGATGGCTTTTGGATGGTGGTTTTGGAATATGCTTTGGAATTCTGGATGGGATGGACTTAGGTTTCCTTTTTGTCTTAGGATTTTTAGAATCCTTTGACCCAGAACAACCCTGCGCATACAGCTCCATGAAAACTCTTTTCTCCTCATTCCACCTTGAAATATCCTTTGCCATTCTATTCCTTTTTACACTTGCTACTCCTTCATCAAGTGCTTCTTGGGTTGCATCAACCTTTTTACTACCATCTGGCACAGGAATTTTTCTGGTCATAGCATCCCTTTCAGGTTCAATGTACAGACCATCATCATCTATTCCCTTCTTCTTCCACTCCTGAATTTTCTCCCCCTTTTTGGCATTATCTTCTGGAAGTTGATCAATGAAAAGTACTGTTGGAGGAGCAGTGCCAGTGGTTTCCAATAAATGGGCCTTGATTGCCTTAATATCTGCTTGAGTGTTCTTGTACCTAGACTCCATTATGTTTCTCAGCTTTTGGATATGTAGTTCATGTTGCTGATCAGCCATTTCTTTTTGTTGTTGGAGAAAAGGTCTGAAGAGGTTCCAGAGCTCATTTGTAGCAGATGCTTGTGGTGGAGCAGGTGCTTGAGGTGGAACAACAGTGGATTGCATCTTTTGTATTTTCAACACCTGTTGTAGCATATCTTTAATATCTGCAACAGATGTATCCAATTTGTCAACTCGTTCCGTCAAATCCTGATATTTTAAATCATCACCCAATTTAATGGGATCATCTGATTTCCCACTAACAGTGGTTTTATCAGTGGTTGAGGTAGGGAGTGTACTCCAAACACTAACCACTGATGCCCCTTTTTCTTGGTACTGGGGTCTTCGTCCTTCAACACTTGACAACCTTTTGATGTTGCCAGTGGGAAATATAAATCCACTGGTGGTTGGCAGAGGTGCTATGTAAGGAATTGCCTCCAAGGAAGTCTTATTAATGTAACCACTGTCCAACTGTAAACCAGTGGGTTCAACAGTTGTAGTGGCTGCTTCACTTGGATTACCACCAAGAGTTACTTGTAACTCAAGGGGTGTAACCTCCTCAGGTTGTGTTGGTGGGTTAGCAAAGATTGATACATCAGACCCAGTCATTTGTTGAGGTATATTCTCATTAATAGCTGATTGAGAAGGACTGGTTAGTGCCTGGTTCAAATCAATTGCATCCAACAGAAGTTTAGTGGGTGTGGGAATTGTGGATGTGATGTTTGGAGTAGAAAGAGGATTTACCCCGGGAATTGAGCTGTGGATGATGGAGACAAATGCTTCCAGAGCATCATGATGTGGTGTCCCAATTTGTACAACCTGTTCTTTTTGTGAAGAAGCAGGAGGGGTTTCGGCTATGGGTTGAGATATTTGTACCAACTGCTGTGAGGAAGTAGCAACAGTGGTTTCTTGTGACTTTTGTGTTGTCACTGGCAGTAGCTCTGGTATCTCATCCTCCAGAGATGCCTTTTTGATAGGTTTGGGGGGTTTTTGTGTTTTTCTTTTTGTTGGCTTTTTGGTGATTTTAGGTGTGGGTTTCAAAGTAGTTGTTGTGCCACTTTGATCACCTTGAGCAGTGGGCTCAGCAGCAGATACCTGAGGAGCAGTGGAAGCTGCTAAATTCTGCTCAGGCACCTCTGCTTGTGTTTTACAAGGTGTTAACATTCTAGTAAAAGTTTCAGCAGTTAAGCTGTTCATTTGAAAACATTCACCTTGGTTTATTGCAGCAATATCATCCTTACTGAATTTCTTTTCAAAATAATAACTTAAAAACCTTGGAAACAGTAAGAATGATTTTGTTTCAACATTGTTAACCAGATCATTAAAGATTTCCCGAGAAAAATTAAAATTTTCTTCTTGAAGAATAGCATATCCCAGATTTTGAATCTTTAATGGTATTTCATTAAAAGAAGTGGTTTTGTTTGAAACACACATTAGGAGGGTATGGAATAAAAACCTTGTTGCAGAAGGAAAGAAACCCTTTTGTAAGGTAGCTTTCTTCATCATTGTGTCTGCATACCCTCTCTCGATGAAGTCAATTTTTAACTTGTTTTTAGGGAAAGAAGTTTTACCTTGCTGATCCTCGAGTTTAAAGACTTCTGATATAGATTGTGGCCTGATTTGAACAGCTTTACCCTTTAAAGAGGAGTTAATGGCTACCACAGTTTCACCTTGTTTGTCAAGGGTTGCGTTTTTCCAAAACTCTCGTTGGGTTGCTAAGTAAATTGGTGCATCGGCTGTTAACAAAGTTTTGTACTTTGATTTGGCCATTTTGGCGATGATGGAGTCGAAAGCATCTGTGGTGCCGGGTTTTGTGAGAAGACCCAGAAGATTGTGAGATGGTTTGTGTGGGATTTCAGTGGTATTGACCTTTTGAGAGGCCGCTTTCGACGATGATTTGGAAGTGGGTTTTGCAGATGGCTTCGATTTTGTCATTTTGGAGATGATGATCGAAGAAATATGTGAGGAAATGTGAAGAAAAACTGCTTTGAGAAGAGAATTTTTGAGAATTCAATTCGACAGTAAAACACTGTTTTGGTGTGAAGTGGGGGTTTTATAGAGGAAAAAGTGAAGGCTGACGTGGCAGCGGTTACAAAAGTACTGACCACTATGTACTGCCCACATGCCAAACTCTGAAGAAATGAAGGACAGTACTTTTATGAAAGTTACTGATGAAGGCAATGGTTACAACGGTATAATGAAAGCAGTGGATAATTTTCACTATCAGTGGATAGCATATCAGTGGATAAGACACTGCTTTTGAACAACAGAGTTTATCAAGGAAATGAGAGAACAGAGGATGGCTTTCAGCAGTGGACAGACTTTGAAGTAGAGCAGACTTTTGAACAAGCAGTGGTTATGGCAGACTTTTAAGGATTTTAATGAAAACTTCATATTTAGCTATTTTTAAGGATGGATTTTTGATTTTCTGAAAACATTTTAGTGCTTTTATCCATAGAAAAACAAGATGTTGCTTGTTATTCCATGTTTAGCATGCCAATCCTAGAGACCAAGCTTTCAAAGGTGGCAGTATCTAATGCTTTTGTGAGCACATCTGCCAGCTGGTCTTTAGTTGGAACATGATGCAGAGAAATCAAACCTTTTTCATAGCAATCCCTCACAAAGTGATGTCTGATGTCGATGTACTTGGTGGTTGAATGGGAAACTGGATTTTTGATGATATTTTCTGCTGCCTGGCTATCCAACATGAGTGGTGTCTTTAAGGCAGTGATACCAAAATCCAGAAACTGATTTTGAAGCCACAGGAGTTGGGCTGTACAGCTTGCAGCAGCAATATATTCAGCTTCAGCAGTGGATGTTGAAACAGCTGCTTGCTTTTTGCTTTGCCATGAAACTAAGCAATCACCTAGAAAATGGCACCCTCCTGATGTGGACTTCCTGGTGGTGTTACATCCAGCAAAGTCACTGTCTGAAAATCCAGAAAGCTTGATATTTCCATTAGCTGGATACCAGATACCAAGTGTGGGAGCACTTTTTATGTATCTGAATATCCTTTTTACAGCAATAAGATTGGATTTTCTAGGGGCTGATTGACTTCTTGCACAAACACATGTTGCAAACATGATGTCTGGCCTAGATGCAGTTAGGTACAAAAGAGACCCAATCATGCTTCTATAAAGAGTTTGGTCAATCAGCTCATCCTTTTCATCAGACATGACCAGCTTTTTTGTTGCCATGGGTGTGCTGCATGGTTTACAATCATTCATATCAAATTTGTTTAAAAGTTCTTTTGCATATTTGCTTTGATGAATGAAAGTTCCATTTTGCATTTGCTGAACTTGGAGACCAAGAAAGCATTGCAGCTCACCCATTGCACTCATTTCAAACTCAGCTGTCATGAGTTCCCTAAACTCTTCACACATTTTGTTGCATGTGCTTCCAAAAATGATGTCATCCACATAAATTTGGACAATCATTAAATCCTTTCCTCTCCATTTTAGAAACAGTGTTTTATCAATGGTACCTCTTTTGAAACCATTTGAGAGAAGAAAGGTGGAAAAAGTTTCATACCAGGCCCTTGGTGCTTGTTTCAGGCCATACAGAGCTTTGTTCAGCCTGTAGACATGATCTGGATAAAATGGATCCTCAAAACCTGGAGGTTGACATACATACACCTCTTCTTGAATTGTACCATAGAGGAAAGCACTTTTGATATCCATTTGGAACACCTTCATGTTGTGGTTGACAGTAAAGGCCAGGAACAGTCATATAGCTTCCAATCTTGCTACAGGGGCAAAAGTTTCATCATAGTCAATCCCCTCTTCCTGTCTGTAACCTTGAACCACAAGCCTGGCTTTATTCTTGACAACAATACCCCTTTCATCAGTTTTGTTCTTGAAGACCCACTTTGTGCCAATGGGACTAACCTCTTCTGGCAGTGGTACAAGCTCCCATACTTGTTGTCTTTTAAACTGTTGGAGCTCCTCTTGCATGGCTTCTACCCAGCTGTTGTCTTTCAGTGCCTCTTGGTACTTGACTGGCTGATGGAGTGATAGAAAACCAGCAAAAAGACAAATGTTTTGGGTTTGGCTTCTTGTGAGCACCCCTTCATTTATGTTGCCAATGATTTGATCAGGTGGATGAGATCTCAAGAAGATTAAATCTCCTTGGTATGGTATGATGGCATTTGTTGGTGAAGGCTGCAAATGTGTATCATCTGAGCTAACCACTGCTGGGGACTTTGATGATCCAGCAGTGGCTTCAAAAGGTGGTGGAATGGGAGGTAATGAAGTGGACACATGCTGACTTTTATCCACTGTTTGGGGACTTTTGTCAGCAGTGTTTGAGGATGTGGAGGCAGTGGTTGATGGGCTACTTTGGTCAACAACTGTTGAGGTAGCAGTGGTTGAGCTTTGACAGCTGTTTTGAACATCTGATGCTCTTCCTATTTTGGCAGACCTTTGAGGGATGATGATTTCATACCCATAGTCTGGTGTTGAATCCTCTGATGGACCTGCACTATTAGTCTTGACAGCAGTATTTTCAAAAGTGAATTTATCAAGATCAAACAGATCTGCAGGATTTGCTGGAATTTTCATTGATGAAAGTTCATTGAACTTTACATTCAAAGTCTCCTCCACTTCCTTGGTCCGTGTATTAAACACTTTGTAGGCCTTGGCAGTGGTTGAGTACCCCAGATGATAACCACAATCAATTTTGGCTGTAAATTTTGAAATGGAATCTTTTAAGTTCAAAATAAAGCATGGGCAGCCAAATACCTTGAAGTATGAGATCAGTGGTTTGATTTTATACAGAATTTCATAAGCAGTCTTTTTGTGCATGGGGTTTATTAAAACTCTGTTCTGGACATAACAAGCAGTGTTTACTGCCTCTGCCCAGAAAGTTAATGGCAAACCTGAATCAGCAAGCATGGTTCTGGCAGCCTCAATCAAAGTTCTGTTCTTTCTTTCTACTACCCCATTTTGCTCTGGTGTTCTAGGGATGTTGTACTGCCTTACAATCCCTTTCTTCACACAGAAGGCATCCAACTCCTTATTTTTAAATTTTGTGCCATTGTCACTCCTGAAGACTTTTACTGGAAGGTCAAATTGCTTTTCAACCTGTGTGACAAAGTCTTGCAAAATGCCTGCAGTCTCATCTTTTGAGTGTAAAAAGAAAGTCCATGTAAACCTAGAAAAGTCATCAACAATAACCAAACAATATCTCTTCTTTTTGAGACTCATGACTTGAACTGGGCCAAACAGATCCATGTGCAGCATTTGCAAACACTGGGTTGTTTTGGACTCTTCAATGGACTTATAAGAACTTTTATGATGTTTTCCTTTTAAACAGGAAATGCAATGTTCAGGACATGAAAACAATTTTTGTGGTAGGCCTCTTACCAAACCATTTTTTGATATTTCAGTGATTGTCTTAAGATTTGTGTGCCCCAGCCTTCTGTGCCAAAGTTCTGTCTCTTTGTTAGAGGCAGCTGAGAACAGACAAGCATCAGCTCTGGGATACTCTTTTGACATATCAACAACATAAACATTGCCACTTCTTTGAGCAACAAGTTTTGTTTGACCAGTTTTTATTATTGCTTCAATCTTTTTGACCATTTCTGGTCCAACAATCCTACAACACTCCTTTGTGAAGAATGACCCATACCCCTTGTCACTCATTTGTGAAACACTCAGAAGGTTGAATTTCAGACTGTCTATCAGATTAACATTTTCAAATTTTACATTTCCAGATTGTACTGTACCAGACCCCAGAACTTTCCCTTTACTGTTATTCCCAAAGGATATATCACCCCCTCCATGAATTTTGAAATCTTTGAGTAGGGTTTTACATCCAGTCATGTGCCTGGAGCCTCCACTATCAACATACCAAAGGCTATCTAAACAGGCAGAAGCTCCCTGCACATGAAGTAAAATGATTAGTTCATTAGGGTTTCCAAAGCCAATAAGGCTTTGGATGGGGTCTCAACAGTGTCTGGGATGGAGGCACATTGATGGACAGTGGTTAAGTCAGGGGTTTGGACAGTTTTAGTACTGTTTCTTGCTAACCACTGTTGGGGGTCTTGACCAATCACCTATTGGTACCCAAAAGGATGCCTGTTCACTTTAGGTTTAGAGGGCCTTTTGTAGGCCTCATAAACGTGTGGAATCCTTTGGTAAGACTGTTTTTCCTTGCCTTTTCTGAACTGATTGGCAAGGGGTGCATCAGTAACCCGAACATCTCTTTTGACAGATGTTTGGTTCAGCTGTTTTGTGACAGCGGTTTGAACTGGCACAAACAGTGGTTGGTTCTTGGTGAATTTGACAGATGATGTTGATGGACTCAAGGATGTTTTGGCAATGTACTCATTCTTTTTCACATCAAAGTTTTAGAGATACACACATGCTTGAGTTTTGTGGTTTATTTTACCACAAACAATGTAGCTTTCAGCTGGAACAATGACACTTGTTTTGTTCAAATCATAAGCTTTTAAATGGAAACAGTCTTTTGTTAGATGATTCCTTTTCTCACAGAATTCACAAAACAGGTTATTGATCTTTTCTTTATTCTTTCTCTTTTCGGACTCCTTTGTAGCAGAGGTTTTAACCTCTGTTGGGATGTCCTTGAGAGGAATGACTTTAGCTTTTGGAGCTTTGACACCATCAGTTGATGTAAAGTCCATGGGCTTGAAATTTTCAAGAATATCACACTCATCAGACCACTTTGGTTTAAATTGATAATTTTCAAGCTCCTCAAAAGTAGAGGATCCCATTGGTCTGTCAAGTGTGATTTTGTTACCAAGTTTATCAGTGATTTTCACTTCTTGGCCATTCTTGTTTGTGGGGATGAATTCAGTGGTTACATCAGTGGTTTGAACAGATTTTTCAAAAGCAGTGTTTTCATCATCATGTTTTCTATAACCAACACCAAATTTTACATTGCTTTTAATCTGTTTTTCAAACATAACCTCATACCCTTTGCAAGATTCCACCCATTTCTCACAGGTGATCTGGGTGGACTCCAACTCCTTTTTGCAAACTTGGTATTTTTCTACCACAGTTTGGAGTTGAGTTTTGGTTATGCTTTGCTCTTCTTTAAGACTGCTGATCTCTTTCTCTTTTTCAGTCAATTTGTTTTTAAGTTCTTTTAAAGAACTTTCAAATTTGACTTCATCAGTTAAGATTTTATTCCGAAGGTTTTCATTTACCTCTTTGATGTTAGCAAAAGCAATAATGCAATTGTCAGAACACAGTTTTTCAAGAATTTGAGGAGATACCTTGGCAGCAGCCATCATTGCACAATCACATTGATGATTTTCTTCATCATCAGCTCTTACTTCCTTCTCACCTGCTCTCTTTTCTTCCTCTTCTTCTTTGTCCTCTTTGGACCATGGGTCTGTCAGTGGTTCAATCAGGGTTTCTGAATTTTCTCCCAGCAGCAATTCACCAGCAACTGTATTAACAACTGCTTCAGTCACCTCATCCACTGTTTCATCACTTAGCTGTTCACCTTCAGTTTCAATCCCCTCTGGTATTGACTCTAATACCATCAAACAAAATTCATCATTAGAAGGTTCAATAGAAGCATAGAGTGCAAAATTTTCATCACCAAGCTCATCAGGCATGCTGCTCCAATCAACAAAGCCTTGAGTGAAAAAGCTTTGCTGATCTGGTTGTACCACTGCTGGAGCAGCTGTTTGAGGTGCAACAGGTTGCACTTGTGCCTGGGGGACAGGGGTTTGAACATATTGAATCTGTGGAACAGTGGTTTGGACATAATGCATAGGCACAGGGGCAGCAGCATAATGAGCAGCGTTAACATGAGCTGCAGGGGTATATTGGGTATAGTGCACAGTGCTTTGATTTTGAGGTCTAGGGTTTGAGCTAGGATGAGTGATTATAGGACCAGTAGTTTGACTCCTGCGTTCCCTAGCGAAATGACCTAGCCTATTGCACTTGTAACACTTGATTTTCGATTTATCCAACCCAACCCTTAGATTCCCATGTAGCCCTGGGAACTTTCTCCCTGTTCTTTTGTAGAATTTGCTTGTTCTTACACTAAGCAAAGCCAATTGATGCAAAATGTCCATCTCCTCTAAGTCAGTGGGATCAAAATGTTGCAAATCATTGAGTTCAAAGCACAAATTATCTGACATCTGGTTTTCAGTGTTTGCAGTAAAAGCATAATTTGCAGAGTGAGGATCAGGGTTGGTAAAGTTACCACCAGCTGTTATATCAATGAAATGATCATAACCCTGTTCCTTACTACTACTACTACTACTACTACTACTACTACTACTACCAGATTCTTCCTGACCAAGAAGAGCTGTGCTACCGAATGAGTAATCATCAGTGGCTTTTCCAGACTCTTGCAACTTCTTTTTCTGGTTCAACTCCCTTTCATAAGTCAGGAGTCTACCATGAAGTTGGGTCAGGGTCAGATCTTTGAACTCAACAGAGTTTCTAGTCACAAATGCAATTGTGTCCCATTTATCAGGTAGTGACCTAAGAAACCTGCTATTTTGTGTTGATTTTGGAAATTCAACCTTAACAAGCCTTAGTTCACTGATGAGACAACTGAAACGTTCAAATTGTTGGGTCAATGATTCACCCTTAATGTGACAGAAGGTTTCATACTGCTGATTTAGAATTTCCCTATTGTTTTCAATAACTTCTTCGGTTCCCCCAAACTGTTCCTTCAATGCATCCCATAGCTCTTTGGCGCTGTTACAATGTAACAGCCCAGCATAGATCTCATTTGGTAATGCAGATGCTATGATGCTAAATGCTTTGGCATCGAGTTTGAACTTTTGAAAATCAGTTTCAGTATAGTTTTCATAAGGTTTTGGTACGAACTTCTTTGGATCCTCAGCACTTGGCACCGTAGGAACATGGGGACCAAAAACAACAGACCTCCAACATCCAGTGTTCTGTTGAGCAAGGATGTGACCCATCCTTCGCTCCCAGATGTTGTATTCATTTCTTTTAAGCATAGGTGGTTTAAAAAGTGAGCCAATGTTATTCTTATCATCTTGAGATTGTGACGTCATCCTGGTTGTTTTACAGACACTGATTAATCAACTTTAATGGTGATTAAACCTTGCTCTGTTTTTCAACACAAACGAACAAACTATCGATATCAACGATTATGAGCTGAACTATTTATGTCAAAATGATTGTTAAATCAAATTTGACTGTCCAAGCTCTGATACCAATTGTTGGATCTGAGTTTGGTTTTGATTATATTTTTCGTTTGAATTAGAATGAAGATGGATGGGTTGTGCAGCGGAATTAAGATGGAAACAAACTTTGCATACAATCAAATGAGAGTATTGCTTTGATCAAAACACTTTTCACAAAGAACTGAAAGATTGAATTTAATTTCAACAACGATTACAATGTAATGCTTGATACAAACTCCCCCTCAGCCAGAGCTCAGTGTTTGTTCGTGCAGAGAAGACGGTTTTGCAAAGAGCTAATGGAACAGTACAGAGCACTGTTCTATTTATAGGCACTAGCAAACCACTGAGCATCTAAGCTGACGTCACCATGAAAGTGACATCTAACCTCCTAACAAACTCTAACCTCTGATCAATACAAACACTGCTATACTAACTACTGCTATTACATTTCATTACATAAAAGACACTTAAATAACTGCTGCATCCTTCCACTGCTGTGAACCCGGCAGTACTTGTCCTGATCAGCAGTGCTTGACTCAAGGCAGTAGATTGAGCAGCAGAGCATTAGTCTTCCATCAGGCCTTTACTTGATCAACAGTTGTAGGTCAGCAGTTTGCACGATCAGTAGATAGGAGGTCAGCAGATGTTGAAATCACTTTCAAGGGGAGAGACTTGTATGTAACATCTGCTTATTCTGAATCCACTGCTCTGACCCAGGTTATTGGACACTTGTCACTCTATAAATCCTTCTTACACTTCTTACAATTAGGGTCCTTTGTATTTGATCCTAATCCCCCGTATGGGATGTCTCGGTTATACATTTTGTGGGTAAATGAAGGGTCGTCGAGTTCAGGGATGTATGGAGGTTTCTTTTTTGTGAGGATATCTTTGTATTGTGGATCAGTGCTGGGCCAAAACCAAACAATTCCATTTTGCACGGTGCTGGGATAAACATCAACACACGCCTTCTTGAACGTATGAACCTGCACGTTATACAATAACGAAAATGCAGTGAGGCATTGTGCATTATATATCAACTATTTAATCAGTTACAATAAACCCTAACTAATATATTCTCTCTAATAAACATATCTTGTATCTATAATCTATAATCTTAATATAAATATATAATCATGTATAAAACAGTTGAAAGAAGACCCAAAGTGATGTTAATTACCGGAGGACCGTCAGGGGGAACTTGAGGGATCAATTTACAGTCACCAGAGCCACTAAAGCACCAGCAAGATGAGTCCCTCTGTTTTCTGTCTCTTTGGTTGAAAAAGATGATGCCGACTGATGATGGGTAGTTCAGGGGTTTCAAAACATTAAATTCAAATTAAATTAAGGATAAATGTGGAATTGTTATTAAAAATTAATGGATAAATTTACTACTTTAGCCCTAAAGTGTCTTAAATCTTTGGATAATGTGCAGGTTTACCCCCTCTAAAATAGCTTGGCTCTCTTGTACGTAATGCATCAAAATATATACGAATAGTAAAATTACGAAAAGGGTAAAAAAAACCCAGTTTCCTTAATAAAGGTATATAGATTATACATGATTTACATTATATTGTGTCACTCTGATCACTTTCTTGGTATTGGTGGTTTCCTATTTACATTATATTCTGTCCAAATGATGTTGTATGCTATTTCTATATTGTTTGACTTGGTGTGTTGGCATGTTGTTCGTTTTGGAGCCGAGGGTCTCTCTGGAAGCAGTCTCTCTATCCCTAGGGATAGAGGCAAGGTCTGTCTACATCCCACCTTCCCCAGACCCTATAAGTAGTTTTTCTATTTGTGGGATTTACTGGATATGGTTGTTGTTGTTGTTGTATTCTAATGTATCAATTCACATATCACAACAGATCGAAATAGTGAAATTTGCAAACAAAACCTAGTTCTAATATATAGGGCTATTGGATTTAAATAACCCTAACTTTTACCAATTGGCCAAAAACACTCTCAAACTTTCGATTTGTACCACACCACTCCCAACTTTCAACTAATTGGCTGATAGCACTCCCAAACTAACCCAACACTAATCCAGTTTGCTGACATCAGCTGCCACGTCACCAAACTAGTGCCACATCAACTGGCACATCATCAAAAGGCCAAGTCGATGCCACGTCATCAAAAAAGTCAACTCGGATGCCACGTTAACACACAAGGGCTACATCAGCAAAAAAATTAACTGGGTTAGGGTTCAGTTAGTTTGGGAGTGCTATCGGCCAATAAGTTGTAAGTTTGGAGTGGTGTGATACAAATCGAAAGTTGGAAGTGATGTCGGCCAATTGATAATTGATGAAAGTTAGGTTATTTAAATCCAATATCACCAATATATATATAAACAAACTCTAATAAGAGGGACGGAAAAGAAGAACCCGCGATAGAAGGCTTCGATTTCGTTTTCCTTAGCAGTTCAATAGAGGCTACAGTTCGTTGGACCAGAGATTAGGATTTAGGGCATTGTTTGAGACTTTGTTTCCCAAAGGCCCATATTAGGATTTAGGCCATACGTAATGGGGCTTTATAAGGGCGTGAAAGGTTTTGATAATGCTCTTACACCATTCCCCATGGGTATTATAGGGGCATGAAGACGGAGGGGCATTTCTAGAATAATGCCCAATAAGGAGACAAAACAAGGAAACTAATAAATGAAAGGACATTAAGAAGCTTTAACCATTACATGAAGCATTATGACGGTGATGTGACAAAAAATGCCTCTTAGAAGCATTAACCATTACCCATGGTGTTAGGGCATTGTTTACGAGTTGTAAGGGTAGAAGGACATCCATCTTGGAATCCATTTAAACTGAACATTTATGGACGGTTTTAGTGAGATTATTTTGATTAAATTGCTTAATTAAAATTTAATTAGAAATTTTAGTTTTACGAAGTGAGATTATTTTGATTAAATTGCTTCATTTAAATTTAATTAACGAAAATTGCATGTAAAACTGGGATAGAATTTTGGCTATATCTATTTTGAAGTAATCTGAAAATTAAATTGGAAAAAGTTAATGATCCAAACCCTTAATTCGAACAAGAACAAGAAAAGATGGATTGAGATGGAGGCCACTATACTTTTTAATTATTAAATGGGTTAATGGATTTAAACACCTCCAGCTATTGTCATTTGGCCGCTGGCACTCTTAACTTTCACTTTGGCTCAGACCACTCTCAACTTAACACTTGGGTTGCTGTATCACCCCGTCGTTAAATAACCACTAACTGGGTTAGTTCTTTTTGCTGGCGTGGCCAATATTTGCTGATGTGGCATGCTGATGGATCCAATATACACACACATGCTGATGTGGCACTGTATTTAAAAAACCATACCCACACACAGATCCAATATATAACACTTGGGTTGCTGCTCTCCTCCCTTCCCCTCTCGATCCTCCCCTGCACCCACACCCGGAACCGGCGTTGATGCCGGTGGTGTTTCCGGCCAGACGATACCCCCCCTCTCAAAACAACATCAGAGCTCTTACCCTCATCCCTCACTCTCGGATGAACAGTTGGCCGACGCCTACTCTCTCCCTCGATCTCTCATCGGCGACCGGAACAGTTGATGTCGACGAGCCTGACCGTAAAACACTCGTCGGAACTATATCATTGCCGCTACTGCCTTCGTCGCCGTCGTCGACCGACATCTCCGTCGGCCACCACCACCACCACCGCCGCGGCTCTACCTCCACCACCGCCATACGTCGCTTGTGTCTTCACTGTACGCCACCACCAACCGGTGGTGGCCGTTTAAATGTTCTGCAACAGGAGGGTGTCGGAAGGGGGTATGGCCGGCTGGTTTGTCGAAGTAGAGAGGGAGAACGAGGGGTGTTGTGTGGGGGTTACATCAGAGGATGGCAGCCGGCCGGTAATCGGCTCCGGCCGCCGACTACCAGACACGAGAGAGGGGTGCTTGCATGGGAGGCTTTGATGGTGTGCGGGGAGGACCTCCGCACAAGGCCCACGATTTTGAGTGGCATGCGATTTAAAAAAAAATCGATACGTATATGTTTTTTTTTTAAATAGTAAACACATACCACTTTCAATATAGGCCCATTTGCAAATCATTTTTTATGGTTTAGAATTTAGCCCACTTGAAATTAGGTTTATTAAGCCCAATACTGATTTGATCTTTTTTAAATAATAATAAAACATAACAGAAAGGCACATTTTTCAATCTCGAACAGGGTACGTGAATTTTCAGAGACGCCTCTGGGTGCTTGTTTTGAGTGTTTTGCCTGATTGTGAGATTGTGCAGATTATGCAAATAGTTGTAGGTTATGATTGTTGTAGATCTTGATAAGGTTCTCCAAGAAACTCAAATAGTTGTGCTTGTTTTGTAGTGTATGAGTTTATAATCAGGAAATAGAAAGTGATGGCAGGTAATTTATGGTGTGCGTGTTGTTTGAGATAGGGTTTTTCAAATGCAATGGTGGGTGGTGGGTTGTTGCAACTTGTTGCAGACTTGCAGGTGGGGCGGTGGTGGGAGGATGGTGGCAGGTAGGGTGTTGGTGGGTGGTGGTAAATGGTGAAGGTAAATGGCGGCTGGTGTAAATGATGATTGTGGTTAATGGTATAACAACCCTCCTGAAATTTTTCTGATGCCCTAATATATTTTAAATACCCCTATATGTCTTAAAATACACCCCGTATGTGAAAACCGAGCCCAAAATATGAAATGTCATTAAAAATAATTAAAAAACAAAATTTTTGGGTCGCTCGCGGGCCGCGTAGATCTCTTAAAGATCTTACGCGGGGCGCGACAGCTCTAAGGCGAGGCGACACCCGGTGCCGACACGTGTCACAATCGTGGCGAGGCTAGGCGAGGTGACCAATCAGAGCTAAGGTCTACACCCCTACTACGCGGGCCACGTAGAACTTAGTCTCATCTTACGCGGGCCGTAAGGACACCAATTTTAGGCCCTATATAAGAGGGCATCGGGCTTTCAGTTTCAATCGCTCAGTCTCTTTCTCTCTCAACGAATTTCTTAATAGTAGGCACTATACTCGGGTATAATATCCCCCTAATTAACGAAGTTCTGCTCCGTGGTAAGTATTATAACCCCGTTACGTATTAGATATGCTGCCAGATTGATCCAGGGTTCTGTAACAGCTGTCGTGGTTCTGCCCGACGTAGTTTTTGGAATGCCGTCTCAGGGAGGGTATCGTTAATATATATAAAGGGTTATTATACTAACATATATACATTTGTGTAAATTATAGATAAATCACCAGGAAACCCTAAAAGAAGTCTAAAACAGCAAGGTGAGTTTATCCGCTTTTTGTAAACCTTTTTGTGAACTGTTTTACAAAACCTTAAATGTTTTACAATATGATTAAGCAGTGATTGAGTCTTTGTAGTTCTTTAATTACTACCGGTATGTTGGGGTTTTGTATACAAAATGTGGAACACGTTACCATTGGACAAAGAGTTAGCCAATGGGTAATATGACCCACCAGTCAGGATTGACAATACTGAATGAGTAATTGTGTAGAAATAAACAATGTGATAGCTCTCAATACTGTGTTAATTGATAAAACTCTTCTTGATTAAACTGGGATTCACTCACCGGTATTTCCCACTGACAAATGTTTTTAAAACGCGTTTCAGGTAACAAAATGTGAAAGCCAAATTAGAAGAAAGCCAGCTTGAGAGCACTGACGTCTTGGAAAAATGTGGCTATAAAAGTTACCTAAAAGACGATGTTTTAAATTCAATAAAATAGGGTTTATCCCTATGTTATAATAAGAAACTTGGGTTTTACCCATGTGGTTATTAATATAAAATATGGTGGTTTTACTCTGATAAACATTTCCTAACTAAGGTCCTGATGAAATTTCCACTGCCAAATTAATAAACAAAATGATATCCCGACACTGATGTTCGCGGCCGCCCATTCCCGGGACAGATAAGGGGGCGAGGGTTGCGACAGAAGGTGGTATCAGAGCTAAGCCACTGATTCAGCCACAGAAGTGTTCTGCTGACATCAATATATTATCCAAATTGTTAGGAAATAAATTATGAAAATACGTGCATATCTGTATTTTATTGTTATGTGTTATTTGACTATTTGTTAGTTTACAGTATGAGTGATCAAGGACCCTTGGACGTGTATCGTCAGTTGTCTAATTCACCTAGGAGTGAAGGTACTTCTTCCCAGCCTACCCTCTCTGGGTATTCTGCTGATCAGGAAGAAGGGATGTTTGTCTTTAAGGCTCAGTCTGAAGAGCCATTCCCTCAGAAAAAGAGAGGATGGTTCAGTAAGGGAGCATTTGAGCGTAGGAAAAGAATGCGAAAGTTGCAACAGCAAAGAGTCCTAGCAGCCGCTAAGCGAGAGTCAGATGCCCATACACAGGATATGCTTCATAGGAGCTTAGCCAATTTTCATATCCTAGCAACAACTGCTGCCGACCCAAATCTGGAACAACTAGTAGCCCCACAACCCTTACCTTTGTTCCCCACTCAGCCGATGGAGATATAAATGCATGATTTCAACCCTGAGGAGATACCTAGGATACCAGCCCCTAATCCCTTAGATCCAAATTATGATCCATGGTTCGATGATCATAGGGATTATGTGCCACGCTATCACCTAAACGACGAAACCATGCCAAACTTAGCAGCCTATCCAGGTCTGGACCCTCTAGATCCCTACTATGACAAGATGAATACATTAGGGAGATCTTAGAGAATCCGTACCCTCAGGAGAATCCCATGCCCCAGTACCAGCACCTGCACCCCCAATGAGTGCAGAAAATGTGCATGAGCTCCGAACTTTCGGAGAAGAAATCTTAGAGAGTAGTGAGAGAATGAGGCAGGTAGGAGAACGACTCGTCTGGAAATATGACGAGCGCAATATGGATTACTGGATGAATCCAGACCAGTAAAGATGATGATGATGGAGTTGATAATAATAATAATAATATAATATATATAATAATAATATATGTTGTAGTATAGACCACTTTGTGGTTAGAGATGCATAGTAGTATTGTAATTTTCAAATTTCACTATTTGTTTGTAGTAGATGTATAATAGATAAGAAAGAGTAGAGTCGCAATGCTAGACGTTTTTGATCAAAATGCGTGTCATGTAATTGATCATATTAAGATATTATCTTGTGATATTAATACGTGATAAATGTTTAAAATTCAGATGGCCGACGAAGTGAATCAGGAAAATCTGAATAACGATAACCAGAGTAACAATAACCCGGATAACGGAAACCCAAACAACAATAATGGAAACCAAGTGGATAACAGTGCCATCCAACACGTAGTGGCACAAGGAATAATAGATGTAATGCCATATATTATTCAAACGGTTAGGGAAGCAGAAAATAAAAGTAAACATGATAGCAAGCGACCCTCTGAACCTGCAAACAACGTAAACAATGGACCCGTACTTCAAGTGCCCATTCCCAAAAGAAGAAGAACCGTGTCTTACGGTTGTTCTTACAAAGAATTCTGGTCTTGTAAACCAATGGAATTCTCGGGCAATGAAGGGGCCGTTGCAGTTCTACGCTGGATAAAAAAGACTGAGGCAGTCTTAAGAATAAGTAAATGTGTGGAAGAGGATAAGATAATGTTTGCTTCCAATCTGTTTAAGAATTCAGCATTAGAATGGTGGAATACTATCCTCCAGACTAGAGGAAGTGATAGAACTTATAATATGGAATGTGAGGAGTTTAAAAACATGGTAGAAAGGAAATCATGTCCTCCTAATGAGAAAGAACAGATAGCAAACAAGTTCTTAAACCTTAGAATGACTGGTATATATAGTAAGGGGTACACTAAGTTATTCTTTAAATATGCTAGAATAGTGCCAACCCTTGCTTCACCTGAACCAGTATTAATCTCCCGTTACATCTGGGGATTAATTGGAGAGATAAGGCATGTAGTCAAGGCAGCTAGACCCCAAACTATAGAAGAAGCTGTAGAACTAGCCAATACCTTGACAGATGAATTAGTCTGTATGCGAGAAGAGGATCAAAGGAGGAACCTAACCCAGAAGCTTACACAAGAATTCCGTTCTGGAAATTCTAACCGTGGGAGAAATGTTATAACACCTCGAAAATTCACGTCCTATAATGTGTAGACACGTGTCAAATGTTTAAACGTGTGAAAGAAATATTATAGAAGGACTAAAGTTGACAATCATGGAAAGTATGTGGATATACGTATTCAAAATGTCAACAGTGAATAAATATGTTGTATATTAACCCTACTAGATGCTCATACCTTCAAACGAATAAATCATGGATCATACGGAGCTAAAAGTGAGAGATTACAAACTACAGGGGCTAAATGTGTCAACATGTTTAAGTTATACCTCTGAGTGACCTTTTGACAAACCCGAAGCTTTGTAACGATTAATTATGCTCACTAGAATACACGGTTTAAATTTCGTAAAGTTTCGTTAACGTATGAGAAAGTTATGATCGAATTCGTGTGCGAAGGGTTAAAGCGTAAACGTTGGAAGTTAGGACTTTTCGGGTAACAATAAAGTTAACCGGGGACTTAGCAAAGTGGGTATATGTTTTAAAGCCTTTATAGATCAATTATGAGGGTTTACAATGCAAGAAAACAAGTGCCTAATCGAATTTTGAAGAGCCAAGGATCAAATCGCAAAAATCTAAAATGTGGATTTTGTGCAGAAGGGGCCTAGCGCGACGCGAGGGGGGCCTAGCGTCACGCTAGGGGTGCCCAGCTTCGAATTTGTTGGCTGTTGCCTGCCCTTGCCTTTATGCGCGCCTTAAATCGATTTTCCACATTCCTCTTGACCCCTAAACATCTAGGACACTTGTTGGAAGGGTATGGTGAGTTGTAGACCCCAAGTGTCAAGGATTTGTGGTGAAATTATCACTATAAAAGGCCATGAGTAGCAACCTTTGTTCTTCACATCTTCTTCAAGTTTTCTGATCATTCCTGGAGCTCAAGCCTGCTTCCAAGTGGTCACTAATCAAGCTTAGGACTTCAGTAAGTTACTTAACCTTCTTTAATTGAGTTTAGCTTAGTTATTTAGCTAAAAGTCAAACCATCGTAATTAAGGTTTGACTTCGAGATTAATTAATAATGGCTCAGCCAAATCTCGAATTAAAAGTAGTTATAAGTTGGTAATTATGTGGGTAATAAACCCTCAAAAGGGTTCCCCCTGATTCCCACTCTAACTAGGTCTAATGTCGGGTCAAACGTGTAATTAAAAAGTCAACAGAATGTTTAAAATGCCATTTATGCATAATTAACATTATAGATCATATACAACCTGTTGGATCATTATTATAACTTGATAATAAGTGTAAGAACATGTCTAAACATGCTCAACCCGACAAATTCCTGTTTAGACCCGGTTCGGAACCGAAAGTCGCATAGTTTGACTTATACTTTGACTTTCAGTTCTGACCCGTTATGGTATGTTTTAGAAATACCTAAGAGCTTCATTTGGACCAGGTTACATGCTAGTATAACCCTCTGTGATTATACATCATGGTTCATTAGTTAACCGATTAATACGCATGATTCCGTTAAATGCTCATATGTTGACCATTATGCCCTTTTCACCTTAAAACGTGATTTTTGAAAATGTAAAAGAGTAGAGGATTAGGATCAAATACAAAGGATCCTAATTGTAAGAAGTGTAAGAAGGATTTATAGAGTGACAAATGTCCAATAACCTAAAAAACCCCACTACACAAAAAAACCCACTAAAAAAAAAAAAAAAAAAACTTAAACATCCACCACCACCAAAACACCCCCCCCCACCCCCCACATCACCCACCCAAAAAAAAATATATATATTTTTTTTTGCCGAGGGGGTGGGGGTGGGGGTTTAGGTTTTTGGGTGGTGGTGGGGGTGGGTGTTTAGTTTTTTTTATATTTTTTTTTTAGGTTTTTGGGGGGTGGGGGTGGGGGGTTAGGTTTTTTTTTTTGTTTTTTTTTTTTTGCGGGGGGGGGGGGGGGGGGGTTAGGTTTTTGGGTGGTGGTGGGGTGGGGGTGGGTGTTTAGGTTTTTGGTGGTGATGTAGTGGGTTTAGTTTTAGGTTATTGGACACTTGTCACTCTATAAATCCTTCTTACACTTCTTACAATTAGAAGCCTTTGTAGAATAACTTGACCCATTTGTTATTATACTTGTATACATATATAACATAATACATATTACTTGGTTATTTTTAGATAATTATATATAATAACGTTTATATGTAATTACATATTTATCAGACAAAATAAAAATTACTATACTTATAAAATGATAACCTTGTTAAAGTTTCCGATCAAGCTTGTTATAGGAAGCTCGGGCTTGAGCTCGCTTATGCTTAGCTCAATTTCTCTTTTAGCTAGCCGATCTTGAATAATCACGAACTGCACCAAAGAACTTTGATTATGTAATGGTAATAAAACTATATCGAAAAAATTTAGTTGTGCATCTGTAAAAATTATCCAACAACAAGATCAAAAATTTGAGCTGCCATTATTCAATATTTTAAAATCCAAAAGCAAAACAGCTAAACACGAATTGGTGATTGTTTTAATTTATAACATGATCTAAGTAGTCTTCATGAGATTGATGTTTTGTACCTTCAAAGAACACATATCAGTTAGATCTGAATACCAAAAAAAAAAAAACCACTTCAATCTCCCATAAAAGAAGGGTAAAAATCGTCTAAAGTGCATTTAAATACTCACACCCCATAACGGTTTATTTCAAGATTCATATAATCGTTTTAATTATATACTTTTTGTATTCATATCTAATACATGTATTATTGATGAAACCATTGGCTTGAATCACTTGATATTATAAAACCAATGATCTATAATAAAGCGAAAACAATAAACTTTCAAAATCCAAAGAATTATTAGATTATATAGGGAATTTCTCTTATAAAAAAAGTGATATGATTGAGCAATGAGATCTTACATTTTCAACTAGATTAGTGTATTTGAACACACATCATTAACCTTAATAGAGAGTTGGTTTCGCATTTATTTACAACTATATTGTTTGCGTTTTTCTTTTACCTCTAACGATACAAATGAACAAACATATTTACCGACCTACGATGATGGTAAATATGTTTTTCTTATAGGCCGTTGTTGCCCATACTTTGTTAAAATAATTGTAATTTATTGCAATAATTGCAAGGTGGCCGTTTTTAGTTTTGAAACCCTACTTTATCTTAAAATACTAAAGTCTAATTACTTTACTTTTTTTAATGGCAAATGTTACTCCTAATATAAATTACACATTTGCCTAGGTTTCAACCTAGGACCTTATCTCTAAGAGATATAAGCATCTACCAAGTGGGCTATCGTCTAATTACTTTATTACTCATCAAAACTTCATGCTCGTTATGTCCATACTAGAAATACATGTATATCCGGAATACAAACTTAGGTTATTTTTGGTTCAAAGGAACAAAGTGTTACAAACCCAGAATGGGTTGTGGTTTGTGATAGATATCATAACTGAATCTAATATGAGTCGGGACACCCGCCGCAACGCGCGGGCATTCCCACTAGTAGCATACAACATCATTTGGATATAAACACCAGAAGGCAATCACCGGTAAAGTCACTTTAAGAATAAGAAAGACCTACATCCCTAAAAAGCACCTAAGACCTTACTGCAATATTCTCTAGAAGTCCTTAACCCTAATCCTACGCCTCCACGAAGTCCTATCTTGGACCATGTCCTTAGAAAGATGCAACTCTAGTAAATCATGCCTAATCTGCTCATCTCATGTCAGTTTGGGTCTGCCGCTACCTCTCCTCCCCTCCACAGTAAGAGTTTCCACTACTATAACTGGTGCCGTCGTTTGCCTCCGCTTCACATGCCCAAACAATCTCAATCTCCCGTCCTTAATCTTAATATTAGACTGAAAGGCTTTAATATGGTATGTTGGTTAGTTGTTCAAATCTATGCATAACATAATCAAGAAAGCTATGAACATCAATCTGTACGTATAAAATCATTGTTTTGTAATGTTATTTTGCTATTGGGTTATTAGATTTTATCACCCTTAACTATTGGCCATTGGCCGCTGTCACCCCCAACTATGACTTTGACGCCTGTCACCCCTAACTTAACACTTAGTGTGTTCTGTCACCAGATCACTAACTTTTGATCCTGATACTATACTTTTGGGGGTGTCCTAAGATCCCTAAAACCTTCTCAAGATCCCTAGGACGCCCCAAAAAGTGTAGTAACAGGATCAAAAATTAGTGACCAGTTAACGACGTTGTGACAGAACACACTAAGTGTTAAGTTGGGGGTGACAGGCGTCAAAGTAACAGTTGAGGGTGGCAGCGGCCAATAGCCAATAGTTGTGGGTGATGAAATCTAATAACCCTTTGCTATTTTGTCACTGAAGTATTGAAAGAATTTGGTAACATTTGAACTGAAACAGACAACTTTCGTTTGTGATGCTCTATTATAATATTTAATTATTTATGACGTCATCTGGTTCTTAAATCAGACCCGACCAGTTAACTGGTTAGACATCTGCTCCACTCGTGAAAACAACGAGTGTAAGTGAGAGGAGTATTTGTATCCAATGATATACACAAGTTTATAACATAAAACATATAGAAAATATGGAGAAAAGCAAAACTTAAGTTGTAATATGTGTATAGATGGAGGTATTTTTTTAAACGGTTTTATGATATTCGTTAATATCTAAGAAAATTGTTTAACAAAACATGTAAAAAAGTAAAATGTCAAAATTGTCTATGAGGTTAGGTCACATTTATCATTTTCATCCAAAATTATTTTTAATTTTTTATTTTTTGCAGCTGGACCATTGATGTTTCACATTTCTTACATTTATCATCCATTTTACTAACCTCGTCTAAAAATAACGTCAATTAAAGGTATTTTAGACATTTTACCTAAAATTCATCTCTCGGGGATCTAAGTTGCTCAGAACTACGACGTTTCCAATATCAACAAAGCTTTACAAGACGGGTGTCATCATGGCCTAGCACTATGAACCAAATTATTGCAAACCAAATATTGTGTTACAGTGTAACTTTTTAGTTTTAAAAAACATGCTTTCTTTATATCGAAGGTATATGGATGGGGAATCTTGATGGTTGTGTATTTAGAAGAAACTAGTGGGAGTCTTTGCGTTTTGCAGCGGGCTTCTTATCAGTATTGGTTTAGTTTAGTTTGTTACACTACTAGTAAGATACCACTATTTGGTATAGCAACCAAAAGAGATATGCCTTAGAGCATTAGCACACGTTTTACATCATTGGAAAACAATAAAAACGAATAATGGTACCGATGTTCTTAGGCCAGTAACGGTTTGATTCGTCACATTACCGTTATCGTATCGGCACTCACTATAACTTACCGTACCTAAAGAATGCTCTATTGCGAGTACAAGTGTCTTTCAACAAATCTGATACCGCCACATTCGCTCACTTTCCATCTTCTATGAACGACTAACACATTCTATCTCCTCTCTTCCCACTCACACCAATCAATTTAAATTGTTCCATAGCAAAATCTACATCCACACTCTCTCTTCTTCATACCCTAATTTTTCTCGTCAATAACACCAAAAACTTCTCATTGGAGATAGTATTCATCATCATCATACTCAGTAAATCCCATTAATAGCAAAGTTAAGATAGGGTCTGAGGAGTGTAAGATGTAGACAGTCTTACCTCTACCTCGTAGGAATAAAAAGGTTGCTTTCAGTAAGACCCCCGACTCGATAGTAGTTTTGCGTCAAGCCTTGGACATAAGACACATAACACTCTGCAACTGGGACAAAAGCCGATTAGTGCATGTACCCCCTTGTCTTTTGGCTATCAACGCCACCACATGATGCATGATTAACTGTCCCTCGCTTTTTAACGTTATTATTTTCACAAAATCAGTAAAATAACGTTAAAAATAGTGCACTTTCACTTTTGCCCTCCGAGGGTCCACACATATATACATTATATGTGTATACTGCAAGTGAGGTGTAAAAAAATCTAAGTATAGTTTGATTATTTCATATCACTTAACTGAATAAAAAAATAACGCCGATCCAAGATCATAAACTAAATATGTTACTTTTATAAAATCCCTGGACTAAGGATGTAATTACTAAAACTAATGTATTAAATTCTTAATATAAACATAACACATCACTAACTGTGGGAGAGATCAGTTGCAACTTTTGCCGGGACGAAAATGAAACCGCCGATCACATTTTCGTCTCGTGCAGGCTGGCACAAGAGATCTGGGACTCAGTTGTGACTTGGTGTAAAGGTGCGTCCATCTTTGCATTCACATCAAAAGACCTGGTTTAGGTTCATCGGTTCATAAACAGGCCTAAAAGCTAGAAGAAGGCTATATACACGACGGTACAAACGACTATCTGGTGCATATGGCGCAGTCGAAACAAACTCATTTTCCAGCATGAACAAGTGTCTTTTAGGAGGCTGTTGGATGACATCAATGCGCTCACCTTCTTGTGGATGAAATATCGATCTAAAGCTAGCGGTCTAACATGGGAGAGGTGGCTATTGTTCGATTTAGAAGCGCTGGATGTTTAACATGTAATTAGGTTGTTGTGCTGCTTGTTTTGTTTGTACTCCGTCTAATGTGTTTGTTAGCGTGCCGCTTTTTGTCGTTATAAAATTACTTTGTTGGCCGTTAAAATAAAAACACCGTAGCTATAACTTCTTTTAAAAATAATAATAAAAAATACCTTTAGATACAAACGCACAATTGGTAGTTTAAAAATAATAATAACTAGAATTACGATCCGCCGCAATGCGGCGGGGATTCTTTAGTTATAACTAAGTCGATTTAGGACGCGCACGTTATGTTGAACCTTTCAAACGGGAAAAAAAATAGACGATGTAAAAACGTTCACCCACACACGTACGTTGCGTCGTTTTAACTCGCAAAATTTAGAACGAAACGTAAAAACGTTAAACCAAAGACGCACGTTTCGATGTGTTTAGTCACAAAATTTAGAACGAAGCATAAAGCAAAAAATTTGCGGAAAATGAAAATTATAAAGGGCCAAAGTTGAAAGTAAAAAAAGTTGTGAGCATAGATTGCAAAAGATAAAAAGTTTTATGTTAAAAGTAAAAAAACAAATAGTTTTGCGTTAAAGGTAATTTATGAAATACATTTGAGTGAAAAGTAAAAAAATCAATTTTTTTTTTGAAAAACCCTCAAAACCAAGGTTACAACAACCATATGCATAACAATTTTTTCTTTGAAAAACTCCCAAAGCCAAGATTACAACACATAAGTAAAAAAAATCAAAGTGGTTAAATCGCAAAAGATGGAAATTTTTGAATTAGAAGTGAAAAATCAAATTAATCAAAGGGGTTAAATTGTATAAGATGAAAACTTTTGAATTAGAAGTGAAAAATCAAATTAATGAAAGGGGTTAAATTAACAAAGATTAAAACTATAAACTTAAATTGTCAAAGATTAAAACTTTAAGGTTAAAAATGAAACAAAGATTAAAACTTTAAACTTAAATTGTCAAAGTTTAAAATTTTAGGGTCAAAAAAGAAAATTCTAATTTTTTTTTGAAAAGCTCCCAAAGCCAATTGTACAACTCTCATATGCATAAATTAGTTGCTTTTTAATAAGGTTATAATATTAATAATAATAATAAAATATCTTTGGATACAAACACACAATTGGTAGTTATTTTTCGTGACCAAAATGAACCGCACATCTCTCCGACGTTGATAATCACATCCACCACCGTCCACCGTCGTACTTCTACTCTCCTGCTGAAAGCTCGTGCCTTTTCGATGCTACTTTCTCCACTCACTCGTAACTAGTGCTATCCAAGCGAACCCCAAAAGTTGGGAGTTCAAACCCTAGGTTATATTCAGATTTTTCACACTCTTTATCTGTTTCTTGTTTAACTTTTTTACCATGATAAAATGTATATTGATTGATACATGTGTAATCTGTATGACCAACTTTTGAGCTCACAGTATTCATTCAACAAAGATTGGGTTTCAACTTTCAAGATATAAGATTATTAAGCGTTCTTTAAGCTCATAATAATGAATGTTGGTGTTAAAATGAAAAACCCGTCTCGCTTTTGTCGAATCGGTTAAGATTTTTTGGTACCCTGATGTTAGTAGTTAAGTTTATACCTTATAGTAGATCATATATGCAGAAAAGTTTGGATCTTTTTGTTGTTTAGTCTTTCAATTTGCATTGGAATTCAAGTTATGCAGGTGCAACTGATATAAACAAGCTAAAACAAGATTCTTGTTCTTGGTACCCTGATGCTTATAGAGTCATAGTTAAGTTTATATAATAGCACATATGCAAAAAGTTTTGATCTTTCTGTTTTTTTTTTTAATTTCTTTCAATTTGCATTGGATTCTGGTGGAAAAACAGGTCTTATCGTGTTTAACGGGTCATAGACGACGCAATGAACACAAATATCAAACATGAATACGACTCGTATAACTACTTTATATCTCATGTGTATAACATAACACAGCTCTATGTTTTATCTACCAAGAAGGAAAAATGGAGCCTAGCCTCCTAAATTTAGTTTGTTTGAAAAATATATAAAATTACATAGTGTACATTTTAATAAACAGGTTGCATTGGAATTCTGGTTATGCAGGTGCAACTGCTATAAACAAGCTAAAACAAGATTCTTCACATAAAGAAAAAATGGCAGATGATCTTCCAAATGTGTTGCTTCTTGGCCCACCATCTGTTTTCAAATCATACGAGCGAGAGTTTTCCGAAAAATTTCATTTTCTCAAACCATGGGAATCTTCTATTCCTCTCCATCAATTCCTTTCCACTCACGCAGGTTCTGTAAAAGCTGCATTCTGTTCTGCTTCATCCCGCGTTACCACTGATGTCTTGCAGAACCTTCCAGAGCTTCGTTTTATCGTGACCAGCAGCGTTGGAGTTGAACATATTGACCTCCATGAGTGCAAACGACGTGGAGTCAAAGTTGCAAATGCTGGCTCAATTTTCTCTGAGGATGTTGCGGATGCAGCTGTCGGTTTGTTGATTGACGTGTTAAGAAGAATTAGTGCTGCTAATCGGTTCGTTAAGGCTGGGCTTTGGCACCAGAATGGTGATTATCCACTTGGTCATAAGGTACACTGGTTGTAAATTTTGTCGTTTGTACGAAAGTTTAAATCTTTATTGGTATTCATGTTTTTGTGAATTCAGTTGGGTGGCAAGCGAGTCGGGATTGTTGGAATGGGAAGTATCGGGCTTGATGTCGCAAAGAGGCTTAACGCGTTCGGTTGCATCATTTCATACACCTCAAGAAACGAAAAACCACATGTTAAGTTCCCCTTCTGTCCCAATATTCAAGAACTTGCAGCAAAATCCGAGATTCTAGTCATCTGTTGTGCGTTAACCGACCAAACCCGTCACATGATCGACAAAAGTGTTATGCTGGCTTTAGGAAGAGATGGAATTATCGTGAACATAGCCCGTGGAGCGATCATCAATGAGAAAGATCTTGTCGAGTGTTTACTACAACAGGAAATCGCTGGTGTCGGTTTAGATGTTTTTGAAAACGAGCCTAATGTCCCTGAAGAGCTTTTAGAATTAGATAATGTTGTTATGACACCTCATCATGCAGTGATGACCGAGGAATCTTTGAGAGATCTTTATGAACTCGTGGTTAGGAATTTGGATGCTTTCTTCTCAAACAAACCATTGATGTTTGAGGTAACGCGCGTGTGAATGTATGGGTTCGGGATAATATTTTCCAGGTTTTCGGGTGCATCGCAACAGGTTTCTGGATACAATTTCTTGGTTTTCAGACTGTTTATTATCCGCTTCATCTATCAAACTATATTATTTCTTCCTCGTCTGTATACGAATATGACACAGATCAGTTATTTTTGGTTATCAACTTATTATAATGAAATACAAGTAAAAGCACATTTTTTTAGTGTTGTTTCTACCTATTTCATTTAAGGCTTGCCTCGTTACCATATAGCTCTGCTATAAATGCCGAATTATATCACGTACGTTTGATACAATATGTTAAACATGGCTTAGTGTGCAATGAGCTTTCTATATAGCTTTGGTCCAACCTACAATAGCCTAACCATCCGCTAACAAGCCCAAAAAACTACGATAACGATGAGTTAAACAAACTTAAAAGTTTCCATTCATAATAAGCTACATGGTTTAATAAAGCCAAAATGACAACATAAAACAACCCCATCACTGATCCAGACATGATATACAAGTCTACAGAATTGCCACATCCAGATAATCTCCAATCTGCAAATTCGATTTATGGTTAGAAATATATTCATACCGCTTTTATACAATATACACTAACGGTACAAGGCTGGGGTCTTTTACACGGATAAAATGCCCAAACACAAAATGTACCTCAAAGCTGAGGGTGCCAAGAGCCTTGCTGCCATCGTCAGGTCGTCTTGCATTCGGATACGATAAGGTTTTCCCAACCTTCAAGACAATATAAACAGTTGAATGTAACAACATATACTCGTTTTTGGGTTTAGTTAAACAAACAAACAAATTAATTATTCCTCGAGCATAAAAAAAATTTGGACAAAAATTGTCGATATAACAATGGAAGGTGGTACTTACCTCTTTGACGGTAAAATGACCAGTTTTAGTAGGATATACAAAAGCAAATGACAGCAAAGCATCTCTTCTTCTAGCTTCTGGTGCTACCTCCTTTACCTTGAAAGCAGATGATAAAAGAACACACCAAATTAGCATATATAATAGTATAATACAGTTCCGAGTTGAAACCACAAAATAAAAATCAAAACAAATCTCTTTGCAGCATACAATTCAGATACAAACAGAAAACTCCATTACTCTTTACGTGGTGTAATTTAAATGGATACCAGATCAGTTAGCTCACGAAGTGTAGCATCCATCCAGGTATATATTTGAACTTCATCTTTAGGCTCCTTGCCTCTGACTGCAAAGTCTGCCTGAGTGTGATGACCGCCGACCTGTTTGAAATAAAAAGCATCTTTAAATCACCATAAACAGAACTAGTAACCATTATACTTATTCCATTAGGATCCGATCATTATCTTGAATGAGTGTTTCAAACAGCATTCTTACCTTGGTAAAAACTCGAAGCAGCAATGGACAAGTCTGTAAGTCAAAGAAAACACATCAACATAAATAACTAAACGTATTGCAATTAAATGTCATAATAAGTTAATAACTCATAAGTGAAGAATGACAACTATAGCTTAAGATACAGATTTTTCACCTTTTCATCTTCTATTTTGCTCACAATCCTTATTACACCTTACCCCTCACCCAGCCCACAAAACATGATATCGTGTACTCTTCTTACATCCCACTTCACTAGGCCTGACTCAACACATGTAAGTATGCAACTCTGTTTAGCTTACTTGGCTAAAAATATCATACCAGATTACAGGGTGTTGATAAACCATTGAAACCGACTGAACCGACCAAAGAGAAGCAAGTCGGCTGGTTTGAGTTTCATAAGGTTCAGTTTTGGCGGTTTAACTGGGAATGGCCGTTTAACCCTTTTAATTTATTTTTTCATTTTTGGAATATGCATTTATGTATATGTATTATCCAAAATACAGCTATAAATAAGGTTTACATATGATTTTACCTAAATGTACAAGCAAAAAAAACCTATTGTACAACACTTTGATGCATAAAAACACCCAAAGTACACAAGGCGCACGCCTCAGACCCAAAAAACCCAAAAACTGTGGTTTTCTTGTACGGTGTGGAAAAGGCGCGCCTCGGGTGACATAAGTAGCTGCGCGCTTTTTAAAACCCAGCTTAAAAATACAAATCCAACTTCTATCCCCAACCACCACAACAAACACCTACTTAAACACATCTCAAGAAACATGTAAACTACCACCAAAAACTATCTACTTGTCATTGTGCTCTATTTAAAATAGGGAAATTGGCCTGTAATAATCCCTAGTAGACATCATTGGTCATTGCCGGTCTCACTTTTGAATATTCCCCCTACCAGTCCAACCTTTCACCTATTTTTCCTCCACCGGTCCCCCGTTAAAATAAACTTAACGGAGGTAAGTTTTTTTTTTCCTAATTACAAACAGATGTTTTAGGGCTTTTGATCAGAATGACGATACGAGTCGATTGATGTAAAACGTACCTTGAAACGGTGCTCCAAATGACTTGATTTTTGTTAATTGGAAGTTTAAACACCCGAATTGAAGCACTGCTTTCATCGTTTGGAGCACCATTTCGAGGTAAGTTTTACATAAATCGACTAGTATCGTCGTTCTGATCAAAAGCCCTAAAACATCTGTTTGTAATTCGGAAAAAAACTTAACTCCTTTAAGTTTATTTTAATAGGGAACCGGTGGAGGAAAAATAAGCGAAAGGTTGGACTGACGGAGGGAGTAATCAAAAGACGAATGGCCAATGACGTCTACTAATACGACAATAAAAATTCCACTATGTAAAAACCAGAAATTCAATTTATCCTAATTAATAATCTTAAGCAATAACTTTCATACCACATAATTTACAAACCCTAAAGAAACTTAAAAATTCAAGCAGCGAGTGAGTATTTATCACCAATTCAACAACCTCAAACACATCGAAACATGTTATGTAAGATACAAAATGACGGTGTGAAGATAGATACAGGTGATAAAGAATCAAAACCTAACCTTTTCGCGATCGACCGGTTCGAACCGGGGACCGGGTTTATTGTGAACCGGAGGACCTCTTGCTGACGGAGGAAGAGGTCTTCCACCTCCTCTTCTTTGACCTTCTACACCTCCTCGTGCTGCCATTGATGAACACTTTACTACACCTCTGCAACTCTCTCTCTCTCTCTATCTACCTCTCTCTCTCTCTCTCTATAGAAAATGAAGACCTAACCACTTAACCTTTGGGTTTTTATACATGGGCCAAAAGTATAGTTTTTGTTTTTTCAAATTCTTACATGTGGCCCAATGAGAAATAATAAGCCCAGGGGTTCAAGAATAACAACGACAATTTTACGAATAAGAAATACCATAAACATAACACATTTCAATATTAATTAATTGCTAATACAAAGATTACAAAACTTACAATCAATGCTTAAGGATGCTAAAACATACAACCCTACCAATTTCTTTCTATACTATTATACTATCCGTCTATCCGTAATGCATGTGTGTGACACGATCGACTTGTCTCTCTTGGATCATCCTTTGGTCCTCCAATTGGTCTAGTCACTCGGTCTCGTGTTGGACCTTAGCATTCCTTATTCTTCCAACAACCATTGTGGGTTGGTTTTTGTTCAGCCTTATGGTTCCACAAACCTGGTTTTTGTTCAAGCTCTTTGTGGCCCTTTTGGCCCCACGAACCTGAACCCAAACTGGGTGTGGTGTCGTTTCGTTTCGTATCGTATCGTATTGTATCTTCTCCCCATCCAGGTTCATCCCCTTTGATCACATTTTGGCCCCACGAACCTGATCACGACTCCTTGGCTTCACTTTGACTTTTTTATTCAAGCCATACGGGTGGTGATGTCCTTTAAACACCATATGAACCTAAGAGCATCCCCAATAAGGGGTATTTTTTCTCATTTTTGAGGGTGCCTAGTTGGCACATGCCCAACCAATCATCTTCTTTCTCTCACTTGCCCCTCTCACAAACTCATTTCTTCTCTCTCTCCTCTCATCTCTCCTCTCTACACTCACATAACTCACACCCATCCATTTTTTCTCATTTTTCCTCACAAACATCTTCACACCCTCTCTCCTCCACCTCACACCCTCTCTCCTCCACATCACTTTCTCTCTCCCTAAAAACACCTACATATTCTCTTATTGTGGATACTCTAATTAACTGAAAGTGTGGTAATTTCATTTGAACTCTTTGCAACTCATCCAAACCGAAGTATAAAGAGACAATACAAACATATCAGAATACACATTCAAAGCGTCTAAGAGTTGACCAATTGGTCATTGTCTATACATATGCACACACAAAACGTCACTCTAACATATAACATACACGGTTTAACAATAGATCTGTTGGTGCATATGTCTGTTGACTTCGTCTTATATCGAGTCTTGGTTTCGTTGCAGATCTAAACAAGAATGATGTCATCATTCTTGATGATGACATCATACAAGTGACATCAATATGACATCATGAAAAAGCAACATCACATGAAATAAGATTCATACACACGAAACAGAATTTAAGATGCACACGAAATAGGAGTTTATAATTGTTTATTGTAATTTCATGTGAAAGGATCCTGTGTAATTTCGCACGGAATTACATTGTGTAATTCCGTTTCAGTTGTGATGTCATGTTTCAAGCGGAATTAGGTAGAAGATATATGTGTGTGTGGCTTCTCATTTCATACGGAATTAGCTAGTGTGTCACGAAGTGCTGCTGAAATTCCACCGTGTAATCAAGTTTATTTTGAATGAGAAGCTTGTTTTAAAGTGAAATACTCTGTTTCTACTCATTTCTTGTCACACCCCGATATTTTCACATTTCACCGGTGGGCCCGGTAGGGGAGTATCGTGACGTAGTTGATATCATCATGGTCAAACAACACAATATTTAAATGCACAGCGGAAGCAAAAGATAGATTCATTTCAACCAAATAATATTGTAATATTAAGTATCACAAATAGTTGAAAATAATCCACAGGTGGATCAAAATAAAAAGGAAACATTGTTCAACAGTTTATGTCATCCAAGCTTGCGAGACTTATTGTGGATGCTAGGAGAAAGCCAGCCTATTACGAGTAGTACATGCACTTAACCTTTTTGAGAAAATACGTCAGTTTACACTGGTAAATACAATCAACCGACTCATTTTGAAAAGTTTAATAAAAATTGATTTGAATGCACGTGGCACAAACTTTTTATAACTTGGGATAATTATTTGAATATAATCTTGTAAAAGAATTACATGTTCCTTATGCGTTTAGTAGCCCGATCCGTAGACCGGGTTAAAGATTAATAGGCACACCACATAATTTATTTATGCACTGACGGGTGTACGCCTACACCTCGTGCTCAGGTCGTGGCCATCTCGTAAGATGATGCCAAGGATATCCGGGACATGGTCATTAACCCCCCAAAGGCTTTAAGCAAACAAAACATTTCCAAACGGGACATCTCAATGAATTAACCTCTATTCGATTAAAGATTCAATGCCCGACCAAGCGGTATTTTATATACCATACCCCAAGCCCGTATAGGGAAAATATGTTAAAAGTATTTACCTTTGCAAGTAATATTCACAACAAGCAAGTGCACGTAGCTTTTACTGGGTCTCCTATTCTGGAACGAAGGTTTATAATAACCTATTAGAATCCTAACGGGTCTTTAAATAAGCCTAAACTTAGACCGGTTAGTTTTAAAGGAAGATACGGTTCGAACGCGTGATTCAGCGAAGACCGGAATAGAAGGTGATTTAGACCCGACAAGTTTGAATACTTGTATAATATGGGTAAACTAAACACATTCTGGATTTTGAGATAAATATGATAAGGTTCGACCCGTTTCGGCTAATTTATGCAAACTAGTTACACAAACCGAACGCGAATAACGCGTAACGGGTAACCGAATGAGTCATATACAGGTTTCCTAAGTTAATATGCCTTAAATATGTTGTGATATCAGTAGGATACCTTCCATCATGCCCAAAACGAGTTTAATCTCAAATTAAGCCCCGTAGGGGTATTTTGGTCGTTTTAAAGATTATAAAAGAGATTAAACATAATTCTGAGACTCGGGTCTGAGATAATCAGTAGAATAACTTATTTTAATAGGTTATAGTAGTTGTTGATAAGTCTTATATGACAAAATGGTTTTAAACCTATACTATGTGTTTAATACGCGTAAAAAGCCGTTTTAAGCGATTTCCGGGTTTAACAGGAAATCTGAGTTTTCTGATCAGGTTATAAAGTTCAAAATACTTCATTTATCATATAAAATAAGTGGCCAAATATTTGGTATCAATTTGTTATGTAAAACTCATTTTATGAACGAAAATGGTATAATCGGTATTTACCGAATTAAGGCCATAACCTTAGGTTATGATCAGGTTAAAAATAATTAAAAATCTTCAAAATCCCAAAATATTATATTATATCAGTGGGTAAAAGGTTTGGTGTCAAAAATTTGGTTTAGATAGACTTTATGCTAATTACGCCGTTTAATTCATAAAAAGCGTTCTAATTACGCTATTAAGCATAACTCCAAATCTAGACCTCCAACTGATGTGAAACTTTAGGGACATGTTTATAAATCAGTAAAAAAGATTATTGTCCTCTTACATTTCCAAAATTCTCGTTTTAAGGTCAAATGGGCATATTGGTCAACATTAGGCATTTAACGGAAACATCGGACAATCAACGAGTCAAGTAGTATAAACGCAGAGGGTTATACTATCATACAAGCTGGTCCTAACGGAGCTCTAAGGCATTTACAAACCCACCTAAATCGTGTCAGAACTGACTTCAAGGCAAAAGTCAACGTTTTACGACTTTCGGCTCCGAACCGAGCTTAAACAGAAAATTGTCGGGTCGGACATATTTAGACATGTTCTTGTATTGATTACCAAGTTATATGAGTGATAAAATAGGTTACACGTCTTCTACATTGCTAATTAGGTGTTAATTCGAAAATTAATATTATGTTGACTTTTTATAAACAATTTTGACCCGACAAATGATCTAGTTAGGACGGGAATCAGAGGGTGCCCTTTTAAGGGTTTATTGCCCACATAATTACCAACTTATAACTATCTTTACTTTGACTAATCGCTGGACCATTAGTGATTAATCGTTAAGTCAAACCTTAATGACGACGGTTTGACTTTTAAGCTATATACTAAGTAAAACACGATTAAGGATGGTTAAGGAAGCTTACCAAGGTCTAATGCGCGACTAATGATGCTTAGTGAGTGGCCTTGAGCTCCAGGAATGATCAAAAGTTGATTGAGAATGAATGATCAAAAATTGCACATTGTGGGTCTTTATATAGTGATTATGATTGCTCAAGATTGTGCCAAACAACTCTAGGAGGGATCCTTGATCAACAACAAGTGTCCCTAAGCCTAAAAACATGCTAGTGCAGCCCATGGTATTGGAAACAAGTGTTTTATGTCGGTTAAACGGGCTTAACAGCCACCTGTCAGCATTTTCTGTATCTGGGCATGCCAGGCGGCCCGCGTAAGGTCCTGCCTGGGCTTACGCGGCCCATGTGAGGCCTGGGATCAGGTTAAACAAGTTTCAATTATTTACATTTTGGCCCCCGGTCCTTTTAAAAGTTGTTTTAACTTATTGTTTTGAACTTTGAGCCATCTAAAATGATTTATAAGGACTTCAAGACTTGTACCAACTTTGTTAAGTCCTTGGTTAACTTTTGATTACCCGAAAAGTCATAAATTTCATCGTTGACGCTTTTAACCCCTTGTATACGAATTTTATCATAACTTTCCCATACGATAACGAAAGTTGGTGAAATTTTTATCATGCATTCTAGTGAACATAATTTATCGTTACAAAGCTTCGGGTTTGCTAAAAGATCACTCAGAGGTATACTTTAAACATGTTGACACATTTAGCCCCTGTAGTTTGTAATCTCTCACTTTCTTTCACAATTAGCTTCGTATGATCCATGGTTTATTCGTTTAAGGGTATAAACATCATGTAGGGTTATTGTAAAGTATATTTATCCAATGTTGACATTTTGAACCCTTATATACACATACTTTCTTTGTTTGTCAACTTTAGTCCCTCTAGAGTATTCTTTCACACCTTCGAAGCTTATGACACGTGTCAATACATTATTGGACATGAATTTTCGAGGTGTTACATCCTCACCCCCTTAAAATAAATATCGACCTCGATATTTACTGGAACAAATGAGGGTACTTTTCTTTCATTGTGGACTCTACCTCCCACGTGTACTCGGGACCTCTACGGGCATCCCATTTCACTTTTACGATCAGTACATGCTTCCTTCGAAGCTTCTTAATATGTCGATCCTCGATCGACACAGGTTGTTCAACAAACTTCAAGCTCTCATCTATGTGCACATCTGTATGTGGTATGACTAGTGACTTATCAGCTAGACATTTCTTCAGATTGCAGATGTGGAATACGTTATGAATACCACTGAGCTCTTCAGGTAAGTTTAGCTTATAAGCAACTGATCCGACACATTCGATGATCTCGAATGGTCCTATGTACCTCAGGCTTAACTTGCCTTTCTTACAAAATTGCATTACTCCCTTCCAGGGTGATACTTTAAGCAACACTTTGTCACCTACCTCGAATTTCCGAGGTTTACGCTTTAAGTCTGCGTAGCTTTTCTGCCTATCTCTGGCAGCTTTCAAGCGATCACGAATCTGGACAATCTTGTCCGTCATTTCAAAGACTATTTCAGGTCCTGTCAGTTGGACATCTCCAACTTCTGCCCAACAAACGGGCGTTCTGCACTTTCTACCATACAAGGCCTCGAAAGGCGCAACCTTAATGCTGGTATGGTAGCTATTGTTATAGGAGAATTCGATTAGTGGTAGGTGGTTATCCCAACTACCACCTAAGTCAATCACACATGCACGAAGCATGTCTTCCAAAGTTTGGATGGTACGTGTCACACCCTGGCTTTGCGGAAGCGTGGTTAATTTGGTGTGACTTCTTAATACCATAGCTTAATCATAACAAAGCTATATGAAATAAAAACATGCAAGATCATCCATTAAGTTTTGAAAACCAAATACAGTACCATTGTTTTAACGGGAACATACCCTAACAACCATAACCTTGTTCAACAGACATTACAAACTTAAAACATAACATAAACATGGTTTAAGGATTGTGTCTTGTCCAGGAAAGAGACACATCCCCTAAACCCCGGATGACCTCGGAAACTAGTGCAGCGGAAAACATGCCATACCGTGCCAGATCTCGTTAATTTCCTGAAATACATGTAAGTTGAAAAATCAACAATAATGTTGAGCGAGTTCATGTGTAAGTGAGTAAGTAAACCGTTGTGAGTATAAACATAGTCGTGGTATGTAGCAAATAAGGGGACTTGTGATCACCAATGGTTTGCAAGGCCACTGATATATGTGAAGTGCAAATAGGGAGACTCAAACCTAGCAGATTTCGCCACGGCATTAGTATGTGGACAAAGTCACCCCAAGGTCCGTTTCTAGTTTGGCCTGGGGCTGGGCTCGCTACACCCAGATAGATCTACCGCTCCTGTCCCTCGGTCCCGACATGAGGACTAATGGCCTCATATTGCTCCTACCCACTCACATGATCTGAGTAATAAACCTCCTTACGCTAACCATACCGTGTATAAAGTACTCGTAATCATAGTAACATGTATTTCACCCCCGCAGTTAAGAAACCTGAAAACAGTTAGAGAAAAGGGGGACATGAACTCACAGTGAAGCGTCTCTACCAAGTATCTCCAAATCAGAAAGCTGTGCGACGACCTACAAGTGCTAATTCTATTAGACGGACGGCCGTGCCTTAGCTTTATAGTTTAAGTTTTTGGGAAATAGTTAGACAACTATTTCGTGTTTACATTTTGTATATACTTGGTAGTTAATCTCATTCCCAAGGATGGGGGATTCAATACATGTGCGTTCATAAATATTTCCGTAAGTGCGTAAGTTACGTTTAACAATCGAGTGGTAATATAATTACCGGTGTAACTTATATATATTTATGGTGAAAGCGTTCGTATTATTTTGGATTCGTTAACGTTCGTAAATATTATTTTTACTCTAAAAATAATATTTTGTATTTTCACAAAGTAAACATAAACAGCGTGTGAAAATATATATTTACCACGTTAAGTTTTGTGAAAATCCCACCTCCGAATATTTAGTAAATAAAGTCATGGCGAAATTTATATTGCGAAAACATGTCAAAAATGATTCTAACACTTGTAGTGTAAGTAGTTCTAAGTGTTAGGTTTTTAGAAAAAATTCGCCAGAGTTTCCTCTGTAACTGGAGGTGGCCACGCTTTCAAGCGTATCATTTTATTTAACAAATCAAATCAACCAATGTTCTCAACATTATCAAACAACTCTTCAACATTTTAACTAGTCAAAGATAGACATAATCGCAAAAATATACAAACTTGTGGTTTGTCTAAAAATACGTAGTAAATCTCTTTACTTTTAATGGATCTTTTGTGTAAATAATCCGATTTTGTAAAAACCTCGTTTTTAGAGAAAATCCATCTTTACAACTTCTAGTAACATTTGACAAAACTAGTTCTTTGTCGGATCTTTTCACTTCACAAGTGTTTTCACACTTGTGGTTTATAAAAATCATGCTTGTTAGTGTAAGGTCCATCTTTTAAAATACATGATTTTCTTGATACGTGGTTCTTTGAAAATACCGGTTGTAGATACGTAGATCTACTAGTTTTAAACACTATTGTACAAGTCAAAACACTTTTACACAAGTTCATGTTTCATGTGTGGTAGAGTTTCACCTCTTAACCCTCGTATCATTCAAAACAAGCTTATGTTAAGATCCATGATCTTACCAAACCGGGTTAAATGATGATCCGAGCTACCACATCGTAGATCGGGCCTAAATAACCATACATTTCAAATACTACAACATTTACACAACATATATGCTATTAACCACCATTTTTAGTGTTTTAAGTAAACTTTTGTTCAACATTTAGCATTTTAACGAGATTTATCCGATAAAAATCCTTTTAACCACTTTAGTATAGTTCAGAAACGAGTTTTAAACATTATACCTCTAGCTCAAGGCTAGGGAAGGATCTTGGCGAGAATGGCGTGGATAAAAGCAAAGTAGAGAGGTCCTTCGCGTTCCGTTTGCTACAAACCTCCTAATACGTGACCCTTGATGTTTGTATATGCTTGGAATGATGATGATCAAACTCGAAAATGGATGTAGGGGAGGGGGTGTTCGGCCGAGAGTGTAAGGGAGAGGGAGAGAGAAGTGTGGAGTGTTGAGTTTAGTGATGATGATTATGTGTGTAATTACTAGAACTTATAGGCAAATCTTAAACATGTTTAACCATTGGAAATTATGTCCCCTTGATATTAAGCATCCAAGATTAAACAAATCCATGAGGTACAAGTGTGCCCCCCTCTAGTTGGGGCCGGTTAGGAATGGGGGGGGGGTCTTGGTTCGATTTCAACTAGATTATTAGGATAAAGGTTAGGTTAAGTAGGTTAGTTAAGTGTTTAACCTAGTTAGTTATGTTTAGTGATGTACAATGGGTGTTAGGGTATACGGGGACCCTAACTGGCTCAGAAAAAGATAGATAGTGAAAATAACAATATTTTCATATTTCGGGTATAGTCCGGTTGTTCGGTTGGATAGTAATCCGTTAAAGCGTTAACAAGGCTTAAAGTGTCGTTATTAACATTTTTAGTGACACAACTTATTCCTGACACTTTGGAAAGTGTCTAGTGTTATTTTTCTCATATTTTGGCACTTTATTAGTTAGCTCAAAGCTGAATTATTTATTAAAGTGCTGTGTTTTGTACTTAAAGTACGTTTTAGGCACATCCAGTCACTGTGACTTATCCCTAGAGACGCAGTTCCACAAACCTTGTATCCCTACACTCACTGCTAGTGTAGCAAAATATCTCAGGCTCTTATAGGCCTTGGAGGCAGTGTTTGCCTGATGCTGGCTTTATCAACATGTTCAATAGGTTATCCGTGTATTGTGCTACTGTGCTCCTTGTGCACCATGTTTGTCACTAAGGTGCCGTATGTAAATAATGTAGTGACGATAAGTAAAGTATGATGCAAGCAAGTACATGTATCAGATATCAAGTAGCAGTTCAACAGCTAGTTCAAACAAGCACAGTAATTAAGCAGTAATTAATCATTAATTAAGTCGTACGGATACCTGGTTTAGTGCGGGTTGTCACAGTACGCTCACTCTACCCGTCCGTCTGAGGATGGTAAGCCGTACTGAAATTTAAGCGCGTGCCCAAAGATTGTTGGAAACTTTTTCAAAAATATGATGTGTATCTAGTATCTCTGTCAGAGATAATAGACACTGGTACGCCATGCAAAGATACAATCTTATCTACGTACAATTGGGCTAACATGTCGGAGCTATAAGTCTCCTTAATGGGTAGGAAATGTGCTGACTTAGTCAGTCTATCTACTATCACCCATATAGTATCATTTCCATTCTTTGTCTTAGGTAACTTGGTGATAAAATCCATAGTTACCATTTCCCATTTCCAAGTGGGAAGTTCAGGCTGTTGTAGCAAACCTGACGGCTTCTGATGTTCAGCTTTGACTTGCGCACACGTCAAGCATTTAGCTACATAGGTGGCTACAGATTACTTCAAACCTATCCACCAGTAATTTGCCTTTAGATCCTGGTACATCTTATCAGCTCCAGGGTGAACGAAATATTTAGAACTATGGGCTTCCTGGAGGATAACATCCCGAAGTCCTCCATAAACTGGAACCCATATTCACCCATTTAACCTTAGGATTCCATCCTTGCCATAGGATAACTGTTCTTCAGTTACTCCTAGCTTTTCATCAGGATAGTTAGCTTCCAATACAGCTTCCTTCTACGCAGCTAACAACCTTTCATTCAGACTATTCTTTATCTCAATGCTCTTGGCATTGATCCTTATGGGTTTAACTCTTTCCTTTCTGCTCAAGGCATCAGCGACTACATTCGCCTTGCCTGGATAGTATCGGATTTCACAATCATAATCATTCAACGTCTCCATCCATCGGCGCTGCCTCATGTTCAAATCCTTTTGGTTAAACATGTCATGGAGGCTCTTGTGATCAGAATAGATCACACACTTGATTCCATACAAATAATGCCTCCACAGTTTTAGTGCAAATACCACGGCACCCAACTCCAAGTCATGGGTGGTGTAGTTCTTCTCGTGCATCTTTAACTGTCGAGAAGCGTAGGCAATAACCTTGCCTTTCTGCATAAGCACACACCCCATGCCAGTGTGCGATGCGTCGCAGCAAACCATGAATTCCTCGATACCTTCAGGCAATGTCAAAACTGGAGCATTGCTCAACTTTTGTTTGAGGATATCAAAGGATTCTTGCTACTTAGGGCCCAATCGAACTTTACATTCTTATGAGTTAATGAAGTTAGGGGTGCAGCAATTCTTGAAAAATTTTCGATGAAACGTCTGTAATATCCTGCCAATCCCAAAAAGCTGCGAATTTCTGTGGGCGTCTTCGGCTCTTGCCAATTCATGACAGCTTCAACCTTAGCGGGATCTACCTGGATTCCGCGTTCACTAACCACATGTCCAAGAAACTGGACTTCCCGAAGCCAAAATTCACACTTAGAGAATTTGGCGTAGAGCTTTTCTCGTTGAAGCAGTTTCAGAATGCAGTGGAGGTGCTTCTCGTGGTCAGCTTGATTCTTCGAGTAAATAAGAATGTCATCGATGAAGACGATGACAAATTTATCCATGTAGGGCTTGCAGACGCGGTTCATGAGATCCATGAATGCGGCTGGTGCATTAGTGAGTCCAAAAGGCATCACTAAGAACTCGTAGTGACCATAACGAGTCCTAAATGCAGTCTTATGTACATCTTCATCCTTGACCTTCAGTTGATGATATCCTGACCTTAAGTCAATCTTGGAAAAGTAACTTGCTCCTTGAAGCTGATCAAACAAGTCGTCGATCCTGGGCAATGGATACCGATTCTTAACAATAACTTTGTTAAGTTCTCGATAATCGATGCATAGACGCATCGATCCATCCTTCTTCTTGACAAATAAGATTGGTGCTCCCCATGGAGACGAACTAGGTCTAATAAAACTTTTGGCTAGCAATTCGTCTAGTTGTGTTCTCAATTCCTTCATCTCTGTTGGTGCCAACCTATAAGGCGCCCTTGCTACTGGTGCTGCTCCAGGGATGATGTCAATTCTGAATTCTACTTGTCTATCTTGTGGTAAACCAGGTAGCTCTTCAGGAAAAACTTCAGGGTATTCAGAAATGACGGGGATATCCTCAATCTTGGGCTTCGGCTCATCAAAAGTCACTTGCGCCATGTAGATGACACAACCCTTCTTCAGACACCTAGAGGCCTTGAGCATAGACACTTGCTCAGGCAGTCCATACTGGGTATCTCCCTGAATGGTAAGTGATTCACCGGACGGAGTCTTGATCACCACTTGCTTCTTATTGCAGACAATCTGGGCCTGGTTATGAGATAACCAGTCCATGCCTAAAACTATGTCGAAACCGGCTAACTTCAAAGGAAGTAAGGATAATGGAAAAGAGTGGTTCCTAATGGATATGAAACATCCATCTAACACATTTGAGGCGGTTGCTATGGTACCGTCTGCTAATTCCACTTCATGTTTCACACTTAGGGTTTTAACAGGTAAATTCAGTAACTTACAAAACTTACTATCTACAAATGATTTATCAGCTCCTGAATCGAATAGCACTCTTGCGTAAACATCATTTACAAGAAAGGTACCTGTTATCACGTTATCATCCTGCACTGCTTCCTTAGCATCCATTCTGAAGACCCTAGCGTTGGTCTTTTTACCTTCTTCTGGTTTCTTGGCATATTTTGGGCAGTTCGACTTAATGTGCCCTTTCTCGTTGCAGCTATAGCACGTAGCATCCTTAATTTTCTTACAGTCTAAGGTCTTGTGCTCAGAAGACTTGCAAATCCCACATGCCCTTGGCTGTGACTGGGATTTCGATTCATATATGCATTTCCCGAAGTGCTGTCTCTTTTAGATTTTACATTTGGGCTTATCTCCAGATTGTTGCCCATCCTTCTTAGATCCAGGCCCCTTCTTGTGGTCATTGTATCCCTTGTGTTTCTTGTCTGACCGTCGTGAATTGTCATCTTCACGCTTCCTTTTCTCGGCATCCGTGTTCCTCAGCGATCTCTGCCTGATCGTGTCCAGTGTGAGGGACAAGGATATATCAGCTGCAGACCTGAATGTAGCTGGCCGAGAGGCTTTTACACTTGCCTTAATCTCTGGGGCTAAACCCCCAATGAAACGAGCTATTCTTTTGGGTTCTGGGGTCACAAGATAAGGAACCAACCTTGACATTGTATTAAAGCTCGTAAGGTAAGCTTGGCAATCCAGATTTTTCATCACCAATGACAGAAAATCCGACTCAATCTTTTCAACCTCATGCTGAGGATAGTAGTTTTCCTTGATGAGGGTAACAAATTGTTCCCATGTCATATTGTACAGTGGAATCTTCCCAGTAGCTTGAATCAACGATCTCCACCAGGCCAAGGCCTCACCTTTGAATGATTGAGATACAAACTTTACCACATCTTTATCAGCGCACCCGCTGATATAAACCACAGTGTCCATTTCGTCTAACCACGTCATGCAGTCGACAGCTCCTTTTTCCCCAGTAAAGTCTCTTGGTTTGCATGAAACAAAATATTTATATGTGCAGGACTTACCACGCGGTTCCTGCTTAAGCTCGATCTTCTTTGATGTGACACTTTGCTGATTCGAGGACTGACGATCGTCATCGTCTTTCTTTGGCTCTTCCTTCTTAGGAGGTGGCTTGCTGTGAGCCTCAGAATGAGTCCTAGGCTTGGAATGCGGTGCGGATAGGGTCCTACTTCGAGTCCCGCTATATTCATTATACTGCTGCCCTAAAGCCTTTGTAACAGCATTGTCTATTAATGCTTGCAGTTCTGCACCCGCTATGTTAATTCGGGTATTATCATGATCCTCCCTTGGGTGACTGTTGATCTCATCAGAGTTAGCCATGTAGTTTGAACTGTTACATAAGATATTGACATTAATTTATTTGGGAGTTTATTATGGAATTGCCCTTTAGGGCAATTCATTAACCATGGTAAACATAGACCATATTTGGTTAATTTGTTACTCACATTTATTTAGGATTTTACTATAACCTATCCTAATTATAAAACAATAACAGTATTATTAGTGGCACAAAAGGCCTAGTCACATGGACATTTTTAAATCATAAGCCATGATTTTAGAGAATCAAGGCATTAAGGTTTGAACATAGTTCTCTACCTTTTTCTGACAGGGAGTCGTAGACTACTACTGTCTTTTGTCTTGTATGACAATGAGTATGGCCCGTAGGCACTACATTACCAATGGATGGTCAACATATGATCATCTTAATTGATGATTTAAACCCATGATTTATAGATCATTAAGTTAGGTTAGGAATCTTTTGAAGAATCCGGTTATAAGTATGACGTGTGTGATTTTAACAAATCACGTCTGCCACGAGTGTTAACATGTTTTCAGATGTTAACAGGGATTTGAATCTTTTTAAACAGGTCTTACCATCTTGGCCAAGTCTTATAATGACATGCAGGCTAGGTTATACCTTTAAGATTCTTATTTTATATTTAATAGGCAGATTATTTTTAAAAGGAATTATTTTGATTTATTTATTTCATGTATAATATATTTATGCATATAATGACAAAAATGAAATTTATAAACTTAACATTCCATTAAATATTAAAAGGATTACACATTGCCCTAAACGGGACTTTTAACAGAAACAACTTACCCACGCAGGGGCTAAACCGATAATACAAGTCTACGCAGGGACCAATTACTAAAATAGATGTCCTCGCAGGGACTAAAAAGACAAGTCCACGTAGGGACTAAATACATAGATAAATGTCCACACAGGGACATGATTGAAATAAGGAAATACAACAATACACATAGGGATTTAATGACCCTCTTCTTCTTTCCTTTCAACAAGCTTGCTAGGCCCTTGAGGAATCCCCGGTTATTCCTACGTTCTTCCTGAAAGTCTCGTTCCACCCTGCTTAGTCTTTGGAGGATTTCCTCCTGTTTTGGTGGGGAAAACCGTGGTGGCTGCGGCTGATGCTGAAACGAAGGTCGAGCAGGTATTTGATACCCATGAGTTGGGTATCCCACTCCCCAAGGGGCTCCATATGGTCCTTCAGGATGAAGGGCGTTGTAGTTTGCCGCTACAAGGTACGGGTCGGCTTCAGCATAGTTATAATGAGTGTGAGCCGGCTGCTCAAACGGATTATACGCCGTTGAACCGGCGTATGTAGGGATTGGGTTACCAAAACCCATTGGTGGCGGTGGTGGTGCAACTGGTGCAGAATTCACCTCTGAAACTGGGTTTGAAGGCACAACCATTTGTGGGTCTTCATTCAGTGGCGGATAGTGACTGCCACTGGAGTGATGGGGGGGTGCTAGAGTGAAAACCCCCTCCTCGCGCGGATATTCGTGCGCCTGTTCTCCTACGCCTTGGTGGTTCTGGAGGTGCTTGATGAACTGGCGGCGGTGGTGGCGGTGGCGTGACTGCAACGAAACGCGAATCCTCGGAGGGATCATGCTGCTGCTGCTGCTGTGGGTTATGAGAGGGTGTAAAATACCACTCCCACTGGTTGAACCTCGCTTGGTAACTGCCTGGACCACGGTAGGGTGATCCGTGGAAGGATGATCCATCAGAGATATCGATGGGATGGTTGGGGGTCCCGGTTGCAGGCTCGACGGGATCCGTGTCCTCGTCCATGTCCATTGCTTGGTCTCCCGAGAAATGGTCTTCAGGTCCTAGTGGGTTAAAACCCACTGGTTCTTCAATATAGTTTGCCGGGTTGAACCGGCCCTGAAAGACAGGAGTGGGGTCACCAAAGGAACGGTGCGAAACGGATCGCTGCAATGGTAAGAAGGAGTAGCGTGAGTCATCGGGATCTTTTTCTGAATGCGGCCCAAAGGAATGACGATAGGGAGGTGTTGAGCTATACGAAGTAGATCGCCTAGCGGGCTCCGTATAGGTCCTCCAGGCTCCTTGCGCATCGGCACTCATTGTAGTAGAAGGAGTTCGCCGGTGTGAAGGCCCGGCTTCGTGATCGTTGGGGGCGTTGATCGGCCCCTTACCTCGTCCTCCTCTCCGGAATCTCGGTGGCATTTCCTGTCAAAACAAATGAAAGATACAACAAGAAATATAAAGGACAAGGTTAAGATTAAAAATAATTTGGATTTGTCCTAAGTTCTTTGTCTAGACTCGAAAATTTAGGAATGTGCAATTGTGTCATTGAGAGTAAACACAAAAGGCTAGTGTTTAATTCACTCAATGTTGGCTCTGATACCAACCTGTCACACCCCGATATTTCCACATTTCACCGGTGGGCCAGGTAGGGGAGTATCGTGACGTAGTTGATATCATCATGGTCAAACAACACAATATTTAAATGCACAACGGAAGCAAAAGATAGATTCATTTCAACCAAATAATATTGTAATATTAAGTATCACAAATAGTTGAATAATAATCCACAGGTGGATCAAAATAAAAAGGAAACATTGTTCAACAGTTTATGTCATCCAAGCTTGCGAGACTTATTGTGGATGCTAGGAGAAAGCCAGCCTATTACGAGTAGTACCTGCACTTAACCTTTTTGAGAAAATACGTCAGTTTACACTGGTAAATACAATCAACCGACTCATTTTGAAAAGTTTAATAAAAATTGATTTGAATGCACGTGGCACAAACTTTTTATAAATTGGGATAATTATTTGAATATAATCTTGTAAAAGAATTACATGTTCCTTATGCGTTCAGTAGCCCGATCCGTAGACCGGGTTAAAGATTAATAGATACACCACATAATTTATTTATGCACTGACGGGTGTACGCCTACACCCCGTGCTTAGGTCATGGCCATCTCGTAAGATGGTGCCAAGGATATCCGGGACATGGTCATTAACCCCCCAAAGGCTTTAAGCAAACAAAAAATTTCCAAACGGGACATCTCAATGAATTAACCTCTATTCGATTAAAGATTCAATGCCCGACCAAGCGGTATTTTATATACCATACCCCAAGCCCGTATAGGGAAAATAAGTTAAAAGTATTTACCTTTGCAAGTAATATTCACAACAAGCAAGTGCACGTAGCTTTTACCGGGTCTCCTATTCTGGAACGAAGGTTTATAATAACCTATTAGAATCCTAACGGGTCTTTAAATAAGCCTAAACTTAGACCGGTTAGTTTTAAAGGAAGATACGGTTTGAACGCGTGATTCAGCGAAGACCGGAATAGAATGTGATTTAGACCCGACTTGTTTGAAGACTTGTATAATATGGGTAAACTAAACACATTCTGGATTTTGAGATAAATATGATAAGGTTCGACCCGTTTCGGCTAATTTATGCCCACATAATTACCAACTTATAACTATCTTTACTTTGACTAATCGCTGGACCATTAGTGATTAATCGTTAAGTCAAACCTTAATCATGACGGTTTGACTTTTAAGCTATATACTAAGTAAAACACGATTAAGGATGGTTAAGGAAGCTTACCAAGGTCTAATGCACGACTAATAATGCTTAGTGAGTGGCCTTGAGCTCCAGGAATGATCAGAAGTTGATTGAGAATGAATGATCAAAAATTGCACATTGTGGGTCTTTATATAGTGATTATGATTGCTCAAGATTGTGCCAAACAACTCTAGGAGGGATCCTTGATCAACAACAAGTGTCCTTAAGCCTAAAAACATGCAAGTGCAGCCCATGGTATTGGAAACAAGTGTTTTATGTCGGTTAAACGGGCTTAACAGCCACCTGTCAGCATTTTCTGTATCTGGGCGTGCCAGGCGGCCCGCGTAAGGTCCTGCCTGGGCTTACGCGGCCCGTGTGAGGCCTGGGATCAGGTTAAACAAGTTTCAATTATTTGCATTTTGGCCCCCGGTCCTTTTAAAAGTTGTATTAACTTATTGTTTTGCACTTTGAGCCATCTAAAATGATTTATAAGGACTTCAAGACTTGTACCAACTTTGTTAAGTCCTTGGTTAACTTTTGATTACCCGAAAAGTCATAAATTTCATCGTTGACGCTTTTAACCCCTTGTATACGAATTTTATCATAACTTTCTCATACGATAACGAAACTTGGTGAAATTTTTATCATGCATTCTAGTGAACATAATTTATCGTTACAAAGCTTAGGGTTTGCTAAAAGATCACTCACAGGTATACTTTAAACATGTTGACACATTTAGCCCCTGTAGTTTGTAATCTCTCATTTTCTTTCACAATTAGTTTCGTATGATCCATGATTTATTCGTTTATGGGTATAAACATCATGTAGGGTTATTGTAAAGTATATTTATCCAATGTTGACATTTTGAACCCTTATATACACATACTTTCTTTGTTTGTCAACTTTAGTCTCTCTAGAGTATTCTTTCACACCTTCGAAGCTTATGACACGTGTCAATACATTATTGGACTTGAATTTTCGAGGTGTTACATTTCTTCACTGATTCTAGACTGTTTGTTTGTTTCCGCCTCTCAAACAGTTGTGTATTGCCTCTGATTGACTCATTTGGTCGGTAAAACGATCCTACAAGTGGTATGATTATTGGAAATTGTTTTTGTGATAAACCTACAAGTGGTTGAAAACAGTGTGATGAATTAAATCCCATCTTTGTGAAATGGCAAACAAAACTAATTTTCCAGAAAAACCATTTTGATTAAAACAAACTTAAGTGTTTTGAAATCATAATGGGAAAATAGTTTGTTGTCAGGGGGAGTTCTGACTGTTTAAGCCAAGTAGATGGCGAATTGAGGCAATTCTCATCAGTTTGTCACTTTGTTTGTATAGTTTACTGCTTTATTTTTCAAATTTTCCCAGAAAATCAAAATTTGAAATATAATTTTGATTTTAGGGGAGAAAATTTTTTAAGAAAATAGAAAATTTGAAAAATTCATAAACATTTGAAAATTCAAAACGAGTTTTGTGTAAAAAGAGGAAATGATAGTACATCAGTGGACTATCAGTGCACGTTAGAGAAATGTAAAGTTTTAAACAGTCTCACTAGGGATGTGTCGATAGGCTCAGCTAAGACTAGTAGTTTTGCGAAAATGATACAAACATAAAGCAAAAAGCCTAAGTCTGGTGGGAAACACGGTCGAACGCATAGTACTTAGTTTTGTCCTTCTTGACTGTGTGCCTGCTCGGTAATCGCTGATTGTCTTAGGACATAAACCGGTTAAGTTTGTGAGCTTTCACATCTTTGCTGAAAAGTCATTGTGATTCTGCGTTTTCATTTTGCAAAGACTTAAACTTGTTTTATTTCTTTATTTTGTTTAAGCATTGGACATCCTCTGCGTATACGTGAGTATCGACCTGGATGTTATTGCTTAAACGTTCTGCTTTATTTTCTTTGGTGTTTCGTTTAAGCTTTGGATCACCTCTGCGTATACGGGAGTATCGACCTGGTGGTTAAAGCCTAAACAACTTCAACTTGTTTTTTTATTTCTTATTTTGTTTAAACATTGGACTTTCTCTGCGTATACGAAAGTATCGACCTGATTGTTAATGTTTAAACATTCTGCTTTATTTTTACACAAATCACAGTTGATGAAAGTTTAAAGGCATTACGTGAGTTAGTGTATTGCATAATGAGGGGATATGCTAAGATCGTGGGGCACATAAGACTTTAGTGCTATCTAATGTACCCTAATCGTATCAATAAGCATTACGAACATCTTAGAGGAGTTTAAGTGGATCACAATATCGATGATCTAAGGTGAATTGTTTAAAAGCTTTAAGTGGTAATGTTTAGATCAACGGTGCAGCTGCTTTGTCTCAATAAACTGATATGATCCTCTAATGCAAACTCACAAAATATGTCTGTAAATATTTCATTATTGCTTTTCATAAAACAAAAATCCAAAAAGATTTTATGTGTGTTTTAGCATAAAATTTTGAAAAATCAAAAAGATTTTACTTCATCTTATTTTCGACAACTGATGTTGAAAGTTTGATTTTCAAAATTCCGAGTGTTAAACATGATGAACCACATTGGGTTGGGGAGTTTGTTTAAATGAGAAATGATTTTGAAGATGATTATATGATTAGTTAATCAAGGTCATTAATTTGAACTTGATGTAACTATTAATGTTTGGCGAATGAATGTTCTCTATCAGTATGTTTTTCAAAGTGATATAAATAAAAACTTATGTTTCGGGTAGAGAATGTGTAGGAAACGTTGAAAAAGCTAGGTTTCGATTCCTGAGGGTTAATGCCAAGGTTTCAATCCTAAGCTACAAATTCCAGACTGCGATCCCAGAACAAGTTAAGGAGGAGTCTGTTAGCAAAAGGGAGTTTGAAGAGTGAAGAGCTAGTTTCAGATTCTGGAGAATAGCTGATAATGGTGATTGAAAAGAAAGAGAGAGTTTGAAGGATGCTTCAGCGTCAAATATTTTGGAAAGCGTGAAGACTGATTAAGACTGAAGTTTTGACGTACTAAAGTCTCGTACTAAAGACTCCGTCAACATCCAAGGGGGAGACTGTTGGTGCATATGTCTGTTGACTTCGTCTTATATCGAGTCTTGGTTTCGTTGCAGATCTAAACAAGAATGATGTCATCATTCTTGATGATGACATCATACAAGTGACATCAATATGACATCATGAAAAAGCAACATCACATGAAATAAGATTCATACACACGAAACAGAAATTAATATGCACACGAAATAGGAGTTTATAATTGTTTATTGTAATTTCGTGTGAAAGGATCCTGTGTAATTCCGCACGGAATTACATTGTGTAATTCCGTTTGAGTTGTGATGTCATGTTTCAAGCGGAATTAGGTAGACTATATATATGTGTGTGTGGCTTCTTATTTCATACGGAATTAGCTAGTGCGTCACGAAGTGCTGCTGAAATTCCACCATGTAATCAAGTTTATTTTGAATGAGAAGCTTGTTTTAAAGTGAAATACTCTGTTTCTACTCATTTCTTCACTGATTCTAGACTGTTTGTTTGTTTCCGCCTCTCAAACAGTTGTGTATTGCCTCTGATTGACTCATTTGGTCGGTAAAACGATCCTACAAGATCATCAACTATCCATGTGCAAACACAAAGCAGATTAACCAAAAAATAATAATAATAATAATAATAATAATAACACCATCAAACAAAAGGACCATTTAATGACACACACTTATCAAATATCAACACAACAACAACAACGACGAAGCCAAAGCATAAATATTCAAAGCCTAATAAAGCAATAATGCTAAGAGTACAACAACATAATGAAGATATAACATAATCTAGAGAAGTTGGAAAGTTAAAACGTGTGTCAAACACATGTGGAGGTCGAGCCCAAAGCCCACTCAAATAATAAACCAAATAAACAAACACTAGAGTCCAAGGTACACGTATACAAAGCCTAATAAAGCAATAATGCAAAGAGTACAACAACATAATGCACAAACGTTGATAATTGATAGCATGTAAATGAACTTTTAGATAATATTTAGCTTATCATTTAGTTGTATTTCTCTCTAATAAGTTTTATTCAGAAACTTTTCAAATCAACTAAATAAGTAGTGATGTTTAACTTTTCCTTTCTGGAATTTTATGATATAAATTTGGCTGAAAACGGAATTATATTCAAAAGAAAGTATTTTTAGGTATCATAAAGGCCATCCGACCAACATCGTATACATTTTTTTTGGTTTGTGTGTTTTGATACGAATCGGTTTCGGTATTTTCCCTTAATCTTGCACTACCATATGCAACTTTATTTATTTGTGTATGTTGGGAAAACTAAATGTGATATGAATTGCTAGATAAAAGATAATCATATGCTGCATACAAGTTTTTACACACTCTAGTCATTAAGTATACTCGTTTATTTAAGATCAAGTCACCAAGTTTACACATATTACAAGACTAGTGGGAAACCCGCGCGTTGCCGCGGAGTCGACAATATGAGGTGTGAACATACCACCAACTAACCATCAACCCTGGCCATCTATAATACCCTTAACATAGATTACCATATTGGTGTATTTCTAAAAGAGTTGCAAAAACCAAAAAAAGAAATGAAATCTAAAAGTAACCAGTTTTGGCCCAATAATGGGATATATTCCACTATACCTTGTACATCATTCATGCCCCTAAAAACCCAACACAAACACAAAAATCGAACCGGTCCATCAAAAAACCTTAACTGAGCACATGACCAAAGTTGGGATGAAAAGATTAAAATTGATTTTTTTTTTTTAAATTATAGCCATTTGAATTAGAGGTACACTCCACGTATCTGAATAATCATACGCAGTTCGTAAACAATCACAAATATCCACAAATTTAAAAGATAAATATTGGAAATAACCATACGTATATAAGGTATACCTAAATTGGTGGGACTTTTGTCTAGAATTTCTTGATTTGATGACGAATGAAGTTTCAGATGTGAGAATTGTATACGCATTAGATGATCAGCCATGCACCTTTGCCCTGCAACTCCAAACCCAACATCAACCTAAGGTATTTAAAGTAATAATATATTTACAATTATATTGAGTTTATAAACCACCTAATACTTTTTACAACTTTTGAAAACAAACATCCTAGAAAGAGTAAAGGACTAAAGGCCAATAGCTAGCTCATAGTCCACGATGCATATTAGAGTTTTAAGAATCAATCGGTCCATGCCATATACAAGGTGATCCATCTCTAGCTCAATGCAATGATGCATCACATTCTGGAGCCCATACTTTCACCTCCATCATGCTGGACATCTAACACTTGAACCCAATGCCATCTTAGTCCAATCCACAGGTATGACCAAACTTTTAAAAGCTCATTGTGTACTCCCTCCCCAAGGCCAACCCATACAAGCACAATAGTGCTTGTAGAACTCACAGCCAAGGCCCACACAGAACTTGTATAATTGAGAACAAGTTTGGCCCAGTCCTTTAACTTTAACATAAAAGGCCAGGAAGTCAATGTTAGATCAGTAAACCAACAATGATTGTGTTTTCCAGGAGCAAATTTAGACCAGTAGTACCATTGAAAGAACTATTTCCATTTTAATGCCTTGAAAAGTACAATAAACTTGGGTAACCACTTCAGACGGCATGTCAGAAGAAAATATATGTTAAAACAAATTTTAAAATCAAAATCCCATATCCATTACAAAATCCACCATGGTTGTTGTTAGTTCTTACCATCAGCCAAGTCGCCTCCTGCTCGGCCGAAACTTGAAGCTTCTTCCCTTGTGATCTTGTGGTTTTAGTTCACTTCCCATTGAAAGCATTCCCTTGTTGTATCATGAACAGTTTATGCCACAACAGTCGAATCTGATTATCCAATCTTCCACACCTTAATCTCATAAAGATATAGGGTTTAGGGTCTTGGGTTTTACCGGAAAAAAAATGTTTTTTTTTTCTTTAAGCAAAGAATTAATCGCTTCAATTGCTTCTTCGGCCCCATTATGTTGTTTCATAACAATCGCCAGATCCTTCAGTGCACTATCAACTCAACCTCCAACATTGATGGTTGCCCAAAACAACAGTATCGCCCTTTCCGCATCCTTCTCAACCAACTACACAACCAATCAAATTGCTCAACAAATCAGTATTAATCCAACAAAATCTTCAAAAACCCAAATTTAGATCTGCATAATTATAATCATACTTGAACAAGTTTAATGAAGATTCCCCAACCGGGACCTTCTGAGTCACATGAATTGACTCGCACCGAGTCAAGTTCAAGAGGAACAAGTCAGACCAAGTTGAGAGCAAATAAGAAAGAAAACAAATTTTTAGTCAACATGAATTAAAGACTTATTGTTTCCTTGATTTCATTTCAATTAGCCGCTAAATGAAAATCCCACCCATCAATTCAACCTAGGCATATTAACCACAAGCTTAATTACTTTGAAACATCATCAAAATAAATGTTCTTACACTGACCAAATTTGTTGAATTAGCATATGTAGAAGGAATTTCTCCACCAACTCCAGCACTATCTATATAACTGACAAAATAAACATACTTGAATATAATATTAGATGATTTGAACATTGGTAAGGTAAATCGTGGAGCACTTTTATAAATTCCACATTTATGCCAATCTGGAAACAAGAAAAAAAAGACAAGATTTTCATAATCGCTATAAAAATCTATAAACTTGCAACATGTTTTATTATGTAAATACTTTTAGTAATCAAGTTGGTTTTTAAGCCTGTAATGGCTAACCACATGCAAACTGGCTTTTACATTTCCCACTCATCAAATGATACACATTTACATGGTATGATTTCAAGCAATCCCTAAAATAATATCTGAAAAATATTTCTGCCATGTGATGACATATCTCAGTATGAGGCTCAACATATGGGCTTTAGCCCGAATTCCCTTAGCATCAATACCTCATTCCTTCCATGCATTTCACTCATGTAGTACACAAGGCTACAATGAATGGCAAAAGTTGACTCGATTATATAAAATGTAAATTGATACTAAAATTCGGTATACGACAGAGGAGGTAGTGAAACCGCTCACCGGATGAAACGATTGTAGAAGACGATGGAGGCGGTGGATCGGTGGTGATGGCGGAAGGTTTATATTTGTTCGGCTTCATCTCTTCTCCTCTGCACTGCTTCTGAACTGCTAATGAAATCCTAATTCAATATATAACATATAATAACATTAAACTAAAAACCTTTCTAGGCTTGATTGTTACATTGAATCTGAATGAAAGAAGATTGATTACACGAATATGAGTTGAAGAACCAACATAAACGCATGACGGTTGAACTGCAACATTGACTCAGATATTAAAATTCACATTCATGAGATGAGATTAGGGGTGGAGATGGAACTGACTGCTGGGATAAATAGTTGTTTTTGCAAGAATCGTGTAGGCTACTGACATTAATTTGGGGTCAAATTTGGAAGAAAATGATGAAAAAATAGGAAAAAAGGTATGACCATTGGGTTGCCATCTTAAAATTTGGGGAGTAAATTACATTTAATCTTGATAAGGTAATCGATCGGTTCATCGGGTGAAATTGATGATGTAGTATTAACAAAGAATTAAAGAAAGAAATAATTAAAAGATATTTACCAAAAGAAATAAAGAGCAGTAACAATTTTGTGGGTAGAGAAAGAGTTAAAAGGGTAAAGATGGAAATGAAATCTAGATTTTAACTATAGGGGCATGATTAATTTACCATTATATCCCTCTAGTGTCTTAAAAATTAATGTTATTTACTATTATATCCCTTTCAAATGTGTTGTTTTTATTTGTACATATTGCTTTTAAAGTTGTATGTGATGTAAAATTACAATTTGGTACACCACTTCTCCTTTTTAATATATTATAGATTATGTTATTAATTACGCAGTTACCTCAAGATGTGTTAAGGAATTCAATGGGAAACATGATACATGTCATGACCCATTAAAGATCAAGAATCGGTTTGAATTATCAAAATATAATATGGGAAATCAATGCAAAATCGAAATATTCTAAATTAATCAACAACAAATTGGAGTTTGATATGAAGATTATAAAGAAGTTGACACAAGCAATCACGACAACGAACAACAAAGGTAATGTGTTATGGGAATGAGAATGATCTAAAACGCTTTCTAAATTAATCCCAAAAATTCTAAGTTGACTTTTATTTAAACCCAAAGCATTTCCTCTAATCACAATTAGTAAAACTCAAGTTCAAAAGTAATGTTTTTAGTTAGAAAGTAACTAGAGGGGTTTTAAATTTAAATTTGAAAGAGTGTTATTTGTGAGCCTTCCACTAGTGATATTATATCCAGTTAATAGACAAAATCTACCATAAATGTAAGGGAAAATTACAGAAGTGGCCTTTGACCAAGACAATTTACAAAACTAGCCATTTGACCAGGCATAAAAAAGCCCGGTCACGCTCCCCCATCCCAGTGAACCGTCATTTTTATGCACCTTCAATCCAGCCACAACCAAGCGGACACGTGTCCTCCTAGCTGAAAAGGCTTTATGCCGCTTCATGCCCAAGCCGAGCCGTTTCATGCCCAAGCCGAGCCGCTTCGCCCCCTGCCCCACAAGCTAGCCAAGCCGCTACAAGTACAAGCCATGACCTTTCAAGGCCAAGCCATGACCATTATGCCGGTTCACCTGTGGTTAAGCCGGTACACCTGTGGCCAAGCCGGTATACTTATGCCTTTTCATTTTCCCGCCAACCGCTGCCACTTAAGCCCGTTCAACCTGACCCCGAGCCGCTACACCTTACAAATATGCCGCTTCACCTCTACATTAAGCCGTTTCACTGACCCGGTTCACCCTATGTTGACACGTATCCGTCAAACTTGTTAATACGAAAACGATGATGGAAGATGTAGTATACCAATCGCCTCCACCTGTAAAGGTAAGTATATTTTTTTATAAAAAAAAATATATGTTTTTTTTCTAATATTACTACCTTGTGTTATTTCTTTTTAGTTTAATTCATAGTATTGTGACATTTTATTTTTTATCTTAAATTACTAGAAAGTCCAAATCAAAGTTAGACAAAAATGGTCGGTTATAAAGCGATTGAAGCCTGCCATGTCCGAACACACCCGCTCATATATCAGGGAAACTTGTTTTGGTAATTATTTAGATATAAAAAGTACTGTATGTGATAGCAAGCTTTTAGTCGGTGTTGCAAGTCTGCAAGAAAATACACCTACACCGCATCTTGGTATTCCTTATAAGCTTGCCGGAAGGACCCTAATGTTTACCCCTAAAAATTTCTGTCTAATTACCGGGTTAGAGTTTGGGCACACAGAGTGGACAGCAAAGGATCACGAAAATTCCTTCAAACGGAGAATGTTCGATGTCAAAAAGCGTGTTAACATGGCAATGGTTGAACTCTACGCTGGCCGATTCACACCTACAAATAACTGATGTTTGTTCAGACCCTAATGTTTACCCCTAAAAATTTCTGTCTATGCTTGTAAAAGTAATTCAAGTTAAAATATAAATAGCTTTTTCGAGTACAAGGATTTCAACATAATGTTCTACATAAAAAAAATACCAAAATACTACACTAAAACTAAAAATCTCCCAAATTATAAGACGGAAAATAATTATCAGACGGATAATTTCCTGGTTCTTCATGAGCAACGGTTTCCTTGCCTTTACGCGAACGTTGTTGCGATGGCATTGGGCCTGAACAAACGTCACGATGATGGCCGTGTGACTTACACCTACCACAATATAGAGGCGTGGGTTCTTCCCCCCGAGACAAGATTCGGTTGTTTGCTCGCGGACGGCCAGACTGACGTTTTGTAATATGCGGGGGGCGAACATTTATAAGACCTTCTGGTATCTCCCATTTAGACTTAGGAGGAAGAGGATTAATCGCTTCCTCGTAAGTTTTTTATAAACTTCATTGGAATAACATCGGAAAGCATAATGACTGCAGTCAGTTTCACCTAAGAATTTGGATACGGCAATCACGTGCCCACAAGGTAGTCCAGAAACTTGCCAAACACGGCAACTGCATGTTCGATCGGAAAAATCTACAAAACCACGCTTTTTCCTGTCGTCAACATCAAAAGTGGTCAACCCGACACCAGCAACAATCCAAGTTCTAGACCCATCAATTTTCTTTGCAATTTTTTTTGAGCCCACTGGGTAAGCTCATGTCTTTCCTTAATTCCCTCCAGCCGACGATCATAGAACCATTTTTGAACAGATTGACGGAAAAATTCAATAAGTTGGGTTACTGGCAATTTACGATAGTCTTTAGACAAAGCGTTAATTGACTCGACTCTGCACTGTTAGATGTCATATAATGATATCGATTGCCGGGACAATGCGCTCTTGCCCACCGACCAAACCCGATACTTACTAAAGTGTTCCGTATTCTAGGAACTGCAAGACATAGAGTGTGGAAAGACTCATTAAAATCAGACAACCGGTAAGATTTACATGTCTTCCACCAGAGGGTCTCGTATTCCTTTTTTTTATTCGACGGTAAACTTAAGTTCACCATTAAATGTCGACAGCAGAGACCGTGATAAGCGTGTGGAAACACGTTGCTTACAGCTAAATGTATTGAATTGGCCCTATCCGATATGATCGCCATATCTGGAATTTCACCAACACAGCCTTTAAGCTTTGAGATGAACCATGTCCAAAAAGCACCATCCTCTGATTTGCCTATTCCATAGGCAATTGGTAAAATCTGGTTATTTTCGTCCATGCCACCTGCTAAAAACAACGTTCCTTTAAATTCACCCTTCAAATGGGCAGCATCTATAATAATAACAGGTCCTAAATTACACATAAAACTACGAACCTGAAAAAAAGATAAAAAAATCAGTGAATGGCCAGCTTATTTTAAGATAAAAAAAATATTATTAAGGTTCCAACTTACCGCTGCACCAATAGCCACAAAGACCATTTCAAACCGACTCTCATCGTCAATCCAAATGTGAGTCACTGTTCCCGGATTCGCCCGCTCCAAATTGTAACAATAAATTGGGAGTTCGGCAAAAGAATCTCTGCTTGTACCCTGTAAGAGTTCTAAAGCATGACATTTTCCACGCCATGCTTGCATGTAACTAATATCAATTCCTAATTTTTGTTTAAAATCGGACTTTATCTCGTTTCCGCAATAAATTCGACCACCGTCTTTTAATTGAGGCACTAAATAATGACCCACAACTTGGGGGTTTGTCTGACGAAAATGTGGGTGTGTGAGCGTCTTTGAACATGTGTGTTTATCGTTGAAATATTTAACGTAAAATGCGCTATCACCAGCAAAGCCGTATGCCCTAAAACGCCACTCACAACCATCAACAAAACATGACACTTTGTACCATGTTTTAGACGATCTGTCAACTTTAAACTCAAATCGTTCTAACAAACATTTTTTACCCAATTCAAGTTTCATTTCTTCTTTGCTATTAAAAATGTGGTATGGCTCGAACACAATAGAAGATATGCATTGGCTATTACTGGGTAAGTATAATCGGGTACTGTTATCATAAATTTTTTTTATCACTTTCATCAAGAGATAAATTTAAATCAGGAACTTTGAAATTGTTTAAAGATGCACAATCAGAAGAATCAACATATCCTCTTTGAATGACATATAATTGAAATAATTCAAACGGTTTACTCTGAGCCAAATTAAAGAAAAAAACAACATCATTATCATTCATTATATCGATCGGATCTGTAAACGAAGACATCCGGTAGGATATCCGAGTAATATTTTGAATATCACACATCTTGCGAATATAACTTAAAAAAGTGATGTAGGAAAAATTGGTTTCAACTTCTAAACCACGTCTAGTAATACAATCGTGACCGGCAACATACTCGATGTTCCCGTTAACAACCTCCCAGTTTCCCCCGGTGTATATCACAAACTTAACACCCATGAGTTATACTAAACGTGACCAAAGTATGTATTCTAACAAAGAAAACGAGAAGACAAAAAACACATGTGTGCAAAATCCAGATGTTATATATATAGTTACGAAATTATACATAAAAAACACATGTAAAGGCTTGGGCAAGTGTTGAAAGGTCATAAAATTCAAATGAAACGGCTTGGGGTAGGTGGCAATGCTGAAGCGTCTTAGATCCAGGGTGTAGCGGCTCGGGATGGGGCGAAGCGGCTCGGCTTGGCCATGAAACGCCATGGCTTGGCAGTACCACAAAGCGGCATAAATCAGAGATTGGGCGAAGCGGCTCGGCTTGGGCATGAATCGGCATAAAGCCTTTTCAGCTAGGAGGACACGTGTCCGCTTGGTTGTGGCTGGATTGAAGGTGCATAAAAATGACGGTTCACTGGGATGGGGGAGCGTGACCGGGCTTTTTTATGCCTGGTCAAATGGCTAGTTTTGTAAATTGCCTTGGTCAAAGGCCACTGCTGTAATTTTCACTAAATGTAAAGTAATCGCACACACCAAACCTAAACTACACCATCCCTCAAAGGAAAGTCACTATTCTTGATAGAGGTCAAATGATTGCTCTGAAAACTTGAAAATCAAAGGTATAGGTGTGGAAAAGGTGTTGAAGGTAAGATATAAACGTTACACAACGTTCAAGAGTTTGAAAGCAACGAAAAGACAAATCAGGCGAACTACAAACGATGTATTAATTGAGGGATTGAGTGTGACTTGGGCGTTTTCCTTCTCCTTATGTTTTGCCTATAAATACAAGCATTCCCCAACCTTTTCAACTTAACCCCTTTTATTCGAAACACTTTCAAATGCCTATCAAATAGATATTTCTCTCATTTCTTTCGTATTATCATATTATTTGAGAAGATCAAGAAGACCAATGACAAAAAAAAAAAAAAAACAAGGGAAGAAGAGGGTGAGTTACAAATCTTTATTTTTCACTTTTAACGTTATTTTACTAATTTCGTAAAAATAACATTAAAAAGCGAGCGACAGTTAATCATGCATCATGTGGTGGAGTTGACAGCCGAAGACAAGGGGGTACATGCACTAACCGGCTTTTGTCCTAATTGTTGAGTTTTATGTGCTTTATGTCAAAGGCTTGATGCAAAACTACTATCGAGCCGGGGTTCTCAGTGGAAGCAGCCTCTCTATTCCTACGGGGTAGAGGTAAGGTTGTGTACATCTTACCCTCCTCAGACCCTACCTTAGCTTTGCTATTGGTGGGATTTACTGAGTATGATGATGACGAATTTTGTATTGTATGTGGGAGTCTGAACAAATAGTGTTTTTTAGTATTACGTAACATGTGAGTGATAACAGTATCTTGGTATAATGATGGTTTGTGAGTAATAACACTATTTCATATAATGTTACTGTTAAGTTGAGGGAAATCACACTATCTTGACTTAGTGTTGATGTGTGTGATATATACTATCTTGATACAGTGAGAAGGGTAAAGTCTACTATTCCGACATACTGAGTCGAAAAAGGTGATCACTACATTGTTTAATGAGATGTAGATGATGATCATTACCTTGGATTAGTGAAATGAAGAAGGTGATCACTCCTTTTAAAAAGTGAGACATTTGTACATTAATATGATCACTACCTTTATCTAGTGAAGATCAGATAGATAACAAAATGTTATATTGGTTGTAGTGTGTGGATAGTGTGGGTATTAAACAAATGATTGGGTAAAATATGTTTATGTTGGACTACCATACATCTTGGTTTCCAAGTTTGTAGTAATTAAGCTTCGTTGTCAGTTGTGTGTAGAAATATGTTGGAATTGGACACATTTGCGATTTCTTAATGGCCACTTGATGATAAATATAGAAACAAAAATATATGTTTTGGAAAGAAAATTGGCATTGGGTGTATTTGGAGCAGATGACACACCTATGTAAACGTTCATATAGACGTGGCTTTAGCATCATGTCACACGACTATGTATTAAATCTTACAAAATCATAGCTCTTATATCGAGCAAAATGAAGTTTCAAAAAAAAAAAAAAAAAAAAAAAAAACATAGTTATATGATGTGCCACATAGTAATGGTGTTGGTGCTACCAAAATGTAATCTCATAGCAGATGGTATGACTATTTAAGTACAAATTAATTTGCAGAACAAGAACTTACAAATTGAACACAACATAAAATATATAATATAACATGTAGAAATCAAATAAAGGAACAAGAACAATATTAAAGCATAAATCAACCATGATCACACGATATGATCAAACACAAGCGTATTACGTTTTTAAAGTTTCTTCGATGTATGCAATCATTCACTTAATTGAGATTTAGGGCTTCTCATTATATGGAGATTAAGGTGGGATATGTTTGAATTTTGAGTGCCTTCATCAGCTTGATAAAAGTAGAATAATTATCTTAGGTTTCAATTGGTCATATATATATTTGTACATTAATTAACCAAACTTTATAACAGCAAAACATCTTATGGTTTCAGCTAACAAAGTCTGATTCATTTCTAGACTTACATCCGTTGAAAATTTGTTGCGAAACAACAATTGTATGCGTAAAACACATGTGCATCTTAATATTTGTAAAACTAGCATAATCTTGATGGATATATAAATATATGTACGTGTATATATATGAATAAACCATGCGTTTACTTTGGTCGTTGCTTCATTCTCGTCTCTGGTGGCCCGATGAATAGTTCTGTTTCCACATCAGAATTCTCTCCGTTTTCAAGAACACGAAAATCGGCTTGCATTTCTTCTGTTACTTGGTCGTTGTGGACAGCTTGACACTGAAAAAGGGAAGGCATTAGAAGTTATCATTTCAAGTTCATTATACTATAATTTTGAATATATGTTTTTAAATATATATGCTTGTAAAAACCCCAAGAAACTGGTAAAAAAACACTTACCTTCTCTGTAAGTATTGCATTTTCATCTGCAAGCAATTTCTCCTGAATATTTTCATATAAACTCGTTAACTATTTTTCGGAGAAAAAAAAATATGGACTGATGCAGCCATGCCAACCTGAATATTTCAATATATATTTTAAGGGAAAATTACCAAACTAGTCAAGTTAACCAATTTTTTTACCAAAATTATCGTTGAATTTTAGTCGGCCCAAAGGCGGGGGCTATAGCCTTCGCCAACATACAAATACATGGACTATGCTAAAAGTGCGTGCGGGCTTAGCCCCCACAGCCAGCGAAGCTTATTTGGCGGAAAGTGACTGGCTGGAATCGTGAATGTCTATTTTGCCAAAAGGTGAAATTCAATGACCATTTTGATTATAATTCGGCCAACGCGACTATGTTAGTAATTTTCCCTAGATAAAAACATTTAGGTCAGTCTTGGCTTTATATAAGCAGTACCTTTGCTTGTAGTTGCTCAATCTGTTCATGATAAACTTGCATCTAAAGCATCAAAAAAAAATGTTATGGATTCCACATGGTAAACCCTAAAATCCATATCTGAAAAGAATGAATGAGATTTTTTTTTTTTTGACAAACATTGATTATTTAAACCTTTCGTGCTCGAACAAGGCGTACGCCCCTTTCTAGCTGTTGTTCAATCCGAACTAGTTCGTCAATGGTGGTTGCTCCTAATCCTTCTCCCAAAAGTCTCCTGCATAACAACAATTGTAAGGTCATTAGCCTTTAATTTTTCATCTTTTTTTAATTAAGGATTTGATCTTCAAAAGCATATATGTTACATCTTGATGAATTTCCAATGAACATTATAAGTTGCATCTTTGCTCAAGAAGTCATTTTACTTTGTTTTTAATCTTTAATGCAAAGATCCAAAAATAGATTAAAAACTTTCCATCAACGTGTGCTAGTTGTAAGATCAGTAGCCCTTTTTTGTTTAATTTTACATCAAGATTTTCGCCTGCAGAAGCCGCTTAAATAATATTGCAGCTTCAGTATGTATACAATGATATAAACCATAAAACTGCACCTTTTTGCAACTTCTAGGAGCTCTACCTTCTTTGCCATGATAGCTGTTTCATGCTTCAAATGCTGCATATTGAATTGAATAAAAGAAATCAAGGAAAAGTTTTAAGAACAAAGACCGGCCGGCCGGTTCCTAATTATTATTGATAATTTTATGAACCTGAACATCTTCTACACTTGAAATATCTGTTTGAACATCTTTTACTTGACTTCTATACCGTTCAATAGTCTCCTGCATGCTGATTAAATTCAAAACCCTAAGAAAATATTTCAAAGTATATGTATGGATATATACAAAATGTTCTGTATTGTATGAAGATTTTTTTTAGATTCAATAATTAAAAACTAATATATAACAGCTTATAGTAATACTACTATTAGTGACAGGCAAGAATAAATACTTTAAATGTTGTACTTATAAGATAAAAAAAATTATTTAAGATACAGTAGAGTAATAGAGTTATTATATGGATTCTTTTTATGGTAAACTGGAAAAGAAAAGGTTGTGACATTCTTCAGTATGATAATATGAAACAAACCATTTGAAGTTTACTAATCAAAACTGGCCAGACAATGAGAATTTATAGTACTTCATATATTATTAATATCAATTTAATTATACCCTAGGTTTTTGGTATATTATTCCCGATTTAAATAAAAAACCGGAAAGCCACAACAGTGCCATCAAACCCACAAAATTGTTCGACCTTTAAATGTGTCTATTGGTAGATCAAAAAAGATGCATATGTTGGTAGATCAAAAAAAAAAAAAAAAACTGAGAATGCCATCAAACCCACAAAATTGTTCGACCTTTCTAAATGTGTAGAGTATTAATTTTTTATAATTATAAAAAAATCACTAATAAAACCAAAAAGAGATATTAAAACATCTTTCTCAAACTCTTGGTTCTCCTTGCTTCAAGATCCGATCCGGTTAACCAAATTCGAGTGTAAATTATTCCATCATTATACACACACACAAACATAAACACATATTCAAGTATGACCAAGAACTAAAATCAAGAAAATCTATGAATCTTGGCCTATTTTCATTCATTTTGTTGTCAAACATGTATATGTGTGTGTGTAATAATACATATATATGTTGATGCATTAAGTAGATCATAAAAAAAGAGAGTGAACCCAGAATCAAAATCAAGAAAAGATGAAAAGTGAGTGAGAAAAATGGAACCTTGAGCTTGCAAACTCATAAAGCTTGCCTCTTGGAGAGAAGATGATCAAAGCAACTTCAGCATCACAAAGCACAGAAAGTTCAAAACCTTTTTTCAGCAAACCATTTCTTCTTTTGGAGAAGGTCACTTGTCTGCTTGTAGCATTCTCAATCCTCCTCATTTGAGTCTTCCCTCTCACCATCTTTAATTACCTTCTTTCACAGTACAAGAATTGATCAAAAGATAAAGATTTAATCTACATGTGATGATCAAGATCCATCAAACAAACACCAAACTCAAAATCCCATATCAAATTTTGAATCAAGGCAACTTCTTTTACATGTAGTACTATAAAAGAAAGATATTAAAAAAGTGCAGTTTTTTACTTTATAGCCAAATATATCAACTCCTACAAGAAGATAGTGTTCAAGAAAGAGAATTAAGTAACCTTACAATATACAAAAGAGGCAAAATACCTAGAAAAAAGGCTGTTCTTTCTTCTTTGATGAGAGAGAGAGAGAGTGAAGAAAAATCAAGGATGGAGTAGTAAGGCTACCCGTTTTCAGTAATTTAAGTGTTTTAAGTTAAGTCATGTTACTTATTCACTTGTAAGTTTTGCAATGGGACTTGTAATGAATTGTGGGAATATGGATTTTAGGTTTGGAAAAAGGGTAACCTCAAATTTGGCTCACAGGTAACCCTAGAGAGATAGGGTAGGCCTAAATTTGCATCAGTTGAGGCAAAAGTTTAAGGTTGATTGATGGGTGCTTCTTTCATCCTCTTTATGGGTGTAGTGTCACAAAAAAAAAAGTGGTGGAAACTAAGGCTATGGGGTATGGAGCTTGGGTTGGGGCGTGGGTTGGGGTAAAACGCCCAAGCCACCATCTCGGGTGGGCTTGGGTTGGGGCGTGGCCCTTGGGGCTTGGGTTTCAAGCCTGGCGTGGGGCGGGGGAGCAAGCTGACATGGCGGGCTGTGAATGGCCCATTCAGACTAGCCGTTGGGGGCTACTTTTTTAAAAAAAAATTTCCTTTATAAATACCTTACCATATTTAACATTTTTCTCACACAATATCAAACACATAAAACACAATATTGCCATGAGTTCTTCAAGTTATAGTGAATCGTCATCATCATCTGACGATGGTGCGGAAATATTTCTACAAACGATCGCGGCGGTGGTGAAAGCTATCGTGGAAGACGAAGACGATGAGGAAGAGACTCAACAGCCTAAACGGAGGAGAAGGTACATCGCTCGTGAACGGCAGACCGCTAACGATTTGTTGGTAAGCGATTACTTCTCAGCGGAAGATAAAGCGGCAAATGAATTTATGATAAAGTCAAGGGATATACATCACAACCTTCGAGCTGATTTGGTGGAACATGTTTCAACGATTCCTGGGTTCGAAACCGACGAAGACGACGAAGAATGATAGTTTTTTTATTTTGATAATTATTTTGTATGTTTATTTTAATAATTATTTTGTATGTTTATGTAGTTTTTGGTTATATATCTTATAAAAAAAACTGATGTGGCTTGGCCACGCCAGCCAAGCCACGCCCACCATACCCCCTTCAAAGTAGGTTTGAGATTTGAGTTTTGCAATTACACGTGTCAACCGATGTCCCAACCCAAGCCCCACCATACCCCACGGCCTAAACTCATCCTTGTTAACCACTTTCCACATTTATAGTAACGAAGATATTTTGCTCAAAAGGTCTTAACAATTTCTTTAAGCAAAACATAAGTCTTCTATGTTCATTAAAGCACTATTAGGGAGGCCGGGTCACCACCCGGCCAAACGTCCACCAATACAAATTGTCACCTGTCACGAGCGTCAGTTATCGACGGCAACAACCTCTCCATGCATTGTTTTTAAAGGGTGCACTCTCCTCCCGATTTTCGTACTAGAACCCACTATCCAAGACACCAGCGGTGTTCCCGGTCGGACAGTGGATACCCGATCACGAATCGGGGAACTCCTCGAGCCTCCCTTAGGGGATACGGAGTGGGTGGCAAAGGGGATCGGCAAACCCAGTTTGCCGCTCGGGAACACCGTCGCCTACCCCCCTTTGTCGCGCGGTTTCGTTGACAATCGGTGACAGCTTGCCGATCGGGTAGTGTGTCTCAAACGGCTTTATAGCCATTACAATATTAAAAAAAATCAATTTTTAACTTTATAAATTAAAACAAATACATTTTCATCAAACAAACCCAACCTCCATATTCACTACTATTCTCACTCAATTTTTCAAATCTTTTCAAAGAAATGGAAGGCTCAAACAAAGGTGAAGGCAAGAAAAAAAAATGTAGGGTCCAGTTCGAAGGCGAGGGCTCAAGATAAACGCGGTGGTTCGGGTGGTTCTAGTGTGCCGTTTCATCCTCAACTTGGCTTTGCTCATCAAACCCAACCTCCATTTTTTTTTCTAACCAACCCATGCATCCAAATTTCGGTTATGATAGCCAACCCACCAAAATTGGATGCAACACGGTCCGACGATGGTTCGACCCGGTTTTTATGATTACCCCCTAGATGTCCAAAATTCTTTTGACTCGTTTGCTTTTCAAACCCCAAGCTCACAATCACCTAGAGACATACAAGATGACTCCGATGAATAGTTCGTGTCGGATACCCAAGAGCAACATTACGATGAGGATGAAGATGTTGCGGTTCAAGAAAATCCCGTGAACCAAAATGAAGCCGCACTGGAAAGTGGAGGAAAAGCGTAACGGGAAAATTGGACGCTTAAACAATAAGAGGTGTTGGCAAAGGCTTATGTTCATTGCACTTTGAATAAAAAGAAAGGCAATCAACAAAAGTCGGATGGTTTTTGGAAGCAAGTTCTAAACCACTTCAATCAAACGGTTGGAGGAAGTAACCGAACCCACCACCAAGTTCAATCAAAATGCCTCGCGATGCAAACAAAATTTAACACATTCAATGGTTTATATCATCAAGTGGTAAACTTTATTATTTATATACGGTTTATTTTTTAATGAAGTATTTGGATTAAGTTGTTGATAATTTATTATTTTATGATCGTTTACGTCCTAACGGGAGTGACGATGCTTTTGTAATGAAGCAAACGCTAAAGGATTACAAAAGCAAAGAAGGATATGACTTTGCTCATATTGCGGCTTGGGAGGTTGTTAGAACAAATCAAAAGTTATCGCAGGTACCCTTGTTGGGTGAAGAAAGCTCCGGCTCGAGTCAAAAAAGAAATTTTTCGGATTCGGGAAATTATAGAGCAGATACACCGAATGTCGAAGTCTCGAGTGGTATTCCCGACATAAACGAGGATCCCTCGCCAAAACGACAAAAGAGAAAGGAGAAAAGGGACAAAGGGCCGTCTTCAAGAAACGAAGATTCAAGAGATATAACCGGTAGATTCGAAGAATACAAGACCATGAAGAAAGAGTTGATGGATATTAAACGTACACGAGAAGAAAAATACATGACCTTGGCGGATGAGCAACGAGAGGCGTTGCGACAAACAATGTTCGACAAGGACTTGAACACGTTTAATCGGCCTCACGACAATGTTCACCCTTCGATATTGGAAATCACACTCGCTAGAAAACGTGAGATCGCAAAAAATATGGATGGCCTTGTAATTTTTAGTTTTTTTAAACTTAGATTTAGATTTTAATGTAGTGATTTTTTTATTTATAAAAGTTTGATGTTTTATTCGTTTTATCTTAAATTAAAAAATAAATAAAAAAAATTACCACTTTAGCAAGTGTTTAACCATTGCCAACATTTTTCAGTATAATTTAAACACTTTTCACTGAATGACATGGCACACTCTTATTGGTTAATTTTTAAGTTTACCACTCTCAAGTGATTAACCACTCCTTATACCCTTAGAGTGGTAAGCAGATATTAAATGGGTGTAGGTCCGGCTAGGGGAGGATCTAGTCGCCTAATCCTTGTGTACAAACCAACCCGGTTGTGCGGAATCCAACCGAGATAGCAAACCGAGATAGACCACGCAAATAATCAACACACAAGACTCAACGATTAACACCACTTGTATTAAACGTATGAAAGGTCCAGTTACAGCTCAATGTTTACAAATCAGTTCTGTAAACTCTCTAAGTGTGTGTGTGTTCTCTGCTAACTGTCATCTACCGAAGTGAACATAACACACGGGTATTTATACCCAAACCAGCAGGTCTGGTCGAAGGATCATGCAGACTGGTCGAAAGATCATCTTTCGACCAGAAACAGCTCGAATGATCAACATGTACCACGAAAGATGGGATCTTTCGTGGTCCATCTATCGAAAGCTATCTATCGAGCTCATCATCGAAGGATATAAGTGATCCTTCGATGGCACATCCTTCGACTCAAACAACTTACAAACATAATGTTGACTGTTTGGCCAAGTCAAACCGGAGGATGGTTGACTTGGTCAAACTTACAAGACTAACAAAGACATCGTTCTGTTAACAAGACAAAATACATACAAAGTACAGACACAAGTGCACCAACAAACTCCCCCTTGGCTGTAGCTTTGTCTCGATCTTTGAGATAGTTTTGTCTTGATCTTCATTCTTGTAAGTCTCTCGTGTCTTCAAGTCTTTGACGTCTCTTCACGTCTTCAATGTCGGAGGATCTTTAAAGTCTTCACGTCTTGAAAGCAGAAAGTGTACCAACAAACTCCCCGTTTTATGTAGGAAGTGTGTTGACAAACTCCCCCTTAACATAAGCTCCCCCTTGAGTTATGCTCGTGAAAGTCTTTATCTTTATGAAGTGAGATCCTTGTGGTGTTGATGATGGTCAGCGGCAACTCGATCATCTTCATCATTTGAGTGCCTTCACGTCGTGTCTACATTCCGAAGCTTGTCATCGACCATGTTCTCCTAGCCTTTAGAATCTGCACATGCAAGAAATCTAAACGCGTAATGAGAACAACCGCCTGGAACATAGTTAGTATAAACAAATGACACACGTATGACCATATTTAATCAAACATCGTCCGACAGTTTGAAAGTTTAGTAAATTTGTCAATTTTAGTTTTTAACTTTCAAAACTTGCAAATTTCGACCGTTTATGAAGATTTAGTCGTTTCGGTTTTCATTCAGGTTTCAGGTAACGAAGACTCGAGCTCCAACATCGTACGATCGAAAATAAAATAGAAATAAAATCTTTTTGGCTTTTATAAAGTTTATATTAAAACACACTTAAAATCTTTTTGGTATTTTTGAATATTTCAAATGTAAAGACTGAAAGCAGTAAATAAATATATACAAACATTCTTTTTGCGAGTTTCGAGGGTAAGAGAATCATATCAGTGTACGGTCATGCCAAAACACTCTCTTTGTTCAATTAGTTAACATTAAGATAAGCATCCTATAACAATTATCGGTATTGTTGTCCACTTAAGCTCAACTTATCAGATGTAATCATGGCGAGGGGATACGTTAAGGTATGATTTATACTTACCGACCGGTGTTCATCCACATCACGACACATTCCCGTATCAAGGTATGCACGAGGGTTCATCTTACCGGTGAGTATACCGATTATCATCTGTTTGACCGTATATGATGTGAGATTCTCACTTATTTTGATTTGAAAACCAAGCCCTATGTGATAGAATCACTTATTGATGAGGAACTTGATTTTCGATGCATGAGGGCACAGGAGCAAGTCCGTGAACAGGTCAGTACTTTCGTACAGCAGAGAGACGAACTTGACACCCGGAAAGAATTTTTGATAATTTATCACTTATTTGTTTGGACATGTGATTGTTGATCACTTATTGAGGTCGTATGCAATATGTACACGTATGTATAGTATCATGGAAGATCTAGACTTGCGTCCCCGTTATTTTTCGGTAAAAGATACAACCATGATACCCAGATGATAAGCAGCATAAAGACCGAATATCTCAGAACCTCGGCAATCTCTCAAACGAAATTTCGGTACTAAGACCATATGCCAATGAATGGTTCCCACCCAGTCTTCAGTCGATTTAAGTTTATATCACCCTGCACACTTTAAAATGATTGTGAGCCTACCGATACATCTTATATAGAGCTGCTTATTGCTTTTCAATTTAAGGTTTAAAGGGGTTTAGACAGACCACTGATGTACTATCATTTTCTCTTTTGCTCGCCAGGAAACTCATTTTTGCTTTTCTATTGTTTTTGTGTTTTTGAAATTTTTCAATGTTTTTGGATTTTCAAATTTTGGATTTACTCCCCCTAAAATCAACAAACTAAGACAAATTTAAAAACACAAAGGTATTTACAAAAATGATTTTCCGATGTTGGTTTTACTCTTGCTTGACCTTAATGCCGTTTACCAGTAATAAGTAGTCAAATCTTGATTTGTCAAAAGCTTTGGTAAAAAGGTCGGCACGTTGGTCATCGGTGTGGACGTAAGCAACATCGATTAGCCTTTTCTCAAAGCAATCACGTATGAAGTGATACTTAATGTCGATGTGCTTAGTCTTTGAATGCTGCACAGGATTTTTAGTGATCTGTAATGCAGCAGAATTATCAACGTAAATAGGAGTAGTTAGGAATTCAAAACCGTAGTCACGCATTTGCTGTTGTATCCACAGGACTTGGGAGCAACAACTTGAGGCAGCAATGTATTCAGCTTCGCATGTTGATGTAGCGACGCACGTCTGCTTCTTGCACTGCCATGTGACTAGGCGATTTCCCAAAAACTGACATCCAGCCGTTGTGGATTTGCCGTCGATTTTGCATCCGCCAAAATCAGAATCACTGAATGCGATCAAGTCAAAATTATTATCCCTAGGGTACCATAGACCGGTGTCAGGGTAACCCTTCAAATAACTAAAAATCCTTTTTACAGCTGCAAGATGTGAGGCCTTCGGGTTCACTTGATATCTGGCAAGCAGGCACGTTGGGTACATTATATCTGGTCTTGATGCTGTGAGGTACATAAGAGATCCTATCATCGCGCGGTAGTATGAGGGGCTAACATCTTGACCCTTCAAGTCTGGAGTAATTCCGTGATTTTGTGGCAATGGGGTACCGATGGGCGTTGCATCTGACATCTGGAACCGGCTCAAGATGTCACCAACATATTTAGTCTGATGGATGAATATCCCAGACTCTGTTTGTTGTACTTGTAGGCCCAAAAAGAAAGTCATTTCCCCCATAGCACTCATCTCGAATTTATCCTGCATCACACGCTCGAAATCCCTACACAAAACATCATTAGTAGAACCAAAAATAATATCATCAACGTATACCTGTACCAGTAGAAGATCTCCATCTTGTTCTTTGATGAAAAGAGTACAATCGATAAGACCTCTTCGAAATCCATTCTCCAGCAGATAATTAGATAAGGTTGCGTACCAAGCTCGCGGTGCTTGATGTAGACCATATAGAGCTTTGTTGAGCAACCAAACCCGATCGGGATGGATAGGATCTTCAAAACCTGGAGGCTGTTCGACGTACACCTCTTCTTCTACCACACCATGTAAGAAAGCACTCTTCACGTCCATCTGGTATACCTTGAAACCTTTGAATGAGGCATAAGCCAGAAAGATCCGAATGGCTTCTAGACGTGCAACAGGTGCATATACTTCGTTGTAGTCGATTCCTTCAATCTGACGAAAACCTTGAACGACTAATCGTGCTTTGTTTCGAATAACGATTCCACGGTCATCCTTCTTGCATTTAAACACCCAACGGGTACCAATCTTCTTGTAACCAGCAGGTTTCTCTACCAGTTTCCAGACACCTAGCTTCTGGAATTGCTGCAGTTCTTCCTGCATTGCCTCAACCCATGAGCTATCTTTCAATGCATCTTTCCAAGTTCTTGGCTCTTCCTGTGAGACATAACACGCGAAAGACCAATCATTCTGTTGACCAGATTCTCGGATAGTTGCATACAAGCCTGCATTGTTGTAGTTTCGCAACATGTTTCTTGTTTGAACGCCACTTTGTACATTTCCTATGATGTTTTGTTGAGGATGGGTATTGTGAATCCTTGTTTCTGGATTATCTTGAACTGGAATATTTGTACCCAGATTGTTGAGATTGAGATCAACAATCAATTCAAGACCTGGAATTGACGAAGAGGATGATGCAGAAGTTTCAGCTGTTCTAGGAACATCCACTGGAGGTGTACCCTCTGAAATACCATGAACTGCTGTTGGAGCTTCTTGATCTGCATCTAGAAATTCATCATCCTCTGAAGATTCGTTCAATTCGGTAGCATCTTGAAAATCCTCATTGTCGAGAGCATTGTTGTTCACTGAAGATGGTTCTTGATTGACAATAATGGGACGAACCAACGGTGAATCAGTTGCGTTGTCACTCTCGAAAAACATCCTTGCCGCAGCACTTTCTTCAACGGCTTCAACATTGATCGAATTGAAAAAGTCATCGTACTCAAACATCCAAGGCTGACCAGGATTTCTAACCGGTAATGTGTGCCTTTGTACTCTGACTTCAGACCATTCCTCGACCCTTTTAGTCTCTAGATTCCAGACTCTTAAGTTTGGGGTGGAATACCCAAGAAAGTATCCCTCAATTGCTCTTGCCCCGAACTTTCCATTAGGATCGATTATCGTGCAAGGAGCTCCAAACGGTTCAAGATATGACAAATCTGGTTTCCGTTTGTTAATAAGCTCAAAGCAGGTCTTGTTGTGCCTTTTGACTGTAAGGACTCGGTTCAACGTATAACATGCAGAGGACACAGCTTCAGTCCAGAATGGAATGGGCAACTGCGATTCTACCAACATAGTCCTAGCAGTCTCGATCAATGTGCGGTTCTTACGTTCAGCGACGCCATTTTGTTGAGGAGTATAAGCTGCACTAAATTCGTGAAGAATACCTTTTGAAGTGCAAAACTCCGCCATGGCATGATTTTTGAATTCAGTACCATTGTCGCTACGTATCCGCCTAACCTTCAAGTTGTAAAGATTCTCAATCTGAATGATCAAGTTTTTGATAATACCGAAGGTTTCACTCTTGTGTGCCATGAACGCCACCCAAGAAAATCTTGAATAATCATCAGTAATCACGAGGCAATATTGATCATTCCTAATGCTTTTTTGCTTGACAGGACCGAACAAATCCATGTGCAAACGTTCAAGAGGAACAGCCACCGTGTTGACTTTCTTTGTAGGGTGTCGCTTCTTCGTTTGTTTTCCTTTTTGGCACGAAACACAGACGTCTTGAAGATGGAAATTTTTAAGAGGAACACCATTCACCAATTCATTTGATACCAAATGATTCATTTTGCGTAAGTGAATGTGACCCATTCGTCTGTGCCAAGAGATTGTGTCTTTTTCTGTGGCTTTGGAAACGAAACATGTTGCTTGTGCAGACGTTGTGATAGCTTGGCTCATATCAAGGACATACAGATCATTTATCCTTGGAGCCGACAAGAGAATCCATTCTTTTGGAATTTTGAAGCCGGGTTTCAGCACATAACATCCATTAGCATCAAAGTGTACTGAGAACTGCTTGTCACAAATTTGAGAAACACTAAGAAGATTGTGATCAAGTTGTTGCACAAAGTTGATCTTGTCAAAGCTAACAACCCCGTTGGAAATCATTCCTTCACCAGTAATGTATCCGCCCTTATCTCCAGCAAAAGCAACATAACCTCCTCTAATAGATTTGACGTCGTAGAGAAGCTTCATGTCGCCTGTCATGTGCCTGGATGCTCCACTATCAACAATCCAATGACTACTGATAGTTCCTCCTGGAACACCCTGCACATAAACTCAATCGATTAGTTGGAGATGGGGACCCAAGCCATTGTGGTCTTGGGTCTTCCATTTTTATCAACAACAATAACTTCCACCTTTTGATGATTCGGAAATTGTGATGATCCCCCTGATTCAATAACAGATTTTGGTTTCCAGGTCTGTTGAGTTTTACCAGTTTGATTGTTTGAAAATTTAACTTCGTGATTGTTTGAAGTTTTTGAACTTTCTGGTTTAACTGAAACAGATTGTTTTTGAACCATATCACTTTTAATCGCCTTTTCAATTTTCTTGACCTGTTGGCGTTTCTGTTTCTTTTCCCTTTCTCTTATGAGTCGAGGATCTTGCTTTACAGAAACAGATTGCTTGCGGTCAGTTGGGCCACGGGGATCATCAACCTTTGCTTTCAACTTATGAAGATACGGGCAATTTCGAATGATATGCCCGATTGTACCACACTCAAAACATGATCTTCGTTCAACAAACCCCGAAGTATCATGTGATCGTCTTGCCGATGATGAACTTTGTGATCTCGAGGTACTAGGTTTTGAACTATTCGGTTCATTCCTTTTCATTACTGTTACTTTCTGGACAAAATCTAAGTTAGATTGGTTTGCAAACTTTTCAATTTTGTCCGTTCCCTTCGATTTCACAAAGTTCACATTCTTCTTCTTCTTCTGATTCGGCTTCTTTTGATTTTGAGTCGGTGCCTTACCATTTGTTTTGGTATGGTTTTGCTGTTTTGGCACTGTTGGTAATTTCTTGTTCCCAAATTGTTTTCTGACTTCAGCCTTTGGGATAGGAGGACACTGTGTGACTGTAACATGTGGTCCTGTCTTTCCCAAAAACTTACTTGTTGAATTTTCAAAGACTTTACTGATTAAGGATTGGTTAACATTCTTAATGGGAAAATCTTTGTCTGAGTAAATTTTATCATCACCAACAAGAGTGTACAGCAAATCCACACTCTCCGACTCTTTCTCAGACAAGGACTCCGTTGCAATAGTCTTAGCGGGTTTTGCAGGAGGATCACACAGAATGTGATTCTCAAGAGGTATGTCCTCATCTTTTATCACCGCATCAGACTTTGCTGAATCGGTATCATCAGACTCATCATCAGAAGAGTCAGTATCCTCAATCACAACTGGAGGATCCTGATTCGGTTCAGCAGTTACAAAGGTATCTGCTGACACATCTGAATCTGACGATACTTCTTTCTTGTATCCGAGTCCTGTAGCAAATTCCTCAACGTCCAAAGGAACAGAGGGTTCAAAATGAGTTCTATACTCCTCATCAGGCAGTGCATCAAAGTTGTTCCTCACGGGTGGTGGACATTTCTTATAACCTATGCATGTGACATCCTTTTTCTCTTTCTGTACATCAATGATGTGATCCAACACATAGCTAGAACTCAAATAACTGTCTAACTTGAGTCGGATCGCCTCACTTTCTGTTTTAACACAAGCCATTTCTTTTTGCATTACCTCAAGACGAGTTATATACAAATTAATGTCAGTTTGTTTTCTGGAAACCATTTTAGTCAACTCTGTTTTATCTTTCTTTAACGTTTCAATCATTGACTTAAATCCTTTTTCATGGTTTTCATAAAACATGTTGGCTTCAGTGCACTTAGAAAGATCAACTGTCAATTTCTGATTGTGAATAAATGTCACATCATATTTCTCTTGCAAAGCCTCATGCTTGCTTTGCAATTCACACCACTTATCATTCACTAAAACATGTTTGTCTTGCAATTCAAACAAACTAGCTTGTAAAGCATCGTGTTTGCCTTGCAACTCAGACATGTTTGCTTCCAAATCAGCACATCTAGCATGCAATCTATCACAATTATCACAGCTAACAGAAGTGGGTTCATCGACACATACCTGACTTGATGAACTGTCGACATTCGCCATAAAGGCTGAATGGAGAGAAGACGAAGAATAAGCAGCTTGATCCACCAAAATAGATCTTCTTTGAATTCCTGCTGCAGCTTCCTCCAATAGCTCATCAATATTAGCATCGACTGACGCAGCTGATGTGTCATCTTCCTGATCATTCCCTGAAGCGGATGACTCTTCATCTGAACTTCCACTGTAACCGGAAGAGTCTTCATCTTCAGAAGATTCACTACCATTGGTGGAAGATTCTCCACCACAGGCGTGTTTAAGATCATTAACCACTTCAGCAAAACAAGCTGTTCCATCAGGTGCATCATTTCCCAACTGGATTGACCAATCACAACCTTCATCTACCTGAACCACAAGTGCCTGGTTGGCATTAGATGGTCCTGCTTGACTCTGGTTGTTGACGGGCACCAGTGTTCGTTCGTTGTTCCTTCCTTGGTTCTGATTTGTCCTGTTGCCTTGACCTCGGAAAGGATTCTGGTTCCCATGCTGAGATGGCCTTGTACATTCACGCTTGAAATGACCACGCTCACCACAATTGAAACACTTGACGGCCTATTTATCGAACCCATACTTGGTGTCCTTCTTGCTTTCCAAGCTGGTTCGGCCTGTTCTTTCCATGAAATCCTTTGCTCGCCTAACAGCACTGGCAAAGGCCCACTTAATATCCATCATCTCCATCTCCTCTTTATCTATCTGCTGATAGTCTTCTTGTGTCAGATTAATATTACCAATCTGACCCTCCACTAATCCACAGTATGCGCTCACCACAGTGTTTAGCAGCTCCATATGTTCTTTTGCTACTTCAACACTGACTTTAGAAAAGCTTGAAGTGTCGAGCCGTACTGTATTTGGCTTTGATTGTTGACCAGCAGATGATGTACTTCCATAACAAGCTTGCTGTTGCTGTTGAGGAGGAAGTGGATTTCCGAATATATCAGTTGTTCTGATTTGCTGTTGCTGTTGTGGTGCTGGTTGAGGAGCTGGATTAAGCAGATTTCCAAACATATCTGTTGTTGGAGGAGGAGTGCCATACAAGCTCGTGCTAGACACAAATGCTGTTTGAATTGGAGCGTGTGAAGATGGTTTTGTAGAAGTGCTAGAAGTTCCATAATAAATCTCAGGATTTTGTGGCACTGCAACTCTTTTTGCCTTGAGAGTTTCTTCCTGATTCTTGTTTTCCAGGAGTTGAGCAAAATCACTGAAACTTGTTGTATCCAAAGTGCCATTGTACCTCATAATTTCTAAGAAATTATTCCATTGAGGTGGCAGTGCATCTGCAAACTTCTTCACTATCTCTGCTGAAGTCGTTACCACCCCAGTATTTGCCAATTCAGTTAGCAAATGAGTAAATCGACTTGTCAAATCTCCTAGAGATTCATTCTGCATACAAATAAAACCATCAAACTCTTTCTTCAGCAATTCTTTTCTCAATTGGCGTGTCGCTTCATTTCCTACGCCTCTTGTTTTCAATGCGTCCCACAACCTCTTCGTTGTCTTATAACTGACGAATTGATGATAAATATCTTTGCTCAACGCCTGAGTAAGAATGGCATATGCCTTCTTTTCCAAATCATAGATCTTCTTTTGATCTTCTGTAAGATCTGCAAACGTAGCAGCAGATGATGCAGCAACCTCTATTGTTTGATCAAAATCTGTGATGAACCGCAACCACAACTCTGTATTCTGACCAAGAACGTATGTATGAAATCTACCAAACCATCCTGGATATTCACTTAAGTGCATCAACTTTGGAGGCCTATTCAAACTTCCTGTTTCACTTTCGCTTAGCAAAATGCTTTGAACACTTGGAGCTTGATTTGATACAAATGCCCATTGACCGGTAGATGTAGCATTAGCTTGCGAACCCGAATCCGGAGCTGGAGTACCAAAATACATTTCTGCATTTACCGGAACACCCCACATCGAATTCATTTTTGATCAGCCGAAGGATACCTGTCGAAAGACTTGAAAAACACAAACTGTTAAACACAAACAGACTAATGATCGAAAGATCAACACCTGTTCGAAAGATCAACAGGGTTCGAAAGATCACTGTTGAGTTTCGAACAATGTTTTTCGAAAGATTCTCCAACCGAAGGATCCTTATCTTTCGAAAAAGTACTGTAGACCGAAAGATGAACACGAAAGATGACTTCGAAAGACTCCCCAATCGAAGGATCCTGGTCTTTCGATAAAGGAGCAGTAGACCGAAAGATATATGTTTCGAAAATATTCCTTGGAACGAAAGATAAGTCTCACACTTCGAAGGATGCTCGAAGGATGACTATCTGTCGAACCTCCTTTGGTCGAAAGATGATCTTTCGACTTCGAAGGATATCTTTCGAACTTGCTCTGACACAGTTGACAAAGGGTGACAGGTTGGTGAAAAGTTGACGGGTTGGTGAGAACTTTCGGCAGAAAGTATGTTCAGACCATATCTTTCAGGTCTGAATATGCAGGTCTTTCACCAACCGGGTAAGGATCCCAATATTTTAATCAGATTACACTTTTCAATGCACAAACAAGTTGAAATTTAAAATTTTTAAGATCAAAAGTGTAGTTTAACAAGAACCAACTTGAATATATCAAGAACACAGCCCAGATATGTGAGTTTTCCAGAAAACCCACACACTTCCGAAGCCCGGTTATGCTCGAAACTTCACTAAAAACCAACTTTTAACATGTGATAATGAAAAATAACAAGGTTTCTGTAAGAACTTTCAGCAAAATACCATAATTTTCGAGGTTTTAGACAGAATTTTCAGAAAAATATAAACTTTTGAAACCCGAAAAACAACCCGAACACACTCGGTTTTAACAAGGAGAAGAGCCAAGGCTCTGATACCACTTGTAGGTCCGGCTAGGGGAGGATCTAGTCGCCTAATCCTTGTGTACAAACCAACCCGGTTGTGCGGAATCCAACCGAGATAGCAAACCGAGATAGACCACGCAAATAATCAACACACAAGACTCAATGATTAACACCACTTGTATTAAACGTATGAAAGGTCCAGTTACAGCTCAATGTTTACAAATCAGTTCTGTAAACTCTCTAAGTGTGTGTGTGTTCTCTGCTAACTGTCATCTACCGAAGTGAACATAACACACGGGTATTTATACCCAAACCAGCAGGTCTGGTCGAAGGATCATGCAGACTGGTCGAAAGATCATCTTTCGACCAGAAACAGCTCGAATGATCAACATGTACCACGAAAGATGGGATCTTTCGTGGTCCATCTATCGAAAGCTATCTATCGAGCTCATCATCGAAGGATATAAGTGATCCTTCGATGGCACATCCTTCGACTCAAACAACTTACAAACATAATGTTGACTGTTTGGCCAAGTCAAACCGGAGGATGGTTGACTTGGTCAAACTTACAAGACTAACAAAGACATCGTTCTGTTAACAAGACAAAATACAGACAAAGTACAGACACAAATGCACCAACAATGGGTTTAATAAATAAAATATTAAATAGCTAGTAATTAAAGTCTACGATTTACAAAGCAATATATTGAAATAAGATAGATTTACAAAATATTAAGATAAATTTACAAAAATAAGAGATGAAATACGAGTTGGTGAGAAAAAAATGAGAAAATAATTTTGACCTTACAGAATTGTGACACACGGCAACCAATTACTTGTTTATTGGGTATAAGAGCATTCACATTCTATCCATCAAAATATGTGAGGGGGAATTTTTATATTATAAAGGGTATTAAAAGTGGTTGTGAGTGGAGGAGAGAGAAAATGTTACTGTTCATCTGTATATTTTGGGGGGCACTGTTCACCCAGTATAATTTTTTTAATATATATTGAAAGTGGTTGTGAGTGAAGGAGAGAGAAAAATGTGATGATAATATTATTTAATTGAAAAGGAGAGAGAAAAAGTATTTGTTTTTACTGGAAATATATTGATATAGGAGTTGTTTTTTAGTGGAATGTATGTATAATTTGATGGTTTGGATGTGAATGCTCTAATTTCACATTATAATCTATATCCTTCTCTCTATAACTTAACTAAATATCATATTTCTCAAAATTTATCTCTTAATTTTATTTAACCTGTTAAATCTCATTCTTCATATATGTCTCTATCTCACTCATAAACACTTGTTTTATTATTTTTATAAAGATTTGAGTAAACTGCAATTTTACCCCATGTGGTTTGGGGTGATTGGCACCCTTACCCCCCTAAGGTAATAATTGCAATTTTACCCCCCACTGTTCACTGTTATGTCGCAACCTTACCCCCCGGCCTCAGTCAACGGTAGTTTGGCCCTTATAGGTAAGGGTATTTTGGTAATCTTACCCTATATTTATTATTATTATTATTTTTATTATTATTTTTATTTATAAAATCAAATTATCATCATCATCTTCAAATAACACCTGTTCAACATTCTTCAACACCACTCACCAATCTTTACCGCTCAACTCCACCTGTTCAACACCCTTGAAACACCACAACTCCATCTTCAACCACCGCCACACCACCATTCCCACAACAGTTCACCACCACAAGCACCATCAGAACACTCTACAACCACCCAACATCGCTGCTTACTCTGATCACCACTATCCACTTCCACCCTGCCACCACCTACAACACCGAGAACCAACACCCACAATGATCAAACAAAACCCCAATCTCCAAAATCAAAAACCCTAAAAAATAACAACAAAAAATTCAAAAACCCAGAAGTTCTTAAACTCGATTGACAATAACCTGTGAAAAATTATCAAGATTATCCATGGCAACCGCCTTGTAACCGGATAACAACAGTTGTGTCTTGATTTACACTCAAAGTTGAGTCATTAAAGTTACCAGAGATCCACCGTTTCTACCTCACCTCCACCGGAATCTGTCTTTGCATAATGCTCCGACTTCAATTGTGTGCTCGGATCTTCACCGGCGACTTCTCCGATTATCAAACATTATTCGCTAATCACCTCCGACGATCGCCGGTTTCGATTTCGTTTTCCGCTTCTCAACTGAAGCATTATTGTCGCCGATCGTTGAAACCGATTGTTATATCTTGTAATTATTCTCGTGATAGAAGATCTGGAGACTACGAGTATGAAGACAGTGATGATTACTTGGAAGCTGCTATTCTCATGACAGGTATATCACTGTTAGTTTGTCAAATATTGTGATTGTGTTTGATAATGCTTTAGGTTTATTAACTGTTAGTAGATTGTTGAAGTTTGAAGTTAATCTGTTTGAGATTAGGTATTTTAAATTGTTTATGTTTGAAGTTAAATTGTTTAAGATCAGGTGTTGTAGATTGTTGAAATTTTAAGTTGATTTGTTGTTCAGAAAAGGTGTTTGGATGATTGGATCTTGTATGATTTTGGTGTTGTATTCTTTGTATACACACACTGTTGGATGAATGGAGCGTTTACTGATTTTCATTAATGTGTACATCCTCTTTCTTTACTAATTGGTAATTGATTTTGGAAGGTAGTGGAAATTTAGTTCTTATTTTTGCAACGATAGTGGCTTACGCATGTTATGATTGAACCCGTGGGGTGGTGGTGGTGGTGGAGTTTGAAGAGTGGTGGTGGACGGTGGTGGGGGTGGGTGAAGAGGGGTGGTGGCAGTGGTGGTTGTGGTGGTGAATGGCGGTGGCAGTGGTGGCAGGGGGTAATATCACAGAGTGCACAAAACACAGGGGATAATATGAAAGGGCATTATAGTCATTTCAAGTTATAGTCAACAGATTAGTCAACAAATTTGAGGCCGGGGGGTAAGGTTGCGACATAACAGTGAACAGTGAGGGGTAAAATTACAATTATTTCCTTAAGGGGGTAAGGGTGCTAATGACCCCTAACCGCAGGGAGTAAAATTAGATGGAGATGCGAAATATAAAAAAATTTTCTAAATTTTGATAAACGCTTCCACGTCTCATTCTTTTTCCATAAGATATATAAAGAATACTTTCAATTTCTTAAATATAATAATTCACCTTAGTTTCCTTAAAAGGAGAACTGTAGGGCTGTAAACGACCCGAACGTTCAGCGAACAGTTCGTGAACCGTTCGGCGGGAAGTTCGTTTATGTTCGTTCGTTTAATAAATGAACGAACATGAACAAGAAATTTCGTTCGATTAGTTAAATGAACGAACATGAACAGAGGTCTCGTTCGTTCGATTGTGTTCGTGAACGTTCGGTAAGGTGTTCGTGAACGTGTTCGTGAACATTCGTTGATTTGCGTTCGTTTATATCCGTATGTTTGTGTTTTAATTGAAGATCTTTGTACTTTCTTATATTTTATTTGTACTTTTTATATTATTAAACTTTTATTTATTTTATTTTCCTAACAATTAAACTAGGAAACCCACTTTCACCTTGTTTATGCATCATTTCCCTTTCATTTCTCATTATTTACATCCACGAATACGATCGACATCCGTTCCACAATAAGGGATTCAAGTTCGAGTGCTACTCTCTGGGCCATCTATCTTTATCCTTCGTCGCGTTCGCCAAATTTATTTGTGTTCGTGAACTGTTCGCGAACACGCTCATTTCCTTAATGAACGAACACGAACATAAAATCTCGTTCGGTAAGTGTTCATGAACCGTTCGTGAACACATTTATATCCTTAACGAACGAACACGAACAAGGCCTTGTTCGTGTTCGTTCGGTTCGTTTACAGCCCTAAGGAGAAGATATAAGAGCATTCACATTCCATTTCTTATATTTATAATTTTAGTAAAAATCGTGATTCCATAAATTTATCTTTCACTTTTTAAAAGTCTCCCACATCACATTCTTTATTCCTTAAAATATAAGGATCTGCTCTACTTTTCCTTTAATATAAGAACTCACTTTAGTTTTCTGTAAAAATAAGGATCTGCTCTATTTTTTCTTTAATATAAGAATTCACTTTAGTTTTCTATAAAAATATATGAATAAGGTATATGGATAAGGAATAGGATATAGTGGTGTTTTTATATAGTTTTCTTAAGTTTTAAGTATGGAATGAGTATAAGGAATTAGGGGTGTTCATCGGTTCGGTTTATGGTTTATTTGGTTTATTCGGTTCGTTTTATTCGGTTTTTCAATTTTTTTACCCCAAACCAAAAACCAAACCAAATAAGGAATATGCAAACCGATCCAAACCAAACTAAATTCCATTCGGTTTGGTTTCGGTTAGAAACCAAATAAACCAAATCTAACCAAATTGTACCTAAATACTTTTTTTCCTAATTTATATTTATGTTTGTGTTCCAACTTCCGAACATCGCAACTAATTTACACCTAACAACATATGAATACAAGAAAGTTTCATTGCGAAATAAAACAAACACATCCATAAAGTAGTCATAGACACCACCACAAAGTTAGGGCTGAGCAGTATACGGTTCAGAACCACCAGAACCAGGGAACCGAACTGGAACCGCTAGATCCAAACCGTATTTTTGTATATAGGGTTCGGTTCCGGTTCTTAAATTTGGGTAAAAACGGTTCCCGGTTCGATTCCGGTTAAAACCACAGTTCTGGTTAAAGAACCGCTAGAACCAATTGGGATTATAAATATTTAAAACCCTATTTTATTACTGAGCTTTTCAACATCATACGACCATTCTAATCTTATTCCCTCCTCTTATATTCATTCCACGATCTCATCTTTCATCTTCTAATGCTTCTCCATCTTTCAACCCTAACCCTAATTGCTATCATACAAGTTCATCTCCATCAACACCCTGCAAATACAGGTACGCTATTCTTCATGACCTTTTTTTATGATTGCATATATTTTCTTTCTAGATGTTTGCTTTATGATACATATAGTTTTCTGTATGTGAAAATAAAAATTGAACAAAAATAATCAAATCAATGTTGATCAAATTGTAAATGTATATATAAATAGTGTATCGCTTGGTAAATACAGTAGATGCATTACTGATCAATCTATTCACGTGAACCAAATACAGTAGATGCATTATTCGTTTATTTTTTTTAATTGCTAACACTTGGTTTCATTTAGATGTTTATGAGAAGATTGAGAGGATGAAGAGCGAATGAAGTTTGAAGATGTTTGTTTTAATTGTTAACACGATGGTTGTAATAGTTTTATTTAGAGTTTCTTTTATGGCTTGAAATTTTTTATTGTTGTTTTGCTACTTTTATTTAGGTTGGTTTGAACTTTGAATGTTGCAACTCTTAGTTAATGTTTTAAATGGTTTGATTCGTTTTTATTGAATTGTTAATTTTACGATTTAATTGTCAACCGGTTCCCGCGAGAACCGTTTACACGAGAACCGTTTAACCTGTTCAGAACCGAACTGGAACCGTTATAATACGGTTCGGTTCCGGTTCTTAAATTTAGCAATTAACGGTTCTGGTTCGGATCGGTTCGGTCCGGTTCTGAACCGTTGCACAGCCCTACACAAAGTTAAAACTTCAAAATATAGATCATAGAAACTATAAATAGTTAACAAATCTAATGACACAAAATATAAATAATCTTCAAACATGTAGTAACCCTAGTTTCTATACTGAAGGTCTGAAGAAGTTCTATTATTTTAGAAATGAGTAAGTTTGAGTTGGGCTTTTAGATTTACATTTGGTATTTTGGGCTGTATAAAAAATAAATATTTTGGGCTAATAAATTGAATATGATTTATAAAATATTTTTATTTTTTTAATAATTAATTAACTTAAATGGTTTATTCGGTTATCCAAATAAACCGAATAAACCAAATAAAATAAAATGTGGATCCATAAACCGAACCAAAAACCATATTCACAATTCGGTTTCGGTTAGAAACCAAACCAAAAACCAAATTCGTTATTCGGATCGGTTTATTTGGTTACGATTACGGTTTACGATTTTTATTTGGTTACGGTTTTTTCTGAACACCCCTATAAGGAATGGGATGTGAGATAAGGAATAGGATAGGTTAGTGTTTTTAGTAGTTTTTTTAAATTTTAAGGATGTAATAATGAGTATAAGGAATAAGATGTGAATGCTTATATTGTAAACTATACGGATTGTTATATATTTTTTCAATGGTTTTTTTTTTTTTTTTAAATACTAGTGCGATTTTATTGGTTCTTACATCGTATTAATGGTTTTTCACTCATAGATTAAAAATCTTTAAAATTTATGTGAAATAATTATTTTATGGATACCATCGACCACTACCATAAGTCGTGGATCACCATAGGTTGTCACCTCGATCGTCGTCAACCAATTTTTATAAACAAAATCTCAATAGACCCACAAACACAAATCTAAAGAGATCTAAGTACACACATTTTTGACATGCGGAGAGCTCCATTTTGGGTCAACATCTCAATTTACACATGTTTGATTAACCTAAATCATCTGTGTTTAGTTTTCACAGACTACCTAAACGAAAATTACTACCATATGACCATTAAGTAAGAGCGCATGACAAAATTATACAGTACGCTATATTAAACCTTTGAAAACATCCATACATGCTCTTATCACATTAAAATTTACAATCTATCAAACTTGCACTCACGCATTTTAATTAATTAATAACGTGCATATAACACTATGTATATCTATTCAATCACTACTATTTAGGTTTCGGCATAACAAAGCCTGCATTGTCTTTTTGAATTTAGGCACACTGTGTACCATTGGTAATGATTCTACTACGGTGCCACAAATTAACGTGCATAATAATACCATGTAGGTCTATTCAATCATAACTATATATAACAAAAATTTCCACACATATATTCCTTTAATTATATGCGTTCCACATATATATTCCTTTATATGCGGTTGATAATATGTACGAAGGTGTATAATACATCTCAACTAAAATTACATCTTATGAAGTTTCATGCTATAGTTTATGATTACTTAAGTAGAGTTAAGTTCACGTAAAAATAAAATAAACGTACGAATTGAAAGAAAAGTAAAAAAAGTGGCGGTGTCATTTTGGTAATTGTCAGCAACTTCAAAAGTAATTTTGAGATTCTGTAGAGTAATTTTGTAAATGTTCATGTAGAGTAATTTTGGTCGTGTAGGGTAATTATCAAAATTGTAGGGTAATTATCAAAATTACACTAACCCCCCCCCCCCCCCCCCAAAACCTAAACCATTGTAAATGTTCATGTAGAGTAATTTTGGTCGTGTAGGGTAATTATCAAAATTACACTAACCCCCCCCCCCCCCTCCCCCCCTCCCCCCACCCCCCAAAAACCTAAACCACCCCCCCCCCCCCCCAAAAAAAAAAAAAAACCTAAACCATTGTAAATGTTCATGTAGAGTAATTTTGGTCGTGTAGGGTAATTATCAAAATTACACTAACCACCCCCCCACCCCCCCCCCCCCCAAAAAAAAAAAAACCTAAAAAAACCTCTACAAGACATTTTCCAAAATTACTCTACAGAAGTCAAAATTACTCTACTAGAGTAATTTGATAATTACCCTACATTTCCCAAAATTACTCTACAGATGCTCAAAATTACTCTACAAGACACTTTTTGTTTTTTCCCCAGTAATTTAGAAGTTGCTGATAATTACCAAAATTATGACACCGCCACTTTTTGTTTTTTTCCTCAATGCGTACGTTTCATACGTTAATATTATTTTTATTTGATCATTTACCTACTTAAGTATGTCCAATCTAATTGAATGCATGACTATTTATGTGCCTATATAATAAAATTAAAGTTAAAATCATTTTATTACATAAACTACCAATTGTCAAAAACTAAAAAGGGAAATAATATGATGGTAAGGTGTGTAAGGCCATGCGTAGTCATAACGCCCCTTTGTGGGCGTTATGCGACACGTGGCGCGCCACGTGTGCGGGTGGGCGTTATGGGGCGTTATGCATTTAAGCCTGTAGTCATAAAGCCCCCGCCTAATCATTACCTATTTAATAATTTTCAATTTTATTAATTAATATAAAAAACATTGCTTAAATTTGATTGGTGGAAAGTTTGAAAGATTCCCACATAACCGCGCGATATGCATAGCGCTCCTCAAATTTTTTTGTCTCATAACGCCCCCCGTAATGGTGTTCGGGGCGTTATGAAGGAAAAGGGCGCCATATACAGCCCCATTACACATGCTCTAAGAGTGGAGAATTTAAATTCTGCAAGATACATGGAGTATTTTAAAGTAACTTAGTTTGCTGTTAAAAATTAAAAATCAATACCTGGTTGACTCAAGAGTCAACTTAAAATGATATTGGTCTAGTTGTATAATGCCGCCTCCCCCGTCAAGTTCAAATCATTAAAAATGCAAAGCAGTTATATGGTATTCACGTATAAAAAATATTGTTAATTAAAAAAGTTTGCTACAAAGGTTTTGTAGATGTGTCTCCAAGTTTTCTTTGATCATTTCTGTAAATAGATAGGGGAGTTCCAAACCAACAGCAAGCCCTTTCTCGGCAGTGGCGGACCAATGATTTTATTTCAATGGGGTCCATTTTCGGGTCGGTCCTCGTTCGGGTCGAGTCAAAGTGAGGTTTGAACTAGATTTTTAAAAAAACAAGAGAAATGGGCTTATCAAGGATTGAACTCATGACCTCTTTGTGGAAAGAAATGGAGATTTACCACTACACCAGCTTTCTTTTTATTTCTATGGTGTCCACTTAATTGTATTATGGGGTCCATATACAATTTAATATACCGAATCTACTATTTTTAAAAAAAAGATTGGGGTCCGGGGACCCCGATGGCACCAATGTGGGTCCGCCCCTGTTTCTCGGGTTGATTGGTCCGGCAAGTCATGAGAGAAGCAAGCATAATTTTAAATATATTTTTAATCTCAAACTTATATGTTGTATACCCCTTTCGAGTTTTCGATCGGGCTCGAGTTTTTTTCCTCTTCATCCCCCATTATGGATATTACCAACATACTTGCACACCGTGGACAAATTTTTTTTACATCTAGATATTCTCAATACTTTAAATAAGATATTGAAATCATAATTACAGGGTTTAGGGTTTAAGACAGATTTTATTTTTTTTACTTCTCGTGGAACTAGAACAGTAGAACCCGTGACCTCCCAAACTTAAGTCTAGAACCCATGACCTCCTCAACTTAAGTACTCTTAGAAGCTTTACTTCTCCCATCGGACCACAAACCCTAATAACAACAAAACTACTTACCATTTAACCAAAAGGTTTTCCTTTACCCCTTTTTGAAAAAGAAAAAAAAAAAGTTAATTACTGTTTTCGTCCCTGAGGTTTGTCAAAAATAACGGTTTCAGTCCATTAGTTTAAAAATTGCCATTTCAGTCCATTAGTTTCATTTTCGTAACCATTTCAGTCTACTAACTTAACTCCATCCATTTATTTTGTTAACTTTTGGGTGAAATTACCAAATTACCCCTGCTAACTTAACAAATTGTAATTAAAAAATTATAAAAAATCTAAAAATCAAAAAATTCCAAAAAATTCAAAAAAATCAAAAAAATTCCAAAAAATTCAAAAAAAATCTAAAAATAAAAAAAATTTAAAAATTCATAAAAATTCTAAAAAATCCAAAAAAATTCTAAAAAATCTAAAAATTAAAAAATCATAAATATTCTAAAAAATCCAAAAAAAATCTAAAAAATCCAAAATGTTTCATTAAATGTTTCGAACCCGAACCGTTTCGAGCTGAACCGTTTCGACGCGAACCGTTTCGACCCGTACCGTTTCGAGCCGAACCGTTTCGACGCGAACCGTTTCGACCCGTACCGTTTCGAGCCGAACCGTTTCGACGCGAACCGTTTCGACCCGTACCGTTTCGAGCCGAACCGTTTCGACCCGTACCGTTTCGACGCGTACCGTTTCGAACCCGAACCGTTTCGACCCGTACCGTTTCGAACCCGAACCGTTTCGAGCTGAACCGTTTCGACCCGTACCGTACCGTTTCGACGCGAACCGATTCGACCCGTACCGTTTCGACCCGTACCGTTTCAAGCCGAACCGTTTCGACGCGAACCGTTTTGACCCGTACCGTTTCGAGCCGAACCGTTTCGAGCTGAACCGTTTCGACGCGAACCGTTTCGACCCGTACCGTTTCGAGCCGAACCGTTTCGACGCGAACTTTTTCGACCCGTACCGTTTCGACGCGTACCGTTTCGAACCCGAACCGTTTCGACCCTTACCGTTTCGAACCCGAACCGTTTCGAGCTGAACGGTTTCGACCCGTACCGTACCGTTTCGATGCGAACCGTTTCGACCCGTACCGTTTTGGATTTTTTAGATTTTTTTGGATTTTTTAGAATTTTTATGTTTTTTTAAATTTTTTTATTTTTAGATTTTTTTGAATTTTTTGGAATTTTTTTGATTTTTTGGAATTTTTTTTATTTTTAGATTTTTTAGAATTTTTTTATTACAATTTGTTAAGTTAGCAGGGGTAATTTGGTAATTTCACCCAAAAGTTAACAAAATAAATGGATGGAGTTAAGTTAGTGGACTGAAATGGTTACGAAAATGAAACTAATGGACTGAAATGGCAATTTTTAAACTAATTGACTGAAACCGTTATTTTTGACAAACCTCAGGGACAAAAACAGTAATTAACTAAAAAAAAAAGATAACTTGCATGATTTTAGTAAGAGATAACTTGCATGATTTTAGTAATAAAAAACAATAAATCTCATGTCACGAAAATCTCAAGGCATCCATTCAGCCGACAAAAATCTCACGATTTGAATGAATTGCAGAATTTGAACGAAACTGTTGATGTTCTTTCAGAATATTTAATCCCTTAAAGTTGTGAAGTTGATGGAAAGGACTTCTATGGCTAGACGGTACGGGGACCGTCCCCCACTCATCTCTATCTCTCATTTTTTATAAACATTTTTCCTTTTTATATTCTACCATGGATTCCTTCAACAACCCGAACGTCCCCAACAACCCGAACAACCCCAACAACCCAACCCGACCCAACCGAACATCCCGAATGTTTTCTCGGTTCCGGGATACTATCCGACGATAGAACCGAACCAATTCTCTCAATATTCCTCAAACGCCTTTACCACATTCCAAAACTCACCGAACGTTTTTGCTCACCCGCAACAAAGCGGAGCGTCCCCCGGGCCAGGACAAATCAAAGAAGGAGCGGGCGAATGAGAAAGAAAAGCAAAAGGTCGACCCGAAGATGGACGAGTTTATGACCCAATTTAAAACATACACCGAGGTCACAGCCCAAAAAGTGAGGGCGAAGGAGCGGGTCATCGAAGAAAAGTCATGCATGGCGGGAGAAAAGTTACGCGTGACGAGAGGAAAGATTCGATTGTCCGATGAAAAGATTCGCCTCGAAAAATGGGAAATATTAACGATGGATGTTGATAGTTATCCCGAGCCGAAACGTTCGACTTTGATAAAACTACAAAACGACATCATGAAGAAGCATCAAAGTGGTTGATTTTTTTTTAAGTTTATGTTTTTTTTTAATTTATTAGGATTTTTTTTTAGTTTATGTTTTTTTTTAGTTTATGTATTGTTTTTTAATATTAATGAAAATATTTTCTTAATTTATTTGTTAAATGTTAAAAAAAAAAAGTGGAATATTTAAAAAATAATAATAATAATAATAATAATAATAATAAAGTGGTGTGATAGGATCATCATCCCATTTCCACTAGTTTTGTGGGATGAACCATCCTCCCAAGGATGGTGATGTGGCACCTATGTGGCGGATCATCCTCCAAGAAAAGATCATCCCCATCCCATATAGCCTAAATATCATATGTGTGTGGTTGTTGATTTAAGTGGGATTAGCAGTTTTTGTTTTTGTTTACCAAATCCTTACGTTACTTATGATGCTTGTGTTAGGGAGGAATTACATGTTCAAGGATGAGCATATTATGTTATGTCATGTTTTGAAGAATACCTACCAATAGTTTCCTTCACATTCCGTAACTCATTCAAACCACGAGAGAGGTTTGTCGGGAGTATTTTATTCTTTCTAAGATATTTTTTTTTCATTTGTGAAATGGCTACAAATAAAATATAGGGTACTCACTCCTCTGTATCTATATGTATATATCTATAATCTATAATACCATATTAACAGTGGCGGATCTAAAAAATTACTAAAGGGGCAACGTTTCAAAAAAAAAATTAACGTACTTCATACAATGTAAACAAAACAATGATAGTAGCGCAGTATCAAATAAATTTAAACACATACCTAAATGATTTCTCCTCTTCGATTTTTGAAAGCTTGAAACCGAGTCATGACATCCTCTTATTTGGGCTTTGAAAAGAGGTAACATAATATTTTTTAAGAGGCAACAAAATCCGAAAAACGCAAAAAAAAAATTACACTATCGCCGGTGAGTCAAGGGGCAGCGGAGGCTAACCCTTGATAAATGGTAAGTCCGCCCCTGCTTATTAAGAGAACTGAGTTTTTTTATCCTTTTGGTAATTTTAACATAGGTACAAATCTTGAATCACCTTTTACAAATGAAGCAAGCCATTTTTTAGGGGGAAACTTGGATATTATCCGAAGTTTAAAGACACTTTGAGGGCAATCTAGACATTTGATCCTTGGAATTCATGTCCACTTATGTCTTCCATTAATTGAATTAAATTAAAGAATTAAATAAAAGTTTTCAGAATGACACTAGTTATCTTCATAAATTAATTATAAGGAATCTTAAGTTCTTGTAAATAATGCATTCAATTGAATTCACTAATTGATTAAATTAAAGGAACTAATTGATTAAACTAAAAGTTAGACATGTAACCTTTGGGATTTTCATCATTTAATAGTATGTATAAATATAATAAATAGATTTATATGGACTATAATATCTATACTATATTATAATACATTTCACAAGGATGATTGCAAAATTACAAATTTTTATGCTTACGATAAAAATACTAAATGAGGTTAGTTGAGGGTAAAGTGGTCTTTCTACATAATAATAAAATTGAAGAAGAAAAATTAATTAAATAGATTGTGAAATTAACAACGGTAATTTTATCTATAATACCTTATAAAGAGAACTGAGTTTTTACCCTTTTGGTAATTTTACCATAGGTACAAATCCTAAAGAACCATGTACAAATGAAGCAAGCCATTTTAGAGGAAGAAACTTGGACATTGTCCAAAGTTTTAAGACACTTTGAGGACAATCTAGACATGTATAATCAAATCAATGGTAATTCAACCTTTTTGAGGGGAAACTTGAACCTTTTTAATGGGTTGCAGCAGAAGGAGATAGTTTTGGGTCGAATGGTAATTCACATCTATAAAAAACAATAAAAGTTTGGGTTTTTTTCGTGTTTTGGGTTATTCGGGGCAGGTTGTTTGGGGTTTTGGACGGGAAAAGTGACCCAAAACCGACCCATATAAGGTTCGGGTTGGTCGGTTTAGGTGGCTTTGGATTCGGGTTGGGTTTAGGTAAAAATGGACAGTTCTAATTCTTTAGTTTACATGAACTAGATTAGAATTTGCTCAAAAAGCAAACAGCAAACTAAAAATGACTTTGGAGTTTGACTTTTAAGACTTTCAAACTTTAAAATTAATTTGTCGTTTCTTGTCTTAAAAAAAGAATTTGACAAATCCTAAAAGGTAAGGATCCGAATTGCACACCCTTTTAATTCCATTTGTTTTGTTTGAAAGGGGTAAAACCCAGGAAGTTATTAAATTGTTGGAGTTTTATGAAAAGAAAAAAAACATAATAGTTAGAAGAATATAATTGAAGAGATCGGTAAGCATATGTCTCTGCGACAGATGATGCATCAATTGAGATCATGTTGTCACGCATGTCACAACAACAAATTTGTTAGAATAGATTGATCTTTTTGAAAGTTTTCATGATTTTTTTTACTTCTTATTAGTTTTATGTAAGTCCCACACTGGTAGTAAGTAGCGGAATTGTCTATAATTTCAACTAAAAAATAAGCAAATTGTCTCTCCCGCAACAACGCGCGGGTTCCCCACTAGTACCTTGTGAAGCAAACTAGGTTTTCTTCACTTATGGCAATTTTACATTGTGTACACCTCTTCAAGCAACATGTACAAGAGAGCTAAACTAGTTTAGAAGGGGTAAACTTGTGCATTGACCAAAAATTTAAAACACTTTTGGGGCATTTTAGGGAATTCGGCACCTTTGTAACCTATAATGTTAAGGTGACATGTGAAAAGGCTAAATTAATTGTTATTCTAAATAAATTTATGCATTGTAAAATTGATTAATGAATTAAATTAATTATAATTTCCACAAATTAAACATAAATAAATTGACAAAATAAGTATATACATAATGATAATGAAAAAGAATTTAAAGAGTTCTTGATGCATGGTGTCCTAATTAATCGAACAGATTGGTCGAAACTTTTTAGTTGCTGGCCATAATTGGCAAATAAATAATGATATAGTTATAATAAAAAAGAATTCAAAGGTTTTGTAACTGACCGAATAAATTGAATTTGGAAACAATCAAACCTTTGGTCATCATTGGCATATAAATATAGTGTTCAATGGTCATCATTGACAAATAAATCTAGAGCTCGAATTCACACGGTGGCTATAACCCGTAAGGAAATCATTTGGTGGATCTCAAATTTCGATCTTACGATTTCTCTCTCGTAAACTATGTGAACCACCATCACTGCTCCTGGTTTCTTTGGTGTACCGCCGCCGTCTTTCGTTTTTTATTCTTTTGAGATGAAGCACAGCCACAGTCGTTGTTAGGTGCCTACGCGATGCGGATAGCTTCCAAAAGAATTACCCGTATAATCCTCCCAAGGTGAAGTTTGAGACTAAATGCTACCATCCGAAGTTCTAAACGTCAATGTTTCTAGAAACATGTGTTTGGATATATGAAAAGTACTTTGCATTTTTTTTGTATAAAGCTATGTAATTTTTGGCAGTAGCATGTGTTTGTTAATATAAACTCTTTTCTTGTATTCTAGAGCAATTAGTTGTGCTCCCGACGCATCGTGCGAGCACCCCACTATACATTATTAAGCGAATTAGACGTACACAATCGTAATTTTGCTAGGTGTACAACTTGTGAAGCCACATGTACAAGACAAAGTAGCTTATTTAAGAAGGGTAAAATAGTAACTTACGTCACTTTTTAAGATGCTTAAAGGTTATTATTATTGTAAGTTTACCGTAATCTCATACCTCACATCCTAAAATCTTATTCCATCCTTGTCCTTGTGTTTCCATCATTGCCCCTTGTGTTTGTAATAAACGTCATAATTGATCTGAGCGGGGACACCCGCTGCAATTTAATAGACCATTGATTAATATGATTCAATGATTCATCAATTGCTTTAGCAACCGTAATCGTCTCTTGTTCAGATTTATGATAAACGCGTTTCTCTTGTTCTTCCCCAACAAACTTAGTGTTAGACTTGAGAGTGAAGATGGCATGAGGGGATGAGTATGGCAATAAACTTATACGACTACTTTTCGTTGAAAAGTGTTGAAATTAGAGATGCCAATGGGTCGGGTTTGGGACGGGTTTAGGTAATCCCAAACCTAAACCCGGTTAGATAAGCTTGTCCCAAACCCGTCCCAAAACCCATCGGGTTTCTAGCGGGTAAATACCCATCGGGTATCGGGTATACCCGCGGGTTTCGGGTAAACCCGTTAATTTAAAAAGATTACTCGTTGGATATACTCATCTCAAAACCCATTGGGTATTTATCAGGTAACTACTAACCGGTTACATTTTGTATTGTTATTATAAAATTATATATCAAATAAGTACAATGTATACATACTAGAATACCTATATGTGTAAAAAATGGATGTTATGTATCTTATATATACACATTTAATAATATAAAAGAAATTATATCGGGTATACAATCGGGTAAACGGGTACATTTTATCGGGTAATTGGGTCGGGTAAACAGATATATCACTAAATCCCAAACCCGTCCCAAACCCGCGAAAAAAATAAAAATTATTCCCAAACCTGATCAACCGACCCTAAACCCGTCCCAAATGTGTCGGGTTTCGGGTTTACCAAACGGGTTCGGGTTGGATTGCCATCCCTAGTTGAAATCCGCACTGGGTTGTGGTTCGTAATAGACATTATGATTGAATCTGATATGAGTTCGAACACCCGCCGCAACGCGCGGGCATTCCATCTAGTGATTATATAAAGAGATAGTGTGACCAACTTGAAACCATGTATTGTGATTTAACATAACTGTCACACCCCACCGCATAAAACAACAAACCGCGGCGGAAACGACGGGGAGTGGAGCGACAGAATTTTTGTTTCACTACACATGGATTAAAAAGTTTCGTTTTATTTAGATATTAAACATTTAACATTTCTTGAAAAAGAACAAACAAGTTCACATATTATCTATCATCGTTATTAAGTCACTAAGACCTCGTCCGATCCTATGTGAGCATGCATCCTAGTCATCAACAACATCATCAAACACCACCTGAAACATATGTGAAAATAAAGTCAGCAAAGAAATGCCGACGAGCACATAGATTTTGTGAGTGTGTTAGATTCATGGCTTGTATACATGTTGCAATAACTCGTACGACTACAAGAGTCGATAATTGAAAACCTTGTTTTGTAAAATGTTTGTATTGCAATATGAATAACCAACTCAAAACAGTTGGTTATAGTTTATAAAACTCGTTGCCATGAATCTTAACCCAAAACATTTGTTTATGTAAACCAAATTATAAATCGTTCTCGTAATAAAACTCGTATGGTTTATATCGTAGAGAAAACATCGTTGCGTGTCATCGTTTAAAATCGTTCGTCCAAGTGAACTAAATAACGCCACAAAATGAAATATGATAAAAGCACTTATATATAAGAAGTACCAACGGCGTATCTACCATGCTTTTATCACATTACACCCGTCCAGTTATCTAATCACATACCAAAAACCAATTGTTCAATTCGTTTAACTCGTTATGTTATAAACCATCGTTCAATCGTTCAAATCATTCACATTGTTCAAATCATTCAAATCATTCCAATCGTTCAAATCGTTCATGTTTTAATCGTGAAAACTAACTTTTGGTCGTCTTGTTGAATACATTTAAACCTTCGTAACTCGTCCATCGTTCAACTCGTATTAACAAACCACCAAAGGGTAAGTTAACAATCATCAGGTTCAGTCATTACCCACATTACCCCCATACATAACCATGGCGGTAGTCCGATAACGGGATTTGTCAGATCCTATGGTACCATAAAAATACTACTGGTCGGCTTGATCATTGTTAATGAATGTCATTCGTTATGTAAATACGTCCCAACAAGTTCGTTCACATTATCGAAATCGATGTGTTTAATATAAACCATAGTATTCGTTTTTTAAATCATCGTAATCGTTTAACACATATGAATCACCCCAAAACAATTGAAAACAGTAAAATAGGGGAACTATGTACTCACATTGAATTGCAAATTATCCTCGATTAAATGAACTTAACAAAGCTCGGGCAAACCAAGGAAATCAAGTGGCACCTAGTAATCGGATCGCTATGTTAATAAATCGACGCCTAAATCGGGAGATCGGATAGAATGAGGTCTCGTAAACCAAATGAGTATTGGAACTCATGTGATATGGTTTAACCAAGCCTACATTCTAAATCGGAACCTATCCTAAGTGCTTACGACCCGTTAAGGTAGTCTACGCTACTTTAACGCGTCATTCGCGCGAATGCGCGTTCGAGACGCCTAACTAGTCCTATGACAAGTATTATATGCCCTAACATGTTTAAATATGTTGCATAATCAGTTTAAGTGACAAAATTTAGGTTACATATGCTTAAATTCAAATTATGCATGAAAAGGGCATTTTGGTCATTTACCTAAGGCAAATAAACTACCTATCATACAACTAATTAAACTAAGTGACCATAAGGTATAACCTCAGAAGGTTATTCCCTATACAACTATGGTCACAAAATATGCTTGGTCGGATCCTAACGATCGACCAAACGGGTCGGGTTCGAAAGTCTAAGCGGTTGTCAAGACCGCTTGACTTACGACCCTATACAAGCACTTTAACATGTTCAACTAAGTTAGAAAACACGTTTGATATTAAAACAAAGTGTTTTGATACCCAAAAATAGTTTCGTCGCAAAATGCGCATAATCGGCATTTTGACCGAAACTTTGACTCGTCTCTTCGACTAATCAACGTGGTAATCAGTAGGTATAATCACAAGGGACTATAACCATCGTGATTAAGCTCACGTTTCAAAGTTCAAAAGAACTTTGACTTGACCAAATCATGGTCAAAGCAGAAAGTCAAACACTATTTGACTTTCATGCTTGAAAAGCATAACCAAGCATGAAAGAAACTTACAAAGGGTCCAAGCTAGGAAGAATTGAACTAAAAATGCTCAGGTATGAAGCTTTCAACAAGTGAGAGCTTCAACTTAGAGCAGATTTGATTCAAATGAGCAATGAACAAGGCAAAACCCCATGGCTATTTATAGGAAATCTTGAATCAATAGGATGATTACATGTGTTTTTGAGTAGATCAAAGCTTGATCTTGGCCTTACACTTGTTGCCCATAGTTTTAAATACTAGGGGAGCTCAAAAACAAGCCCAAGGTATGCCAAATCTATGGCTAAAATCAGTGGAAACAGGCTGCTGAACCAGATTCAATGTTTCTGCCAGCACCATCTGTCGCACCCCGCGTAGACATAGGCACAGGCCTTCGCGCCCCGTGACCAACTTTCCAGAATTGTCAGTTTTGGTCCCTGCATGCAATAAACTTTGTTTTTGATGCTTTTAAGCCCCGTTAACCCCATTTCAAGGCTCTACAATGAAGTTAAATCATAGGGAACATGAAATATGCTTGAAAACATCTCGGATGTCGGTTCGTTTTGTCGTACGGTCGCGTTATTCGGTTAATTGCAACGGAAACTCGAACGGACGCGAAAACGATCAAAATCGTGCGATGAATAGTATTTTTGCATTCCAATCACTAAAATAAAATATTTTAATGATTACAAAAATTTTTGGATGTCCGGATATGTTCAGAACGTAAGATATGCGCGTAAATGCAAACTTATGCACTTTTTGACCCTTTTAGTCCCTATTGATCAAATAAGCGTATTTTCACATACCGAGCCCCTCAAAGCCTATTTCTAAGCTATGTAAAGGATATTTAGGGTATGTTTAGCTTATGATCATGTTCCGGAATGTTCGTTGCTATACAAATCGGCATATTTTCGCAGTTTGTCGCAAATAGTCCATGCGATCGAATAAACTTGTTTTTGGCACACCAAACCCTTCCAAACTTATTTCTAAGGTATGTAAAGGTTATTTGAGGTATGTTAAGCCTATTTCACTGTTCTGGAGTGTTTTTCGCGTTAAACTGATTACATTTACATATCAGTTTGCGTATAACTTTCCAGAAAGCGATTTAAAGCTTGAAATCGAACTATAATCAAAACGTAAAATCGTCAAACATAAATACACAAATATAGAGACCAAAACAAATCGTTTCATTAATAGTTGATATTGTTTTACATCGTACATCGTTTACAGATCACAAATGTCACAGTCTCCCCTAATTTAGTAAATTTCGTCCCGAAATTTTAACTAGAGGAAACTTGTGAAAACAAATGTGGATATTTCGCTTTCATTTGGTCCTCACGTTCCCAAGTAAACTCTGGGCCTCGTTTGGACTCCCAACGAACTAAAAAACAAATGTGATTGGTTGATTTTTGAGCGCTCAAACATTTGCAATGGCTAACACTTGTTAAGGGCATGGCGCCTCCTACGTTAACGTCCCCTTTTATCGTCCATGGGATGATGTTAAGGGCATGTCACCTCCTTGGGGGTAGGGCTGTTAAAAAAATTCGGATCCAAAACCGAATCCTAAATATTCAGAAATCCGTATCCGAAATTTTGGATATCCGAAAACCGGGTAATCCAAATTTTCGGGTTCGGATATTGATTTCTAAAATTTCGGATAATCGGATTATCCGATATCCGAAAACTATTTTTTTTAAATATGTATATAGTATATGATATATATTTTGAAATATAGTAAAAGTAGTAAAGAAATATTAAATAATCAGATTTGAGTGTGGATTTATGAATGTATTTTTGTTTCAATATTGGAAATTTGGAAAATTGAATATAGGTTTAGTTTTAATCTGTGTATAAAACAAATTTTTTGATATTTTTTCATAATGTCGGATATCTGTTCGGATATACGAATCCGTATCTGAAATTTTGGCTTGGATATCCAAAATTCCGGATATTAATATTCACTATCCGAAATTTTCAGATATCCGATTTTCGAATATCCGAAAACTGAATAATCCAAAATTGAACACCCCTATTTGGAGGCATGAACCCAGAACGCATGGTCTAATAGTGAGAGCGGGAGATGAGCAATTAAGTTTAGCAACCAATAAATATGTCTCCCCCCTCAAATTACCAATAGGTAAGTTTTGATTTACCTATATGGAGAGAGTGGTGTAATTTTGATTTACCTTGTTTGTGGTCTTTGATTTTAATGGTGGCAAACTGTACTGTAATGTTAACCAGCGGTTAACTTTGTTTGAATAAATTTAGGGTCCCCTTATTTTCACACCCCCTATTTTCTTATTTTCACATCCCTAGGTGTATACGGGTCGTATAACATGTATACGGCCGTATAGAATGTTATTGCACAAAAATAAATGCAATGGAATGTTTTTTTTTTTTGTTTTACATGTATACGGCCAGTATAACATTATACGAGCCGTATACAATTTGTATACGAGCAATATAATGTTATACGACCAATGTATACGAGCCGTATAACATTATACGAGCAATATAATGTTATACGACCAAATGTATACGGGCCGTATAACATTATACGAGCATTATATACGGCCACCCTAAAAGCTTATCTCACATGGTGTATACGGGCAGTATAAGGTTATACGGCCCGTATACATTTAAAATAAACTGACAAAGACTGCTTTGTCAGTTCATTTTATTCTATACGGCCGTATAACCTTATACGGCCCGTATACACCATGTGAGAATAAGATTTACCATGTGGGATTATTAGGACCCTAAATTTATTTGTTGGCCTTTAAAAAAAAAAAAAGTAAGTTTTATTATGAAGCACATGTTTTGTTTTATGTTTACCTATTTACCTACTAAAATAGTAAACATAATAAGAGCATAAGCAGTTGTACTATGTGCAGTAAGTATATATATAGGGAATAACTGTAGCACGTACGAGTTTTAAGAGAACGGGCCAATTAGAAATCGAAAACGCATAGGGGGCCTGTGACTTTCATTGCCAAAAGCAGGTGGGCCCATACACTGTTGGGCCATTCATACTGGGTCCAGGTGGCTGTCTAGTCTCTTGATTGGGGGGGGGGGGGGGGGGGGGGGGTGTCAGGAGGAAAATGAATTAATATTTATAGTGGTTAAACAAGATATGTAGTGTATAAATATTTTTTATAAGATATATACACATGTATAATGTTTATATATACGTGTGAGTTTCTATACAAATAAAAGCTTTTTTGGTACTTGAAGGAAATCATATCGGAGATAGATTTTGGTTGGTTTTATATTGAACGTTTTATGGCATAGAGATTATATGCAGATATAAAAGCCAATATAAAGAAAGACTTGCGTAAACTTGAAGCGGTTGTGGACCCGACTTGAAGTGGCCCCGTAAGAAACGATTAATGGTGTTGTCTGATCATTTGTCCTTTATTATTAGGCAGGTCAAGGTGTAGTCATTCTCAAAACCGGTATATAAACTGATAAATAAATATAAATTATTTTTTACATATTATTATTTGGTGAAAGTGTAAAATACAATATTTCTTAACGTACAATGCATACGATAGGAAATTATAACGTGCAAAATTATTTTATAACATGCGTGATTAGGGTTTTACCCCATGCTGGTTTCTAAGTTTGTACATCCGTGATTATGTGTTTTTGTTGATGCGTGATTAGAGTTTGATTTTATAACATGCGTGATTTAATATCGTATGTATCGCACGTTAAGAAATATTGTACGTTAACCTTCCCATTATAATTTGTATATTTTATTATTTTTATTTAAATTTAAATTCTATTTGCAATTAACTTTGTTGAATATAACAAATGAATATACATACAAAAAATCAAAATATTAAATGACGAGTAAATTTGTCATATAATCAATTAAACCACATTTCAATTAAGGGAATATTTTGTTGAAGTACATATTTAAGAATCTTATTATGGCACATGACACAACAATTTAATTATTAGACTGAGGGGAGTGGGGCGACTCCCACCCCAAGTCGCCCCCAAGTTGCAATGAACACCGCGCCCCTTGCCCAACTTCCATAGCAACTTCCATTTGCCCGTCCTCTTCTCGTCGCCCCTCCTCTCACACTTTATCAACTTTTGGCACAAAATTCCAAGAACTCCCCCTTTTCAAACAAATCAACCAATCAGAGGTCTTGGTGGCATCTTGAGTTGCCATGAACACCACGCCCCCTTTTTTGAGGACGCCCCAAGCCGCCCCCCAAACGCCACGTGTCGCAAGACGCCCTCTTTTGAGGACGCCCCACTCCCTTCAGTCTTAGGTATAGTTGTTTCATTTCAACCTTTTTACCTTTAATTTGTTTTAAACTTTTATTATTATGTTAAAATAATAAAATTATAAAAGCAAAACATTTATATGTTAAATGATATTAACATATGGGCAAGTCTTTTATTTCATTAATTCAAACCATTAGTGGTAAACGAGCAACAAGTTATGTGAGTATGTGACAATCCTTTTTCGAAAAATAATATAAAAAAATTAGTATATCATTTGTATAATCAAATTCAGGTTAGGATACCTGTCCATTTCAATAAATCAAAAGTCAAAGTAAAACTTCACAAGTCAAACAAAATCCATTAACTACATATTTTACAGTAAGAATAATCCCTTTTCCTGAGCTAAAATGACTTGCAACTTATGCATAGAGAGTTGTACTTTGAGATTTGTTCTTTTAGCACTGGAGAATGGCAAACTTGTATCCAACCCATCAAACCATTTCCTCTAAACCTGATTCTGCATCTAAATCTTTGTGTATGAAATGGTGATTAAAATGTGCTATGAGTAATGGATTTCTTCTTAGGCAAGTAGCGAAATCGTCCTCGTTGATCCTACCATCACCATCGATGTCAAACATTTCGAAAAGCGCTTGTATCTGTACAAAAAAAATTATAGATTATAATACAAAGATTAATAAAAAAAATATTCATTTAGAGTTTTCAGATAATAAGATCAAAAAACACTTGGGTTGACAATTTCAACATGACACGAATAAAATTAGAACTTTGGCCCGTTAAATAGACAGGTAGTGTTAAGGTTGACATGTTAACCTGTGTAACCAAAGAGGTCAACCTGCAAACCTGTTCACATTTATTACAACTCACCAACCCGTTAATAGCATTTACAACTTGATTATAACCCATTTATATAACCCGCCAACTTGATTGACTCGTTCAAATAACTGGGTTACGCGGGTTGTCTTCAGGTTACATGATCTTTAAGTGTGTGGGCTAGGGCTAGAGTTGATGTTTTTGACACAAATCTATATACATACTTCTATATCTATACTATCTAATAAAAGAAAAGCAATGGAGGACACGTGTCATTCATTAGAGTCATCCACTTTTTGGTTCTCCCATCTCTCTATCCTACTTATTTATGATTTTATGGATACTTATTTTTTTTTTACTTAAATCTTCTTTAAAAAAAACAATGGTTGGATGGTAAGAATGGTAAAAACACAATATGTTAAATAATAAAAAAAAAATATAGGTGCTATTAAAAAGATCAAAGTTAATACCTAGTTGAAAGAAATGATGTTTTAAAAGCTAACTTAACAAAATTTATAATTGTCACGTCAATGTTCATTTTTTTAAATACATATCTTGACGACTACATATGTCAACAAATTACTTTATATTTCATTTTATTTATATAACACACGGGTTTATTTAACCGTACAATGCATATGTTTTTTTTGAATAACCTTTTTGTTACTAATTATGTAACATTGCATTTATCAACCCGTGTAATACAAGGGATTGTAACCTAGTATATATATGTGTATATGGATTGTAATCTGGTTCACTGATTAAACCCGCCAACCCAACACGATTGACACCCCTAAGAAACACTGACCTCGTTCATGGCTAGAGCGGGTATAGCTAGGCTCATGGAACCTCCGAACTGTTAATTGGGCATACGAAAACAAATTAGAGAAAATTTTAGAGGTTTAAATTTATTGAAACCAACCAAATTGGAAAAAATGTAACAAAAAATATTAAATTAGTTAGTATTACTTCCAACAATGAAAGGTAACGATCTTTGTCTTCATCGCTTTCATTAAAAGCCACTTCACATGCTCGCCGGAATAATGGTAGCTTCAGAACGTGGGCCGATGCTACCAAGAACTGCATAATATTCCAAACCTCATGGTAAATACAGAAATGAGACCCACAAAGAAATATTTATGACATAAGCAATTTTGGAACCCACAAGATGAATGGTATAATGTTATATGACTCTTATGAGATGTGACATTCAGTGGATCCTGATTTTTAATTTTATATGAAACAGAAATGAGACCCACAAAATAAAGAATGATTGAATGCAATTAATGGTTACCTCTTTGAAGGTTATAAGTCCATTCTTGTTGACATCAACGAATCCAAAAATCTGTTATAAAGAAGGAAACTTGAAGTCATTCATGACTGCAAAAGAACCAAATCATGGTAGTTTAATAAATAACGCTACATATGTTTTTTTCTTATTTATCCTGCGTTGACTTTAAACGTTAAAGAAGCTACTTTCACGTTTTATTTTATAGTGTCACGCATGTGTGAGTGTGTGTATATACATATATAAAACGTAAAACATATATAATATTAGTAGTACAGTAAAGTACACCGATGGTCCCTGTGGTTTGCATTTTGTAACGTATTAAGTCTCCAGCTAACAAATCTAAAGGTTTTAACATGCCTAAGTTAGGGGCTAAATGTGTTACATGGTGCAAACCATAGGGACCATCCACGTACTTTTGGCAAAATTTGGGGACTAAATGTGTTACAAATTGCAAACCACATGGACCATCCGTGTAATTTTGGAAAGCTAGGGACCAAATCTAAAATTTTGGTCAACCACAGGGACCATCTGTGTGCTTTACTCTTAATAGTAATATCAAAAGTAAAAACTCAAAAGTGCCAATATTAGAAACATGATCTAATCGTAAGCCATGAAATCTTCCTCCGAGTCCACATCAACCAAGGCATCCAAAATAACGGTCAAATATCGGTCAATAGTGCTAACAATAGCGGTTCCGCTTTTTGACACCGCTATTTTGGAAGAGCCCGATAACCGCTATCTCACTGCTATTGACTGCTTAGACGTTGCATGCCACGCCACCCATTTGTATGTGTGATGTGCCATGTCACCCTTGTTGTCTACATGGCAGTACATGTGGCGTGCCACGTGTGCAATTGTGCATGACATGCTGACTAAATTTTTGTGACGTTGGAAACCTACAAGTTTCCTTTTTCTATGCGTAAAAAAGGTCTAATGATATTGTTTGACAAAAAAAGTTAATTACCGCAAATGGAAAATTGCATAGAGTTTAGAACTTTTTTGTGCAGTTTGCCCTTTTTTAAGATAAAGCCATACAACTTTAATATTCATGAGCCAAAGAACATCTAATAATTATAAAGAAACTGCGAGTAGTTTGCTTACTGACATTTTCGGAAAGGCGAGAATGTTTCAATCTTAAAACTCTAATGAAATCTTGATAGTTAACACATCCACTGAAACAAAATGTTAGTTAAATTTTTAGCACATCTGCTGCAAATCTTGTACTTAAAAATATAAATAAATTGAAAAGTTGATAACAATATTTTCATAGCGATATACCTGCTGTCGGGATTCATGGCAAGAAATCTTTCCAAAAAGTCAACAGCTTCTGAAGAGCTCAAATGATATAACTAGAAACACCGAGAAAACAATAATATGAACGACTTTTCTTTACACATGAAAACTACAAGTTCCAAGTAATGTTTTAAAAACCAGACCGGCCAGTCTGACCAGTCCAGTCCAGTCCACCCTATTAGACCAGATTGGACTATTGGAGTCAACCGGCCGATTGGACCCGGAACCGGCAGTCGGACCAGAAAACCGGTTGGTCAAACCGGATTTTTTAGGGGTTGGGCCGGATTTTGTTTTTATAATATTTACGGGGTAACCCGGTTCCTACATCTGATCCGACCGATTCGACTGGCCCGATCAGTGGACCGGTTTGACGTCCGGTCCGTTCCTGAAAACATTGGTTCCAAGTTCATCCAATAGAAAACCTATTTACTTCACCATTACAAATTGTTGATTATCTCTTTATGTATCAACATGAGTTTTAGTGAGTAAAGGGTATTTTTAAAGACTGGTTATTAGTGGCTGTTTTAATGAATACGAGTTAGGTTCAGTTTTCTTAAAAAAGCTATACAAAAAAAACTCACTTTTTGTATTTTTGCCATTTCAACCATAAAAAGTGAGAAATTCTCCTGCAAAAAGAATAAAATATGGTTAGCATAAGATTAACTAACATGTCAAACGTCAAGTATAAGACCAGAACCCTCTACATTTTTATCTGTTAATGGATACCAATTTTATTTTTATTTTTATTTTTAAATTTTACACTACTAAAAAAATTGAAGGCACCTGTCCAGCCTCAGCTGCCTTTGAAAGAAGAGCATAATCTGCAAAAGTATGGTGTGTTTGTACAACATTCAGAGCAGAAGCCATGGCTCTTCCAGTCTGCAAGAGCACAAATATTAGTTGATTCATCATTTCAATTCATTTTATTTATATTAATGCAACAAAAAGGATAAAAAAAATATAATTCATTAGAAGAAATGAACTAACCCTCTCAGCAAAGCGAGCAGCACTCTCCTTTTGATGTTGTGCCGGTGAAATAACTGGAAGATATTCAACCTGATTTATTTGAACCAAAACAAAATGATATTGATTATTTTAAATGCTTGGAACAATGAATAAAGACACCTATTATAGGTAGGGGTGCAAACGAGCCGAGTCGAGCTCGACCATGCTCGAGCTCGTCTCGTTGGTAATTTCTCAAGCTTAAGCTCGGCACAGGCTCTGCTCGTTTATAATCTATTAATGAATACATTAATAAAAATAACATAAATAATAGACTCATTTCGACTAGTGAGCTTGGCTCGGGCTCGGGCTCTTTTACTAAACAAGCTTATTTTTAGCTTCGGGCTCGTCTCGTAAACAAGTTTAAATAAGCTCGGCTCGGCTCATTTACAGGACAACTTTGAATACAGAGTAAATGTTATTAAATATTAATAAAAACTAATATTACACTAAGGTTCGATAAGGCTCAACGAGGTTCACATGCCAGGCTCAAGCTCGGGCTCGATAAATAAGCGAGCTTTAATTTAGGCTCAAGCTCGGCTCGGGCTTGATAAGGCTCAACTCGTTTCGAGCTTTTTCTCGAGCCAATCTCGAGCAACTTGGGAGCCGCTCAGCTTGTTTGCACCCCTAATTATAGGTCAACATATTAACGTTTTAGAAATTAAACTATCTTCGAGTTAAGCATACTACCTCCATGAAATTGTGGAACTGCATGAACATCCTATACAAGAGGGTGGCCAAAGCAATATGACCCCTACAGCAATGAGATGCACCAGTTAAAAACCATATCAATGTTAAATAATCAAAAAGAAATATATAAATGAGAGCCGATTTTACCATGATTGATCAAAATGTACATGAGGATAACGAATGACCACTGGTTGTATGGGGTAACTGGGAATAAATGCACCGAGTTGAAAAGAAATAAGTTGTCGTCCATTGGTTGTGGTTCCCTCAGGAAACAAAAGTACTCGAGGATATCTGTTGCTTGCGGCCCTTCTCTGTATTTTAATCCTTGAAACAAAACATCTGTATCAACTTCTTTATGTATTGATAGAAAGCAAACGCTTTCATTTTCAAAGTATTACCATTTTCAACTATTTTTTCTTTAGTTTTTTAAGTTCCAAAAACAAATTCATAAATCTGTATAGGGGTGTTTAAAAAGCACGCAGCTCGTGGCTCGCTCGGAAGAAGCTTGAAAAAAGCTCGACTAAAAAAAAGCTCGACTAGAAAAAAGCTCAGTTGTAAACGAGCCGGTTCGGCTTGTAAACGAGCCGAGCTCGAGCTAGGCCTAGCTCGGCTCGTGAGCTAGTGAGCCGACTCGAATTATTTTATTTTATATAGATTAGTTTTAATTTTAAATGTATTAAAATAAAAAATATGTTGAAGGGGTTGAAGTGTTAACATTTTAAGTTAGATATTCATAGCCGTCTATTCGATTATGAATCTATATGAGAATCTTGGTTTTAATAATCAATAACATATAAAAATATGGGAAAATAAACAAAATTTGGTAAACAAAAAGACAAGTAACGAAGGCTTGTTACCTTTATTTCATTCACCGCATGTTTCCGTGATTGATATGATAACCGATTCACATAAATCACCTGTGAATATAACATTAGAAAGAAAATCAAAATTAAATAAAACCAATTCGAGATATAGTAAAACTTATAACAGTCTGAAGTTACCTGCATTGCTCTAATTATGACGCCAACGAAGGGCATGGAATCATGGGACTCGGATGCGACGATTGTTGGAGACAATTCATAGAAAAAGAATATTGGATCAATGTATGATACATGATTAGATACAAGTATAGGAGCAGTTTCCCTTGGAGCAGGTTTCCCTTTTCTTTTAATCCAATGGTAGCTGTATTACATCGAAGAAAAATGTAACAATCAATACCTTGACATCTTTAAATTATGATATTACACTTAATAAGTTAATATTTTTATTAACTTTACTAACAACACAATTCACCATTTTTACCCTCTAAAATATTGCAAAAATAGTGTTTCTTGATAATACATGCATTAAAATAACGCGTAAATTTCTTATTAACATAATTCACGCGTTTATATACGGGCTTAACTTCAATAATGACTAGGCAATGTGTAATTTCAAAATTTTTGCAAACCTACTAAATTTAGAATGCCCTATAAAAGGGCACCTTATGTAAGTATTTGCTTATTCATTTTTACATCAATCTTTTTGAGATATTCTCTTTATTTTTGTTTTCTTGCTTCAGTCACACTTCATATGAGCAAACAGCATCATGGGTATCCTAACACATCTAATTCATTTTTCATTCAAATATATGATCTAAAAATCAATTGCAGGACTAAAACATTAACTTCAAAGCATCAACAAATCAAAACACATATACCATAACTTCATATAATAACACACATGTTTTCATAAATCATAATCAAGTAAATCTGTATTTAATCTTACCCAAATGAAAAAAGAATCCCTCTAGTACACAATCTTGTAATATACATAACCCTACATCTCCATCTTGGCATAGGATTCTGATTATTTTTCCACCCATGTAAAGCAGTTTTTGTAGCAACATACCCAATCAACATACACAACCCAAACAACACAAGCCTAAGCAACACTATAGGCACACAAACCAGCATCTTGACCCACTCATACACCCCTTGAATCTTGGGCGTTTGGTTTCTAAACGGGTCAACAGTTGTTGACCCGAGAGGGTCAAACCCATCAGACCCAAGAACCCCATAAGGGTTTTCTTCATTTCTTGATAACCCATCATCAAATGATTCAAATCTGAACTGGGTTTGAAGAAAAATTGAATCTTGATTTGTGGGTGTTTCAGATTGGGGAAAACCCATATGATTATTGATGGTTATGATGTGTTGGGAAGGTGGATTGTGATCGGAATTTGTGTTAGTGGGGTTGTTGCCGGCGGAGGACGGTAGTAGGGGGCGGCTGAGATCGGTGGCAGCTGCTGCCATTGTTGGAGTCAAAAAGGTAAATAAGAAAGAGGGAAGACTGGTCAGATTTCAGACACCATCAAGTGTTTGGGGGGTATTTTCTCATTTTAAATGGTCTTAATTGTTTGTGGTGTGAAGTTACAATTTTACCCCTTTAAGTTTTGACTTTGTGGCTAAAGTGACCCTTGAGTTATTGCAAGTTTCAACTCATGGGTCGATAAAAGCACTTAGACTATCTCCATCGGTAGAGAGAGGAGAGAGACTGATGCGGAGGAGAGAAGAGCGTGAATGGATGGACACACAAACCAATGAAGAAAGTATTAGTTTTGTATGTTAGTGCAATATATGTGGTAACGTTAAATGGAAGTTGTTGATTTTGACTCGGTGATGATACCATATCCAATAAGACAAAATTTTGGGTTGTAAATATAATTCCAGTCGTCAAGTATAAAGTTTCAAAAAAAATAATATAACTTGGTTATAAGATTTCAACTAATCATTAAAAAGTTTCAAAAAAAATAATATAACTTGGACATAAGATTTTAACTAATCATTAAAGAATAGTTTTTTTTATATAACATCGTCCCAGATTTTGGTGACCTAGTATATGGCAATGTGGTACGGATGAGCAAATGGTATCGGGTACTGGTTCAGAATCGGTACCGACTTTTGGCGTTTTCGGTGTCGGTTCGGTACCGGTTCGATGCCAGTTTTTATCTTCAAATACCGGTCCATACCGGTACCGAACCATACGGTGTATTTTTGGTACCAATACTCATATTTGGGGATTTTTGAGACCGAGCTCATTCCTACGATACAGTACGGATGGCTAGTTTATGTTGAATCTCTAGGGAAATAGTTGTAAAATAGGTAAAAGTTCAAGGAGATTTGTGCAACTTTATTTGGGGGAATAACGTCATTTTCAACTTTTCAAACATGATATTAAATTTATTATAAACTAGGGTTAAGACCCGCCCGCGTTGCGGCGCGGGTACATCGTAAATATTGAATGGATTAGTCCAAACATTATATGATGCATTAACCATATGAAAACACATATTTCGACGTATCCAGTTGAACTCAGTGTAACCTATATGAGCATTGTGATTTGATCAAACGTAAAGTAAATGGAATTCATATCGAACAATCATAACGTATTACATGTGACCCAACTCATACACAGAAAACGTAACAGGTATGAAGGAAAATATGCACATGTAATCGAAAGGGATTAATTAGAGCTTTCGAAAAAAAGGGAGAAAAAAACCATAATTTGACTCCACTCGGTTCGAAACAAACTTTACGAAACATACATTAAATAAACACGAAAACATATTATATTTGACCTAAATCATTTCCCAAAAAAGTTTACCTCAAAACGTATAACAACTTGAATTTATACCAAAACGTACGTAAAAATATGCACGTAAAAATGGTTTCTTTAAACGAAAACGTATTATATTTGACCTGACTCGTCTATAAAAAAGTTTACGTTAGAATATAGAACAAATCATATTTATACATACCGGTACATAAAATATGCACACAAAAATTAGTTTTTAAGTAAAGGAAGAACAGGGGTAAACCGAAAGAAAATATTAGTAAAAAATTTAATAGGTTAAAAACGTTCGTAAAACCGTGCCAAGTAGTACCAATGCCACAACGACATCGACTCTCAACATCCTAAAAATAAAATAGATAAGATGGTAAAAATTACACAGAACGAAAAGTAGACTAAAATCGTTGAACCATGGACACCCGTTACAGTGTCTTAATGCGAAGAAATTAAGCAGAAACATAAAATGTAGAAAATAATAACTTAGTTTATCTACGACCCGCCCGTTGCGACGAACTTTACAAAAGGGGAAAAATGGACTCGTTGCGACGGGTCTGTCATATATGAAAAAATAGAGCAAAAACGTTGAACCTCACATGCACGCTACGACATGTTAACTCGCAAAATTTAGAACGAAACGTAAAACGAAAAACTTGCAAAAGATAAAAGTATGGGGGACAAAAGTTGTAAATAACAAAGTGTTGTGTTAAATTATAAAAGATGGAAAACTTAGAGTTAAAAGTAAAAAAAAAGGGGGTTAAAATGTAAAAGATAAAACTTTTAGGTTGAAAGTGAAAAATTAAGTTTTTTTTTTTTTTTTTTTTTTTTGGAAAACTCCCCAAACACAAGTTACAAGTGCTAATGCACAAAAGTTGCAAAGTTATATAGGTTTTAATTTAATGTGTAAGAAAAGTGGGTCAAAATCGTGGAATTAGCAATTCCTAAATGGCTGAAAACGAAACGAATGTTTAGTAAATCATTTGTGAACCACAAGTTTGTTTATATTCATTATTTGATAATTAATAATATACATGTATGAACAAAAATTTATGTTTATTTAAGGGGCTATTTGGTAGCCTCTTAATGACCATTCAGATGGTACCTCTTAATGGTTTGAAACCTTTGAATGAATAAGAGGTAACTTCAAGTCTGAATGATTAAGAGGTAACCTCTGAATGGTAAATCATCACATGTCACATTCTTCTACCTTCTCATTGGTAAAATTCTTAATAGTTCCATTAAGAGGTAGCCTCTTAATGACCATTCAGAGGCTACCAAACAGCCCATAAGTGAACAAAAATTTATGTTTATTTAAGTAAACAAACGAAATAAACACATGTCTAGAAACTCTAGTTTATTTATTTACGATCATGAACGTTTAGTTATATTCACTCATTTACATTCGTCATGTAATTTTTCCGTTCATTTAATATATTGCTTTGTTAGAATAGTATGTTAATATTGTAAGATTTAACAATTGTATAAAAAGACTTTATTACATATTACTGGTAAACTCATTTTTTCATAATAACTAGGTTTATCACCTTAGCCGCGTTGCGGCAAACTTCTTTGGTTATTTAGTCTGTGTTTACATGTGTTTTAAAATCACTACGAGCGCGTTGCACACGAAACCCCTAAAAAGTATAAAAGAAAATGTAAAAAACTGTAAAAAATAATTGAAAGAAAATCAGCCAAAAAAGTTGTATGTTAATGATGTTGTTCGTATGAAACCCGTGGTCAGAGAGATGAGCAAATAATATTGGGTACCGGTACCGAATTTCCCGAACAGAAGGATCCTAAGTACCAATTCGGTACCAACTTTTGGCGTTTCTAGTACCGGTTCGCTACCGATTTTTACTTTCATATATCGGTACCGTAACTGGTATTTTCAGCATCGGTTGCCACGGAGCTCTGATCAGGGATGAGCAAACGGTACCGTGTAGCAGTACCGAGTTTCCCGAACTAAAAGATTTTCAAACTCAATCCGGTACCGACTTTTGGCGTTTTCTGTATCAGGCTCATAAGGTTGGTTCTTTAAAAACATTTAATCTGTAATCTTCAAAAATATATAATTGATCGCTACTGGGCCAAAGGCCCATTCCATTTCATCCAAAAGTGTTTTGTCCAAGGGAGGGTGTTTCGGGTGGGTAGGGGTGGGTATTTCGGGTGGGTATTTGCGGTATTTGAGGGTAAAAACCGGTGAATACCAGTGCCGAACCGGTAACGAAAATACACCCGGTTTGATAAATTTGATACCGGTACTCGGTACCATTTGCTCATCACTTAGTGATACTTAGTGATGTTATTGTTCATTAAATTACATAGAGTAATCTCATTAAAAAAAAATCAACAATCTCGTCCAAAAGGAGGGTGTTTCGGGTGAAGGGGGAAAAAAAGGGAGGGTGTTTCGGGTGAAGGGGAAAAAAGTCAACAATTTCGTCTAAGGGGTGGGTATTTCGGGTGGGTAGGGGTATATTTCGGGTGGGTAGGGGTGTTTGTTATCCTATTCATTAACTTGTCACGTGTCCATATATGTGTCAAGATTTGAATGATGAGATTACTATTTTACTATTCATAAGTTTGGTTTATTAATATATAGGATAATTTCATGACAAAGTCACAGAAAATGTCTTTTACATTTATGTTAAATTGCATGTTTCAGCTTATATCTTTAAAAGTCACGCTTAACATATTTTATGTTAACTTTTTGTAACAGATTATGCCCTTTATACTAACTTTCATTGAAGAGCTTCAGTTACTTTTTTTTAAATAACAATTTTCCGCTTATTCTAAAGGACCAAGTCTTTAAAATTTGATAATTGTTTTCATTTTCTTTTCTTTTGATTTTTTAATTTACTTTTTTCTTTTATTATTTAATCACTTTTATTTTATAAGTTATTAAAATTTTAATTAATCATATAAATATGTTAATTAATACAAATTTTGATTCTACTAGTATATTTACTTTCATTTGTTTAATATAGCTATTTACTTTTATTAATTTTTATACATAATTAAAATTTTATCCTAACGTAATATTTTATTACATATTACGTAACTTTTTTTGTAATTATGTAAATCTAGGATCATATATACATTTAAGTTAAAATAAATTATTTGCTTAAGGAGTGATGAATAATAAAAAATAAGAAAACTGAGAGTTTAGAACCGTAACTACAATTATTTAGAGTAAAATGACCCAAGATCTACATCATCAGAATTAGGCGAGCTCTGGACCAGCTCAACTTATTTACACCCTAAAAACTTAATTTGTTTTAAAAATATATATAGTTTCTTTCTAATCTAAAAAATAGATATAAGTTTTTCTAATAATAAAAAAACGAATTATCCTAGTTCCATTAAATTAAACGGTGGGTGGCAATATTATTTTATTGTAACAATAGATCTGTAGCGTGAGATCTTAATTACTAAAAAACAATTTGTAGTATATTCAGTGGCGGATCTTGCCCATTGAATGTGCCAGGACTGAAAAACACGAGCACTAAAAAAAGCCCGGGCAAGCCCGGGCCAAACATAGTATATATAAAAAATTTCGGTCGAAATGCGGAAAATTAGCACTACGCCCGAAAAACTTGCCCCCTTCTAAGAACCGCCCCTGAGTATATTAAAGGATTTCAAGGATATAGAAAAACAACAAGTTGAGAAAAGAAAACAAATATATTTTTTATTTGTGATTAACATGTGATAACGTATGACTTTATTTGTGATTAACATGTGATAACGTATGACTATTAAACATTTAAACAACTTATTATATTATAACTAGAATTAAGTACCCGCGTTGCAGCGGAGGCCTAAAACTATGCCAAATATTTGTGATTAACATGTGATAACGCATGATTATTAAACAACTTATTATATCTTATAACTAGAATTAAGCACCCTCGCGTTGCGTCGGGGGCCTAAAACTAAGTCAAATAACATCAATGTCACACCGATGGTAGCGACCACCAACACTGAAGTTGCGGCGTGTTATTGCGAAGAAATAAGACTGAAACATATAACATATAAAAAATAACTATGTCGATTTAGGACACACGCGTTGCAACGAAATTGTTAAATGGAAAAAAATAGACGTAAAAAACTTGAACCACACACGCACGTTGCGTCGTGTTAACTCGTAAAATAACGTAGAAAAGAATAATTAAGTCAATTTAGGATCCGCCCGTTGCGGCAAACTTAACAAAGGGGGAAAATAGACACATTGCGACATACCTGTCAAATGTGAAAAAATAGACCAAAAACATTGAACCACACACGTATGTTGCGACATATTAACTCGCAAAATTTAGAACAAAACGTAAAAGGAAAAACTTGCGAGAAATAAAAAGTATGAGGGACCAAAGTTGTAAATAAAAAAGTTTTGGATTAAATTACAAAAAGATGAAAAATTTTGGGTTAAAAGTAAACGAATTAAAAGTGTTAAAATACAAATATTGAAAACTTTTTAGTTAAAAGTGAAAAATCACATTTTTTTTAAAACCCCCCTATATTTGGGGTAGAATAACACAATGCAACAATGTGTTGCTAATTTATATTATGGAAATGAGTAAATTACTATTTTGGCCCATGTGGTTTAGCCAGTTTAACGATTTCAGGCGAAAAAGAAATCTTTTAACATATCAGACCCCCGATCTTGCATTTTATATCGGATTTAGCCCATGACACTAACTTTGTTACTTTTTTTTTTTGCAGTTGAGTGTATGGATAATTAAGTCATTATATACCTTAGGGGTTGTTTTTTATAATTACAAAGTTCTTTTAATATTTAAGAGATTATTAATGCAATTATTTAAGGGTTTTTTTTTCGTTATTTTCATGATTATTATTTAACAAAATACGTTTTAAATATATAAATAAATATGTATTTTCATTAACCGTTTGTTTTTATAAAAGTCGTTTTAAAAAATAATATGTTTTTTTTACATTTTGTTTAAACCATCAATCGTTTTTAACGTTGTTTCTTTTTAAACAGTTTGTTTTTTAAAGTCGTTCTTTTTAAAGTTGTTTATCTTTTAAAGTTTTTTTAAACACTTCGAGGGTGTTTGTTTTTTCTTCAAACATCTTCAAGGGGTCTGTTGTCTGTAGGCGCGCAGACGTTACCCTTGAAAACTGTTTGTTTTTTTTAAACAGATCTAAATTCAGCTTTTTTCATCTTAAAAAATAAGCTATGGATCCCCTACTTAAAACATCTTCACACCTCCCTCTTCTACTCCCTCAAACATCAGCCCCTCCCACCGTCGCTCCTCCTCCTTCTCCGACCTCCCTCTTCTCCTCCGGCGACCTACCTCCTCCTCCGGCGACCTCCCTCTTCTCCTCCGGCGACCTACCTCCTCCGGCGACCTACCTCTTCTCCGACCTCCCTCCTCCTCCGGCGACCTACCTCCTTCTCCGGTGACCTCCCTCCTCCTCCGTTGTAAGACCCTAACACGCTTTAACTGAAAAGACGCAGCGGAAATACGTACCATAAAATTTCTTCCATTATAAACGTTTTGACTTACTTGAAAGTTCATTTTAAAATAACTCTTTTACAATATATGCATCCTTCATACTCATTTAATAAAATAAAAGCATAACTTATGTTTACCAAATTACATACTCGAGCATTCCCGTACAATCTATCTTGTGACTCGGTCTTTGATCGTTACTCCTCGTGATGATAATATGTGATTCGTACAACCTGCACCCACCACATACATTCGCAACATTAGCATACATTATTCACAATCAAGATTCATAATCATGTAGTCTCGTTACGTTCTATCCATATATACTTTCCATCCCGTTATCTTTCTAGATTTAATCAATCCATCTGGGTGTCTAATCCTTGGCAAGACTTCAATAATGTACCTGCATTACATTTCATTCTCAAGGCACACTGTTAATAACGTCAATACTTAAATGTATTGAAACCATGTATACAATACACATATAACTACGTACATACATACATACATAACTTTTCTTGCATACATACGTATCTACTTACATACATACATGATTACGTATTCACATACGTACTTACATAGATACATACATACATACATGCATGCATACATACCTGCATACATACATACATATATACATACCTACTCACATACATACATTTCTAGACGTGTTTGCCTATGGATTCTCTTTACTAATCATGTAGGTAAATCCATACTAATACTTACATATGCCTCTATACTTATTTCGTTCCATTATATGCTTGCGTACATGCTCATCGCATCTCATAAACACCCCACAATGAGTTTAGAATACATTTTGGGACTCCTTATAGGTTACAGGACTGATTTCGGATGAATTCTGCTCATTCGGTTGAACTTGCAGCTGACGCATGGTCGTACGTCCCAACCGCATGACCGTGCGGAACCTACGACGTCAGGAGCACTGGCAGTGCACAAGCCAGTGCATTGATTTACTCGGAATCGCACGACCATGTGGCCCAAGTGCACGACCGTGCGCTACCTCGCGTCGGGTCAACTTCGCGTAGACAGTGTATTAGGGCGTCGGCAACACCAACATCAACACTCGGCGTCGCCGACGGCCCAACATGGCGTCGGCGACGGCCCCTGTTCTTGCCTTTTTCTGCAGATCTGTTTCGTCGTCTGATAACGCTAAAACTTGCGTAACTTTTAAACCGTTTACCCCTTTAACCTCCCGTTTCTTCCTACATGATCGTAATTTTATATTCTATCATGTGAACTTGAAACCCAACATTCGGGTTAAGGAAATTCTTAACTTACGCGCTATTGGCTTATTGTTCATATACGATTTATTCGACCCGTTCATGTTTTTATCAAATAACTCATTCCTTTTAACCCAAAACTTACATGAACATTATGACCATAATACTTTTACATTATCCAGAGTGTCGTACTTGGGGTTTACGCACCCGATACCCGGTATTCATTAAATTCATTCGTTATTACGTAATTGAACATTAAATAGTACAATTTCCATCTATGAAATTGTTTATTCATTTACTCATAATTTACTACCGAACCTCTTGCCCATTAACCCGCGTCACCGTTTCTCGGTTAGCATGCTTACATACAATTTTATCCATTACCCGGTTATCATACCGAAGTCGTTACTTATGCAACCTTTCTGGTATGCAATAAAACCTCATATTGACCCATTTGATTTACTTAGCGAAATTCATCGATTTCATACAACTCATTCCTATTTGACCTCAATTATCATACTTAATTAAGTCGCACATAACTTTACATAAACAACTAAGAAGTGATTACGGAAATCACTTACCTTATGCATCCGTGTTCGTATCCGCTTCCTTGTCTCCTCTTGACCCGTTAGCCTTTCATGCTTGAGTCCATCTCGACATGATTCCTATACTTTCATGTCACCAAATCACATTCTCGTTAGCATACACAATTGTACATGTTAACGATCATATCAATCACATATTTCACCTATGACTTTCTTTAGTCACAACTAACAAACATAAGACATATAATCAAATTCATATCCTTTCAAACTCATGAAATTCATCATGTCATCACAAATAACACGTATTGACATAACATGTACCATACGACTTCCTATAATCCTACTTTTACGACAACAAATCAAATCATGTTTTTTATGCGTAGTTGACCTTCAAAAGTCAACTGTTCATCATACGAACTCTCGGCTTATCCTCATGTATCCGTATCGTCATAATAGGCTATACGGACGACTCTATATACATTTCTTCCTACACTTGGTGTGCATACAACTTCCTAAGCACAGTGTACAACTAATTCATGCATAATCTTCTAAGTTCATACATAATTCATCAAATCCTTCTACTAATCAACATGTATCATTCCCAAATAAACATTAAACACATTATCATCACATTTCTCCCAATTCATCTAACAAGAATTCATCATACCCACACAATACATCAATCTTTCTACAAGAATTAAACATGGATGATGATTCAAATCATCATTCTCACCATAACTAATGGGTTTCACCTCTAAACATCAAATTAACCCTAACCATGCATAATCTATGTTCTATATGATGATTCTAACACATATTCATACTCAATTTCATCCCAATTCACGGATTAAAACATAACCCACTTCATACAAGATCACCAATCTTAGATTTAAGACATACCTTATGATCCCCTAGTAATGGTGATCATTAATTCATGTTTGGTTGTGAATTTGAGCTTCGATTCACCCTTCAATTTGATGATTTGGTTGAGTTTAGGGTTTGGCTCCCATGGAGCTCCTGAAGCTTCGTGAACACACACGAATGTGTGTTTGTGTGTGTTATTCTTTTCTTTTAAGTTGATAATTCAACTTTCATAATATTCCACTTTAGTCCCTCGTGTTTGCCACTAAAACATAATTGACACAACTTTCGTCATTTAATACTTTTGACCATACTGTTTAACTAGATTAAATTGCCTAGTTATTTACTTCATGATATGTCCTATGAGGACATACGACAAATATAAACATTCGGGTTTTGGGGCGTTACAAGTCTACCCCCCTTAAATGAGGTTTCGTCCCCGAAACCTTTCTCACTTTCATTTAACACAATTTATTTTTTCTTCCAGTCCATCAACACGACCACTAGCCTATCTCAATGACAATCTTCTAGCTTCAAGAACCCTTCCCAGGGTTCTTATTAGTGTCACTTTCACTAATAGCGCTAGTTTCTAACGCACTTCATAGCTAGTGCTTCATTCATCATTCTAAAACTCGTATATCATGTGCAATATATCATTTTGTTTACTTGAAACAATTCCAACATCCCATTAATAACATTTCTTTTTGTTTATTTCAACATTCACATTATTTTCGTCGACTGTAAGATCTTACTTCGTAATTTATACATACATTCGTATGATCCGTTCATAACGGATCTAATACCTTCATCTCATCTCTTAAAATTACATTCTCTTCATGCATTGTATAATAGTTAACTCTTGTTTTGTTATCACAACAAAACTGCTGTTTCATAGTCACACCTACGTGCTTAGCTCTAAAGTTAACGTCATTCTACGTTTTCTACAGTTACTTGTACCATGCGTACCTTTACATTACCTTTAAATCATCCCATTCATTTTACATTACTTTTGCTCTTATTTAATGCATTACTTAATCTACATAAGTAAACGTGTCATACTAGTCCATCATACGAGAGTTTAATTAATACCCAACACTTTAACTCAAAACTTCTGTGAGTTAATTTTTTTAATGACCTTATTTTCTTCTTATGCTTGACTGTTAAAAGTCAGACATCGCGTACCATACCATGCCTATCCTAACATTCATTTTAGTAAGGGATTACTCACCTATAACTCTTCTACTATTTCCTACGTACATGCTATAACATATCACACATTCCATTTCTTACACGCAATTCTTTCATTCTATTGGTCATTTCGCCAACTTGCCACAGTTTGACTTTTCAAGGTCAAATGGCACTTCTTACTTATCGTAAATGTATTGAAGTACATGCTCTTACTTCTTTCCTTTCATGCTTACTTGCAAAGACTTTATTACATCGTTTCAGTATTTCTTACCAAACTTACCCTTCCCGTCAATACTTAAGTTATTGTATGGGTCGTAGCCCATTATCCATTCTGACTCCCAAGAGTCGATTCCCAACACATCTAACGCGTAGCTCATACAAAACTTCTTTCATTATACTATCACCTTTTACTTTATATTAACTTACATGACCCGTTCAACTCAATCATGGTCGAACCATCGACATCTTCTTATGTAGACTAGTTTCATCCTTTTATATTTTAAATCCATTTCACGGATTTGAACACATCATTCATACTTTTCGTCCCTTCTATGTTTTGAATCCGTCTCGCGGATCCAAACATTGCATTCTTATCTTTCATTCTTTGAATCTGTCTCGCGGATTCAAACATTTCATTCATACCTTTCATTCCTTGAATCCGTCTCGCGGATTCAAACATTGCATTCATATCTTGTTGATCTGTACTTTCTTACGGACTCAACATCCTTCATTCTTATCACTCATGCTTTTAATTCCTACGTAATACTCTCAATTTCCAGAGAGTCTTACTACCCATTTCACCCACACGCCCATCTGCTACCTAATTCTACCGGACATACCTGCGATAATTACCACGTCTCACGAACGTCATATGCTTCTTGCGTACTGGCCAGGTACGCAATCCACATACTAGTTTCGTGCCTTCGTGTAATCATCGCCTTATGTCCGAGAAATGGGTTTCAGTTCCGTGCACATCTCTAAAACTTCACCAAGACCATATCATTGTCTTCCGTTTAATAATTACCCTCCCAAGGAGATTTCTTCCCTTTTCTTTTAACATCGGTACCCATACATATTAATAGTGTGTACCTGGGGTTCATTAGCCTATTTACATCTTTGCCTGCCTTAGTATTCATCCTATTCTGCATTCACGGATCATCCTTTTCAAACACTTAGGCCTACCTTGCACATACAAAACCGTTAGTTTCCTTATACACATACATAAGTGCATACTTACATTCGCTTCTGCCTTTGGATCTTGATCGAGTCTTAGATTGTACGGGTTACTTATCACAAGAGCACACAGGTTTGAGTTCAAGTACTTACTTTCTTGTGCTTGATTCTCTCAAACCAGGGCTCTGATACCAACTTGTAAGACTGCTGGGTGTCGAATCCAGCAAATAAATATAAAATAAACCTACTTGACACACTAAAAATAGTACGAATGGAAGTCAGGTTCGTGTCCACAGGGATACAGATTAACGAATTATGCCAAAATGTTTTAGATACAAATACGGTTGTTTTGAAAAAGGGGGGTTTTTAGTTTAAACTAGAATGTAAAAACAATTTATAATTTTTAGATTAGAAAGAAAAGCTAATTAAAGTGGTTGGAAAATTCAGAGGTTAAAAACTAATTTCAACACCAGGGCAATTTCTTGATTCGGTTCGACTTATGATCATTAACGGTCACGGTGCAATGATCCTTTTTAAATAGTAGTTTGTATCGACACTAGATGTCACGCAGTTCGGACCTCCACTCTATTTAATGTCTAACCAAACGCCGTTCGTTGATTAGAGCCAACCCGCTACTCTAAACTCACGCCGTTCGGATTTTAGCGTGCGGGTTGCGGGATAGAAGTATCAATTACAATCAAACACTCACGCCGTTCGGAGTGTCTAATTATATTGTATGATTCTATAATAATTTTGGGTTCATAGACAAACTCAAAATATTATTTGTTCCTTCTCAAAAATTAAAACTTTATTAGGGTTCTAAAAATTGATTGAACAATATTAGAAAAATTAATAAATTGATCAGGTTTACTAACAATCTAATATTTTCCGGATCGAATCCGTATAAAAACAAGAATCACACAAACAAACCACTAAAATAATCGAATCAAACATAACCGTTTCACATAAGTTTATGAACCAAATCAAAGAAAATAAACCCCGATGTCGAAACTAAACAGTTCTAGCCGGACATGATGGCTAGAATAATCAAGTCAAATTCAAAACAAAGCATTCAAAAAGAAACTTACGAAAACCAAAAAATACAACCAAAAATCTTTGTAGTTCTAGAAATCACCCCACAAAAAATATGCCTTTTTTTTCTCCTTGTTGATTTTTTTCGAATGCCAGGCTCAGTTCCCCTTTTTTTCTCAAAGTTGTTGCTTTATGATATTGATATCTTCACTCTATTTAATGTCTAACCAAACGCCGTTCGTTGATGTCACGCAGTTCGGACCTCCACTCTATTTAATGTCTAACCAAACGCCGTTCGTTGATTAGAGCCAACCCGCTACTCTAAACTCACGCCGTTCGGATTTTAGCGTGCGGGTTGCGGGATAGAAGTATCAATTACAATCAAACACTCACGCCGTTCGGAGTGTCTAATTATATTGTATGATTCTATAATAATTTTGGGTTCATAGACAAACTCAAAATATTATTTGTTCCTTCTCAAAAATTAAAACTTTATTAGGGTTCTAAAAATTGATTGAACAATATTAGAAAAATTAATAAATTGATCAGGTTTACTAACAATCTAATATTTTCCGGATCGAATCCGTATAAAAACAAGAATCACACAAACAAACCACTAAAATAATCGAATCAAACATAACCGTTTCACATAAGTTTATGAACCAAATCAAAGAAAATAAACCCCGATGTCGAAACTAAACAGTTCTAGCCGGACATGATGGCTAGAATAATCAAGTCAAATTCAAAACAAAGCATTCAAAAAGAAACTTACGAAAACCAAAAAATACAACCAAAAATCTTTGTAGTTCTAGAAATCACCCCACAAAAAATATGCCTTTTTTTTCTCCTTGTTGATTTTTTTCGAATGCCAGGCTCAGTTCCCCTTTTTTTCTCAAAGTTGTTGCTTTTCGAATGCCAGGCTCGATTTTGCTTTAATATAAGCTTCTTCAACATCTTTCAAAGCTCATAATCTACTCGACCTTTTTAGTTATTGCTCGCAATCACTCCGCACCTACAATATCAACCCAAAACAAACCAAAGTAGATTCCATTCGACAAAACAAGTGTTTTTCAAAATAATGAGGTATTATTATGAAATATGCATGATATATGATGAAATATTCATATTAATATGCTATAAAAATGTGCCTAAAAATGCAACTAACAAAGACCCTAACACGCTTTAACTGAAAAGACGCAGCGGAAATACGTACCATAAAATTTCTTCCATTATAAACGTTTTGACTTACTTGAAAGTTCATTTTAAAATAACTCTTTTACAATATATGCATGCTTAGTACTCATTTAATAAAATAAAAGCATAACTTATGTTTACCAAATTACATACTCGAGCATTCCCGTACAATCTATCTTGTGACTCGGTCTTTGATCGCTACTCCTCGTGATGATAATCTGTGATTCGTACAACATGCACCCACCACATACATTCGCAACATTAGCATACATTCTTCACAATCAAGATTCATAATCATGTAGTCTCGTTACGTTCTATCCATATATACTTTCCATCCCGTTGCCTTTCTAGATTTAATCAATCCATTTGGATGTCTAATCCTTGGCAAGACTTCAAGAATGTACCTGCATTACATTTCATTCTCAAGGCACACTGTTAATAACGTCAATACTTAAATGTATTGAAACCATGTATACAATACACACATAACTACGTACATACATACATAACTTTTCTTGCATACATACGTATCTACTTACATACATACATACATACATATATACATACATACATACATACATATATACATACCTACTCACATACATACATTTCTAGACGCGTTTGCCTATGGATTCTCTTTACTAATCATGTAGGTAAATCCATACTTATACTTACATATGCCTCTATACTTATTTCGTTCCATTATATGCTTGCGTACACACTCATCGCATCTCATAAACACTCCACAATGAGTTTAGAATACATTTTGGGACTCCTTATAGGTTACGGGACTGATTTCGGATGAATTCTGCACATTCGGTTGAACTTGCAGCTGACGCATGGTCGTGCGTCCCAACCGCACGACCGTGCGGAACCTACGACGTCGGGAGCACTGGTAGCGCACAAGCCAGTGCATTGATTTACTCGGAATCACACGACCATGCGGCCCAAGTGCACGACCGTGCGCTACCTCGCGTCGGGTCAACTTCGCGTAGACAGTGTATTAGGGCGTCGACAACACCATCATCAACACTCGGCGTCGGCGACGGCCCAACATGACGTCGGCGACGGCCCCTGGTTCTTGCCTTTTTCAGCAGATCCGTTTCTTCATCCGATAATGCTAAAACTTGCGTAACTTTTAAACCGTTTACCTGTTTAACCTCCCGTTTCTTCCTGCATGATCGTAATTTGATATTCTATCATGTGAACTTGAAACCCAACATTCGGGTTAAGGAAATTCTTAACTTACGCGCTATCGGCTTATTATTCATATACGATTTATTCGACCCGTTCATGTTTTTATCAAATAACTCATTCATTTTAACCCAAAACTTACATGAACATTATGACCATAATACTTTTACATTATCCGGAGTGTCGTACTTGGGGTTTACGCACCCGATACCCGGTATTCGTTAAATTCATTCGTTATTACGTAGTTGAACATTAAATAGTACAATTTCCATATATGAATTTGTTTATTCATTTACTCATAATTTACTACCGAACCTCTTGCCCATTAACCCGCGTCACCGTTTCTCGGGTAGCATGCTTACATACAATTTTATCCATTACCCGGTTATCATACCGAAGTCGTTACTTATGCAACCTTTCCGGTATGCAATAAAACCTCATATTGACCCATTTGATTTACTTAGCGAAATTCATCGATTTCATACAACTCATTCCTATTTGACCTCAATTATCATACTTAATTAAGTCGCACATAACTTTACATAAACAACTAAGAAGTGATTACGGAAATCACTTACCTTATGCATCCGTGTTTGTATCCGCTTCATTGTCTCCTCTTGACCCATTAGCCTTTCATGCTTGAGTCCATCTCGACATGATTCCTATACTTTCATGTCACCAAATCACATTCTCGTTAGCATACACAATTGTACATGTTAACGATCATATCAATCACATATTTCACCTTTGACTTTCTTTAGTCACAGCTAACAAGCATAAGACATATAATCAAATTCATATCCTTTCATACTCATGTAATTAATCATGTCATCACAAATAACGCGTATTGACATAACATGTACCATATGACCTCCTATAATCCTACCTTTACGACAACAAATCAAATCATGCTTCTTATGCGTAGCTGACCTTCAAAATTCAACTGTTCATCATACGAACTCTCGGCTTATCCTCATGTATCCGTATCGTCATAATAGGCTATACAGACGACTCTATATACATTTCTTCCTACACTTGGTGTGCATACAACTTCCTAAGCACAGTGTACAACTAATTCATGCATAATCTTCTAAGTTCATACATAATTCATGAAATCCTTCTACTAATCAACATGTATCATTCCCAAATAAACATTAAACACATTATCATCACGTTTCTCCCAATTCATCTAACAAGAATTCATCATAACCACACAATACATCAATCTTTCTACAAGAATTAAACATGGATGATGATTCAAATCATCATTCTCTCCATAACTAATGGGTTTCACCTCTAAACATCAAATTAACCCTAACCGTACATAATCTATGTTCTATATGATGATTCTAACACATATTCATACTCAATTTCATCCCGATTCACGGATTAAAACATAACTGTGACGCCCTAAAACGTTTTAACCCAATTTATCGCAGCGGAAAGTACATACCTAAAATTTCTTTCATAATAATCTTTCTTTCAATTAAACACATTAATCCCTTTCTTATAAATTAATCAAAAACTAACATACTTATATCAATTTAAGTGACGACAAACACACCCACGTACAATCCATGTATTGACTTGATCTTCAACCGCGTACACTTCTTGATGAAACATCCAAAACCCTGTACGGCCTGCAGTCACCACATCCAATCAAATCAATAGCAACAGGTGACATAAATAAAAAAAAATAAATCTTAACACATGCATAGTAAGGCGTCAACATATCCTGCTTTCTTTTATACGCTTCATACATCCATTCCTTCACCAGCATCGGATTGCGCAGCTAACCTTCACTTTCATTGTTAACATGCCTATATTTTACATTAACTCTTCAATAGAAACGGTTAGTATCATTAACTTTCCTTCATATGAACATATTCTCGATTTACCCATAACTCATCTTTATGCCTAATTCATTATGTAAGTTCCCTTTCTTACCCCAAACTTAATCGAATCTCTTTTCTTAACCACTCCCAACTCATTTGTACTTGAACTTAACTTAGTAATAACATCGATTCATATCTTCTCACACTACATTCAATAAATACCATATATCATAACTACTGTACCAAACAAAAAGGGTAAGTTCGGAGTGCACTTACCTCGTGCGTCTGAGTTCAAGCATAGCTTCCGTGTTTATCTTTGGCCCGTTGCCCTTCCATGCTTGTGTCCATGTTGACATGACTCCTATCCGTACATGTCATCACATTCATCATAACATGATTAGCATACAATCTCACTTATCATTTTTCTCCTAAGCATTTCATCAAACACTTGGTGTGCATATCATTTTCTAAGCATAAGGTACAAGTGCTTTAAGCATTTTCTTCCCTATTTCATCTTATGAACCATCACATTCAAGCAAAATCTCATAATCATAATTTCCACATCAAGTTTATCTATCTCAGTCTACCATATAACACTTTATACATTACAAGATCACACTATAACATCCACAAGTTCATCATGTTCATCATCTTCACACTCATGCAATGGGTTTCATTCTAAATCACCAAATTACTTGAAATTATTCATAACACAAGTTCTATTTGGTGTTTCTAACACCTCTACATCCTTAATTTCATACAAATTCATGGATTGATCATAACCCACTTCAAACAAGATCATCAAATCTAAATTTTAAGACATACCTTATGATCCCCTCGTGAAGGTGATCATTAATTCATGTTCGGTTGTGAATTTGGGCTTCGTTTAGCCTTCCAATTTGGAGATTCTTCAAGAACTAGGGTTTTGGCTCCATGGGAGCCTTCCCTGCTCGATGATGAACACACACACGATGTGTGTGTATGTGTGTGTTGTTTTCTTTTAATAAAACAACTTTCAAGTTGTTTACTTTGGTCCCTCATGTTTCGTTTTAATTAAATAAGGCTACAACCCTTTGTTTAATCCCAACTCTACTAACATTAAACTAAGTTAATCATTTCCTAGTTAATATTCATTTACGGGTTCACTTTTACCCCTAACGGTATTTTTTTTTCCCGTTCCTTTATATTAACCGGGTTTAAATTACCAAACCCATTTTTGGGGTGTTACAATAACCCACTTCATACAAGATCACCAATCTTAGATTTAAGACATACCTTATGATCCCCTAGTGTAACAACTCTCATCAAAAGTCCTAATTATTATTTTAATTTGGCCAATAGGAAACCCTAATTGAGAAACCCAAGTAATTCTGAACAAACCCTAAAATTTTCAAAATAGTTGAAATTAGAATCAGGGCCCCTAAAACTTAGGGGGGTAAACCCTAATTGATAATTATCTTCGAAATACGCTGTCAAATTTGAGTTACGTTCGAATAACAACTCACCAGGCCTATACTAGTGACAAGGCTACCCTAGGGTAGATGTGTACCCCAGGCGAGTCGCGACAGCATCCATAACATCTTCCGCGACACGCGGGAGATGTCAATTTCACGTATAAATACAGGGCCTTGGGACTTGAATTCTGTCTTTGAAACGACGTAAATTCGTTTTACGTAGGCTGAGTTACAACAGAAACAGTTCACAAAACACACACTGATCACGAAGTGCTGCCACAATTAGGGTAATAACTCGATCGCTATTACGATTCAACGTCCGATCGATTATAACTATCCAACAATTGTTTAAGTGCCGCTCAAATTGAGTTTATACTTTGTTAATTCATCGTGATTTCGACTTGAATGTTTGAGTGCTGTTCGAAATCGGACTATACTCTGTCATTCGTTGTGAATCCGCTGAATTGTTAAGTATTGCACTTGTAAATCGTTGTGAGGGTTTAATCTCGTGAATTGTCGTAACTGCTGTATTAGTTACTAACCTGTTTGTGTGTACATTGTTATTTAAATTAGGTTAATCAAGGCTAATCAGTAGGCTTATACTCTGCTCGTTAAATCTACAATGTGAGTCATTCTCTTTTTATCAAATTTGTTTACAAAATCATGTATATTTTCAAAGGTTATAATTACAGTGATTAAGTTTATGTAATCACCAAGTTACAGCCGGTATGTGGGGTATTGTGCACATTACTACTGTTGTTATCACTTTAGGTGGGCGAACCTAATTAGTGATATTCGTCATTCATTGGGGCAGCCAATGGTGATATGACCACAGTCACTGAAATGAGTCGAGTGACAAATACTGTGGGTAGTTGGTTTGATATCAGAAACATTGTAATCTCTCTTAATACTGTGAATTATAACTAACGAGTCGTTTTAGTAAAACTGAATGATTCACTCAGTATTTCCCTGCTGACAAAACCTTTTTCAAACATGTTTCAAGTGATCTGTTGTGAGCAAAGGAAAAGTGCCGTGGAGCACTACAAGCTTAGAAAAGTGGCTCAATGTAAATAAATAAAGAAACATGTTTTCGAGAAATAAAGATTTCCCAGTGAAATCATTTTATTGTAAATTATGGGATTTATCCCTATATTATAGAAAACGAGCAGTTTTAAGATTAATCGATCCTGTTTAAAAAGACTTCCGCTGTCACTTAATTAGATACCATCGGATTTCCTGCCTCGCGGCTCTGGACCGGGTCAAACCGGGGCCAAGGGCCGTGACAGGAAAAAGTGGTATCAGAGCCACTGATTCAAGCTTACTATTGATTTTAGCCTATTAAAGTTATTGAGAGATACTTAGGAAATTTAATTGCCATTCTGTGAAAACATGTTTTATTAACTGATTAATTGTTGAGTTACAGTATGGGTAAACAAAAGATTTCTGCTATCTACCACAAATTAGATACTGCACCCACAGAAAAAGGAACCTCTTCCTCCAAACACCCAGCAGATCTGGAAGAAGGGATTTTTGTCCGTAAAGCAAATTATGAAAATCCTCTCACCCAAGATAAAAGAAATTCGATTCTTAGGAAAGGACAGGATAAAATAAAGAAACCCCAAGTCAAGAAAGTGAGGTTTAATTCAGAAATCCAGGAATTAGGCAATAAGTCACCCTGGGAAGATAAATTAGATGAAAAATGGGCAAATCTTTATATGCTAGCTACCGTAGCAGAGAATGCAAACCTCTAAAATATCAATAAGCCTGGTCTAGTAGAAAATTAATCCCCAGTAAATAAATAAATTATAGTGTGTTCTCTTTCCTATGGTCTTTTGTACAAATCCGTATGCAATAAAACTTTAATGTTTATTTGTAAAACTTTGTTCCAAAGTTTTAACTTAGCATTTTTGTGCATTTTGCATATATGCTATCCAGCATGAGTGAGATATCGGAAGCATTTCAGAATCTCAACCTCTACCCAGTACCAATTGAAGTCTCCCACGACTTTACTGGTTATATTGCTGACATAGAGGAACCTCTGGAATTCCAAGCTCCACCGCTGGAAAAAGCAAAACCTAAAAAGAGAAGAAGATATGTAGGATGGAGGAAAGTGCGCAGGAGAAAGCCAGTTACTAAGAAACTCCCCAAAATAGAAAACCCTATAGACAAAGGAAAAGGAATCGAAATCGGAGAAAATTCTAATCCAGCAGAGATAGAAATCAGGAAAGAGTTTAATAAAAAAGGAATAGAAATTGGAGAGAGTTCTAGACAACCTGAAGAAATCACATTTCAAGAAGAAATAGACCGTCTACTGGCAAATTGTGATGTCATTAGCCCTATCCATAATAATCTATATCCTTATCTAGCCGAAATCCAACTTCCTGTAAATCTGGAACCAGCTATTCCAGACCCACTAATCCACACTCGACCTTTAGGCCAAATGGAAGAATGGACAAATGACTGGCAATTTGAAAATATCATCAACAGTCCTTATTCCTTCCTTCCACAGTGGGATCCAGAACCTATCCCCAATCCTCCAATGAGCAACGAAAACTTAGCCGAACTCCGTCAGTTCGGTGAAGAGCTGATAGGTACAGGGAATAGGATCCGGGAAATGGGGGAACAAATCTCCTGGAAATACGACGAAAGTGAGCGTCGCTACTAAACTGCCAGTTGACCAAAGAATAGTGGGGTTGGAAAGAATGTCTGTATAATAATAATAATAGTTAAATATAACTCTGTAAAATGGGAAATAAAACATTGTAAGATAAACAGTGTGTATGGATGCCTATATAATATATATAAAAAAAATAGAAGTCGAAACATCGACGATTTTGGATATATATATCTGTGTTGTAAGATTTTATGTGCTTCTGTGTAATTGTTTTATTTACAATCATTTGATACTAATAGTTATATTTATAATAATTATCAGATGGAAAACGCTAGTAATGAACCAGTTAATGAAGGAAATCAATCTGAACAAAATCAGGAAAACCAGTATATGACTAGACAAGATATTGAGAACATCATCACTCAAGGGATAGCTAATGCTATTCCAGCAATCATGGCTGCTGCTCAGAAACCTGTTGAACCACAACAAATCATTCCTAGTAAACGTACTCAGGAAGACAATTTTAGTAATAGTGTAAATGGAGGCGGCAATCATGATGATAATAATCCACGACAGGCTCCACCTCCTAAGAAAATGAAAGCCGCAAAACCTGGTTGCACTTTCAAAGAATTTCTTGCTTGCAAACCTGCTGAATTTGCAGGCAACGAAGGAGCAACTGCAGTACTGCGTTGGTTAGAGAAAACCGAAGCAGTAATTGCAATAAGTAAGTGTTCCGAAGAAGATCAGGTTATGTATGCGTCAAATTTGTTCAAAGAAGGGGCACTAGAATGGTGGAACACCGTATTACAAGCAAAAAGGAAGAAGGGTGGCTTATGTTATAAACTGGGAAGAATTTAAAATTCTTGTAGAAAGAAAATATTGTCCTGAATATGAAAAGGAACAAATGGCAAATAAGTTTCTAAACCATCGTATGGTAGGCATAGAGTGTCGTAGTTATACTTCGACATTCTTTGAATATGCTAGAGTGGTACCAACACTGGCTTCGCCAGAACCGGTACTCATTTCCCGTTACATTTGGGGATTAATTAGTGAAATTCGTAACATTGTTAAAGCTGCGAGACCTCGCACTATTGACGATACTGTGGAATTAGCTAATACCCTAACTGATGAACTAGTGCGCACAAGAGAAGAAGATCGAAAGAAGGAATTGGCTCAAAAGATTACCCAAGGATTTCGTGTGGGTAATGATAATAATAGGTTCAAGAAAAGAGGAAGGAAACAATCTGCACAACCATCTTTTTGGAAAATGCAATGTAATCTGCAACTTCTGCAAAATGGCAGGACACCGTGAAGAAAATTGCAAAAAGAAAACTATAGTCTGCTATAACTGTGGAGAAACAGGACATTACAAAACAGAATGTCCTAAATTGATTAAAACCGCAGACAATAAAGGCAAATCAGCTGATGGAACAACAAAGAAGAATGCCCGAGCATTCCAGCTAACCACTCAGGAAGCCGAACTAATTCCCGACGTCATAGCTGGTACGTTCTTGGTCCACGACGTTTATGCAAAAGTATTATTTGACTCTGGTGCAAACCAAAGTTTTATCAATACTTCATTTTGCCAAGCCCTTAACTTACCCTTAACCACCCTTAGGCAAATTTTTACAGTCGAAACGGCAGACGGGAATTCTGTTAACATAAATAAGATTTTGCAAGAAGGAAAGATAGAACTGTTAGGCCATAAGTTTTCTGCAAACCTGTTACCTATGAAGTTAGCCGGATTCGATGTAGTGTTAGGAATGGATTGGTTGATAGCCAACCATGCTCGAATCCTTTGTGATAAGAATTCCGTAGAAACCCGTACTCCCACAGGAGAGGTAATTTTAATTACAGGAGATAAACCACGAAAGCCACTGAAATTCATTTCAGTAATAAAGTTGGCTAGTTATTCAAGAAAACAAGAAATGGTGTATATGATTTCGGTAATCATTAACACTAAAAATAAGGAACTTCCAGACATCCCTATAGTTTCAGAATACCCAGACATCTTTCCAGAAGAATTACCTGGGTTACCACCTGATAGAGAAGTAGAGTTTAGAATTCATCTAATTCCGGGTACTACACCAATAGCCAAGGCACCTTATCGATTAGCACCCACCGAAATGCTAGAATTGAAAAAGCAGTTAGATGAATTATTAAGCAAAGGATTTATACAACCTAGTTCATCCCCTTGGGGAGCACCAGTGTTGTTTGTGAAAAAGAAAGATGGATCGATGAGAATGTGTATCGATTATAGAGAACTAAATAAAGTTACAATTAAGAATCGATACCCATTACCTAGGATTGATGATCTTTTTGATCAACTTCAAGGCGCTAGGTATTTTTCTAAGATAGATCTAAGATCCGGATATCACCAGTTAAAAGTACAAGAAGAAGACATACCTAAAACTGCTTTCAGAACCAGGTATGGCCATTATGAGTTTACAGTCATGCCCTTTGGACTAACAAATGCCCCAGCAGCATTTATGGACATGATGAATCGGATCTGTAAGCCATATTTGGATAAATTTGTAATCGTATTCATCGACGATATACTTATTTATTCCAAAAGTCAGGAAGAACCTTGCGAACACTTGCATGCACTCTTAACTTTGTTAAGAAAAGAAAAGCTTTATGCCAAATTCTTAAAGTGTGAATTTTGGTTAAAAGAAGTGCAATTCTTAGGACATATGGTGAATCACGAAGGAATTCGCGTAGATCCTGCTAAAATAGAAGCAATCACTAAATGGAAGGTCCCACAAACAGCTATGGAAATTAGAAGTTTTCTAGGCTTAGCTGGATACTACAGACGATTTATTAAGGATTTCTCTAAGATAGCTGTACCTTTGACTAAGTTAACCTGTAAATACGCTAAGTTTGAATGGGGACATAGGCAAGAAGAAGCTTTTAAGATTTTAAAGCACCGATTGACGAATGCTCCAATTTTAGCATTGCCCGAAGGAACAGAAGATTTTGAAGTATATTGTGATGCTTCAAAATTAGGATTCGGATGTGTGTTGATGCAACGCAAGAAGGTAATTGCATATGCCTCCCGGCAGTTGAAAAAGCACGAGGAAAATTATACGACTCATGACTTAGAATTAGGAGCCATAATTTTTGCCCTTAAAATCTGGAGACATTATCTGTATGGAAGTAAGTTTACTATTTATACAGATCATAAAAGTTTAAGGTATATATTTGGGCAGAAAGAGTTAAATATGAGGCAGAGAAGATGGATGGAAGTTCTAAGCGATTACGACTGTGATATTCAATATCATGAAGGAAAGGCAAACGTAGTTGCAGATGCCTTAAGTCGTAAGTATCAGGAAAAACAAAAGCGAGTCCGTGCTCTTAGATTAAATCTACAAGTAGATTTAATGGAACAATTAAAGAAAGTTCAGGAAACAGCAATCAAGGACGATGCTGAAGGAATGAAAGGTTATATAAAGGAACTAGAGCAAGGAAATGATGGAATTTGGAGTTTCCACAAGAAACGAATTTGGGTACCTAAGCAGGGAAAATTAAGAAATCAGATTTTAGAAGAAGCTCATAAATCTCGGTATACCGTACATCCAGGAAACAATAAAATGTACCAAGATTTAAGAAATAATTTCTGGTGGATAGGAATGAAAAAGGATATAGCTGAATACGTATCTAAATGTCTTACTTGTTCACAAGTTAAGGCTGAACATCAGAAACCTTCAGGACTACTACAACAATTGGAAATGCCTGTATGGAAATGGGAACTTATAACAATGGATTTTGTTACTAAGTTGCCTAAGACAAGAAAAGGTAATGATGCGATTTGGGTAATTGTGGATCGATTAACCAAATCAGCTCATTTTCTACCAATGAAGGAAACCTTTAGCATGGAAAGGCTAGCCAAGTTGTACGTAGACGAAGTGGTATCTTTACATGGAGTCCAACTCTCCATTATATCAGATAGGGATAGTCGTTTCACTTCTCATTTTTGGAAAAGTTTCCAGCAAGCTATGGGAACTCGACTAAATCTGAGTACTGCATATCATCCCCAAACAGACGGACAAAGTGAAAGGACGATACAAACCTTGGAAGACAAGCTCCAAGCATGTGTAATAGATTTTGGCGGAAATTGGGACGACCATTTACCCTTAATTGAATTCTCCTATAATAATAGTTACCATTAAAGCATTGAAACTGCTCCATTTGAAGCACTATATGGACGTAAGTGTAGAACTCCAGTTTGTTGGGCAGAAATAGGAGAAAGTCAATTATCAGGTCCAGAAATTGTGCAAGAAACTACTGACAAAATAACTCAGATCAAGGAAAGACTGAAAACAGCTCGAGATCGTCAGAAGAGCTATGCAGATAATCGTCGCAAGCCGTTAGAATTTCAAGTCGGAGATAAAGTACTATTGAAAGTTTCTCCTTGGAAAGGAGTTGTTCGATTCGGTAAGAAAGGAAAGCTAAGTCCAAGGTACGTAGGACCATTTTCTGTGATCCAACGTATAGGACCAGTTGCTTATCGTTTACAATTACCAGAAGAATTAGCTGGAGTACATGATGTATTTCATGTATCCAATCTCAAGAAATGCTTATCAGATGAATCATTGGTAGTACCTCTTCAAGATATAGAGGTAAACGAAAAGCTAAAATTTGTTGAGAAACCTCTTCAAATTGAGGATCGAAAGATTAAGTTTCTCAAACATAAACGACTAGTTTTAGTCAAAGTGAGATGGGATTCAAAGAAAGGAGCTGAATACACTTGGGAGCTGGAATCAGAAATGAAGAGAAAGTATCCTCATTTATTCCAGTAAATCTCGAGGACGAGATTTTTATTAAGGTAGGGAGAATGTAACAACTCTCATCAAAAGTCCTAATTATTATTTTAATTTGGCCAATAGGAAACCCTAATTGAGAAACCCAAGTAATTCTGAACAAACCCTAAAATTTTCAGAATAGTTGAAATTAGAATCAGGGCCCCTAAAACTTAGGGGGGGTAAACCCTAATTGATAATTATCTTCGAAATACGCTGTCAAATTTGAGTTACGTTCGAATAACAACTCACCAGGCCTATACTAGTGACAAGGCTACCCTAGGGTAGATGTGTACCCCAGGCGAGTCGCGACAGCATCCATAACATCTTCCGCGACACGCGGGAGATGTCAATTTCACGTATAAATACAGGGCCTTGGGACTTGAATTCTGTCTTTGAAACGACGTAAATTCGTTTTACGTAGGCTGAGTTACAACAGAAACAGTCCACAAAACACACACTGATCACGAAGTGCTGCCACAATCAGGGTAATAACTCGATCGCTATTACGATTCAACGTCCGATCGATTATAACTATCCAACAATTGTTTAAGTGCCGCTCAAATTGAGTTTATACTTTGTTAATTCATCGTGATTTCGACTTGAATGTTTGAGTGCTGTTCGAAATCGGACTATACTCTGTCATTCGTTGTGAATCCGCTGAATTGTTAAGTATTGCACTTGTAAATCGTTGTGAGGGTTTAATCTCGGGAATTGTCGTAACTGCTGTATTAGTTACTAACCTGTTTGTGTGTACATTGTTATTTAAATTAGGTTAATCAAGGCTAATCAGTAGGCTTATACTCTGCTCGTTAAATCTACAATGTGAGTCATTCTCCTTTTATCAAATTTGTTTACAAAATCATGTATATTTTCAAAGGTTATAATTACAGTGATTAAGTTTATGTAATCACCAAGTTACAGCCGGTATGTGGGGTATTGTGCACATTACTACTGTTGTTATCACTTTAGGTGGGCGAACCTAATTAGTGATATTCGTCATTCATTGGGGCAGCCAATGGTGATATGACCACAGTCACTGAAATGAGTCGAGTGACAAATACTGTGGGTAGTTGGTTTGATATCAGAAACATTGTAATCTCTCTTAATACTGTGAATTATAACTAACGAGTCGTTTTAGTAAAACTGAATGATTCACTCAGTATTTCCCTGCTGACAAAACCTTTTTCAAACATGTTTCAGGTGATCTGTTGTGAGCAAAGGAAAAGTGCCGTGGAGCACTACAAGCTTAGAAAAGTGGCTCAATGTAAATAAATAAAGAAACATGTTTTCGAGAAATAAAGATTTCCCAGTGAAATCATTTTATTGTAAATTATGGGATTTATCCCTATATTATAGAAAACAAGCAGTTTTAAGATTAATCGATCCTATTTAAAAAGACTTCCGCTGTCACTTAATTAGATACCATCGGATTTCCTGCCTCGCGGCTCTGGACCGGGTCAAACCGGGGCCAAGGGCCGTGACACCTAGTAATGGTGATCATTAATTCATGTTTGGTTGTGAATTTGAGCTTCGATTCACCCTTCAATTTGATGATTTGGTTGAGTTTAGGGTTTGGCTCCCATGGAGCTCCTGAAGCTTCAACAACACACACGAATGTGTGTTTGTGTGTGTTATTCTTTTCTTTTAAGTTGATAATTCAACTTTCATATTATCCCACTTTAGTCCTTCGTGTTTGCCACTAAAACATAATTGACACAACTTTCGTCATTTAATACTTTTGACCATACTATTTAACTAGATTAAATAGCCTAGTTATTTACTTCATGATATGTCCTATGAGGACATACGACAAATATAAACATTGGGTTTTGGGGCGTTACATTCGGTGACTAGCTCCTTCTCCGACCTCCCTCTTCTCCTCCGCTGGATCGAAGCGGAATATGAATGTTTCGTCATTGTTTTATGCTCTTCAGACCGGTATCAACTTATAAAAACAAACAGTCTTATATTTTCAGCTTGCAGATCTTCAGACCACATCTTCAGTTGTAGACATAAAAACAAATTAAATCAGCTTGCAGACAATTTATGTCTGCAAAAACAAACAGCACCTTCATTTTATACCATTCTTTTTAAAATCATATATTTTTTAAACATTTTTAAACCACTCACTTTTTTAAGTCGTTGATATTTTAACTTTTACAAGACGGCATGAATAAAAAACAAAAGAAATGAAAGGTTTGAAAAAAAAGAAACATTCCAAAAAGTAGTTTGCAAAAAAATATTCATTTCTCAAACTTTTTTTTAGAATGATTTATTTCTTTTTCAAATCTTTCATTTCATTGGACCATTTGTTTATTCAAAATTCGTTATTTTTTTAACCTTTCATTTATTAAATTCGTACGTTTTTAGTTCCTTACACTTGTTCACTTATTTTTTTTATGGTTTTGTTTTTTATAAACGTCCTTTTTTAATCTTTGATTTTGAAATCGTTCATATTCTGAAGTTCTTTTCCCTAACGGCTATAAGCAAACTGAATACGAAGTTTAAAAAATGAACGATTTCAAAAACGGTTCTAAAACTAACGGTTTAAAATAAACGCTTTTAAAAATTAACGACTTAAAAAGGGTGTTGTTTAAAAATGTTTAAAAAATAAATGATTTTAGAAAAGAAAAATATATAATGAATTGTTTAAAAAAAACTTTAAAAGACAAACAACTTTAAAAAGAGCTATTTTAATAAACAAGTGGTTTAAAAATGAATAATTTTAAAAACGATATACGGTTTAAAAAGGTTAAAAAATCAAATAATTTTAAAAACGGCGTTTATAAAAAAACAAACGCTTAATGAAAATATATATTTATTTGTATATATAAAACATCTTTTTGTTAAATAATAATCGTGAAAATAATTAAATAATAAAAAAACTTGAGTAATTGTATTAATAATCTCTTATAAATGTTAAAAGAACTTTGTAATTATAAAAACAGTCCCTAAGGTATATAATTATCTAATTACCCTTACACTTAACTGCAAAAATAGTAACAAAGTTAGTGTCAGGTAGGGATGAGCAAATGGTACCCGGTATCGGTACCGAATTTACCGAACCGTGTACATTTTTTGTACCGATTCGGTACCGACTTTTGACATTTTCGGTACTGGTATGGTACGGTACCGGTATTTACCGGTTTTTACCCTCAAATACCGATACCGAACCGTACCGTACCGGGTATATTCGGTACCGGTACCCACTTTTGTGGATTTTCGCTACTGATACTTTCGGTACCGGTACCGATCCGTACCGAGCTCATCCCTAGTGTTACGGGCCAAAACCGTTATAAAATACAAACTCGCGGTCTGATATTTTAAAAAAATTCTTTTTTGGGCAGAAAGGGTTAAACTGGCTAAATCAAATATGTCCGACATAGGTGAAATGAAGCAGAAAAGGACAAAATGTTAAAGGAACTACATGTACGTTTAATTTTTATAAGTTGAACAATAATGGAGTAGATTTACCTCATGTTTAACAAGTAGTTATATCCATAATTGTTCTTAAGTGTTTTTTTTCATTGAAACATACAAATAAACATTGATAACAAAATCAACATCGTTGGAGACTCAGCTTGCCTTGGGTGAATCTTGCTTTTTCTGTTTATCGTGCATCATATGTTTGTGTATATGTATACTACATGGAGTTGTATATAACTTATATTTTATTTGGTAGGCCCTTTGTTTTTGAATTCCCACTGAATGTTTAGAAATATATATGTTCTTATTCAGACCCTAATATACCGATTTCATGTTAAACATGGCAACTAATAGTGCTGGCACATCCTTTGAGGAATTAATTTGTTTGTCATGTGAAATTTATCTCAAATACGACTATCAATTCAAAACAGTTAAACATTATATGCAAGGTATGCTTCTCGATGTTTGTCATGTGAAATTTATCTCAAATACGACTATCAATTCAAAACAGTTAAACATTATATGCAAGGTATGCTTCTCGATGATGCTATTGTTGTATTGTAGATATTATTATAATAGTTTTAGTTTTTTCCACTTAAATATGCAAGATTATCATGTAATTTGCATGTTTTACACGAGGATCCGGTTCCATTTATAGGGAATCGAATGGAAAGTGTTGGTGCAAAAGTGAGGAACCTTTTCTATGGTTTTGTTGATCACTTTGACCAACCCGACTGATATTGCTCTGAATGTAAATTTGTTGAAATAGTAACTGTAGTGAATATATGTATACTATTTTTGTATGGTTTGTGAAGTAAGAATTATTTGTGTTTGTTCAATTAGTGAGTTGGTGATTGAAATTATGGGTGTAAATCGAGGCTGGGTTATTAACGAATTTACAAATGTCTATGAACCTATTAGTTAACTAAATAATAATCATATAACTAACTTTCTCGATCCCGAGAAGTAATCCTGAGTGATAACCAATTATAATAATATATATCGAAAGTAAGGGTAATTAAGTTACGTAGTGAATCTTCAAATTTAATTATTTACCTTTTTAACACAATGAACCTACAATAGCCTATTATTGGATGTAAATAACTTATTGAAGATATTGACCATTTTTACCTATATTCTTCTATTCATGTTGCGATTTTATTAGTCAAGTGATTTAATTAATTTGATTTTGACCCTATGAATGTTAATTTGCTAATTTTCCATGGTGGATGTTAAAAAAATATATTTTTGAGTAAATTACAAGTTTTGTCCTTTATCTTTACATCAAATTTCAGGCGTTGTCATTTAGCCAAAAAGTTAACAGGCGGTATCCTTTACGTTTCAGAATCTTGCAAGTTTTGTCCTTTAATCCAAACCAGGTTAGAATTCTCAGTTAAAATACCTCATGTGCAAGGCACATGAGGGTAAAATGGTCATTCTCTCTCACCCCTTTCAATTCCCTTCTTTATATCCCATAGCAACCCCTCAAATCATCTTCTAAACACACTCGCCGTCCCTCTTCTTTCACAGTTAGGGTTTTTAGCACAAATCAAAGGCGATCAGCAGAAGCAATGTCTCAAGACGATGAAGGATGGTATGTTCGTAACAGTCTTGACAATGAGCAGGTCGTTGAACTTTACGGTAAGTTAAAAGTTTTGATTTTGTAACCCTAGTTTTGTTTTTTTGAAATTTTTGGATGTTGATGATGATCAACAGTTGATTAAAGACAATGGTGGTTGAAATTTTGCAGCTGGGTTTCCTAATTTCTTCAACATATGTTTTCATCATGGTGGTAGGCTAACAACATGTCCTGGAAGAACATATGTAGGAGGGAGGATTGATTTTGTGGACTTAATAGACATAGATAAGTTCTCTGTTCATGAAGTTGATCTGATGTTGGATCAGTTGGGCTATAATAGCACAAACCCAATGTATTACCAGTTTTTAAATCCTGAAAAAAAACCTAGATGATGGTCTTGAACACCTAAGCAGTGATCAAGACTGCCTGAACTTGGCTAAGTATGTTGAACAACACAAGGTGATCAATGTATATACCACACATGGTTTAAAAAACATGAAGGACTGTTTTCCTCACCATTAAACCTACCAAACCTGCTATCACCATTGAAGAGATTGATGAACCTGGACCACATGTTGTTGTTCCTTTTAACCTAAATGCAAATGCTAGGCAATACAGTGGGTTTGTGCAATCAAGTGGGGTTGTGTTGGGTGATAAGGATGGTGTGTTAGGGGATGTAGGTGATAAGGATGTGGGAGAATCTAGTGGGGCTGTACAAGGTAACAATTTGGCTACAAATCAAGCTTGGGTTGAGACTGAAGTGACTATATGTGATGACATTGAAGGTCTTGATGATTATAGTGAGGATAGGATTGATAATGATAGTGAGTGTGAGGATAGGATTCATAATGAAAGTGATAATGAGGATATTAGTGACAGTGATTATATATTTGATGCAGAGAACAATATAACTGATTAAGAGGTAGACATGAGTGACTATGGGATGAATGTTGATGCAGATGTAGAGGACATGGTCAATTGTCACACCCCGATATATCCACGTATTACCGGTGGGCCCGGTGGGGAGTATCGTGACGTAGTTGATATCATCATAGACAATTTATCACAGTTTAATACACAGCGGAAGTCGAAAGATAATAATCATTACAAACCGAATGAAAGTATCAAGAGTGTTACAAACGGAATGCAAAGGATCCATAGCCGGATCAAAATAAAAGAAGATAATTGTTCAACATACTTTTAAGTGACAAAGCTTGCAAGACTTTTATTTATTCACTCAGGAGTAGCCAGCCTATTCCGCCTAGTACCTGCACTTAGCCTTTTTGGAAAATACGTCAGTTTTCACTGGTAAATACAATTAACCGACTCATTTTGAAAATGTTTAAGAAAATTGATTTAAATGCACAAGGCACAAAATATCTTTTATAACTTGGGATAATTATTTAAAAATAAACTTGTTAAAGAATTACATGTTTATTATACGTTCAGTAGCCCGGGCTGAAAACCGGGTTAAAGATTAATAGACACACCACATAATATATCCCACGTCGAGTTATTCTCGAACAGGTGGGTACATTATTCTACATACGCACCGGAAGGTGTATGCCTACACCCCGTGCTTAAGTCGTGGCCATTTCAATGAAGGAGCCGAGGATATCCAGGACATGGTCATTAACCCCCCAAAGAATTAGAATAAACAGAACATATTTATTGGGTTATCTCAATAATTTAACCTTCATACGATTAACAATTCAATACCCGACCAAGCGGTATTTTATATACCGTACCCCAAGCCCGTATAAGGGAGAATAAGTTAAAAGTATTTACCTGAGCAAATTGTACAAATTTATCCCAGACGTACAAATCAGCTAATGCAGTTATCTTTTACTGGGCTCCTAAATCTGGAACGAAGGTTTTAATAACCTGTTAGATTCCTAACGGGTCTTACTTAAGTTTAAACTTAGACCGGTTAGTTTTAAAGAAAGGTATATGGTTCAAAACACATGATTAAGCGAAGACCGGAATAGAATGTAGTTTAGACCCGAAAAGTATGAAGACTTGTATAATATGGGTAAACTGAACACATTCTGGATTTTGAAGTGAAAATGATAAGGTTTGACCCGTTTCGGTTAATTTATGCAAACTAGTTACATAAACCGAGCCGAACGCGATAAATGCATAACTGGTAACCAAATGAGTCATGAGCAAGTTTCCTAAGTTAATATGCCTTAAATATGTTGTGATATCAGTAGGATACCTTTCATTATGCCCAAAATGGATTTCAAATCAATTTAAGCCCCGTAGGGGTATTTTGGTCATTTTAAGAATTATAAAAGAGATTAAATATAAATCTGAGGTTCTGGTCTTAATTGATCAGTAAAAATATTTATTTTTGCAGGTCATATCAGTAAGGTATTGCATATATGTGAAATTTATCATTTATAACCAAACTATGATCCGTAGGGGCATTTTGGTCATTTCACATAAGCTTTAAAGGTCAAAATGGGAAATCTGAGTTTAAAACTTTATCTTACTGTTAAATATAAAAAAATTACTTAAAACATCAGTAGGTATTAAGTTTTATATGCCAAAAATAGTTTTAACCCATACTATGCGTTTAAAACGCGTAAAAGTCGATTTTAAGCGATTTTCAGGTTATAATAGGAAATCTGAGTTTTTGATCAGTTTATAAAGTTCAAAATATTTTATTTACCATATAAAATCAGTAGAAAAAAGTTTGGTATCAAAATGTTATGTAAAACTCACTTTATTAGCAAAAAGGGTATAACCGTCAATTACCGAATCAAAGCAAGAACCCTATGCCATGATCAGTTTAAAAATAAATAAAAATCTTCAAAAATCCCAAAATATTATATTAAATCAGTGGGTAAAAGGTTTGGTGTCAACATTTGGGTTTTGATAGGCTTTATGCTAATAATGTCGTTTAATTAATAAAAAGCTTTCAAATTACGATATTGAGCATAACTCCTAATTTATACCTCAAACTGATGTCAAATTTTTAGGACATGTTTATAAATTAGTAACAAAGGTTTCTGTCCTCTCACATTTTTCAAAAATCTCGTTTTAAGGTCAAAAGGGCATAATGGTCAATATTTAAGCAATTAACGGAAACATGCAAATGAATCGGATTAATTAGGAACCAAGTTGTATAACCTCAGAGGGTTATACTAACCTATAACCTGGTCCTAAAGGAACTCTAAGGCATGTCTAAACTAAGCTAAATCGGGTCAGAACTGAAAGTCAAAGCAAAAGTCTACTTTTGCGACTTCCGGTTCCGAACCGAGCCTAAACTCAAAATTGTCGGGTTGAACATGCTTAGGCATGTTCTTACATTAATTACCAAGTTATATAAGTGTTAAAATAGGTTTCATAGCTTCTACATTGCTAATTATGAATTTATTTGCAAAATAGCTTTCTGTTGACTTTTTAATATTAAGTTTGACCCGACAATTGACCTAGTTAGAGTGGAAATCAGAGGGTGCCCTTTTAAGGGTTTATTACCCACATAATTACCAACTCATAGCCATTTTCAATTCGACTAATGACTGGACCATTAGTGATTAATCACTAAGTCAAAGCTTAATTACGATAAGTTTGACTTTTGGTCATTAAGCTATCAAAACTTGAATTAGGAAGGCTAAGAATGCTTACAAAGGACCTTAGCACGAATTAGGAGTTGAAGGAAACTTGCTTTAAGTCCAGAGAGCTCCAGAGAATAAGCTTTGAATGATTTTGAAATGAGCAAGTTTATGGTTGCAACACAAGTTCCTTATATAGTGATTTCAATTGCACAAGATCATTCCAACAAGGTCTACACATGTTTCCTGATCATCCCAGGTGTCCCCTATGCATGTAAATCTATTGGCTCAGTCTCTGAATTCGAAAACCATGCTTCTAAGGCGGTGGAACCGGCTGAACAGGCAACTGTCCATTTTTCTGCCCAGTTACAGGTCTTACGGACCGTAAGCCAAGGGTCTTACGGTCCGTATCCGCTTTTTAATCTTTATCGCCCAGATCAGCCACCTTATGGTCCGTAAGGTGGTCTCTTTGCGGTCCGTAAGACTTGGTCAGAAGACAAAAATTTTGAGAATCTTTAACATTTGACCATGTAACCTATCATACTTCGAATCTTTGGTTATTATTAGCAGCAAGGGCCCTCATGATCAGGTCTGAAACATTCAGGATGCACTCCATGCATTAGTGTTGCCTTGGAGTCTTGTGAAAAGGCCATGTGAAGTAGAATTGTCGTAAGTGTACATAGGATCCCATTTATTTGATTGTGGAATTTATCATCACAAAAGTTTAACCGGATTATTATGAAATCTTTATTAGATTTTCATGAGAATGTATTTATATTTTATAATAGTTTGAGAATGTTAAAAGGTCACTCAGAGGTAATAATTAACATGTTGGCACCTTTAATTCCACAACATATCTTTTAACATAATCCGGGTTTACAACATGTTTAAAGCCCATAACACGTGTCTTTATTATATTGATTGTGATTTTCACGAGGTGTCACATCAATGAAAACCAAATGAATGTTGAAGAAGACATGGATGGAGATGTTTTAGATAATGAGAGGTTTGACAGTGGGTTTGAATATGATGAGAATCAGACAAGTACTAGGAAACACTTGTGAAAGGACCATTCCCAGGTCAGATCTTAATTGCTGTAGGTGTTGACTGCAACAATGGTATCTTCCCTGTTGCTTATGTAATTGTTGAATCTGAAAACAAGGACTCCTAGATGTGGTTTTTAGAGCTGTTGGGTGCAGATCTTGATATAGGGAGCAATTCCAATTTCACTTTCACTTTCATAAGTGATAGGCAAAAGGTACACTTCCTTTGCTTTATCTGTATACACATACTATCTGCTCAGATCTGTTCATTGTGTATGTTAATATATTATTGCCTGTTTGTGTGTTAAATAGGGAATACTTCCTGCAATCACAAGGCTCTTTCCTTGTACTGGGCACAGATACTGTCTCAAGCACATACATGAGAATATGAAAGTGAGCTTTAAAGGTGATCTATACAAGGATATGTTGTGGAAGTGTGCTGCTGCAACTACAATTCCAGAGTTTACACTTGCTATGGATGAATTGAAGGCTTTCAACAAGAAATCCCACCTGTGGTTGTCTAAGATTCCACCATTGCATTGTACAAGGACACACTTTTCAGGTATATAATTCAGTGATTATTTGTGTTTTTATTTCATTTACTGATTGGTTGCAATTTGATCACAGGAAGGGTTGTTTCTGACATACTTCTTAACAACATGTGTGAAGTTTACAATGGTAAGATTGTGGAAGGCAGGGACAAGCCCATCATTTCTGCACTAGAATACATAAGGGAGTATCTTATGCGGAGGATTGTGGCTGTGTTGAACGTGATAGAGAACAGTGAAGGGCTGCTGACACCAAAAGCAACTGAAATGTTTGATAAGATCAAGCAGGATGCAACTCACTACCATGTTCAGTGGAATGGAGGGGATCACTACCAGGTCAGTGGCAAACCGAATAGTGCTCGCGTGGTGAACTTGGCTACAAGGACTTGTAGTTGCAAAGGCTGGGAAATAACAGGTATAAGAATACTTATTAAGTGGTGGGAAATGCAAGTATCCCATGCAGACATGCTGTGGCTGCATTATGGGAGAAGGCTGCTACTGGTGGAAGGGTGGGAGCTCTAGAGAGTTGGGTTCATCCAGTTTACACCATGGATGGGTGGAAATTGGTGTATTCATTCAAGGTTAACCCAATTAGTGGTCGTACTTTATGGGCAAAGATTCAACTTCCGAGAACTATTGTACCTCCAAAGCACCATACACAAGTCGGAAGACCAAAAAAGTTGAGGAAAAGATCTGCAATTGAGCTTGAAGAGTTGAACCAATCTGGTAGGCTGTCCAAAAAGCACACTAAGGCTGCATGCACAAAGTGTAAGAACACCGGACATAATTCAAGGACATGCAAAGGTCAAGCTGAAGCGGGTAGTGGTGCAAAAGCTGGGAAAGCGGGTAAACGTGCAAAAGTTGGGAAACCTGGGAAGGGTGGAAATTGACCATTTGGCTGCTTATTTCGTAGTCTATTATGTATTTTTAACACTGCTTATTTGTGATGTTGGTTGCTTAGTATGTAGTTTGAACAATGCTTATTTTGTCTTTTGACCAAACATGTCCTTCGAACAAACAACATGTTATGGTATGGTTTGTAAGTCAACTTTATGTATGTTATCTATGAAGTTTTAATGTTTTGGCTGCTTATTATGTAGTGTCTTTAAGTTTGGTCGTTTTAATGTTTAGGCTGCATATTATGTAGTGTCTTTAAGTTTGGTCGTTCTAATGTTTGGGCTGCATATTATGTCGTGTCTTTAAGTTTGGTCGTTTGCATTTACAGACAATTGGAAGTTTTGGTCGTTTGCATTTACGGACGTTTTGAAGTTGCACATTTCATTAGCAATTTATACCATTTTAAACAAAAGTACACCAGTTGCAAAACTAGGACATTTCATTACCACTTTCAACAAAAGTACATCAGTTGCAAAACCATACACCTGCTACTAACCAAATACACTAATACATACTAAGACAACATCACATATATAGCAAAACAAACCCAGCTAATAACTAAATACATTTTCAATTTTCTTGAATTGGCTTCAGATTCTCTCAATTTGCCTTCAAGTAACACGTTTGAATGGCCCAGGTTCTGCACATCGACTTCCAACTTGTTCTTACCCCTAAGCAGTCCAGGTATGATATCAACACACCTTTGACACCTTTCTTGATCGTACCATCCAATAAAACCACAGTTTGAGCCCTAGAATGCAAAAACCCATGGTCGATTGAAAGATGAAGAAAACCCTAATTTGAAGAGGGATGATATTACCTGGAATGGACAAGCATAAAAACGACGACCAGGATTCTTGCTTGTCCATAGCGTCTGTATTATTGCATCTCTTCCACAATGGCAAAAAACCATGATCAACGATGCTTTGGAGGTTGAAGAAACCCTAATTTGATGCTTTGCAGAGAGATGATTTTGTGTTGGTGGTTGGTGTGCGATATAAATGAGGAATTAAATGGGGAATTAAATGATTTAAGAGGGAATGACCATTTTACCCTCATGTGCCTTGCACATGAGGTATTTTAACTGAGAATTCTAACCTGGTTTGGCTTAAAGGACAAAACTTGCAAGATTTTGAAACGTAAAGGACACCGCCTGTCAACTTTTTGCCTAAAGGACAGCGCCTGAAATTTGAAGTAAAGATAAATGACAAAACTTGTAATTTACTCTATATTTTTTTATCTAGAACGTGATGTTACTCAATATCTTCACAACAATCAAGATGCAATTGCAACAAGAAATCATCATGATACAACAACGACGTGGCTCAAAAGTAAGCATCAAGGGTGTAGCTGGTACTAGATCACTTGAAAATAAACGAAAACAATGAATAAGATCAAACAATGTTTGAGCAATATTTAAAATGATACTAAATTTGTTGATTATATTGGTGATCATATTGATTTTCTTAACTAAAATTGGTGACTTATGTTACTTGGATAACTTTATTACACTTTTGTTGACTTGTATTAAATGTTTAACTTGATTGCCTTTTGTTACTTGTATATGATCGCATTCTCTGATAACTACATACAACTTAAGTGTTGCATTAACATATGTTTGTTTGAAGGGTATATACTATTGAAAACCATGATCATCCCCCTTTATGTTTGTTTATGAATGATATTATGCTAAACGAACGCATTACAAGAGTGTCACCATATTGCAAGGGCACAATACGATCTTTAATCGCTATATTTGGAAAGATGCTTTAGCTTCGATAATGAATGACCAAATAGTAATGACTAGATTCTTCACAAGACAACATCGGTTAGTTTTGTCACAAAGAGGTCTTTCTGTGACAAAAAAACCGACGTGAGAGTAAGTATTTTTCAAGAGATGCGAGAGTAATATACCAAATATGCATATCTTTCATGCGAGTTATACAATTCAGGTGACATCGCATGTGGCCCTCGGTCCAAACATAATATCGTCATCTAGTTGTTCATAATTACTAGCTTGTTACTTATGGTCCCTAGTTTGTTAGAACATACCGGTCATTTAAAAAGATGACTTACTCATTTAGGTCGGGTGTTATGGTCTCGTAAGGCCATCGGAAAAGTTGTGTGGATGGTTGGGGGAGCGAGGAACACCGCGCCAGGATGACCATGGACAATGCTCACGCCCCCAAGCTCTTATACCTTCTTTCTCTCTATCTCTCTTATTTCTTCCCCTCTCCTACTTTATTAACTTAAAAAAAATAGAAAAAGAGATGAGAGATGAGTATGACATAGATAAAGCGGTAGAGGTGAGAGGCGAGAAGAGACGATCATCACCTTTCCTTCCATACTGACTACCGATTCTATGCCCTTCACCATGCAACCATATCATCCTTAATTTTAACACACTAACAATATCATAGGTCATAACTTATTTTTAAACAACATAGTTATACCATCTATCTTAAAGTGTCACACTTGTAATCATTAAGACAAAAACAAAAAATAATAATAGTTAGAGTAAACTGCAATTTTACCCCCTGGGGTTTAGGCCAATTGGCACTCTGACCTCCTCTAACGAAATAATTGCAATCCCCCCCCCCCAACGTTGATGTTCTGTCGCAATTTTACCCCCTTTCGTCAAATAAGTTAACAGACCTATTAAATGGAATGTGAAATGACTATGTTACCCTTTGATATTACCCCCTATGGTTTGTTCTACTATGCAATATTACCCCATTTCTCATGAGCCCTCCACCACCACCATGAACCACCACTGCCACCACCTATCACCACCACCACCATCTCCCCCACCAAAGGTTATTGTCCTGTATTTCCAGCCATCTGATCTGTCACTTGGCGACTCCACAATCACTACACATTCCCTTGTGCCATCTGATCTGGATTGGCGACTCCACAACAACCATTACCAATTTCACTTGTAAATAAAAGTCCTTTCTTTTCTAACAAAACCCAAACTTATTTCTCAAATAACCGATTTTGGGATCGGAAGCAAAGCATATGTCTTTCTTGCATACCAAAAAAGAACACTTTTTTTCTTTCTTAAGAGATGAGTCAAGTAAAAAACATAGAGTTGTACATTACTAAATAAATAAATAAATAAATACTCCTCAAGATTAAAAATCTTGTCTGCAAAGTGACTTGCAAATCATGCATCAACAGTTGAAATTTATAAAACCCACCTGCTAAATTATAAAACTCTGTAATGTGGTTGACTCACTGACTGAAACTCTTTAATTCATCCCCAACAGTTGAAACACCATTGTGCCATCAAATGTTCTTGATGGGTTTTGACTAAGGTTCTGATTATTGTATGAAAACCCCCAAATCGGCCTCCAGACATGTTTCTTCTTTTCAGCCATATCCTCCTAATTTCATTCATGAAACCATCAATTGTTGAGGGAAATCCTCAACAAAAACCCCCAAATCGGCCTCCAGACATAAGTGAATTTCCTGCTCTTAGCAATTATCCCAACCGACGCCCTAAAGGGAAAAGGTAGGATACGAGCTTCTTCTTCAGCCGATGCACCGGCGGAGAATGATCTCGTCGAAGCCGGATTTACGCGGGGGCCACCTCGGAGTGCCGTTCGAATAGTAGATCTCACAATCGCCGACGCCATTTCTTTCTTCTTGTGTGAGTTTCCGATTGAGAGTTTTGAGTTAGCCTCAATGGCTCCGGTGAGTTCTCATCATCTTCATAAACCCCCAGAGATTGAGATGGTAATGGTGGTAGGTGTGTTGATGGCATGTAAGGTGTTTGTGGTGGCGGTGGCGGTGGCGGGTTGATAGTGGTGGCGGTGGCGGTGGCGGGTTGATGATGGTGGCGGTGGCAGGTGGGTTAATGGTGGTGATGGTCGGTTGATGGTGTTGAACAATGTTGCAGAAATCGGCCTAGGCGGCCGATTAATCGGCGCCTAGGTGCTAGTCGGTGGGTTACTGCCTAAATTTAAGCTAGTCGGTCAAAAAAATCGGTATGGTCAAAATCGGTCAAAGTCGGTAAAAATCGGACAATATCAGACTAATCGGGCCCATGTTTTTGACCCAAAAAACCCAATTTTTGAAACCTGGCCCATGGTTTAAAGCCCAAATTTTAGTTATAAACCTATTTTAACATTTAAGTTTAGGTATTTTAACATTTAACCCCCTCTATCTTTCACTAGTTTACATATGGTTCATAAACTTTTAAATTTATTAATAAAAAGTATAAAGTCATCTCCTAAACTTGTAATTTATTAATAAAAAGTATAAAGTTATATCTCTCTCTCTCTCTCTATATATATATATATATATGCTAAAGATAAATAGAAAACCACTTTTATTGAGAAAACCCGGGAAACTCTAAGCTCCCGACTTTTTTTTTTTGAAAAAATTACCACATGTAATATACATGTTTTTAAGAGTTTTGGGCAAAAAAAAATCGAAAAAGCGCCGAATGATTATTTAAAAAAAAATAAACAAATTTCAGCAACTTTGCTGTGTAACACGTGTTAGGCAAAAAATGCTGAAACTTGTTTATTTTTTTAAAAAAAAATCCCTTCGGCGCTTTTTTGTTTTTTTTTTTGCCCAAAAGTCTTAAAAACATATATATTACATGTGTTATTTTTTTCAAAAAAAAATGTCGGGAGCTTTGAGTTTCTCGTGTTTTCTCAATAAAAGTGGTTTTTTATATATCCTTACCCTATATATATACATATAGGGAGCCGCTAGAATGAGAACCACCACGAGTTATGAGAACCACGTGCCACGGAGGGGCGTTGACCACGATTTTTTTTTACAACTAGATCCGTATATTTTAACAACATTCGTAAAAAAAAAAATTCAAACGGCGCGCCCGAGGGGGTAGTTTTTTACACCCAAAGTTTGGTGTTTTTATTATTTTTTTTGTTTTTTCTTTTTTTTACAAACTTTGGGTGTAAAAAACTACCCCCTCGGGCGCGCCGTTTGAATTTTTTTTTTACGAATGTTGTTAAAATATACGGATCTAGTTGTAAAAAAAAAATCGTGGTCAACGCCCCTCCGTGGCACGTGGTTCTCGCGGTTCTCATAACTCGTGGTGGTTCTCATTCTAGCGGCCCCCTATATATATATATATATATATATATAAATTTGTAAAATTATACTTAAAAAGTCCAATCCGATTAATCCCTCACCGCCCGACTAGCGCCTAGCGCCTTCTACAACATTGGTGTTGAGAGATGGAGATGAGATCTGTGTGTGTGTGAGAGAGTGGGAGAGAGAGAGAGAGGTATAGAGAGAGAAAGAGAGTTGTATGTATAATAATAATAATAATAATAATAATAAATATGGGTAAGATTACCAAAATACCCCTACCTATAACAGTCAAATAACTGTTGACTGACGACAGGGGGTAAAATTGCGACAGAACATCAACGTTGGGGGAAAATTGCAATTATTTCGTTAGAGGGGGTCAGAGTGCCAATTGGCCTAAACCATAGAGGGTAAAATTGCAGTTTACTCTAATAGTTATAACCCATAAAAAAATAAAGTTGCTTGCTTGATATACCGTTGGTGGTTGGTTCCAAGTATGATCTTCCCTCAAAATTTCAAATCTTTGGAAACCATTTGTTTGATATACCGTTGGGGGTTGTTTCCACGTATACCCACTAAATAAAAATCAAAACTTTTTCAAAAATGGTGAAGATTTTGCGTTATAATCGCAACTATTTTTACCTGAATCATTCTCCTTTTCCTCCATTTTCGTTGACCCATGTTCTTTCAATCTGTAATCATCCCCTTCAACATCTTCCAAAATCAAAGGTACATCTTTTCTTTTATTCTTCTTTTCAGCTTCTTACATTAATCAGTGTTATCAATATTATTATTTAGGTTAGGTTTTTATTATATCAAATGTAGAAAATCCCAATTCTGAAACCCTATGTTTTCTTCATTTTTTGAACAATTGGGTATTTGGGTATGTGTGTTATGCTTCTGATCTATTGTGATTGCAATTATGCAAGATAAAGAGAACCCTTATTGATGAATGTATATATGTGTGTATGTATGTATATATGAATGGCTAACAATAACAATCAGTCATCTTCATATAACCCGAATTCTGCCCCTTTTGAAGCCACCACTTCGAATCCTCAACCGTACCCGCCTCACAATTCAGCTCCATATCCACCATACCCTTACCCGTATCCGTATCCATATCCATATCCATACCAACCACAACAACCTTTGGGGGGCGGACCGCAACAATACGCTCCTCAACCGTTTTTCTATCAGTATCCCGGATACCTGTATCCCTATCCTTCTCAACCGAATGTTATTTATGATAGCGATGAAAGTGTCCGTAGTGTGACCACTAACCGCCCTTCTGACGCCACTGACCCCCCTTGTAAAGACGATGATACGTCGGGTCATTTTGTAGATCAAAAAGTGTCTCATACTCCTTATTTAGGGCATCATCATAGTGCTTCTTATCCAAGTGCTGTAACAGGATTGACTTCTCATATGGGATCACTTGATTCAACTCAACTTCTTGCTATACAACATCACGCGTCTCTAGATTTAGCGAATCATCAAAATTACCAGATCGTGCCCTTCGGGGCACCCAAAAAGGCGTTGAAAGTTCTTCTCTTGCATGGGAATCTCGACATTTGGGTTCATGAGGCGAAGAACCTTCCAAACATGGATGTTTTCCATAAGACAATGGGGGATGTTTTGAACAAGTTTTCTGGAAAACAAACTAGCGACCCATATGTTTCTGTTGCTATTACAAGCGCGGTGATTGGAAGAACTTACGTGCTTACAAACAGTGAAAATCCCACTTGGAATCAACATTTTAGCGTACCTGTCGCACATCATACTGCCGAAATTCATTTTCTTGTTAAAGATAGTGATGTTGTGGGATCACAACTTATTGGAGCCGTTGCAATCCCAGTTGAACATATATACACGGGTTCCAAAATCGAAGGTCTTTTTCCGTTAATAAACGCAAATGGAAGACCGTGTAAAAACGGAGCCAGTTTAGCACTCACAATGCAATACATACCAATGGCAAGATTGAGTTTATACAAGAACGGAATCGGGGCGGGCCCACAATATGGCGGTGTTCCGGGAACTTACTTTCCGTTAAGAAAAGGCGGGAGAGTTACGTTATATCAAGATGCACACGTGCCGCATAAAAGCCTCCCGGAGTTTGAGCTAAGTGACAATATGCATTATGTTAATGGGACTTGTTGGATTGATATATTTAACGCGATTACTGATGCGAAACGTCTTGTTTATATTACCGGATGGTCTGTATGGCATAAAGTGCAACTGGTTCGGGACGAGCCGGATTCACCAATGTGTGCGTTGGGAGATCTTTTGAAAAGCAAAGCGCAAGAAGGTGTTCGGGTTTTGCTTCTTGTTTGGGATGATCCTACTTCAAGAAACATAATGGGGTACAAAACTGTAAGTTTCTTTGTTTCTTGAAACCGTTGATAACCAGTTATGTTATTTTAGGCTTGATGATACTACAAAACTGAAAGAGAAAACTAAAAATATAAAGTGGTAGTACAACCAAAACGATATCAAAATTTACGTCAAACGTAAACCAACTAAAAACGTATATAAAAGTAAGAACAAAAACGTATTATATTTGTCCCGACTCAAACAATTTACGTCAAAACATAAACCAACTTAAATTTATTTCGACACGGACATATGCAAAAATAAGCACTTAAAACTCGAGGGGGGGGGGGGGGGTTAAAATGGCATTTCATAAAGTTTTTAGAAAGTTAAAGGGGGTATAAGTGTAAAAACTGTAAGTTAAGGGGCTAAAGTAAAAAAAAGACAAAGAAAAAAAAGTTACTGTAGTGACGAAGTGACGGACACTACAGTAACTTTGACTTGTGTTTTAATATTGTTGTTAATGTTAATGTTAATGAGTGCAAATCTTCAGGATGGACTAATGGCTACCCATGATGAAGAAACTCGACGTTTCTTTAAACACTCGCCTGTGCAAGTACTACTTTGCCCTCGTATGGCTGGAAAAAAACATAGTTGGGTCAAGAAAAAGGTACCTTAAGATCAACAAATAGAAGGAATTTTTTAACTTGGTATAGTATAGTTTCATTTTCTTCTCTTTTATAACGGTGTATATCTCTTTTGTTACGTAGGAAGTTGGAACGATCTATACGCACCACCAGAAAACCGTGATTGTCGATGCTGATGCTGGAAATGGTCAAAGAAAAATTATATCTTTCATAGGGGGGCTTGACCTTTGCAATGGGCGATACGATAATCCACAACATCCGATTTTTAGTACTTTAGATACCCTACATGCACAGGATTATCATAATCCGACTTTCACGGTAGTTATAAAACATTTACAACTTACATAAATAAGTTTGGAAATTATTTAAGTTTTTTTTTTCTTTTCTTTTTTGTAATAGGGGAGTGTTTCGGGTTGTCCAAGAGAACCATGGCATGATTTGCATAGCAAAATTGACGGGCCTGCAGCGTATGATATTATGACCAACTTTGAGGAACGGTGGGTAAAGGCTTCAAAGCCGCGGGGAATTAAAAAACTAAAGACTACAACCGATGCTTTGCTAAAACTAGAAACGTTTCCAGAAATTCTGGGTCAAAATGATATACCGTGCCTTCTTGACGACGACCCTGAGGAATGGCATGTACAGGTAAATAAGATGAATAAAAATCAGAGGTGGTAATTACGACCCATTTACTTTTGAACGGTTCGTTCAAAAAGTCAACTATATATTTAAAACTTTATGTGATAGAATTCTGTTTTGTGTAATGCAGATATTCCGTTCGATTGATTCGAACTCTGTAAAAGGATTTCCAAAGGACCCTCATGAAGCTACAGCCAAGGTGATGAGATAAATCATTTTGTTTTACCTAAATAAAAATTGCTAGAATAAACATCCAATGTGTATGTTGTAAAGCACATTTTTATGCTGCTAGAACTGTTGAATGCAAGATTTGAACTAATTGTTTTTAAAGTTAGTGCAAAAGATACGTGTGAATATGTGATTAATAAACTTGTTGGAACAGAATTTGGTTTGTGGGAAGAACGTGCTAATCGATATGAGCATACATTCTGCATACGTAAAAGCTATCCGTTCTGCACAACATTTCATCTATATTGAAAATCAATACTTTATCGGGTCGTCATACAATTGGAAATCTTACAAAGACTTGGGTAAGCAACATTTCTTTTCATGTCATGTCATGTCATGTCATGTTATGTTACCTGTTCGGTTAATATTTGATTCGGTCATTAGGTGCCAACAATTTGATTCCAATGGAGATTGCACTTAAGGTTGCTAGTAAAATTAGGGCCCACGAAAGATTTGCGGTATATATTGTCATACCGATGTGGCCAGAGGGTGTCCCCACGGGTTCTGCAACTCAAAGGATTTTATTTTGGCAGGTATATATACATATTCTTACATTTCTGTGACTTATAATTTACGAGTCCAAATCAAGATTCGTCAATTGTTTTATCTTTGCAGAACAAAACGATGCAAATGATGTATCAAACTATCTACAAGGCTTTGGTGGAGGTTGGTCTTGAGGAAGCATTTTCACCACAAGATTATTTAAATTTCTTTTGTTTGGGGAACCGTGAGGCCATCGACATGGCTGGTGCTTCACCTAACTATAGTCCCGATGGTACTCCTCAGGTTAGCCTTCTATACGCTTTATCTGCTTAAAGAAATATTAGTTTTTAACGTTGTGAACGAATTGTTGATTTTGATTATTTTTAGGGACTAGCGCGTAAGTACAGGCGATTCATGATCTATGTTCATTCAAAAGGAATGATAGTGGATGATGAGTTTGTACTTATCGGCTCTGCAAACATAAATCAGCGGTCTATGGAGGGAACTCGTGACACAGAAATTGCAATGGGGGCCTACCAACCTCGTCATACGTGGGCGAAAAATCTCACCGATCCACGAGGACAGGTAATTGTTATTAAAATTTTACACATGAGTAAAATGCCATTTTCGTCCCTGAGGTTTGGCTAGTTTTGCGACTTTCGTCCAAAGGTTTGTTTTAACGCATTTGGATCGAAAAGGTTTCATCCGGGTCATTAACTCCATCCATTTTTCTCCGTTAAGTCAGGGGTATTTTGTCTTTTTTTTTTTAACTTAAAAGGCAATTCGGTCTTTTTCACTTTATGAACAAGCAATTAGCATAATGTACAAGTATTCAAAATACCATTAACAGAGAAAAAAGACGAAAATACCCCTGACTTAACGAAGAAATATGGATGGAGTTAACGAGACCGATGAAAATGGCAAGATTTCAAACCTTTTGGACCCAGATGCGGAAAAACAAACATTTGAACAAAAATCGCAAAGCTGGCCAAACCTCAGGGACGGAAATGGCATTTTACTCTTTCACACATTCTTGATAAGTTTTATTATGTGCACATGTAAAATGACATAAAAATGTTATGATGGTTTTTCTAAGATACATGGATATAGAATGTCGCTTTGGGCCGAGCATCTTGGCACGGTTCACGAGTGCTTTTTAAAGCCGGAATCGATAGAATGCGTGAGACAGGTTAGATTCATGAGTGAAGCGAATTGGAACCAGTTTGCAGCTGAAGAAATAACTGAAATGACAGGTCATCTGATGAAATATCCTGTTGAAGTTGTTAGATGCGGTAAAGTAAAATCTCTTGCTGGATTTGAAAACTTTCTGGATGTAGGAGGTCAAATCATCGGGTCGTTTCTTGGAATTCAAGAGAATTTGACTATTTGATAAAAATGGTTTCTTGATTTTTGTAAAGATCAGAGTTCTTGAATCACAGTTCTTAACATTCAACAAGGGTTATGTTGTTAAAGCACCAATTATAGTTTATAGATGCTTTGTTATTGCAAAATAATTGACCTTAGTATGTATATGATCATAACAAGGAAGATTTGAACTAAGCATTACAAGTTTGAAAAGAGCATCTTCTCTATTTGCAACCCTATATTAAAAGTAGCACTTTAAACAAGTAAAACAGAAAAAGATTAAAATATAGTTTGTAAAAAGGTTTAAACAGGTTAAAAGTTGCAATAAGTTCATTCATATTTTTATAAATTACAAAAAATCTTTTAGTTTTATAACTTAAATTATTGTTTTAGTATTAGTAAATTAATTCATTGTTTTAACTTTAATGATTCATGGATGAACAAATATTTAGATTAACTAGATAAAGACAAAAGGGTGAAAAATATAGAACTTAAAACGGGCATAACTTTGACTATAGTCGGAGTAATGATGAGGCGATAAGAAATGGAAGAAAATGTATCGAGTTGTTAGACCACCCGTAGTGGGGCGTGGTTTTTAAAAAAATTGAAAAAAAACGCCCGGAAACGCCCCCACCCCCATTACGGCCGGCGTTTTCCGGCGTTATTTTTGGAAAAATTTGTTGGCGTTTTATTTAAAACGCTGAATTTGGTTTGTGGTCTCTGACAATCACTTTTGTCCACCAATGACTTTTGAGCTACCCACATGGTCTCTGACAACTTTTGAAAATGGTTTGGAGCAGTGTGTATTTCGTTTGTTTGTTTTTTTTTTTTTTTTTTTTGCATTAAAAATAATATGGGCGTTATTGGAATAATGCCCCACTACACCATTTTTTGCAATAATGTCCCATGCTGACTGGGATGACACGTGTCGAATAATGCCCCATGGTGGGGGCATTATTTTGTTCCACCACTACACATGGTCTTATTCAACTCTTGTATCAAAATTCCTACTTTGGTTTTGACTTCGGAAAATTTCCTTCAGTTACGTGATTTAACTTGGTTTAATTTGTAGACGCGTTCGAATAGTGGATTCCATTAATTCCCGCGTTAATTAGATGTTTGATTTTTGTTATGCTATGAGCCCCGCTTGCGGTCTGCTCATATAATGTAATATATGTGTGGGCGCTCGGGGGGGCAAAAGCAAAAGTGCACTAATTTTTAACGTTATTTTACTAATTTCGTGAAAATAACGTTAAAAAGAGGGGATCGTTAATCAGGCATCATGTGGTGGCGTTGATAGCCGAAAGACAAGGGGGTACATGCACCAATTGGCGTTTGTCTCAATTGCTGAGTGTTATGTGCCTTATGTCCAAGGCTTGATGCAAAACCACAATCGAGCCGGGGGTCTCATTGGAAGCAGCCTCTCTATTCCTACGGGGTAGAGGTAAGGCTGTCTACATCCCACCCTCCTCAGACCCTACCTTAGCTTTGCTATAGGTGGGATATACTGAGTACGATGATGATGATGATGATGATTTTTGTTATGCTATGTCAATTTTAATTTTGCAAGATTCGGCATATTAATTCACCTTATTAAAAGCGGATTTGATTTAAGTTCAGTTGTAAGTTCTGATTTCGTATGTGTCGATGAGACATACTATGTAGGAATAACTCAACCTTCTCATTCTAATGGTGAAGATCGTGGGGTTAATGTTCGCGTTGTGCATTTAGGGTGCGTTAAAGGGTTGAAAAAACAAACACAATCATTGAAGAACTATGTATTGCAATTTGCAATCATAGGTGGCAGTCACATCTGCAAAAACCAGATGGTGGTTACCATGGTGCTTCGCATCTTTTGTGAGCAAGGAAGACGTTGGTAGCACTAGGCATAGCTATCGACGTTTTGCCAAGATGAAAAGAACAATCTATTATATTGACTTTGTATGTTTGTTTTCATGATAACCCAGGACCGAAACAATCGAATAGAGGTTAGTAATAAAATAAAGAAAACCACAACCATACCTTTGCAGGTGATAGATGATGTTAACATGGTTGAAAGCCATCAAGTCAAAGGATTAATTTATGAAGAAAATGATATTAGTTATAGACTTATAGATATAACCATCCACCAGAATGTTGAAAACCTTGACAAAAGTGGAATTTGATGACATCTAACAATTAAATTCATCAACTGCAATTTATTGTTATTGTGGCATTTATTATCTTAGTTGTCAATTTGATATAAACGATCAGAATCACCTATAAAAGCAAACCTTAACATGTGTGCGCTTTTGTGTTTACTGGTTAGCAGGGTACTGGTCGGGTCAGATGTAACACGATCTTCATGTGCTACATTTTTTTTTTCCAAATTCGAGTAACACAATTTGAAGAAAAACTAAGTATGGTATCTTTAGTTGTGATTTATTCTCACAAGTTTTTACATTGTTCTGAAAACAAAATGAACAACTGATTCGTATCAGTGATTCTCAATTTAATTCGCAAAAATGGTACTTACAGAGTTAAGTGTGTCTAAACTCTAAACCCTAAAAAGATCTTGTCGAAGTTGGAAGATTTTCACCATCATCATCATTCATCTGCAATGGAATTAACAAGTTATTTATGATGGGAATATAAATAACTGCAATGTGAGGATGTATAGAGATGGGACCAACAAAATGAGCTTAATGACATGAAAACGATCCAAGTGCAACATACGGGTCAAAATGGGCATGTTTTGGTACAGGTTGACCCGAAACAAATTTGTCCATAACTTCAAATATTCGTAAAACATTAGTCCATCATTTATGATTACAAAACTAACATCGTTTCAATAATGACATAACTTTTTGAATAAATGGACTGCAGAGCTGCAAAATTATTAGATGCATTATGAGTACACTTTCTGCTTGAACAACCCATTGTAGTTCAACTCCATTTTTAAATGCGTCACAAAGTTCAAACCACAAGGACCATCCATGTACTTTTGGAAAAAGTTGGGGACTAAATGGGTTACAAAGTGCAAACCACAGGGACTATCTGTGTACTTTTAGAAAGCTAGGGAACAAATCCAAAATTTTGGTAAACCATGCAAACCATCCGTGTACTTTACTCTTTTAAATTCATACACCTTTAAAAGAACCAAATTTACAAGCAAATGCAATAGTTATAAAATCTTTTTCTACAAATTTTTATACAAAATTTGAAAAAAAAAGTTACCTGAATACAACATCCGCTCCAGCCTCCAGGATAGATTATGTGCTTTCAACGACCTTTGGTCAACTGGCCCCACATTTATTGTTTTCTTCTTGTCAAACAGGACATCATGTCTTCATTTCTCATCGAACCACCTCTCTCCCGAATATCGCCAAACAATCGTATCGGAAGTGTATATATCAAAATCCAAAATTTCTTGTTTCAAATGTATTTAAACACCCATGTTTTCAACCAATGTTACAGATGTGTGGGGATTAAAATGGTACCCCTTCTCCTCCATAACATCAGCAAGTTCGGAGCATTCGTTAACCAACCCTCGTTTTAATAACCCATCGAGAAAAATCTTCCAAGCAACTTCATCTGCATTGTATTTGTACCCGTCAAGCAAACTACAGAAAACTTCTTTACCCTTTTCATGTTTTCCGTCATCGTATAATCCGCATATCAGCAACTTATATGACTCTAGATGCGGCAAAATCCTATTTTCAACCATGTTATTTAGTAAGGTCAATGCTTGGTCAAACATTCGCAAGTAACACGAACAGTTTACTAAAGACGTGTATATATGCTCGTTTGGAACAAGCCCGTTAGTTAACATATGACTAACCACTCTACACGCTTCTTCAAGTCGATTTTCTCTACATAGCCCAACGGTTAATGCCTCATAAGTTTTGACATTTGGTTCGCAACCCCTTTTATTCATTTTCGAAAATAAGTCCATAGCGGTCTCTAAATCCATTAACTTCCACACGTTACCGATATTGAGATCGAAATTTTGAAACTTTACGTTTTCCCTTTGTTGTAAGACTAAAAGGTGCTTCACTATTGTAGCATACGTATGGTGTGACGGTTCGCATTTAGCATCCATCATACGTTTTAAAACATCGAAAGCAGAATCTATCTTTCCTGCACGAAAATACGTATCGATGAAAATTGTATATGTTGTTGTATCCGGTTCTACGCCTTCTACTGTCATGTCATTCATCATATCTTCTGCTTCTTTGATCATCCCTTGACTGCAATACGCAAGAATAAATGAAGTGTATGTACAAACATCAGGTTTCAGTCCAGAAGAAACGATTTCGACAAAAAGCTTGCGTGCATCGCCAAAATCGTATCTTTTTAACAACCCTTCAATCAAAATTGTAAATGTAGTAAGTTCCGGTTTGAAACCTACTTTTATCAACTTTCCTATATAAACCGATGCTTCTTGAATCTTATCTTCTTTACACAAGCCGTGAATCAGCACATTGTAAGTCCAAGAATTCGGTAAGAAATCGCTAATAAGCATCTTGTTAAATAACATCAACCCATTGTCGACTTTCCCGATCTTAAAATATCCATCTATAAGAGTTGTGTAGAGAACTACATTTTCTTTTAACCCGTTTACTTTAAGCGAATTTACCAATTCATGAGCTTCTTCTACACTCCCTCGACTACATAAAGCTTGTATAACAGCACTGTAGGTCCACTTATCGGGAACAACACCATTCTCTTTCATTAAACCGATCAACCTATAAGCATTATCGACATCATTGTGCTTACAATATCCATGTATTAGCAAATTGTAAGTCACAACGGTAGGTGATACTTTCATCTTCATCATCTCATCGAGTAACGCCATAGCCTTGTGAACGTTATTGACTTTACAATATCCACCGATCAACTCGTTGTAAGTACGAACGTTTGGCTTTATTTCTTTCTTTTCCATAATTTCAAACATCTCGATTGCTTCTTCGACTTTTCCATCCCTACAATATCCATCAATCAAAGCATTGTACGTCACGACAGTCGCAACAACTCGTTTCTCTTCCATCATGTCTAGTAACTTTCTCGCTTCATCCACCTTTCGTTCTTTACACAGCCCATCGATAAGAACCGTGTACGTGTGAGCATTCGGCCGACAACCTCTTACGTTCATCTCTTTAAACAATTCCCACGCTTCTACCGATCTACCTAACCTACTTAACGCAGATATCAAAACGGTAAACGTACGAACGGTCGGAAAGCAATTATCATCACCCATCTGATGAAACAACCGTAAAGCTTCATCGATTCGCGTTTCTTCACAAAACCCATGTATTAAATTCGTATACGAAACCTCATTGCGTTGACACCCTTTCTTAGGCATTACATCAAACACCTTATACGCGCTATCAACATCTTTATTCCTACAATACCCTAAAATCAACGACGTATACGTATGCGTATCTGGACTAAGCCCAGCTTCAACGATCTTACTCACATACAACCAACCCACATCAACTTTCCCCACTTTACAATACCCGTTAACCATCGAATTATACGTATATATATTCGGCACAATCTTATCATCCAACATCTCTAAAAACACACATTTCATATCATCAACCATCAAAAACCTTGACAAACACATCAACAATGTATTATAACACCTAACACTAATCTTAAAACTAACCTCTTCACAACCATCAACATTATTCATCTTCCTCAAAAACCCTAAAACAAACCTTACATCTGTTTTAGTCTCACAAGCCTTCACCATCTCAATCCGGATCTTTTCAGCTGCATTCAAGAACCGATTTTTAACCAAGATTGTCACCAAAGAAGCAAAAGGCTCAACACCGGGTCTAAAACCGGATCTTTGTGACAAAAGATTGAAAAAGGCGAGAGCTTTTTGCGGGTTCAAATTAGGGTTCTTGTTGAAAAGGGTGGTTAAATGTGATGGGGATATAGTTGTAATCAAAGATTTGAGATGTGGGTTTTTCTGCCAATTGGGTGAAGATAGAATGGTGAGTAGGTGAGATGCGACGTCGTATTGTTGTTCTTCAATGGGTGATGGGGAAAGGGATGAATGGTGGAGAAGTGATGTTAAAGATTTGAAGTTGATGATGAAATGATGTGGGGATTGTTTGAGGATGAGTGTTGATCGTTTCATCATCCATGTATTGTTTTGTGTTGCTAATCCATTGTTGTTGTTTAGAGGGTTTCTGTGAATGGTTTGCAGCGGCAAGTGAAGAAGAAGAAGAAGAAGAAGAAAGGGGGAATCTTGGATGAGTGTTTGGGCTTTGTGTGTGTTGATTGTTTGGGCTCTTGTTTTCATCTCATGGGTTCATTATAGATTTGGGCTTTTTCTTGGGCCTGGATTTCACAAAGGTGTTCACTAAAAGCCCATTTTGAGTAAGAAATCCGGTTCCGGGTCAAAACATATTCTGGATTTTTTTTTTAAAGTTTTTGAGCGGATCGGATCGGTTCGGTTTTAACCGGTTTCAATGGAGGGGTTCCTAACCTTGTTACAAACTAGTGGTTCAATTCGGTTTGGTACCTAAGTGGTTCTTGCTAAACCGGTTTAAACACCAGTTCTAGGTTACAAATCAATTCCGGTTCGTGAACCATTTTTTTTCCACACAGATGTTAATCTATATATATACTATATAATAAAAAAAATCAATGTGTGATACTGATACATGTAACATGTCATCCATTGGAAGCATCTTCTTTTTTATTTTCCCGCCTCTCTATTCTATTTATCTTATATTAATTAAATAAATAAATAATAAATTAATGTTAAAACTTGAAACATCAGAGAAGAAGAGTGTTTTTTTTTTTGAACGGCCAGAGAAGAAGAGTGTTAAATGTGAATGAAACCTATTGTTTTGAGAAAATCTTAGGGATGAAAACTGCAGTTTAATCTTATTTTTATATATTAACAATGGTATTTTGGTCATTTGACATAAACTATCCTAAAAAATCTAACATACTTAGTGAATTGGGTTAAAAGTGTAAAACTTGAAACATTATGGACGGAGAGTATTAATGGTGGACAAAACTTAATATTTTAAGCAAACCTCCGGACGAAGAATGCAGTTTCCACTTTTTATATAAACAAAAAACTAAATTGTGAGAGAATTTTGATGACTTTTACATTTTTCGATTCAATCACCTGTACATAAATAATACTCATAACTCAATATTGAGTAGAACTTAACCGAGATGAAGATAAGAACAAGTATGTCGCAACGACACTAATTGAAATTTTATATACATAGTATTTTAAAAGTTATAAGAGAAGATCATAATATGCTCAAAAGTAATTATCAGAATATAATAATAATAATAATAATAATAATAATAATAATAATAATAATAATAATGGGTAAGGATAGTGTAAAAAGGGCCTAAAGTGTGAGAAGTGTGAGAAGTGTATTATAACACTATATATAATACTATATAACACCATATAAACACCGTATAACAATATGTAACACCATATAATACCATATAACACTATGTAACACTATATAACATTATATAACAAATATAACACTATACATCTATCATAGACATGCTATCAGACAACCTATAGTGTTATATAATGATATATAGTGTTACATAGTGTTATATGGTGTTACATATTGTTATACGGTGTTTATATGGTGTTATATAGTATTATATATAGTGTTATAATACACTTCTCACACTTCTCACACTTTGAGCACTTTTTACAGGATCCTCTACCTAATAATAATAATAATAAAAGTTAAAAAGAAATTAGGTTTATCGTTCACAGAGACAGTTTTCGCTACTTTTATATACATAGTATTTTAAAAGTTATAAGAGAAGATCATAATATGCTCAAAAGTAATTATCAGAATATAATAATAATAATAATAAAAGTTAAAAAGAAATTAGGTTTATCGTTCACAGAGACAGTTTTCGCTACTAGATATATATACAAATTCCTCACATCCCACATGTTGCACATAAATTTTTGACATAATACGAATACAAAAATCTAACACAATATTTGTAAGTTGGAGTTTACCCTAAAGGGGTTTGGATAGTGTCGTATGAAACTAGTAAATACAGATTGTGTTTGGTAAGAGTTAATAAAAAATACAATTAAAGTGGGGATTTAATGGCTGCTAAAAAAACAAATTGAAGTCAAAGAAGTATGTCATCCATATAGGACCAAGCAAAAACCAGTTCTACAAGACCATAACCACTATGGCATATTCCCGGTAATTTCCTTTCATAATCTCAAATACATTTATTTATATTTTTCCTATCTTTTCTTATATTCGTTGCAAAGTAAATTATATATTTGTTTTTATGACTTACTATATCCAAATTACTTGTAAACATCAATAAATAACAAAAAAAAAAAAAAAATCAAAGACTAGGATTAGAAAGATTAAGACAACCCTCATAGTAGACGAGCAGTTAGCATTCAAGTAAGGTAGCGACATATCGACAATAAAACCAACACTGTATTTGTAAACAAACCTACTATTCAAGGCATTATGGTTTAAACATTAGTGGCTAGCAATTTTTATGTTATATGATTTAGAAGACGTGATGAGTCAGGTGATAATGAAGATCAAATCTAATGAAGTTAATTACTCGTATACTTTTGACAAGGAGCTTTACATAGCACAATGAAATCCTCATTCTCATCCATATAATTTAACTAAAATATGATGGAAAATTGAAAGGAAAACAAATTGTAATTGTATTAGTTCAAGACAACTGTAGTCAAAAGATGTAGAAACTAAACAAAGAAACTAAAGACCTAAAAGTATATTCCATTAAATAGATACCTTGTACCTATTTTGTGTTAGATTTGAGCATGTGATTTAAGATGAAGATGACTTTGATATAATCATATAAACAAAAAAACAGGAAGCATTTTCAACATTTCATCTTTTTCCCTTCATTTAGACATTAGAGCATACACATAGGCTTTATAAAACAAAGAGACCTTCAAAATCAACACTTAACATCACATTCCATTGATTCAAACTTAAAATATAAAATGCTTTATATCGTCACAACCCTACACGAAATAATGACAATAAATCAAATTCATAAAAGACTAAAAGAGGTACATCTTACTGTCCTGTGATCAAACGAGTTGTCATCTTTTCTTTCTCCTACTTCGTCCGTTTATCTACTCAAAAACAACGACCATAAGATTTTGGTGGGTTTTGTACCCTTAATTGTAGGGGCCAAAAACCCTTGCTACATGTCTTATAATAGAGTCATCCCCACATATGATACGTCCAAACACGGGGCCAAAAACTCTTGCTACATGTCTTATAATAGAGTCATCCCCACATATGATACGTCCAAACACTTCCTAACCCACAGCTCTTAAGCATTGATCAATACGTCTATTTATTAACACTTGCAAGAAATGTTAACTATCTATATTTTACCCTCGCAAAGGAAGGACCTTGTATAAAAGAAAATATATCAAAATCATGTCGCATTTTATTTAATTAAGTGTTTTAAGTTTTTGCAACCAAATAGTTTTCCTTTGGGGAATATGAAAGCTTAAAGGTGAGTAAGAGCATAAGCGAAAAGCATATAATCTATTAGCTCTCTATAGATTCGCTCTTTTTCTTAAAAGAAAGATAGGACAACTACAGACTTTGTTCCTTATTGCTTCGTTTGCTATCCTACCTTACTTCACTAGCTAGACTTCGCAAGTCATTTATACCAAAGGACATGGCCTCCCTCTGACCTGATAACTAGTATTGCCTCCCCTCCCAGCTTTATCAGCAGGCCTTTCTTTTGCAATACTTAAAAAGTATCTCACGAACCAATTATTGTTACAACATTCTCTACCATATAATTCGGCCTTCGAGGTCAACCCGACGGCTTCTATTAAGAAGGAACCATGAATGATGGGCGTCAGGACATGACACTTTGTTAATGATAAAGATGTAATTAGTTGTCAAGCCGTATAAATCCTTAAGGAGGTTCGTCGTTGCACATAACAAAGGCAAACTTTGATAAGCCCAACATTCATCATCCTTTCACAATTGTTTAATTATATGATAAGGTAAATTATACTTTTCGTTCTTTATGTTTGTACCGGATTGCAACGTATATCATTTAACTTCAATAATTACAGTCACAATTCTTTATTTATAAAACCCATAACACTCTACGTCCTTTAACACTAATTATATTAAAATTTTCAGCTAAGTTTGTTCACTTAAGGGTATTTTCAGGTCAATTCATGTTTTTATTTAAATTAAACCAAAAAAAATTGCATATACACATCATTTTCCCCATTTTCCTAACCCTAAAATCCTAGCCGCCACCACTTCATCCTGCCGCCACCACTCTAGTTCTTCCAATATATCACATAAGGAATCCCCTGCAGAGATAAACGCACATGATATTATCTTTCTAGGTACATTTGAAAAATTAAAACTTAAATAAAAGACTTGGAAAAGATTTTATTCAAGTGATCTCCCTTACCTTCAAGTGTAGTGCCTCTGCTACTTCTTCACCGTCTAGGATTTCCAAATACACCACCTACATAAGCAATGAGAGAAAATGAGAACAGTCAGACGAGAAATAAGAGAATACTATCTTTATCTATATCTATATCTATTTATGGATTAAATAGCTATTTATGATTGTTAAAAACATTACAAAGTAAAACCTCTAACTCACTTAAGGATGCGTTCTTTCGATTTGTCCCAAATTCAGAAACCAACTTACAATTAATTACGCATTTTAGAAACCAACCACAGTTTAACTGACTTAACCTGTAAGAAAATGTTAATGAGTGAATTTGATAAATTAGGTGGTGGCGGCAGGATGATGTGGTGGTGGCAAGATGTGGTGGTTAGGGTTTTAGGGTTAAGAAATTGAGGATGATGATGTGTATATGCAATTTTTTTTGGTTTTATTTAAATAAAAGAGTTAAATGCCATTTTAGTCCCTATGGTTTTAGTCATTTTGCCAGTTTAGTCCAAATGTTTCATTTTTAACCTGTGGGTCCAAAAATGTTTCACCGTTGCCATTTTAGTCCACTAGGTTAACTTCATCCATTTTTTCTGTTAACCAGAAGGGCAATTCGGTCATTTTATATGTAATTCTGTTAACTAGAAAGGCATTTCGGCCATACAAAATGACTGAACCGCCCTTCTCGTTAACAGAAATAATGGATGAAGTTAACCCAGTAGACTAAAATGGCAACAGTGAAACCTTTTTGGACCCACAGGTTAAAAATGAAACATTTGGACTAAACTGGCAAAATGACCCAAACCACAGGGACTAAAATGGCATTTAACTCTAAATAAAAACATGAATTGATCAAATCAATATGGCCGAGGGTAGCGTTGCCTGTAAAAGATGCACATGCCACATTTTGCATTAATAACTTACTTAATTATCTTTCAATATTCCGGTCTTGCGGGACTGTATCCCTGCTGACTCAGACCAATATGACTGAGGGTGGCGCTGCCTTCAAAAAAGGGACATGTCACTATAACTAAGATAATCTCTTAAAAAAACCAAAATTCGGAAATCATCAAAGGATACATAAGGATGAGTCGGAACCAAGTGATTCTATCTTGTCTATTTGTTTCTTTCTTTATTTAGTTTCTTTATTTTAATTATTAAAAAAATATTTCCTCAAAATTTGATTAGATTAGACGTCGACGATATTCCGTTATTAAAAACTATTGTGTCCTTAGACGATCTCGGTGTCTTACCATCACTATATTACGCCAACGATGAGTGCTAGCGCGTTATAGAGTGATAGTGTTATATCGTGTTTTATAAATTTAAAGCTTGATAAAAGAGTGAAAAGTATTTAAAATTATAATAAAAATCACGCACTCCGACACACGTCAAGTTTTTGACGTCATTGTCGGGGACACAAGGATTTTAAAAAGTTTAAAATGGTTGTAGTGACATGATTGGCCAAAAGAATCTCACCAAACGTTTGATTTGGAGCGCCCCAAGCAAAAGTTTAAAGAAAAACGTCTCTAGTAACAATAGAAGAGCATTATATGGTGTTTTTTTTTAAACACTAAAAAAACCCCACTTTTTTTTTTTGAACGGCCAACAAACTCAATCCTGAGCACTCTCGGGGCACCCACTGGACAAACGGAGTACTCCGAGAGTAACCCAAGTCCACCACCAATTCCGGGGAAAACCCGGTAACCCACCCGCCCGTAGGCACGACGGTGAAGTTACCGGTAAAACCCGTTTGACTCAAGGATCCAACCCAGTTTTCCTTGGGTCTCCTATTATTGCCCACCAGTACCTCACTCTGCACCAAGTGAAAGTCGAACCTGCATCTCTCAACAGAAATACAAGCTCTCCACCACTTGTGGTATAATAATAATACATACATCACGCTTACAAAACAAAACAACACCACACACCCTACAACATTCGTCGTTTACCAAGTGTAAAACTTGAGTTGGGCATTTGATCGAACACCTTTCCTACCATTTGTCCCCACAAACTTAAAGTATGCCCCTTTGGTGGTCCCCTTCTTTCACCATAACCTACCCTATCTTTCTTTCTTCATTCCTCACAACCAAAACCAAAACCTTCCCCATCCCTCTCCCATTCCACCACCACCATGAACCACCCACAACCACCACCACATGGGTTCCCCTTCATTCAATCAAAGAAAGAACCTTTCTTTGAAGAAGAAGAAGAACAACAACAACAACCCAATAAAGCTCACACCACACCACCACCTCCAAGGCGGTCATCCACCAAGGACCGCCACACAAAAGTAGAGGGTCGGGGCAGGAGGATCCGAATGCCAGCCACCTGCGCCGCTCGAATATTCCAACTAACCCGAGAACTCGGCCACAAGTCCGACGGTCAAACCATCCAGTGGCTTCTACACCACGCCGAACCATCCATAATCGCCGCCACCGGCACCGGCACCATCCCCGCCATCGCCACCTCAGTAAACGGCACCCTCACCATCCCCACCACCACCACCACCACCACCACCGATAAAAAACGAAAACTCCCACCTGATTTCGACATAAACCGAAACACAAACAACCCAACAACCACCACCACCACTGTTTTCGCTCCTGTTATGACCACCACCACATCACAATCTTTCATCCCCGTGTGGGCCATACCCATCACCGGAACAACCACCGCGTTTTGGGCCTTTCAACCACCCACAACAACGGCGAATGTTGAGGAGAAAAAGGAGATTGTTTTCTTTGAGGCAAATCGTCGAACACCTTCCGACCACTAAATTTAACGACGGTTGCTTAATAAGTTTCTTGTTTGATTTTTGTTCTTCTTTCATTAAGGTGAGTACGTGAGTGAAGAGTGGGGTCTACAAGGTGGGCAATGGGTAAATGTGGTAGGACCATACTAAGTGGGCCCTTTGGTAGATCATGGGCCGTCAAGTGGCCCACTTGGGTTGATTTATGTGGGAATAAGAGGGCCCAGGTTAGCGTGTTTGGACCTGCGTAGCACACAGCAAGTTTCTCTGTCATGTGTCTGAACCAGGACGGCTATATCACACTTTGTAGGGTTTTGACACGTGTTTGTCTGTCATTGGCTGTTATATTTATGTCTTTCTTATTTTTTCTTTTTCGTTTTATTTTTCGGTCGATATTTACTTATTTAGTCATGAAACTTATAGATATCATATGCATAATGCATCTCCACCGACTTTGTCTTGTGTTTCCGGTCTTAACGATTTTAATTAGGGGTGCAAACGAGCCGAGCAGCTCGCGAGCTACTTGAGATCGGTTCGATAAAAAACTCGAACGAGCCGAGCCTTATCGAGCTCGAACCCGAGCTTAAAATTAGGATCGATTAGATATCGAGCCCGAGCTCGAGCCTTATCGAGTTTAGTATACTTTAGGGTTTAAACTATGTATTACTTTTTGAATGATCTAAATGTTTTTTTTAATTGAGTTCTCAAACTGTCGAGCCTTGGCTTAATAACAGCCAAAAACGAGCTCGAGTCGAGCTTTAGCTTGTTTAACTCGCGCCATAGATACTTAGATCGAGCTTTCGAGCCGAGCTCGAGTTTTAAAATTAACTAACGAACCGAGCTCGAGCCCAAAATCCAAGGCTCGAATCGAGCCGAGCTCGTGCTTCGGGAAGTTGTAACGAGCATAACTCGATTAAGGTAAGGCTCCGGCTCAGCTAGACTCGTTTGCACCCCTAATTTTAATGTATGCGGTTTAATGTATGCAGTTTAGTATTTTATACAATGAATTATAATTTTATTAAATTTATCATATATGCAGTTTAGTGTTTTATACAATGATTTATAATTTTGTTAAATTTATCATATAAGATTACTTATGTGGTGTTATAATTACTTAACTAGATTATAGACTCGTGTATTACACGGATTTAAAGTTATAAATTATGTAATTTTATAACAAGGTGTACACAAATTTATATAACTAAATTATTATTATTAAATATTTTAAACCATAGTGATTTAACATATACATTTAAATTTATAAATATTTTCCCATGCTTATTTCTTAAAATTATAAGCTGTTAATCATTCCAAAACAATCAATATTAATAAACATAATAACGAAAATAAAGATTCTTATTTCAGTAATTTAGATTTCTAGATAAATATTACTTTTATAATGTTGTTACCTAAATATATATAATAATTTGATGAAAATAAAATACATAAGATATATATTTGTCTTAATTATGATGATATATTTATTTAGGTGAATTCTTTTTCTGTATCTTGAGTTTTGAAAGATTATTAATGTTGGGTGGAGATACAATAGGAAGTTTATTTGGCTAGTAAGGCTAGGAAGTGATCTTGACCATCCATTTAGTTAATCAAGGGCTAAGATTAAATCAGGGAAATTGAAAGGAAGAAAAGAGGCGCGTGAGTTTGTTTAGAGACATTCTAGTCAATCCAAGCCAATAGTTTCTCTCTCCTCCAATTCCCCCCCATTTTTTAAACGTTAATAACTCTTTCGTACGACATTATTTTTTTATAAAAATTGCACCAAAAAAACGAGCGTTTTTTTTTATCTTTAAAACGAGTATACTATTGCTATATTTAAAAAAAAATTAAAACCCAGTTGCGTATAACGCAATAGAAAAACCCCCAGTTACGTAAAACGCAATGAAAAAAAAAACCTAAAAAATGACATTTTTCTAAAACGCAATGCACCAAAAACACAAATAAATGACTTATTTGTAAAACGCAATGGCCAGAAAACACAAAGAAATGTCTTATTTCTAAAACGCAATAGCCTAAAAACTCAAAAGAAAATGTACTTTCTAAAACGCAATGGACTAAAAACACATAAAAATGTGTTTTACCTAAAACGCAATGCACAAAAAAACACAAAGAAATATCTTATTTGTAAAACGCAATGGCCAGAAAACATTTAAAATGTCTGTTTTCTAAAACGCAATGAACTGAAAACACATAAAAAAGTGTTTTACCTAAAACGCAATGCACAAAAAACACAAAGAAATGTCTTATTTGTAAAACGCAATGGTCATAAAACACTTAAAAATGACTCATTCTAAAACGCAATTGCCTAAAAAACAAAAGAAAGTGTTCTCTGTAAAACGCAATTGACTGAAAACACCTAAAAAAGTGTTTTACCTAAAACGCAATGCACTAAAAACACTTCAAGAATGTGTTTTTCTAAAACACAATGGCCAGAAAACACCAAAGAAAGTGTTCTTTCTAAAACGCATTGAACCATGACAATAGTTATGTCTGTGCTGTGAATTGTCTGTGCTGTGAACTGTCTGGACCAATGCAGTTTCCAGAGACAATTTACAGAAAATTAATTTTTCTAATGCATTTTTCAACCCCAGCTAGGGGCTCTGCCCCTTGGACCCCGCCAGGGGCTGCCGCCCCTGGGACCCCGCTACCAGGGGCGCTGCCCCCGGACCCCTGCCAAGATCGTAAAACGCAATGACTAAATCAAAAATCCATATCGTAAACATGAAATTAAAGAATTTCTTACATGGATCGAAGTGGTTTCTTCAACAATTGACGATTTTTGAATGATTGAAACACTTATCAGCGCTCGAATCGAACGGATCGAGTGATTATCTTCAAAATCACCAGAAAAAAACGAGATTTTATATGAAATTAAACTGGGTTTTCTTCAAAAAGGCTGAAGAACACGTTGATCCGGTGTTTTAATCATTGATTGGTGATGAAAATCGCACTATAATGTAGTGATTATTGAGATAGAAAGTGAAGAAATGGTTGAAGATGGTGGATTTTGAAAATGGTGGATTTTGAAAATGGTGGGTTTTGAAGTTACTGAGTTTTGAAAAGGAAGAAGAAAGAGTTGGATTGACTAAAATACCTTTTTTCTTTATTTTAAATGTTGTCACATGTCCTAATCCTATTGCTTCCTAGACTTCCTAGCCAAAATAAACTTTCTATTTGATCTTTTCCCTATTAATGTTATGATGCATAATCGTTATATATGTATTTATTTAAATTTAATTTATTATTATACATAAAGATTATATATTTATTTAGATATATAAAAAAATAAACACCTTGAATTAAGAAAAAAGTTGAATTGTAATTGATCATTGAGAAGATATTACACATATCCATCCATGAAATTATATAAAACTTAATGATGTAAATAATTATGAATAACAATAATATTTTGCAATAAAGTAAAGCATAAATTAAATTAATATGAAATTATATTTTTATGGGATAAAGAGAAATTATCATGTGGCGTTAAGTGGAATAATTATATCATAAGACAGCTCTTGACGATTCCCACCCAAAAAAATTTATGTTCCTTCACAGTGGCGAAGTTAACCAATTAATTGAGAGGGTATCCTCGTATTTGTTTAGAGATATCCTTTGTATAAACTAAAAAAAAAAATCAAAAAAATACACTACAAATACGGGGGTTAAACCATAACCTGTGCTACCCCTCTTAATACATTACCTCCACCCCTGCACTTTGATGCTCGTTGCTGTTGGTAAAACAAAAAATAGGTATCCACATAAAATTACATTACAATTTTGACAAAGTTTTTGTTACACAAATAGTCATTTGACTAACTTTTTAAAAGCATTTAAAAGCATGTGATTGGATAGAGTTAAATGGTCATATATTGCCGTTAAAAAAAGGTCATATATATTTGTTAGGTATCAACTCTCGTATTAATAGGTGGTGGTTTATTGGCAAAGCTTTTTAATACCCGAGTTTGGGAGAGAGAGGTTTTACGTTCAAGTCCCACAGACAACAACGATCAAAAGAAATTTGTCGTTCAAAAAAGGTATCAACTCGCGCGGCAGGAACAATATATAAACGTACAAATGAATTAAACATGCAGACAAAAAATATAAATGACACAAAAATTTAACATAGTTTGGCGCAGTGGAGAACCTACGTCCATGGGCTAGTTGAACAGAAGTCCTCCAAGCCTCCAGTTTCCAACAAACTAAAACTCCAATACTAAGCTACCTGGTTACAACGGTCCTTCTAACCAATTACTTGAAAAGTCTCGTTGAAACCCTCGAAACTCCAACCCGGTCATCAAAGATCCAGCCATGGCAAAACCCGCCGATGACTCATCCCTTATCTCAACCGGCTCCCATTGATTTGTACTACCGGCTCTACAACTCCAGAGGAAAGAACACTCTCCTATTTGTTTGCTTTTAATTCCATATATTTATTTATAACGGCCAGATTCTATTTTTAAAAAGTTTATTATTAACTAACTATTTGAACGAAAAGGTCTATTATTTTCGTAGTTTGCCCAATAATGAATTATATAAAAAAAACAGTGATATCGAAATGTTAATAGTTAGTTTTAACGTTTTCTGACCATTTTATGAAGTGGGACCATTTTGGAGGCTTTTCTACGTCTTAAGTTTCTTATTAAATGTCGGTTTGGTACATCTTTTGATAATACTTGTAACATATAGCTTAGGTAGGAGGGTGTGGGAGGGGTTTTATCAACGCCACGTCACACAGGGGCTTTAAGACCCCTCTCCTTAACTTGTAGGGTGTGGGATAAAGCCCCTTCACACTGTAGCGCCCCCTCCTTTAACCAACCCCTCCTTATTCTTCGCGATTGAAGCTCGTTAACATGGTGGAGGCTTGCCTATAGCGCCCCGAGTTGAATTGCTGGGTGTGAGACAATGCTGCCGGATGACGCTATAGGACACCCCTAAAAAAATTTGGGATACCCCTGAGTTGAAGGTCTAGTTCCGCCACTGGCTATAGGGGCTGAGGTGGCCCTGGTGACGCCTCCACCCCCTCTGTCGTTACAGTCAATGGACCAGAAATAAAAATAACCCACAGGAATTTACTTTTCATAAATAAATGAATTAGTATATAATAAGGTGGTCCACAAATAAAATTAACTAACCACATTTTCTTATGTAAGGAAATAAAACGAACCATATTATTTTATGCAAACTATGTACATCGTGGTGGGCCTCGGATATACTGTTATAGAAAATCATTAGATAAATCTTTTGTATGTATATTTATACAATAAAAAGTTTAAAAAGATGAACAAATTCACATTGATTTTACATTTATGTATTATTATAGAAGGGAAAAGATCAAATAGGAAGATTAATTTTGCTAGGAAGGATAGGAAGCAATAAGGGGATGACATGTGGCAACAATTAAAATAAAGAAAAAGGGTATTTTAGTCAATCCAACCCTTTCTTCTTCATTTTCAAAACCCAGTAACTTCAAAACCCACCATTTTCAAAACCCACCATCTTCAACCATTTCTTCACTTTCTATCTCAATAATCACTACATTATAGTGCGATTTTCATCACCAATCAATGATTCAAACACCCGATCAACGTGTTCTTCAGCTTTTTTGAAGAAAACCCAGTTTAAATTCATACAAAATCTCATTTTTTCCGGTGATTTTGAAGATAATTACTCGATTCCTTCGATTCGAGAGCTGATAAGTGTTTCAATCATTCAAAATTCGTCAATTGTTGAAGAAATCACTTCGATCCAGGTAACAAATTCTTTAATTTCATTTTTACGAACTGGGTTTTTGATTTAGTCATTGCGTTTTACGATCTTGGCGGGGGTCCGGGGGCGGCAGCCCCCGGTAGCGGGGTCCCAGGGGCGGCAGCCCCTGGCGGGGTCCAAGGGGCAGAGCCCCTGGCTGGGGTTGAGCTGCAAGGTCAGCTCGGAAATTTTTTTTTTCGATTAAATTGCTGTACTAAAAACGCATCAGAAAAATTAATTTTCCAGAAATTGGCTCATTTCGAAGACAGTAATTCGTAGACAATTCAGACAGTTCACAGACAATTCACAGACAGTTCTCAGACAGTTTTATGTGTCCATTGCGTTTTAGAAATAAGAGAGTTTTATGTGTTTTCTAGCTATGGCGTTTTAGAAAAAACACATTTTTAAGTGTTTTTAGTTATTGCGTTTTAGGTAAAACACATTTTTGAAGTGTTTTTAGTCATTGCGTTTTAGGTAGAACATATTTTTAGGTGTTTTCAGTCCATTGCGTTTTAGAATGAGTAATTTTTAAGTGTTTTCTGGCCATTGCGTTTTACAAATAAGACATTTCTTTGTGTTTTTTGTGCATTGCGTTTTAGGTAAAACACATTTTTATGTGTTTTTGGTGCATTGCGTTTTAGGTAAAACACATTTTTATGGGTTTTTAGTCCATTGCGTTTTATAAAGTACATTTTCTTTTGAGTTTTTAGGCTATTGCGTTTTAGAAATAAAACATTTCTTTGTGTTTTCTGGCCATTGCGTTTTACAAATAAGTCATTTCTATGTGTTTTTGGTGCATTGCGTTTTAGAAAAATGTCATTTTTAAGGTTTTTTTTTTTCATTGCGTTTTACAATACTGGGGGTTTTTCTATTGCGTTTTACGCAACTGGGTTTTAAATTTTTTTTTTTTCAAAATATAGCAATAGTATACTCGTTTTAAAGATAAAAAAACGCTCGTTTTTTTGGTGCAATTTTTATAAAAAAATAATGTCGTATGAAAGAGTTATTAACGTTTAAAAAATGGGGGGGAATTGGAGGAGAGAGAAACTATTGGCTTACTTGACTAGAATGCCCCTGAAAAAAGTCACGCGCCTCTTTTCTTACTTTCAATTTCCCTGATTTAATCTTAGCCCTTGATTAACTTAATGGATGGTCAAGATCACTTCCTAGCCTTCCTAGCCAAATTAACTTCCTATTGTATCTCCACCCTATTATAGAAGTCTATGAATATACAACTCTAATTTACATTTATCAAAATAAAAGTAGATATACACACATGAGACTTAACGTCATGTATAAATAAAAATATATAGAAAGTGTGTCATATCTCTAGAAATTTAAAAGATCTTAAACTCTAAGGGGCTGTTTGTTTAGCTTTTAATGGGGCTATTAATGATTCCGATCTGTTCAGCACTTAATGGTTCAGACTGTTTGTTTCGTGAGCAGAAGTCTGAATGGTTCAAACATTTGTCTCTGAATGGTTAAACATTATACTGGCTCTTAATGATTCAGGCCTTTTACTGGTTCGGTACTTAACTATTCAGAAGTTGTCAAACAACTCTTAAGATTTTCCGTGAAGAATGAACAATGGGAAAAAGAGAAAGAAGAAAACTCAAAAACTAAGGATTGCAATTAAGGAATAATTTCAATATGATGTTTGTACGGATCATCAAGATTATCAACATACTTGATGTGGTAAGAAAAGAGGTAAAAAATATATGAATCTTAATCATTTGTGTTTAATATGTTTTTGAAGAATCTTAAGTGTATAAGTTTGATTGTTTCATGAAAATACAAATTTTTGGAACTTATTAGTCATTTGTAAATTCTCAAGAGATTACTAGTCACCTGAATTCATAAGAAATTTGACATTTGAAACTGTTTGTCTATTTCCGGTTTGTTAAAAATATTATGGTTTACTAAATCAAATCAAATGATGATCATTTTTTTTGAACGGCAAATTTGGATCATTGACGGTCACTGGAGTATCATTGTGCCATCAGTAGAACCACCCGATCATATCCATCTCCACTAGGCATTATGCCTATACACCAATTCAGGAGGAAACCCAATAAATATGGGAAAACCCCCCTTGTGAGAATCGAACCCAGGACCTATTGGTCCTAAAGTCTTATCCCACCACTAAGATGTCACTAGGTTATAAAGCCATGGATATCAAATGATAATCTTAAGTTTAGTTTTTGTTTGTTTTATTTTGAGTATGGATTGATCTCTCATCATTTTGGAGAGGGTATCTTGTATCTTTTATTTGAGTAAATTGCAATTTTACCCCCTGAGGTTAGGGGTGATTGGCACTCTTACCCCCCCCTAAGGAAATAATTGCAATTTTACCCCCCACTGTTAACTCTTATGTCGCAACATTACCCCCTATACTCAATTTTGTTGACTAATCTGTTGACTTGGTGATGAAATGACTATTTTACCCTTTTATTTTACCCCCTGTGTTTTGTTTACTCTGTAATATTACCCCCTGCCACAATTGCCACCTCCATTTACCACCACAACCACCACTGCCACCTCCAACCACCACCCTCAACCACCACTGCCACCGCCATTCACCACCACTGCCATCTTCTTCCTCCCCCTCTCTCTCTCTAAAAAAACCCACCAAACTGCAATTCATAGATTCTGTGAATTTACAAACCAAACTGGATCAGATTCTGTTGTGTGGCGGTCAAATCGATAGCTACCTGTTGACAAGAACATTAAGAACAATTGATGCATATTATGAACACAATCGATAAAAACAATACAAAACTCAACTATAAGGTCGGACGAGACAATCGGAGCATCTTTAACTTTATGAACCCAATCCTTAACGTCGGACGAGACAATCGGAGCAATCGAAGAATTTAAAACACCAACAAGGTCGCTTTCAATCCAACGTTGACGCCAATTCCAGAATCCACTTTTATCACTTTCTTCTTCGCACCACTGCCCCCTTTTCTCTCTCTAGTTCATCAAAATCACTAAATTACCATCACTCCGTTAGGTAAAACTTCACTAATTCTGCAATTTGTTCGATTATTTATGCTAAAGATTGTAACCTTCCAAACCCTCTCCACCCGAAACCCCTCTTTTCTTCGATCCTTCCACCGTCTCCACTCCGACCTCTCATCTCGAGGTGTCTCCGCCTGTTAAGTCACCGGTGGTCAGGACTGATTTGAAGCTGAAGCTCAACAGGAAGAAGAAGAAGACTGGATTTGGATACGGTTTGATGACGGTTAAATGTGTTTTGGTGGTTTTGTGTTTGAATTTGGTTGGGAACTTAGGGTTTGAGTTTGTTAGTTCTAGAGTTATGAGAACCGAATTGTCGCCGGAGATAGTGAGAAATCGTTAGGGTTTCGAGATGTGAAGGAACAGTTAGGGTTTTTGAATCATGAGCTGCAGAATGTTCTTGGAGCTACATGAGAGATTTCAGGGATATTGAAGAAGTGTATTATATATAATAACAATAATAATAAAAATAATAATATAATAATAAATATAGGGTAAGATTACCAAAATACCCTTACATATAAGGGTTAAACTACCTTTGACAGAGCTTAGGGGGTAATGTTGCGACATAAGAGTTAACAGTGGGGGGTAAAATTGCAATTATTTCCTTAGGGGGGGGGGGTAAGAGTGCCAATCACCCCTAACCTCAGGGGGTAAAATTGCAATTTACTCCTTTTATTAATTGTAAACTTTTGTGGGTTCGTCACGAAAAGGTTTGGGTAGATCTGTTGTGTATGATCTCATATTAAAGTTTTCAGTGACACGACCGTTTGTCCAATTTGGACCCTAGATTGGGCAAAAATATCGTTGTTCATGACGAGTAAGAATTTATACAAATTCAACAACACTGTATTAAGGAATTAATGTAAAATCAGGTATAACTCCAATTGGGGTAAAATTTTACATCTTACAAAATGAGGGTGGTTTGTTTTGTTTTGTTTTTTTAACTCGATTGCTTTTAGAGACACTCGAAAGTGTTCTGATATGTACCTATCGGATTTGTGATAAACAACCCATTGAGTGGGTCAAACTCCAAAGAAAATAGCAAGATCCGGACTTTGAGAAATCTCTAATTTTTCTTTCCTCCGAAACAATAAACAAATTTGCCTATTTCATGACTTTGTTTTTGGCCACCTAAGTTCTTTGGTGGTCAAAAGTGGTCCCTCAATTATTTTTCTTTTTAGTGTATTTTTTTTCCATACCCTTAAATTTCGAAGTTGTCACTTTGCTCCCGGTTTCTAAAAACTTTAGAGTAAATTACAAGTTTTGTCCTTTATGTATGTCCCAAATTGCAGGCGCTGTCCTTTGTCTTTAAAATTGATGAGTTTTGTCCTTAATGTTTGCAAATCTTGCACGTTATGTCCTTTAGGCCAAACTCAGTTAGATTTTTTGGTTAAAACTGATCTTGTGCAAGGCACATGAGGGCATTTTTGTAATTTCATTTTTTAAAGAAATTTATGTAATTAACTTATAATAAATACCCACCACCACCATCTTCTGCAGACCCACCACCACCATCGATTACCAGACTACCACCACCACTGTCTCCACCTTCCCAACCCCCACCCCCACCGGAACCCTAACCCCAACCTGCAACAATCCAAATTAGCAACCAACACCATTAAACCCACCACCCCCACTGGAACCCTCACCTGCACCGGTCTTCACCACCACCCTCCACCTCCACCACCAAATAAAGAACAACCGTCGACACCACCACAACCTTTAAAACCCACAAAATCAAAAACCCCCCAAAATCCACAAAATCAAAAACATACCCTTAATCGCCTGCCTGTATTTCTTATCCTGCACATCCCTTCACACTAGTAATAGTCGTCCCAGGCTTGGTCACAACATACCCATCTGAATCAAGCTCCAACTGCCCATCCAAAAACTTTGTAGCCGGTTCATGCCCAATCGCGAAAAACAAACCATTCACCTTCAAATCAGACACCTCACCACTCACAACATTCTTCACTTTCAACCCACCCAAAATCAAAAACCCCCAAAATCCACAAAATTAAAAACCTTAAAACCCACAAAATCAAAAACCCCCAAAATCCCCAATGGCGAACGCTGCTGACGTGGACACACTCGATTTCGAGCCAGATGACGATGATCTCATGGACGAAGACGCCGCCGTTGACGTAGACGCATCTTCACCTAGGGTTTCTGCTCACATTCCTAAACTTAAATCCGCCATTACCGGTGCACCGAAGAAAACTAAAGGCCGTGGATTCCGTGAAGAAACCGGTGCTCAACGTGACGGCCGTATGTTTGGCCGGTTTGATTTGCTTGATTCCGGTGGCGGTCCCGGTCCTGAACGATAGGGGCGGTGGTGGTAGGTGGGGTGGGGGCGGTGGTTGCAGGGGTGGGGATGATGGTTGCAGGGGTGGGGATGGTGGTTGCGGTGGTGGATGGTGGTTGATGGTGGTAGAGAGAGAGGGAGGTGTGGAGAGTGAGAGAGAGAATTGTAGATAGAGGGAGAGAGAGTGAAAATCTGATCTGATATATACTTGTATATATATATGTATATAAATAATAGTAATAATAATAGTATTTTTTAAATATATTTTGTTTTAATTTTTTAAATAATAATACTAAATATATAGGTAAAAAGACAAAAATACCCTTTGGTGAGCAGATTTAACCAAAAAATCTAACCGGGTTTGGCCTAAAGGAGATAACGTGCAAGATTTGCAAACATTAAGGACAAAACTCATCAATTTTAAAGACAAAGGACAGCGCCTGCAATTTGGGACATACATAAAGGACAAAACTTGTAATTTACTCAAAACTTTATATAGCATTATTTTGAAAACCTCAACTTTCTAATAGGTGTCCGTATACATTCAAGTTCATATACGTTTTACGTTATGTAAATCACTTGGTGATATAAATTCGTGTTTTTGTTTTACGTTTTCCCAGTTTTAGTCGTCTTTGACTTGCATAACATGATTTTACCCCCCACCCCACAACGCAGGGGGGCTCAGTACTAGTTACGTAACAATTGGTATCCGGTTATCTATCTTATACTTGAAACTTGAAAGATAGTTTTCAAGGAATTTTCTAAGAGGTAACAAAATTTTCTTTTGACCACATTATAAATTTTGTTTTGGTTATGATTACTATTCTTATATTAATATATATATTTTTTTTTTTGAAAAACTCCAAATAAAGGTAATGAAAACAAAGAAAGAAAGATAAATATAGAGAAAAAATGAAAAAGGGAAGGTGAATATAGATGTGGTATAGAGTGACTGACATAAATGTGTCACATTGCAAGCTTATATGCACACATCAAGAGCTTGTATTTGACAACCATAAATAAAGACACAATCCGAGTCGAAACTTGTTTGTCACCCCTAGCTATAAAGTTATAACCCTTTATACTACTCAGCTTTGTAGCCAACGCTTGTTTTCGAAAGATCGATGTGTACATGCAGGCAGGCAAGTAAAGATGGTTTAGACATGTCGATTGTAGATGACAAGGTTGGGTAGTGAAGTTGTAATGATACTTGATGAACTTTGCTAACTCATGCCTAGACTCACATGTATGACTCAGCGGGTCTCAACTAGTCATTTATGATGACGTAACACCTAACGTAAATGGTTTATCTATGTGACGGTGTTCCATGTAGATCTCTACAAGATATTAATGGATCGCGTCGAAAAAGTTAATGAAACATCATTATGCCATAAAATCATATTCATAATTCCCTGAGAAAATGTTAAGAAAAAAGAACTTGAATATGAATGCCGCTTAAACATACATATCAAACTATTTATAATACTTCTAGTTTGGAACACATAACATACCACTTTGTTTCGTATATGTCTCAAGAACCAGACATGTACGTGTAACGCGTTTGGGCTCCAACCAAAAGCTCGATCAACTTCGCTGCAAAAACAAACACAAACCTTAAACAACCGGATCACCACAACGAAGACTATATGAAGGCGAATGTTCATTGTGGTTCGGGTTTTTAGTTACAACGGAGACTAGAACTCAACTAAGTTTGGATGCGCGTTGTGCAAGCGATTGTAATACTGAATGATCGGAAGGAAACATATGGTGTTTGAATGTGTTTGTGTTGCGGGAAGTATTAATAATCAGATAATCTAATGTTTGAGTGTGTCATTTCTGATTGTTTAAGGTATTAGCACATAAATGACCAAAAATGATAGTTTTATTTTTGTGAAATGGGAGTAAAAGAGTGTTAAATATGTTTTGCTGCACATTAAGTGACCACTAAATAAACAGATGAAACCTGTGCTACAAACAAACCTGCGAAAAATCCAACAACGGGGACATGTTCTAACGTTTTCTCAGTACTTTCCAATCTTTGACTGAAAAAAAAAGTCAAACCATTTTGCAAGTCAAAATCAATCCGGTTTCATACCTCTTAAATGGACAAACACAAAAAAGTGGAAATATATAAACTATACCGTGTGTATTTGCCAAAACACGGATCTCTCATAAGGTAAAAAGCCAACCACAGTTTTCGCCTTCTCAACTGCGTATTATTAAAACCATTTGTCAAATGTCTAAAAATACCCTTCAATATCTTTCCACTTAAAAACTTGCCATAACAAAACTGTAGCAATAGTTGGGAAACAATTTCAAAACGTATAAAATTTGACGAAAATTTTACCTCATCCTTCTCAGGATCGGATAGACAAAGCTTCCTGTCTTTATGACCAATCAATGACATCGTTGATGAACTCATCCCAATGAGGTCAATAGTCAAAGAGATGAACCACGGGAGCCATGACCGGGGCCCGTATTTTCTTATTAATAAAACATAAACAAGCGGTCTTGCAATAAACATCACCTCCCCCGTTAACATTAGTCCCCCGGTAAGGCCTTTTTCAGTCAAGATACTCAAGAGGGTCGGTCTTTTTATGTCGGTTTCTGTTACCACATAAGGACACTTTTGACATTTTCTTCACCCGAAAAATTACCAAATAAAAACATAAAGAGTAAAATGCCATTTTCGTCCCTGAGGTTTGGCTAGTTTTGTGACTTTCGTCCAAAGGTTTGTTTTTTCGCATCTGGGTCCAAAAGGTTTGAAATCTTGCCATTTCCATCTTTTTTGTTAACTTAAAGGGCAATTCGGTCTTTTTCAGGGGTATGCGGTCTTTTTACATAAAGTGAAAATGACCGAATTGCCCTTTAAGTTAACAAAAAAGACGGAAATACCCTTCACTTAACGGAGAATAATGGATGGAGTTAACTAGCCGGATGAAAATGGCAAGATTTTAAACCTTTTAGATCCAAATGCGAAAAAACAAACCTTTGGACGAAAGTCGCAAAACTGGCCAAACCTCAGGGACGAAAATGGTATTCTACTCAAAAGTAAAAGAAAAGAAAGTTTAAAGTTACCAGGAAGCTCAACGGTTGCACGTTGATGATGTTCAGCACTGTGAACCCATGTTGGATTGGAAATCATCCTAGCATTTTCACCGAACATACTCAATGCAGAGAGAGCCCTTCCTTCAAGAGTGAAATTACCATTTTGCCATTTTTGTGATAATTGTATATGTGTTTGCGGTTGGTTTGCATCATTTAGATCTTTTCCATCGTTTATCGTCTCCCCTCCTTGCAACAACATTTTGTACCCGCTATTATGCAATAAAGCTAGTCTAGCTAGTACCCTGATTGAAATTTTGACATAAAAAAAGTCAAACGGTCTGCTTTAAACCTCAATTTTCATGAATCTCAGGCTAATATTGATAAATAAACCATATTGTATATGAATTCTAGTCATGGAAAGAATTTTATGCTAAAATGATGAAGAAACGTGCATCAATTGTAAGTCTTGAAAGAAGAAGATTTGACTCTTAAAAGTCAAAGAAGAAAATAATCATCAAGAGGCGTTGCTTACTTTGTGGCCTCTGTAACAGCGATGAAGTTCCATTTATTATCATCACCATAAAATTGTTCTGCTATAACTTCAACCAAAGTTTCCATGTCTTTCATCAAAGTCAAACACAAAGAGTATGGAAAAGAACATTCCTGAGGTTTTGCGTGTGTGTTGGATGGACTTGTTTCAATTATATGTCCATTGACAGTAGTCAGTATACCCAATATCGATGTTACTGCATAAAAAATAATGCAAAATGTCATAAAGAATCCACCAAGACTTTTAAATGTCAATATTTGAGCTTTGTGTGTCAAAAGCGTTAGTTTTAGATGATATTTGGATTTGAGTTTATGAAACTGAAATAATATATTATGCATTAAATCATCAAAATTTTTACTTGTGAAGAAAACCAATTTTAAGTTGAAGAGATACAAGTTTATAGGTGAAAAAAGAAAGGTAAATGTTACCGAAGTATCACAGGACCTGCTTCTGGTATGATTTCCGACTCAGCAAATCTCTCCGGAAGAAGCCAAGTCAATCCCTATAGTTCAACAACATACAATTAAGAGTAACATTGCTTGTTGCCGAAAATATTAGACAAAATATGGTAAACCATCTTAACAAGTATTTTACTCGCAAAGCTAAAAAAAAACTGACTCCATGAGTAACAAGTTCATCAACATGACTAAAACCATATGCCAAAAGACCTAAGTAGAAGAAACATCAACATTAATGATTATTGTATGTTGCTCAAAATCAATTTCAAATTTGCAGAATGAGGTTTTTACTTGTTAAAACATTAGCATTGATGATAATAATCGATCCCATCAAAACTAACAAGGCTACATTACACATTCTACCTTATGTTTTCAAACTGACTATGTGGACTTAAAGATTCACCAACAATTCATAGCCAACAAACAATTATGTGCTTACAATTATCTTGATCCAGTCATCACTTTATCCAAGTCGAAAGTAAAATTGACTTTTTATAGCAAAAGTGAGTGGACTTACATTAGCAAGAGACTCGATTGACTGAAGATACTCCTTGTTTCTCCGAACCCATCTCTTATAAGCTTCCATGGCTTCCTTCCAAACAATCTTTCTCAATTCTCCAGCGACTCGATTCTTGCTGAATCTGCCAATGCCCCAAATTAACAACAACTCAAAGTTCCTATCTTTCGTCAATCTTTGGTAATTCAATCGTGCCGCTTTCAAGAAAATTCGTGAGAAAAGTGAAAAACCAACAAGATCATCAAAGCACTCGAAGTTGGAAATTTTTGGTTATTTAAAAAGAGTTAAATGCGAGTGAGTTAAATGCGAGTGCTTGTGTTTTAGGTCATTTTGTCAGTTTGGGCTAAAAGTTTGAAATGTTGCCATTTTAGTCCGTTGGGTTAACTTCATCAATTTTTTCTGTTAACTAGAAGGGCGTTTAGATCATTTTATATGTAATTTTGTTAACTAGAAGGGCAATTCGACCATATAAAATGATCGAATTGCTCTTCTAGCTAACAGAAAAATGGATGGAGTTAATCCAGTGGACTAAAATGCCAACGTTTGAAACTATTTGGATTAAAATGACATTTAACTCTTTTAAAAAGTACAAAATTTCATTTCTTTTATTCGGTCGGGACTTTAACCACGGGTCATAGTCTGGAGGAGGGGGTGCTGGTATTCTGGGGATTTCAGCTGGGTCTAGGTCAGGTAGTGGGTTCTGGTCAGCTGGGTCAATTTCTACTTCCATGGATTGTGTTGGGAATAACTGTAGTGGCTGGGGTGCTATGTGTTGTTCTAGATTAGGGTCGGCGGCTGTGGTTGCTAGTATGTGGAAGTTTGCCAGTCTCTTATTGATTATATCCTGTGTTTGATTGTTCATTTCCCTATTCGCGGCTGCTAAAGCTCGTTGATGATGAAGTTTTCTCATCCTTTTTCTACGCTCATGTGCTCCTCTGCTGAACCATCCTCTCTTCTTGGGAGGGAATGGCTCTTCAGATTGTGCTTTAAACACGAAAATCCCTTCTTCGGTATCAGCCGAGGAGGTAGACTGCGAAGAGGTTCCTTCGTCCCTAGGAGAGTTGAACAACTGACGGTAAGCGTCCGAAGGTCCTTGATCACTCATACTGTAAACTAACAAATTGTCAAATAACAAAACAATAATATACACATATGCACATAATCGCATAGATTATTTCCTAACAAAATTTATAATTTCAATGTCAGCAGAACACCTCTTTGGCTGAAATCAGTGGCTAAGCTCTGATACCACCTTCTGTCGCAACCCCCGACCCCTGCCTTGGGAGGCGGGCGGCCGCGGCCTACTCAGAGATGGTGGTATCGGTGTTTATCATTATTTGGCAGCGGAATTTTCATCAGGACCATAGTTATGAAATATTTTATCAGAGTAAAATACCACACTTTTATATTAGTAAACACAAGGGTAAAACCCAAGTTTCTGTTACAACATGTTTATAGGGATAAACCCTAATTTATTGAATAAACATTTTTCTTTATTAGGTAACTTTTATAGCCACATTTTTCCAAGCCTTCAGTGCTCTCCAGCTGGCTTCTATTTTGGCTTTCACATTTTATTACCTGAAATGCGTTTAAAAACATTTTGTCAGCGGAAAATACTGGTGAGTAAATCCCAATTTAATCAAAACAGATTTTATCCTTGTACAGTATTGAGGGCAATCAACAATTACATTTGTTTATTTATTCTACCTTAATTACCACCCACGGTACTGTCGACCCGACTTGTGGTCATGTTACCACTCACAGTGTAGTAACAAATTTTGTATACAAAACCCCAACATACCGAAGATAATTGTAGAATTACAAATAGTCAATCACTGTTTAATTATAATGTAAAACATTGAGGTTTGGTAAAAACAGTTTGCAAAAAGGTTTACACAAAAGGAGATTACTCACATTGCTAGTTTAGACTTTTCCTAATGGTTTCCTAATAATTTAAACAATGCACATGCGTTAGTATCATAACCCAATATTTACATTAGTAATACCCTCCCCGAGACAGAACTCCAAGGACTACGTCGGGCAGAGCCACGACAGCCGTTACGGAGCACTAGATCAAACGGGCAGCGTATCTAATACGTAACCGGGGTTATAATACTTACAACGGGGCAAAACTTCGTTAATTAGGGGGTATTATACCCGATTATAATGCCTATTCTTCAGAAAAGAGAGAGAGAATTCGAATTTGAGCAACGTAAACAGAAGGCCGATCGTCTCAATTTATAGGGCCTGATTTCGGGTTTGTCGCGCCCCGCGAAGAAATATGCTAAGGGCTTCGCGGCCCGCGAGGCCAGCTAGGGTAGGCCCTAGCTTGGCTGATTCAGACCATAGACTCCACACGCGTCCTGACACGTGGCAGCTCCAGGAGAGGCTGCGTAGCCTAGTGGTCGCGCCCCGCGTAGCACGAAGAGAGAGTCTTCGCAGCCCGCGAGCGACACCTGGACTTTGTTTTTATTTTTATTTTTATTATATAAAGGTATTTAAGGTTAAATATCGTATACGGGGCATATTTTAAGATATATAGGGATGTTATAAATATATTAGGGGTGTCGGAAATATTCTTAGGAGGTACCTGTTATAAGGAAGGTACCTGTTATCACGTTATCATCCTGAACTGCTTCCCGTGCATCCATTCGAAAGACCCTAGCATTGGTCTTTTTGGCTTCTTCAGGCTTTTTGGCATACTTAGGGCAGTTGGACTTGATGTGCCCCTTATCGTTACAGTTATAGCAGGTTGCATCCTTTATCTTCTTGCACTCTATCGTCTTGTGTTCACTTGACTTACAAATCCCACAAGCTCTTGGCTGCGATTGGGACTTGGATTCATATCTGCACCTTCCCAAATGGTGCTTCTTACAGATTTTACACTTGGGCTTCTCACCCAACTGTTGGTCACCTTTCTTGAACCCTGAACTCTTTTTGTGGTCAGAGTTCCCTTTGTGCTTCTTGTCAGAACGGCGTGAGTTATCATCCTCACATTTTCTCTTCTCAGCATCAGAATGCCTAAGTGATCTCTGCCTGACCGCATCCAAAGTAAGGGATAATGATAAATCAGCCGCTGACCTAAAAGTAGGAGGTCGGGATGCCTTCACACTAGCTTTGATTTCTGGGGCTAAACCCCCAATAAAACGGGCTATACGTTTTGGTTCTGGGGTAACCAGGTATGGAACCAAACGTGACATGGTATTGAAGCTAGTAAGGTAAGCCTGACAGTCTAGGTTTTTCATTACCAAAGATAAGAAGTCAGCCTCGATCTTTTCAACCTCATGCTGAGGACAGTAATTCTCCTTGATGAGAGCAACAAACTGATCCCATGACAGATTGTACAACGGGATCTTCCCAGTAACTTGGATTAGTGACCTCCACCAGGCTAGTGCTTCTCCTTTAAACGACTGAGATACATACTTCACAACATCCCTATCAGCACAACCACTAATGTCAACTATGGTGTCCATCTCGTCTAACCACGTCATGCAGTCGATAGCTCATTTTTCCCCAGTGAAATCTCGGGGTTTACAAGATACGAAATACTTATAGGAACAACCCCTAATACGTGGCTCTTGATTGAGTACAATCTTCTTCGACGGAACACTATGCTGATTTGATGAGTGTCGGTCATCATCCTTCTTTGACCCTTGCTGTTTAGGAGGTGGCTTACTATGAGCCTCAGAGTGAGTCTTAGGTTGTGATTTGGAATGGGGTACAGATAAGGTCCTGCTTCGAGTACCACTAGATTCATTAAATTGCCTATCCATGGCCTTGGTAAAAGCATTATCAATCAATGCTTGAAGTTTCGTACCCGTTACATTGATCCTAGTGGTATCATGATTCTCCCTTGGATGACTGTTGATTTCTTCAGACTCTGCCATGTAGCTTGATTGCTACATAAAGTGATGACAATGATTTATTTAGAGGTATATATTAGATTTGTCATCTTATTAATATATTAACCATGGTATTAAAGAACCATATTGGTTAATTTGTTAAGTAATTCATTCAGGATTTTTCATTAATAACCCTCAGTTGTAATTAAATATTATAATGGCACAAAAGGCCAAGTCACATGGACACTTTTAAATTATAAGTCAAGATCTTATATGATCGAGGTACTAAGGTTTGAATCATAGTTTATTACCTTTCTTGACAGGGAGTTACAAGCTACAACTATCTTTTGTCTTATATGACAATGATTATGGCCCGTAGGCATTACATCACAAATGGATGTTTAAATAATAAAGAAAGAATTGGAATAATCCAATATAAGGATGACACGTGTGATTTTACGAATCACATCAGTCAGGAATGTTAACATGTTTTTAGATGTTAACAAGGATCTGAATCTTTTTAAACAGGTTTTACCATCATGGTCAGGTCTTAAAATGACATACATGCTAGGTTATACCCTTTATGATTCTTATTTAATATTTAAAGGCAGATCTTTTAAAAGGAATAATATATTTTGGATTTATTTATTTATTTCATACATATTACATTTATGCATTTATTGATAAAATAAAATTTAAATGATAACATGCCACTAAAATTTAAAAAGTGTACATATTGCCCTAAACAGGACTTTAACTGAAATAACTTGCCCACGCAGGGGCTAAACAGAAATGACATGCCCACGCAGGGGCTAAACAGAAACTACAAGTCCTCGCAGGGACTGGTTACAGAAACAGATGTCCACGCAGGGACTTGATTGAAAATTAAAGAAATACAAATAAACAAATAAAGGATTTAATGATCCTTTTTGCTCTTCCCCTTGATTAAGCTTGCCAAACCTTTAAGAAATCCCCGGTTGTTTCTACGCTCCTCCCGAACCTCTTGTTCCACCTGGCTCAACCTTTGTAGAATCTCTTGTTGCTGCGGTGGCGATAACAGTGGCGGCTGCGACGGCTGCTGATGCTGCAGAGGTTGAGGAGGTGGCGGGTATTGGTACCCATAGGGTGGATACCCAGCCTGATATGGGACTCCAAAGGGCCCCTCGGGATGAAGAGCATTGTAGTTTGCTGCCGCAAGGTATGGGTCAACTTCGGCATAGTTGTAGTTAGTATGGGCTGGCTGCTCGAAAGGGTTATACGCTGCTACACCGGCGTATGTGGGGATTGGGTTATCATAACCCACTGGTGGCGGTGCGACTGGCGCAGACTCTATCTCAGAAACAGGGTTCGAAGGCCCACCCATCTGTGGGTCTTCATATAGTGGCGGGTAATGACTGCCACTTGAATGCTGAGGGGTGCTGATACGGACTCCCCCTCGCACGGACATCCGTGCGGTTGATCTCCTACGCCTCGGTGGCTCCGGAGGCGGTTGCTGCACTGGTGGTGGTGGCGGTGGAGTAATCGCTACAAAGCGCGAATCCTCCGAGGGATCCTGCTGCTGCTGCTGCTGTGGCGATGAGTGGTAACTGGGAGTAAACACCCAGTCGTATTGGGCAAATCTTGCCTGATAACTGTCTGGACCACTATAAGGTGATCCATGATATGACGACCCATCCGAAATCTCGATGCGGTGAGTAGGTGTTCCGGTTGGCGGCTCGGCAGGTTCCGGATCCTCTTCCATGTCCATGGAGAAATGGTCCTCCGGTCCCAACGGGTTATAACCCATTGGCTCTTCAATTAGGTTTACCGGGTTGAACCGGCTTTGGAAGTAGGGTGTTGGGTCGTTGAAAGAATGGTGTGAGTTGGGGTTTTGAAGGGGTATGAAAGAGTGATGTGAGTTGTGGGGCTCGTTCTCTGATTGAGGCCTGAAAGAGTTTAGGTAGGAAGGTGAGGTGCTCAGCGAGACTGAACGCCTCGCGGGTTCTAAATGGGTCCTCCAGTCTTCTTGAGGACTTTTGCTTAAAGTGTCTGATGGAGTTCGCCGGTGTGAAGGCCCGGCCTCGTGATCGTTGGGGGCGATGAATGACCCCTTGCCTCTTCCTCTTCCCCGGATTGTTGGCGGCATTGTTGTAGGTCCTGTCAAAACAAACAAAAGAAACAACAAAAGGAACAATAAAGGACAAAACAAAATAAGTCAGAATTAGTCCTAAGTTCTTTGTCTAGACTCGAAAGTCGAGGAATGTGCATACTGTGTCATTGAGATTAAACACAAAAGGCAAGTGTTTAATTCACTCAATGTTGGCTCTGATACCAACCTATCACACCCCGATATTTCCACGTATTACCGGTGGGCCCGGTGGGGAGTATTGTGACGTAGTTGATATCATCATAGATAATTTATCACAGTTTATATACACAGCGGAAGTCGAAAGATAAAATCATTATAAATCGAATTAAAAGTAATATCAAGTGTATTACAATAACGGTTGCAAGGGATCCACATGCGGATCAAAAGTTAAAAGATCATTGTTCAACATATTTATAACATCTAAGCTTGCAAGACTCTTTATTGATGCTAGGAGTGGCCAGCCTATTCCGTTTAGTACCTGCACTTAGCCTTTTTGGAAAATACGTCAGTTTACACTGGTAAATACAATTAACCGACTCATTTTGAAAATGTTTAAGAAAATTGATTTGAATGCACAAGGCACAAAATAATCTTTTATAACTTGGGATAATTATTTAAATATAAACTTGTAAAAGAATTATATGCTTGTTATACGTTCAGTAGCCCGGGCTGAAAACCGGGTTAAAGATTAATAGACACACCATGTCACGGCCCCCGACTCAGTTTGACCCGTTTCAGGAGCCGCGGGACAGAAATCCCGTGGTATCTATTTAATTGAGTTTAACAGCGGAAGTTTAACATCAGGATCTTTTTAAATGCAAAAATATTTCCCGATTATTTTATTTCACAACGCGGGATAAAACCCGGTAACTTACAATATTGAGATTTCACGAAGAAATCCTTTATTTTACAAAACATGTTTCTTTATTTTATACTGAGCCACTTCTTTGAGCTTGTAGTGCTATATGGCACTTTTCCTGGATCATAATAGATTACCTGAAACATGTTTGAAAAAAGTTTTGTCAGCGGGAAATACTGAGTGAATCATTCTATTTTGCATAATGATGCATAGTTATTAATTACAGCATAAGAGCGATTACAATGGCTTCTATCTTATTTTTATCTGGCATCATGTCACAATGGTGACATGTCATAATGGTGACGATGGTCATACCACTATTAGATCAACGAACCTAAATAGTGATGATTATCCCTGTAGGTCAATGAACCTAACAGTGATTATCCCGAGTAGGTCAATGAACCTAACTGGGAGAAAATTAGTAATGTGCACAATACCCCACTAACCAGTAATTCAAGATATCCACGACTTAGTCCCTGTAATTATAACCTTGAAAATAATTTGAGGTATTGTAAAATAGTTGATAAAAAGAGAATGACTCACCTTGCAGATTTAATTTGAACAGAGCTTAGCCTACTGATTAGCCTTGATAACCTAGTTTAAATAATAATGCACACAAACTAGATTAATAACTTAATACAGCATTTACGATAACTCACGAGATCAAACCCTCACAACGAATGACAAAGTGCGATACTTAAACATCCATTGAATTAACAACGAATGACAAAGCATAAACCCTAATGTGGGTAGCACTTAAACATCCATTGGATATTTTGATCAATCGGACATTGAATCGTATCAGCGATCGAGTTATTACCCTGATTGCGGCAGCAATTAGTGATCGTGTGTGTGTTTTGAGAGTAAAATTACGATATCTCAGCGTGTATTTGGAATTTTTTTACGTCGTTTCAGTGCCCAGATTCAAGTCCCAACATCCTCTATTTATACTGAAAAATTGACCCAGTCGCGTAGCGCGACTGGTCACTCCTATAGTTGTCGCGCTACGCGACGGCTTACATATGCTCAGATGGTTGCCACGTGTGTTTGGAGTTCAGCTGAGTCGATGGAACGAGAAATTTCGAAATAGACAGCGAGATATATGGATAATCGTCGAGTAGGGAATGCCCCCCTTGAGTTTTAGGGGCCCTAATCCTGATTCTGATTGTTCTGAAAATTTTAGGGTTTGTGTAGAATCACTTGGGTGTCTCAATTAAGGTTTCCTAATAGACAATTAAAATAATAAATAGGACTTTTTAATGAGGGTTGTTACATTCTCCCCACCTTAATAAAAATCTCGTCCTCGAGATTTACTGGAATAAATGAGGATACTTTTGCTTCATTTCTGATTCTAACTCCCAAGTATATTCAGCTCCTCTCTTTGAATCCTACTTGATTTTAACAAGTACTAACCGTTTGTGTTTGAGAAACTTTTACCTTTCTATCTTTTATCTGAAGAGATTTCTCAACAAATTTTAACTTTTCGTTTACCTCTATATCTTGGAGAGGTACTACCAAAGATTCGCTTGATAGACATTTCTTAAGATTGGATACATGAAATACATCATGTACTCCAGCTAACTTTCCTGGTAGTTGTAAACGATAAACAACTGATCCTATATGTTGGGTCACTTGGGAATGGTCCTAAATACCTTGGACTTAACTTTCCTTTCTTACCGAATCTAACAACTCCTTTCCAAGGAGATACTTTCAATTAGGGGTGTTCAAAACTATCCGTATCCTAAAATCCGATCCGAAATATCCGATATCCGAATCCGAAATATCCGAAAAATCGGATATCCGAAATTTCGGATATCCGAAATTCGGATATCCGAATTTTTCGGATTCGGATAGTGATTTTCATAATTTTCGGATATTTCGGATATCCGAAATATCCGAAAATTTAATTTTCATTTTTTTCGGATATCCAAATATCCGAAAATATCCGAAGTATCCGAAAATATCCGAAAAATATCCGAAATATCCGAAAAATATCCGAAAATATCCGAAAACTTATATTCGGATATCCGAAACTATCCAAAATATCCGTTTCAGAATATGAAAAAAATAATAAAAAAATAAAAATTAAATTAAAAGTTGAATTTTCAGATATCCGATTCACTATCCGAATCCGTATCCGAAATTTCGGATATCCGAATTCCGGATATCCGAAATTTCGGATACGGATTTGGATAGTGAAATTTGGTATCCGAAAATTTCGGATATCCGAAATTCGGATATCCGAATTTTCGGATATCCGAATTTTCGGATATCCGGTTTTGAACACCCCTACTTCCAATAGCATTTTGTTTCCAACTTGAAACTCCAACAGCTTTCGTCTTTTATCTGTATAACTTTTCTGGCGATCTCTATCCGTCTTCAGCCTTTCCTTCGTGATACTGAATATCACAGTTACTTAAATTTTTTATCCATCTCCTTTGCCTCATGTTTAATTCTTTTTGCCCAAATATATATCTTAAATTCTTATGATCAGTATAGACAGTAAACTTACTTCCATACAGATAATGTCTCCAAATCTTAAGAGCAAATATTATGGCTCTTTATTCTAAGTCATGAGTGGTATAGTTTTCTTCGTGCTTTTTCAATTGCCTTGATGCATACGCAATTACCTTCTTGCGTTGTATAAGCACACATCCAAGTCCTAATTTTGAAGCATTACAGTATACTTCAAAATCTTCCGTTCCTTCTGGTAAGGCTAAGATTGGTGCATTGGTTAATTTCTGTTTCAAAATCCTAAAGGCTTCTTCTTATTTAAGTTCCCATTCAAACTTAACTGTTTTACAGGTTAGCTTAGTTAATGGTATAGCTATCTTGGAAAAATCCTTAATAAACCGTCTATAGTACCTGGCTAAACCTACAAAACTCCTAATTTCCATTGCGGATTGCAGAATCTTTCATTTGGTAATTGCTGCTATCTTAGCAGGATCTATGTGAATACCTTCATGATTCACCATATGACCTAGAAATTGCACTTCTGGCAGTCAAAATTCATACTTCGAGAATTTGGCGTAAAGCTTCTCTTTTCTTAACAAAGTTAAGAGTGCATGCAAGTATTGACAATGTTCTTCCTGACTTTTGGAATATATAAGTATATCGTCGATGAAGATAATTACAAATTTATCCCAATATGGTTTATAGATCCTATTCATTATGTCCATGAATGCTGCAGGTGCATTCATTAATCCGAAGAGCATGATTGTAAACTCGTAATGACCATACCTAGTCCTGAAAGCAGTTTTAAGTATGTCTTTCCCTTGTACTTTCAATTGATGATAACCGAAGCGTAAAAATATCTAGCTCTTTGAAGTTGACCGAATAGATCATCAATCCTAGGTAATGGGTATTGATTCTTAATTGTAACCTTTATTCAATTCCCTATAATCAATACACATTTTCATCGAATCATCCTTTTTAAATAACACTGTGTTAACCGATAAGGTGCCTTGGCTTATCGGTATAGTTCCTGGATTTAAAGGAATTCTAAATTCTATCTCCCTATCAGGTAGTAACCCTGATAACTCTTTTTGGGAATACATCTGGTTATTCTGAAACTACAGAAATTTCCTTAAATTCTTTATTTAATGATTACTGAAATCATATATACTATTCCTTGCTTTTGTTCATAATTAGCAACTTTCATTACTGATATGAACTTTAGGGTTTTACATAGCTTATCTCCTGTAATCATTATTACTTCTCCAGTGGTGCACAAATTCCTATGGAATTCTTATCATAGATAATTCAAGCATAATTGTTTTACTAATCAATCCATTCTTAGCACAACCTTGATTTCAACTAATTTCATAGATAATAGGGTTGCAGAAAATTTATGACTTAAAAGTTCTATTTCTACGTTTTGCAGAACCTTATTTATTTTAACTGAATTCCCATCTGCCGTTTCTACTGTAGAAATTTGCCTAATGCTGATTAAAGGTAAGTTAAGAGTTTGGCAGAATGAAGTATTTCTAAAACTTTGGTTTACACCAGAGTCAAATAATACTTTAGTGTAAACGTTGTGAACTAAGAACGTACCGGCTATCACATCTGGAATGAGTTCTGCTTCCTTAGCAGTCAGTTGGAAGGCTCTTACATTCCTTTTTGCTCCTTCTGCATGTTTGGCTTTATTGTCAAATGGTTTATTCAGTTTTGGACAATCTGGCCTAAGATGTCCAGCTTCTCCACAGTTATAGCAGACTGAAAATTTCTTCCTTCTGCAGTCTTCTTCTTGATGCCCCGGAATTTTGCAAAAATTGCAATATCCTTTGCATCTTCCAAAATGCTTCCTTTTGCAAAAATTGCAAAATGGACTGGTAGAAGATTGCCCATTCCCTCCTTTCTTGAAATTGTTATGGTTACCCGGACGGAATTCTTGGGTAATCTTTTGGGCTACTTCCTTCCTTCGATTTTCTTCTCTTGTCCGAACTAGTTCATCAGTCAGAGTATTGGCTAATTCTACCGCATCATCAATCGTGCGAGGTTTCGCAGCCTTGACGATATTACGGATTTCAGCAATCAATCCCCAAATATAACGAGAAATGAGTACCGGTTCTGGCGAAGCCAGGGTTGGTACAACTCGAGCATATTCGAAGAATGTCGTAGTATACCCTCGACAATCTACATCCACCATCTGATGGGTTAGAAACTTATTTGTCATTTGTTCCTTTTCATACTCGGGACAGAATTTTCTTTCTACAATTCTCTTAAATTCTTCCCAATTCATAGCATATGCCATCCTTCTTCCTTTTGCTTGTAACACCGTATTCCACAATTCTAGCGCCACTTCTTTGAAAAGGTTTGACGCATACATGACCTGATCATCCTGAGCACATTTACTTATGGCAATTACTGCCTCGGTTTTCTCTAACAAAAGCAGTGCTGCAGTCGCTCCTTCATTGCCTGCAAACTTAATGGGTTTACATGCAAGAAATTCTTTGTAAGTGCAACCAGGCGTTGCAGCTTTCATTTTCTTAGGAGGAGGAGCTTGCCGTGGTTCATTATCACGATTAACATGATTATTGCCTCCGTTTACACTATTACTGAAGTTATCTTCAGAAATACGTTTGCTTGGAATGATTTGTTGAGGTTCGATTGGATCTTTAACAGCAGCAACGATTGCTGGAATAGCATTGGCTATCCCTTGAGCAACTATTTCTGGAATAGCGTTGGCTATCCCTTGAGCAACGATATTTTCTATATCCTGCCTAGTCATAAATTGATTCCCTTGTTGTTGCTTAGATTGATTAACCTCATTAACTGGTTCATTATTAGCGTTTTCCATCTGATAACTAATTTATAGATAAATAATTAGTATAAAAGAAATAATCCAATGTCACAATTAATTGCACATAATCACGTAAACGAATATATAAACAAAACTGAAATTTTCTAAAATTTCATTTGTTTTATAGATTATATCATGCTTCCATATACAATCGTTTTATTATTTATTTTACACATACTGATTTTACTATTTCTATTATACAACCATAGTTTCGTAATCTCCTATCCTTTGTCAGATGATATTCTAGTAACGGCGTTCCTTCTCATCGTATTTCCAGGAGATCTGTCCCAAAATCTCTTGGATCCTATTCCCAGCATCCATTTTGTCAAAATGATGGAGTTTAGCCATATTCTCGTTACTCATTGGTGAATTTGGTAAAGGTTCTGGATTGAACTTAGGAAAAAGCCTATAGGGATGGTTTTGTAACAGTATTTCATTAGTCACCCATTCGTCTATTTGCGAGTGGATTGAAAGGTTTGGAATAGCTGGTTCTAAATTCATTGGTAGTTGTGTTTTAAGAGAATGAATAAAATCATTTTCATTAATAGGCTCAATAGTATCATCGTTTGCCATTATAAAATCTAGTTCTTCTTGAGATAGTAACCCCTCAATTTGCCTAGAGCTTTCCCCAATTTCCATTTTCTTAGGCTTGGGTTTCTCGAGAGGTGAAGCGTTGAATTCTATAGGTTCTTCTATGTCTGGTATATATCTATTGAAATCTCTGGAAACTTCTATTCTTACTGGATAGAGATTTAAATTCTGAAGGGCGTCATACAAGTCACTCATGCTGTTTAGCAAAATACACACAATTACTAAGTCATAACAAAATTTTATAAAACAACTTTTTAAATAGTATTTCATACTGGGTAACTACCAAAATAACTGAAAATTAAAACATACTAGGTTTTATTTGTAAATTTATTTATAAGGTTTCTAGACTGTAGATAATAAAGATACTAAACTTAAATTATTTAAGAATTTGTATTAATTGCTACATTAGTTAGCATATAAAGATCTGCCCATACTGTATACAGTTAACTAGATAATAAAACATATAATCACAAAATAGCAATTAATAAAAATTAAGTATTTTCTAAATACTTAATTGGCTTAAATCAGTGGCTCGATTAGTGGCTCTGATACCACCTTTTTCTGTCACAATGGTGACATGTCATAATGGTGACGATGGTCATACCACTATTAGATCAATGAACCTAAATAGTGATGATTATCCCTGTAGGTCAATGAACCTAACAGTGATTATCCCGAGTAGGTCAATGAACCTAACTGGGAGAAAATTAGTAATGTGCACAATACCCCACTAACCAGTAATTCAAGATATTCACGACTTAGTCCCTGTAATTATAACCTTGAAAATAATTTGAGGTATTGTAAAATAGTTGATAAAAAGAGAATGACTCACCTTGCAGATTTAATTTGAACAGAGCTTAGCCTACTGATTAGCCTTGATAACCTAGTTTAAATAATAATACACACAAACTAGATTAATAACTTAATACAGCATTTACGATAACTCACGAGATCAAACCCTCACAACGAATGACAAAGTGCGATACTTAAACATCTATTGAATTAACAACGAATGACAAAGCATAAACCCTAATGTGGGCAGCACTTAAACATCCATTGGATATTTTGATCAATCGGACATTGAATCGTATCAGCGATCGAGTTATTACCCTGATTGCGGTAGCAATTAGTGATCGTGTGTGTGTTTTGAGAGTAAAATTACGATATCTCAGCGTGTATTTGGAATTTTTTTACGTCGTTTCAGTGCCCAGATTCAAGTCCCAACATCCTCTATTTATACTGAAAAATTGACCCAGTCGCGTAGCGCGACTGGTCACTCCTATAGTTGTCGCGCTACGCGACGAGTTACATATGCTCAGATGGTTGCCACGTGTGTTTGGAGTTCAGCTGAGTCGATGGAACGAGAAATTTCGAAATAGACAGCGAGATATATGGATAATCGTCGAGTAGGGAATGCCCCCCTTGAGTTTTAGGGGCCCTAATCCTGATTCTGATTGTTCTGAAAATTTTAGGGTTTGTGTAGAATCACTTGGGTGTCTCAATTAAGGTTTCCTAATAGACAATTAAAATAATAAATAGGACTTTTTAATGAGGGTTGTTACACACCACATGATATAATCCCGCGTCGAGTTATTCTCGAACAAACGGTTATACCTTTTTATTTATATGCACTGGCAGGTGTATGCCTACACCTTGTGCTTAGGTCGTGACCATTTCAATGAATGATGCCAAGGATATCCGGGACATGGTCATTAACCCCCCAAAGGCTTTAAGCAAACAAAACAGTTTAAACGGGTCATCTCAATAAATTAACCTTTATATGATTAAAAATTCAATGCCCGACAAAGCGGTATTTTATATACCGTACCCCAAGCCCGTATACGGGAAAATAAGTTAAAAGTATTTACCTGAGCAAGTATATATCACAATCAGCGAGTGTAAGTATCTTTTACTAGTCTCCTAATTTGGAACAAAGGTTTTAATAACCTATTAGACTCCTAACGGGTCTTAAATAAGTCTAAACTTAGACCGATTAGTTTTAAAGGAATATATACGGTTCAAAACGCACGATTAAGCGAAGACCGGATTAGAATGTGGTTTAGGCCCGACAAGTTTGTATACTTGTATAATATGGGTAAACTAAACACATTCTGGATTTTGAGATAAAAATGATAAGGTTTGACCCGTTTCGGCTAGTTTATGCAAACTAGTTACATAAACCGCACCAAATGCGAACAATGCGTAACGGGTAACCAAATGAGTCATGAACATGTTTCCTAAGTTAATATGCTTTAAATATGTTGTGATATCAGTAAGATACCTTCCATTATGCCCGAAATGTATTTAAACTCAAATTATGCCCCAAAGGGGTATTTTGGTCATTTTAAAGGTTATAAAAGAGTTTAAATATTTATCTGAGTTTCAGGTCTGATATAATCAGTAAAATTATTTATTTTTATAAGTCATAACAGTAGGGTATTGAATATATGTGAAATTTATCTTTTATACCCAAACTATGCACGGAAGGGGCATTTTGGTAATTTCACATAAGCTTTAAAGGTCAAAATTTGAATTATGAGTTCAAAACTTTTGCTTACTGATTAATTATAAAAATTTACTTAAAACATCAGTAGGTATTAAGTTTCATATGCCAAAAATAGTTTTAACTCATACTATGCGCTTAAAACGCGTAAAAGTCGGTTTTAAGCGATTTTCGGGTTAAAATAGGAAATCTGAGTTTTTGATCAGTTTATAAAGTTCAAAATATTTTATTTATCATATAAAATCAGTAGCAAAAAGTTTGCTATCAAAATATTATGTAAAACTCATTTTATTCAAGAAAAGGGCATAACCGACAATTACCGAATTATAGCAAGAACCCTATGTTATGCTCAGCTTAAAAATAATTAAAAATCTTCAAAAATCCCAAAATATTATATTACATCAGTGGGTAAAAAGTTTGGTGTCAAAATTTGGGTTTAGATAGGCTTTATGCTAATTACGCCATTTAATTAATAAAAAGCTTTCTAATTACGCTATTGAGCATAACTCTTAATCTAGACCTCAAACTGATGTCAAATTTTTAGGACAAGTTTATAAATTAGTAATAAAGGTTTTTGTCCTCTCACATTTTCAAAAATCTCGTTTTAAGGTCAAAAGGGCATTATGGTCAACATTTAGGCATATAACGGAAACATGCACATGGATCGGATAACTAATGAACCAAGTTGTATAACCTCAGAGGGTTACACTAACCTATAACCTGGTCCTAATAGAGCTTTAAGGCATGTCTAAACTATGCTACATTGGGTCAGAACTGAAAGTCAAAGCAAAAGTCTAATTTTGCGACTTTCGGTTCCGAACCGAGCTTAAACTGCAAATTGTCGGGTTGAACATGCTTAGACATGTTCTTACATTAATTACCAAGTTATACAAGTGATAAAATAGGTTCCATGGCTTCTACTTTGTTAATTATGTGTTTATTTAAAAATTAGCTTTATGTTGACTTTTTATAATCAAGTTTGACCCGACAATTGACCTAGTTAGAGTGGGAATCAGAGGGTGCCCTTTTAAGGGTTTATTACCCACATAATTACCAACTCATAGGTACTTTCAATTCGAGAATTGACTGGACCATTAGTGATTAATCACTAAGTCAAACCTTAATTACGACGGGTTTGACTTTAGGCTATTAAACTAATAAAACATTATTACAGAAGCTAAGATGACTTACAATGGTCCTTAGCACGAGATTAGAACAGAGAAAAGGCTTCTTAAGTGCCAAGAATGCTCTAGAGAGTTAGAACAAGGAAATGTGAAAGTGTGAGTTCACAAAGTGCAACAATGGGCTTATTTATAGCCATGGAGGGATCATGGAGATTGATACAGGTGTTGTGGCAATTCTAGAGATGAAAACAAGTGTCAAGGGACGTGTTTATAGCAGCTAGAGGTTGGCAAACTCGCGGAATTTAGCAAAACATGCAAGCTGCCACGTTAAAACATATTTGCTGATCTGGCATGCCGTCGCGTCGTGCGACGGCAGAGGGAGATGCTGGTGGCGCGACGCCAGCATGTGGCTGACCTGATCATCAAGTTTCAAACAATGACATTTCACCCCCTGGACCTTCTAAAACGTAATTTCTTTCATTTCAAACACATTTAACCCATATAATTTATATTTTTATGATCCATAAGACATAACCAATCATTGTTAGGTCCGGTTTCATTAAACGACAACCGAAAACACAAGTTTTGCCTCGTTGACGCTTCTAACCCCTTAATTACGAAAGTTAACGTATCTTCCTCATACGATATCGAAAACTTGTGAAATTTTTATCACTTATTCTCATGAGCATAATTAATCGTTACAAAGCTTCGGGTTTGTTAAAAGGTCACTCAGAGGTATAAATTAAACATGTTGACACTTTTAACCCTTGCGTTTTGTAATCTTTCACTTTCTTCCACAAACGGCTTCATACGATTTATAATTCATTCGTGTAAGTGTATAAACATTGTGTAGGGTTGTTAAAAAGCATAATTATCAAACGTTGACACTTTGAATCCTTATATACATATATTTTCTTCGTTTGTCAACTTTAGTCCCTCATATTCAATTTGTAACATGTTTAAAGTCCATGACACGTGTCGATACTACATTGGACATGATTTTACGAGGTGTTAAAAAAATACCACGCTTTTATATTAATAAACACATGGGTAAAACCCAAGTTTCTGTTACAACATGTTTATAGGGATAAACCTTATTTTATTGAGTAAACATTTTTCTTTATTAGGTAACTTTTTTAGCCACATTTTTCCAAGCCTTCAGTGCTCTCCAGCTGGCTTCTATTTTGGCTTTCACATTTTGTTACCCGAAACACGTTTAAAAACATTTTGTCAGTGGGAAATACTGGTGAGTGAATCCCAATTTAATAAAAACAGATTTTATCCTTGTACAGTATTGAGGGCAATCAACAATTACATTTGTTTATTTATTCTACCTTAATTACCACCCACGGTACTGTCGACCCGACTTGTGGTCATGTTACTACTCACAGTGTAGTAACAAATTTTGTATACAAAACCCCAACATACCGACGATAATTGTAGAATTACAAATACTCAATCACTGTTTAATTATAATGTAAAACATTGAGGTTTGGTAAAAACAGTTTGTAAAAAGGTTTACACAAAAGGAGATTACTCGCATTGCTAGTTTAGACTTTTCCTGATGGTTTCCTAATAATTTAAACAATGTACATGCGTTAGTATCATAACCCAATATTTACATTTGTAATACCCTCCCCGAGACAAAACTCCAACGACTACGTCGGGCACATCCACGACAACCGTTACGGAGCACTAGATCAATCGGGCAGCGTATCTAATACGTAACCGGGGTTATAATACTTACATTGGGGCATAACTTCGTTAATTAGGGGGTATTATACCCGATTATAATGCCTATTCTTCAGAAAAGAGAGAGAGAATTCGAATTTGAGCAACGTAAACAGAAGGCCGATCGTCTCAATTTATAGGGCCTGATTTCGGGTTTGTCGCGCCCCGCGAAGAAGTCTGCTAAGGGCTTCGCGGCCCGCGAGGCCAGCTAGGTTAGGCCCTAACTTGGCTGATTCGGACCATAGATTCCACACGCGTCCTGACACGTGGCAGCTCCGGGAGAGGCTAAGTAGCCTAGTGGTCGCGCCCCGCGTAGCCCGAAGAGAGAGTCTTCGCGGCCCGCGAGTGACACCTGGACTTTGTTTTTGTTTTTATTTTAATTATATAAAGGTATTTAAGGTTAAATATCGTATACGGGGTATATTTTAAGATATATAGGGATGTTATAAATATATTAGGGGTGTCGGAAATATTCTTAGGAGGGTTGTTATAGATATCAAGCTCCTTGATTGTATTGAGGTGATTAGGAGTATGATCTTTGTCTAGTATCACTTTTATCTGTTATGCTAAATCGTTAACGATCACATTTAACCATTTATATTTGCTTATTAAAATGTTAAATAAAATATAAATTTTTATTCTTTCTAAAAGAAAGTAAGACTTATATGTAATTTCTTTCTTTTTTTTTTTGTTCCCATTCGAGAATCCCCTCGAAGCTAGAAGGAAAAATTGTAAATATCATACTTTTTGTCTCTTAAATCCCAACTCCAAGCTAACAAAGAAATGGAAAAAAAATATTGTTTTCTTAAATAAGCAAAAAAAAAAATTTAGAAATAAAAAACGATTTTTTAAAATAAGGTAAAAGAAATTCTTTAAATTATAAAAAGACATTTAAGAAAAAGTTCTCTAAAATATAAAATAAAATACTTTTCAAAAATAACAAGATAAGATAAAACATGATAAAAGAAACAAAAATGTTATAATTGTATTAATATAAAACTTAAAGGTGTCGAGTTCTCTAATCACTGGTGACGTCTAAAGAATCTCGCTGACGTTGCAATGCCTCTGTTTCCGTTTCCTACAAGAAAGAAAACCGTTAGCCTCGTCATGGAGGGCCCTGGGAGGGGGATCCGTGACCAAGCTCCGGCATGAGAATAAGTAAACTTTCCGGAGAAAAATGAGAAGCCTATTCCGACGAGTATGATCACCGGAATATTCTCCTTGGTGTGGATTCTTATGTGCGAGTTATTATGTCGGAATAAATGAGAGTATGTGATGGTCGGAATAAATGAGGTTGTAGAGCATTTAGTGAGAGTTCTCTTGTTCGTTAAGGGTCGTTCCTTACCTTCCTTATATAAAGGAGATCACTTATCTCTCTTGAAAATGATGCGACGATCTAACGGCATTCTGCTGCCTTTGGGGGACTCAGACAAGTGTCTGAGCCGCAACGGTGGGATCAGGGACTTCAATTAATGAGGCTAGCTCAATTGTACCATGTTTTCGGTGATATCTTTCCCCTTATCAATCAGGAATTTAATGCCTTGCGGCATCCTTGGATCCCTTTTCTCTGTTTTCCGCTCATTTCGAGTGTATAAGACTTTTATCAGGAGAAGATGTAAGCCTTGGGCTTAGCAATTGGACCCAGACGATATGAGCCCAAGACGGGTTATGTTGGGCTACCAACTGGCCCGTCGTCAAGTCATCTCTAGTCCCTGGTTCTGAGACTCGAGTCTCATGATCCGGGGCTGTATCGTAATTTTTTGTGAAGTTGGTCCTCTTGGGCTACGAGTGTGGGCCCAACTGTCCTTAATGATTACACGCCCCCACCGTTTTCCGAGGACCATTGAGTATCAAAGATCAACGGCTAGGGATTGCCCTCAGGGTGCACGTGTTTAGATCGGTTTTTAATTTTGAAATATGGTGATGTGACGGTTTCCTCCCTGTGTCAGTCATTGTAGGACCGGTTTTCGACTCTGTTTCGATTGTGAACCGACTCGTGTAACATGCAGAATCCGTACACGAGCGTGACCGAACACACACGTCGTAATATAATATGTGATTCTATAGAATGATCTAAAAACGTACAGCACCTGAATCACATATACAACACTTTCTCTCTCTAACTTCTCTATCTAACACTATAGCTCTCCAAAGTGCAAATGGCCAAAAGTCTCTAAAGTCTAACATTCAACAACTATAAATAGGCAAAGGACTAAGCTCATCCGATCGAGTAGGCATCCGATCGGATAGCCTTTAACAGCGTTAAGTTCCTGTTAAACTTTCCGATATGCTACGATCTTGATTGACGGAGGCGATAGACATACTGCACTAACAGACTCCCCCTTGGATATTGTCGCAGTCAATCTCGTAGCGTCTTGTCTTTGAGTCTTCTTGAAACTTTAACATGTTTTCAGCAACACAGACTCCCTCTTGCTCGAACAGAATCCCAGTGGATCTGTCTTCAGCTTCAACTACTCCCCCCTTTCGGTAGACTCTTCCTTCAGGCTCCCCCTTTCGTCAAGCTTCCGTGCTTTTGGGATCGACACCTGCCTTTCCTATTACAAGCTCCTCCAGGATAGTTACCTGGCTCCTTAAATGCACGCTCCCACTTGCGTTGAGCTCGTCTTCAGACTCCCCCTTTGACTCGGCTATCGGGATCGTAATCGGGAACAACATCTGCAATTCTCAAACATTTATAAGTAAAAATATTTTGAACTTCCAGGAGTAAAAACCTGGTTCTCTTATCATAAGCTAAAATATCTCGACAGTGAAATCATTTTCGAATGTCCAGGAATCGTGACCTGGCTCTCAATCACTTCAAGATCCTGGCTCTAAAATATAATAACATGAATATATCCAGGAATACTTGATTCTCTCCCCTATCAACAATCTTCAAAGATTTGGCAGTATTAAGAATCCAACATCAAAACCTAGCTCTTAACATCAGATTTTAACAATCTAATCATCCAAAACCTCCACGGTTAATCATCCAAGTCCAAATTAATGACCTTGGAGACTTCACAAACTGTTTTTGATTTTTGAATAAAAACTTCAAGTTTCAAATTAATGAACTTGATTTATTTTTAGAAACACGATCAACATACTTAAACTTTGAAACTCAGCATTCAGACATCGGTTGTCGAAAATAAAGCAGAAATCAAAATCTTTTTGTAATTTTCTGAAACATAAAGAAGTAAAGAAATATTTACAAACATATTTACAGACAATATTTTTGTTTGAGTTCGCGTCAGAGGATCATATCAGTTTTTGACAAATCACTAGCACCGTTGAGCTTTAAACACTTTAAGTTCTAAACAATTCACTTAGATTGTCAGTATACTGATACACTTAAATTTTCACACAAAGTTCAACTGATTCGAGATACGGAATTAGTGTTTTAAGGACTTAACTTATTCGCGTGTCCCACCTCAGAATATACTCCCGTATCAAAATTCCCTAGATTCAGTCTTACAGGTGAATATACCAATTTGATATCTGTTCTCTTTGTTAGTGCGAAGCCTTGAGAGCTCAGGTATGAACTGAAGGCTCGACTTTAGGTGTGTTCCCCTTGGGATATTTACAACTGCTCTTGATTTGTATCTTTCGATATTTATCAATTTTTAAGCAGAGGGTAAGCTTTTAAAAGCGCGTAAAGTAGTATACGAGGTCTAGGTCATTGCTTCCGCAATATCAGAAGACCAGGTATAATACCCCAGATATCAAACAGTATAAAGACCTAGTATCTCAGAATCAGGCAATCTCTCAAACAAGATTTCGGGGGTTACCCATATATCCGAGAGATGTTCCCCACGAGATAAGTAAGTATTGATATTTAGGTTTATATCTAGAAAACAATCTACTAAGCGTGTAAAAACCTACTGGCATATCATCAGTGAGACCGTTTATCACATTTTATCATTCCAATTCTTTAACATACTGTGATTGTCGACTGATGTACTATCATTTCCTCTTTTTACACAGAAACTCATTTTTGAATTTTATCATGTTTTTGGCTTTTTCAAATTTTCTAATGTTTTTGGATTTTCTGACAATTTCTTATTCCACCTAAAATTCAAAACATTTAAAGAAAATTTAACAACCGATGTAGATAGCTTTGTTTCGTCATCCATTTTCTGCTTCACATGCTCTGTTTTGCAGAAAATATAACATGTAACACATAATGTATGTAAGGATCTTCAAAAATGTCCCATAGTTGACCCGTAGGTACGAATCCGGACCCCTGAAACCCTACTGTGCATGAAAAACCAAGAAATCAAGATTCTTGGTCTTCAGGCGGGCCGCGTAAAGGTAAGCTTAACCTTACGCGGGCCGCGTCAAATATGGGTTGACCGGATAAGCACGCCGGGCCACACGTCGCACACATGGCAGGCCTATGTGTGACACGCTAGCCCTAGTCTACGTCTAGCTGGCCCTCGCGGGCCGCGTAAAGATCAAGGGTGGGCTCACGCGGGCCGCGTGAGACCCAAATTTCACCTATAAATAGAATGGGTCATGAGCAGTTCACTGATGTCGAAAACATTTTTCAAAAACGAATGCATACTGCTTAAATTCGAAATGTACTTTTACAATAGCGAGGCGCTGCTACGATACAGGGTATTAACTCGATCGCTGCTACGATTCAATGTCCGATCGATTGAAACTATCCGATGGATGTTTAAGTGCTGCCCACATTAGGACCATACTTTGTCATTAGTCGTGAATTTGACGGATGTTTAAGTATAGCACTTTGTCATTCGTTGTGAGGGTTTTTAATCTCGTGAGTTATCGTAAATGCTGTATTAGTTACTGACCTAGTTCGTGTGCATTGTTATTTAAATTAGGTTACAAGGCTAATCAGTTGGCTAAACTCTGCCCGTTTAAATCTACAATGTGAGTCATTCTCTTTTTATCAACAGTATTTTACAATACTCCAAACATTTTCAAAAGTTATAATTACAGGGATTAAGTCGTGGTTATCTTGAATCACTGGCTAAGTGGGGTATTGTGCACATTACTAATTTCTCACGGTTAGGCTAATAAATCCTAACAGTGATAATCATCACTACTTGGGGAAAGACCCAATAGTGATATGACCATCGTCACCAGGTGACACGGCGCCATATAAAAATAAGATAAAAGCCATTGTAATCGCTCTTATGCTGTAATTTATAACTATGTGTCATTTTATCAAATTGAGTGACTCGCCAGTATTTCCCCGCTGATAAAATATTTTTAAAACATGTTTCAGGCGACCTGCTGTAAATCAAGGAAAACGTGCTACGGAGCACTAATCAGCTTGAAGAGGTGGCTCAGTTAAAATAAATAAACATGTTTTATAAATCAGGGAATTCCCTAGTAAAATTCCTCTATTGTAACTTACGGTGTTTATCCCGAATTATGAAATAAAATAATCGAGCATTTTCAAGTTTTAAAAGATCCTGTAAAATCTTCCGCTGTCGCATCACTTAATAAATACCACGGGTTCCTGTCCCGCGGCTCCTGACCGGGTAAAACCGGGGCTGGGGCCGTGACAGGAAAATGTGGTATCAGAGCCACTGATTTAAGCCTATTAAGTATTTAAAATACTTAATTTTCCTGATTATAGTCTTGTGATTATGTGTTTTAACTTACTACTTGTAAGTTACAGTATGGGTAAACAAAGAATTTCGGATATCTATCTTAAATTAGATAGTTCACCGAAAGATAAGAGAACTTCATCCCAATCAAATTCCTCAAGATACTCAATAGATACTGAGGAGGGAATATTTGTTCGTAAGGCACAGTTTGAGAAACCACTTTCCCCTAATAAAAGAAGTTTGATTATTAGAAAAAGTCAAGAGAAAATAAGGAAGTCACAAACAAAAGAAGTAATAATTAAAGAGACTCAGGGAACAAGTAATAACCCACCATGGGAAGATGGGTTAGATGAACAATGGGCAAATCTCTACATGTTAGCCACTGTAGCAGTAAATGTTAACCTTTAAACTGCCAACACCCCGACCAAGTATTAGCAACCATATTATCCATAAGCCAGAAACTTTAAATATAATAAATAACCACTAGTATATTTCGAATTTTAGTTGTACTAAAAATAAATATTTTGTTTCAATAAAATGGTTTATTAGATATTTGTAATTAAATAGTAAATCTTTGATTTCCATTCTGTGATTACGTGAAAATTCAAATTACAAACTTTAACCTAGATTTTGTGTTTCTTCATAAATGCTAAACAGCATGAATGAATTGTCTGAAGCTCTTGAGAATCTTAATCTCTATCCTGTTAATGTGGAAGTTTCCAGAGACTTTACCGGGTATTTTGCTGACATAGAGGAACTTATGGAATTTCAAACCCAACCTCCGGAAAAACCCAAACCAAAGAAAAGAAGAAGAATTGTGGGCTGGAGGCGTGTACGCAGGAGAAAACCAGCAACACGAAAAGTTACCAAGACGGAGGATCTCAAAAGTAAAGGCAAGGAAATAGAGATTGGAGAAAGTTCTAAGCAAGATCAGGAGATGTCACCCTGGGAGGAGTTAGATCATAAACTGGCACTTAGTGACCTCATCGGACCTGTCGGTGAAAATCTTTGTAATTACCCAGCGGAAGCGCAACTTCCAGTTGACCTAGAACCCGAAATCCCAGATCCTATTATCCACACCCAACCTCTACCCGCAGATTTAGAAGAATGGTGGACCACCGACTGGCAGTTCCAGAATCTCCTAAATAACCCTGATACCTTTTTCCCTCAGTTTGACCCAGAGCCTCTACTATACCCACCTATGAGCATGGAAAATCTGGCTGAACTCCGCCATTTTGGCGAGGAGCTGGTGGATGCATGGAACAGAATCCGAGAGGTAGGAGAGAGGATCTCCTGGAAATACGACGAGAGAGAACGTCGTTTCTAAGATGCCAGCCAAGAGGATAGTGTGACTGTGGTTGTATGGTGATAGGAATGTGTGTTTAAAAATAATATAATCATAAAAATATAATTATGTGTAATAACTTAAGAATAAAACTTTGTAAGATAACCAGTTTGTACGGATGCCTATTATATATAAAAAATCGAAAGTCGAAAGATCGACAATTTTGGCTATATTTGTTTACGTGATTATGTGCAATTATTTTGTTATGTTTGGTTATTAATTAATTTATACTAATTACTTATATAAATTAATTACCAGATGGCACATGCTGGTAATGAACCCGATAATGAAGTTAATCAATCTGAGCATAACAATGAAGATCAATTTCTGAATAGGCAAGATATCGAGAATATCGTTGCTCAGGGAATAGCCAATGCTATTCCAACAATACTTGCTGCTGCTCGAAATCCAATTGAACCTCAACAAATTATTCCTAGCAAACGCACACACGGTGACAATTTCAGTAATAGTGTAAACGAAGGCGGTAACCATACTAATAACAACAATAATGTACTGCAAGCCCCAACCCTCAAAAGAAAGAAAGCTGCAACGTCTGGTTGCACTTATAAGGAATTTCTTGCCTGTAAACCGGTTGAATTTGCAGGCAACGAAGGGGCGACTGCGGCGCTGCGTTGGTTGGAGAAAACCGAAGCAGTAATTATGATAAGTAAATGTGTCGAGGAAGACAAGGTCATGTATGCGTCGCATCTCTTTAAAGAAGGGGGCGCTAGAATGGTGGAATACGGTACTTCAAGCCAAAGGAAGAAATATGGCCTATACCATGAGTTGGGAAGAATTTAAGCAGCTAGTGGAAAGAAAATTCTGTCCCGAATATGAAAAGTAACAAATGGCGAATAAATTCTTGAACCACCGGATGGTGGATGTAGTCTGTCGAGGATATACTTCGACATTCTTCGAGTATGCAAGAGTGGTACCAACCCTGGCTTCGCCAGAGCCGGTACTTATTTCCCGTTATATTTGGGGATTGATTGGCGAAATTCGAGATATCGTCAAAGCTGCAAGACCCCGCACTATTGACGATGCGGTAGAATTAGCTAACACTCCAACTGACGGGCGGGTGCGCACAAGAGAAGAAACCCGGAAAAAGGAAGTGGCCCAAAAGATTACCCAGGGATTCCGTATGGGTAACAGAAGTAACTTCAAAAGAAAGGGAACCGGGCAATCTTCCACTGTTCCATTTTGCAATGCCTGTAAAAGGAAGCATTTTGGAAGATGCAAAGGGTATTGCAATTTCTGCAAAATCTCGGGGCACCAAGAAGAAGATTGCAGGAAGAAGAAAGCAACAGTCTGCTATAACTGTGGAGAAGCTGGACACTTTAGACCAGATTGCCCAAAACTGGTCAAACCAACTAATAACAAAGCTAAACCTGCAGAAGGAGCTACCAAGAAGAATGTAAGAGCCTTCCAGTTGACTACTCAGGAAGCAGAACTAATTCCTGACGTAATAGCTGGTACGTTCCTAGTTCACGACGTTTATGCAAAAGTATTATTTGACTCTGGTGCAAACCAAAGTTTTATAAATACTTCATTCTGCCAAGCACTTAATTTACCCTTAACCAACCTTAGGCAGATTTTTACAGTTGAAACGGCAGATGGGAATTCTGTTAAAATAAATAAGGTTGTGCGAGAAGGAAAGATAGAACTTTTAGGTCATAAATTTTCGGCAAACATGTTACCTATGAATTTAGCCGGATTTGATGTTGTGTTAGGAATGGATTGGCTAGTAGCCAATCATGCTCGAATTCTTTGTGATAAGAATTCCATAGAAATTTATACACCCACAGGATAATTAGTGATAATTACAGGAGATAAGCCACGAAAGCCAATGAAATTTATTTCAGTAATAAAATTGGCCAGTTATTCAAGAAAACAAGAAATGGTGTATATGATTTCAGTAATCATTAACACTAAGAGTAAGGAACTTAAAGAAATTCCAGTAGTATCAGAATACCCAGAGGTATTCCCAGAAGAACTACCTGGATTACCACCTGATAGGGAAGTAGAATTTAGAATTCATCTAATTCCTGGAACTACACCGATAGCTAAGGCACCTTATCGGTTAGCACCCACAGAAATGCTAGAATTGAAAAAGCAATTAAATGAATTACTGAGCAAAGGATTTATACAACCTAGTTCATCCCCATGGGGATCGCCATTGTTGTTTGTGAAAAAGAAAGATGGATCAATGCGAATGTGTATCGATTATAGGGAATTGAATAAGGTTACAATTAAGAATCGATACCCATTACCTAGGATTGATGATCTTTTTGATCAACTTCAAGGAGCTAGATACTTTTCTAAGATAGATTTACGCTCTGGATATCATCAATTGAAAGTACAAGAAGAAGACATACCTAAAACTGCTTTCAGAACTAGGTATGGTCATTACGAGTTTACAGTCATGCCCTTTGGGTTAACAAATGCTCCTGCAGCATTTATGGACATGATGAATAGGATCTGTAAACCGTACTTGGATAAATTCGTAATTGTCTCTATAGACGATATACTTATTTATTCCAAAAGCCAGGAAGAGCATTGTGAACACCTACATGTACTCTTAACTTTGTTAAGAAAGGAAAAGCTTTACGCCAAATTCTCGAAGTGTGAATTTTGGCTGCAAGAAGTACAATTTTTAGGTCACATGGTGAATCACGAAGGTATTCACGTAGATCCTGCTAAAATAGAAGCGATCACCAAATGGAAGGTTCCGCAATCAGCTATGGAAATTAGAAGTTTTATAGGGTTAGCCGGATATTATAGACGGTTTATTAAGGATTTTTCCAAAATAGCTGTACCATTAACTAAGCTAACCTGTAAAGCAGTTAAGTTTGAATGGGGACCTAGGCAAGAAGAAGCTTTTAGGATTTTGAAATAGAAATTAACAAACGCTCCAATTCTAGCCTTACCAGAAGGAACATAAGATTTTGAAGTCTACTGTGATGCTTCTAAGCTAGGATTAGGATGTGTGCTTATGCAACGCAAAAAGGTAATTGCGTATGCATCAAGGCAATTGAAAAAGCACGAAGAAAACTATACAACTCATGACTTAGAGTTAGGAGCCATAATTTTTGCCCTTAAAATTTGGAGACACTATTTGTATGGAAGTAAGTTTACTGTCTATACAGATCATAAAAGCTTAAGATACGTATTTGGGCAAAAAGAATTGAACATGAGGCAAAGGAGATGGATGGAAATCATAAGTGATTACGACTGTGATATTCAATATCACGAAGGAAAAGCAAATGTAGTTGCTGATGCTTTAAGTCGTAAGTATCATGAGAAACAACGACGAGTTCGTGCTCTTAGATTAAATATTCAGTTAGATTTAATGGAACAATTGAAAAGCATTCAAGAAAAAGCAATCAAGGATGATGCTGAAGGAATGAAAGGACGAATAAAGGAATTAGAACAAGGCAGTATTGGAATTTGGAGATTCCATGAAAGAAGAATTTGGGTACCTAAGCAAGGAGAATTAAGAAATAAGATTTCAGAGGAAGCCCATAAATCTAGGTATACCATGCATCCTGGTAACAATAAAATGTTCCAAGATTTAAGAAATAATTTCTGGTGGATAGGAATGAAAAAGGATATAGCTAGATATGTTTCTAAATGTCTTACTTGTTCACAAGTTAAGGCAGAACACCAGAAACCTTCAGGTCTATTACAACAATTAGAAATGCCGGGATGGAAATGGGAACTCATAACAATGGACTTTGTTACTAAGTTACCCAAAACCAGAAAAGGTAATAATGCGATTTGGGTAATTGTGGATCGATTAACCAAATCAGCTCATTTTCTACCCATGAAGGAAACCTTTAGTATGGAAAGGTTGGCAAAGTTGTATGTAGATGAAGTAGTATCTTTACATGGAGTCCCACTCTCCATTGTATCGGATAGGATAGTCGTTTCACTTCCCATTTCTGGACAGTTTCCAGGAAGCAATGGGAACCCGACTAAATCTAAGCACTGCATATCATCCTCAAACAGACGGACAAAGTGAAAGGACGATCCAAACCCTGGAAGACATGCTTAGGGCATGTGTGATAGATTTTGGTGGAAACTGGGATGACCACCTACCTTTGATTGAATTCTCCTATAATAATAGTTATCATTCAAGCATCGAATCTGGCCCATTCGAAGCACTGTATGGACAAAAATGCAGAACTCCAGTCTGTTGGGCAGAAATAGAAGAAAATCAATTGTCAGGTCCTGAAATAGTGCAAGAAACTACCGACAAGATTACTCAAATCTAGGAAAGACTAAAGACGGCTCGAGATACCAGAAAAGTTATGCCGATAATCAACGCAAGCCAGTAGAGTTTCAAGTTGGAGACAAGGTACTCTTGAACGTTTCTCCTTGGAAAGGAGTAGTTCGATTTGGTAAGAAAGGAAAACTAAGTCCAAGATACGTAGGACCATTTCCGGTAATCCAACGTAGAGGACCAGTTGCCTATCGCTTACAACTACCAGAGGAGCTAGCTGGAGTACATGACGTATTTCATGTATCCAACCTCAAGAAATGTCTATCTGATGAATCACTGGTAGTACCTCTTCAGGATATAGAAGTAAACGAAAAGTTAAAATTTGTTGAGAAACCACTTCAGATAGAAGATAGAAAGATCAAGTTTCTCAAGCACAAAAGACTGGTTCTGGTCAAAGTTATATGGGATTCAAGGAGAGGACCCGAGTACACTTGGGAGCTGGAATTGGAGATGAAACGAAAATATCCTCACTTATTTCAGTAAATCTCGAGGAAAATATTTTAAATAAGGTGGGGAGGATGTAAGGATCTTCAAAAATGTCCCAAAGTTGACCCGTAGGTACGAACCCGGACCCCTGAAACCCTACTGTGCATGAAAAACCAAGAAATCAAGATTCTTGGTCTTCAGGCGGGCCGCGTAAAGGTAAGCTTAACCTTACGCAGGCCGCGTCAAAGCTGGGTTGACCGGATAAGCACGCCGGGCCACGCGTCGCACACATGGCAGGCCTATGTGTGACACGCTAGCCCTAGTCTACGTCTAGCTGGCCCTCGCGGGCCGCGTAAAGATCAAGGGTGGGCTCACGCGGGCCGCGTGAGACCCAAATTTCACCTATAAATAGAATGGGTCATGAGCAGTTCACTGATGTCGAAAACATTTCTCAAAAACGAAAGCATACTGCTTAAATTCAAAATTTACTTTTACAACAGCGAGGCGCTGCTATGATACAGGGTATTAACTCGATCGCTACTACGATTCAATGTCCGATCGATTGAAACTATCCAATGGATGTTTAAGTTCTGCCCACATTAGGGCCATACTTTGTCATTAGTCATGAATTCGACGGATGTTTAAGTATAGCACTTTGTCATTCGTTGTGAGGGTTTTTAATCTCGTGAATTATCGTAAATGCTGTATTAGTTACTGACCTAGTTCGTGTGCATTGTTATTTAAATTAGGTTACAAGGCTAATCAGTTGGCTAAACTCTGCCCGTTTAAATCTACAATGTGAGTCATTCTCTTTTTATCAACAGTATTTTACAATACTCCAAACATTTTCAAAAGTTATAATTACAGGGATTAAGTCGTGGTTATCTTGAATAACTGGCTAAGTGGGGTATTGTGCACATTACTAATTTCTCACGGTTAGGCTAATAAATCCTAACAGTGATAATCATCACTACTTGGGGAAAGACCCAATAGTGATATGACCATCGTCACCAGGTGACACGGCGCCAGATAAAAATAAGATAAAAGCCATTGTAATCGCTCTTATGCTGTAATTTATAACTATGTGTCATTTTATCAAATTGAGTGACTCGCCAGTATTTCCCCGCTGATAAAATATTTTTAAAACATGTTTCAAGCGACCTGCTGTAAATCAAGGAAAACGTGCTACAGAGCACTAATCAGCTTGAAGAGCTGGCTCAGTTAAAATAAATAAACATGTTTTATAAATCAGGGAATTCCCTAGTAAAATTCCTCTATTGTAACTTACGGTGTTTATCCCGAATTATGAAATAAAATAATCGGGCATTTTCAAGTTTTAAAAGATCCTGTAAAATCTTCCGCTGTCGCATCACTTAATAAATACCACGAGTTCCTGTCCCGCGGCTCCTGACCGGGTAAAACCGGGGCTGGGGCCGTGACAATGTACCCCCATGATTTACAACACATTGATATTTTACAGTTTGAAAACCGTGTTTCAATCTTGTGAAAGTAATTATGTTTGTTCAGCCGTGAGGGTTTCGGCGTATTCATTCAACAAATTTTTGAATTTTGTTTTTTGACAAATTTAAAAACAAACATATTTTTGGTTTAAATTTTTAGGGTTTTGAAGTATCGTTTATTTATGTACAGAAATCAAACAAACTCCCTGTTTAACAGTCGCAGGGACCAGCATCCTCCTTTTCTCGTGCCAGGCTGCCTCGATTCTCCTTTGGCTGACATTCAGTTTTCTTCGGAAGCACCTGCACATTCAAAGTATTCAATTACTTAAACAAGTTAGCCCAGGTCTGCTTGACCTTAGGCATTTCAACACAATATGTTTTATTCAACTTCGGAAAATCTTTATCATTTTGTACAAAGATTTTTCAATTTTGACATCATCTTTTTTCTCATTTACCGAAGTCATTTGTTTCTTAACTGTCCATGTTTGACCTTTTGGAGCACCACTTTTGTAAAAATCTGAATCTTTTTTAACATTTTGATTTTCAACAAATTTTGTTTTCCAAAACTGATTTGGTTTCGTAGCATCTACAGTTGTTTTCCATCTTTGTGTTGTTCTACTGGGTGTGTGAGAATTCTAGGTTTGTCTTGAATCGAACCTTTTCGGGTTTGATTTCCAAGTTTGATTCGAAGCAAACTTGTTTGAATTGTACCTCCAAGTTTGTTTTGAGTCAAATCTGGTTGACCTTTGTTTCACATCCTCAGATTTTTCAACATTAGACTCCTTTTTCTCAACATCAACAGGTTTCGGATTTGGACACTTGCGAGCAAGATGTCCTTTTTTATCACATTTGAAACATGTTCTCTTGGACACATCTTTGACCTGTTGTTGTTGTTTTTTCTGAGCATAGAACTCTTCATTAGACTGTCGTCTAAATTGGAATTTCCTTCTCTTCCTCAGAACTTGTTCCGTGAACATAGTTCATCTTTTGTTGATAACTTTGTGTCTCATTTATTTTCCAATTTTGTTTCTTTTTATAGCCCAACCCAGCCTTCATGTTTTTCTTTTTGTAACCAGGTTTGTTATAAAAAGTTTTATGACTCTTTCCAACAAACTTTGGAATCTCAGACTTTTCAATTTCAATCATCTTGAAAACTTTATCAATCTTTTCTGAAATCACATTCTGAATCGGGACTTCAAGATCTGAGAATAACTTGTCTGATCCAATCATGGTATATACCAATCCTTTTGAATCATCATTCGCATTTTTCTCAGATTTTGTGTTTTTCAGATAACATTCATGAAAACTACCTTCATTTTCATCCTGTGATTCAGATTTACCTGTTTCAAACGACTCTTCTTTCAAGACACTTTCAACGACCTTACCTACCACCTCTAAATCACTAGAATCATCAGATTTGGAATAGGTTACGTCAATGTTATCTGGCAATTGATCAACCATGTTGAAAACTTTTTTTTACCTTTTCATCATCATAAAATGCGAACTTTTCTGGTGGTGGAACTTGATGAAACTCTGAGCCAATACCTTTCTTGTTTTTCTCAGAATCATCATCACCCGGTTTTATGTTGAAAATACATTCAAGCACATATGATGAAGCGTGATAGCTATGTAACTTGTTGTTATCTTGTTCTAAATCAGCTATTTGACGCTTTAGCTTAGCAACATCCTCAATGTACGAGTTTACCACTTGTTGCTTTATTGAATACTGTCGCTTAAGCGTATCAGTTGTTTCAAAACAATATTTCAATCTGGATTGAACAAGTTTCATTTGACTTTTCACATCTTCATATGACTCTTTTGTAATATGATATGCAAGTTTTATTGAATCATATTCCTTTTTCATTTCTTGAAAAGCATTTTCTTTTTTAAAACATTCTTCTGTCATTTTCAAAACTTTTTCTTTTAACATTTCATTTTCTTTTTCCAAAAGCTTGCATTTTTGTGTTTGTTTTTCATCATTATCTTTCAAAACCTTTTCATTTTCTAACATCTCTTTGCATTTATTTTTGAAAATTTCTTCGATTTTAGTGAATTCTAAGACTCTTGTTCTGAATTTTTCATCCTTTTCAGTACAAGCACTGCACGAAGCAGATCTGATTCACAATTGCGGAGAAGCTGGGCATTTTAGATCAGAATGCCCTAAACTGGTAAAGCCAGTTGACAACAAGGCCAAACCTGCCGAAGGAACTAATAAGAAGAATGCAAGAGCCTTCCAGCTGACAACGCAAGAAGCATATCTGATTCCCGATGTGATAGCTGGTACGTTTCTTGTACATGCCGTTTACGCAAAAGTATTATTTGACTCTGGTGCAAACCAAAGTTTTATAAATACTTCATTCTGCCAAGATCTTAAGCAACCTTTAACCAAACTTAGACAAGGTTTTACGGTAGAAACGGTAGAAGGAAATTCTGTTGATATAGATAAGGTACTCCAAGAAGGAAAGAGAGAACTCTCGGGTCATAAATTTTCTGCAAACCTTCTACCTATGAATTTAGCAGGATTCGATGTCGTATTAGGAATGGATTGGTTAGTAGCCAACCATGCTCAAATCCTCTGTGATCAAAATTCTATAGAAATCCATACACCCACAGAAGAAGAAATTTTGGTTGAAGGAGATAAGCCGTGTAAACCAATGAAGTTCATTTCAGTAATGAAAGTAGCTAGTTATGAACGAAAACAAGGAATAGTGTACATGATTTCAGTAATCATTAACACTAAGGGCAAGGAACTTAAAGAAATCCCGGTAGTATCAGAATACTTTGATGTATTCCCAGAAGAGCTACCTGGACTTCCGCCAGATAGGGAAGTAGAGTTTAGAATTCATCTAATTCCTGGAACTGCACCAATAGCTAAGGCACCTTATCAATTAACGCCCACAGAAATGTTAGAACTGAAAAAGCAGTTAGCTGAATTATTAAGCAAAGGATTCATACAACCTAGTTCATCCCCTAAGGGAGCACCGGTGTTGTTCGTGAAAAAGAAAGATGGTTCGATGCGGATGTGTATCGATTATAGGGAACTGAATAAGGTTACAGTTAAGAATCGATACCCAATACCTAGGATTGATGATCTTTTTTATCAACTTCAAGGAGCTAGATATTTCTCTAAGATAGATTTGTGCTCCGGATATCATCAGTTGAAGGTACAAGAAGAAGACATACCTAAAACTGCTTTCAGGACTAGGTATGGTCACTACGAGTTTACAGTCATGCCCTTTGGATTAACAAATGCCCCTGCCGCATTCATGGACATGATGAATAGGATCTGTAATCCGTATTTGGACAAATTTGTAATTGTCTTCATTGACGATATACTTATTGTCAGGACGAACTTTGTGAACACCTACATGCACTCTTAACCCTGTTAAGAAAGGAAAAGCTTTATGCCAAATTGTCAAAATGTGAATTTTGGCTACAAGAGGTGCAATTTTTAGGACACATGGTAAATCACGAAGGCATTCACGTATATCCTTCCAAGATAGAAGCAATCACAAATTGGAAGACTCCGTAATCAGCTACCAAAGTTAGAAGTTTTCTAGGATTAGCAGGCTACTATAGGCGCTTCATTAGAGACTTTTCTAAGATAGTTGTTCCATTAACCAAGTTAACCTGTAAAACTGTTAAGTTTGAATGGGGACCCAAGCAAGAGGAAGCCTTTAGAATTCTAAAGCAAAGGTTAACAAATGCCCCGATTCTTGCCTTACCAGAAGGGACAGAAGACTTTAAAGTCTACTGTGATGCCTCTAAACTAGGATTAGGTTGTGTGTTAATGCAACGTAAAAAGGTAATTGCATATGCATCAATACAATTGAAAAAGCACGAAGAGAATTATACGGCTCATGACCTAGAACTAGGAGCAATAATTTTTGCCCTTAAGATTTGGAGACATTATCTGTACGGAAGTACGTTTACTATTTATACAGATCATAAGAGTTTAAGGTATATATTTGGGCAAAAAGAATTAAACTTGAGGCAAAGAAGATGGATGGAAATTTTAAGTGATTACGACTGTGATATCCTATATTAGGAAGGAAAGGCCAATGTGGTAGCCGATGCCCTAAGTCGTAAATACCATGAGAAACAAAGACGAGTTCGTGCTCTTAGATTAAATCTACAATTAGATTTAATGGAATAATTGAAAAATGTTCAAGAGACAGCAATTCAGGATAATACTGAAGGAATGAAAGGACGGATAGAAGAATTAGAACAAGGGACTGATGGAATTTGGAGATTCCATAAGAAAAGGATTTGGGTACCTAGACAAGGAGACTTAAGAGATAAGATATTAGAGGAAGCTCACAAATCTAGGTATATGATGCATCCTGGTAATAAAAAGATGTATCAAGATCTAAGAAATAACTTCTGGTGGATAGGAATGAAAAAGGACATAGCTAGATACGTTTCTAAGTGTCTAACTTGTTCGCAAGTTAAGGCAGAACACCAGAAACCCTCAGGTTTACTTCAACAATTAGAAATGCCTGTATGGAAATGGGAACTAATAACAATGGATTTTGTTACTAACCTACCCAAAACCAGGAAAGGTAACGATGCAATCTGGGTAATTGTGGATCGATTAACCAAATCATCTCATTTCCTACCAATGAAGGAAACCTTTAGCATGGAAACATTGGCTAAGCTATATGTAGATGAGGTAGTATCCCTACATGGAGTCCCACTCTCCATTGTGTCAGATAGGGATAGTCGTTTCACTTCGCATTTCTGGACGAGTTTCCAAGAAGCAATGGGGACACGATTAAATTTAAGTACTGCATACCATCCACAAACAGATGGACAAAGTGAAAGGACGATCTAAACCCTAGAAGACATGCTCAGGGCATGTGTAATAGATTTTGGTGGAAATTGGGATGACCACTTACCATTAATAGAATTCTCCTATGATAATAGTTATCATACAAGTATCAATGCTGCCCCATTCGAAGCACTTTATGGACGAAAGTGTCGAACTCCAGCATGTTGGGCAGAAATAGGAGAAAGTCAACTATCAGGTCCCGAAATTGTGCAAGAAACCACCGACAAGATAACTCAAATCAATGAAAGACTAAAAACGGCTCGAGACCGTCAGAAGAGTTATGCAGATAATCGATGTAAGCCATTAGAATTCCAAGTTGGGGACAAGGTACTATTGAAAGTTTCTCCTTGGAAAGGGGTAGTTCGATTCGGTAAGAAAGGAAAGCTAAGTCCAAGGTATATAGGACCGTTCACACTTACCCAACGAATAGGACCAGTTGCCTATCGATTACAATTACCAGAAGAACTAGCCGGGGTACATGATGTGTTTCATGTATCTAATCTTAAAAAGTGTTTATCTGATGAATCACTAGTAGTACCTCTTCAAGATATAGAGGTAAATGAAAAGTTAAAATTTGTGGAGAAACCTCTTCGAATAGAGGACAGAAAGGTCAAGTTCCTCAAACACAAGAGATTGGTACTGGTCAAAGTAAAGTGGGATTCGAAAAGAGGACCTGAGTATACATGGGAGTTGGAATCGGAAATGAAGCGAAAGTACCCTTATTTGTTCCAGTAAATCTCGAGGACGAGATTTTAAATAAGGTGGGGTGGATGTAAGGACCTGCAAAAATGTCCCAAAACACCCCGTAAGTGAAAACCCGAACCCTTAAAACCCTAATTTCTATAAAAATCAAGAAAATCAAATTTTATTATTTAGTCACGGGCCGTGAAAGAATTAAGAGAAGTCTTCGCGGGGCGCGATTGTCACACCCCCAAAATACACACGCGGAGTATCACCGCCTAGAGGCGTGACTGACCAGGATCAAGCCGCCAATCATATTGAACATTGTAAGTAATAAATAAAATTCAATCCAACAATACGAAAGGTGTTCAAAACAAAACATAGTTAAGTGTTTAGCGGAAGCATAAATGTGAAAACCCAACATAAGTATTAAGTTCGAAATGTTATAATGTTTTTAACATGGCACCCATTGTCCATGTCCCACAACGACCGCGCCTCCCTGTGCAAGCTCCATGAGTACCTATCGACCTGCAAGGCATGTAACAACGAGTCAACAACAAAGTTGAGCGAGTTCACAGTTGATTGTTCAGTTATTGAGTTCGTATCAGAAATCGTAAGTTTGTTTCAGAATCATGTGTTACCCAGTATCCTTGTTTCCCAAACCTTTACGATATTTAGTGGGGGCTTCCCATGTTGTATATTACTAGACTAGTGGTATCTATAGGTGTCCTTCCCAATCCGAGGACAGTGATAAGTATGAGATTACGTAGGTTTTACGTAAGTGCCCATCCCAATCCGAGGACAGTGGTACGTAGCGAGTACGTAGATTTAGCGCTGGCGTCCTTCCCAATCCGAGGACGGTGGTACGTAGCGAGTACGTAGGTTTAGCGCTGGCGTCCTTCCCAATCCGAGGACGGTGGTAAGTAGTCTAGTAGTGGTATATGTACAAGTTCTGTTGTAGTTATTCAATCCCATTCCCAACCCACCGGGAATCCCATGCCTTAGAAGTGTGAACTCACCTCGGTTTGCTCGATAAGATTATTACTCGCTCACAAATAATTCAATCCAATCCTATAGTGTTTATACATACGTAATCAGTTGATAATCACATAGTTCAAGTAACAGTCAAGATCAGAACATATATTCAAGCAACAACTAACACATAGCATTTAACAGTTATACAAGCTCATGCAACCCAAGCTTTATATTTAACAACACATAACTAACTAACCTAGTTAACCCTTAACAGACCTAACCGAGTTACTGTACTTGTTTAATAGCTTGACGAAACATACTTGTTTCATCGTGAACCCCTTCGGCGAAACCCCCATGTTTCGTCGTAATCCCCATTGACGAAACTCTCCGGTTTCGTCGACATGTGTTTCGTTGACAAGCAACTGTTACGTCGCGTAACAGTTTCAAATACAGAAAAACCCTAATCACTAACAGCCGTATCTCCATCGTCATTAATCATACAGTCATCATTCGAACATAATAGGCATTATACTACTAATCATTAATCCATATGCATCACAACACAACCTCTAGCAAGAACCCTGAATCATCAAGTAACCATACATGACTTCGATTGAAATCTGGAATGTAGTAAATGATCAGATCTACTCAATCGCAAGCACTCTACCAAACAGTAACATGGTCCAAATCAGTGAACATAAACGAATACAAATCTCAAACATCTGATTTAGTCTCATGGATTAACAACCGAATAGCAAACCCTATTGTTTATCATTCTATCCTCTAATCATCTCATAACGGGTAATCAGATTCACCATTACAAATATCATTAACAATGGAATCTCGATATACATAATCATCGTGACAATCATCATAAATCAGACAGAGAAATCAAGTTATGACAACAAGCATTTTCACAAACAATCTAAACAGTATAACAAGCAATCAATTCTGATTATTACACACTAACCGATTACGGAATGAACTAGCAAGGATCCGGGAGGGTGAGTAATTGCTGTCGCACAAAGGATGAACTCTAGGGTTTGCAAGAATGACGACTCACGTACCCTACTTCCTCTAAATACGTAAACCGTAACTGTTGGGCCTTAACTGGGCCTCGGCGTAACATTGGGCCGGCGAAACTCCCCGTTTCGTCGAGGTGATTGTGACGAAACTCCCCTGTTTCGTCGAGACGGTTAGCGGCGAAACTCTGGGTTTCGTCGAGGTTGTTTGGGGTACAACATTTTAAGATTTTAACTTCTACACAGGTTAACATGTTACCAGCTTAAATCACCAAACATATAACACAATAATCACAATACAATCTAACATATCACGAACGGGTACGGTTACAAAGCAACAAGTCATGTAAACAAACAATTTAAACAATTAACGTGCAATTAATGCAAAGATAGAATCTTGGAAACTCGAGTTGTCACATTATCCCCAACTTGAAAGAAATTTTGTCCCGAAATTTAGCATGCGGTTACTGAGGAAGCTAGTTAAGTTTGCGTGGTTTAATGGTTTTCCTGGGGTGTCACATCATCCCCCCGTTGATTTGGAATTTCCCAAAATTCCGCAGTAGCTTCAGCCTCAGTAGTGGTTGCACTGTTCTCGAACAACTGGGGATACTTGAGTTTCATTTGGGCTTCTCGTTCCCAGGTGAACTCTGGGCCACGACGGGAGTTCCAGCGAACTCGAACAAGAGGTATTCTGGTGTGCTTGAGGACCTTAACGTCTCGGTCCGTGATTTCAACTGGTTCCTCGACGAATCGCAACTGGTCGTCTATAGTGAGCTCCTTCAAAGGAACTATGAGGGTCTCATCTGACAGACACTTCTTCAGATTCGACACGTGGAATACGTTGTGAACTCCACTGAGTTCTACTGGTAGGTTCAGTTTGTAGGCCACTTTGCCTATTTTCTCTATGATTTCGAATGGTCCAACGTAACGCGGATTGAGTTTGCCCCTTTTTCCAAAGCGAACCACACCCTTCCAGGGTGAGACTTTAAGTAGAACCCGGTCCCCGACCTGAAATTCTAGAGGTTTCCTACGCTTATCAGCGTAGCTTTTCTGACGGTCACGAGCTGCCGCCATTCGTTGTCGTATTTGTGAAATCCTTTCCGTTGTGTCTACTACAAGTTCTGGACCCGTGATTTGGCTGTCACCAACTTCTGCCCAGCAAAGAGGTGATCAGCATTTATGTCCGTACAATGCCTCAAACGGAACGGCTTGGATGCTGGTGTGGTAACTGTTATTATACGAAAATTCCACTAACGGTAGATGTTTTTCCCAGCCGTTGCCAAAATCGATCACACATGTCCTAAGCATGTCTTCAAGGGTTTGGATGGTGCGCTCAGACTGCCCATCCGTTTGTTGATGATAAGCGGTGCTCATGTCTAAACGTGAGCCAAAGGATTTGTGCATAGCTTGCCACAATTCAGAAGTAAAACGTGCATCACGATCGGAAATAATGGAGGTTGGCACCCCGTGCCTCGAAACCACTTCCTTTAAGTAAACGTCTGCTAAAGTAGAGAACTTGTCTGTTTCTTTTATGGCCAAAAAGTGTGCAGACTTAGTCAATCGATCCACTATCACCCAAATAGTATCATTTCCACGTTGAGATCTAGGCAGGCCAGTAACAAAATCCATGGAAATTTGTTCCCATTTCCATTGTGGTATCTCTGGTTGTTGGAGTAGGCCCGATGGTTTCTGATATTCGGTCTTGACTCTCGCACAAGTCAAACATTTGCTGACGTAGGTTGCTATGTGGGCTTTCATGCTAGGCCACCAGTACGTAGTCTTCAAGTCGTGGTACATCTTATCCGAACCAGGATGTACTGAGTAGCGAGACTTATGTGCTTCATCCATCACCAGCTCGCGTAAGTTTCCATAGTGTGGGACCCAAATGCGCCCTGTAACGTAGTAAGCGCCGTCTCCCTTTTGTTCTAATCGTTTCCTTGACCCACGTAGGGACTCCGCCCTGACGTTCTCTGCTTTCAATGCTTCAACCTGAGCATCCCGTATCTGAGTAGGAAGACTAGATTGGATGGTAAGTTGTAATGCTCGCACGCGCTTAGGCGTAGAGTCCTTTCGACTGAGGGGATCGGCCACAACATTGGCCTTGCCCGGATGGTACTTGATTGCGTATTCGTAATCATTCAAGAGCTCGACCCATCGACGTTGTCGCACGTTCAACCCTTTCTGTTTGAAGATATGCTCGAGACTCATGTGATCGGTGTAAATGGTGCACTTGGTACCGTACAAGTAATGTCTCCATATCTTGAGTGCGAAAACAACAGCTCCCAGCTCCAGATCGTGTGTAGTGCAATTTCTTTCGTGAACTTTAAGTTGGCGCGATGCATAAGCAATGACTTTATCCCGTTGCATCAACACACACCCAAGACCCTAAATTGACGCATCACAATAAACCACGAAATCGTCTGTGCCCTCTGGCAATGAGAGAATAGGTGCGCTACAAAGTCTGTCTTTCAAGTGTTGAAATGCAGATTCCTGTGTATTACCCCAACGATAGGTGACACCTTTCTGAGTTAATGAAGTGAGAGGTTGTGCAATCTTGGAGAAATCCTTGATGAACCTTTTGTAATAGCCCGCCAAACCCAAGAATTGGCAGATTTCTGTTGGTGTGCGGGGTGCAGGCCAGTTCTTGATCAAGTCTACCTTGGATGGATCAACATGAATCCCATCCTTGTTTACCACATGGCCTAGGAAATGGACTTCACGAAGCCAGAAGTCGCATTTCGAAAACTTAGCATAAAGTTGCTCTGTTCGAAGCAGTTCCAAGATAATCCGCAGATGTTGTTCGTGTTCCTCCCGACTCTTAGAGTAGATCAGAATGTCGTCGATGAATACTATAACAAACTTATCCAGGTAAGGCTTGCACACTCTGTTCATAAGATCCATGAAGACTGCGGGTGCGTTTGTCAATCCAAAAGGCATAACAAAGAACTCGTAACGCCCATAACGAGTCCTGAACGCTGTCTTAGAGATATCCTCATCTCGGACTCTCAGTTGATGATAGCCTGACCTCAGGTCAATCTTCGAATAGTAGCTCGAACCTTGCAGCTGATCGAACAAGTCATCAATGCGTGGAAGTGGATAGCGATTCTTTACGGTCACCTTGTTGAGTTCGCGGTAGTCAATACACATTCGGAAGGTGCCGTCTTTCTTCTTCACAAATAATACTGGAGCTCCCCAAGGCGAAGAGCTAGGATGAATAAAACCCTTATCCAAGAGCTCTTGTAGTTGCGTGGATAGTTCTTCAAGTTCTGAGGGAGCTAGACGATAAGGTGCACGAGCTATGGGCGCTGCTCCAGGAGTTAGCTCAATCTGAAATTCAACCTATCGGTGAGGCGGAAGACCAGGTAATTCCTCAGGGAATACCTCGGGAAAGTCACGTACGATCGGAATATCTTCAATCTTCTTTTCTTTCGAGGATGCATCATAAACGAGGGCTAGGATAGCAGTGTGGCCCTTTCGCAAACACTTATGAGCCTTAAGAAAAGAAATGATGCCCACCACGGCACCACTCCTGTCGCCATGAATCACTAATGGTTCCCCATCTGGACGAGGAATGCGGACAATCTTCTCCTTGCAAAGGATCTCTGCTCGATGTTGCGATAACCAATCCATACCAATAACAATGTCGAAACTACCCAAAACAATAGGAATGAGGTCGATAGAGAAGGTCTGGCCAGCTAAGATGAGATTACAACCCTTAACTACGTGTGTGGCCTCTAAACTTTTACCATTTGCTAGCTCTACCATGTGCTTGGTGTTCAAAAGTATTGGGACACGCTTAAGCATTTGACTAACTTTTAGAGACACATAACTGGTATCGGCACCCGAATCAAATAAAACATTAACATAAAAGTCGTCCAGAATGAACTTACCCATTACGACGTTGGGATCATTCCTTGCATCACCTTGACCAATCACGAACGCATGGCCCCGGGCGCCATTGTTTCCATTGTTACCGCCGTTGTTATTCCCATTATTGTTCCCGTTTCCTTGGTTGTGGTTCTGATTTTGATTCTGATTTAACTGTGGGCAGTGTCTCTTGAAGTGACCTTCAGCGCCACACTGAAAGCATCCCCTGTTGCCCTGTTGCTGTTGCTGATTCTGCGGTGCTTGCTGTTGCTGCTGACGATTCTGATTTGCAGGCCGTGAGCTCCTGCAATCCTTGGCTTCATGACCCATCCTGTGACACCTCTGACAATGACCCTTGTTGCACTGACCACTGTGGTGTCTGTTGCATCTATTGCACTTTGGGTGATTTCCCCTGTATCCACCCTGACCCTGATCTTGACCCCCTGAAGATTGCTGACCGGGACTCTTGAAATCGTCTGTCTTTCGTTGTTGAGTCTGTGACTGAACAGAGGTTGAACCCTTGCTTGAGACCCCATCCCATTTACGCTTGTTGTCGTTGGGGGCATCAGATGTAGTGGTAGTAGCACTAATAAGCTTTGGTAACCTGTTCTACTCCACCCTTGATCAGTGAGACGATGAGCCAACTTGATGATTTGCTGAATAGTGCCAAGATTAGCTGAGGTCACGTGACTTTGAATTTCTGGCACCAAACCTTTAAGGTACAGCTCGATGCGCTTGATAGGAGGATCTACCATAGTAGGACACAATATTTCCAGCTCATTCGACCTTTTCGTATACGCTTCGATTTCTGACCCTGTCATCTTTAGGTTGAAGAACTCGACCTCTAACTTGTGGATGTCATCACGACTGCAGTATTCTTCCTTGATCAGTTCCTTGAAATCGTTCCATGGGGTGGCATTAGCAACTGCCAACCCTAACATTTGAACTTGCGCTTTCCACCAAGTTAACGCAATGCCCTCAAGTGTTCCAGTAGCATACTTCACCCTACGATCTTCAGGGCATTCACACATCTCGAAGACCGATTCGAGCTTCTCAAACCAGTGGAGGAGGCCTACCGCTCCTTCAGTGCCACTGAAAGTAGTAGGTCGACAGTCCATAAAAGTTTTGAAGGTACATGCAGGAGGCTGAGCATGTTGACCTGTCGTGTGTGTGTAAGAAGAAACAATGTTAAGCACAAGTGTTGGTCTACGTGAATAGGACCTAAAGATCCTAGAGTAAGTTGCTATGGCAGGTTATACCTCCTGCCTGAGCGGCTGCAAGTGCTGCAGTAACTTGTTCGTTGATTAAAGTCGTCAGCTGGGCTTGAGTCATGTTGATACGTCCACTCATGATCTTCATATCAAAGGAAACATGAGTGAGAGGGGTTCGTAAAAGTGCGATGACAGAAGAGAGTAAGCACACAAGTGTTTTCAATCAATAGTTGCTACGTTTATCTCAGTATATCATGAGCAAAGTTCTATGTAACTAGCAAGTAGGCAATATAAACACAAATCATATCACCTATAGTGTTGAGTCTTGCACGTGGAGCGAGGCGTCGTTGTGGATCGTCGAGCACTGTACAGGTTATAGTCTGGTTTTAACAAAAACTTTTCCCTTTTTAAAACCAAGTTCACTGTAACCAATGGCTCTGATACCAATCTGTCACACCCCCAAAATCCATATGTGGAGTATCACCGCCTGGAGGCGTGACTGACCAGGATCAAGCCACCAATCATATTGAACATTGTAAGTAATAAATAAAATTCAATCCAACAATACGAAAGGTGTTCAAAACAAAACATAGTTAAGTGTTTAGCGGAAGCATAAATGTGAAAACCCAACATAAGTATTAAGTTCGAAATGTTATAATGTTTTTAACATGGCACCCATTGTCCATGTCCCACAACGACCGCGCCTCCCTGTGCAAGCTCCATGAGTACCTATCGACCTGCAAGGCATGTAACAACGAGTCAACAACAAAGTTGAGCGAGTTCACAGTTGATTGTTCAGTTATTGAGTTCGTATCAGAAATCGTAAGTTTGTTTCAGAATCATGTGTTACCCAGTATCCTTGTTTCCCAAACCTTTACGATATTTAGTGGGGGCTTCCCATGTTGTATATTACTAGACTAGTGGTATCTATAGGTGTCCTTCCCAATCCGAGGACAGTGATAAGTATGAGATTACGTAGGTTTTACGTAAGTGCCCTTCCCAATCCGAGGACAGTGGTACGTAGCGAGTACGTAGATTTAGCGCTGGCGTCCTTCCCAATCCGAGGACGGTGGTACGTAGCGAGTACGTAGGTTTAGCGCTGGCGTCCTTCCCAATCCGAGGACGGTGGTACGTAGCGAGTACGTAGGTTTAGCGCTGGCGTCCTTCCCAATCCGAGGACGGTGGTAAGTAGTCTAGTAGTGGTATATGTACAAGTTCTGTCGTAGTTGTTCAATCCCATTCCCAACCCACCGGGAATCCCATGCCTTAGAAGTGTGAACTCACCTCGGTTTGCTCGATAAGATTATTACTCGCTCACAAATAATTCAATCCAATCCTATAGTGTTTATACATACGTAATCAGTTGATAATCACATAGTTCAAGTAATAGTCATGATCAGAACGTATATTCAAGCAACAACTAACACATAGCATTTAACAGTTATACAAGCTCATGCAACCCAAGCTTTATATTTAACAACACATAACTAACTAACCTAGTTAACCCTTAACAGACCTAACCGAGTTACTGTACTTGTTTAATAGCTTGACGAAACATACTTGTTTTATCGTGAACCCCTTCGGCGAAACCCCCATGTTTCGTCGTAATCCCCATCGACGAAACTCTCCGGTTTCGTCGACAAGCAACTGTTACGTCGCGTAACAGTTTCAAATACAGAAAAACCCTAATCACTAACAGCCGTATCTCCACTGTCATCAATCATACAGTCATCATTCGAACATAATAGGCATTATACTACTAATCATTAATCCATATGCATCACAACACAACCTCTAACAAGAACCCTGAATCATCAAGTAACCATACATGACTTCGATTGAAATCTAGAATGTAGTAAATGATCAGATCTACTCAATCGCAAGCACTCTACCAAACAGTAACATGGTCCAAATTAGCGAACATAAACGAATACAAATTTCAAACATCTGATTTAGTCTCATGGATTAACAACCGAATATCAAACCCTACTGTTTATCATTCTATCCTCTAATCATATCATAACGGGTAATCAGATTCACCATTACAAATATCATTAACAATGGAATCTCGATATACATAATCATCGTGACAATCATCATAAATCAGACAGAGAAATCATGTTATGACAACAAGCATTTTCACAAACAATCTAAACAGTATAACAAGCAATCAATTCTGATTATTACACACTAACCCATTACGGAATGAACTAGCAAGGATCCGGGAGGGTGAGTAATTGCCGTCGCACAAAGGATGAAATCTAGGGTTTGCAAGAATGACGACTCACGTACCCTACTTCCTCTAAATACGTAAACTGTAACTGTTGGGCCTTAACTGGGCCTCGGCGTAACATTGGGCCGGCGAAACTCCCCGTTTCGTCAAGGTGATTGTGACGAAACTCCCCTGTTTCGTCGAGACGGTTAGCGGCGAAACTCTGGGTTTCGTCGAGGTTGTTTGGGGTACAACATTTTAAGATTTTAACTTCTACACAGGTTAACAGGTTACCAGCTTAAATCACCAAACATATAACACAATAATCACAATACAATCTAACATATCACGAACGGGTACGGTTACAAAGCAACAAGTCGTGTAAACAAACAATTTAAACAATTAACGTGCAATTAATGCGAAGATAGAATCTTGGAAACTCGAGTTGTCACAGCGACAGCTTGATGAATCTCCGGATAAGCTTCAGGACCACGTGTCACACACGTGGCAGGCCTAGGGTTTGACACGGCAGCCCTAGCCGTAGCTAGGGTGGCCCTCGCGGGCCGCGAAAGATTGCCCTTCAAGTCTACGCGGGTCGCGAAGGACCTAATTTTCAGCTATAGATTCGATGTTGCATGGCCAGTTCAGTTTGCTCGAAATATTTCACTCAAACAGCTTCCTTTCTGCTCGAAAATTCAATTTTAGTAGTGAAACGCCGCTACGATAACGGGGTAATAACTCGATCACTGCTACGATATAATGTCCGATCGATTGAAACCGATCCGATGGATGTTTAAGTGTTGCCCAAATCTTGGGCTATACTTTGTCATTCGTCGTGAGGGTTTTGATTTCGTGAAATTATCGTAAATGTTGTATTAAGTTACTAACCTAGTTTCGTTTGCATTATTTAACTAGGTTACCAGGCTTAATCAGTAGGCATACTCTGTCCGTCTAAACTTGCAATGTGAGTCATTCTATTTTTATTAAACTGCTTTCAAAACCCTACTTGTTTTCAAAGTTATAATTACAGTGATTAAGTCTTTGTAATCTTCAATTACTGCCGGTATGTGGGGTTTTGTATACATTACTTGATAACCGCCACCATTGGACAACGGGTTAGCCAAGGGGTGATATGACTATAGTCACAGATACGTTCGAGTGACAAATACCGATTTGGGGTAATTGGTTGATATATAAACACTGGAATTGCTCTTAATACTGTAGATTATAACAATGTGTCATTTTGTTCAAATTGAATAACTCACCAATATTTCCCCGCTGATAAAATCTTTTTAAACATGTTTCAGGTGATTTACTGTGAACAAGGAAAAGTGCCGCGTAGCACTCCAGCTTGAATGAAGTGGCTCAGTAAATAAATAAACATGTTTTTTTTGTAATCAGGGGATTTCCCAGTGAAATTCCTTTATTGTAAAATACAGGGTTTGTCCCTACCCTTATAATAAAATAATCGGGTGTTTTCCGTTTAATGATCCTGTTAAATTTTCCGCTACCAAATTACACACCAATACCACGGATTTCTGTCCCGCGGCTTCCGAACCTGGTAAAACCGGGACGGGGGCGGTGACAGAAAAAGGTGGTATCAGAGCAACTGAACTAAGCCAATTGAGTATTTAGAAAATACTTAATTTTTCAATTTGCCATTTTATGATTCTGTGAAAATTTAATAAATAAAATTTTTATTTGGATTTTTGTGTGTTTCCTTATGTGTGACTAACAATATGAATGAACTATCGGAAGCCCTCCGAAACTTTACAATCCATACTACTGATATGGATACAACAGGAACCCAGTCCGGTTACCAGGCGGACACCGAGGGCCAATGGTGTTTCAGTCCCAGGAGAAACCCAAACCCAAAAAGAGAAGAAGACTTCTAGACTGGAAACGAGGACGAAAGAAGAAACCCGCTGCTCAAAGGGTGAAAAAGACGGTGGATCCAAAAGGAAAAGGAAAAGAAGTAGGGGAGAGTTCTGTTCAAGCCCAGGAATTACCACCTTGGGAGGAACTCGATAGAAAACTGGCCAACTGTGACCTCATCGGACCTGCTGATGAAACCCTTTTCAGTTTTCCCGCTCAATCAGAACTTCCCATAAATCTGGAACCTGCCATCCCAGAACCTAGAGTTAACCCCCAACTTCTCCCAGGAGAATTGGAAGAATGGTGGACCAGCGACTGGCATTTCCAGAATTTCATGAATAACCCAGATGTTCCCTTCCCCCAGTTTGAACCTAATCCCATTCCACCAATAAACCTGGAGAACGTTGACGAATTACGCCGCTACGGCGAGGAACTGGTGGATACGGGAAATCGGAATCGAGACATGGGAGAAAGGATCTCTTGGAAGTACGACGAACGGGAGCGTCGCTTCATTTGTTCTCCCGTAATTTTGGCCAGGGGCCTCGCCTCGACTCATTTGATGAAGTAATCAATGGCAACCACCACATACTTGAGCCCTCCTGGACCCTCTGGGAACGACCCAATAACATCTATAGCCCACTTCTGGAATGGCCAAGACGTTGGTACAGGTATCATTGGGTGCTTGGCGGTGTGTCATGGGAGCATGTACTTGACAATTATCACATTTCTTGATTTCCTCCGATGATGTCTCGTACATTCTTGGCCAATAGAACCCCGCATTCATTGCCTTGGCTACAACTGTTCTTGGTCCAGAGTGCATGCCACAAATTCCCTCGTGTATTTCTGGCACCACGTATCTGGCTTCCTCGTTGTCAACACATTTTAACGATGGACCCAAGTACGACCTTCAGTAGTGCTCCCCATCTATCAATTCGTATTGCAAGGCCCTCACCCTTACCTTGCTGGCCGCCCAATTGCCCTCTGTCAGTGTCCCATCCCTGAGAAACTTCAGAATCGGTATCATCCAGGTTTCCTGAATGTTATCAACCGTTGCTACTTCTTTCGTTGTGATGGAGGGGGAGGTCAGGACCTCCACCTTGACTTCCCTTGCCAAGTGGTCGAAGGCCACGGAGGCCAACTTGCTAAGGGCATCGGACTTCCTGTTTCTTCCTCGGGGGATGTATTCCAGCCTGAAGGTGTTGAAGGTGTCGGCAAATTTTTTCACCCTGTCTACGTATTGGGCCATGGAGCTGTCCTCCGTTTCGTATTCCACGTGATATTGCTTGACTACCAGTTGTGAATCAGTGTTAGCTTCCACGTTTCTTGCGTTCATCTTTCTTTCCAACCTTAGTCCAGCTAGAAGGGCCTCATACTCTGCCGTGTTGTTGGTGTTCTCGAAATCCAATCTTATGGCGTATTGTCGCAACCTCCGCCCCCTTATCTGTCCCGGGAACGGGCGGCCGCGAACATTCGTTTGTGGTGGTATCAGTTATTAATTTGGCAGCGGAAATTACATCAGGACCGTAGTTAGGAAATGTTTATCAGAGTAAAACCACCATATTTTATATTAATAATCACATGGGTAAAACCCAAGTTTCTTTATTATAACATGTTGATAGGGATAAACCCTATTTTATTGAATTTAAAACATCATCTTTTAGATAACTTTTATAGCCAAATTTTTCCAAGCCGTCAGTGCTCTCCAGCTGGCTTTTTACTAATTGGATGCCACACTGTGTTACCTGAAACGCGTTTTAAAAACATTTGTCAGTGGGAAATACTGGTGAGTAAATCCCAGTTTAATCAAGAATCATTTTATCAATTAACACAGTATTGAGAGCGATCACATTGTTTATTTCTACACAATTACTCATTCAGTACTGTCAATCCTGACTGGTGGGTCATATTACACATTGGCTAACTCGTCATCCAAAGGTAACGTGTTCCACATTTTGTATACAAAACCCCAACATACCGGCAGTAATTGAAGAACTACAAAGACTCAATCACTGCTTAATCACATTGTGAAACATTTAAGGTTTTGTAAAACAAATTACAAAAAGGTTAACAAAAAGCGGATAAACTCACATTGCTGTTTTAGATTTCTTCTAGGGTTTCCTAGTATTAATCTAAAATTTACACAAATGTACATATGTTAGTATAATAACCCTTTATTTATATTAACGATACCCTCCCCGAGACGGTATTCCAACAACTACGTCGGGCAGAACCACGACAGTTATTACGGAACCCTGGATCAATCAGGTAGCGTATCTAATATGTAACTGGGGGTATAATACTTACAACGGAGCAGGACCTCGCTAATTAGGGGGATATAATACCCGTATATTATGCCTATTACTTCAGAATTCGCTTAGAAAGAAAAGAATTGAACGAGTTTGCTGAAGATCTGATGCCTGCTACTTATAGTGCCTGATTTTCACTTTCTCGCGGCCCGCGTAAAGGTTAGAAAAGGGTTTACGCGGCCCGCGTAATAGGGGGGTCTAGGTGTAGCTGATCCGGGTCATGACTAGGTTCAACACGTTGCTTGACACGTGTCAACACCGGGGTTCGCGTGACCCTTTAGCTGTCACGGCCCGCGTAAGGGTTAAGGGGTGGCTTACGAGGCCCGCCTGAACCCCATTTTTCTTGTTTATTAATTATTTTTAATGATATTTTATATTTTGGGCTCGGTTTTCACATACGGGGTGTATTTTAAGACATATAGGGGTATTTAAAATATATTAGGATGTCAGAAAAATATTTGGGAGGGTTGTTACATCTTCCCCACCTTGTTTTAGAGCTCGTCCTCGAGGTCTACTGGAACAGGTGTGGGTATTTCCTTTGCATTTCTGATTCAAGCTCCCATGTGTGTTCTGGTCCTCTTTTGGAGTCCCACTTCACTTTGACTAGAACTAGTCTTTTGTGCTTGAGATTCTTAACTTTCCTGTCTTCAATTTGTAGAGGTCTTTCCACAAATTTTAATTGCTCATTTACCTCTATATCTTTAAGAGGTACTATTAGTGACTCATCAGCTAAGCATTTCTTGAGATTAGATACATGAAATACATCATGTATTCCTGCCATTTCCTCCGGCAGTTGTAGCTGATAGGCTACAAGTCCTATTCTTTTAATAATCTTGAAAGGTCCAACATACCTGGGGCTTAGCTTTCCCCTTTTTATGAATCTTACCACTCCTTTCCAATGAGAGACTTTTAATAACACTTTATCTCCTACTTGAAATTCCAACGGTTTCCGTCTGTTATCAGCATAGCTTTTCTGTCGATCACGTGTAGGATCGTGTTTTGACCCGAACGAGTCTATCAGAGGAGTTTTGATCAGATACAGGTGCGGAAAACAAGTACCTGACGTAGAAACAGCTAGAACTTCACTTAAATCACTTTTCTGATTGATATGACAGCGTTTACATTCAATTCTCACACCGGCAGCACCTCGGTATAGAAATCAGAAGGTTACAAATGAGATCCGCTTATGGGGTATTTATAGTGCAGGTAGGTTCGCATATACGGACATGTCCGTATAAGCGGACCTGACACATAAGCGGACCTACTATGTCCGTATAAGCGGACCTGACACATAAGCGGACCTACTATGTCCGTATAAGCGGACCTGACACATAATATGTCCGTATAAGCGGACCTACTCTCTAAAACACATATACTCTCCAGTTTTCTCGTAAAACGCGCCCTAATCTATACAATACAATGTATAACATGATCCAAGACGAAATCAACAGATGTAGTGCACCAACATCACGTGCTGCTTTCAGTCGTTCCTTGACTTGAATGATTTTGTCGGTTGTTTCTTGTACTATCTCAGGTCCAGATAGTTGCTTTTCCCCAATTTCCGCCCAACAGACTGGGGTTCGGCACTTTCGTCCATAAAGTGCTTCGAATGGTGCAACATTTATACTTGTGTGATAACTATTATTATAAGAAAATTCTACCAATGGTAAATGATCGTCCCAATTACCTCCGAAATCAATTACACAAGCTCTAAGCATGTCCTCCATTGTTTGAACTGTCCTTTCACTTTGTCCATCCGTTTGAGGATGATAAGCTGTGCTTAGATTCAACTTGGTTCCCATTGCTTTTTGGAAACTTGTCCAAAAATGAGAGGTAAAACGACTATCTCTGTCAGAAACAATTGATAGAGGAATTTCATGTAAAGAAACTATTTCATTTACATACAATTTAGCTAATTGTTCCATACTAAAAGTTTCTTTCATTGATAGGAAATGAGCTGACTTGGTTAGTCTGTCTACAATCACCCAGATAGTATCATTACCTTTCCTTGTTTTAGGTAATTTAGTAACAAAATCCATTGTTATTAACTCCCATTTCCAAACAGGCATTTCAAACTGTTGTAATAAACCTGAAGGTTTCTGATGTTCAGCTTTGACTTGTAAACAGGTTAAACATTTTGCAACATAAGCTGTTATATCCTTTTTCATTCCTATCCACCAAAAATTCTTTCTTAAATCTTGGCACATTTTATCGCTTCCTGGATGCATCGTATATTTAGACTTATGGGCTTCTTCTAATATGCGATGACGTTGGTTTCCTAATTTAGGTACCCATATTCTTTTCTTATGGAATTTTCAAATTCCATTTGTTCCTTGTTCTAATTCCTTGATCATTCCTTTTAGTTTTTCAGTATCATCCTTGATTACCGATTCTTGTGCTTTTCTAATCTGTTCATTTAAATCTACTTGTAGATTTAATTTAAGAGAACATATCTTTTTTTTGAGTGTTCGTGATATTTTCGGCTTAAAGCATGTAACACCCTTAATATTTGAACGGAATATAATTAATAATTATATTAATTAAGGTACAAATCAGAGTTTACAAAAACTTTTACATGTTTTAAGGACCATACATACTTGTTGTAATACCAAAACATTGTACAATAGTGCATAACAAGTTAAAAGTTAACCCTTGCTAGTAAACTAACCACTAGTTTAAGGGATTTAAAACATGATTAACAAAAGCATTTACAACATAATAAAGTTCTAGACATAATTATATTTAGTGCGGAAGCTTCAAAATGCGTGTTCGGTTCTTGACAACACACTTGATCACCATCCGGGAGAAACTCATCCATACCTAGGGTCAAACACTAAATATATTAGTTTTGACATTAATTCATTACGTATAAATGGATTCTAACAACACAAAGTAACAAACAAAATATGATTTTTTTTCTGGGTTCCACCGTAACTTACGGTGTCACCGTAAGTTACGGTGGACCTGGAATGTCCCTGGTTCTGCCGTAAAACAGGGGCTTCTCACCGTATCATTTTAATCTCCACCGTAAATTACAGTGGAACCGTAATTTACGGTGGACTCTGCATTTTTGCCCTTTAATTATTTTCCAACTTTTAAAGATCATAACTTTTTACTCGCTTGTCCGTTGTAGCCGATTCTTTTTCCTATGAGTCCGTAATAAAATTACGGATTCAACCATGTAAATTTTACATCGCGGAAACCGAGATACCGACAATCGGTTCACAATTTCCTTGTCTCAATTATCCAACCCATTAGTGAAAATGCGTAGCACCTCATCTCCATTCTTAAAACCTTTTAGACATAATTACCCAAATTCCCGGGCTCATATATTTGGTGTATTCGCGCCATTCCATGGCTTTGCGTTCCCTTAGGACTAATTACTTGTTTCTTCGGAATTCAAGCATTCCGTTTCAAACAACACTTTCATAGAGCTTCTATTGTTTGACCCGATATCCCGGGTTCTTAGTCTTAAAATTAATATAACCAATTTAATAGCGTGGTACAATCCACCACTTAACGAAATATGAGACTTTCAAGTCTCTATTCTCATGATTCTTTTTATAAAAGCATATTTTGACCCGTTTGGCTATTTAGTGAAAACTATCACTTTGTTGACATGCCAAACTAAATTCCAAGTCCTTATTTTGACCCGTTTAATGGTCGAGTGTACTTCGTCACTTTAACGACACATCAAACGCATCCTTTACACTACAACATCAATTACATATCAAACCAAAGCATTTAAGCATAATTTAACGGGACTAAAGTCACGTACCTTTAAAGCACACCTTTTCCGCGAGTATCACCTCCGGCGTGTCCACTCGACGTTCCGGATTCCTTGCCTTATGATCTCCTTGACGAGGAGATCACGATTCTATGTTCAGATTTCGATTACGACATGATTTGAGCCTTCAATTTGAGAGTTTAGTAGAATTTAGGGTTGTGAAGGTGTGGGTGTCGCCCCTGTGGTTTCTTGATCGACCAGGAACTCCAAAATGGAGTGTTTGGTCTTTATTTTACTAATTATTAGTAATTTAAGTTTCAATTTTGACAACCTAGGCCCCTCCACTCTTATTTAGTTTATATCTTTGGCTTTTTAACTCATTCCTATGTTACTACAAGACTTCTAACTAACTGGGTTATTTATCCTAGTTAGTTTATTCTTGTTTATTATACACTTTATAATTCTAGTATACAGTTTTGAAATTTCGGGATGTTACAAGTCCACCCCCCTTAAAAAGGGTTTCGTCCCCGAAACCGAAATACGTACCAAATAGTTTTGGATAGAGCCGTTGCATCTCTTCTTCGGATTCCCACGTGGTATCCGCACCCTTCCTGTGCTCCCATTTAACCTTCACTTGGTTAATTACTTTGTTCCTCAGACTCTTCTCTTTTCGATCTAAAATTGCAATTGGCCTCACTACATAGTTGAGGCTGTTATCCACATCGATGTCATCGTAGCGGATACGGTCGGTTTCATCTGCTAAGCATTTTCGGAGATCTGACACGTGGAATGTGCTATGAATTCCACTCAACTCCTCGGGTAATTCAAGGCGATATGCTACCTTACCAACCCGTTCAGTGATTCTGAATGGCCCAATGAACCTCGGACTCAACTTTCCCCTTTTTCTGAACCGTATAATTCCTTTCCATGGCGATACTTTTAGCATTACTTTATCGCCAACTTGAAATTCAATGGGTCTGTTCCGTTTATCTGCGTACGCTTTTTATCGAGCCTGAGCCGCCTTTAGGTTAGCTCGGACCAAGTCGATCTTCTCATTCGTATTCCGGATTATATCAGTAGGAGCTAGTCCTCGTGGACCCACTTCTCCCCAACATACCGGGGTTCGACACTTTCTTCCATATAACATTTCGTAAGGAGCCATTTTAATGCTCGTGTGATAACTGTTGTTATATGAGAACTCGACCAAGGGTAGATAGACATCCCAACTACCCCCGAAGTCGATAATGCATGCTCGCAACATATCTTCCAACGTTTGTATCGTTCTCTCACTTTGCCTATCCGTTTGTGGATGGTAAGCAGTGCTAATGAACAATTTAGTTCCCATTTGCTCTTGGAATTCGCGCCAAAACTTCGAAGTAAACCGAGTATCTCTGTCTGATACAATGGATATCGGCACTCCTTGACGTGCTATTATTTCATTGGTGTACACCTCCGACATCTTCTCGGATGTATAAGTCTCACGAATTGGAATGAAGTGGGCACTTTTCGTCAATCTATCCACGACTACCCATATAGCATCAAACCCGCGATTGGTTTTGGGCAATTTGGTTAACAAATCCATCGTGATTTGTTCCCACTTCCAAACTGGGATATCCAACGGTTGCAACCTTCCATATGGCTTTTGGTGCTCCGCTTTGACTTGTAAACAAGTCAAACACTTCTCCACATATTTCACAATATCTCTTTTCATTCCGGGCCACCAATAGTTTTGTTTTAAGTCATTATACATTTTGGTCGCCCCCGGATGAATTGAATAATGAGATTTATGGGCCTCGTCAAGTTGACGCACCTTGGCTCCACATGTATTTGGAACCCAAATTCTCCCAAACCGAGTTTTCAATCCTTGGTTATCATCCTCCAGGTCTTTTAGCTGCCCAACTATCCTTTCCCTCTTCACATTTTCCTCCTTGATTGCTTCAATTTGAGATTTCCGGATTTGTTCAAGCAAACCCGATGTCACAACTAGTTGCATCGATCGCACTCGAATAGGCGTATAGTCTGTCTTTCGGCTCAACGTGTCTGCCACTACATTAGCCTTCCCGGGGTGGTAATGTATTTCACAATCAAAGTCTTTGAGAGTTTCTAACCACCGTCTTTGCCTCATATTTAATTCCTTCTGATCGAAGAAATACTTTAAACTTTTATGGTCGGTAAAGATAGTGCACTTCACCCCATACAAATAATGCCTCCATATTTTCAAGGTGAACACCACTGCTGCCAACTCGAGGTCATGGGTAGGATATTTCTTCTCATGAGTCTTTAGCTGCCTTGAGGCATAGGCTATAACCTTGCCCCGCTGCATCAAAACGCAGCCAAGTCCCAAATGCGATGCATCCGAGTAAACTACCATATCCTCCGTTCCGTCCGGTAATGTCAATACCGGTGCATGGGTCAATTTTTCCTTGAGCGTTTGGAACGCCCTTTCTTGATCCTTGGCCCAAATAAACTTTTCATCCTTACGGGTTAGTTTGGTCAACGACGTAGCAATTTTGGAGAAATCTTGTATGAATCTCCGATAATAACCCGCAAGCCCCAAGAAGCTTTTGATTTCCGAAGGATTCTTCGGTGGAGTCCATCTTGACACAGCTTCTATCTTTGAAGGATCTACTAACACCCCGTTTGCACTAATGATGTGCCCAAGAAATTGCACCTCTCGTAACCAGAAGGCACATTTTGAGAATTTTACATACAATTTCTCTTTCCTGAGTGTCTCCAACACTTCACGCAAATGACTTGCGTGTTCTGCTTCATTCTTGGAGTATATCAAGATGTCATCAATGAACACTATCACTGACTTGTCTAGCATGGGTTTGCAAACCCGGTTCATGAGATCCATGAAAGCCGCGGGTGCATTAGTTAACCCAAAGGACATCACGAGAAACTCGTAATGTCCGTACCGTGTATGAAAAGCCGTTTTCGGTACATCCTCCTCTTTGACTTTCAACTGATGATACCCCGATCTGAGGTCGATTTTTGAGAACCAACTTGCACCTTGTAATTGGTCAAATAGGTCATCAATTCTTGGAAGCGGATATCGATTCTTTACCGTGAGTTTATTCAACTCCCGGTAGTCAATGCACATACGCATGCTCCCGCCCTTCTTTCTTACGAATAATACTGGTGCGCCCCATGGAGACACACTTGGCCGAATAAATCCCTTGTCAAGTAAATCTTGGATTTGGGACATCAATTCTTGCAATTCTGATGGCGCGAGCCGATACGGCGCCTTGGCCACAGGTTTCGCGCCCGAAATCAATTCGATTCCGAACTCTACCTCCCGTTCTGGCGGTACTCCCGGTAAATCGTCCGGAAATACATCAGCATATTCGCGTACCACTGGTACGTCTTCAATCATTGGCGTCTCTTTATCAGGTTCGTTTGCGTATATCATGAATGCTTTACATCCGCGCCTCATAAGATTGTGAGCTTTTAGTATTGAGCACATAACGGGACTACCCCCTTTTTCGCCATAGATGGTAACATGCTTTCCACTTGGAGATGTCAGTTTTATCTCCTTGCGGAAACATATCACTTCTGCATGATGTCGGGATAACCAATCCATCCCAACCACTACTTGGAATTCTCCCATTGACATAGGGATCAAGTCTATTAGATATTCCTCATCATCAATGTTTATTTTGCAGTCACGACATACATCACATACAAGGAAACTTTTGTTATCACCTATTTCTACCTCTAATGGCATAGGCAATTTCGTTAGTACAAAAGAAGGATGTCAAATAAATCCCATGTGAAACAAAGGATTTATTCGCACCCGTATCAAATAACACATGTGCGGGAATCGAGTTTATAGCAAATATACCTGAAACCACATCGGGTTCCACCTTTTCCTCGGCTGCCGTTAACTGGAAGGATCTTGCTTTTGCTCTTGGTGTCTCAGTACGTGTATCCTTGTCATCTTTCTTTCCGATCAACTCCGGGCACTCAGATTTCTTGTGACCCGGCTGATAACATTTGTAACACACCGACACCTTCCCCGAGCACAACGCAGCCGTGTGCCCGGTTTTCCCACAAATAGGACACGGCTTGTCCTTAAACCTGCACTCACCCTTGTGTCCTTTCCCGCATATCTTGCAGCTTGATGACCCGCTTTTTTCTTCTTGTTTCTTTGAGGATTCGTTCGGACGTGCCTTTTTCGTCGGGCTTGGGTTGACTACCAGTGCCCTTCTTTCGCCTCTTTCTATTTGTTTCTTCAACTCTATCTCCCGTTCCCGAGCAACGTTTATAATCTCGGTGAGGGTCTCGTACTTCGAAGGAGTCATAAACTCCCTATACTCGGCGCTCAACATATTATAATAATAATATATTTTCTGCTCTTCATTCGTTATGAGATCATCACAAAACTTCATTTTATCCATGAACGTTCCCGTGATTTTATCGATAGATTCACCCTTGTGTCGAAGCTGCATAAATTCTTCCTTGATTTTGTTAATGATTGCCTTGGGACCATGATGTTTAAGAAACGACGTCTTAAACTCGTCCCATGTCATAGCCTTAGCTGCTTCACTTCCGATCTCTTTCTTCTTGTTATCCCACCAATCTTTCGCCTGACCCCTTAACTGACCCGTGCCATAAGCCACGAAGTCATCCTCATCGCAATGGGTCCTTTCAAATACTCCCTCCATATCACTTAGCCACCGTTGGCATATTATCGGGTCAACCTCCCCATTGTAGATTGGCGGTTTACACGCCATGAACTCTTTATAAGAACAAGATTTTCGTCCTCCCGACTTCTCCTTTGCTAAATTGGTATTATCCTCCAATTTCTTGATCCTTTCTTCCACCACTGATAATACCGTGTTTTGGATTTTGTCGATAAAACCCGACAAACTGTTTTCGGTTGCTTTTCCTACCTCCTCAGCAATCACTTCTCTCGTTTGCTCGGTGACTCTTGGCACCGCATCATCATTACCTTTATCCGTCATCTTTAACTGAAATGTTTACATTAAGCGTTAACATTTCATTTATGACGTATGATTTATTCACTTCGGTTTGTTCAAGTTCATAACTTGTTTTCACCGTTCTTATTTAATGCACTTTCCGGGTTTGAGTGTGTTAACACACTCTTCCCACGCATTTCCATTCATTACTTCCCTTTTTATACTTAGTAACTCTACTTTAAAACAATTAACTCTTACCGGATGTTTGATCAAGCTTGAACCGAACACTTGTTAACAACCTTGGGCTCTGATACCAACTTGTAACACCCTTAATATTTGAACGGAATATCATTAATAATTATATTAATTAAGGTACAAATCAGAGTTTACAAAAACTTTTACATGTTTTAAGGACCATACATACTTGTTGTAATACCAAAACATTGTACAATAGTGCATAACAAGTTAAAAGTTAACCCTTGCTAGTAAACTAACCACTAGTTTAAGGGATTTAAAACATGATTAACAAAAGCATTTACAACATAATAAAGTTCTAGACATAATTATATTTAGTGCGGAAGCTTCAAAATGCGTGTTCGGTTCTTGACAACATACTTGATCACCATCCGGGAGAAACTCATCCATACCTAGGGTCAAACACTAAATACATTAGTTTTTACATTAATTCATTACGTATAAATGGATTCTAACAACACAAAGTAACAAACAAAATATGATTTTTTTTTCTGGGTTCCACCGTAACTTACGGTGTCACCGTAAGTTACGGTGGACCTGGAATGTCCCTGGTTCTGCCGTAAAACAGGGGTTTCTCACCGTATCATTTTAATCTCCACCATAAATTACGGTGGACTCTGCATTTTTGCCCTTTAATTATTTTCCAACTTTTAAAGATCATAACTTTTTACTCGCTTGTCCGTTTTAGCCGATTCTTTTTCCTATGAGTCCGTAATAAAATTACGGATTCAACCATGTAAATTTTACATCGCGGAAACCGAGATACCGACAATTGGTTCACAATTTCCTTGTCTCAATTATCCAACCCATTAGTGAAAATGCATAGCACCTCATCTCCATTCTTAAAACCTTTTAGACATAATTACCCAAATTCCCGGGCTCATATATTTGGTGTATTCGCGCCATTCCATGGCTTTGCGTTCCCTTAGGACTAATTACTTGTTTCTTCGGAATTCAAGCATTCCATTTCAAACGACACTTTCATAGAGCTTCTATTGTTTGACCCGATATCCCGGGTTCTTAGTCTTAAAATTAATATAACCAATTTAATAGCGTGGTACAATCCACCACTTAACGAAATATGAGACTTTCAAGTCTCTATTCTCATGATTCTTTTTATAAAAGCATCTTTTGACCCGTTTGGCTATTTAGTGAAAACTATCACTTTGTTGACATGCCAAACTAAATTCCAAGTCCTTATTTTGACCCGTTTAATGGTCGAGTGTACTTCGTCACTTTAACGACACATCAAACGCATCCTTTACACTACAACATCAATTACATATCAAACCAAAGCATTTAAGCATAATTTAACGGGACTAAAGTCACGTACCTTTAAAGCACACCTTTTCCGCGAGTATCACCTCCGGCGTGTCCACTCGACGTTCCGGATTCCTTGCCTTATGATCTCCTTGACGAGGAGATCACGATTCTATGTTCAGATTTCGATTACGACATGATTTGAGCCTTCAATTTGAGAGTTTAGTAGAATTTAGGGTTGTGAAGGTGTGGGTGTCGCCCCTGTGGTTTCTTGATCAACTAGGAACTCCAAAATGGAGTGTTTGGTCTTTATTTTACTAATTATTAGTAATTTAAGTTTCAATTTTGACAACCTAGGCCCCTCCACTCTTATTTAGTTTATATCTTTGGCTTTTTAACTCATTCCTATGTTACTACAAGACTTCTGACTAACTGGGTTATTTATCCTAGTTAGTTTATTCTTGTTTATTATACACTTTATAATTCTAGTATAAAGTTTTGAAATTTCGGGATGTTACAAAGCATCAGCAACTACATTAGCTTTTCCTGCATGATACTGAATATCACAATCATAATCACTAAGAAATTCCATCCAGCGTCTTTGTCTCATATTTAATTCCTTTTGCCCGAAAACATACCTTAAACTTTTATGATCAGTGAAAACAGTAAACTTACTACCGTACAGGTAATGTCTCCAAATCTTAAGGGTAAAAATTATAGCTCCAAATTCTAAATCATGAGTTGAATAATTCTATTCATGATTCTTAAGTTGTCTGGATGCATAGGCTATAACCTTTTGACGTTGCATTAATACACATCCATAACCTAATTTAGAAGCATCACAATAGATTATAAAATCTTCAGTTCCTTCTGGTAATGCTAATATGGGTGCATGGGTTAATCTTTGCTTAAGGATTCTAAAGGCTTCTTCTTATTTTGGTTCCCATTTAAACTTAAAAGATTTACAAGTTAGCTTAGTTAAGGGAATAGCTATTCTAGAAAAATCTTGAATAAATCTTCTATAATAACCGGCTAGTCCTAAGAAACTTCTAACCTCGGTTGGTGACTCAGAGGTTTTCCATTTGGTAATTGCCTCGATTTTTGTGGGATCCACATGAATTCCTTCATGATTAACTAAGTGTCCAAGAAACTGTACCTGTTCTAACCAAAACTCGCACTTTGAAAACTTAGTATAAAGCTTTTCTTTTCTTAATAAACTTAAAAGTGCGTGCAAATGCTTTGCATGATCCACTTTATTTTTAGAGTAAATGAGAATATCATCTATAAAGATAATTATGAATTTATCCAAATATGGCTTACATATTTGGTTCATCATGTCCATGAATGCAGCTGGGGCATTGGTTAAACCAAATGGCATGACAGTAAATTCATAATGCCCATACCTTGTTCTGAAAGCGGTCTTAGGAATGTCCTCTTCCTGTACCTTTAATTGATGATATCCAGACCTTAACTTGATTTTTGAGAAAAATCGTGCTCCTTGTAACTGATCAAACAGATCATCAATTCTTGGTAATGGATACCGATTCTTAATTGTGAACTTGTTCAATTCACGATAGTCAATACACATACGCATTGATCCGTCCTTTTTAACGAATAAAATTGGCGCTCCCCAGGGTGATGAACTTGGTTGTATGAATCATTTTTCCAATAATTCGTCTAATTGCTTCTTTAGTTCTTGCATTTCTGCAGGTGTTAAACGGTAAGGTGCTTTGGCAATTGGTGTTGTCCCTGGTATTAAATGGATTCTGAATTCAACTTCTCTATCTGGAGGTTGCCCTGGTAATTCTTCTGGAAATACATCTGAAAACTGAGATACTACTGGGATATCCTTTAATTCTTTTCCTTTAGTGTTAGTGATTATAGAAATCAAATATACTAATGATCCTTTTCTTATATAATTTGCTGTTTTCATCACAGAGATGAATTTAGTGGATCTAGAGGTTTTATATCCTTTAATTGTGATCTTTTCACCCTTTGGTGAATTTACTTGTATCGACTTTTGATCACACAAAATACTGGCTTTATTGGCTATTAACCATTCCATTCCTAATACTACATCAAATCCTGCCAGATTTATTGGGTAAAGGTTTGCAATAAATTTCTGATTTAGAATTTCTATTCTTGCTCCCTGCAAGATCTCAGAAATTTTAATGGTTTCCCCATTTGCTGTCTCTACTAGACATTCTTGTGGAAGTTTAGTTAATGATTGGTTGAGAAGTTTGCAAAATGAAGTATTAATAAAACCTTGGTTTGCACCAGAGTCGAATAATACTTTAGCAAAAATATCATTAACTAAAAACGTACCAGTGATCACATCCGGGGTCATCTTTGCTTCTTCTGCAGTCAGAACAAAAGCTCTAGCATTTTTGGTATTCTTGTTATTCATAGCCGGAGCTAATTTTGGACAGTTAGGCTTAATATGACCTTATTCTCCACAGTTGTAACATATCCTGTTGTTAGCTTTCTTCCTGCAGTCTTCTTCCTTGTGTCCCGATATTTTGCAAAAGTTATAGTATATGGAGCATCTTCCTGAATGTTTCCTTTTGCAATTCTTACAATAGGGTGCAGAGGTAGAACCTATATTTTTCCCACGGTTAAAATTTCCAGAACGAAATTCTTGTGTGAGCTTCTAAGTTAGGTTCCTCCTTTGATCTTCTTCTCGTGTACGAACTAATTCATCTGTCAAGGTATTGGTTAGTTCTACAGCTTCTTCTATGGTTTGAGGTCTAGCTGCCTTGACTACATGCCTTATCTCCCTGATTAATCCCCAGATGTAACGGGAGATTAACACTGGTTCAGGTGAAGCAAGGGTTGGCACTATTCTAGCATATTCAAAGAATAACTTAGTGTACCCCTTACTATCTACACCAGTCATTCTAAGGTTTAAGAACTTGTTTGCTATTTGTTCTTTTTCATTAGGAGGGCAGAATTTCCTTTCTACCATGTTTTTAAACTCCTCCCATTCCATATTGTAAGTTCTATCACTTCCTTTAGTCTGGAGAATAGTGTTCCACCATTCTAGTGCTGAATTCTTAAACAAATTAGAAGGAAACATTATCTTATCTTCTTCTGCGCACTTGCTTATTCTTAAGACTGCCTCAATCTTTTCTATCCAGCGTAGAGTTGCAATGGCCCCTTCGTTGCCCGAGAATTCCATTGGTTTACAAGACCAGAATTCTTTGTAAGAACAACCGTAAGACATGGTTCTTCTTCTTTTGGGGATGGGTATTTGAAGTACGGGTCCATTGTTTACGCTGTTTTCAGGTTCAGAGGGTCGCTTGCTATCATGTTTACTTTTATTTTCTGCTTCCCTAACCGTTTGAATAATATATGGCATTGCATCTATTATTCCTTGTGCTACTATGTGTTGGATGGCACTGTTATCCACTTGGTTTCCATTGTTGTTGTTTGGATTTTTGTAACCCGAGTTATTGTTACTCTGGTTATCATTATTCAGATTTCTCTGATTTACTTCGTCGGCCATCTGAATTTAAACATTTGCCAATTATTAATATCACAGAATCATTAATAGTTTTAAGTAACAACCACATAATACGCATATTGGTCAAAAACGTCGAGCATTGCGACTTTTACTCTTTTTATATAGTATGCGTCAAATACACACTAAAACAGGAATTAAAAATTACAACACTGTTATGCATAACTAACCACAAAGTGGTCTATACTACAATACATTATATATATATATATATATTATTACCAACTCCACTATCATCTTCATGGGTATGGATTTCTCCCGAAATCCATCTGACGCTCGTCATATTTCCAGACGAGTTGTTCTCCTACATACCTCATCCTCTCACTACTCTCTTAGATTTCTTCTCCGAAAGTTCAGAGTTCTTGCAAGTTCTCTGCACTCATTGGGCGTGCATGTGCTGGTACTGGATCTGGATACTGTGGCATGGGATTCTCCTGAGGGTATGGATTCTCTAAAATCTCCTTGATGTATTCATCGTTGTCATAATAGGGATCTAGAGGATCCAGACCTGGATACGCTGCTATGTTTGGCAAGGTTTCTTTGTTTAGATGGTAGCGCACATAATCCGTAAGATCATCAAACCATGGGTCATAATTTGGGTCTAAGGGATTAGGGGCTGGTATCCTAGGTATCTCCTCAGGGTTGAAATCATGCATTTCTACCTCCATCGGCTGAGTGGGAATTAAAGGTAAGGGTTGTGGGGCTACTAGTTGTTCCAGACTTGGGTCGGCAGCAGTTGTTGCTAGGATATGGAAATTGGCTAAGCTTCTATTAAGCATATCCTGTGTATGGGCATCTGACTCTCGCTTAGCGGCTGCTAGGACTCTTTGCTGTTGCAACTTTCGCATTCTTTTTCTACGCTCAAAGGCTCCCTTTCTGAACCATCCTCTCTTTTTCTGAAGGAATGGCTCTTCAGACTGAGCTTTAAAGGCAAATATCCCTTCTTCCTGATCAGCGGAATACCCAGAGAGGGTAGGCTGGGAAGAGGTACCTTCACTCCTAGGTGAATCGGACAACTGACGATACACGTCTGAGGGTCCTTGATCACTCATACTGTAAACTAACAAATAGTCAAATAACACATAACAATAAAATACAGATATTCACGTATTTAAAAATTTTATTTTCTAACAATTTAGATAATATATTGTTGTCAGCAGAACACTCCTGTGGCTGAATCAGTGGCTAAGCTCTGATACCACCTTCTGTCGCAACCCCCGCCCCCTTATCTGTCCCGGGAACGGGTGGCCGCGAACATTCGTTTGTGGTGGTATCAGTTATTAATTTGGCAGCGGAAATTACATCAGGACCGTAGTTAGGAAATGTTTATCAGAGTAAAACCCCCATATTTTATATTAATAATCTCATGGGTAAAACCCAAGTTTCTTTATTACAACATGTTGATAGGGATAAACACTATTTTATTGAATTTAAATCATCGTCTTTTAGAAAACTTTTATAGCCACATTTTTTCTAAGCCGTCAGTGCTCTTCAGCTGGCTTTTTACTAATTGGTTGTCACATTGTGTTACCTGAAACGCGTTTTAAAAACATTTGTCAGTGGAAAATACTGGTGAGTGAATCCCAGTTTAATCAAGAATCATTTTATCAATTAACACAGTATTGAGAGCGATCACATTGTTTATTTCTACACAATTACTCATTCAGTACTGTCAATCCTGACTGGTGGGTCATATTACACATTGGCTAACTGGTCGTCCAATGGTAACGTGTTCCACATTTTGTATACAAAACCCCAACATATCGGCAGTAATTGAAGAACTACAAAGACTCAATCACTGCTTAATCACATTGTAAAACATTTAAGGTTTTGTAAAACAAATTACAAAAAGGTTAACAAAAAGCGGATAAACTCACATTGCTGTTTTAGATTTCTTCTAGGGTTTCCTGGTATTAATCTAAAATTTACACAAATGTACATATGTTAGTATAATAACCCTTTATTTATATTAACGATACCCTCCCCGAGACGGTATTCCAACAACTACGTCGGGCAGAACCACGACAGTTGTTACGGAACCCTGGATCAATCAGGTAGCGTATCTAATATGTAACTGGGGTTATAATACTTACAACGGAGCAGAACCTCGCTAATTAGGGGGATATAATACCCGTATATTATGCCTATTACTTCAGAATTCGCTTAGAAAGAAAAGAATTGAATGAGTTTGCTGAAGATCTGATGCGTGCTACTTATAGTGCCTGATTTTCACTTTCTTGCGGCCCGCGTAAAGGTTAGACAAGGGTTTACGCGGCCCGCGTAATAGGGGGGTCTAGGTGTAGCTGATCCGGGTCATGACTAGGTTAAACACGTTGCTTGACACGTGTCAACACCGGGGTTCGCGTGACCCTTTAGCTGTCGCGGCCCGCGTAAGGGTTAAGGGGTGGCTTACGCGACCCGCCTGAACCCCATTTTTCTTGTTTATTAATTATTTTTAATGATATTTTATATTTTGGGCTCGGTTTTCACATATGGGGTGTATTTTAATACATATAGGGGTATTTTAAAATATATTAGGATGTCAGAAAAATATTTGGGATGGTTGTTATACGTATGTTAGTTCGCCTCCCTCGGGGCTGATCAGTGTGATCCCTGCCCCGCTTCCTTCCTCACTTCAAGCTCCGTCTGTGAACAGTTTCCATACTGCTTCGTCCTCCTTCTTTTTCTCTTCTTCCTCCAGGTTTTTCCATTTATGAAGTTCTTTCTCCTCTTCCTCGGGGACTTCTGCCAAGAAATCCGCCAGTATCTGCCCTTTTGTTGCAGTTCTTGCTTTGTACTCTAAGGAGTGTTCACCTAGCTCAACGGCACATTTAGCCAATCGGCCAGAGAGTTCTGGTCTCCTAAGGACCCTTTGAAGTGGCTGGTCCGTCAACAGTGTAATCTTGTATGCTTGGAAATATCTCCGAAGTCTCCGGGAGGCAAAAACAAGTGCCAGGGTTAGCTTCTCTATTGGCATGTATCGCTCCTCCGGACCTTTGAGGGTTCTGCTAATGAAGTATATGAGTATTTGTTTCTCTTCCCTTTCCACCATCATCACTGCGCTGATTGTCGTCTTGGATGCAGACAGATACAAGAGCAGTCCCTCCCTAGGGACTGGGGTGGCTAAGGTTGGGAGCCTGCAGATGCAGTCTTTCATCTCTCGGAAGGCCGCCTCAGCTTCTGGGGTCCACTTGAATTTGTTTGTCTTGAGACAGTACTTCAGGAATTTCATGAAGGGAAGAGTTCTGTCGGCTACTTTGGATAAGAAACGATTAAGGGCTATTAGCCTTCCGTTCAGTTGCTGAATATCTTTCACGGAACTGGGAGACCGCATTTCGGCCACTGCCTAGGTTTTTTCTGGATTTGCCTTGATTCCCCCTTTGATAACCACAACCCCTAAAAACCTTCCTTCTTCCACCCCGAAGCAATACTTCCCCGGGTTTAACTTCATGTTCACATCTTGCATGGTTTGTATGGTTTCGGCTCTGTCTTCTATCATGGCCATTTCAGTGAGGCTTTTTATGACAATATCATCAACATACACTTCCAAGTTTCTTCCCCGTTGATCTCTAAAGAGGGTGTTCATAAACCTTTGGTACGTGGCTCCTGCGTTTTTTAGCCCGAATGGCATCTTGGTGTAACAAAAGGTGCCTTCTTCTATGATGAATGCGGTTTTCTCCTCGTCCTCTAGCGACATTTGGATCTGGTGGTACCCCTTGTACGCGTCAAGAAAGCATTTTAACGGATACTGAGACAGGGAGTCCACCTGGACGTCTATCTCCGGGAGGGGGTATCAGTCCTTAGGGCATGTCTTGTTCAGATCCTGGAAGTCTATGCACATCCTCCACCCTCCGTCTTTCTTTTTTACCATAACGGGATTGGCAATCCAGGAAGGATACTTGACCTCCCTTACTATCCCAGCCCTGAGCAACTTCCTTGTTTCTTCGCATGCAGCCCTTCTTTTGCTGGGGCCCATGCTCCATTTCTTCTGCTTGACTGGTTGCACCCAGCTGTAAGTATTGAGCCTATGCTCAGTCAGACTCCTCGGGATTCCAGTCATGTCTCCATGTTGAAACGCGAAGACGTCTATGTTGAGGAGGAGCAGCTCCTTGAGAGCATTTTTACATTTGTCGCTGAGGTGGTTACCTACCTTTATCGTTTGTTCTGGAAACCTGTCACAGAGTGCCCATTCCTCGATTCCTTCCTTTTGAGATTTTTCTACCCCTTCTGAGACTGAGGATATTACCTCGTAGGAAGACTTCACCCAAGCTAAACCCTTAGGGGTTTGAAACACCAGGGCTCCATTGGGGGTTGAGGCCTGTGCTTGTAGGTCCCTAATGCCTGGCCTGCCTAGGATCGCATTGTATTTGGAGGGTGCCCGAACCACAGTGAAAGTGAGGGTTATGGTCCGGACCCGATCTCTGACTCCAACTGTGAATGGGAGCCTGATCTTCCCCAAGGGATGGGATACACTGTTGTTGAAACCTACTAGGGGGATTGAGTCTTCTTCTAACCTGTCTCTTACGTCTCTGTCGAACCTTAGGAAACAGTGTTCATATATTACCTCAACTCCACTCCCTCCGTCCACGTGTATCCTGGCCACCTTATGCCCGGCTATGATTGCTGAAATGTTAAGAGGGAGCTTTGTACCTCGTAATCCTCTAGGTGTGGCATTAGTATGGGGGCCTTCATGCGGTCCGGGGGACCCAGTACCCTAGCCTTGACACTTCTGGTGGGATCATACTCGTCTCTCCTTCTAATCATGTCGACGTACCCCCTTTCTGGTTCTTTTGTGTCCCTTCCTTCCCCCCCCCCCCTTCCTTGATCTCTTTAACTAAGTGTGCCAATTTTCCCGTTTTTACCGCCGCCTCTATTTCTCTTTTCAAATACATGCAGTCATCGGTCTTGTTACCATAACCCTTGTGGAAGTCACAATACTCGTTTGGTTGGGCTTTTGGCCCTGGTTTTATTGGGGGTGGCTTAGGGAAAGAGTTCGTGACTCTCTCCGTGGATAATATTTCACTTGGTGTCTTGGTAAGAGGGGTGAAGTTCTCAGAGTAGGGGGCTAGTCCCCTGCCTCGGGGTTTATAGGGGGAGTACGTTGGCTTCACCCTGTCATGCAGTGTCTTGTCAAAAATTGTTTTTCGAGGATATGGCATACCTTTTTCCAGGAGCTTTGGTGCAGGGTTGGCGCTCCGGGGGGAACGTCCATCTCCTTGGCCTTGCAGACTGTGTCCTTTCCCCTGACAAAAGCTCTAACTCGATCCATGAGGTTGTCGAACGTGGGAGGGAACTCCTCACCTAGCTTCTCACATAACTGGGCGTGCTTCAACCCATTGATGAAACTGCTGATCTTCATCACCTCAGGGACATCTTTGATGTTCATACTCTCTTTGATAAACCTTTACATGTATTGGTCCACCCTCTCGTTGTCCCGTTTCCGTATGTGCATGATTTCATTGGGGTTTTTGATCACCTTTCTCTGTTGACTGAAGTTCCTCAGGAACTTCTCGCTCAGCTCCTCATAGTTGTCTATTCCCCCGAGAGGGAGGCTGTCAAACCAGAGCCTGGCTCCCTCTGTTAGGGTCTGAACGAACATGTGGCACTAATTGGGCATGGGCCATCGCCCCACTTGTCCGGCACCCTTGAAGGCGTGCAGGTGGTCCTCCGGGTCTTTTGTTCCATCGTATCTGTTAAAATTCAGAGGCAGTTTAAGTTTTGGGGGCATGGGTGCCTCAACTATCCTTTTGGTGAACTTTGAGACCTCAGCTAGGTCTCGAGGCAAATACGGTTGGTCCAACCCGCTGTCGTCTTGATTTTCCTTTTCCCTTCCCTTCTGCCATTTTCCTCTTATAAGGTCTTCTCTTTCCTCCGACGTCATTTGTCTCAGGGCCGTCATGAAGGTTTCTAAGGAATTGGAGTTATCGTCCTTGCTCTTTGGGCGAGCTTCTCCCTTGCTTGGTGGTGTGTCAAAGGACAACCTGGCTTTGAGGCTCTCCAGCCTCTCCTGCCTCTCTAGGTCCTCAAGGTGTCTCTTGAGTTCTTCTTTACGCAGGGCTACAAAGTCCGGCGTTATGGTGTTCCTTTTCTCTGAGGCTCCTACCTGATCTTCATTCTTTTCTTCACGACTGATGTCTTCTATTAAGACTGCATCGTTGGTACCCTGTACCGTCTTGATGGTTTGTGAGCTAGGAGATGGTGTTGCCATGTCGTCTTTTTCGAATGATGGGTTCTTACAACGTCTGTGGTTTTTTGAGTAGGAAAATCAGTCTGACTTAGTCCCACGGATGGCGCCAATGTCGAGTTCTCTGGTCACTGGTGACGTCTAAAGAATCTCGTTGATGTCGCAATGCCCCTGTTTCCGTTTCCTACAAGAAAGAAAACCGTTAGCCTCGTCACGGAGGGCCCCAGGAGGGGGATCCGTGACCAAGCTCCGGCGTGAGAATAAATAAACTTACCGGAGAAAAATGAGAAGCCTATTCCGAAGAGTATGATCGCCGGAATATTCTCCTTGGTGTGGATTCTTGTGTGCTAGTTATTATGTCGGAATAAATGAGAGTATGTGATGGTCGGAATAAATGAGGCTGTAGAGCATTTAGTGAGAGTTCTCTTGTTCGTTAAGGGTCATTCCTTACCTTTCTTATATAAAGGAGATCACTTATCTCTCTTGAAAATGACGCCTGGACGATCTAACGTCATTCAGCTGCCTTTAGGGGACTCAAACACGTGTCTGAGCCCCAACGGTGGGATCAGGGACTTCAATTAATGAGGCCAGCTCAATTGTACCATGTTTCCGGCAATTTCTTTCCCCTTATCAATCAGGCATTTAATGCCTTGCAGCATCCTTGGATCCCTTTTCTCTGCTTCCCGCTCATTTCGAGTGTATAAGACTTTTATCAGGAGAAGTTGTAAGCCTTGGGCTTAGCAATTGGGCCCAGAAGATAAGAACCCAAAACAGGTTATGTTGGGCTACCAACTGGCTCGTCGTCAAAAGGAAAGGGTATATTCATTAAAAATAAAGAGAAATGAGTACGTTTAGTAACCCTTAATTGACCACCAAATCCATTGATTGCCAATATTGAACTAAATTAGGGTTCACAAAAAATCTATGATTTGATTAAAAAAATAAATAAATAAACGACAAAAAATAAAGAAATTGATTATTAGTTGTTGTTGGTACACCCCATCTCCTGTTTCCCTTTAGGCCCATTAGAACCTCGACGGAGAACTCCTTAGCGCCTAAGACCATGGGGTATGGGGAACGTCCCACCCCGGCGTTGCCTTGTCCCGCTCGTCCCACACTGCCCCCCCTTGGGCTCGTCGCGACGCATCCGGCATCACCAAGCCGTTTGAGACAGGCTTGAATGTGGGCCACCCCATTAATTGTGTGTATTGTTGTGTGATAAAGTGGGTCCCTCAAAGCTAGTTTTATATATAAAAAATAAGGGGATGGTCCATCCTCCACACCCTTAGGTAGTCCCCAAGGGGATGGTCCTCCACCCCATGTGACCTGGCGCCTACGTGGCGGATAGTTCCTAAAGTGACTACCCAAACCACACCCCATGGTCTAAGTAACAGTGTATGGCGCCCCAATCGGATGATGTGGCATGGGACGTTGATCCACTACGTTTAGTCTTATAAAGTTCTGGCCATACAACTGATTGATGGTAAAAAAGCAAAAACCGAATGATGAAACAAAGCGGTTTATCTCAAACACGTAAAAGCTTCCGTTTGAATATATAAAAGATTAAGAGGGTTATATTTAATTCGTCCATACTACCTATAACTACAAAAACAATGAGGGGGAATAGTGTCAGTTAGTTGCCTGACACCCCTCATTGGTCCGTTTTTTTGCATTTAATTTTTAAATCTTTAGCTTCGTTAATACATGGGTTTAGCCTCTCTATTTTAAAAAAATATTTTTCTTGGTTAACTTTGTTCGTATGCGTGTTTAGTCCCTCTGCTTCAACTTTGGTAGCGTACATGTTTAGTCCCTCTACTTTTATTCTTTTAAGTAATTGATTGTCGCTTTTTGTATTTTACTTCTAAACATTCAACTTCGCTAATATATGTGTTTAGCCCTCTCTGTTTTTAGAGAAAAAAAGTTTTTTTATTGGTTAACTTTGTTTATATGCGTGCTTAGTTCCTTTACTTTAACTTTTGGTAGTGTACATGTTTAGTACCTCTACTTTTATTCCTTTGCTACCATAATGAATCAACCCGGGGGAATAGTGACCGTTAGCTATTGGTGGATAATCGCTACTACTCTTGAACTTTAATAAAGTAACTTTATAATTCCTAAACTTTATTAAAACAAAATTTCTTTGACACACATATTTTTATTTATGTCTAATTTTTATTGAGATCGTGTTATGAGTAGTATATGTTGAACAGTTCTGTTAAGACATAATGGAAAACATGAAAACATACCTTTGATTGCATCAGCACAGGTTAGCAGAGAATCCAGATGGAGACGCAGCAACAGTGTTTGACATGATTGTCAGCTTGGTCTGGTTCCTCCTTAGGGTGCAATCTAATGATGGTGATTATGAAAACCGAATAAGGGAGTTCGGCTATGGAGATGGAGGTCGATATTGATGTTATGATTATTAGGTTATGTGTCTAACCCTAGAACCTCAACATAAGTCTCCTTATATATGCACCCAAGAGGAAACCCTAATTAGTTAATAAGGGTAATTAGGCCCATCAACAATTACCAACTAATTATTTAATAGGTTGTTATATATTTTGATCCATATAATGTAAATGATTATAATGGCTACTATATTAAATATAATATAAAAATATATTTAATCTTACATTCTCCCACTTAGCCGAGTAATCATTTACTATGAGTATTAGATAAGCCTGATCAGGAGTTAACACTCATTTTAGCCTTAAACAAGTACTATAGCAGAGAAATACAGCCGTTGAATCATTATGCGACTCAGGACCCCCATTAGTCATACTATAGCCTTAATTTAAAACCTAATCGTCATGATCAAAATATGCATAAGCCCTTTGTTTGATTTGTAACTTTATTTGTCTATATGCCATTATGTCGACTTGACATATTCTTAGAGACATACAAAATCAAACTGATGAGGAAAATTAACTAATACTTAGTCATTCATAGTACGATATGCAATTGTGCACGGCCATTAATTAATACCCGTCTATGAGCTCTCTTAATAAGACTTATGGGTAATAGCCCTTCAGTTATAGGATCCTTAAGCATATCATGAATGTATTCGATACAAAACTTAGTTTCCTCAATTCGTTCATAAACGAATAATTAATTGCGTATCAAAATTTAATGCAGCACCTCTTGAACTGTTACTGTTCAAGGAGTCATGGTAGCTGACTTTATCACACTAAGTCTTCAAAACATTAATTATATGGAGTTAATAAACTTATGAGTCCACTGATAAATTTCCAACAACATTTAATGACTATATTATGTCGTTATAACTTAGGTTGTTAATATCTGTGCATTCCATAAGATAGGTTTTGTCTGCTGACAAAAAGGTATACCCGAAATTACATTTTGTCATCTTTGAATATTACAAAGTTAAAGTAATCAGCCGGTTTTTTAGTTCTCACTTCTTCTTTAAATTGTAGACTCTCGTTTCTTTTAAAGATATTGTAACACTCCATTAGATGCTTCACATTAATCTAGACATATCTAGTGTGTTGCAATGTGAGTAATATCTAAACGAGTATAGACTTGAACTTACATAAGGCTTCTAATTAATGAAGCGTAAATAAATAATCTCATTTACCATATTATCCTTTGAAGGAGAGCAATATTGTTTGTTACATATGTAAGGACCCATTTAATGTTAAACTTATGGAACGAAACTAATGTCCCATTGGGTCTATCTCGGTATGTTATGATATCAATCACGTAAGAGATATATCTGAGATCTATTATATCAAAGTTTGTGTTAACAATGCTTTGACTTATGTAACATATACTTGTCAAAAGAATATCATCTATATAGACAAGTTTAATTTAGTTGCTCCCACTCATTTTGAGGTAGGTACATTAATCCACTTGATTGTTGATGAAAATAATTACGTTAAGATTTCATCACATTATGATGTTTGCATTAACCCATACATGGATTTTATTGGCTTACAAACAAAGTGTTCTTTAACCTTCAGTTTGGAACTTTCATGTTGTTTTATGAACATGTAAATATGTCAGCCATTTGTTAAGGAAAATTGTTTTTAATGTTCATCTAATGTAGCTTTAAACTATTATAAGCTACTAGAACAGTGATGATCCTCAAAGAAATCTTTGATAATTTATCTCTTCCTAAGTATAACCTTTGACAATCAATCATGCTTCTTAGTGTCTTAACGTTTATATATCAGGATTTGGTTTAGTTATGAACACTCTTAGGTAACTCAATCAAATCCCAAACGTTATACGAACACATAAAATCAGTTTTACTAGAAAACTGTTTTATTCCATTTAGAAGATTGATTGACACTAATGGCTTAATTTGAAGAGATAGGATCAGTAAACATTTCCAAAATCCATTTCAACTTCAGTTAGGGAGGTTATGTAATCATCAAAGTTAGTAGGCTTTTAAACCTAGATGACCTCCTGAGTTGATTATTGGGTTTCAAAAGTTTCAGTTTTATGGATTAGCTCTTGGTTAGGTTGCTATCATTTTCAGGATTCTAAGTCTATAAGAGTTGGTGCAGCATGGTGTACAAGAGGTGTAATCGGAGTTAAATTCGGAGTGAAATTTAATGACACTCTTCCCCCCGCCTCTTATATTCCTTGCAATTCATGATAAAGACTTTGATTGCTCCCACTGACCTTAGAAATCTTTAGGAACTCAGCATGCTTAGGGTCAATATTTAACGACCAACAAATTCTAATAGAGAAACAAGTTAATGACGTTAGTCGTTGTGATTTCTCTTGTTGAGGATTATGTTAGTTTAGGTAAGAAATCTAAGTGTACCCACAATTAAGCAACAATGAAAATTTTTGTAAGAGTAGCATTAGATTTTAAGGAGACAAGTTTTTGATGGAACAGTGTCGTGATGGAGCGGTGTCTTGTACAAGAGGTGTAAATTGAAGTAATATAAAGTTTTCACTCCCCATCTCTTGCAACTATTGCAAGTTATTATTAAGACACTTAATGCTCCCACTGATCTTTAATATCTCTAGAATGCTACAAGAGAAGTTTCAATGAGCTACGTGACGTGGGAACCTATCACATATACGTTAGACTTTATTTGATTTCTTTAATGTCCAGATATCATAAGAAACTTTAGGGACATATTTAATAGAAATCTTATTAAGTATATATATATGAATAGATTTCTTCTAAGACCGTGAGCCATATGCGACAAAATTTAGATACAAGTTGATAGTCTGTTAAATGATAAATGAATTATGTCTGAATATTCCATTTGGAATAAGTTCCACGAATGTCAATGAATGACTTATGATGGACCCATACTTATTCCTTAAGCCAAGTAATATTTAGGGCTATAACGTCATGATTTAAAATCACTTAGAATGAGATTAGATAAAAAAAATCATCCTCATTAACCATGTCATGATTTCTCATGAATTTCGGTTATAATGGATGAAATTTATAAGTCTCATTTTTCCTTTTGTCAAAATTCTCATTTGCCTAACACTTATCTCGCTGACGTTGCAATGCTCCTGTTTCCGTTTCTTACAAGAAAGAAAACCGATAGCCTCGTCACGGAGGGCCCCAGGAGGGGGATCCGTGACCAAGCTCCGGCGTGAGAATAAGTAAACTTACCGGAGAAAAATGAGAAGCCTATTCCGACGAGTATGATCGCCGGAATATTCTCCTTGGTGTGGATTCTTGTGTGCGAGTTATTATGTCGGAATAAATGAGAGTATGTGATGGTCGGAATAAATGAGGCTGTAGAGCATTTAGTGAGAGTTCTCTTGTTCGTTAAGGCTCGTTCCTTACCTTCCTTATATAAAGGAGATCACTTATCTCTCTTGAAAATGATGCCTGGACGATCTAACGACACTCTGCTGCCTTTGGGGGACTCAGACAGGTGTCTGAGCCCCAACGGTGGGATCAGGGCCTTCAATTAATGAGGCCAACTCAATTGTACCATGTTTCCGGCGATTTCTTTCCCCTTATCAATCAGGCATTTAATGCCTTGCTGCATCCTTGGATCCCTTTTCTCTGTTTCCCGCTCATTTCGAGTGTATAAGACTTTTATCAGGAGAAGATGTAAGCCTTGGGCTTAGCAATTGGGCCCAGACGATAAGAACCCAAGACGGATTATGTTGGGCTACCAACTGACCCGTCGTCAAAAGGAAAGGGTATATTCATTAAAAATAAAGAGAAATGAGTACGTTTAGTAATACTTAATTGACCACCAAATCCATTGATTGCCAATATTGAACTAAATTAGGGTTCACAAAAAATCTATGATTTGATTAAAAAAATAAATAAATAAACGACAAAAAATAAAGAAATTGATTATTAGTTGTTGTTGGTACACCCCATCTCCTGTTTCCCTTTAGCCCCATTTGAACCTCGACGGAGAACTCCTTAGCGACTAAGACCATGGGGTGTGGGGAACGTCCCACCACGGCGTTGCCTTGTCCTGCTCGTCCCACACTGCCCCCCTTGGGCTCGTCGCGGCGCATCCGGCATCACCAAGTCGTTTGAGACAGGCTTGAATGTGGCCACCCCATTAATTGTGTGTATTGTTGTGTGATAAAGTGGGTCCCTCAAAGCTAGTTTTATATATAAAAAATAAGGGGATGGTCTATCCTCCACACCCTTGGGTAGTCCCCAAGGGGATGGTCCTCCACCCCATGTGACGTGGCGCCTACGTGGCGGATAGTTCCTAAAGGGACTACCCAAACAACACCCCATGGTCTAAGTAACAGTGTATGGCGCCCCAATCGGATGATGTGGCATGGGACGTTGATCCACTACGTTTAGTCTTATAAAGTTCTGGCCATACAACTGATTGATGGTAAAAAAACAAAAACCGAATGATGAAACAAAGCGGTTTATCTCAAACACGTAAAAGCGACCGATTTATTTCCGTTTGAATATATAAAAGATTAAGAGGGTTATCTTTAATTCGTCCATACTACCTATAACTACAAAAACAATGAGGGGGAATAGTGTCAGTTAGTTGCTTGACACCCCTTCATTGGTCCGTTTTTTTGCATTTAATTTTTAAATCTTTAGCTTCGTTAATACATGGGTTTAGCCTCTCTATTTTAAAAAAAATATTTTTCTTGGTTAACTTTGTTCATATGCGTGTTTAGTCCCTCTGCTTCAACTTTGGTAGCGTACATGTTTAGTCCCTCTACTTTTATTCTTTTAAGTAATTGATTGTCGATTTTTGTATTTTTACTTCTAAACCTTCAACTTCGCTAATATATGTGTTTAGCCCTCTCTGTTTTTAGAGAAAAAAAAGTTTTTTTATTGGTTAACTTTGTTTATATGCGTGCTTAGTCCCTTTACTTTAACTTTTGGTAGTGTACATGTTTAGTACCTCTAATTTTATTCCTTTGCTACCATAATGAATCAACCCGGGGGAACAGTGACCGTTAGCTATTGGTGGATAACCGCTACTACTCTTGAACTTTAATAAAGTAACTTTATAATTCCTTAACTTTATTAAAACAAAAATTCTTTGACACACATATTTTTATTTATGTCTAATTTTTATTGAGATCGTGTTATGAGTAGTATATACAAGTAAACCGAAACACATGCGTGCATGTTATTAAAATGAGAAATATTTTGCTTACCGCCCCGTAACGTGGGCGGAGCATAAACTGTAATATACAAATTAAAGATTAAAAACTTGCTTCAAAGTTCGAAAAAATGCTCGTTTCATGATAATAACCCAAAACTGCAAAATCATCTAGAATAAATTTCTCAACTATGTATTGAACTACATAACTAAATTTTGAAATGATTTTTCTTTACAAAAATGATTATGGTTCAAATCTTTTCTATTTAAAATTGTTTTATGCATACAAAATAATAAAAATCATCAAAATAAACATTTGACTTAAACACTCGGAGGGGAAGGGCCAATGGGTGCTCGGTAAACTCCCCATCTAACCGATCATTTTATGGCATGCGCATGTCAACTCCCATTTTGCATCAAATAGTAGGGGTGCCTCCACCAAAACATTTTTTTCATAAAAAAAAAAAAAGATAAATGTGTGATTGGTTGGAATACAGTGGGCCCCACCATTACCCACCCCCCCTCCTCTTCCACAATGCGGTGACTACTCCTCGAGATTGAACCTTCACCATTCACCAACTGGGCCGGCGGCACCGTGCCCGCACGGTGAACCCTTCCCCGCAGAGCTTCACTGAACCCGCCCCTACCACCCTTATAAAAATTCACAAACGTGTCCAACTTTAGGCACCAAGTACATGAGTCGTCAATCACAAGAACACGCTCAGATAATGCCACGTGACGGCCTCGCAAATCTTTAGGCATAATTCGCTGGCCATGTGGATATGTTTCGGATTAACGCCGGACAGTCTTCAACGTAACGCAAGTGAACTTACAGGTAGTGTTTTAGCAGAAATCGCCAGCGGGTAAAATTTGTTTCTTCAAACAGAATCAAAGAAACATATTAACATATAACATGTTTTAAAAGGATTTAAACATCATATTCTATAGTATTTGTACATGTTTTAGCAAATGTTGTCCATGCCGACAAGCACATGATATGACAATTTAGCAAAAGCTGGCTTTATGAAAGATGTAACATTGATGATAATGCATATAGGGCCAGCTACACATAAGTATAATATGCCTAGATACACATACACACATGTATATATGTACATTACATGCATATGACTAGTGTATATATGCACATTACAATATTATACAGATATGCATGTCGGATACACATATATACAAACACAAAATGTACTTGACGCAATCATGTGTTTACATAAAGACCGTTTAGAACGATAATAGTAATAACAACAATAATAATCTTACAAAGTTGAAACAAAGAATTTGGCTTATTGTAATCTAAATTTACAAAAGTGAAAAAAAAAGTGTAGGTTTAGAGTGTTTTATTGGCTTTCCTGGCCTTTTCTAGTTCTGATACCACATCTCTAAGCTGTCCTTGTAGCCTTGAAACTCTGAGTTCCAGCTCTTCTACGGTCCCTCGAGCAATCGAATGTTCGTATGGTTTTCGAAAATGTTTCGAAAACGCTTTTAAAGCTTCCACTCCACAAACCTGCCCATTATATCATATTTTCTAAATAAAGCAAATAGAACACAAGCCTGTAAAAGTAAAACATCTAGTGTGTGATATAATGAGGTTCAACAATGATTGTATTCAAGGGTAGATTGGTCATTTTGCTAAAAGAAAGTTTCCTGCTTGCTAGATTAATCACTCAAGACTGCAACAAAGATCACATAGGATAACCCGATGGCGGATACCCTTAGGAATCAGTGACGATTATTCCAAGGGTAGATTAGTCATTTTGTTGACGATAAAGCTTTCATTTTGGAAATTTATACCTCTTCTGGCAGTAACGGCAACTTTGTGATATTGAAGTCGTCGTATAACATGTAGAACTGATCTAGGTATTTTTGTTGCATTTTCATTCTAGCTTGGAGCAACTTCGATTCAACACCTAAAATAAAAAATTATCAAAACTACACTTTTTTACAAAGGCAATATTCAAAAAAAAATAATATAAAAAATGTATTCATATGTACCTTCCTCATCAAAAAGCACTTGATTGATGATAATATTATGTGTATCTATCTCAAATTTAGTGAGTTCTTGCACCAATCTCTCTGTCTCGTATAATGACAGGAACTCTGGGATGCATACGCATACAAAAGTTGTCAAGTCCTATTAAAGAAGAAAACAAGTCAAATCTTTTAGTTTTGAATATTGCAGAAAAAGAACTTAAAACGCTTACCGGATCTTTGAACTGTCTGTTGACTTGTTCAATCACGTCTTTCATGCCCTCGAGCCTTCCAAGGATTGCATCCTCACCAAACTCATCTCCGACTCCAAACAAACGACCCATCTGCCATTAAAATGACAAAAACAAGAAATCTTTTGTCACTAGTTATAAACTTAAAATACATATTTATGTGAGCAATGAAGAAAATACCTGACCCAACAAGCCACCAAATTTACTCTTTAAGCTCATCATTTTGGTAAGACCTTTCTCTAACGTCGATGGGAATTGCAACAGCCGAAGCGTGTGACCAGTGGGAGCAGTATCAAAAACTATCACCGAGTAATCCATCGTTTGCACCAACCTTGCGTCATAATTAACAAAAAAGTAAAAGGTATATCCTGGAATACCCTTGATCTTAATAGCATATTAACATTATCATCTATAATGCCAACATATCACTTGAGGTGTCTTCCTCTGATCATTAATTATCGTTATAGAAGTGCATTATTGTACTGTTTGCCTTGACTTAAGTGTACCGTTTTATTGACCTCAATACCTGAGCACATCCACCTATTTTATGTAAAGTCTAATAAAACAACAAAATTTATACAAAGATCAAATACATTCGTGCAAACAATGAGGTCAGAAAAAAGTCAATTTGGCATTCAAAAATCGAAAGCAGACACCAAAACTAGAACGGAGAATATAATGGAACATATACTTAAAGCCTCAAATAACCATGTATTAAATTAGATTAACTGATAAAGCATTCGATTTCTAGAGTGACATTAGTATACTACCTCCAAATATCGATAGTTTCATTGGTGGTTGTCATGTTTGTATAGAACTATAAAAAGGGACTCTTACTTTAGCATCTCAGCGAAACTCATAGCTTCATCGATTCCAGGAATTGAATTTGCTAAATCCGACAAGAAACCGTCCATTCCTTCTGCCCCCTCTTCTCCTTCCTCCACATTGGGATCCACTTCCTACAATACAAAATATAATATGTAAGGTCACAACATTAAGAAGCAAAACTCTGGTTTGAAATTAGATATCTGAAAAAGGCCTAAGCAAGATGTAACATTTCGTTAACGAAGATGGTTCCACCACTTCATTTATGTTTGGTTCTTTCGATGAATCAAGTCCCATCATATCATACAAATTGGTGAAAAAAATAAACTAAAGCAGAAATCCTTGGCCAACAAACAAAACCAACAACATCCATTTTGCCATTTATATCAATCAATTAAACAACCTAGTTTGCCCTCATCCCCACCCCAAACACTATCAATTGCTCATCTATGAGTGAGATTTTACTCGGTACGTTTGTTTGTTTGTTTGCTTGTTTATCTATGTAAACAAATGATTTACTTTGGACCTATATAATTATAAAAACACCATCATACTGAGTTTTAGCAAACATTACAAAACTTATTAATGCAACTCATCCAAACACCCATAAGAACAGATCACCAACATACAAAGGGAGTGTTTGGATGTGTAGGTAATCAAATAATTATAACGGAAGAACAAAGAAATTAATACTAATCCTAAGACAGTTACTAGCTATAACTAATTCAAAACTTCCCCACTACTTTCCCTCCATTAATTTCTTTTGAATTGTATAATTTAAGCGGGAACTTGAATATGTGACTTGACCCGTTTACCCTTACGGATATAGACCCGAACCAGGTTCCTATCACAGTCTCTCTATCTTTTGTATCTTTTGGAATGACAGAGGTACAATTTGCGTGCATCCCACCCTCCTGGGATCCGACCATTTGCTATCAGTGACATTTTATTGGGTATAATTGTTGTAATGGTAAATTTTTCACAAAACTTTTATTTGCTTCTCGAAACCTTTTAACTTTTTTGGTAACAATGACAACCCATTACAAGAAAACTCACCCTACCAAACCAGCAACACTCTACTAACCATCAATAAATTAACTAAAACCCATGATCATAAACAAATTTCACCCAAGAACAAGTCTTCCAAAAATCTGGGGTTGTTTGACAACTTCTGAATGGATAAATACTGAACCAGTAAAAGGAGGTCTGAACCACTAGAGGCAGACGTGAAATGTCTGACCAATTCAGATAAGAGGTCTTTACCATTCAGACTCGTATAATGCTTAACCATTCAGAGGCAAATGTCTAAACCATTCAGATACTTGCTCGCGAAACAAACGGTCTGAACCATTAATTAAAAGCTGAAAACCTTAACACAACACACATACTTCAATTCCAAATTCAAACAAGTGACTCTGTTTTTTACACCTAACCAACCACCTCTGTTCACATAACCTACCAAAAATCCAAAAATCCAAAAAAAAAAGAGGCAAGACTAACCATAGCATACAAATTGGGGAAGCCAATAACCAAAGTAGGAGCCTTGGTGAACCTCTGTTGAAAGGCATCGCTAAGATTATGAGCAGGGTCAGTTGAAATAATGAGAACAGAGGATCTAACAGACGCCAAAAGGATCGCAAGAATCGAACTACACGTAGTTTTCCCAACACCCCCCTTTCCACCAACGAAAACCCACTTCAAATTCTCCTGTTCCATTACATTTCGCACCGTCCCTTCCGGCATATCTTCTTTCCCCGACATTTTTTTCCCTCACTCTGTTTTTATTATTTTCAGAAACCCTAGAAATTTGAGATGGGTTTTGATGTGGGATTAGTTTGGTAAGAGATCTGGGTGATGAATTTCTGAAATGATTTCAAGATTAAGGGTTGGAATTGCATTGGGGATTTAAATTTGGAGGGATTTTGGGTGAAAGATGAGATTTTTTGATGGGATTTGTTAAGGAAGAATGAAATTTATCTAATAACCATTGAATCATTCATGCATGCAGTTTTTGTTTATGCAATATTTCTTGTATTTTCTTAACAAATTGTAACTATAAAAATTGTTTAAGTGTGAGTTAAGTTAAATTATTAAAGGAATTTTTTTTTTTTTTTTTTTGGTTTTTTTCATCAATTGGCCGATAGCATTTCTAATTTACGAGTTGTACCATACCACTCTCAACTTACAACTTATTTCACTCTCAAACTAACCCAACATTAACTTAGTTTGCTGACGTCAGATGCCACATCAGTTGCCACGTCATCAAAAAAGCCAAGTCATATGCAACATCATCAAAAAGACCAAATCAGTTGCCATATCAACTGCCACGTCACCATACAAGTGTCACATATAAAAAAAACTAACTGGGTTAGGGTAGGGTTCAGTTAGTTTGTTGAGAATGCCAGATGAAAATACGTTGAAAGTTGGAGTTGTGTGGTATAAATCGAAAGTTGGAAGTGTTATCCGCCAATTAGTGAAAGTTGAGGTTATTTCCTTTTAATTTTTTTACGTTAATAATCTTAAATATTATTATACATGCATCTCGAAGGCTTGTGTTGATCATGATGTTGAACCCGATGCTTTGGGTAATGACACTAATATGGAACTGGAACTAGGGGTGTTCATGGTTCGGTTTCAAACAGTGAAACTGCCCAAACCGGTCATCGATTTGGTTTCACGGTCGATTTTTAAGTTATTTTTCGGTCGGTCGGTTTCAATATTTGCAAACCATAGCAAATGGTTTGGTTTACGGTTTATAGCAAAAACCTACCGTAATAAACCAAACCAAACCAGACCGGACCGTAAGATTGTATTTTATTTTATTTTTTAATATTTCATATATTACATATATATGGACATAAATAAATTTAAATCTGAATTTAATCTATAAGTAAATTGATAATGTTAACTAAAATTGGGCATATGTGAACTTTCAATTTCAATATCTAATCTCTCTATTATAATAAATCAAAGTTTCAAAATCCTACTTGTCAACACCACAAGACCCCTCCATTCTCTCTCTCCTACTTGTCAATCCCTCCCACCTTCTAATCCCATGTGTCAATTTATAAGATTTTTGAATTTTTATGTATTATTAATGCTCGATGCTGAATAGACTTTTGTTTCACAAACATTATAATAAATCAAAGCTTCAAAATCCTATTTGTCAACACCACATGACCCCTCCCTTATCTCTCTCTTACTTGTCAATCCCTCCCACCTTCTAATCCCATGTGTCAATTTATAAGATTTTTGAATTTTTATGTATTATTAATGATGGATGCTGGATAGACTTTTGTTTCACAAACATCTTTTGGACGGTTAGGTTCAAAATTTTCATTCAAATTTCAAATTCCAATTTCAAATCAGGTGTGTCTCTCTTTCTCTCTCTCTCCGAGAAGCCGGGTTATTTCTCTCTTCCCCTTTCAGTCTCCTTCATTCTCTCGAAACCCTAAAAACCATAGCGCTCCTTCTCTCTCCTTCATTTTTTCACTATTCTTTCATCTTCATAATATCCCACATCTCACAGAACTCACAAAACTTCATCATCAAGAATATCATTCAAGATCTCTCACCAGATGCCGTTTCATGACCAGATCTGTGAGGATTTCACCAGATCGATGAAGGTCTGCAACCCTTGGGGGACGAAAGAGAGTGATGGTGGTGATGATCCGGTTACAGGCTTCTATACGGTGTGACAGTGGTGGTCCTTAACAGCCACCATACATGGTTGACGGTTCCATGGTTAAAATGAGGAGAAAGACAATGCCAGAAAACCCTAGCCGCCGCTTCCGAGGTGGTAGCTAGGGTTCCGGCGAAGTCTCCAACGAAGCTCCGGTAAGTTCTCCTCTAATTACATGTTCCATCGGTTTTTAGTTTGGTTTGTGTAATGAAGATTGTGACCATTACCAGTTGTAATGACAATGGTTCTCACACTCGAGCTCAGGTAGAGAAGACTAGGCTCCCAGCGAAGGTAAAACCATCAGAAGCTGAACCAAGGTATCATATTCATCTTCAAGTCTTATAATTTGCTTCTGATTGTTTGTAGGCCAGGTAAGTTAATACAAAAGACAAAATTATATGAAGAAGATGACGGGTATTTGTTATGTTTTTCGACTCATATAGCAGGCCATTGTACAGTTTAGGATTTATTGCAGAGTTTATCAGTTTTAGCCTTTGTTTAGAGCTGAAGGTGAGATGTGTCTTTGTTGTTTGCAGGAGGTTGCATTCGTGTAGCAGGAAAGTGTGAATGCTTTAGGGGTTGTGCAGGTAAAATAGTTTGAATTTAGTAGAAGATTATATATTCTTTGTTACATGTTTTAACTGATGGAGACTTAATTTTGTAGCAAAGTGCACAACACAATAGTTGATTTTTATTTAATTACTCTTAGTACTCAAGTTTAAAAGATAACTAAATAACTAAACATGACCAGGAATTATAGACCTTCACACTTTTGGTTATCGTGTTGAAACATAATTAAGGTATGACTTTAGCTTAATTTTATTCTACTATGCTCAAATTAGTTGCATGGGTGAGTAAAGAAGTCAGTGGAGCAGTGGCTTTCAGTTGTGTTTTTTAATTTCTAGGTAAATTTATGTCAATGGATTTGTTAAGATGTTTGCCACCTGCAACACTCAATCTTAATTTAATTTATATTTCTCTAATATATTTTTATACTAAGCAATTAATATTCATATTTCAAAGAATATGCCAAAACAATATGGAAGTAGTACCATCACTTCTCTTTATTGATGAATAACTTTGAATTAATTCTATTTAATTAACATGTAATAAAAAAGTGGATACTTTAACAATTTTACGAGATAGGGAAATTGTTACTCATTGTGAGATTTAGCATCTGGTTTAGGAAATTTATATATCATATGCTAATTTTGTTTTAATTGAATTTCAGAAGACCACTTTTAGGGTAATAGTTCTTTCATAATGCAGATTGGTCGGGTGCACCCGGTGCGTACAGTATCCAAACATTCCCAGGTAGCCGATGTACCGGTATTTCGAAATCCCATAGTTACTTTTCTTATAATAGTTTGAGTACTTTGAACTATTTGTACTAGATGGTGCTAATCCATCCGTGCGCTCTACGCCATCAAACTCGACTCAAGGTGAACAACTCAAAAAATCATATCGATCTATTATATTTTCATTGTCATTTCTTATTGATTTTAGCAATTAAGCAAAAATGATGAACTATTTTGATGATAATTTAGGGGCGTTCGTTATTCGGTTTTAAATGATTAAACCGAACTGAATTACATATTTGGTTTTCTGTTCGGTTTTGAACTTTCTAATGTTAGCATTAATTTTTACTTTTTATCTATTATGTTGTATCTTAAACATCATTATTTCAATTATTTTCATGGATCGTGTGATTGGATATTCCTTAAAATTTGATAGTTTATTTGTGCTTAGATCTCACTCACACTCATACTCATACTCACTCTCATTGAATTTATTTTTGAGGAAGAAACAAAACCCATTAACTTTGTTTCTCAAACAAAGATTTGATTTAGAATGTCGACTATTTCTGATAATTTACATATTTATGTGTTGATTTTCAACATTATATTAATGTTGTGCATGCTTCATTTGTCATACAATACAGTAGTAGCCAAATGGGTGGGTTGGTTAATGAGTCAATCATTATTCGAGTCAATTAGTGATATTATAGGCCTTTGGTATGGGCTAGGTGATGTTTGGTTGGCAACTTGGCCCTCTTTTTATTCAAAATTCATAGTTTTTAATAAATATTAATGTGCCAAATGCGATTACATAAATTATGTCATTTCAGAAGGAAATATATGCATTTAATATAGTTACTATACATCTCATAATTCTGCTAATTGGTTTCAGGCATTTATGTTAGTTATGAACGATCCAGATTCACTTACGTGTGAAGCTAAAGAAGTTGGCCCTGATGGAGTGTAGGTAGCTATGCATGCCTTTTAGAACTAAATAATTATTTTGGTCATTTATACAAGTTAGTATTCACCACTTGCATTGTTTTCGTCCCGACCCTAACCCGGATGTGCCACGCTGTCCTCGACTTAAATAACTAGATGGATAGTCATGTTTATGCGTTTATTACCCAAACCCATTCAGCAACGATAAACCTTTTTATGCTAGTTTGGTGTCATGTTTCTCTCTCTGGTGGGATTGTGGGGAACTGCGGCCCCTAGATACTAGCATTATATTATTACACAACACACATGAATTGTACTAGACAATATTAGGGATGATTTTTGTAATAGATGAAACTTATACATTGAAACTATGAGAATGTAGTATCGAATCTTATATCCAGAGTCGCAACAACAAAAAGTTTACTCTTTTTTATTGGAACTGGTGAACATATGGATGAGTTTGAAGTTTTTTATGGTAAACTGTTTGTCAGTCATCTCATTGGTTCACTTAGAACCAGATGACTCTCTGGAAGAATCCATCAATAGTTAAAATGTGTAACACCCTAAGTGGTTTAACCTTAAAACAACGCAGCGAAAATTCGAGTCTTAAAATTTTCTTTCATGACATACATCTTGACATTCTAAAAATTCATTTCATAATATAAGAACATAACTTATCACACTAAATTACATATTTAAACATTCTCGTACAATCTGTCTTACGACTCGATCCTCGATCTTCAATCCTTGGATATCCTCATGACCGGTACTACCTGCGCTCACCACATAAAATTCATACATTAGTACACATTATAAACATACAAGGTTTGTTCCTGTTTACTTCTCGTTTCATTTACTCTTTACATTCCAGCTTTTCCATCCTGTCATACTATCCGTGGTGAGACTTCTTTGCCATTCCTGCATTTCACTTATAACTCCATGTACACGAATAAACAACGTAAACACTTGATCGTACCAAAAGACTTACATACATACCTAAACTTCATACACACTATCTCCATACATACATACGTACACACATACATGTCAACCTACATACAAACTTACATACAATTACATATCAATCATTCTTTATGTATCTACATATATACATACCTACATCGTCACGTACGATCATGTCATCCCTCCTATAAACATTCACACATACATACATACGTACATACATACATACCCCTTATTACATGCCTTCACACAAACCTACATACGTGCATACATTCGTACATACTCACTTTCGTACATATACATACTTCCTACATACATCCCTACATACATACACTTAGGTTTATAAAACATACATACGTACATGCCTACATACTTACTTACATATATATTTATAATCACCTGCTTCAACATACCCAACTCATACTTACCTATTCATATACATCTTCGTATATCCTTATGTACTTGCTTACACACTATAATCTTACATACATTCGCGCATACACGCTTACATACACTTCTACATACGTGTATAGAGATATACAACATCCATACATACCTATCCACACATATGCTTACCCTAATGACCACAAAACATGAGTTAAATTAGTCATACGCCACTTAAAACGCGTTTAAACGAGTTCCCGAGCCAAAACGGAGCAAACGAACAACTTTCGCCCACCAGGGGGGCTAGCGTGACGCCAAGGGCCCTAACGTCACGCTAGGCCCCTGTTTTCACAGAAGCTCTGCAGCAATTTGCTGCATATGCCCAGCACGTCCGCGTTTCACGGAAACGGTCATAACTTCTTCGTTTTTGGTCCGTTTTACCCGATTCTTTTTCCTACGCGTCCGTAATTTAATTCTCCGTCTTATGGAGTTAAGATCCAGCATCCAACTTAATTAAATTTCAGACTTTTAACTCTTCGGCTTATTACCCTTTTTCCCAACTTTGACCCGATCATGCATTCATCAACGTAACTTGTCCGTTTTACCATAACCTCTTATAAACATAATTATATCTATGACGTCTATCATAAATTACTAAATTCTTGGATGTCTTGCATCCTCTTAACACATTATCATTCATATGCTCATTTCGACCCGTTAAGGGTATTCGCACATTAATTGGTCTATGACTAACCAAACCATTATCCCCACTTCCATACTTGTCCAAAACATTACACTTAATCGAATAACTGGTTTCTAAGCTACTTTTAAGATCGTTTACCCCAAAATACCCATCAAGGGCATTTTGGTCAACCTTAAACCCATCATTTACGACGAAAGACTTTAACACATATTTGACCTCAAACATCATGTTTAATTCATTACAACACTTTATTACTTACTTGTACTAAGAAGTGATTACGGAAATCACTTACCTTATGCGTCCGTGCTCGTATCCGATTCCTTGCCTCTTCTTGACCCGTTAACACCTCATGCGTGAGTCCGTCTCGACGTGATTCCTATACTTTCATTTCATCGAAATCACGCTCTTATTAGCATACACCTTTGTACATGTAACAATCATATCACTCGCATAATACACACTTAACTTTCCTTAGTCATTTCTAACAAGCATTAAAATACATAATCAACTTCATATAATCATATCCGTATACGTTAAACTCATGTAACTCATCATGTCATTACATTTAACACGGATTGCTATAACATGTACCATACGACTTCCCATCAACATACATTTACGACAACGAGTCAAGTCATGTTTCTTATGCTTAGTTGACTTTCAAAAGTCAACTATTAACCATACTTAACTATTGACTTATCATCATATACCCGTAACATCATAATCGACTATACGGACAACACTATATACATTTCATCATACACTTGATGTGAGTACTACCTTTTAAGCAATACGTACAACTATTTCATGCACAATTCTTCTAAACTCATACATAACCCATCAAAACCAACTACTAATCATCATGTATCATTCCAAATGAACATTAAACATAACATCATCATATTCCTATACTTTCATCTAACAATAATTCATCGTACCCACATAATACATCAATCATTCAACAAGACTTGAACATAGGAGGTGATACTAGTCATCATCTTCACCCTAACTAACGGGTGTCACCTCTAAACATCAAATTAACGCAAACCATTCATAACCCATATTCTACACGAGGATTCTAACCCTTGTACATGATCAATTTCATATTAACTCACGGATTAGAACATAACCCACTTCACCCATGATCACCAATCTTAGATTTAAGACATACCTTATGATCCCCTCTTGTTGGTGATCATTAATCCATGCTCGGTTATGGATTTCAACTTCATCTTGTCTTCCAATTTGAGCTTAAAGGCGATTTAGGGTTTGAGGCTCCATGGGAGCCTCCTGATCTTTCTCGAACACACACGTATGTGTGTGTTTAGTTATCTTATAACTTAACTTTCATTTGTTCCATTTTAGCCCCTCGGGTTTACTTTTAAAACATAACTGACACTACCTTAATCATTTAAGACTTTCGACCATACCCTTAACTAGGTTAAATAGCCTAGTTATTTATTTCCTGACGTGTCACATAATAACATACAACAAACATTAACATTCAGATTTTGGGGCGTTACAAGTCTACCACCCTTAAACAAGGTTTCGTCCCCGAAACCTTTCTCACTTTCATCAAACACACATTATCTTTTCTTCTAGTCCATCCATACGACTACTAGCCCATACTTTCCTGATCATTCTTTCTTATATCATTTTCATTTTCATTTACTTGACCTGTCAATAACTGGTCAATACACATACTCTTCCGTCCTTTAATATGATCCTTTCTTGATGGATCTAATATCTCCATCTCACCCTTAAAATTTACATTCTCTACATACTCTGTATAACATTTAACTTTTGTTTTGTTATCACAACAAAACTATTATTACATAATCACGCCTACGTGCTTAATTCTAACGTTAACCTCATTCTACATTTTCTACAGTTACGTATACCTTGCATACCTTTATTTTATCTTTAAATCATTTCGTTCATTTCACATTACGATTGCTTTCACTTCATGCATTACTTAATTTACACATATACAGGTGTCATACTAGTTCATATCTATCCAATCATGAGTTAAATATTCTTACTAACCTCTTTTTCATTTCCCAAACCACGATCTGCAACCCAGATCGATTCATCTTTTCCTCGAGTACTAGCCATAATAGGCCAGATTTCATTCATCCGTGTCATGAGTTTCCACTCGTGCACATCCTTTCCCCGATACGATTGGTTTCATCACATCAATAATTTCTAACATTATTATCAACATCATCGGCGGTTAGCATATATCATTTAAACATTCATTACACTAGGTGATTACCCACCTATAACTCTTCTACAATTTCCTACGTGCCTGCTATAACGTGCCACACATTCTATTTCTTACATACAATCCTTTCATTCAATTCATCATTTTGCCAACTGAAGTACACGCTCGTACTTCCTTCCATTCATGCTTACTTGCGAAAACCTTATTACATCGTCTCAATATTTCTTACCAAACTTACCATTTCCGCCCCTACTTAAATTATTGTTCGGGTCACAGCCCGTCATCATTCCGACTTCTAAGAGTCAATTACTCACATATCTTACACGTAACTTATACAAAACTTCGTCTATTATACTATCACTTTTTACTTTATACTTACTCCTACGACCCGTTCGACTCAATCATGGTCGAACTGTCGACATCTTCTTAGGCGGATTAATTTCATCTTTTTATATTTTTGAATCCGTCTCACGGATTCAGACGCATCATTCATGCTTTTTCATTCATTGAATCCGCCTTACGGATTCAAACATTAAATTCATGCCTTTTATCCTTGAACCCGCCTCGCGGATTCAAACATTACATTCATGCCTTTTATCCTTCTTGAATCCGTCTCGCGGATTCAAACATTCATCCTTACCTTTCATCCTTGAATCCGTCCCGCGGATTCAAACATTCGTTCTTACCTTTCATCCTTGAATCCGTCCCGCGGATTCAAACATATCGTTCATGCCTTTCATCCTTGAATCCATATCACGGATTCAAACATATCATTCATGCCTTTCATCCTTGAATCCGTTGCATGGATTCAAACATTGCATTCATACCTTTCATTCCCTGAATCCGTCTTACGGATTCAAACATATTATTCATATCTCGTTGATCCGCACTTAATCACGGATTCAACATTCTTCATTCTTATCAGGCATGTTTTTCATTCTTACATAGTACTCTCAATTTCCCGAGAGTCTTACTTCCCATTTCACCCACACGCCCGCCTGCTACCCAACTCTACCGGACATACCTGTAACAATTATCATGATCTCACGAACGTCATACGTTTCTCGTGTACTGGCCAGGTACACAGTCCACATAGTAGTTTCGTGCCTTCATGTAATTGTCACCTTATGTCCGTAGACTTAGGCTTCGGCGCGTGTATTGCTTCCAATACTTCATTACTATACTATCATTGTCTTTCATCTTAAAATTTTTCCTTCCCTTAATGAACTTTACCATTACTTACATCCACATATTAAATTCACGTACCTGGGCTCATTTGCCTACTTGTCTTATTACCTCTTTGCCTGTCTTAGTATTCATTCTAGGCTGCATTCACGGATCATCCTCTTCCAACACTTATGCTTACCTTGAACATACAAAACCGTCAGTTTCTTTATACGTATACATAAGCACATACTTACATTAGCCTTTACCTTTGGATCTTGATCGAGTCTTAGATTGTACGGATTTCTTATCTCAAGAGCACACAAGTTTGAGTTCAAGTACTTACCTTCTCGTACTTGATTCCCTCAAACCAGGGCTCTGATACCAACTTGTAACACCCTAAGTGGTTTAACCTTAAAACAACGCAGCGGAAATTCGAGTCTTAAAATTTTCTTTCATGACATACATCTTGACATTCTAAAAATTCATTTCATAATATAAGAACATAACTTATCACACTAAATTACATATTTAAACATTCCCGTACAATCTGTCTTACGACTCGATCCTCGATCTTCAATCCGTGGATATCCTCATGACCGGTACTACCTGCGCTCACCACATAAAATTCATACATTAGTACACATTATAAACATACAAGGTTTGTTCCTGTTTACTTCTCGTTTCATTTACTCTTTACATTCCAGCTTTTCCATCCTGTCATACTATCCGTGGTGAGACTTCTTTGCCATTCCTGCATTTCACTTATAACTCCATGTACACGAATAAACAACGTAAACACTTGATCGTACCAAAAGACTTACATACATACCTAAACTTCATACACACTATCTCCATACATACATACGTACACACATACATGTCAACCTACATACAAACTTACATACAATTACATATCAATCATTCTTTATGTATCTACATATATACATACCTACATCGTCACGTACGATCATGTCATCCCTCCTATAAACATTCACACATACATACATACATACGTACATACATACATACCCCTTATTACATGCCTTCACACAAACCTACATACGTGCATACATTCGTACATACTCACTTTCGTACATATACATACTTCCTACATACATCCCTACATACATACACTTAGGTTTATAAAACATACATACGTACATGCCTACATACTTACTTACATATATATTTATAATCACCTGCTTCAACATACCCAACTCATACTTACCTATTCATATACATCTTCGTATATCCTTATGTACTTGCTTACACACTATAATCTTACATACATTCGCGCATACACGCTTACATACACTTCTACATACGTGTATAGAGATATACAACATCCATACATACCTATCCACACATATGCTTACCCTAATGACCACAAAACATGAGTTAAATTAGTCATACGCCACTTAAAACGCGTTTAAACGAGTTCCCGAGCCAAAACGGAGCAAACGAACAACTTTCGCCCACCAGGGGGGCTAGCGTGACGCCAAGGGCCCTAGCGTCACGCTAGGCCCCTGTTTTCACAAAAGCTCTGCAGCAATTTGCTGCATATGCCCAGCACGTCCGCGTTTCACGGAAACGGTCATAACTTCTTCGTTTTTGGTCCGTTTTACCCGATTCTTTTTCCTACGCGTCCGTAATTTAATTCTCCGTCTTATGGAGTTAAGATCCAGCATCCAACTTAATTAAATTTCAGACTTTTAACTCTTCGGCTTATTACCCTTTTTCCCAACTTTGACCCGATCATGCATTCATCAACGTAACTTGTCCGTTTTACCATAACCTCTTATAAACATAATTATATCTATGACGTCTATCATAAATTACAAAATTCTTGGATGTCTTGCATCCTCTTAACACATTATCATTCATACGCTCATTTCGACCCGTTAAGGGTATTCGCACATTAATTGGTCTATGACTAACCAAACCATTATCCCCACTTCCATACTTGTCCAAAACATTACACTTAATCGAATAACTGATTTCTAAGCTACTCTTAAGATCGTTTACCCCAAAATACCCATCAAGGGCATTTTGGTCAACCTTAAACCCATCATTTACGACGAAAGACTTTAACACATATTTGACCTCAAACATCATGTTTAATTCATTACAACACTTTATTACTTACTTGTACTAAGAAGTGATTACGGAAATCACTTACCTTATGCGTCCGTGCTCGTATCCGATTCCTTGCCTCTTCTTGACCCGTTAACACCTCATGCGTGAGTCCGTCTCGACGTGATTCCTATACTTTCATTTCATCGAAATCACGCTCTTATTAGCATACACCTTTGTACATGTAACAATCATATCACTCGCATAATACACACTTAACTTTCCTTAGTCATTTCTAACAAGCATTAAAATACATAATCAACTTCATATAATCATATCCGTATACGTTAAACTCATGTAACTCATCATGTCATTACATTTAACACGGATTGCTATAACATGTACCATACGACTTCCCATCAACATACATTTACGACAACGAGTCAAGTCATGTTTCTTATGCTTAGTTGACTTTCAAAAGTCAACTATTAACCATACTTAACTATCGACTTATCATCATATACCCGTAACATCATAATCGACTATACGGACAACACTATATACATTTCATCATACACTTGATGTGAGTACTACCTTTTAAGCAATACGTACAACTATTTCATGCACAATTCTTCTAAACTCATACATAACCCATCAAAACCAACTACTAATCATCATGTATCATTCCAAATGAACATTAAACATAACATCATCATATTCCTATACTTTCATCTAACAATAATTCATCGTACCCACATAATACATCAATCATTCAACAAGACTTGAACATAGGAGGTGATACTAGTCATCATCTTCACCCTAACTAACGGGTGTCACCTCTAAACATCAAATTAACGCAAACCATTCATAACCCATATTCTACACGAGGATTCTAACCCTTGTACATGATCAATTTCATATTAACTCACGGATTAGAACATAACCCACTTCACCCATGATCACCAATCTTAGATTTAAGACATACCTTATGATCCCCTCTTGTTGGTGATCATTAATCCATGCTCGGTTATGGATTTCAACTTCATCTTGTCTTCCAATTTGAGCTTAAAGGCGATTTAGGGTTTGAGGCTCCATGGGAGCCTCCTGATCTTTCTCGAACACACACGTATGTGTGTGTTTAGTTATCTTATAACTTAACTTTCATTTGTTCCATTTTAGCCCCTCGGGTTTACTTTTAAAACATAACTGACACTACCTTAATCATTTAAGACTTTCGACCATACCCTTAACTAGGTTAAATAGCCTAGTTATTTATTTCCTGACGTGTCACATAATAACATACAACAAACATTAACATTTTGATTTTGGGGCGTTACAAAATGGTCGAGCTCACTGGTCATACATGCAAAGTTCTTATCATGACACAGGTATAGTCAAAAAATATTTTGAAAGCCAAAGTTAACGTCAAACATAGGTATCTAACTCTAATCTAATCTGTTTTTTTTTCAGAGCCTAGATAGAGGTACAGTTGCATCTCTAACTACTGTTGTTTTGCTGGTAAATTGCTCAATTGTTATTTTGAGAGCTGAAGCGCACCGGCTGAAAATTGAGACGGGTCAAGCATGACCGCATAATCGAGACAGTGGCAACAACCCATATGCCAATAAGGGTGCAAATTTTTAGGTAAAGAACATATAAAGTTTGTGAATATAAATTTTGAGAACATTATGTGTAAATGAGGTAAACATTTAACGTGTGTTATATTTTTTATTTTAGTGAAAGAAACCATTATAGGGAGATGGGAAGACATGTAGAACATAGGTGGCATTTTTTGTTTCTGTGCTGCTGAGAATCAGTTTTATAGTTATCTTTGTTTTGTTATGTACGTTGTATTAACTAATTTTAAGCATATTTCCTTTAATCAATGATGATCAAGTGATTTTTAGTGAGGTTGATAGCGATTCTTTTACAACACAATTGATGTTAACCGAGTCTTTTAGCATGTCTGGGTTGACCTGTTCAATTAAACGGGGTGTGTTAGTTGACCCAAAACCTGTATTTTTCGTGTTGTGTTTGGCTTCATGGACATTTGAGCTAAAAGAGGGAGAAACATAAACTCCTATATGTACAATTTCATTTCAAAGTTTATTTCAACAATGTTAAATAATATAATTCACTTTGATTAATTCGTGTAAAGTTGGTTTGTACTTGAGGCAACTTGTTTTCACACATGGTCAATTGTATGTAACTTTATCAAGGGTTAAAACATGAGATGGAGTCAAGCTACTAATATACTTGACAACGACAACAAACCTACAAATAAAACAAGAGTAAAGTCCTATTTAAGTCCCTGTGGTTTGTGCACTTTAACCATTTGAATCCAAAAATCAAAACTGTCTTGATTTGAGTCCATGTGGTCTCTAATTTTAACCATTTGAGTCCCTGTGGTCTCTAATTTTAACCATTTGAATCAAAAAACAAAATGTTTCTGATTTGGATGTTTACTTTTGGATTCAAATGGTTAAAATTAGAAACCACAGGGACTCAAATCAAGACAATTTTGATTTTTGGTTTCAAATGGTTAAACTGCACAAACCACAAGGACTCAAATAGGACTTTACTCATAAAACAACTAATGTTGTTTATAAAGAGATCTTCAATGAGTTGTGATTTTTTATTGTGTTCATGTATTTCAATTATTTGGTGTACTCTATCATTTCCGTTAATATTTCAACGTATATACAATTAAAATATTTACATCAACAATGTTAAAGTAGTTATTTTTCTTACTAGCCCGGTATATCCCATTTTAGTTTACACCATTGTGAACCTTACGCCTTTTGTGGGACAAGTTGAGTCAATTTATTGATTTAGAAGATGTGGAAAAGAATAGAGAACATACAGTGATGGCATAAATGGTAATGATGAATTTGCTAGGGGCTATGATCATATAATAGGAGAACATGTTGGGTGTAATAAGCTTGACAAGATAAAATACACAGTGTTATGTCGATATCAAGTATGTGTTTAGGAAGTTGGCCATTATACGATGCAATTTATATGAATAATAATTCTCTTAATAGGTTGTAAAAGCTTCATTACAATAAGATGTGTTCTTTTGTTAGAACCCGTGTTATCATTTTTAATTGTATTGAGTTATTAAGTGACATAAGATTAATCTCACAAAATTGCATTAAGTGACAAAAGATTAACCTCGTAAAGTTGTTAATTTTCCTTTTATCCATTTATCTCATGTAACCATTATGTGATCTAATAGTTTATTGGTTAAATCAGAGCGTTGTATATTTGTTGACAGGATTAGCTTAGTAAGGGAGGTCTTTGTAGTATACACTCATATTTGTCCTTGCTAGCAAGGTCTCATATTAAGGTAAACTGTTTTTCTATTATCTTTATAAGATTTGTTGTAAGGTAAACTGTTTTTCTATTATCTTTATAAGATTTGTTGTGTTTATAGACCTAAAGTGTATACTCTTTTATTTGTATGCGTTAAACTACATGATATGCATTGAGCAAGTTTTATTGACCAAGTCCTACTCCATAGAGAAATCTTCAAGTAGCACAAATAATATTTATAACAAGGGTAGTATTTATAACTCGACGATTTGACTGATATGGTATTGATGTTTGTTCATGTTGCATGCAACATGGAATATTTAGTTCTATGATCAAAGGAAGCAAATCAAAACATGAGTTGGAAACTGAACCCGAGTCCAGAAGGGAGAGTTTTGAAGAACCGTCAACATTTTCAGTGGTCAACTTTCTATCAAAGAATGAAGAATGAAATCAAACATGAGGTCAAATGTCCAATGGTGCTTAAGGTTTAAATAGTCCACTAAATATGATTTTGGTTGAGGTTGCCCTATCAATGGCTTTTGTAGTTAATAATAATTAATTGTAAACATTCAATAATTAATCTCTTAAATTGATTAATATACTTTATCCTCACACATCGTACATTTTATATATAAAGATTTACACTTTTTTATAAAATTTAAATTGTAAAGTCCGTGAAGTTCACGGGTAATAATCTAGGTTTTATAAAACCTAAAGTCAAATCATATAAAAAAATTTCTTTTGTAAATATAATTTTTTTTAACATAACCCATAACCCATGAAGCTCACGGGTATATAACCTAGTACAGTATATGTCAACCCATATTTTAACATTCAAATGTCCATATCGACAAGTGTTATGATATTCTTTAATTTGGACAGTTTGTTTTTCTTTTTATTCTTTTGTTTTGTTTTTCATTTTTAGCAAATAAGGCTCAAACCGTGAAACGAACCGGAACCGAAACCAAACCATTAATAATGGTTTGGTTCGGTTTAAGAATTCAACGGTTCGGTTTCGGTTTTCAATTATCAAAAACTGTGACTAACGGTTTGGTTCACGGTTTGACCCAAAAACCGAACAAACCGGACCATGAACACCCCTACCTTGAACAATGTATTTTGTTATCAACAACGGGAGCACACGGAGGAATGGAATCATCACATGCTACAACACAGGTCACAACAGGGAAACTCTTGTTAAGTAGTCATTCATTACATAATTTAAACACTATCCATTACAACCCGCGTCATAATTATTACCTACCTTAAAACAGACATGTCACGAGAAGTGAGGATGAAACTAAACGCGTCACTACTCCTTAGAAGTTATATACACATTTTGTTTACTATTTACATAACATAAGCCGCGTAGGCGCGTACTAATAAAGAGAGTTGTAAGTGAAGGAAGTGGCTATAATGGTCGCGATGCAAATAACGAGTGAAGGAAGTAACGTGATGTTCAAGAGCTCACTCATACCCCAGTATCCTGCAAGTGTAATCGTTCCATCTGCAACCACTCGAGCTAGCGTCCCAGCTTCAGTTGACAGTAGCCCGCCATTGTAGGTCCCACGTGATAAGCGAGATGACATCACCCGCGATAAGAGGGACAAGTTCACACCTATTAATGTAACAATACTATTGTATTATGTATTATTAATCAACTATATATATAGGTAGATTTGTATGTACCTTCAAGAACTTCAGCAGACACAAATGTTAGAAGAGCCGAGAAGATGTACTGAGGTGCCGAATAGGGGATGATCGTATGAAAGCTTAAAACGATACCCAAGCATACCATTATCTCTGAAGCCAACAAAACTTGCCTGTATCAATGCGATCATGTTTGTAAAATATAAAGAGATATTGGAATAAATTATAAAAATTATGTTACTTGTGAAATTTCCTAAGTTTTTTTACCTTTCTTCAAACACATTGCTGATGTAGCTCCCGACAAAAATGCTGACTGGAAGAACAGTCAGCCCAAGAAAAGCAAGAAACATGGCGACGTTGTTTGTTGACCACACAAAGTAGTATGATGTAACGACACTCGATTCAGCAAGTAAGATCTCCATAGCGTATTTGAGCATGAAGTATATAATCAATTGAACCTGTTCACAAGCAATAAGGTGTCAACATGTAGTTATATAAATGGACATGTTGGGTAACGGGTCAAAACGGATCAGGCAACCCAAATGATATGCAAACGATATTATTAGGATGATAATTTAGTTATTGAAGTGAACCTTGACAGATGGAGTAAGCAGTCGGTATGCAGACATAATAGATGTCACAGGCTCACGGTTATCTTCAGATAACTCATCACTAGGATCATCATCTTCTTGTTGCTCATCTTCATTTTTCCCAAAATCCAAAAGTAAAGGCTCGGAAAAACCAATTTCTACAGTGGTACCTGCTACCAACAACATACATAACTACTAATTTGTTTGAAAACGGAGTGGAGGTGGCAAGATGAGCAGGGTGGGTAACAGACTGAATCGGGTCGAGTTGAACCAGGCCATTCTTAGTACGAGTCAACACTGTTTGGGCCGGGTTGACCCACAAACATCTATTTGCCCATTTTATAAAATATAAGTTATTGAAACTGTCTGATCCATATCCTCTTTAGCTATTTTTATTTTGACCCGTTTGAGATAAAAAGTAGCAACTAGTGGTGTAAACGAGCCGAGCCCGAGCTTGCCTAATGTATTATATATAATCATAGTTTTTATTATAACATAATACAATTTAGTTAGTTATTCTTATCAGAATTATATACATATAACTAATACTATGTTAGAAAGTTAATATAAATAATAGGCTCGCTTAGGCCCGTGAACTACTCGAGCTCGATAAGTGAAGCTCGGGCTTAGGCTCGTTTACATACAAGTTTATTTTTAGGCCCGCGCTCAAGCCCAGGCTCGTTTAAACTCAACTCAATTCGAGCTTTTAGCGAGCTGATCTCGAGTAGCTCACTAGCGGCTTGGCTTCTAACACCCCTAGTAAAAAAAACTCAATCCAAATCTATCTACAGAGAATAAATGAGTTGAGTTACAAGATGTGAGAATATAAAACGTACCAGATGTCTCTTGCTGCACAACAATGTCTTCTTTCTCAAGCGGTGGCTCTCTAAAAGACAACCATAGCCATAGTAAATAGATGAACCATGCAAATGCCATGAACCACCCGGGTAAAGTATCTTGGTTGAAGGTGAACCAAAGTATTTTAAATTGTGTCTGAAATAGGCAAGCAAGAGCCGGACCACAAGCCATTCCAAGTGCACTCGCGCTCACGAACCCAGCAGACGCTTTCATTCTTAGTTTTGATGGCACACAGTCGCTAATATACCGCCTGTTGACAGCCCGAGCTGATCCCAGTCTACCAAACAATAAGATCAGACTCTTCAAAAATCAGACTTTTAAGGTCAAACATGTTCATCTTGTTTTGAAGTTGGTCTATTTACTATGAATTCTTCAAGTTCCTAATTAAAAAAACGAGTAAAATGTCATTTTTTCCCGAGGTTTGGCTACTTTTTGCGACTTTCGTCCAAAGGTTTGTTTTTCCGCATCTGGATCCAAAAGGTTTGAAGTCTTGCCATTTTCTTCCAACCTGTTAACTCCATCCATTTCTAACGTTAAGTTAGGGGTATTTTCATTCTTTTAGACATTTTTGTCATAAGGCGTGTTTGGATTCTTTTGGTGAGCATGCAGTTCATTGTAGAGAGCTCCCGGGGTTCAAATACCGACATGATTTGGTTAGGGATGTCCTTTTTGACATATTCAGGTGCGCTGGTATTTCTGCTAAGAAAGAGGCACCCGTTAATTTCTTAACAGACCCGTTGGAAGGGAGATCTACCCTTCGACCAGCCGACATTCTGGTCTTTGGATGGGTAGGAGGAAAACAGGCCTGTGTGGATCTAACAGGGGTTTCCCCGCTTGTGGGCTTAGGGAGTAGTGCTTTCACAGTGGGTCAGGCTGCTTTAAAGGCTGCTTCGGGTAAAGTGATCAAGCATGAGAAAGCGTGCCTTGACAACCAGCACGTGTTTATCCCATTTGCTTTTGATACTTTTGGTTTTCTGGGGCCAGAGGCTGTGGACCTACTTAGTCGAGTTCAAAGGGTCATGCATAGTAATGTTATGACCCCGAGATCTATGGACGTAGTTTTTAAAAGGCTTAGTTTTGCTATTCAAAAAGGGGTAGCGGCGCAGCTTGTTGCCCGTTTACCAACTATCTCGATGTAAATTATTCTTGAGATAATATTACGATATTGCTATTTTGTGATGATTAAAGGGTTTGGGTGGGGAGAAAGTCGATAGAGGTGGATCTTTATTTCTTATAGTGTTTTTTATTTTGATAAAAATGTCTAAAAAGACGGAAAGGCTCCACATTAAACGGAGAAAAATGGATGGAGTTAACGAGTCGGATGAAAATGGCAAGATTTCAAACCTTTTGGATCCAGATGCGGAAAAAAAACCTTTGGATAAAAGTCGCAAAAGTGGCCAAACTTCAGGGAGGAAAATCGCATTTTACTCTTAAAAAATCATTTTATAGTTAACTATACAGGGGGTGTGCAACGGGTCAAAACAGGTCATATTGAAACGGGTCACAAAAGTAATACGCTATTAATTTAACAAGACAAATTCCTACAAGATATAGACGGCTTACCCACAGAACAAACGTCCAATCAGAAGAATATATATCGAGTTAAGATCATAAGCCAGGGCGTACAAGGTGTTGCCCATAAGAAGAACAATGCTGCTGAATATAAGAGGTCGGATGTACGATTTATTTGACCATGCACTAAAATAAACCGATGAAAAAATCTGTGCAACGGCCATTGATCCGATCACAACACCACAAACCGTGGCTGCAGCTCCAAGGCTCAAAGAGTAGTCATCTGCTGTCGGGACAATGATGTACGTATTCACCATATACAAAAACGTATTAACCAAGTTCAAAAGAAGTGACATAAAATGATATCTTTCGTTCACAATATGCTCTTCGGATGAAGGCGATGGCAGCTCGTCTTGCATTATAAACGCATGTTTTCCCAAATAGTGGAGGAAATCAGTTGAGTTCAGTAGACGTTTCTCAGCTGCTTTTATTGATTCAATTATAGGATCCTGTAATTTGCAGCAAGAAATAAAATCATGAGTAAAATGCCATTTTCGTCCCTGAGGTTTGGCTAGTTTTGCGACTTTCGTCCAAAGGTTTGTTTTTCCGCATATGGATCCAAAAGGTATGAAATCTTGCCATTTTCATCCGGCTCGTTAACTCCATCCATTTTTCTTCGTCAAGTCAGGGGTATTTCCGTCTTTTTAGTTAACTTAAGGGGAAATCGGTCTTTTTCACTTTATGTAAAAAGACCGAATACCCCTAAAAAAGACTGAATTGCCCTTTAAGTTAACAAAAAAGACGAAAATACCCCTGAATTAACGGAGAAAAATGGACGGAGTTAACGAGCAGGATGAAAATGGCAAGATTTCAAACCTTTTGGATCCAGATGCGGAAAAACAAACCTTTGGACAAAAGTCGCCAAACTGGTCAAACCTCAGGGACGAAAATGACATTTTACTGATTTAAATGATCTTGCAAAACGAAGAAATTTATAAACAAATACCGAGATGTGAATATTTGGGTGATCATAAATTGATACATAACGTCTATCCGCGTCTTGCAGATCAGCAAGATTCCTAGTTATGGATCCAACGACTGCGGATATACCCTGCATGTATAGATACGGTGGTGATGCATATCTGCAAGACTGCAACCACAAACAACAAAAGACAGCTATTTTTTGATATTTTAGTTTGTACCACATGCTTAAACACTTGTCGGAGCTGAGAATAAGGATGGTTTGCTCGAGTTTTGACATAGTAACTTGTGAACTTATATCCGAGCCGCTTATCAAACTTTTTAAGAATCTTTCTTAGACCAATAGCATTCGTTTCAACGAAAAATAATAGCCTTAAAAGATCTCTTCCTACTTCTCTATATGCTTCTCTAAGTTCCACTATCAAGTCATGATTCGGTCCATGTGAAAGGTACTCATCATCGCGGTCAGCAAGACCTGATAGCCTGGTCGCGAGTTGACCTTGGTGTTTTAATAAAAACAAAACTATCTTTTCTATCTGAAACAAAACAAGATCCATGACATATGTTATTAGCTTCAAAAACAACTGCTATTAGGTTTAGAATTTAAATTTCGACATGTACCTGTTCGTCAAGCATTTGAGAGAAATCACGTAGAACATACTCGCGATTCTGGCCATCAACCTCGTCTTGTTGAGCATAATGTTTCACTTTCTTTTTTAGTAACTTGTAGTCAATATACGATCTGAAAACAATATGATGATAAGCAAGCTGTATGATAAATCTACAAACTAATTAACAGGTCTTATAGGCCTTTTAACAACATTTATGTAGTTGTCTTTTAGGCCTTTTAACATCATTTATCATTGGTTTGCATTGAAAAAATAATTCTTGTTCAACAAAAAAAAGATTAATCAACTTTTTTAATCCGCATATGAAAAATGAAACTCAAGCCCGGGTAACATCTAGCCTGCTGTAACAACCAATATTGTCCGTTTGCCCACAAGAAGCTCACAATTTTTTTTCTTCTTTTTGGTTCCTAAATTGGAGGTTCCCAGGACGGGTCCCATCCTCGGATTGCTCATACCCAAGCACGCTTTAACTATATAGTTCTACTCTCTCATATCCATAGCCCCTTTAGTATAAAAGGGGACCATTTTACACTTTAAGACCACACGGTGTGCAGCGTGGAGGAGGGTGGGAGACCTCAACAAGGATGAGCATTTAGGACTTGGTATCGGTACTGAAATTTTTGCGTGGTACCCACTTTTAGGCATTTTCGGTAGCGGTATTTTCGGTGCGGCACCGGTATTTTACCGAATTTTACACACAAATACCTGTAAAGTACTGTACTGAACGTTTTTTTGGTACAGGTACTTTCGTTACCGGTACTGAGCTCATCCCTAGTGCTCAACCACACCGGCACGGAGGGAGGATGGTGATGAGGTGTTTTGTTTTAATGGCGTGGTGAGTTTTTTATTTGATTTTGTTTTTTTTAATATAAGTTAAATTAAATATAAAAAGTGTATGCATCGTGACCCTTCCACACCCTATCCCACCCCACACCTTTTGGCACACGCCATCCTTCTGACAGGTGCTGACGTGACGTTTCATGGCTTTCCACACCGTATAGTCTAATCTAATGGTTGGTATAGATTGACTTTTAGGCCATGGGGTGTGGTATACCGCCCCTGGCCACATCACCTTCGTTAGCGCCTCTCAGCCACCCCCTGCCCGCCAAAGAGGGGGCGCCATTGATGGCCCACCAGCACACTAACGACCGCTAAAGGGTGTGTGCGGGTGAGCTTTAAACCATCAACCAATAAAAAATTTTCTTTTTTTTATTTTGTTTAGTAGGGGGTTTTAAATCATTAAAGACCCTTTCTGACATGTCGCTGATGTCGATCTGACGTGACACTACAAAGCTCCTAGTGGCTTTAAACCACACCCCAACCTTAGCATGTGAAAGTTGAAGAAGATTACCCTTTCCATTCTTGGATCTGCAATTCCTTCAACTTTTTCCCAAATGCAACCATAGTTGACCACACAAATCACACTCCCTTTGTTTGTTTGTACCACTTACTCCTTCTTTTCAAGCCATCATCAAACAAACACTTATTAGAGTTCATAAAAAAAATTAATAATAATAATAATAATAATAAAAATGAAAATAATAAAAATAATAATAATTTGCCGAAAATGAAATGACCTTGCAACAACAGGCAGGCAGAGCATTCATTAAATAAGAAATCAAACAATGTAATTGAGAACAAAGTGGTTACCTTAGTAACAAACAAAGTGTTTGTGTGAGTTTTCATGGAGATTGGAAGTTAAATATTATTGTACACTGGATTTTGTATGGTAGGTGTAACATGTACCATCGGAATAATTATTCGATCAGAGAAGTATACGTGTCGCCGGCGGAGTGAATTCGCACATGAAAAAAAAAACAAAAACTATGACTTACACGTGAACACAAATACTAAACACAAAATTGCTCATTTTGTTTGTTGGTGGGTTAATAATGGAATATTTTAATAATAGTTTTGGAAATGTTATTCTACTTTTTTTTTTAACATACGGTTTGTATGTACATTTAGAACATGTGTAGTGGAAGGGAAAGATAATGCCCCCACCCTAGGGCATTTTACGCCATGTGACGGTCCAGTCAGTAAAGTGTCATTATTAGGCGTTTTCTAAAATGAGTGTAGTGGGGATGGGGCATTATTGGGGCATTAAATAAAATAAAGAAAAAATCTTATTGGATAACAAAAAGGGAGATGAAAGATGATTGGACAAGGAGAAGGGGGCAAGGCGTTTTTAAAACCACGACAAGGGGGCTTTTTTTGAATTTAAAAAAAAACGCCCTATGTAATGGGGGCAAGGCGTTTTTGGGCGTTTTTTTTATTTAAAAAAAATGCCCCACTACACATGGTCTTGTAAATTATACATACAACCATCATTATTGTTTAGAAAGTTCATTTATAAATTATACATACAACCATCTTTAATGTTTAGAAAGTTTAATATAAAAACATTGATTTAGGGGCTGTTTGATAGCATCTGAATGACATTAAGAGGCTACCTCTTAATGAAATCATTTAAGAGTTTAACAAAGATAATGTAGAAGAATGTGACATGTGATGGTTTACCATTCAGATGTTACCTCTTATCCAGTCAGACATAAGACTACCTCTTATTCATTCAGACATAAGAGCTACAAATGGTTTCATAAGAGACAGCCTCTGAATGGATTAAGAGACTATCAAACAGGGCCTTAGTTTACTAACATGTTAAAACCAACAGGTGTAGCTAAGCCACTCAATCTAGACATTTTAGTTTGTCGTTTTCTCATACCTCAATTAAAAAAATAATAAAATTAAAAAGAAATTGATTGAACCGAATCATAAACACCATAAATAAAATAGAATTTGTGGTTTCATACCCATGAATTAGGCATTAGGTTCAGGTAAAACCATTAAGCACCTCTCTCTCTATTTCTTTTTGTTTTACGTTTTTTTTTCACCTAAATATCATATAAACTTTCATCCTGTAACGATTTAAACTCATACTACTTTTGTAGAGACAAACACCATACATAATACTACTTTTGTGTTTTCTATTTTTTTTACATATACTTGTTTTATTTTCTACTGTAGTTGTGTTAAGTTAATTGCATAATACCTTAAATGCACACACATATTATCTATGCCTTTAAAAGGCAACTTGAGATACAGTACCCAACTTTATTTTGAGTTGTTTTAACTATGAAAAAAAAAATTAAAAATATCATGTAATAGTCAAGTAAACGTGTTCGATTTGAAATATAACGTAATAAATGCGTACAAATTTTATTTAATATATATTTCATGTTAGTTGTATCAAATATGTTATGCCATAATACGTGTATTTAGTATATTTCAAAAGCAAAACCTTTAAACATCTGAGTTTGGAAGGGGGAGATCTTGGGTTCAAGTCCCACAGACGACAATGATTAAAAGAAATTTGTCGTTTAAAAAAAAACTCATTTTACTTTTAGTTAAAAAATAGTTTTATTAGCTATATATATTAATTGAGTTCTCATGATAGTTTAAAAAAGACAAGTTAGAGACTTAGAATTATCATGCTTAACTTATTAGTTTATTAGTTTTCAAAATTATTTGATTATAATCTCTCTACGTTTAAAGACCCTTATGAGTTATTTAGTGCATGTATATATATTGTTAATAACATGTTGAAGATTATTGGTTTTTATAAAAGTTTTTTTTTTTTTTTTTGGTCGGGGAAAATCAAATAGTGGATATGGTTCATATCAAAGTGGACCATGTGAATATGCATGATTTTTCCCCTCCATGATAATAGCATTCATTTTTTTCATGCAAGTTCTCCACTTTACATTTTATGTGGTGGTTAGACTTCACTTCATTTATCTTCATCAACTTTATGTATGAAAAGTAAAGAAGAAAAAAGGAGTATCTTATATCAAAAATAATTAATTAATTGATTAGGTATTTTGGATATCTAAAAACCAATATATGTAAAATAATAAAATATAATTAAATATGTGCAAAACATGAAGAGAAGAAATATTGACTTACGATTGTAGGGTGGGTATATGAGGAAATTTGAGAACGTGTAACCCTTCTGAAGATTCACTCCACTCACCACGCGACTACAAGTGAGCAAATTGAAGACAATAGATATAAATATATATAGAGAAATTGAAGACAATAGATATAAATAGATATATAGAGAGAGAAAGAAAGAAAGGGAAGGTGGAAGTGTCCTTTTAGATTTGCAAAGGTCACACTATATATAGAAAGAGTGTCAAAGTAACAGTAAAAAAAATTAACGGCTAAATAAGATAACACTTAGGGGGTGTTTGTTTTTTCTTCAAACATCTTCAAGGGAGCTGATGTCTGCAGGCGTGCAGACGTTACCCTTGAAGACTGTTTGTTTTTTTTCTTAAACAGATCTGAAACTAGCTTTTTTCAGCTTAAAAAAAAAGTCATGACATCCTTTCTTCAAACATCTTCACAAAAAACTCCCCTCTCTTTCTTCACAAAAAAAACCCTCCTCCGTTACCTCTTTCTTCACCGACTCACCTCTTCGGTTACCCACAGTTTCCGGCAAACAACCTCACCTCACCTCCGTTCTCTCCTAATTAATCGACCGCCGGCATCCACCACCCTTTCACCACTACCTTCACCACCTCCGATTACTTCAGCCACCACCATTACCGACAATCACCTCCGTCGATACACCTCTTACTCGTCTTCCACCCACCACGACCGACCACCACAATCACCACCACCATCGATTCTCCACGGCGACTGTCAACCTCCACATTCATCTCCGACCACCTCTGTTTCCACCTTCATCAACTGCCATACCTGCCGTCACCCATAATCACTACCCATAACATCAACATTCACCATCCATCACCGTTGATTACCACCACCGTCACCTTCGAGCGACCACTCACCAAGCTCTGTCCCAAGTCTGATTGAGCTATAGATTCTTATTTGTCTTCTAATTTCTAGTGTTAAATCAGGAGCCAGGTACGCAAGCTCTGAACTTTAACTGTTTATATAATATGTTGATTTTTATTCATGAGTGTGATAGTAGTTGGTGGTGTTTAAAACATTTGAATTGGTTTAGGATGTTTTGATTTGGTAAATAAAACAAAGTTCATTTAGTTTGTACAGACAATATCAATTTATAAAAATAAACAGTCTTATATTTTCAACTTGAAGAGCTTCAGACCACATCTTCAGTTGCAGACATGAAAACAGATGAAATCAGCTTGCAGACAGTTTATGTCTGCAAAAACAAACAGCACCTTAGTCTTTACAGAATTTAAACTCATAACCATTTAGTTAGAAAATACACTATTTTACCATCAGGTTATCCCTTTAAAGACAAGTACTTATAAAATATGAATATATATACAGGGTAAGGATATGGTAAAAAGTGTTTAAAATGTGAGAAGGGTAAGAAGTGTTTTAAACCATTGGATATTTGATCTAATGGTTGAGATCAATAGGGTATAAAAATGTAAATTGTGTTTTAATTAGAGGGACCTTATGTAAAATTGAAAGGCAATAGTGTCTTTTCCAATGTTTCAAATATGGTAACCGTATCCTACACAACCAAAAACACCTACATTCACTTCTTTTTCCTTAGATATCGGTATTAATGACCAAGATCTAAAATCGGAAGCCTCTTTGTTTTATATAAGATTCAATGCGTGGTGTTTTACGTTTAGAAGAACTGTAATCAGATTCATGGCGTGGTGTTTTAAACATCTGGATAAATTGACTATGATTCAAGTCATGGTGTTTTATCTGGAATCCAGAAAACATTGTATTGTGATTACATCCATGGTGTTTTAACATCTGGACAATCAATACAAAACATTCCCAGATTTTAAAACACCATGACTATGATTCAAGTCATGGTGTTTTATCTGGAGACATTGTTCATGGCGTGGTGTTTTAAACATCTGGAGACATTGTTCATGGCGTGGTGTTTTAAACATCTGGAGACATTGACTATGATTCAAGTCATGGTGTTTTATCTTCCTGTTGCGTCGAACTGTCCACTATATCATGAATGTTGCAATTTAAAGATGATGAAAAAAGATATGAACAATATATGATTAAAAGATGTTGCGATTAAAAGATGATGAAGAAGATAAAACAATCAGATGTATAAAATCGTAAAAACAAATATGTTTCCTAAAATTTCTCCTAAAATATCTCATTTCCTTTAATTGACTTTAACTACTATTAGGAGTAAATTACATTATTACCCTTATTCATTAATATAATTGATGGACACATGTCAACACCATATTATTTCTTACACTTCTCACACTTTAGGCACTTTTTACAGGATCATCTACCTATATATATAATATATATATTTAAAATATTTAGATTTGGGTGAGAGAAACCGGTTAATTAAACCAAACCGAATTAATCAATAGAGTTAAACCAAAACCTGAAAAAATCTAATTAAATTAAACAACCCAAACTAATAGGTTCAGTTTTGAGTTTTTAAACCACAGATTATGTTTTGGTTTTATTTAAATTATGCCCCAAATTTATTATTTTGGAACAATTTTTTAGGGCAAAAAGTTTCAAATCCAAATTCATTAAAAATGGACTAGCAAAAAATTTACCAAAAGTTTAAGGCCCTAATTCATTATTTTAGGTCAAATTTTCCAGGGCTCTGACATTTCAAACCCATATCTATACTATATAATAAAAGAAACTATTTAGAGGACACTTGTCATCATATTAGGCCATGTTTTATAGATAAGTATTATTTTAATTTAATTTTTTCTAATTAATTATAGATAATCTTTCTACTAAAAATTATTTAGTTTAATTTTTTATGGATAATTATTATTTAGTTTAATCTCCTTCTCATTTATAATATTATTTATTTAACTAATAGAGTAAATACGATTTTGCCCCTGTGGTTATATCACTTTTACTCTTTTAGCCCAATTTTTTTTTTTTTTAACATCTGAACCCCCAACGTCTTTTTTTCTAATCTTTTTGGCCCCTAACGTCTTTTTTCTAATCCTTTTGACCCCTAATATTTAATGGATGAGGTTAGTGTTAAGAGCCAAAAGTGTTAGAAAAAAAGACGTTGGGGGCTCAGATGTTAAAAAAAATATTTTTTTGGGCTAAAAGGGTGAAAGTGATATAACCACAGGGGCCAAAATTGTAATTTACTCTAACTAATATTATTTATCATTTATACATTTACGGAGTTTTAAATAATGGGTTAAATTTATTGAGACTTCGTTAACAAATTTTGCTACAACAAAACAATCTATTTATATCAATCTAAATTTTTATCTATACTATACTATATAATAAAACATTAATGTGTGACACATGTCGTTCATTGTAGGTATTTATTTTATGATTTTCTCGCCTTACTTCCAAACTTATCTTATATTAATTAAATGAATAATGAGCTAATATTAAATTTTATTCTACTTTAAATTTCGAATACCATTCTTTTATTTTTCTAATAAAATATTATTCAAAATTGTAAATTGTTAATTTAAAACATTTTAAATAAAACAAATTATTTATCACGAAAACCAAACTTTGTATTAATATATTAAATATTTTTATTTTCACTATACAAAGTTACATTTACTAACTTTTTTATTATTTGGTATATAAAATTACATTTATTTAACTTGTGTAATAAATGAGGTTTTTTAGAGATGTATTATTTTATTATTTGGTAAACAATATTACATTTATTCAACCTGTGTGATAGATGTGGTTTTAAAGATATATATTTTTTTTATTTGGTATATAAAATTACATTAATTCAACCCGTACAATATGGTTCTTATATATATAACTTTTTATTATTTAATATATAAAATTATATTTATTCAATCCGTGCAATAAAGGAAGTTTTTAAAGATATAATGTTTTATTATTTAGTATATAAATTTATTTACTCAACCCGTGTAATACACGGGGTTATAATCTAGTGTAAACCTAAAAAAATCGACCTACAACCAAAATGAAAATTGAACCAGTACGTAAAACTAATGCTGGTTAATTTTCATTTCTTTTTAGTTTGAGTCCAAAACCGACCCATATATGCCCCTATTTAGATGTGTTATGTGTGTCACATACTATGAACTTTTATTAAATATTAACACGTGAGATAAATGTTATATATAAATATATATGTCTAATGCTATACAAGTCATTAGTAACAAGATCAGAAAGATATTTCAACTTTTTAATATATGAAACTGATATCATTAACAGATCTACGAAGAATATTCCTTAAAAAAATAATTTTTAAAAAGTTGAACCAACCTCTATATTATAATAATGTGTTGGTCTATTTGAAATTTGGATAAATGACTAGATTTTGAAAGATGCAACACATTGTTTATGATTTAAACATAACTAGAATTAACCAACCCCCGGGTTGCGGCGGGGGCCTAAAACTATGCCAAATAACATCAATGCCACACCGCTGGTAGCGACCACCAACACTGAAATTGTGGCGTGTTAATGCGGAAATATAAGACCGAAACATATAACATGAAAAAAATAACTATGTCGATTTAGGACACACGCGTTGCGACGAACTTGTTACATGGAAAAAATAGACGTAAAAACGTTGAACCACACGCACGTTGCGCCGTGTTAACTCGCAAAATAACGTAGAAAAGAATAACTAAGTCAATGTAGGATCCGTCCGTTGCAGCGAACTTGCCAAAGGGGGAAAATAGACACATTGCGACATACCTGTCAAATGTGAAAAAATAGACGAAAAACGTTGAACCACACACGCACGTTGGGACGTATTAGATCGCAAAATTTAGAACAAAACGTAAAACGAAAAACTTGCGAAAGATAAAAAGTATGGAGACCAAAGTTGTAAATAAAAAAGTTTTGGGTTAAATTACAAAAGGTGAAAAGTTTTGGGTTAAAACTAAACAAATTGAAAGTGTTAAAATACAAATGATTAAAACTTTTTGGTTAAAAATGAAAAATCACAATTTTTTTTGGAAAACCCCCCATGCTTGGGGTACAACACATAATGCAACAATTTGTTGGAAATTTATATTATGGAAATATCCTTTCAAATATATTGTCTGTTAATGGGGATCGTTTCAAGAGACTTTAGCTTTTCAATTCTTTACAGACGATATAAAAACCAGATTTTGACTAAACATGACAATTTAGAAAAGAAAAAAAAAACAAAAAAACAAAAAAAGCAAAACAAAAAACAAGGAAAACACGCTCTGGATGCTCAACTCGATCATGAATCAACCAAGTGGCGTCCGTCAAATATTTGTAAAGAAAAAATATTTTTGTTTGTAATAGTGTCTAGTTTTAAAATATATACATATATATAATATTAGGGGATGACAATGGTCCGAAAATTCATTGGTAAGGATACTAGGATTGCACATAACCACATATTGATAAAAGAAAAACACGTCACTCTCAATTTTACTCAATTTAACCATCATCTATAATCTTGTTAATTTTCAATATTACCACAAACTTTAAAGCTTGTATGATCTTTTTTTTTTAATAACAAATTTAAATCACTGACGGACCACTGGATATTATCGTGCTACCAGTGGAATCACCTGATCATATTCATCTCCACTAGACAATAATGCCTATACACCAATTCAAGAGGAAACCCAATAAATATAAGAAAAACTTATTGTGGGAAAACGGAAAAGCTTGTATGATCTTATTGGTGAAAATAAAAGTTATTACCTATTGTTAACTTTCAAAATTACCTCAAACTTTAAAGCTTGTATGATCTTATTGGTGAAAATAAAAGGTATTACCCAATATAATGTTTCAATGGGAGACAAGCGAAAATGTTGATTAAATGATTCTCATGTGACTGTGTGAGGGGTTATGAGAAAGTAAACTAATTAAATTTATATTTTTCATATATTTTTTAGTTTTATATTTTAACAAAAAAATATGTATCCATCATACTAATTAGTTAAGTTAGTTTTACTTAAATCTATATAAAATAAAGGATAAATTACATTTTTCGTCCTTTATGTTTGTATCGGATTGCAGTGGATACCCTTTAACTTCAAAAATTACAGTCACAGCAGTGGCGGATCTAGGATCCACGCCAAGCAGTAACGTTTTATAAGAAAAGCGGTAACGAAATCGAAAAAACGTCAAATTTTTCCAAAATTTACACTAAAAAGGTCAAATTTTTCCCCGCCTAGCGGTAGCGGGCGCTCCCCCGAGTAACCACATAGGTCCGCCCCTGAGTCACAGTCCTTTATTTGAAAAACTCATTACACCCTACATCCTTTAACCCTTAACCTGATTAAAAATTTCAGTTAAATATGACATGTGACTTGAACATGAGGGCTTTTATGTCATTTTACCTCTAATCTATTTAAATTATAAAAAAACATCTATATATATTCTAAAGTTTAGTTATATGTTCTATTTTAAAACCAAAATTTATGGTTGTTTTAAATGCATCATCCTATAAAAATCCTATTAATTGCATTTAATTTACATTAAATAAATAAGAGATAAGATAAAAAATAAAATAAAATAATTATATATCAATAATCATTAAAATTAATATCAATCAATAACACATTATACTAAATAATATATTATAGATAAAGGTAGATTAGTTTAAAGTTAACTTTGATCTTAATTTTTTTTAATAATTGGTTTAAAGATAATTATTCCAAACTTATGATTATTCTATAAAATGATCTTTGACAAGGTAACCATAAATTTAAATTTCAAAGTAACTAATATATTAAAAGTAGCTCAAATATAATTCGTAATAAAAACACAACAATATATTTTCAAAGAAAACATATAATAAAAAATAGGTAAAGGGATCCAAATGATATCAAATATTAAGAACTTATCCATGATATTAGTATCAGAATTTAATAGATTAAGATAAAATTTAAACCGAAAGATCATAAGTATCATAAAAATATCATTAAATTAAAGTTAAAAGGTAAAGAAAAGAATTATTATTATAATATTAAAATAATAAAAATATTTAAAAAACTATATATATTATTAAAATATTAAAATTACTATTTGTACCGATACCAAACAAGACCGTACTGGTATTTTCGATACCAGTACCGGTTGACACCAAGCTTATCCCACTCCGTGATACTAAAAAATCATTAAATTAAAGTTAAACAGTAAAAAAGGAATTATTATTATAATATTAAAATAATAAAAGTATTAAAATAACTATATATATTCTAATATATTATTAACAAGATTTTGGCTAAATTAATTAGATTATTATAAATAATAATAATAATAATTTACAAATAAAACAACACAATTTGCAACAAAGCAATGCATGAAACACCATATTAACATATAGTACAGTACATTAATGCTAGAACCTAATCTATACTATATTATAAAGCATTTCATAAGGATACCAACCAAATTTAAGTAATTACAATCTTTTATACTTATGGTACAACAACTTAATGATGTTAGTAAGGGGTGAAATGGTCTTTCTACATTAATATTAAAAAATAAAAAAAATAATTATCTATATCTATATCTATCTATCTATACTATATTATAAAGCATTTCATAAGGATACCAACCAAATTTAAGTAATTACAATCTTTTATACTTATGGTACAACAACTTAATGATGTTAGTAAGGGGTGAAATGGTCTTTCTACATTAATATTAAAAAATAAAAAAATAATTAAATGAGAATATAATCACAATTAATTATAATAATACAATAATAAGTTCGGTACTTAAATGCAATTAATAAACGAAACCTATTGGGATAAACCGCAAAAGCACTCCAAAGGTCCCATTTCAATCAATATGTAATAAATTTGATCGATTAAGGAATCTCCTATCATTGCTATAAATTCACCATTTCACTCAACATCAACTCCTTTGTCTACTATTGTGCGAGTTAGAGTCGAAAAGAAAGAGATAAGAAAGAGATAAGTTGATATGAAATTTATTTATCTTGGTGGAAAGGTGTGTTCTTTTATACCCATTTCAACATTTATTCGAAAAAACTTTGGTTTGTTTCTTAAAATATTCAAATGGGATAACAGTTTTCTTTTACATAATCTATGAGTTTATATTGATGTTTTATTATGTTTGTGGTGATTTAGTGGTTTTTTTTTTCAAATTATGATTTTATATTACATATAAAGTATACACACAGGTTATTGGATACAAAAAGACAGACACTTCATACTTCATCAAGGTACCCTTGCATGACTATAGTATCTGGAACCATTTACCAATGTATTGTTTAATTGTTCATAAATTTATAGTCTTTTTCCTTTTTTGCAGCTTCATGTATATGGAGGTGTAAAAGGGTGGGTACGAGAAAAGTTATTCATTTGGAGATAGACATTTATTTGGCCTATTGGTATTTCCTTTTTTAATTTCTACTTTACTATTTTTTTTAAACATATGATGCTTTTGTGTGATTTAATTGATACTATATATAGGCAATATAGATGCAGAGGAAATATTTGAGGAGGTATTGTTTGACAAGATTGGGCAGCAAACTTTAAGGGCTCGGATGTTTTCAACCTGCGCAAAAGATTTAAATTGATTGCGTTTATCTATACTATCGTATAAAGCATTTCACAAGGGTTCCAACCAAATTTAAATAATTGCAACATATTATGCTTATAGTACAACAACTCAATGAAGTTAGTAAAGGGACAAATTAGTCTTTCTACATGAGTATAAATTGATAAATACAATTAAATTGATAACTTTATAAATTAAGTATTGTTAAATACTTGATAAAGAATTAAATCATTTGACTTAGTTGAACATCATCACCTTCCTCATATTTACATTGCTTTTCCGTTTCAAGTTCTCCGTAACCGATTACTTGATTGAATTTTATAATTAAGTCATTATTATTTGGTTTAGTAATTGCTAAACATCATACAAATAAGGTTACAACCTTTTTTGCAATTTTATCACATAGTTGATGAACATCATATGAAATAAAAATAAAAATAATAATAATAATAATAATAATTAAATATAAAAAAACTTAATCAACGTTATTATGAATTTAATTATAACTATAAATGGTTTTAAAACTTAAAAGATGCTAACCAATTAGAAACGAAGATTACTAAAAGGTAATTTCATGGGGTATTATTATCTATAATACCTAATAATTGCAACAATAATGATTAAATAATGAACTTAATTACAGATGGTTTAAAACTCAAAAGAATGCTCCTTGCATCTTACCTCAAGTCTCATGGAATAAGGTTCAAATGATAACCATTGCATAATTAGGAACCACTTTTTAGCCCTTGGATCGTATTTTGATGGTTGAGATCTTCTTGGCTTATATTTTTTCTAATCTATGAATCATGACCAGGTAATCAAAGGCTAAGAAGTACTTCAAAGTTGTTGAGTAGAGGGGAAGAAGGCCCATATAATACATTTATATGTATAAATAATTCAAAGTTGTTTTTTTCTGTATATTTAATTTAGTTATAAAAGTTGTACGTATTATTGTTGATAAATTTAGTATTTTAGTTTATAACTCTGTTTTATTACTAAATGATTTATTCATTTTAAATGGTTAACTAAGGAAATAAGTTTGTTATTTCTTATGAAAGCCTAATCAGAATAGTTAAAATTTATGTAAGTTTGTTATGTATAATTTGTTTGGTTAATGCGATTACGCCATGCGCCCACACACCAAAATAATTCCACAATCTGATATGTTTTAACTAAACTAATCTAAGTGTCAAAAATAACTTCTCCCTAATGCAAATTAATAGTTACATTACTTTAATCATTTGTGTCAAAAATAATTCCACAAACCCTAGATCATCTGATAATAACAATAAGAAGAAAGCACCGGCCGCACACAAATCTCCGGTATTCGACTGTGATTGCTTCGATTGTTACACGAACTACTGGTTCCGGTGGGACACATTTGTTAACCGAGAGCTAATTCATCAAGTAATTGAATCATTTGAAGAAAACCTTACCAATAGTGAACAGGTTAACTGCCACGGCCGTAAACCTAACCAGAAGAAAGAGAAGGCAAGTCATCGGAGGTTCGCCGGAAAAGCTTTAAATCCTCCGCCAGAGGTTTCGGTTTCGCCTCCGTACGACGTCTCATTAGTTGAAGAATGTGCAAAGGAAAAACACGAGGTAGTGGAGGAGTCGCCGGAGACGGATGCAACGGCGAGAAGAGGACTTCCGGAAGTGAAAGGGTTGTTTAACTGGCGTTTGTGGGGACTTTGGAGTTCGTGATATTCATCCTTCGCCTCTCAATATATGCTCTCCAATCCATAATTAACTTCTCCCCAATTGAAGATCTTCATCGATTAGGCACACAACTCTCAGACATATATCTTCGATTGATCTCCTGCACAGGCTCGCCATCAGGCTCTCCATCAGTCGGCAACTCAATTGGAATCGTAATTAACTTCTCCCCAATTGAAGATCTTCATCGATTTGGCACACAATTCTCAGACATATATCTTCGATTGATCTCCTGCACAGGCTCTCCATCAGTCGGCAACTTCAATTGGAATCAAAATGGGTCATTTACTTGCTCCTTTAATTACACATCATCCTCCGACTCTCCAGCAACCTTTAAGTGCAATATCTATATCTCTAAGATGAAGATAATGTATGGTAATGAAGATTTGGAGCAGCAAGAGGTAAAAACATCCCGAATTTTTCCTTTTATAAATTCGATTCGATTCGTGAGTGTTAGTGTGTGTGTTTATATTGATTAGGGTTTCATCAAATGCAATGTGAGGGTTTCCAATCGGTGTTTATACAAATAATATAGAACCCAATTTTTATGTATGTGTATGCAGTGTGTAGTATGGGGTCTTGCTTACCTCATTCAAGGAATAACAATGAAAGACAGGGGTCATTGATTTCGAAAAACTCCGCCCCTTTGTTCGCCTTCTTCCTGATTTTAAGTTACGGTGAGTCAATTTCCTTTTTTCTGATTCTAATCGATTAAGAACTATACGTGATTAACCAACGAATTGTGGTAGATTTTATGTTTCTATTGCAGTATTTGGATTGAATTGACTGTTGCAATTTAATAATCGTCAGTTATAGTTCGTTTTTTGAATATAGAGAAACACTGACTTATTTAAGGTGCTTGATTTGGGTGAATAGTAGCAATATAAACTGCTATTGTAATTTGGTGTGATATTCAATTCAGTATCAGCAACCTAATCAAATTGTTCCCTAAACATAGAGTAAATGTGTTCACCAGCAAGGTAATAATATGTACTAATTTTCAATTATCAGAGACTTCTAATAAGGAAATATAGCTATTAGGTTATGTCAAGGTAAACATAGTTTATAAAGAATATGTTGCAGAATAAAGTTAATACAACATTTTAGTAATAAATAATAAACTGCTTTCTTATCTATAAAAGGGAACAAAACTTGCAATTTGACTTTTAGATGTCAAAACTGAATTTATATGTATATGTGTATGTAGTATAATATATATATTTAACATCTATTTTACACCATCTAAAACAATGAAAAAGAAAAAATAAAAATAAAAAAATTTGAAAACTGTGACGTCTTTTGAAGAGGGTTGAGAAACCACACGTCCATAGATTTAAAGTTTTGTGAGACCACATGTGGTGGGGCGCAAACCTCTCTCAAAGCGTCTTAAAAACGCGGGGGAACACTATACCCTCGGGCGTTTTGGGCCTTTTTTGACTGGTAGTGCTACCACAAAGCGCCGAACGAGGAGTGGACTTTGGTCAAAATAACCATGGTCAAACGGCTAACTTAAAAAAAACGGTTTTTGTTTTAAAAATCTATACTATATTCGTACTTTCGTGCCGTGTCACGCACTATCTATATCAGTCGTCGTTCCAGGAAAAAACAATAACTATTATGCATGTCGTGCATCGCACGGGTGTTCCCCCTAGTTAATATAAATCTCCAGCCCTTATTCAACCCCTATTTAGTTTTGATGTATCTTCTTCAATCTTCAAAGTTGAAACCCTAGACCTTCAAATCAGTTGAGCGACCATCATAGGGGGTGTTTGGGATTCCTTTTCAACAAGGACTTATTGACTTATATAAGTCATAAGTGAGAAGTTATAAATTCTAACTTCTCAAAAATAACTTCTCAACACACAAAATCTTCTTAAATAAGTTGATCCAAACACTACAAAAACAACTTATTAACTTTTATAAGTCAATAAGTCATAAGTTACTCCAAAATAAGCTAACCCAAACACCCCCATAGAACCACCACCGCCACACCATGGAATCACCAACTCCGGCAAACCGCCAATCATCTCCATATCCACTTGCTTCCGTTCACAATACGCAGAGAGAGAAAGAGAAAACGAGAGACAGGACTAGAGAGAGATAGACAGAAAAGAAACAGAGAGTCCTGTGAGAGGAGAGGAAATATGTCAGTTTCAGAAACCTATAGATGAAGGTGATCTTGCGATGACTATGACGCCCAGAGGTGGATTTAATCTCAGTTAGGGGGTTCCTAGGAACCCGGTCGGTTCGTAACTTATAGCGTTATTTACGAAATTCTGAAGGAACCCCTTAATATTTTGTAGGGGAACCTTATAAACAAATGTCTAGGCTGGTCCACTGGTGAGTATGTGCGCCTGTTAACACTGAGGTCCAGTGTTCGAGTCTTCTCCAACCCGTTTTCCATGTATTTTTGCGTTTTTTTTCAAATTAAAGATCTACTTTGAAAGCTTCAAACTTTATCTTCTCCCACAAACGTTAGCAGGAAAGAAAACACATTTTACCTTCCAAAGCACTTATTTCAAGTGGGATTTGCATCTTTGCCTGGCGGAAGGAGAACAAGGCCTCCCTTTTGTTGGTTTGCAGCAAAATTTAGTTACATAGCTAGAAGTCAAAAGGTGAAATTTGAGAGGAAAATCAGTGTCATTTTGGGTTCATTTAATTAAACAAGTTGGCTGAGATGGTGGAATTCATTTATGTAATAGTTTTTTTAGTTTTAGCCTATTCAGATTGCATAAAAGTGGAGCCAACTCTGAATAGCTTTCACCTTCAGAATTAATACAAGGAGTACAAGTGTATAAAGGACTATGAAGGTTTCAACCAGTTTATTAATCGTTAAGTTTATTATTGAGATCTTTGATTATGAAGTTACTTGGCAGCAGTGAATGATATTGGTACACATATGCAGCATTTTAAGCTATTGATCACACATACTTCTTAGTTTATGCGATGCACATCGTTGCATATGTAAGATTAAATATAATTATTATGGTTATATTTAATTGTGTAGCCATTATAATCATTTATATTATTTGGATCAAAATATATTAAACCTATAATATAATTAGTCGGTAATTGTTGATGGCCAGATTACCCTTATTAACTAATTGGGTTTCCCCTTGGGTGTATATAAGGAGATTACTAGAGAGGAATTAGGGTTAGATATTCATAACATCACAATCAAAATTGCCCCTCCTCTCTCTACATTACTACGAGTTCTTCAAACCTAAAGAACTCGGTACTACCATCAAGAAGATATATCCTAAAGGGGAACCAGATCAAGCTGACAACTATGTCGAACTCCGTGGCTGCGTCCCTGACTGGATTCTCTGTTGGCCTGTTTGCTGTATCAGGTATTATTTACATGTTTTCCCTTATCGGTGATACGTGGTCGAAAACCGGTGATCGTAATTGCTTAATTTGATGTTTTTACACAAGTTTTAGTTTCGAATGGTCTACTTTTAATTAGATATGTGTTTTGCAGGTCTAGCAAAGTTCAAGGAGCTTTTCGGGAGCTTTACGGGTCACCGGAGCGAAAACGGAACCACCGGGACGCGAAACGGGTCAACCGGGAGCAAGGAAATGCGAAAAACAAGAATTGAGACATCCGGGTACCGTCGCCGACGTCCAAATAGGTCGTCGCCAACGGTTGTTGCAATCATCCGTCGCCCGAAACCACCGTAGACAGCGTGTTAGGCCGTCGTTTGAAGTTGAAAAGCCACGCATCGTCGCCGACGGACACATCCACCGTCGGCGACGGTCCCTCAATGTTACTGTCGCGTGATTGGGTCTCCATTGGTCAAGGAACGAATGAAAAGTGAGGATGGGTCATAAATTCGGGAGTTACACTTGTTTTGGAGTTTTTGGAACTTGTTCTTGGAGCCATTACCATCCATCATTCACCTACCATCCACCTACCTTCATCTTGACAACCCGAAATCATCATCAAGAATCATCACCATCATCACAATTAATCCATCATCCACAAACCCTAATCCTTCCACCATCATCATCTTTCACCAACACTCATCATTCACCATTCTCAAGGCTTCAAGATGACTCCATCCGCATTCCAAGCATCCGGTGATCAAGTTGCATCAACCATGAGCGGCTAATCATCTCGGTTTCACCCCGGTGTAGGTAGTTGTTAATTTTAGGGTTTCAATTTGTTCTTGTTTCATCTTAGTGACAATTTATATTTGGTTTTTGAAACTTTTGACAATAGTATTACATTTGTTACGAATTCGTGAATTGTCGAACGATGTTAAAAGTTATGACTTTGCGAAACGGTGATATGTAATTGTACGTTGTCGTTGTTAGGATTTACTTGTGTTGATTACAAAGTGTCTTTTTGTCCGTTCTTCGGGGCGTTGATAGCTAGTAGCACCTAAGTCACGGTACACTAAATCCGTTAATCGAATGCATTTGAGTTGAAACTAAAACTTGTAGAAATCCTAGGTTAACAATTACCGAAACTGGGTGTGATTCCTTTTTATCATTATTGTTCTAGTAATCAATTTTCTTGCAATCGTTAAATAGTAGTTGTTAACCATTCGCATCAATTCATTTAGTTAAAAATCATATCTTTCTATTAAACGAAAATACAAAAATACTTTAGCAAGCTTCATAAATTGTGACAATTGTTTTAATTCATTCGAATCCACACACAAACCACATACTCTTCGTGGTTCGACCCCTTACTACCACTAACACATTGTTAAGGGTAATTTGGGCTTATAAATATTATCTTTGACCGGAGCGCGACACTCCGATCAAATTTTGGCGCCGTTGCCGGGGAGTGCGTGCGCTTTGTGTTTGGATATTGTTTGAATTTGTGTGATTATCTGTTTAATTTGTTTAGCTTTCTTTTTGTACTTGTCTTTTTCCTTGTTACGCGGGGTGTGTTACTTGTGCAGATTACAGGTAGTGCATGCATACGCGGAACTCCGGGAGGACTTCACCTTTAGTCTACGAACCGGAAATCGAACGAGTTGCAAGAAGAAACCTAGCAAGCCGGTTAGAAGCAACACTTGCTTCTAATCAAACCAACCAAACACCACAACATACACCATCCATTGAAACTGGTTCAATGGCAAACCAAAACTCCAATCACCCAAACCTCAACCAAAACCAATTCCAATCCCGAGGAACCTTTTATCCCGCTCAAAATGTTCAACCCATGCCTCAAGAGCAACCGGGTGGTAACAACAACAATGGACCACCTACACCACCTTTCCAAAACCAAAATCCCAACAACAATCAAAGAACACCTCAACAACAAAACCTTCATAGACACAACTCCCTACCCATTAACCTAGATGACCGGAATGTCAATTCCGACCGTCGGGGAAATCGTGATCGCGGCAATCCCGCAAATGAAGACCCATTCTTCAACATCGATGACTTGAGGAATGCAATCCCCGATGATGAACCGTATAGTGTTCCCGGTTATCAATCGCCGGAACATGTGAGTGTTCATACGGAAAATTCGGATGACGGGGGATATTATGATGATAGGGCTAACGATGACTTGGGGCTACGTGAATAGGGGAAACATCTACAACGCAAGAAGATATGACGATGCAGGTAAGGAAAGGAAACTTAAGCTATGCGAGTTGGAGGAACTACGGGAAATGGCATATGAATGCGCGTCCAACTACAAGGATGGAATGAAGAAAGCGCATGATGCCAAGTTGAGAAAGAAAGAGTTCGAGGTGGGCCAAAAGGTGTGGCTTTACAATTCGAAGCTCAAGTTCTTTCCCGGAAAGCTCCGGAGCAAATGGATGGGACCCTATGTGATCACCCGGGTCGGACAATTGGGTGATGTTACCATCGAGAACCCGAAGGATGGGATACGACAAACGGTAAATGGTCATCGGCTAAAACCGTTTCTTGATGGTAACGAGAAGGTAGAGGAAAGCAAGGAATCGGTGAGCTTCGTGGTAAGCATCCCGGTTTATGAGGTCGAATGAAAAGGACCGGTAACAAATTTTGTAAAGTTATGTACCATCTATTTAATTGTATGTGTGTTCTTGTGTTTAATCGTTTTTGTCTCGTACTAATCCTCTTGATTGTGTGAAGTTCGGATATCACGAATAGGTTTTGAAGACAAAAAGGTATGTTTTAAGACTTATTTGTGTGTATTAGGGACAATACACGACTTTTCGGGGGGTGGTAGGGTCGTTAACGGTTTCCGCGTTTTTAAAATTTAACTTATAAAAAATCGCAAAAAGATTTTTAATAATTTTTAGGAATTTTGATTGTACACAGTCCCTTTATTAAAAGTTCATAAAAATCCTCCTATTTTTCAAAAAAAAAAAAATTAAAATATGATTTTGGGGGCACCGTCGCCGACGGTCAACGTCCTCGTCGCCTACGGCTCTTCTATATTGTCCGTCGATCACTTTTGACCGTAGACAGCTAAATAAGCCGTCGGACCACTTTGCAATTACACTCACCATCGCCGACGGGGTGTCTGACCGTCGCCGACGGTTCCTGGTTTGTTGTCCGACGCTGATCGGTTGTAGAAGCATGGGATCGAACCCAATCTCATTTATGACCCTTCAAACTTAAACTAAACTCAGTTTTCATCTCACATAACACCGAAAATCTTATCACACACTCACCTACCCTCAGTTATCAGATCCATACGTGACATCTTTCCTTCTAACTCCATCTTCTTCCCCAAATCACCTCAAGAACCCTAATCCTTCTCTTTCTCATAACTTTCTCAAATCTCCACCAAATCAGTTGATTCTTAAGCCTAACTTGTGTAGTTTTTCGAGAGGAACAAAACCCCCATAACGGTTTCCATCAAATCTTGCTCGTTTGCACGATTTCTGGACGTGAGTTTTTAGGGTTTTGAAGAGTGTTCATCCAAGCTTCTTATTTTACACTTTTCTTTAGTTCTTCTTGTCAATCTTCACCAAAGGTATGAACTTTCACTTAATTTATGCATGATTTTCTTATGTGTCGCTGATTTCTTCCGAAATTTTAAACTTATTATTTAAGAGTAGGTTGTTTATCACAATGTAGGATGTTTTAGCATAAACTTAAGAATGTTTGCTTGATGTGGGTGGGATTTGAGCATGCTTTAGTCTTGGTGATGTGATTACACTAGATTTGTGCATGATTGAACATAGTTGTGATGTTGAATATTGTTGAAAACATGAAATTTTGCGAAATTTTTGGAATAAACATGTTTAATCAATATAGATGCTAAGATGTGCGACTTTGGAAGTTTAAAAAGGCGATTTTACATCTAAAATTTGATTGAAGTTCAACATTGCATACCATGTTCAAAGTTTGAGATTGTTGAAGATTTGGAGTGTACTAATTGTTGTTGTCTTTGTCTTGTGATTGTAGCCATGTTCCGAGGAGGTAAGAAAGCAAAGACCTCTGGTCAAGGTTCATCTTCGGGAGCCGGGTCGGGCTCCGGGGTATATCAAAGACGTTGGGAACAACTAAGTAACGTACAAGAGGGCGATGGGCAACTTATTCGACAGGATTGGGATTGGGAAGAAGAAAAAACTAGTAGATCGGCTTCGGCATGGAAGGAAGAGAAAACAAAGGCTCTTTCTCGTTACAACAATAAGAGGTTAGAAGCCAAGATGTGGAAGATGAAAATGGTTACGGGTATTTCAAAACCCGTACCCGACAGGGCGGTTTGTGAACGTACGGTAGATGTTGAAGAGTTTAGAAAGATTGGTATAGTGAAAAGGTTTGAGAAACTTGGCTGGGAACGGGTGATTGACTGGTGTGATGATATCTGTAACAACTCTCATCAAAGGTCATAATTATAAAATTAATTTGTCTAATAGGAAACCCTAATCGAGACACCCAAGTGATTCTGAACATAGCTACTAATTATTTATCACTTGTGGGTAAACGGACCCAGCAAGTGATATGTCCACAGTCACAAGTCCGGTTAAGTGACAACTGGATCAGTTAATTTAAAAGATAGAAACATTGTAATCGCTCTTAATACTGTAAATTATAACAAATAAGTTTATTTTATTAAATAGAATGATTCACTCAGTATTTCCCGCTGACAAAACCTTTTTCAAACGTGTTTCAAGTGATCTGTTGTAATTCAGGAAAAGTGCTGTGGAGCATTTCAAGCTTAAGAAAGTGGCTTATTATAAAATAAAGAAATATGTTTTGTAAAAATAAGATTTCTTCGTGAAATCATAATATTTTAAATTACCGGGGTTTTATCCCGAATTGTGAAATAAAATAATCGGGAAAATTTTAGCTTTAAAACGATTCTGATGATAAACTTCCGCTGTTAAACTCAATTAAATAAATACCACGGGATTTCTGTCCCGCGGCTCCTGAAACGGGTCAAACCGGGACGGGGGCCGTGACAGAAATAAGGTGGTACCAGAGCCACTGAGTTAAGCTAATTAAGTATTTAGAAATACTTAATTTTTCCTGATTACTATTATGTGATTATGTGTTTTATTAACTGATTATTTGTTAGTTACAGTATGGGTAAGCAAAAGCTGTCAAGCATCTATCTTAAATTAGATAGATCATCCAATGAGAAGGGAAGTTCATCCCGAACCAAATCCTCGAATCAGGCTGAAATTCCCGAAGAAGGAATATTTGTGCGAAAGACACAATACGAGGAATCACTTTCTCCTGAAAGGAGGGAGATGATTATTAAGAAAAGTAAAGAGAAAATCCGAGAAAAGAAGATTAAATGAGAAACCCAGGAATTAATTGATAAATCACCTTGGGAAGATAATCTAGATGAGAAATGGGCAAATTTGTATATGCTAGCCACAGTAGCCGAAAATGCAAATCTCTAAATAGCTTAATTTAAGTTTTAGCACCTTATCCCCTACAATCCAGAAACCTTATGCAGTAAATAAATAAAATTGACAATAAACCCTAGTATGTATTCCAGATATCTTTGTAATAAATTAGTGCGCAATATGCAATAATATTTAAATTTATTGTAAGATTTTAACTTAGTATTTATTGCATTTTGCATATATGCCACATCAGCATGAGTGAGATATCTGAAGCTCTTCAGAACCTAAATCTTTACCCGGTGAATATAGAAGTGTCCAAAGAATTTACTGGATACTTTCCCGATATAGAACAACCGGTAGAATTCAAGGCACCACCTTTGAACAAGCCAAAACGAAAGAAAAAGAAGAATTACGTGTGGGGAAGTCGTATACGTAGGAAAAAGCCAGTTCCAAAACTTCCTAAAATAAACAATCCTTTGGAAAAAGGAAAAGAAACAGTAACCAAGGAGAGTTCTAAACAGCAGGAGATGGAAACTGAAGTCAAGAAAGATTCTAAGCAAATGGAAATGCAATTTGAAGAATATTCTAAAGATATACAAATGGAAGTTGGACAAGGTTCTCGACCAATGGAAATTGGAGAAAGCTCCAAACAAAACCAGCGAAGGACTTTTCAGGTGGAGATAGATTTTCTATTGGAAAACTGTGAGACGATTCAGCCTGTCCATACTAATATTTTTACCTATCCTATTGAAAATCCACTCCCTATGAATTTTGAACCGGCAATCCCAGAACCAATAGTCCACACCCAACCTTTAGAAATGGACGAATGGTGGACGAATGATTGGCAATTTCAAAATATTGTCAACGATCCTTATTCCTTTCATCCACAATTCGATCCAGAACCTCTACCCAATCCACCAATGAGTAACGAAAATATGGCTGAACTTCACCATTTTGGTGAAGAGTTGATGGATGCGGGAAATAGAATCAGGGAAATAGGGGGACACATTGCCTGGAAGTATGATGAAAGGGAGTTTCGTTTTTAGGACGACAAGTGACGAGAGATAGTAGGATGGTAAAACTATGGTTGTGTAATAGTAATAGTAAAATCAGTACTTGTAAAATAAATAATAAAACGGTTGTATATAGAGGCATGTATAATCTATAAACTAAATAAAATTTTAAATTTTGTTTGTATATTCGTTTTTGTGACTATGTGCAATTAATTGTGACATTGGATTATTTCCTTTATACTAATTATTTATCTATAAATTAATTATCAGATGGAAAACGTTGGTAATGAACCAGTAAATGAAGAAAATCAATCTGAGCAAATTCAGGAAGAACAATTGTTAAATAGACAAGATATAGAGGACATTGTTGCACAAGGGATAGCCAACGCTATTCCAGCAATCGTTGCTGCCGTTCAGAAACCCGTTAAAACTAAATCAATCATTCCTAGTAAACGTAACCAAGGCGACAACTTTAGTAACAGTATAAACGGAGGCGGAAATCATATTAATGACAATAATGATCTGCAAAACCCAAATTTCAAGAAAATGAAAGCTGCAACACCTGGTTGCACTTACAAAGAATTCCTTGCCTGTAAACCAACTGAGTTTTCAGGTAATGAAGGGGCAATTGCAGCATTACGTTGGTTAGAGAAAACTGAGGCAGTAATTGCTATAAGCAAATGTGTTGAGGAAGATCAAGTTATGTATGCTTCCAATCTTTTTAAAGAAGGGGCGTTAGAATGGTGGAACACAGTATTACAAGCTAAAAGAAGGACTGTAGCTTATGCCATGAACTGGGAAGAATTTAAGATTCTTGTAGAAAGAAAATTCTGTCCCGAGTATGAAAAAGATCAAATGGCAAACAAGTTCCTAAACCATCGAATGGTGAATGTGGATTGTCGTGGTTATACTTCGACATTCTTCGAATATGCTAGAGTGGTACCAACACTGGCTTCGCCAGAACCGGTACTTATTTCTCGCTACATTTGGGGATTAATTAGCGAAATCCGCAATATCGTTAAAGCTGCGAGACCTCGCACTATTGACGATGCTGTGGAATTAGCTAACACTCTAACTGATGAATTGGTACGCACAAGAGATGAAAACAGGAAGAAAGAATTAGCTCAGAAAATTACCCAAGGATTTCGTTCGGGTAATAACAACAGCTTTAAGAGAAGAGGAACAGGGCAATCCTCAACTTTGCCATTCTGTCAAATTTGCAAAAAGAAACATTTTGGAAAATGCAAGGTATATTGCAATTTTTGCAAAACTATAGGACATCATGAAGAAAATTGCAAAAAGAAATCCATAATTTGTTACAATTGTGGAGAAGCCGGACATTTCAAAACAGAATGTCCTAAATTGGTCAAACCAGCAGACAACAAAGCCAAGGCGACTGACGGAGCTACTAAGAAAAATGCCAGGGCATTTCAGCTAACCACACAAGAAGCAGAACTCATCCCAGATGTGATAGCGGGTACGTTCTTAGTTCACAACATTTACGCCAAAGTATTATTTGACTCTGGTGCAAACCAAAGTTTTATAAATACTTCATTCTGCCAAGCTCTTAAATTACCTTTAACCAATATTAGGCAGATTTTTACAGTAGAAACCGCAGATGGGAATTCAGTTAAAATAGATCAGGTCTTGCAAAAAGTAGAAATAGAACTTTCAGGTCATAAATTTTCTACAAATCTGTTACCTATGAAATTAGCTAAATTTGATGTTGTGTTAGGAATGGATTGGTTAATAGCCAACCATGCTAGAATCCTTTGTGATCAGAATTCTATAGAAATTCAAGCACCAAACGGAGAGATAATCATGATTACAGGAGATAAGCCACGTAAACCCATGAAGTTCATATCAGTAATGAAAGTTGCTAGTTATGAACGAAAGCAAGGAATAGTATATATGATTTCAGTAATCATTAATACTAAGGGTAAAGAACTTAAGGAAATTCCTGTAGTCTCAGAATACCCAGATATATTTCCAGAAGAACTTCCGGGATTACCACCTGATAGGGAAGTAGAATTTAGGATTCATCTAATTCCTGGAACTACACCGATAGCTAAGGCACCTTATCGGTTAGCTCCTACCGAAATGTTAGAATTAAAGAAGCAATTAGATGAATTACTAAGTAAAGGATTCATACAACCTAGCTCATCCCCGTGGGGAGCTCCAGTGTTGTTTGTAAAGAAAAAGGATGGTTCGATGAGAATGTGTATTGATTATAGAGAACTGAATAAGATTACAATTAAGAATCGATACCCATTACCTAGGATTGATGATCTGTTTGATCAACTTCAGGGGGCTAGATATTTTTCTAAGATAGATTTACGTTCTGGATATCATCAATTAAAGGTACAAGAAGAAGACATACCTAAAACTGCTTTCAGGACTAGGTATGGTCATTACGAGTTTACAGTCATGCCCTTTGGGTTAACGAATGCACCTGCAGCATTCATGGACATGATGAATAGGATCTGTAAACCGTATTTGGATAAATTTGTAATTGTCTTCATAGATGATATACTTATTTATTCCAAAAGTCAAACGGAACATTGTGAGCACTTGCATGCACTCTTAACTTTGTTAAGAAAAGAAAAGCTTTATGCCAAATTCTCGAAGTGTGAATTTTGGTTACAAGAAGTGCAATTCTTAGGACACATGGTGAATCATGAAGGTATTCATGTAGATCCTGCTAAGATAGAGGCAATTACCAATTGGAAGGTTCCGCAAACAGCAATGGAAATTAGAAGTTTTATAGGTTTAGCTGGGTATTATAGACGGTTTATTAAGGATTTTTCCAAAATAGCCGTACCATTAACTAAGCTAACTTGTAAAGCCGTTAAGTTTGAATGGGGACCTAAACAGGAAGAAGCCTTTAGGATTTTGAAACAAAAATTAACAAATGCTCCAATCTTAGCCTTACCAGAAGGAACTGAAGATTTTGAAGTATACTGTGATGCTTCAAAATTAGGATTAGGATGTGTGCTTATGCAACGCAAGAAGGTAATTGCGTATGCATCAAGGCAATTGAAAAAGCACGAGGAAAATTATACAACTCATGATTTAGAATTAGGAGCTGTAATTTTTGCCCTTAAGATTTGGAGACATTATCTGTACGGAAGTAAGTTTACTGTCTGTACAGATCATAAAAGTTTAAGATATATATTTGGGCAAAAAGAGTTAAACATGAGGCAAAGGAGATGGATGGAAATCCTAAGTGACTACGACTGTGATATTCAGTACCACGAAAGAAAGGCAAATATAGTTGCGGATGCCTTAAGTCGTAAGTATCATGAGAAACAACGACGAGTTCGTGCTCTCAGATTAAATCTACAGTTAGATTTAATGGAACAATTGAAGCATTTTCAAGAAATATCAATAGAGGATGTTGCTGAAGGAATGAAAGGACGAATAAAAGAATTAGAACAAGGAGTTGATGGAATTTGGAGATTCCACAAAAGCAGAATTTGGGTACCTAAGCAAGGAGAATTAAGAAATAAAATTCTAGAAGAAGCTCATAAATCTAGGTATACAATACACCCTGGAAACAATAAGATGTACCAAGATTTAAGAAAGAACTTCTGGTGGATAGGAATGAAGAAGGACATAGCTAGATATGTATCAAAGTGTCTTACTTGGTCACAAGTTAAGGCAGAACATCAGAAACCTTCAGGTCTACTACAACAATTAGAAATGCCAGTATGGAAATGGGAACTTATAACAATGGATTTTGTTACTAAGTTACCCAAAATCAGAAAAGGTAATGATGCAATTTGGGTAATTGTGGATCGATTAACCAAATCGGCTCACTTTCTACCAATGAAAGAAACCTTTAGCATGGAAAGACTGGCAAAGATGTATGTAGATGAAGTCGTATCTCTACATGGAGTTCCACTCTCCATTGTATCAGATAGGGATAGTCGTTTCACTTCTCATTTCTGGAAAAGTTTCCAGCAAGCAATGGGAACTCGACTAAACCTAAGCACTGCATATCATCCACAAACAGACGGGCAAAGTGAAAGGACAATCCAAACTCTTGAAGACATGCTCCGAGCATGTGTGATAGATTTTGGTGGAAATTGGGATGATCATTTACCTCTGATCGAATTCTCCTATAACAATAGTTATCATTCAAGTATTGAAACTGCCCCATTCGAGGCACTGTATGGAAGAAAGTGCAGAACTCCAGTTTGTTGGGCGGAAATAGGAGAAAATCAATTATCAGGACCTGAAATAGTACAAGAGACGACTGATAAGATTACGCAAATCAAGGAAAGGCTAAAGACTGCTCGAGATCGCCAGAAGAGTTATGCAGACAATAGATGCAAGCCATTAGAATTCCAAGTTGGAGACAAAGTACTATTGAAAGTTTCTCCTTGGAAAGGAGTAGTTAGATTCGGAAAGAAAGGAAAGCTAAGTCCAAGATACATAGGACCATTTCCAGTGATCCAACGTATAGGACCAGTTGCTTATCGGTTACAACTACCAGAAGAATTATCTGGAGTACATGATGTATTTCATGTATCCAATCTCAAGAAATGTCTATCAGACGAATCTTTGGTAGTACCTCTTCGAGATATAAAGGCAAACGAAAAGCTGAAATTTGTTGAGAAACCTCTTCAAATTGAGGATCGAAAGATCAAGTTTCTCAAACATAAACGACTAGTTTTAGTCAAAGTCAGATGGGATTCAAAGAGAGGAGCTGAATACACTTGGGAGCTGGAATCAGAAATGAAGCGAAAGTATCCTCATTTATTCCAGTAAATCTCGAGGACGACATTTTTATTAAGGTGGAGAGAATGTAACAACTCTCATCAAAGGTCATAATTATTAAATTAATTTGTCTAATAGGAAACCCTAATTGAGACACCCAAGTGATTCTGAACAAACCCTAAAATTTTCAGAATTTTCAGAATCAGGATTAGGGCCCCTAAAACTCAGGGGGGGGGGGGTTAAACCCTATTGACGATTATCCACTTAAAACGTTGGCAGAAAGGAATTTTCGAAAATTGTCAACTCAGCAAGGCTAGTCCCAACCGTGGCAACCCTAGGCCTAAAAGTAGGTCTCACGCGGGCTGCGTAAGGATAGCTTAAATCTTACGCGGGCCGCGTAAGGGTCAAAATTTACCTATAAATAGAGGACAGTGGGACTTGAATTCTGGAAGAAAAACGACGTAAAAATTCGCTATACACACTGAGTTACGTTCGAATTACTATACAAACACACACGAGTTCCGAATCGCTGCCGCAAAACAGGGTAATAACTCGATCGCTGCTACGATTCATTTTCCGACGATCAATATATCCAATGGATGTTTAAGTGCCGCCCACATTAGGGTTATACTTTGTCATTCGTCGTTAAATCGATGGATGTTTAAGTATTGCACTTTGTCGTTCGTTGTGAGAATTTGATCTCGTGAGTTATCGTAATTGCTGTATTGGTTACTAACCCAGTTTTGTGTGCATTATTATTTATTTACAAAAGCATGTTTATTTACAAAGGCTAATCCATAGAGTAAACTCTATCCGTGTTAAATCAACAATGTGAGTCATTCTCTTTTTATCAAATCTATTTACAAAAGCATGTTTATTTTCAAAGATTATAATTACAGGGATTAAGTCTATGTAATCTGAAATTACTGCCAGTATGTGGGGGGGTGTGCACATAGCTACTAATTATTTATCACTTGTGGGTAAACGGACCCAACAAGTGATATGTCCACAGTCACAAGTCCGGTTAAGTGACAACTGGATCAGTTAATTCAAAAGATAGAAACATTGTAATCGCTCTTAATACTGTAAATTATAACAAATAAGTTTATTTTATTAAATAGAATGATTCACTCAGTATTTCTCGCTGACAAAACCTTTTTCAAACGTGTTTCAGTTGATCTGTTGTAATTCAGGAAAAGTGCTGTGGAGCATTTCAAGCTTAAGAAAGTGGCTTATTATAAAATAAAGAAATATGTTTTGTAAAAATAAGATTTCTCCGTGAAATCATAATATTGTAAATTACCGGGGTTTTATCCCGAATTGTGAAATAAAATAATCGGGAAAATTTTAGCTTTAAAACGATTCTGATGATAAACTTCCGCTGTTAAACTCAATTAAATAAATACCACGGGATTTCTGTCCCGCGGCTCCTGAAACGGGTCAAACCGGGACGGGGGCCATGACAATATCACTACTCGGGTATACTTGGGGGCAGTTTGTGAGTGGTTATCCACCCTTCGTTTTGAACACTCTGATAGACCGGCTCATAGGTGGAAGTTGATTGGTAACTGTAACACCTCGAAAATTCACGTCCTATAATGTGTAGACACGTGTCAAATGTTTAAACGTGTGAAAGAAATATTATAGAAGGACTAAAGTTGACAAACATGGAAAGTATGTGAATATACGTATTCTAAGTGTCAACTGTGAATATTTATAATGTACATTAACCCTACACGATGCTCATACCTTCAAACGAATAAATCATGGATCATACGAAGCTAAAAGTGAGAGATTACAAACTACAGGGGCTAAATGTGTCAACATGTTTAAGTTATACCTCTGAGTGACCTTTTGGAAAACCCGAAGCTTTGTAACGGTTAATTATGCTCACTAGAATGCACGATTAAAATTTCATAAAGTTTCGTTATCGTATGAGAAAGTTATGATCAAGTTCGTGTACGAGGGGTTAAAGCGTAAACGTTGAAAGTTAGGACTTTTCGGGTAACAATTAAGTTAACCGGGGACCTAACAAAGTGGGTATATGTTTTAAAGCCCTTATAGATCAATTGTGAAGGTCCATAATGCAAGAAACAAGTGCCTAATCGAAGCTTGAAGGGGCAAGGATCAAATCGCAATATCTAAAAATGTGATTTTTGTGCAGATGAGGCCTAGCGCGACGCTAGGGGGGCCTAGCGTCACGCTAGGGGTGCCCAGCTCCGAAATAATTGGGTTCTTGTCTGCTGAGTGTAATCTGCTCGATCCCATCCGATTTTCCACATTTCTCTTGACCCCTAAACACCCCCTAAGCACTAGTAGCAAGTGTACATCAGTTGTGGTGTGTGCTAGGCTTTGTTGTCAACATATTGTGGTGGGTTAATTCACTATATAAGGACATGATGTGCAAACAAGTTCCACACACCATTCTATTGAAATCTGATCATTCCTGGAGCTCTCAAGCAGGTCCAACTGATCATAAGTCGTGCATAGGACTCTTGTAAGTCTGCTAGTCTTTCTTTAATTGAGTTTAGCTTGTTTAATTAGCTAAAAGTCAAACCGTCGTAATTACGGTTTGACTTCGAGATTAGTCAAAAATGGCTCAGTCATATCTCGAATTAAAAGTAGTTATAGATTGGTATTTATGTGGGTAATAAAACCTCAAAAGGGTTTCCCCTGATCACCACTATAACCAGGTCAAAAGTCGGGTCAAACCTATTCTTAAAAAGCCAACAGGAAGCCTAAAATGCTATTTATGCATAATTAACATTGTAGATCATATACAACCTGTTGGATCATCGTTATAACTTAGTAATAAGTGTAAGAACATGTCTAAACATGTTCAACCCGACAATTTCCTGTTTAGACCCGGTTCGGAACCGAAAGTCGCATAGTTTGACTTTCACTTTGACTTTCAGTTCTGACCCGTTTAGGCATGTTTTAGAAATGCCTCAGAGTTTTAATTGGATTAGGTTACATGTTACAACAACCCTCTGTGATTATACACCTTGGTTCATTAGTTATCCAATTAATATGCATGTTTCCGTTAATTGCTCATATGTTGACCGTTATGCCCTTATTACCTTAAAAAGTGATTTATGAAAATGTAAAAGTGTAGAAACCTTAAATACTGATATATAAACTTGTATGCAAAGGTTGACATCAGTTTGACTTGTAGATTAAGAGTTATGCTCAATATCGCAAATTTAATGATTTATGTTAATAAAATGGCGTAATTAGCGTATAGCCTAGTTAAGCCTACTTTTTGGTATCAAACTTAATACCCACTGATGTAATATATTAGTTTGGGATTTTTAAAGATTTTTAATTAATTTTAGGCTGAGCATAACTAGTAGTCGTAGGCTTAATCCGGTGATTGTCGGTTTTGCCCTTACGGGCCATAAAATGAGTTTTACCTATCTAAACGACTCCAAACCTTTTGCTACTGATCACATATGATAAATAAATTATATTAAGCCTTCTGGAAATATAAAAATATCAGATTTAAGTATCGAACCCGGAAATGGCCTTTAATCGCCTTATTTAGCGTTTTTAACGCATAGTATGTTTTAAAATCATATTGAACATACCCGGGTTGATACCTACTGATATATGAGGCAAATTATGATATTTTAACAGTAAGCAAAGGTTGATAAACTCAGACCTCAGTTTTGAGCTTTTCGGCTTATGTGAAATTACCAAATGCCCCTTCGGTGCATAGTTTGGTTATAAATGATAAATTTCACATATATGCTTTAGCTTATTGATATAACATATCAAATTGAGTATGTTTTCTGTTTACATCAGACCTGTAACTCAGTTAAACATCTAAACTCTTTTACAACCTTTAAAAATGACCAAACTACCCCTACGGGGCATAGTTTGTGTTTAATTTCATTTCGGGCATAATGAAAGACATCTTACTGATGTCACAACATATTTGAAGCATATTAACTTAGGAAACCTGTATATGGCTCTTACGGATACCCGTTACGCTTATTTCGCGTTCGGTTCGGTTTATGTAACAAGTTTACATAAATTAGCCGAAACGGGTCAAACCTTATCGGTTTAATCTCAAAATCCAGAATGTGCATGAAGGACCCATATTAAACAAGTCTCTGAACTTGTCGGGTCTAAATCACATTCTATCCGGTCTTCGCTTAATCGTGCGTACGAACCGTATCCTTGAAACTAGCCGGTCTAAGCTTAAGCTTAATAAAAGACCCGTTAGGATTCTAATAGGTTATTATAAACCTTCGTTCCAGATTAGGAGAACCAGTGAAAGCTACTTGCGTTTGCTTATTGTGATTTATACATTGCTCAGGTAAATACTTTTAACTTATTTTCCCTATACGGGCTTGGGTTACGGTATATAGCATACCGCTTGATCGAGCATCAAATCTCCATCATGAGTGGGTAGTTGACTAATTTGATCGGCTCGTTTAAACAGTTTTGTTTACTTAATGCCTTTGGGGGGTTAATGACCATGTCCCGGATATCCTTGGCATCATCTTACGAGATTGGCCACGACTTGAGCACGGGGTGTAGGCGTACACCTGTCAGTGTATAACTCTATGATTGTGGTGTGTCTATTGATCTTTAACCTGGACAAGATCCGGGTGACTGAACGCACAAGTAACATGTAATTCGTTCACAAGATTATAATATTATATGATTCTCTCAAGTTAAAATAAAAATGTTTATGCCATGTGCATCCAAACCAATTTTCAATCATTTTTCAAAATGAGTCAGTTGATTGTATTTACCAGTGTAAACTGACGTATTTTCCCAAAAAGATTAAATGCAGGTACTAAGCGTAATTGGCTGTGATTTCTCCTTAGCATCATTAAAAGTCTCGCAAGCTTAGGATGCCGAAGTCTGTTGAACAATTGTTTCCACTTTTATGTTCGATCCTTCTGTGGATAAACTTCCGAATATTGTGGCATTAAATATTACAATAATAAATTCGGTTGTATTATATTTTCAATTGCTTCCGCTGTGCATTATTAAATATTGTGTTGTTTGACTATTATGTTGCCAACCATGACGTCACGACATTCCCCACCGGGCCCACCGGTGACACGTGGAAATTTGGGGTGTGACAGGTTGGTATCAGAGCCAACACTGAGTAAATTAAAGACTAGCCTTTTTGTGTTTAATCTCAGTTACACAATTGCACAATTCTAAACTTCTGAGTCTAGACTTAACATAGGAATAATCTTAATCCTAATATGGAAATTTTGCTTCCAATTTTATTATTATTCGATACGTCGCCAAGCGAGGAAGCTGAACTAGGGATTCTCCACACCCGGAGCCTTGAAATGCGGAGCTTCGTACAGCGACCAAGTTGAGACGTGCAACCAAGGAGGAAGCATTCAGGAATTTAATGAAGAAGAAACTCCTTTGCTAAAAATCGTTTCCCCAATAGTCCTTATAAGGACATATTTATTTTTGTCCCTTCGAGGACAACACTATTCCTTTCAAGTCCCGCTTAGGGCAACTTTAGACTTTTATTTTTATATAGTGGAATGATTAAGTTTAAACTTTCATTCTAGCAATAAATATTAAATAAATGGAAAAATAACATTTCTTTTTCAAGATCTACCATTATAATAAAATGGCAAAATCTAAAAAGGACAAGACCTAGCTTCGGGTCATATTAAGACCGGCCAAGATGGCAGTTCCTCAATTTAGATTCAGATCCTTATTAACATTTCGATTTAGAAATTGTTCTGCGATAAATATTAAAAGAATCTTAAGAGTGAAACCTAGCCTAAGTGTCATTATAAAGACCTGGCCAAGATGGTAAGACCTGTTTAAAAGATTCGTATTCCAGTTAACATCTGAAAACATGTTAACACTCCCGACAGATGTGATTCGTTGGAAATCACACACGTTATTGAGGATTCTTCAAAAGACTCCTAACCCAGTATAATGATCCCTGAATCCTGGGTTTACATCATCAATTAAGATGATCATATTTTAACCATACGTGGTAATATAGTGCCTACGGGCCTTGCTCATTTCCACATGAGCCAAAATACAGGGGTAGCTATGACTCCCTGTCAGAAAAAGGTAGTGAACTAGGTTCAAACCTCAAATGCTTTGATTCTCTGAAATCATAGCATATAATTTACATATGTCCTTGTGACTAAACCTGTTGTGCTAAAATAATTTAAAGGCCTTGATTCTCTGAAATCATGGCTTATAACTTAAAATTGTCCTTGTGACTAGGCCTTTGGTGCTATTAAATAAAACTGTTATTGTTGCTTTGATTCTCTGAAATCATAAGCTTATAAGTTATAAATGTCCATGTGACCAGGCCATTGGGTGCCACTAATAAAACTGTTAATGTTTTATAATTAGGATAAATTATAATAGGAATCCTAAATAAATATATGATTAATAAATTAACCAAATATGGTCTCTGTTTACCATGGTTAATGAATTTCCCTAAGGGGCAATACCGTAATAAACATCCCTTAGAAGGAAAGTGCCTACGAGCTTTAGTTAAGGTCCTCTGAGACTAAAGACAGTGGTAGCCTACAGCTCCCTGTCAGGAGAAGGTAATGAACTTTGATTCAAACCTTAATGCCGCGATTATCTGAAATCATGGCTTATAAGTTTAACTTGTCTACGCGACTGGGCCATTTGTGCTATTATTAACTTGTAAATTAGGATTTATGATGAAAATCCAGAATAAAATAAATATCCTTCCTCCCCTGCCAGCATACTTATTAAAAAGAATCTTGAAGGTACGACCTAGCCTATATGTCATCCCAGGCGAGGCCAAGATGGTAGAACCTATTCAAAGGATCCAAACCCTTGTAACATTGTAAATATGTTAACACTCCTGACAACAGTGATGTGATAGAATCACACTTGTCATCTTTATATTAGGAATTTTTTTCAAACCCCTTGTTTAGACTATGATTCAATAGGAATCATGGCTAATAAACGTCGAACATGATGAACACATCAAAACATCCATTAGGATGTATACCTACGGGCAAAGATGTATACATGAAAAGATAGTTTTATCTCATAACCTCTTGTCAAGACAATGACATATGAAATTTTCCGATCCAAAGGAATCATTGATTATGATTTAAAATTTCCCTAGTGACAAGGCCTATGAGCCATCAAAAGTCCTTTGGAACAAGCCTTGTGCTATATATATATAACAGATGTCATTATGACATTGGCAGCCGTGACTTATGTCCCCTGCCTAATAAATATGAAGGATTATATTCCGTCTAAACGCCAAAGATAGTTTATTTAAAAACTTAGGCAAAACATAATCAAACGAAGTTAACACTATCTATTCGCCTATATGGTTTAATTGTACCAGGGCTAAATAATCATCAAATTTGACAATTCACCCTATATTTAAACCAATTATTACTACTTGGTTTGTAGCCTTCAAAGCTTCACCATGGCTGACTCCCCTGAAGCTCACAATCATCCAGTTAATCAAGAGGATGATGCTAGACTGAAATTAATAAGCACCGGATTACAGGCTATGATCAAAATAGCCGTAAGCAACGCTGTGGACCGTGTGTTGAAGGATCTTAAGCGAAAGTGCGATAATACCCCAAATAAAGGTTACAAGAAGGGTAAGACCGGTTCAAGCTATAACCAGTCCAAACCAAGGAAGGCAAAACCCAAATGTAAAACCTGCAAAAGAAGACACTGGGGGCAGTGTCGATCAAACCCAAAGATAAAGCGACGTGGCATCTGTAAAAGAGATGGCCACCAATCCCACGAATGTAGGGACATAAAGAATGCAAACTATTTCAGCTGCGGCGAAAAGGGCCACATCGGTACTAATTGCCCTAAGGCTGCCAAGGAAGGAGCAGCTAAGTCTGGGAAGGATGTGAATGATAAACAGCAGACCGATGAGAAGACTAGATACAAAACCTGTAGGAAATACCACCTCGGGAAATGCAGACATGAATCTCAGTCTCTACCCTGTGGAATCTGCAAGTCCAAGGGGCATAAGACCATGGATTGCAAGAGATTGGGAGAAGCAACCTGCTATGGTTGCAATGAAAAGGGGCACATTAAGACCAACTGCCCTGAATACGCCAAAAAGCTTAAGGAAGCTAAGAAGACCGAAGCTGGAAGCTCTCGAATGGGCGCTCAGGAGGCTATTCAGGATGACAATGTCATAACAGGTAATTTTTATCAATGACGCTCATGCTAGAGTATTAATTGATTCAGGTTCAGATAAGTAAAGTAAAATTTACCGATAGTACCTCAGGGACGGCTTCAGAAATATTAAATGGATGTTTTATATCCATTAGAAATCATTTTCCGATGTCCTAAGTTTCGTTAAATATAAGGGCTCCATATAGTGATAAAAAAATCGATGGTTGCCTTAAAAATCAAACCCATATTGTGGGTGATAAGAAGCAATTAATTATCAAGACTCTTTATGAGACAACCCTCTTAATTACAGGTATCTGTACGGGTAATTAATATTAAACATAAAAAAATGGTGGAATTGGCCGTCCCCGGAATCGAACCTGGGTCTAGGCCGCACCCTTTCGCGCGCCTAGCCAACTGAGCTAGGTGCCTAGTTTGTGAAACTTCCATTATTGATTAAATATAAGCACATGTACACTAACTTCCTTATATTCTTCTATAAGTCACCTACTTATACTCATTATTTTGACTAAGTATTAGAATCCAAGATTTTTACCTCTATGTTTGATTACTCTTGGCTTGCTTATGTTGACCAAACACTAGAAAGGAACTTATTAGAAAAACCAAGTATCCGTTTCGCGAAAAGGGAAAAGAAGGAATAAGAATTTTCCGACTCTCGCCATAAAAGTTCTAGACAGTCGACAGTATGTCGCAAATTTTGAATTCATTGGCTGAGATAGTACCCTATTCAGTATACCCAAAAATCTAAGCTTAAAGCACATAATTATTTGTGGTTTGACTGCTAAGAAATATGTTTGGGTTCGGATGCTAATAAGTCTCTCATAAGATCTTAAGCTTGGCAAACTTTTATTATTATCCACAAGGTATAACTACCAAGGAAACCATAGTAACCGATTCTTCTAGGTCGGCAATAAATCCTTCCGAAAATCAGAGTACTCTTTCTTTGCATAGAGTACGACGACATATGTTATTTTAATTATTTTCTCATTGGTTTCTATCGCCTGCGAATGCCAACTATGTTTGATAAAAGTGTCATATGAGGATTGGCGTATCCTAGTGTGTCCCATAGATTATTTCCATGTCTGATCAGCATGGAGGTTTAATACATGGAACCCTAAGATATCCCAATGATCATATTGTACTAAAGTCGACTAGTAGTATTCAAAGAAGATATCCAAAAATGGAATTTTTTTTTCCAAGTAAATGTTCCCGATTAAAGAATTCGTGGACTTATAACATAAAGATGTCACTCATTTGACACGAACAATGATGGATGAACTGGAGCCTGAGATATGGAAAATCTCTGTAGCCTCCTTGTATCTTAATTATCTTCTCAAAAGTTGTCCCTGCTTACCTCCTGGAAGGCAGGTAGAATTAAGATTTGTATCCCGCCGTGGGCTGGAGTATTGTGAAAACTCCATATGGATTATGGAAAAATCGAAACCTTGATTTAGTAGGTTTTAAAACATAGGCACATAAAGCCTAACTCAATCTTCTGAGGGTTTGATATTGTTAAATAAGAAAGACGGTTCATATTACTTACGTATTAAATGCCGCAACCCTAATTAGGAAACGATTAAGAAATTGCCATCAGCTACCCAGGATCTAAGGGCAAATTATTGGTGGATAGGCTTGAAAAAGTCCGTAGCCACCTATGTAGCTAGATGCTTGACTTGTGCGCAAGTCAAAGTTGAGCATCAGAAACCGTCAGGTTTGCTACAACAGCCTGAACTTCCTACGTGGAAGTGGGAAATGGTAACTATGGATTTTATTAACAAGTTACCCAAGACCAGGAAAGGAAATGGTACAATATGGGTTATAGTGATAGACTGACTAAGTCAGCACATTTCTTACCCATTAAGGAGACTTACAGCTCCGACATGTTAGCCCAGTTATACGTTGATAAGATTGTAGCCTTACATGGCATACCTGTGTCTATAATCTCTGATCGAGATACATGATACACGTCACCTTTTGGAGAAGTTTCCAACAATCTTTGGGCACACGTTTGAATTTTAGTACGGCTTATCATCCTCAGACTGACGGTCAGAGTGAGCGTACTATTCAAACGTTGGAAGACATCCTACATGCATGTGCGATCGATTTGAGTGGTAGTTGGGATAAGAACCTACCATTAATCGAATTCTCCTACAACAATAGCTACCATACCAGCATTTAGGTTGCGCCTTCGGGGCACTATACGGTAGAAAGTGTAGATCGCCCGTTTGTTGGGCGGAATTTGGAGATGTCCAATTATCTGGACCCGATATAGTCTTTGAAACGATGGACAAGATTGTCCAGATTCGTGACCGTCTCAAAACTGCCGAGATAGGCAGAAGAGTTACGCAGATCTAAAGCGTAAAGCTTTTCACTTCGAAGTAGGTGATAAAGTGTTGCTAAAAGTATCACCCTGGAAGGGTGTAATACGATTTGGTAAGAAAGGCAAGCTAAGCCCGAGATACATAGGACCTTTCGAGGTTGTCGAACGTATCGGGTCAGTTGCCTATAAGTTAAACTTACCGGAAGAGCTCAGTGGAATTCATTCCACATCCGCAATCTGAAAAAGTGTTTCGCTGATGAATCACTAGTTATACCCCATACAGATGTGCATATAGATGAGAGCTTAAAATTTGTGGAAAAACCTTTGTCGATTGAAGATCGACAGGTAAAGAAGCCACGAAGGAAGCATGTACCTATTGTAAAGGTCAAATGGGATGCCCGTGGAGGTCCCGAATTCACGTAGGAGGTTGAATCCACGATGAAAGAAAAGTACCCTTATTTATTTCAGTAAATCTCGGGTCGAGATTTATTTTAAGGGGGTGAGGATGTAACACCTCGAAAATTCACGTCCTATAATGTGTAGACACGTGTCAAATGTTTAAACGTGTGAAAGAAATATTATAGAAGGACTAAAGTTGACAAACATGGAAAGTATGTGAATATACGTATTCTAAGTGTCAACTGTGAATATTTATAATGTACATTAACCCTACACGATGCTCATACCTTCAAACGAATAAATCATGGATCATACGAAGCTAAAAGTGAGAGATTACAAACTACAGGGGCTAAATGTGTCAACATGTTTAAGTTATACCTCTGAGTGACCTTTTGGCAAACCCGAAGCTTTGTAACGGTTAATTATGCTCACTAGAATGCACGATTAAAATTTCATAAAGTTTCGTTATCGTATGAGAAAGTTATGATCAAGTTCGTGTACGAGGGGTTAAAGCGTAAACGTTGAAAGTTAGGACTTTTCGGGTAACAATTAAGTTAACCGGGGACCTAACAAAGCGGGTATATGTTTTTAAGCCCTTATAGATCAATTGTGAAGGTCCATAATTAAAAAGCCGTCGTAATTACGGTTTGACTTCGAGATTAGTCAACAATGGCTCAGTCATATCTCGAATTAAAAGTAGTTATAGATTGGTATTTATGTGGGTAATAAAACCTCAAAAGGGTTTCCCCTGATCACCACTATAACCAGGTCAAAAGTCGGGTCAAACCTATTCTTAAAAAGCCAACAGGAAGCCTAAAATGCTATTTATGCATAATTAACATTGTAGATCATATACAACCTATTGGATCATCGTTATAACTTAGTAATAAGTGTAAGAACATGTCTAAACATGTTCAACCCGACAATTTCCTGTTTAGACCCGGTTCGGAACCGAAAGTCGCATAGTTTGACTTTCACTTTGACTTTCAGTTCTGACCCGTTTAGGCATGTTTTAGAAATGCCTCAGAGCTTTAATTGGATTAGGTTACATGTTACAACAACCCTCTGTGATTATACACCTTGGTTCATTAGTTATCCAATTAATATGCATGTTTCCGTTAATTGCTCATATGTTGACCGTTATGCCCTTATTACCTTAAAAAGTGATTTATGAAAATGTAAAAGTGTAGAAACCTTAAATACTTATATATAAACTTGTATGCAAAGTTTGACATCAGTTTGACTTGTAGATTAAGAATTATGCTCAATATCGCAAATTTAATGATTTATGTTAATAAAATGGCCTAATTAGCGTATAGCCTAGTTAAGCCTACTTTTTGGTATCAAACTTAATACCCACTGATGTAATATATTAGTTTGGGATTTTTAAAGATTTTTAATTAATTTTAGGCTGAGCATAACTAGTAGTCGTAGGCTTAATCCGGTGATTGTCGGTTTTGCCCTTACGGGCCATAAAATGAGTTTTACCTATCTAAACGACTCCAAACCTTTTGCTACTGATCACATATGATAAATAAATTATATTAAGCCTTCTGGAAATATAAAAATATCAGATTTAAGTATCGAACCCGGAAATGGCCTTTAATCGCCTTATTTAGCGTTTTTAACGCATAGTATGTTTTAAAATCATATTGAACATACCCGGGTTGATACCTACTGATATATGAGGCAAATTATGATATTTTAACAGTAAGCAAAGGTTGATAAACTCAGACCTCAGTTTTGAGCTTTTCGGCTTATGTGAAATTACCAAATGCCCCTTCGGTGCATAGTTTGGTTATAAATGATAAATTTCACATATATGCTTTAGCTTATTGATATAACATATCAAATTGAGTATTTTTGCTGTTTACATCAGACCTGTAACTCAGTTAAACATCTAAACTCTTTTACAACCTTTAAAAATGACCAAACTACCCCTACGGGGCATAGTTTGTGTTTAATTTCATTTCGGGCATAATGAAAGACATCTTACTGATTTCACAACATATTTGAAGCATATTAACTTAGGAAACCTGTATATGGCTCTTACGGATACCCGTTACGCTTATTTCGCGTTCGGTTCGGTTTATGTAACAAGTTTACATAAATTAGCCGAAACGGGTCAAACCTTATCGGTTTAATCTCAAAATCCAGAATGTGCATGAAGGACCCATATTAAACAAGTCTCTGAACTTGTCGGGTCTAAATCACATTCTATCCGGTCTTCGCTTAATCGTGCGTACGAACCGTATCCTTGAAACTAGCCGGTCTAAGCTTAAGCTTAATAAAAGACCCGTTAGGATTCTAATAGGTTATTATAAACCTTCGTTCCAGATTAGGAGAACCAGTAAAAGCTACTTGCGTTTGCTTATTGTGATTTATACATTGCTCAGGTAAATACTTTTAACTTATTTTCCCTATACGGGCTTGGGTTACGGTATATAGCATACCGCTTGATCGAGCATCAAATCTCCATCATGAGTGGGTAGTTGACTAATTTGATCGGCTCGTTTAAACAGTTTTGTTTACTTAATGCCTTTGGGGGGTTAATGACCATGTCCCGGATATCCTTGGCATCATCTTACGAGATTGGCCACGACTTGAGCACGGGGTGTAGGCGTACACCTGTCAGTGTATAACTCTATGATTGTGGTGTGTCTATTGATCTTTAACCTGGACAAGATCCGGGCGACTGAACGCACAAGTAACATGTAATTCGTTCACAAGATTATAATATTATATGATTCTCCCAAGTTAAAATAAAAATGTTTATGCCATGTGCATCCAAACCAATTTTCAATCATTTTTCAAAATGAGTCAGTTGATTGTATTTACCAGTGTAAACTGACGTATTTTCCCAAAAAGATTAAATGCAGGTACTAAGCGTAATTGGCTGTGATTTCTCCTTAGCATCATTAAAAGTCTCGCAAGCTTAGGATGCCGAAGTCTGTTGAACAATTGTTTCCACTTTTATGTTCGATCCTTCTGTGGATAAACTTCCGAATATTGTGGCATTAAATATTACAATAATAAATTCGGTTGTATTATATTTTCAATTGCTTCCGCTGTGCATTATTAAATATTGTGTTGTTTGACTATTACGTTGCCAACCATGACGTCACGACACTCCCCACCGGGCCCACCGGTGACACGTGGAAATTTGGGGTGTGACAGTAACATTGGAAGAAGTCAAATGGTCATGTCTTTCGAACATATGAATGCTATAGCGAGGTTTGACTCGCTTGGGGTCGACGCGTATGAATATTATGGGTATGATCAGTTTTTGGACAACAAGAAAAACGATGCTGACCCAGTGAGGCTTTTAGAGGACACCCTACTAGGTTCTGGGGGTGTAGGTGATTCAAGGGCCGATTTGTCTTTGATGGGAAAGATACTTCAAGGTATCTCGTTAGAGAATATTTTGGTACGGTTCGGAGACCGTGGAACGGTGAAGGCACCCGACTGTCGGGTTTTGCATGCATTGTTATATGGGACGCCCAAGCTCTCGTGGCGTCAAATTGTTATGATCAACACATGGGATACGCGGGAATCGTTTAAACGAAAGATGATTCCTTATGCAAGGTTGATTAGCGCCATGATTCTCCAACAGAAGGCATTACCTCAAGACTCACTGTGGGTGTCTAAGCCCATTGATCAATTCAACTTCGCCTCTATGAGGCGACATTGGAGAATAACTGTGAAAGCTTTTGGGCATTTGCATACGGTTGAAGATGAGCAAGGGGATAGTTATCGGTTTAATGACAAAGAGGGTGATGAAGAAGAGGGCGATGAGGAGATGGCCGATGTTGAGGAGGAAATTGATCCTTCCAGTCCACGGGGACCGAGGCGTAGGTACAGGAAGAAGCATAGGGAAATCTCTGCTAATGTGGCAGATTTTGTGAATCAAAGGCAAATACCGTCGTATCGGTTGTGGAACCGTGGGGATCAAGCGATCTACGACAATGTGTCGGCGGGTATTGGTGAAGCAAGAGAACACCATGCTAGTAGGAACGAATGGGAAGAGGCGCAAGGGGCGTATTCGCAGCAACAATGGGGTTTTCAAGCATCTTTCCGCGAGAGGGTGGAAAAGCAGTTGGAGGAACAACAGCTGCAACATGCGTTACAACAATCACAAATGGAACGCATGATACAGTTGCAAGAGGAAGAAAGGGCCCATAGACAGGCATGGGAAGAAGATGAGGCTAGGCGCCAAACCGCACAAAGAGAGTTGGACCAACGCCGATGGGGAGCATTGGCTTTCTCTAACCAAACGGCGATTAACAACTTCAAGGTGCTCCATGATCAAGAGCGCCATCAAAGAGATTATCAAGCCGGCCTCCCATATGTTGAACACTCGGGGTGGACCGATTACCCCAATCTTCCTCATCCGCAAGGCCCATCCGATCAAACCCCTCATTGGCCAGAAGCCGTTGGCTCAAGTTTTGTTCCGATGCCGTACCAACCGCCGCCACAAGGAGAGTCGAGCCCATTAGATAACTATAGGGATATGCTTGAGGCCCTCACTGGTTATCCGTACCAGCCGAACCCGCCAGTGAACCCTAATGAGAGATATCAGCGGTAGAGGCGAGGTATGTCTTTTGTTGTTGTTGTTGTATTTTATTTTTATTTTCGTTATTTTCATTTTGTTATTTAAATTCTCGGCTAGTTAAATGAACGTTGTGGGTGTGTTCCCTATATAACCCTCACGAGACCTCTCGTCCTCCCAAGCTATTGGGGGGTTTAAAAGGGCTTGTTGCATAAGCTAAATGCAACCGTGATTCCTACGAAAGTGAGTTAGGTTTATTGTTGTTGTAAATTATTTTCCACATAAATCAAAGTGAAATAACGTATAGCTTGGCAATGTTTTCATAAAAGTGGTAGACCTAGGTAACTAACAAATTTTAATGGTTGTGAGAAGCATGCTTCTACACAAGGGTTAAGATTTGTAGGTACATCAGGTTCGTGGGACAACCGCTTTCTTGAAGAGAAGAAGAGCACACGAGGAATGAGCTCAAAAATCAGGTGCATACGTTTCTTTTTACCTTGATTCTTAGTTTAGTAATAAGTGGATTGTAAATTGTATTTTATTTTTCGGGGTGAAATTTTGGGGGGTTAGTCGTGTCACATCCCTTGTGCGTTTTAAAACTCTAGTTCTTACACATTGAGGACAATATGTACCTCAAGTGTGGGGATGGGGGAGTAGTAAAAAATTTAGATTTTGACCCGTTCATTTAAATGCTACACATTGAGGACAATGTTCACCTCAAGTGTGGGGATGGGGGAAAATTTCAAAAAAATTTCAAAAATGTCTTGTTTCAAAAGCGGTCTTAAAGCACAAGTAACTAAGTCAACGAGGGATGTCACAACCCATTTGGTCTTTTGTCATGGTCAAGTTCAAATTAATAGCATGACGGGTATTTAACGGGTGGTTATTTGAGAATAATCCGCCTAAGAAACTAGTCTTTTATGCATGTCACATACCATACCCTTTTAGATATGTGAGGTTTTGAGCCACTTTTATATCATAGATTACATACCTATGTTTCTTTGTTTGAGTGGACCATTAGTCATATATTGTAGAACTTGCAACTTTTGATACGTTTGAGACTATAGACCGAATACAAGCACGAGAATGATTAAGGCATTAGGTAAACCTTTTCTCTTAAAACCATTTATTTATCCTTACCCAAACAAATTCCCTAGTCGCCCATTTTGAAGCCTAATCCCTTCGTTTGATCACCCTATAGCCCATAACCTTAAACCTTTTTCTTTTAAACCTGTGTGATGGAAATTCGATTATAGGAGTCGTTTTTGTATAGTTGTTCTTGTTTGTTTGCATATATGTCAAAAAAAAATCATCAGAAAATATTATGAAAAAAAATTGAAAATCGTTGAAGAAAAACACAAAAAGAAGTGTTAGTAGTTGTCGAATAAAAGGGTGAAAGATTATTGCCCATAGTTGATGTTTATATATAGTTTAGTTTAAGTTAGTGGTTTGTAATAAAAATCGAATTTTCATCACCTTAGCCACTTTAAAATATCCTAATTCCTACCTTTAGCCTAGCCCTGTTACAACCCTTACAAAGACCTTATGACTTGTGCTTAGTATTTGTGATCAATGGTGGAGAATGATTGAGTTGCAAGCTTATGCGGGTATGTGTTCTAATCGGTTTTGAGTGAATATTCTTTGAGGCGCTAATACAGTATAAACATTAGCCAATTTACAAGCCGAGTGGAGAGAACATTGTGAGGGATGTGCATGAATTGATTGGTTTCACGGGCGGGTTAATCTTGGATAACCATTTGTGTACTTAAAATCACATTACTGTTAAATATATTGAAAACTGTAAAGAGATTGAACTTTAACATGACATTGGGCCTTAACCTTCGTCTCGGGAATGGGGAGTGTATTCGTTGTCCAACCCACGTGAAAGTGAAAAACAGATTTGCTTGAGGACAAGCAAAAGACAAGTGTGGGGATGTGATACGTGGTCGAAAACCGGTGATCGTAATTGCTTAATTTGATGTTTTTACACAAGTTTTAGTTTCGAATGGTCTACTTTTGATTAGATATGTGTTTTGCAGGTCTAGCAGAGTTTAAGGAGCTTTTCGAGAGCTTTACGGGTCACCGGAGCGAAAACGGAACCACCGGGACGCGAAACGGGTCAACCGGGAGCAAGGAAATGCGAAAAACAAGAATTGAGACATCCGGGTACCGTCGCCGACGTCCAAATAGGCCGTCGCCGACGGCTGTTGCAATCATCCGTCGCCCGAAACCACCGTAGACAGCGTGTTAGGCCGTCGTTTGAAGTTGAAAAGCCACGCACCGTCGCCGACGAACACATCCACCGTCGGGGACGGTCCCTCAATGTTACTGTCGCGTGATTGGGTCTCCATTGGTCAAGGAACGAATGAAAAGTGAGGATGGGTCATAAATTCGGGAGTTACACTTGTTTTGGAGTTTTTGGAACTTGTTCTTGGAGCCATTACCATCCATCATTCACCTACCATCCACCTACCTTCATCTTGACAACCCGAAATCATCATCAAGAATCATCACCATCATCACAATTAATCCATCATCCACAAACCCTAATCCTTCCACCATCATCATCTTTCACCAACACTCATCATTCACCATTCTCAAGGCTTCAAGATGACTCCATCCGCATTCCAAGCATCCGGTGATCAAGTTGCATCAACCATGAGCGGCTAATCATCTCGGTTTCACCCCGGTGTAGGTAGTTGTTAATTTTAGGGTTTCAATTTGTTCTTGTTTCATCTTAGTGACAATTTGTATTTGGTTTTTGAAACTTTTGACAATAGTATTACATTTGTTACGAATTCGTGAATTGTCGAACGATGTTAAAAGTTACGACTTTGCGAAACGGTGATATGTAATTGTACGTTGTCGTTGTTAGGATTTACTTGTGTTGATTACAAAGTGTCTTTTTGTCCGTTCTTCGGGGCGTTGATAGCTAGTAGCACCTAAGTCACGGTACACTAAATCCGTTAATTGAATGCATTTGAGTTGAAACTAAAACTTGTAGAAATCCTCGGTTAACAATTACCGAAACCGGGTGTGATTCCTTTTTATCATTATTGTTCTAGTAATCAATTTTCTTGCAATCGTTAAATAGTAGTTGTTAACCATTCGCATCAATTCATTTAGTTAAAAATCATATCTCTCTATTAAACGAAAATACAAAAATACTTTAGCAAGCTTCATAAATTGTGACAATTGTTTTAATTCATTCGAATCCACACACAAACCACATACTCTTCGTGGTTCGACCCCTTACTACCACTAACACATTGTTAAGGGTAATTTGGGCTTATAAATATTATCTTTGACCGGAGCGCGACACTCCGATCAATGGGTATGTTTGGCATGGAGCTTTTATGAGCTTCTAGCTTTAAGCTTTTAAGAAAAAGCTCATACTCAATAAAAAGTCTTGTTTGGTTGAAAGAGCTTTAAGCTTTTAGTTGAACGCTACTACTAGTAGCGTTTAGAATGAGCTACAAGCTTTTAGGGAAAAAATGACTAGTTTAACCTCTAAAAATAAGGAACTTTTTAATGCACCAACTTTCTAAATTTTTAGTTATGTCCATTTTGGTCATTTTATACATTTTATTAAAAGCTCCAGCTACTCTACCAAACAACAAATATATCTAAAAAGCTACAGCTACTAACTAACAGCTACAGCTACCAGCTACAGCTACCAGCTTCTAGCAACCAGCAACCAGCAACCAGCCACCAGCTTCCAGCTACCAGCCACCAGCTACTTTTGCCAAACATACCCTATGTTTAAACAGAACTGATCAACAGCATATTCTTTTTGGTATTATTTTTACTATCTAATAGATCTGGCAATTGTTGGAACCAATCTACGTCAAATTTGAATACCCAATATGAATTTTCATCTAATCTTGAGTATGAATTTGTGACGGATACCCCCTACCTTTCGATCTAATTAATCAATTGTCATCTCGATTCGCTTCAAAAAATTTACAAAGGGCTTTTTGTGTATTAAAGTCATTTATATTTTGAGTATTTATAAAGTTACGAATGATTATAATTTACATTGTTCAACCCGTGTAATACACAGGTAGCTAACCTAGTTTTTATTATGTGATGAACCTCACACGATCCGAACCGTCGAACCGATCCGTATTTTTTTATGTTCGGACATATGATATTGAAACACTTAAAAAAGTGAACCTCTTGAAAAAAAATTCTGAATCCGCCACTGATGACGCCTCAAAGCTTTCTACAGCTCCCTAATCCAGATATCGTGGTTGAATAATGTACTCTGTTTGGGATTTCAATTGAATAATGGTAAGGACATATGTGACCTGTGTGAACTTGAATTGTGGGCCTGTTTGTGTTTGGAATTTAACCCATAGCTGGGGCATATCAGATATTTCTGGGTGCTAGCTAACCATGGTTAAATGCTGGTTGTTTTAATATATTTTAAAGATAATAATAAAATTACTAACCTACCCTCATCTGCAAGGCATATGCTATAATTAACTGAAAATTTTAACCAGGTTAGGGTCAAAGGACGTAGGGTGTATTGCGTTTTATAAATAAAGGATTGCGACTGTAATTATTGAAGTTAAAGGACATCCATCGCAATTCCATACAAACATAAAGGACGAGAAGCGTAATTTACCCTAAAATAAACTAACAAATACTATCAACTTAATGGTTCTTTGGCCTTTTATACGTAATGAAAAGTAGTGTACTTATCTATTAACTATTACATACTAACAATGTTCCTAGAAGTCTTTTGTTGTATCATGTTTGTATTTTTTACACTTGTCCAATTAAAAAAAGAAAGGTGGTTATCACTATAGAAATAGTTTTGTGTTCACATATTGAAATATCAAAATTTTAACACCACATGTATGTACTTTATCCATAATGTAAAACACCATTCACAAGAATGACAAAATTGCGTGTATTATCTTGTATTTATTTTAAAATTGGAGGTATTATATGTTTTAAAATATTATATAGGTTATATTGCATGTAAAAACCCGATCAAAACACTAGTCACGACAAGTATATGTCTGTAAGAGTTGATTAAAATAAAGCCTTACGGTGTGGGCTCACCGCTCACGACCATTGTCACATCACCCCTATAACGCCCCCGGTATCGGTTCCAGGGCGTTATGGATGGCTTCGCCAACCCCATCACCAGTACCAACGGAAACAACATATGAGGCTCTCGATTTTTTTTGTTTGTTTTTTTAAACTATTTTTTTTTATTTTAAAACTTTATAAATACCCATCCAAGAGTATTCATAGTAGGTTCTCTATCACCATAATTTAATTAAAATACATTTTTTTTTATCTAAAATTTCTCTATTAGAAAACTCTTATCAGATTCTCTATCTCTATTTCCATCATAAACACTCATTTTATTGTTTTTTCTCGGTTTTATACACTCCAAATATTATACCTTAATAGTTAGAGAACTAGTATAGGTTTTCTAAACCTTTGTATCTATTTTAGAGATGCTAATGGAGATCATAAAAGATAACTTTTTTTTTCTTTCTCTATAATTTGGTGATGTGGTTGACATAAAGAACCTAATGGGAATGCTCTAAAAAACAACATATTCCAAAACTTTCACACAACTCACTCTATATTTTTCCACTCTCAATATTTTTCGTTCATCAATTTTCAAATGACAAGACGTTGGATCGAGGAAGAGGAGGTCGTTTTTGCTATGGGTTGAGTCCATGTCATCGAGCAAGGGCAACCTCAAGGTTCGTTCTCGTTTTGGAACGCGTTTTCTACCTAATTCTGGCAACATGTGAGTGAAACCCAACGTAATGTTAATGAAGTAATATCAAGGTTTGTGGCTATCCGAACAAAGTCTACATGATTTAAGAGGCTCTTTAACAATATGTTGAACGATAAAGAGGGTTTAATCGAAGATGAAGTGATTGACACGAACGAAGGCGAGTTCTTACGTCTTCACAACACCAATTTTGGCCACTATTAGGCTTAGAGAATTTTGAGAGGTGACGACGGGCCAATGGGAAGCCCCATTTTACCTGTTTTGGGCTGCCTACATGCGGGCCCAACAGGATACAAGCCTAACCATGGTCTAACTTGCCCACTAAGGTTTCCCCTTTTACAAAACAAGCGGGAAACGAGGATTCAGAGCATGCAGGCCACAATTAATGAATGATAAGAAGAATATCTTGGCAGGCATCGTACTTCTCCTGCCGGAACATTAAATGAAGCTGCCAATCTAGCTGTTAGGGGTCAGACATGTGTCTGAGCCCCTCGAAGACTTTCTCAAACCGTCGGATCATCCCAACAAATATCCCACATACGAGATAAGGCCTAAGACTTATATAAGAAGAAGAAAACGGTAACAAGGGGCATCGGAGGTATCACATTTAATACTCTCTCATTTACTATTCTCTCATTAATTCCGACCAACATTCTTATACATTCAATACACACACGTATTTATCGGATTCACACCTTAGAGGAAACATTCCGGTGATCACACTCATCGAAAGAAGCTCCTCTCACTCCCCGGCAAGTTTACTTACTCTCACGCCGGAGCTTGGTCACGGATCCCCCTCCCGGGGCCCTCCGTGACGAGACTAACGGTTTATTCTTTTGTAGCCACAAGGAACGGGATATCTGGACGTCAGCGAAGACCCCATCTAACGTCACCAGGGATTTGGGTATTCGACATTGGCGCCATCCGTGGGACATCAGCCTGACCGGTGTCTCCACACTGAACTCCGACGTTAAAGATAGCCCGTTTCGAAAGCGACAACATGGATACTACACCCGGTTCACACGTCACCCAGACGGTGCAGAATGACCATGACAAAGTCACAGTAGAAGACATAACTCATGAAGAAGAGAACGAGGATCAGGTGGAAATTCTGGAGAAAGAATAGACCATCACTCCAGATTTTGTCGCCATGCACAAAGACAAGTTAAGGAGATGTCTTGAAGATTTAGAGAGGCAAGAAAAGCTTAATAGCCTCAGGGCTAGATTGTCTTTTGACACACCTTCCAACCAGGACGAGATAAACCCTAAGAGCAAGGGCAGTGGCAACGACCCACTAGAAACATTTATAACAGCCCTTAGACAGATGTCCTCGGAAGAAAGGGAAGATCTCATCACAGGAAAGAAACCGAAGGGAAAGGGAAAAGAGAAAGAAAGCCAAAGCGGTGACGGCCTGGACCAACCATACCTTCCACGGGACCTGGCTGAAGTCTCAAAGTTCACTCGGAGAATTGCAGAGGCACCTATGCCCCCTAAAACAAAACTACCTCCAAACTTCGACCAGTACGATGGGACGAGTGATCCTGAGGACCATCTCCATGCCTTCAGGGGCGCGGGACAACTGGGGCGGTGGCCCATGCCAGTTTGGTGCCATATGTTTGTACAGACCTTGACGGAGGGGGCCCGACTCTGGTTCGACAGCCTCCCTCCTGGGGGGATTGATAGCTACGAAGATCTGAGTGAAAAGTTCCTGAGAAACTTTGGTCAACAAAGAAAAGTGGTTAAGAACCCAAACGAAATTTTGCACATTAGGCAAAGGGACAACGAACGGATAGACCAATACATGGAGAGGTTTGTCAAGGAAAGCATGAACATAAAGGATGTCCCGGAGGTCATGAAGATCAGCAGCTTCATAAACGGATTAAAGCATGCACAGCTATGCGAGAAACTGGGGGAAGAGTTCCCACACTCATTTGACAATCTCATGGAAGGGGTCAGAGCCTTTGTCAGAGGCAAAGACACAATCAGTAAGGCTAACGAGACAGATACCCTACCCCGAAGGGTCACCCCGGTCGCGAAACCTCTTGATAAAGGTACACCTTATTCCAGAAAACCTGCTTTTGATAGAATGATGCATGATAGGGCAAGACCCTCGTACTCCCCATATAGACCTTGGGGGAGAGGCCCACCCCCCTACTCTGATAGCTTCACCCCCCTCACCAAGACCCCAAGTGAAATATTGGCCACTAAGAGGGTGAAGAGCTCATTCCCAAGGCCACCACCCATAAAGTCTGGGCCAAAGGCACAACCAAGCGAATATTGTGACTTTCACAAAGGATTTGGTCATAAAACTGGTGATTGCATGTACCTAAAGAGGGAAATAGAAGCCGCGGTGAAAGCGGGAAAACTGGCCCATTTGGTTAAGGAAATTAAGGAAGGAGGGGGGGATCGCAGAGGGAAAGATGCAAGTGAGCCTGGGAGGGCAGATGTAGATATGATTAGAAGGAGGAATGAATTTGATACCACCAGAAGTGTAAAGGCCAGAATCTTGGGCTCCCCGGACTGCATGAAAGCTCCCATCCTAATGCCACACTTGGAGGAAAGTAAGGTGCAGCGGCTCCCACTAAACATCTCAGCCATAATAGTTGGCCACAAAGTGGCCAGGATACACGTGGACGGGGGATCTGGGGTAGAAGTTATATACGAGCACTGTTTCCTCAGGTTCGACAGGGATGTAAGAGACAGGCTTGAGGAGGACTCCACCCCTCTAGTAGGATTCAACAACAGTGTGTCACACCCCTTGGGAAAGATCAGACTCCCATTCATAGTTGGGGTAGGAGATCGCGTTCGAACTATAAACCTAACTTTCACAGTGGTTCGAGCACCCTCAAAATACAACGCAATCCTGGGAAGACCTGGAATTAGGGACTTGCAAGCACAGGCATCCACCCCACACGGAGCCTTAGTGTTCCAGACGCCAAAGGGCTTGGCTTGGGTAAAGTCTGCATACGAAGTAGTTTCTTCCGTGTCTGAGGGGGAAACATCCGAGAAGCCCCAGAAGGAGGGGGTCGAGGAATGGGTCCTTTGCGACAGGTTCCCGGAGCAGACGGTTAAAGTAGGAAGTCACCTGAGTGACAAGTGCAAGAGTGCTCTTAAGGAATTGCTCCTTCTCAACATTGATGTGTTTGCATTTCAACATGGCGATATGACAGGAATCCCAAGAAGCCTAACTGAACACCGGCTCAATACGTACACCTGGGCAAAGCCAGTAAAGCAGAAAAAACGAAGCATGGGCCCCAGTAAAAGGAGGGCCGCCTGTGAAGAAACCAGGAAGCTGCTTAGAGCCGGAATAGTAAGGGAAGTGAAGTACCCATCTTGGGTTGCTAACCCGGTTATGGTCCAGAAGAAAGACGGAGGGTGGAGGATGTGCATTGACTTCCAAGAACTTAACAAAGCATGTCCCAAGGACTGCTATCCCCTCCCTGAGATAGACGTCCAAGTGGACTCTTTATCCCAGTATCCCCTGAAGTGCTTCTTGGATGCCTACAAAGGATACCATCAGATTCAAATGTCAGTGGAAGATGAGGAGAAGACCGCCTTCATCACAGACGAAGGGACATTTTGCTATACCAAAATGCCCTTCGGACTCAAGAACGCCGGTGCCACATACCAAAGGTTCATGAATGCCCTCTTCAGGGAACAGCGGGGAAGGAACTTGGAGGTATACGTCGATGACATCGTTATCAAAAGCCTAACCGAGATGGCCATGATAGATGATATAGCTGAAACCCTCCGCACCATGCAATATGTGTGTCACACCCCGAAATTTATCAGAGCTGGCGTGACTGGACTGGTATCTTCATTGCACAGCGGAAGCAAATATAAGCTAAGACTTCTAGAGACTGAACGCCTGCTAAGTACTCAAGTCTCCAATGGTTCTCCTATTCCAACCGTGCCTTGTCTTAGAAAAGTAACCTGAGAAAGAAACATGCGAAAAAGTCAACATAGTTTGTTCGTAAAAGATTTGAGATAAATCTTTTGAGTTGTGAAAGGTTTGAAATAAATCTTTGGTATTGTGAAAGATTTGAAATAAATCTTTGGAATAACCGGTTTTTGAAATAGTATTGAGAAAATGAATTTAAAAATCATTTTCTTGCCAAGTTATATGGAAACGTTGTGTTTGTAACACGTTATGTTCATAAAACCATGTATTTGTAAAGCCTTGTATTTGTAATGTTCGCATAACCGTCAATGCCCACCCTGACTTTGACTCCATACCCGCATAATGCTTTGAATTTGTATAAAACATGGTAGTTAATTTGTATGAACAAGAAGTTTCCGTAAGTATAAAATCCCTGGTATGTAGCAGATAAGGAAAAAGAGATCACCAATGGTTTGCAAGGCCATTGATATGTGTGAAGTGCAAGTAGGAAGACTCAAACCTAGCGGATTTTGCGTTGGGCACAAAGTCACCCCAAGGTCCGTACTGTTGGGCCTGGGGTTGGGCTCGCTACACCCAGATAGATCTACCACTTACGTCCCTCGGTCCTACAATGAGGATTAATGGCCTCCAGTTCCCGCCTACCCACTCACATGATCTAAGTAGTAACCCTCCTTATGCTAATCATACCATGTAAAAAAATAAATCCCTGGTCACCCTGACCGAATCCCTGGTCACCCTGACCGAATCCCTGGTCACCCTGACCGAATCCCTGGTCACCCTGACCAAATCCCTGGTCACCCTGGCCGAATATCATTCACATTTCGAAAATAAGCATTTGTTTTTGTAAAAACCGGTATGTTTAGTATAAACCTTTCATAATTCATTTGTGTTCCTCGAAATCCCTTCGTAATATGATTTAGAAATACGGTTTTGCGTTTGTTCAAAACTTTGTATGTTTTTGCAAAACGTGCATGTCTTTCCACCCCGAAAACATTTATAAAAATGTAAAGCCGTAAAAAGTGGGGTTATGAACTCACCTGAATTTCCATGTGCAAAGCTAGCTAATTACGACTCCGTGATGTCGTATCCAAAATGAGACTCGCTAGCGTGCATTCTACAATATTCCTAACACGGAATATCTAATAAGTTTCTAAATAAATGCGGTAACTACACTACGTGTCACCGAGCTCTACCGAATCGTTAATCGAACGATTCAACGGTAAGTTGTTAACTTAATGAAAATGATTAAGTTATACTTGTTAAGTCTCGCTTATTGTTGGTAAAAACTAATAAGTCTTGAAAAGACTTGATTCTCGAGAGATTTAAAAATAAATAAATATTTATATATAAAAATATATAAATACTTCGTTGTAATTGCGTTAGCCGTCTCGAGTAGTCGTACGTGTATGTATCGAGTATTCGTATGAAAATAATATATAATAACTTGTATTATATATATCACGTCTTGTGTATATTTGCCAAAAACATACGTATATGCCGTTTAGGCGTATAAAATAAATATGAAAAGTTATATTTATTTTATAAAAGAATCGTCGTTGGAAGTTTGAAATAAATATATAAACTATATTTATTTTATAAACGAATACAAGTCGTTTGATGTTTGTAATAAATATAAAAGCTATATTTATTTTGCAAATGAATCGTCGTGAAACAAATACGTAAACTGAATTTATTCTTATAAAAGCATTCATATTGTTTAATACTTGAAATAAATATACAAACTATATTTATTTTGTAAAACGAATTCATGTTGTTCGATGTTTGAAATAAATAGATAAGTTGTATCTATTTTATAAAAGAATCGTTGTTTTTGTTTGACGTTCGAAATAAATATAATAACTATATTTATTTGTTGTCGAAAGAAACTTCCGTATCGTTGTTTTCGTATGTTTGTAAAGTGTCGTCGAAAATATTATACACTTGTATATAAAGTGTCTTTATATTAAAAACGTGTTTCGTTTTACGGATTTTCTCGAAAATCGGGCAGAGTTTCCTCTGTTTTTTTGACGCCCCCGACAACGCAAGTTGTCGTTATTTTTCAAAATCAATCAACATTCAAACAAAGTAATCAATATTCGTATAAATCTTGACGAATAATTTAAGATGTGAATAGTTAATCGTTTCGAGCTCGTTCCACACGTAAGTATTAAAACTAAAATGTAACGTAAGTATTAAACACGTCATTAATTTTTACCAAATCTCTCGCGTCGAACCGTGGACTGAGTTGACCGAGTTGCCTGTGTGTTGACCGAGTCTGACCGAGTTGACTGTGCGTTGACCGAGTCTGACCGAGTTGACTGTGCGTTGACCGAGTCTGACCGAGTCAACTTGAACCGCTTCTGTCACAACAAATCTGACCGCACCGGACCCGTTCCAAGCTGAACCCGAACCGAGACATCCAAAACTGACCTACTTAAGCGTGACCTAGATCTGACCGAGACCACCCGAACCGGAGCTGAGTTGACCCGCACCTCCACGCTGAACCGAGTTGTGTCTGAAACTGAGCCAAACTCTAAACCAACCGAATCACCTCTTTGAACCGGACTTGAACCGAGTCTAACGTGACCCGTCGGACCGAGACACGGACCGGGAGTCCCGAACCAAAAACCCGCCGGATAATGGCAAGGCCCGCCGGACCTTGAAGCCGACCACCGGTCAAACGAACCGACCGGTTCTTTCTCTCTCTCTCGGGCTCTCTCTTGACCTACCCGTCACTCACCACCACCGGCTCCGCCGGTTCTCTGTCGTTGATGCCGTGCCGCCACCACCATCAGCCGATAATCAGAAGGGGGGGGGGGTGTTCGGTGTGGGTTGGGTGTGGGTGAAGCCGATCGGGCTACCAGCGCCGACGGCCGGCCTGTGCATCGTCGGTCAAACGAGAGAAGAGGAGGATGGATAGATCGATTGGGTGTGGTTTGGAATGATCTCAAGGTGAAGAGAAGGATCAGACTCCATGATTTGTTTGAGGATTTGAACTCTTTGTGTTGTATATTATGAGAGAGAAAGAGCAATGCTGATGTTTAGAATGTTTATATGTGTGTATGTTGAATGTCTGTACAATGAAAAAGAAGGGAGGGGTTAAGTGTGTTATATAGATCTTATTGAGATCTAGTGAGGATCTTGCAAATCTTATAAATATTTTGATAAGATTTTCAAGGGATTTGAGATCTCTTATACAGATCTACTAAAGATTTGACTGAGATTTTCTAATATAATATGTGCAGGTCTAGGCTTGTGGGTTTTGGGCTTGGGCCCAGGGCTCACAAGTCCATCTCGTGTGTAAGTGGCCCGTAAACCCTACGAGACCCGTTGTCAAAACCCTGAACTCCGTTTAACGTCAAAAATTAAAATACATGAAATACGGTCGGTAGTCGTTGTAGTAGCGTTCGTGCGTCGATTACGGTAATAATCGCGAAAAATTGTATCGGTGCCGTCTTTAATCCGTTTTTCGATCCGGTTTCGACTGTGGTCACTAAAATTAATTACGGAGCTAAACACAACGTAAAAAGTAAGTTTTGAAGGTGACAGGCGTCTCCGTTGCTTCCGTTTTGTTGCCGATGCGTTTCCTGCTATCGCGTTTTTAGTTCATGTTGCATTTGTGTCGCACGGAAGCCCAATAAATTCACAAAATTTATTTCATAAACATAAAATATTCAAGTAACATCCATACTTGTCGGCGTTTTCAGTATTTTGTACGGCATCAGTTCGTTGTCGCTTAATATTCAGCAGATTTTGCGTAAATCACCATACGCGCACTGTAAAGTCGTATAGACGTTCCTAGGCACTCCAAAGGCCTAATTAAGTTAATTTGCGCTGTAAACACTATTTATTATCGCGTTAATTATCTGTTAATCACGTAGTTAAGATCCGTAAATTACGGGTTGTCACAATGTGAGTATGAAGCTAAACCACGGGAAGTGTTGTTTTGGGGTAGAAGAAGGGAAATTCTTAGGGGTAGTGGTCACTAAGGGCGGAATCAAAGCTAACCCGGAGAAAACTCAAACTGTGGCTAAAATGCGATCTCCCAGGTCCCTGAAAGACATCCAGCAGCTGAACGGGAGGCTAATCGCACTAAACCGTTTTTTGTCAAAAGTAGCTGACAGGACCCTCCCTTTCATGAAGGTGCGGAAGGACTGTCTCCAAACAGACAGGTTTAAATGGACCTCTGAGGCGGAGGCTGCCTTTCAAGAAATGAAAGCTTATATCTGCAAACTCCCAACATTGGCCACCCCAGTACCCGGGGAGCAACTGCTCTTATATCTGTCCGCCTCAAATACAACCATAAGTGCGGTCATGATGGTAGAACGGGAGGGAAAACAAATACCAATATACTTCATCAGTAGAACACTTAAAGGCCCCGAGGAACGCTACATACCCGTGGAAAAGTTAGCACTAGCCCTTGTTTTCGCGTCCCGGAGACTCAGGAGGTATTTCCAAGGGCACAAGATCACCCTAATGACTGATCAACCCCTCCAAAAGGTACTCAGGAGGCCGGAACTGTCGGGACGGTTGGCTAAATGGGTCGTGGAATTGGGGGAACACTCCTTGGAGTTCAAACCCAGAACAACCATGAAAGGGCAAATTCTGGCTGATTTCTTAGCAGAAGTCTCTGAGGATGAGGAAAAAGAACTTCTAAAATGGGAAGCCTTGGAAAAAGAAGAAAATGAGAAGGAAGACGAGGCTATGTGGAAGCTACTCACAGATGGAGCCTCCAGTGAAGAGGGGAGCGGGGCAGGCATTACGTTGATAAGCCCTGAAGGAGTAGAGTTAACCTACGCCATAAGACTGGATTTCGAGAATACTAACAACACTGCAGAATATGAGGCCCTCTTAGCAGGGATGGGGTTGGCACAAAAGATGAAAGCAAAGCATGTGGAAGCCAGCACCGACTCACAGCTGGTGGTCAAGCAGTACCAAGGAGAATATGAGGCAAAAGACAACACCATGGCTCAATATGTGGCAAAGGTAAAGGAGACAGCTGAAGCATTTAAAACTTTCAAGCTAGAATACATCCCCCGAGGAAGAAACAGAAAATCTGATGCCCTCAGTAAGCTGGCCTCAGTGGCATTCGACCATCTAGCAAGAGAAGTCAAAGTGGAAGTCCTGACTTCTCCCTCCCTCAGCACAAAGGAGGTAGCTGCGGTTGAGAATGTACAAGAAACATGGATGACACCAATCGTAAAGTTCCTCCGAGACGGGACACTACCCGAGGGAGACTGGGCAGCTAGGAAGATAAGGGTAAAGGCCTTGCAATATGAGATGGTTGATGGAGAACTATACCGGAGATCATACCTGGGCCCATCCCTGAAGTGTGTTGACATGGAAGAAGCCGAGTATGTGATTAAGGAGATGCATGAGGGAATTTGTGGAATGCATTCGGGGCCAAGGACGATAGTAGCAAAGGCAATGAATGCGGGATTCTATTGGCCTCGAATGTACGAAACAGCATCCGAAGAGATCAAGAGGTGTGACAATTGCCAGGTGCACGCACCTATGACTCATCGACACAAACACCCGATGATACCACTCTCAACGTCCTGGCCCTTCCAGAAGTGGGCCATCGACATAATCGGACCATTTCCGGAGGGTCCAGGAGGAGTCAAGTATGTTGTGGTTGCTATTGATTATTTTACCAAGTGGATCGAAGCAAGGCCCTTGGCAAAAATAACCGGGGAACAGATCAGGCGATTTGTATTAGACAATATCATCTGCAGGTACGGGGTCCCAAAAGAGCTGGTAAGTGATAACGGTGTCCAATTTGCTAGAAGACCTTTCAAGCCATGGTGCGAACAGATGCACATACGGCAGGTGTTTACCTCCGTCACTCATGCCCAAAGCAATGGACTGGTAGAAAGAGCCAACCAAAGTGTTATCAAAGGGATGGAGGGAAGAGTAGGGAGGAAACAAAAAGGATGGCTGGAGGAGCTACCGTTTGTACTATGGGCGTACAGGACCACCCCTAAGGACTGCAACGGGGAAACTCCTTTCAGCTTAACTTACGGTACGGAGGCAGTCATCCCGGCTGAAATAGGATCCCCGACTGCAAGGATGAAGCTCAGGGAAGCAGAAAACGAACAGGACCTCCGAATGAACCTAAACTTGCTGGAAGAAAGGAGAGAGGTGGCAGCAGTCAGGGAGGCTAAATACAAGAAGCAACTGGAAAGCTACTACAATGCCAGGATGAAAAAACTTAGCCTCGTAACAGGAGATCTGGTCCTAAGAGCAAATGAAGCCAGCCTACAGGAGAACAACGGAAAACCTGGGCCCAATTGGGAAGGGCCTTACCGGGTCACATGGGCAAACGGCAAAGGGAGTTGCAAGCTGGAAACACTCCAAGGCAAGGAGGTCCCCAGGACGTGGAACCTTATGCAACTCAGAAAGTACCACACATGAGGGGTGAACCCCCAGGAAAAACGGCCAAGGAGCCACTTTTGTAATATTTAACTATTAGTCTGGGGCTTACCCCAAGGACAGATCTTTTGTAACAACTTATGCGAAGAAATTTAATCCCCAAGAAATGAATGGTAAACGGACAGCTAACCTGTCCTCTTTTGACAAAATAACAGGTATTATATCTAGGCAGACGTGCCCAGAAACACTATAAACCTAACCAATAAATAAACACACGTGTATAGGGTATATCAAACATACCAAAAGCCCGGATGTGGGGCAAAATAGGGTCTAGCTAACCCAAAGAAAGCGGACAAAACAAACCAAAAACATAATCTTACATTATAAACTTGTCCAGCGATTGGCCTCGAACAGACAATCCCGGTTTACCAAACAAACCATAAATACAACGCACTTCGGTAAACAAACTACAAAAAGAAGTCTTTCTTTATTTATTTACAAAATAAATGTACAAAGAGAAGCCTTAATAACTTTGGCAAAAGCAAATAGCATACAAAACAACAAACACGACAAACTTAGGTCAAGGCACAACTTCCTGAAAAACAGCCCAAAGGTCTTCAGGGAAGGTGCCAACTTGATCCTCGGCAAAGGCCCCTGCAGCATGAAAAACCACAACAGGAAACAAGCAAGAAACAAGAAAGCAACATACAGTCATAGGTTATATGATTAGATACCTAGGAGGACCCCAACACAAAGGACCTCCTTCCAAGCAACCAAAAAAGTTTAAAGTATCCCAGGGTAAGCAAGTTATCCAGATTACAACCATATTGAAAGAGAGTAATGTTCAGAATTCACGGGGAATCGCCCCCAGACACAGACTTTGGGGATGAGGGACCGGCGGAGGAGAACAGGGCCTTCAGTTCATCTATGGATATCAGAGGATGCTCCAGGATCTTCTTGAGAATGGCCGGGGTCTTGGCTCCGAGCTCCTGATCCAGCTTGGACAACCGCTTCTTAGCTTTGGAGTTGTAAAGCGGAGTCTCTTTTCTGCCCAGACCCTGAGCGGAGTAGTTATACCCATCCTTCAAACCAGCCTGGTAGCCAACATCCCGGTACGCCCTATACACCTCCTCCAGGCCACTCTTGAAATCATCTGACTGAGAAACTGCAGTAAGGAAAGCTGCAAAACCCTCGGTGATCAGCCAATGTTTATCCTTGGCCAGTCGCTGGTTATCATCAGAAGTTATCCCATAGTCTGCATACATAGTATTCAGCTGCTCCTGAGAAACGGAGCCAACTTCCTTCAAATGCTTTAACTCAGCAGCCAGCTCCTCCATCTCTTCCACCAGCATTGCCATCTCTCTTTCCCAGGCTCGCTCCTTCCTCCCCAACATGGCTCCAGCCCCCTGGACAAGAAATATCATAAAAAATCCAAAAACAGTTGAAAAAAAAAGAGAGAAGGGGGGGGGGGGAGAAAGGCTATGTACCTTCTCCTCCTGTAACTTTCTCTCAGCTTCGACCACTTGGCACCTAAGTTCGGCAGCAACAGACTGGGAAGTCTTAAGCTCACCCTTGAGACCCTCATTCGCCCTCCTCAAATCGTCAATCCGCTGCAGCATACCAGCACCCCTGAAAAAGCTCTCATAAAGAGACATGCTATACTGATCCTCAAAAAGATCATCCCTCAAAGCAGAATTTACAAATTTATGGGAAGGAGGAACAGTATGACTCAGAAAATCCCTAGCAGCTTCAGGAGTCCCTATTACCGAAGAATGAGTTACTTTCCATTGGGGGACATAGGTAAAAGGGTTAGCATCAGCAAAGAGAGGAGCCAGAGGGGACCGATGAACAAGACCCTCAGATTGGGTGGGTTTGCTAGTCCCCGTAGCATGAAGAGGTGAGAGTTCAAAGGCTGAGGTAAAGTGAGCCATGCCTTCTTCCGGAGTCTTGTCCCGAACACGGGAAGAGGAGGGACCAGTAGGAATCTCTATGGGATCATGAGAACTCCCCTGCACAAAAAAAAAAAAAAAAAAAAAAAAAGAAGAACATCAAAAACAAAACAGGGATAGGGCAGATAGACAAGAAGAAAAAAGAACTCACCAACAAAAGTGCACTCACAAGACTTGAAGACCTCAGGTGTTTGGACAAAGAACCCTTGACCCCAACAGGGGGAAGGTCGGAAGCAGCCTTCGATGAAGGAGGGGGCTTCTGCCCACTAGCACTCCGGAGTCTTTGCCGAATATCACGAGGAATAGGGGCTGGCTTAGGGCTTGTAGCTTTCCTCTTACGAACCAAACGAACCTCCACAGCTTCATCATCACTTTGATCAGAATGCTTAACAAGAGTGGGATCAGGAGAACTCTCCTCCCAATCAGAAGAAGTTTTCTCGCCCCCTTCTACAGCAATGGGGCCCCCTGCCTGGGCGGACCCCCCAGAGATCTGCATCCCTACACTCCGGTTTAACCCCGGATCAACCTCATCACCAACTACAAACTTGACATCCTTAGAGTCTCCCTGAAGCAGTCTCCACAAAGTCAACTCTGCATAAGGAAAACGCTAAAGATGACTGCCCAAATACCAAAAAATAAGTGATAGCAAGTCCCAGGCGAAAAAAATACATTTTTTACCAAAAAAAGCTTTGGGGCGAACAGAGTAGGAGGGACTCAACCCCCCCTTTGCCGAATATCACGAGGAATAGGGGCTGGCTTAGGGCTTGTAGCTTTCCTCTTACGAACCAAACGAACCTCCACAGCTTCATCATCACTTTGATCAGAATGCTTAACAAGAGTGGGATCAGGAGAACTCTCCTCCCCATCAGAAGAAGTTTTCTCGCCCCCTTCTACAGTAATGGGGCCCCCTGCCTGGGCGGACCCCCAGAGATCTGCATCCCTACACTCCGGTTTAACCCCGGATCAACCTCATCACCAACTACAAACTTGACATCCTTAGAGTCTCCCTGAAGCAGTCTCCACAAAGTCAACTCTGCATAAGGAAAACGCTAAAGATGACTGCCCAAATACCAAAAAATAAGTGATAGCAAGTCCCAGGCGAAAAAAATACATTTTTTACCAAAAAAAGCTTTGGGGCGAACAGAGTAGGAAGGACTCAACCCCCCCATGGCCAAAACCCCCTCAGAAAAGGTAAAAGCCCTCGTAGGGTTTTCACACATACGCTTCCACAGAACGGTCTCGTTAGCAGACAGGGTAGGAATAGTGTCTTCAATAACAGCCTCGACATCCCTTGGCAGTGGGGATTCTGGTATCATAGCAGCCGAGACAAAGATGAGCCTACTCTTCCAATCCTTCGGGTAAGTAGAAGTAGGCATAAAGGTATAGCAGGGCTTCGACACACTGTTCTGGCGCTTAGCAAAAGTAAACCAATCTCCATCAGAGATCAGTTTATAGAACATGCAAAACAAGGGGACAGATGGCTCACCGGAAACGGCTACGCAAGACAACTCAAAGTGCACCACTCTCATAAACCCTAGGGGGTGTAACTGAGAAAAATGAACCCCGAAATGGCGAAGCAAAGCAACTTTGAAAGGAGAAAGAGGATATCGGACTCCGCAAGAGGAAAACGCCAGTGTGTAAAGAGGAATCCTATCCGGGGTGCACTCTGCCGGTTCGTTAGGACCCGGCAAGGTGGGGGAAAATTGTTCAGGAATGTTATACGTCTCGACAAAAGACTTCAAGTCTTTTGCTGTCAAGACCGATTTAATCGCAGAACGACCGGAACGACTCATAATCGGAAAAGGAGTGATGATCGGAAGAAGTGTGACAGAAAGGAGAGAAGGAACCAGAAGGGATAAAGAGGAAATTCAAAAGGTAATGGGGTATTTAAAGAGGGTAACTGACACACAGGAAACCGTCTTGTCATTCGTCCCTTCAAAAATTCAAAAAGATGCACGTGTCTCTAGGGGATTAACTCCCGCCGTCAGCATTCGGCGAAATGATGGCTAGTGGAGTGGTTAATTATAACCGATCAGAAGTGGGCCCACACTCGAAGCCCAAAAAAGTAAACCCTCCTTTTGAACAGTTGTGATTCAGCCCCGGATCATGAGCCTCGGGTCTCAGAACCAGGGACTAAAGATGACTTGACGACGGACCAATGGGAAGCCCTATTTTACCCGTTTTGGGCTGCCTACATGCGGGCCCAACAGGATACAAGCCCAACCATGGCCTAACTTGCCCCCTAAGGTTCCCCCTTTTACAAAACAAGCGGGAAACGAGGATTCAGAGCATGCAGGCCACAATTAATGAATGATAAGAAGAGTATCTTGGCTGGCATCGTACTTCTCCTGCCGGAACATTAAATGAAGCTGCCAATCTAGCCGTTAGGGGTCAGACACGTGTCTGAGCCCCTCGAAGACTTTCTCAAACCGTCGGATCATCTCAACAAATATCCCACATACGAGATAAGGCCTAAGACTTATATAAGAAGAAGAAGAAAACGGTAACAAGGGGCATCGGAGGTATCACATTTAATACTCTCTCATTTACTCTTCTCTCATTAATTCCGACCAACATTCTTATACATTCAATACACACACGTATTTATCGGATTCACACCTTAGATGAAACATTCCGGTGATCACACTCATCGGAAGAAGCTCCTCTCACTCCCCGGCAAGTTTACTTACTCTCACGCCGGAGCTTGGTCACGGATCCCCCTCCCGGGGCCCTCCGTGACGAGGCTAACGGTTTATTCTTTTGTAGCCACAAGGAACGGGATATCTGGACGTCAGCGAAGACCCCATCTAACGTCACCAGGGATTTGGGTATTCGACAAGAGGTTATATCAGTGGAAGGGAGCCATTTATTTTAAATTCCGTACCTTTTTCTTAAGTATGTAGTTATAAATTTCGTTATATGTTTTTAACATTTGCTTATCTAATTTATTTTTTATTAATATTTTTCGATTGTTTTTTTATAATGTAATGTTAATATAATTTTAAAAATGTTTATATATTAAAAATAAATCTAAATTAGTTTAAAAACATAATTGAGTAATAATGAGAGGAGCTTTATCCCACTAGTTTCACGTATGGAGTTATATAACCCATTTGTCTACGTGGCCCAAACGTGACATTAATGTGGCGTTGATAAAACTCCTATAGTCCTACGAGGTTTATCCCATATCATGCAACCTAAGAATATTTTCATTTGGGTGTGAAAAAAATTGATGCCTAATTTCTATATTACAAACCGACTTGTAACCACTACACACTCAACTTATATAGCCCTCATTTCTTACGCATTTGACACGTGTCGTATAACCCCACATCGCAAGGGTTATGAGAGGTTACCACTACACATGACCTAAGAGACATAATGGGCTGGCCCCACATTGACCCATTGACTCTATTTGATTTTTTGTATTAGTTTGCTTAACATTAAGACATATCCATTAAGTACGGTATATTAGCTAAATGAATCATAATCTTCCAGAGGATATCATGGTTATTAAGTGGTGTATCCTACAATTAAAAGGTTGCAAGTTTAAAATTGGATTATACAGTCAAGACACTAAGATATGATAATTTGAATGTCGAGTTTATAAGGGTACTTCGCATTGCAGCAATTCTTCTGATGGTGATATACAATAAAAATATACATTATAAACTTAGACAAATATTATAAAAATTTCATACTAATCACAACACAAATTTTAATTTCGATTGGCAAATTAATAGAGCCAAAAGTTAGTGATGTAGCATGTGCGCAATTTCTTTGGTAAAAATACCTTTCAAAGGTAAAGTTAAACATTTGGTAAAAAGCATGAATGTTGCTTTCATGTTTAATACATGTTTTTTTAATTTTAATATTACTCACATTCATATTTAATAATTTTTCCATTGCTCAAAAACAAAAACACGACTAGATAATCGTCCAAAAGATCCTCCTTCACCTAGTCTGTTTTTTTATCAAAATATGTTATAACTTTACACGAATAGTTAATACTTAATTACTATTACAAAAATAAGTTACATATATACTACCAAACTATTTATTTAATTTATTATTACAATTACAGGCAATGTAAACTAATCCATCCTTTAATGAACCAACACGAAGTTTATTGGTATTCATTTATTTAAATAAAAAGAACGATGATGAACAAAAAAAAAATTGGTACCGGTTCGGTACGGTACGGCAATAGCATTTTACCGAATTTTACCCTCAAATACCGAACTCAAATACCGACCAGTTTTGGTACCGGTTTTTGGCGAATTTACCGAATTTTACCCTCAAATACCGAACAGTTTTGGTACCGGTATTTAGCGAATTTTGGTATCGGTCTTTTTGGTACCGGCACCGATACCGAGCCCATCCCTAACGTTTGTTCTATTAACGTCAACTAAAATCGCTCATTTGTTTAGTTAAACAATTTTCAAACAGCTGATGTTATACAAATGACACAAACAAGTCACAACCTCAATCAGTGACGGATCTAGAAAAACTTCATAGCAGAAACGCTTTATGAAAAAAGCGGTAACAAAATCGAAAAAACGTCAAAAAAGTCAATTTTTTTCAAAATTTACACTACAGCCGGAGCGCCAAACGGTAGCGGAGGGTACCCCTTCCCCTAGGGTAGGTCCGCCCCGGACCTCAATCACCCTCAAAACTACTATTATGATTTAGTGGTTACCAGAACAATATGGTAATTTCATTTAAACTTTGTTGGATTCAACATTTTAACTTATTATATGCATATATACTTTCCAAGGCAAATAATTCCTGCTTTCTACTAAACCTATGAAAATTTGACACCATTTTGTGCCTATCACATCTATAAAGTTAAGAACAGTTGGTGGGGGGGGGGGGGGGGGGGATAATTTTGTCATTTCACCATACTTTAATATTGATAATTAGCAAACATAATATTAGCTAGTTGTACTTAATTTGAACCCCCATATCTAATCTTCTAAACCAGCCACATCCCTAAGCACCCACCCAATCACATAAGCTGCAAAACCAGCAAGTGCACCATTGAACAAGGTCCCGGAAACGGATAACGCGTAATTTTGTCCTGCTATCTTTGCCTTGGCGGCTCCCAGGGCCGCTAAGGCAAGAGCAGACAAAATACACGCGCCGATGAACTTATGCGTATCGTTGTGTGTGAACGGAATAAGGATGATGAATGCAAGGATTGGAGCGCTACCAAACACTAAAAACGCTCCAAATGTGATCAAACCTTTCTTCCATGGCTTCTCACCGTCGTCCGGCGATAAGATTCCGTTTTGGACCATCTTTTCATCCACCATTATGTCCTCATACTTTGCAAAGATGTTCACAACCTTGAAAACAATTAACTGATTAAGTGTAGATCGAAAAGTAATTGTAGTGCATATAGCATATATGTGTATATATATACCGTTGTTGCATCATCGATGTTCATGCCAAGATCTCGATACCGGTCGAGTAACGCTTGTTCTTGGCATCTCCGGCGGTTTGTGACCTCCCATTCCGTCACTAGCCGCTCCTTCACTGCCACGTCTCGCTCGGTGTTGCTAGAAACATAGTCTCCGAACCCCATTGATATCCCATCCGCCACCAAGTTTGCAAACCCCAAAACCAGCACATCAACTACAATGGCTCAAAACATTGACAAAATTTATTTTTTGAAGGGTAAAATTTATTTTGGTAATCCAAGTTACCTCACTTGGTCATTCTCCAATAATAATTACTAATAATGTTGACAGTACTCCTAATTTTCACTTTTTGTTGTAAAAAGTTATCTCACTTTAACAAAGAAGTAAGGGGTTGTTTGTAATTACCTCCTAACGAGGCTCTTAATTGGTTTAGACCTCTTACTGGTTCAGCATTTAATGGTTCAGACATTTGCCTCTGAATGGTTAAGTATTATACAGAGTTTGAATTTGAATGGTTAAGACCTTTAATCTGAATTGGTCGGACATTTGTCTCTAAAGGGTTAAGCATTATACTAGCTCTCTTAATGGTTCAGACATCTTACTGGTTCAACACTTAATGGTTCAAATCTCTAACTAGTTCAGCATTTAACCATTCAGAAGTTGCCAAACAGCCCCCAACTCCGCAAACTTTTATTTGTGTGGTTCTAAAACAATTTAAAGCAGTCATTTGGAAAGGAAAAAAAAGTGGGTCAATAATTGTTCATTATGGGCATTGTGGGCGGATGAACAATTTACAACACTATGGTGGGGGGAAATCAGTCACATTTGTTCATTAGGAGCGGACAAACATACTTTTTTAGTTTACACCATTAAAATCCAATTAGCTTTTTTTTATACGAGTAAACCAATACAATTTAAATAAAAAGCTTAATACACAAATGTAAATTACTTTTATTTACTAATTCCATCGTGTAACAAACAAACACCTAAAACACCAATCACAACCACCAAAAGATCATAAATTTTCAACATAAGTCAAAGCGATTTGCTAATAATAATTACACACAAACATGTATCATACTTTTATTTACTAATTCTTTAATCATTCTATGTAAAGTGCACTTATTATATAATCAGAATCCAAATACAATTAAAAAAAAAAGAAAAGAATTATATAAAAAAAAACCATTTTCATGTCATCATTTCATTAGATCTACTTAGTTTAGTAATAGAAACATTAAAAATTCAAGTTGATTTACATTACGACGTAATTTTTTCCAAGAAATGAGTCTGGTCAAACATAATATGTTCTTATACTTATTATTAGGTACGTTTTCAGTTGTTTACATTTTTAACATAAATTTTAACTTTTTTTTTTCTACAGATGAGTCGAGACAAATATAATTCGTTTTCCTGCTTATTTTTACGTAGGTTTTCAGCTGGCTTACGTTTTGACGTAAACATTTTTCAGGAACGTCGCGGCACTCCGCGGAGCAATTTCCTAGTTGTTATACCATAGAATCCAAGACTCACCCGAAGATAAACGGCCGGCTGAGATGGAAGAGATGAGAGAAAACGAAGTGATAATGGCATCAAGTCCGGCGTAAACTATGCTCTTCACAAGCTCTCCTTTCCACGGTTCGCTCGGCCTTTCTCCGCCGCGTTTCACCGCCGCATCAGGGAGGAGAGGGGTGGTGGTTCTGCTGCTCTTTCCGTCCATTTTTTTTATATTTTGAACCGCCGGTTTTCACCGTCAAGTTATAAAAGATAAATGAAACCCATCAAAGGCTGTGAAAAAGGGTGGCTCGTGATGTCGTGTCACCTTGCATGTTTACTCGTTTTACACGTGGATGCATGTGGTCAATTGTTGAAATATGCTCTACTGTACGTTTATTCTTACACGTACACGTGGCATATTAATATTAGTTTAAGGTTTGAAATTATAGCAAGTGGGTGCATATGTGAAGAAGAACGTGTGGTGTACACAATTCTGCTTCCTATAAATATATATAGTTTTTTATATAGGTATGGTAACATAAAATAATATTTTAAATGCATTTATCATAATAATCAATGTTTAAAAACCTCTTTTTAAACCGTAGCGGGTTAGGTTCACAAAATGGTTTAATCGGTTAAACCGTGTTGTATTGGGCGGTTCAATCAGGTTTAACTAACCCTAAAAACCCATAAAAAGATAGTTTTTACTAAAAAAAATTCGAAAACTACACTATTTCATAATAAAATATATTCCAAAAGTTAATCCATAATAAAAATAATCCAAAAACTCATGATACCTTTTTGGGTGCTACGTTTACCAATAAGGTAAATCGTCACCTTTTGGGCCATAAAAGACTAATAGGTTCAAATTTTAACCTTTAACCCGGTACCGGTGTAACCCAATTTATCGAAACTGCTTCTTTACCATTTCCTCAGTTTACCGGTATGATTTGTGCCGACCAAGCTTTCAGCATCCAGTTTAACTGGTTCAACGGCTGGTATAAACCGGTTTCTAAAACATTGATAATAATAATTTAGCTTTCCCTCCGGAAAGGGTGAAAAACTGTGATCGATCAATAACCCGTTTCGTATATTTTTTCCGTTCGCTAGGATGTCTAAGCCCTTTTTGAAAACCCAATATGTTCCTCCTGATGCAATTATACTCAAGCCCAATATATGTAGTACAACATATTACTAGGCTTGTTAGATTTTAGCCCATTAATATACATGTTTTGTATTTATGTTCTTATACAACACAGAGATCAAAGACGCACTAGTACAAAATAACTTTTTTGGTGCTGTATTTTATGCTTTATTTTTGTTGTACCATAGAGCACCAACAAATATACCACCAAATAATGGGATTTGTTGGTGCTGTTCAATAACAGCACCATTAAATCTCTAAACACAGCACCAAAAAATCAATGATGAAACACAAGTCCCACCACCATTAAATCTTCAAACACACCACCAAAAAGTCGTTAATAAAAAACAAGTCACTGCACCATTAAATCTTTAAACACACCACCAAAAAATTAATATAGAACTAACACGACATAGCACCAAAAAAAATAAATCTCCATAGCACCAAAAAATAAGACAAGAAAAAAAATATAATTTTTAATATTTTTTGCAAAATTTCAGAATTTTTAGTAATATTTTCCAATATAATTCCGATTACACACAAATACATATGCTCATGACAAACGTTAACTAGTATTAAACAACCCAATAACCCATTCAAGTATACGGAATTACAAAAGTATGAAACACAAACTAATACTTACAAGATCAAACCATCTTTTTAATAGATCCCGACATTAAATCTACTACTAAATTCTCAATTTGAGATTCTTCAAAATACCCTTCTTCATTCCAAAGCTAAAACAAATAAATACAAAAGTTAGATTTCAAATATATATAATTTAATACAATAAACAAAGTTTATGAATATTTACAAAAACTCACTCGGTTAACCAAATCATGTTGTATAGAGTCGATAAACTCTTTCATATGTTTGATTACCATATACCCACATTCCCAACTGCCTTTCTGTTGTTTGCACTGCATCATATTCACAATGAATTACTTTGACTAGACTATTTTAAACAAATAAAGTATTCACATACCTGTGCCATGTGCCACTTAAAATTAATCTCAAAAACTTCTTCAATGATCTTGACGAGCTTGTAATTTTTATGGGTCTTCCCTTCATTTATAGAATCAACAATATAGCCGAATTTGAAGTCCGAGCAAACAAATATAAGCGACCAATGTTTACTACAAAAATAAAAATTATAAAACATATTAAGTATGTATTGTATGCGTATGTATGGTGAGGAATTTATATTACCCGGCTAAGTATGGTGCAAGATAGAACACTTTTTTAGAATGAAACTCACGTATTTCTTTTACGTTTTTTTAACGTCTTCAAGAAGTGTTTTACACCGTGATCTAGTGATTTTTTGTGGATTGAAAAAAGCACACCTAGAATTGGGCGACTCAAAGAAATGCCTAAAAATGTGACAAAGTTAGTAAATTCAATTCTATATAAACATGTTATGGTACCATATAATAACAATAATAGCAACTTACATGGCAAACCAATGTAATATTGTGACATCAAGCCAACTAAGAGGATGGATCCAAAGGCCAATAATCGCTTCCTCAAAAACTGCATCATTTATAACAAAGTTAAACTAGCATATTGATGTTAAAAGGGCATAAACATAGAACTGTATAAGTATATACAAAAAAAGCTGAACATAAAGAAATGATATAGAAAATGAAACTCACATCTCGATGTCAAAGGGGCAAGTACTATTCTGCCTAGACATATGAATAGAACGATACATGTTAATGTCTTTCATGGTTCAAAATAATTAAACCGTTTCCAGTCACAAGGTGGAGCAACAGAAACTCCCACCGGTGACACCATAAGATATCCAACCTTTAAAACAGGTAAAAGGAAGCTGCAAACGAACATATATTATTTGAAGGTAACTAAGAATTTTATTATCACCGATCCTGATTCTCTAATAAATTTTATGTGTATAAGTTGGATTTTATTATCAATGTTTAAAAACCTCTTTTTAAACCGTAGCGGGTTAGGTTCACAAAATGGTTTAATCGGTTAAACCGTGTTGTATTGGGCGGTTCAATCAGGTTTAACTAACCCTAAAAACCCATAAAAAGATAGTTTTTACTAAAAAAAATTCGAAAGCTACACTATTTCATAATAAAATATATTCTAAAAGTTAATCCATAATAAAAATAATCCAAAAACTCACTATTGATACCTTTTTGGGTGCTACGTTTACCAATAAGGTAAATCGTCACCTTTTGGGCCATAAAAGACTAATAGGTTCAAATTTTAACCTTTAACCCGGTACCGGTGTAACCCAATTTATCGACACTGCTTCTTTACCATTTCCTCAGTTTACCGGTATGATTTGTGTCAACCAAGCTTCCAGCATCCAGTTTAACTGGTTCAACGGCCGGTATAAACCGGTTTCTAAAACATTGATAATAATAATTTAGCTTTCCCTCCGGAAAGGGTGAAAAACTGTGATCGATCAATAACCCGTTTCGTATATTTTTTTCCGTTCGCTAGGATGTCTAACCCTTTTTGAAAACCCAATATGTTCCTCCTGATGCAATTATACACAAGCCCAATATATGTAGTACAATATATTACTAGGCTTGTTAGATTTTAGCCCATTAATATACATGTTTTGTATTTATGTTCTTATACAACACAGAGATCAAAGACGAGTGATCCACTGACCAGTCAACCCTCGACCGATCATATGTTCTATTAATATGAGTATCTAACGTCACATTACATTACCTTACATTACAATTACAAGTTAGATGAATAATTGTTTTCCCTTGTATATTTTTTTTCTTTGTAAGCTCTGATTAAATCACCAAAACTTCACACTTTAAACTTAAAAGTATAAATGTTTTAATTTTTCTAATAAGGTAATTTTTACATATCTAATAAGGTAAGAAAAGTAAGGAAAAGCATCGACGTTGCAATAATATTTAGTTTTAAATGTGTTTAATCATATATAAGTTAACCCAATTTACCACCATGTATGTTAAAATTCTAAATAATCCATTAGAACTCATATGAAAAACAAAACTAAAGTTGTGTGAGCTTTATACTTTTATTAGTTTATACAAAGATCTGAAGCAATTTTTAAGTTATGGTAGTTAGATATCTTGAGATCTATGTGCTTAGTTGTGAAGAATTCCACAATTATATATCGTTTTTTTTTTTTTTTTTATTTGAGACTTCGTTCACATTGAAATTAAAATTTTAAATAAAAGACGTTAGGTTTAAGTTTTATAATGGGTCGTGAGTTAACTTTTAGGAAGAGGCCCATAGCAGGTCACGGTCCCTTACCTTCTTACTCTATTAGTAGAGCCGTTGTTGCCTGAGCCACCACACAACCGAACAAATATTGAACATTCAAGCTTTGCTTTTCATCAACTACTCTTCGTCTACAATTTTCACAATTTGCTTCTTTTCTTTATTTAGGTTTTGGGATTTCTTGGGGTACAATGACAAAATTTTAAGGTTGGCACTCGAGATTTTAACCCGTATATGACACTAACAAATTTCTTTTCAAGGCCCCCAACGCCACACTGTATGTCCGCCCCTGCTGAGTCAAACCCACAAGGAAGCCGCAAACCATGTGCTACGATACCTTAAGAGTACACCAGGCCAAAGAATTTTGCTGCACAAGGGGGAACAAACCTTATCACCTACTATGACTTAGACTGGTTGGGGTATCCTTTTACCAGAAGATCGAGGATAGGATATTGGTCTCTTTTTTGGAGGTGCGCCTATCTCATGGAAGTCAAAGAAGCAATATGTGGTATCACGTATACCATTGAAGTTGAATACCGAGCCATGGCATCTACGATTAGTGAGACTTTGTGGATACGGTGTTTATTAAAGGAACTCGATGTTGTTCAACATGGACCGACACCTTCGTTTTGCGGTAATCAAGACGCACGACACATTGTTAATAATCTTGTCTTTCATGAACGCACAAAACACGTCGAAATGGACTGCTATTTTGTTCGTGAACGAGTAGAGTCCGGATAGTTCCAACTAGGGATGAGCATTTGGTACCGGGTATGTTCGATACCAGTACCCATTTTCTTCGTTTTTCGGTACCGGTACCATACTCATCCCTAGATCCAACCATTGAACATTGATACCAAGTCCCAAATTGCAAACTTACTCACCAAAGCTTTAGGTGTTGCGCAACATCATACATTACTCGACAGGTTTGGCATTCAAAACTTACATGCTCCAACTTTTTTCTTTTTGAACGGCGACTTTCTTTTTGAGTGACCCAATGTCACACCGCCTAAACGGCAGCCCTAGCTAAGATCTGCCCAACTTGATGGGGGAGTAAAGAATCATGATTTTCTTTTTGTTATTTGACCATATCATTACCTTAGTTAAAACCCCTTAATTATTGGCCTTACTGTTTTAAGATCTATATATGCCTTTGTGTTTGTCGTGATTATTACGAATGAAATATTGACAATTCTCTGATTACCAAAATTTATAGTTTGCAACATTACATCAGATAACGATGACTTTTTTAAAATTATATTTAACATCTTTGAAAACATGGATTCAATAAGTTAACCAGTCGTGTAAAAGACGCAACGAGGCCTAATAATTAAATTTCCTTTTCAAAATTTACAAATTATGTGGTGTGTTTTCCATGTGATTTGATTCATACATATGAGTAAACACCTTAAATTTTAATAAAACATTGTTTTATTAGACCACCCATAGTGGTGAAACTTTTTGGCGTGATCCCCTCAAACACGCCCAATAATGTCGCCGCGACACCCCCGCAGGCGTGATCCGGCGTGATCTTGCGGAAATCCCCCTCCAGCGTTATTTAAAACACGCTCAAATGGGTTTTGGGTGGCCAATCAGATGTATCCCACTATTATTCTTCGGATTTTCTATATGTGTTCAGGTCTTAGAATCAATTTAGACAAGTCGAATCTTTATGAGATGGGGGTGAATCAGGAGGAGTGTGTGGAGATGGCGACTTCTATCGGATGCAAACCGGGCTCATTTCCGTTTTGCTACCTTGGGTTAAAAGTGGGAGCGAATATGAACCGGGTTGTTAATTGGAGGCCGGTGTACGATATTTTAGAGGCTCGATTGTCGAGATGGAAGGGCTCTTTATTGTCAATAGGAGGGAGAGTGGTTCTTATAAAATCGGTGCTTGAAAGTCTTCCTAATTATTACTTTTCTTTATACAAAGCTCCAAGTAAAGTGATCGCTGATTTGGAGGCCAAGATTAGGAGGTTTTTATGGGGAGGAGATGATGTTAACAAGAAACTTCATTGGGTGGCTTGGAGTACGGTATCTCGTCCGAAAAATCAAGGAGGATTAGGTATAAGTAAGCTCAAATACACGAACATTTCGCTTCTTTCTAAGTGGGTGTGGAGGTTCAAGGTGGAAAAAAACAAACTTTGGGTTAAAGTGGTGGAGGCTATTCATAACACAAGGCTTAATTGGGATTTTATTCCGTCAAGATCCTCGATGGGTGGGGTATGGTGCGGTATTGCTAAAGTTCTATCTAAATCGGTTGTGGATGGGATCCCTCTTAGACACTTTTTCAAAAGCAAGGTGGGGAATGGAGAGGACACCTCGTTCTGGCTGGATCCTTGGTTGTGTATCGAACCGTTGAAGATGAAGTTCCCGGAGTTGTTCAAACTTGAGATAGAGAAAAGATGCAAGGTGGCAGACCGTGTCAAATCAAGGTCGGATGGCAGCAGTTTCGGTTCAGGGTTTGTTTGGAATTGGGCCAGACACATCGAGTCCGAGATGGAGGTTAATGAGCTTATAAATCTCTGCAGTAGGCTGCTGGAATTAAGCTCGAGGCCAGATCGGATTGTTGGGAATGGATTGGTGCCGAGGATAAGTTCTTTAGTGTGGGAGCGGTAAAAAAACTTCTTAACAAAAGCGGGCAGCAGGTCCCTTTTGACGACTGCAAATGGGTTCCGGACAAAATTAACATTTTCATGTGGAGAGCCGCGGCTAACAGAATCGCCACGGTTGAGGCTTTGAGGAATAGACACATTGAGGTTCAGGAGGATTCGTGCGCGTTGTGCAACGATGGTCTTGACTCGGTGGCTCACATCTTCTCGTCTTGTTACGCGGCTTCGGTTGTTTGGAACCATATTAGTAGATGGTGTAAAGTTCAGAACCTTTTCTTTTTCGGTTTTGAAGACATTATGTCGATTCACGAGTTCGTGGGTTTTAACGGGGCCAAAAAGGAAGCTTTTAAAGGCATCATAAGGATTGCGGCTTGGTGTATTTGGAAAGCCAGAAACAAAGCGAGGTTCGAGCAGAAAGAGATCAGAATTGGGGAAATTATCAACGAAGTGAAAGCGTTAGGTTTTTTATGGTTTAAACATAGGAGTAGATTCGGGAACATAGTGTGGGATGATTGGTGTAAATTTGTAAATATGTAGGTTCGGTGTTGTTGGGCCCCTCGGGTTGAGGGTGTCGTTTTTTGGTTTTAATGAAGTTTACCTTTCAAAAAAAAAAAAAAAGATGTATCCCACTATTTTTTGACCAATCCCTTTTTTGTTAGTTTTTTGTTTTATTTAATTCTTTAAACCCCTTTTTAACATAATACACACATTTCCACTGCACCAATTTTAGAAAAACGCTCAATAATGTCTCTTGCTGACTGGCAAGAGTGAGAGCATTATTCAATCTTACCACTATGCATGGTCGGCCGGTTTGTTATTAATTTGCTTTGTTTTTGTTTTTCCTTTTTTTACCAAACACGTGACGTGGTCATATAAATATGATTCATGGTATGCTTGAAACTTTTGAATAACTTAAAGAGTAAATCATGGCTTCATTCATGTGGTTGAACCAAGTTGGTTTTAGTTCGTGTTTTCTTTTTATATTTCAAAACTAATTATATAATTTACTTAAATTATTATAAAACTAAAAAAAAAATTAAGGGACTATTTATGTATTTACTAAAATTAGAAAACATTACAAGTTTTGTCCTTTATCTTAATACCACTTATCAGGCGGTGTCATTTTTAACGAATTTTGACAAGTTTTGCCCTTTACAAAGAATTTTGTTGCACGTTTTGTCCTTTAGGCTTAACCCAGTTAGATTTTCTTGTTAAATCTTGTCACCCAAAGGTATTTTAATCTTTTTACCCATTTATTTCAAGAGTCAACCCTAAAATATTTTGTTTTATTCTTTTAAATAATATTAAACAAATGGGTAAAAAAACTAAAATGCCCTTGGGTGACAAAATTTAACAAGAAAATCTAACTGAGTTAAGCCTAAAGGACAAATCGTGCAACAAATTCCTGGTATAAGGGCAAAAATTGTCAACATTCGTTAAAAAGAACACCGCCTGCCTGATAAGTGGTATTAAGATAAAAGACAAAACTTGTAACTTTTCCCTAAAATTAATATAAAAGCAATAAGAAAACTAAATCAGATTGAAGGTGAAGTTCATTTTAGCCTTTTATTAGGTTGAGAAATCTGAAGACATGTATTTTTATTTATCCATTTATTTTTATGGGTTCGGGCTTATTCGAAGTCGTAGAATGTTCGTTGGAATCCTTATTTAGTAAAAGGGGAACATTTGGGACTTGGAAGTTTTAGTTTTATCTTTTTGTCAACTATAAGACCGTAAAAAAAAACCTCGTTAGAAAGGGTTAGAGACTGAGATCTTTGAACCACCCAACACTTAAGTCATTATTAGATTATCTTATTGATGTATGTCAGTATGTATGAATAGCAAAGACCAAAGAATATGAGTGTGATGTATTAAGGAGGAAAAAGTTGGATCTTTTAACATGGAAAGTAGTCCTTCGTATAAGGAATAGGTGGATTAGTGTTTTAATGTGCCTCTATGTATAAGGCCCAAAACTATTCGGCCATCCCAATTTAGGTGTTAAACGAGTTATAGTAAAAAAAATTATCAAAATAGGTTCACTGCTATATTATCTTATGGGGTCCATTTGGTTAGATTTAACCATGAAAACTATCTGAGTTAGGGCTAAATGACATAACGTGTAAGAGTTCGCAAACATTGAGTATGTTATTTTGTACTTTTTAAAGGCAAAAGATGCAATTGTTAATCAATTCTGTTTAAACATAATGGAAAACATGAATAACATACCTGTTACAGCAGACGGGCCAGCAGAGAATCCAGTCAGAGATGCAGCCATTGAGTTCGACATACTTGTTAGGATGATCTAGTTCCTCCTTAGGGTGTAATGTTATGATGGTGATGAACCGAAACAAGGGAAAGTTTCAGTTATGGAGAAAGAGCCGAATTTGATGTTATGAGGGTTGTGTAATTGTCTAATTGTCTAACCTTTAAACTCTCTAATAATCTCCTTATATATACACTTAAGAGGAAACCTAATTAGTTAATAAGGGTAATATGGTCCATCAACAATTACCAACTAATTATTAATAGGTTATTAATATATTTTGATCTATATAATATAAATGATTATAATGGCTACAAGATTAAATATTATAAGAATAATATATTTAATCTCATATTCTCTCACTTAGCCGAGTAATCATTTATCATGAGTATTAGATGGGCCTGGCCAGGAGTTAACACTCATTTTAGCCTTAAACCAAGAACTATAGCAGAGAAATACAACCGTTGAATCATCATTCGACTCAGGACCCCCATTAGTCATACTATAGCCTCAATTTAAAACCTAATAGTTATGAACAAAATACGCATAAGTCCTTTAGCGTCTGATTTGTATTTATATTTGTCTATATGTCATTACACCGGCAGAACATATGTTAGAGACATACAAAATCAAACTGAGGAAATTTTATTAATTAAAACATAAGCTAGTACAATATGCCATTAAATAAGGTCTTTAGTAAGTCCCATATTCGATACATGTTCTTCGAAAACTGTAGGTGGGAGACCTTTAGTCATCGGATCCACAAGCATATCTTTAGTACTAATATACTCAATACAAAGATTATTTTCCTCAACTCGTTCACGTACGAACAAATATTTTTGTATCGAGATGTAAACCAGCTCCAGTCGAACTGTTACTGTTCGAGAAACTAACGGCAGCTGAGTTATCACAGTAAAGCTTCAATTGTCTAGAAATGGAATTAACGATTTTGAGTCCAGTGATCAGATTTCTAAGCAGCATTCCATGACAGGTTGCGTTGTAAACAGCAATATATTCTGCCATAATTGTGGAAGTTGTGGTTAACTGTTGTTTATGACTCTTCCATGAGATATGTCCGCCTGCTAACATAAAGATATAGCCCGAAGTGGATTTCTTGCCATCTTTGCATTTGACAAAGTCAGAATCAAAATAACCTACCACTTCTAAGTGATATCTTCTTCTATAAGTCAGTTTATAGTCTTTCATCCCTTGAAGATATCTAAGGACCTTCTTAGCTGCTTTCCAGTGATCTCGGCCAGGATTAGTCTGATAACGGCCTAGCATTCCAGCAATATAAGCGATATATGGGCGAGTACAGACTTGAGCATACATCAGGCTCCCGACTACTGACGTGTAAGGTATCTGGCTCATTTGCTCCTTTTCAACCTCTGTTGTCGGACACTGGAATGAACTGAAAACATCTCCCTTAACTACTGGAGCGACTAAGGGTTTGCACTGTTGCATGTTGTAACGTGTAAGGACACGATCTATGTAAGTCTTCTGAGACAATCCTAAGATCCCTTTGTGTCTATCTCGGTGAATTTCGATGCCAATGACGTAAGAAGCATCTCCGAGATCCTTCATGTCGAAGTTATGCGAGAGTAACCGCTTCGAATCATGCAACATGTCTAAACTATTACTTGCCAATAGAATATCATCTACGTAAAGGACAAGTATAGTAAAGTAACTCCCACTCATCTTGAGGTAGGTGCATTGATCCACTTGATTCTTCATAAAACCTTGTCTCTTCATGACTTCATCAAACTTGAGGTACCATTGGCGTGATGCTTGTTTTAACCCATAAATGGATTTCTTCAACTTACAGACTAGATGCTACTGACCTTCAGGTTTAAAGCCTTCAGGTTGTTTCATGTAAACATCTTCGTCTAAGTCTCCATTAAGGAAAGCAGTTTTAACATCCATCTGATGCAGCTCTAAATCAAAATGAGCTACTAGGGCCATAACGATCCTTAATGAATCTTTACGAGAGACAGGTGAAACGTCTCTTGATAATCAATTCCCTCTTTTTGAGTGTAGCCCTTTGCAACCAATCTCGCTTTGTAGCGTTCAACATTCCCATTCGGATCCAGTTTTGTTTTGAACACCCATTTACATCCTACAGGTTTGACATCATTGGGTAGTTCTACCAAATCTCAAACGTCATTTTTCTTCATGGATTCAAGCTCATCAATCATCGCTTTATTCCATTCAGAAGACTGATCACTGCTAATGGCTTCATTATAAGAGATAGGATCATTGAGCTTTCCAGCATCCATTTCAGTAAGGTAGGTAACATAATCATCCCAATTAGTAGGCCTTCTTTGTCTAGATGACCTCCTGAGTCGATTATCGGGTTCAGCATTGTCTTGGTTTTGAGCGTTTGATGTGCCTTCGTTATGAGGTATAATGGGTTCTGATTGTGGAGATGGAATTTGTGTGGTAGCTTCAGGTGCAATTGTTGCATTGGGTACAAGAGGAGTAAACGGAATAATGGTAAGCGACGAGTCTCCCCCCCCCCCGTGTCTTGTACTTCATGCAATTCTTCGTAAGGGTTGGTACTGCTCCCACTGACCTTGAAATCCTCCAGGAACGCAGCACGCTTGGTTTCAACAATACGGGTGACATGGGAAGTACAATAAAAACGATAACCCTTCGAATGATCAGGATACCCGATAAAGAAACAGGTAACTGTTTTAGGGTTAAGTTTCCTTAGGAAAGGATTATAGAGTTTTGCTTCAGCAATGCAGCCCCATACTTTCATATATTTAAGACTCGGTTTCCTTCCTGTCCAAAGTTCATAAGGAGTTTTAGGGACAGACTTAGAAGGAACTCTATTGAGTATATGAACAGCTGCTTTTAACGCTTCAGTCTAGATGAATAAGGGTAAATTAGTGTTGGCTAACATACTGCGCACCATGTTCATAAGGGTACGATTTCTTCGTTCAGCGACACCATTCTGCTGAGGTGTACCAGGCATGGTGTATTGGTTTACAATCCCCTGGCCCTTACAAAACTCATAAAATGGACCAGGAGCTTGACCCACATCAGTATGTCTTCCATAATATTCACCGCCTCTATCTGATCTCACAACTTTAATATGACGATCTAATTACTTTTTGACTTCAGCTTTATAATCTTTAAAAGTTGTAAGAGATTCAGATTTTTCCTTAATGAGATACAAGTACATGTAACGAGAATAATCATCAATGAAAGTGATAAATGAAGTATGTCCTGTTATGCCAGCGATTTGGTATAGACCACTAATGTCAGTGTGAATGAGTTCTAATAAATTAGAGCTCCTAGTGGCACCTTTCTTATTCGCTAATGTCATTTTTCCTTTAAGACATTTGACACATGTTCCAAAATCAGTGAAATCGAGAGGAGGTAAGACTTCATCTTTTACGAGACGGTTTAATCGTTCTCTTGAGATGTGGCCTAAACGTTGATGCCACAACATAGATGAAGTCTCTAAGTCTCGAATCTGTTTCATCTTTGTGAGTGATTCATTAATATTATATGACAACAAAGATTTGGAAAAATTATCATCTAGTTCTAATCTATAGAGACCATCTTCCAGAATGCCAGTACCATAAACAACGGAATCATAGAGAATAGAGAGTTTGCGATGACCATGGGAAACAACAAAACCATCCATGTCTAACTTTGGTCCTGATACAAGGTTCCGAGTTACCTCAGGAACATATAAGGTATCATAAAGTTTAATACATAAACCAGTTTTAAAAAATAACTGTAATGTTCATATGGCCTTCACTTCTAATTCCCGATCATCCCCAACTTTAAGTGTTCTTTGGTTTCTTCCCAGCTTCCAGATTGAAAGGAATCCCTGAGTAGAGTTGGTTACATGAACCATTGAACCAGAATCAAACCACCAAGAATTAGCAGGAACATTTAAATTAAAGGACTCAAGTATCATGAAAAAATCGTTACCTTTCTTAGCCAGCCACTCCTTGAAGTCAGGGCATTCCTTTTGCTTATGTCATGTTTTCTTACAAAACTTACAATAGGGTTTGCCTAAGGAGCTCTTAGAGCTGGAAGGTGTACTTGTATTAGGATTTGGCTTTTGGACGTTGGAAGCATCCTTTCTTTGATGACTGTTCTTCCTCTTCTTAGAGTTGGAGGTGGTGAAGTTAGCAACATCAGTAGTACGATCCATCTTCATACGCTCTTCCTCCTGTACGCACATAGCGACCAACTCACTCATCGTCCATTTATCATTCTGAGTGTTGTAATTGATCTTGAATGCTTCATAGGACGAAGGAAGCGAAGTGATGATAAAGTGAACAAGAAAACCATCACGGATTTCCATCTCTAGCCCTTTCAGCTTATTGGCCATTGTAACACCCCAAAATTTGTCTAGTATAATAATAAAGTGAAAATAAACAAAGAAGCTAACCTAGTTAATGGAATATGACAAAATGATAAGTTAATTTATGGGAAAGCCTAAATTGAACACTCTTTTTAAGTGGGAGGGTTCAATGTGTAAGTATTGAATTAAAATGTTTTAACTAATAAACAAAAATTAAAAACCAAACACCCACATTGGGGTTCTGGTCGATCGAACAGAGAGCAGGGAAAAGGGGGTGAAACCCTAATCTCAAGTAACCAAGCAATTGAAGCCAAATTCATAAAGATAGTCCAGTGCATGAGCCATCCTTTCGAAAATCTAACCCTAATTAGTGAAGTGGTAAGTTTTATTTTCTGAAATTATGATTTGTAGAATGAGGAGTTCAACCTAATCTCGATTTCTTGCATCGATTGTGGGAAACCTGAGTTAAGATTGCCTCCTAGAGCAAGAATCATGCTAATTTTAGGTTGTATGAAAGATTGTAGAGAAAACCCACTTTGTGAAGTTGTGTTATGAGTAGGATGATCATAGGGATTATAATCTTATGAAATCTTGATATATAATCTTGATTGTAATACTTGAATGCTAGAAAAATTGATGTAAAATTTGAGAATTTTAAGAACTAGATTGATTGTTGATGACATACAAAATGAACTAGTAAAGTCATGCTTTGGATGCTTGTACATTATGCCTTATTAGTGTAACGCACACTAAGTGTTTGATGAAATGCTTAAGAGAATAAATGTGTAAAAATCTGAAAAGTTAGTGATAATATTGTCACTTGAAAATGAGAAATCTATGTAAACGATGAAATGAAAGTGTTGAGCTAAATGAATGAATGCGTTTAATGTAGGCGTGAAAGAAGAAGGCTCAAACACTAAGAAAACGGGAGACTCGCAAGATCGAGGTACGTTAGTGTACACCGCATTTCTATATATTTGATGTTGTCATATGTATAATAAATTTATTTGTATTGTGTTGTTATGTCAAAGTTGTTAGAATTGAATTCATTGGTCGTTGAAAGTAAAGGTGAAATCCGTCATAAACGGATTGTAAGAAATGATTAAAATACGAAAGTTAACGCATCATATCCGGTACTTTTAGTTGAACCGGGTATGGGAAGTTATGTATGTAATGGACGAAAGTCTACTTGATCTGTCTTTCTCGGATCGAAGTATGATGTACGAATGTAATGTCTATAATTGTTCATTTTGAACAAATCGAATGAAGGTGATATAATGATGCTAGTACCCGTTCCTAACGGGTATGTTAAGTAAAGTATGCTTAGACTCTATTTGAGGCAAGCATGTAAGGAACCGTTTAACGGTTAGTAAAGAAATTGAATGATGTTAATCCGAGGAAGAAACAAATGGGTTTATTAGTTATTAGTGTTAGTGACAGAATACTAACTTATTTGTTTATGTTGGATGTAGGTAAATCCTCAATCTAGGCGGTCGGACGATTTGGAGCGAGCACATGCACACTTATTGGCCATTAAGCGCTTCCGCTATTTCGTATTAATGGTTTGGGTCAAAAAGCTTGTTTTGTATATCCTTGTTAGTAGTTGCACTTTTTAACACTTGATGTTATGCTTTTTAAGTCGTGTCTAGTCGAACAGGTTGTAAAAGTATTTGTTTTGATAATGGTTAAAACAGGGATATGCTCGTCTTATGGACGGGTCATGCCCAAATTTTGTTAAAAATTGTGCATTAATGATATTAGTATCGTTACCTTAAATTGTGAAAAGTTTGGACATCTTAAAAGTTTATGTTTCTAGCGTCTTTTGGATGTCATTTTTATTAGACGCAAATGCGGGTGTAATAGCCATGTCATGCATCATCATGGTGTGCTCGCGAATGCCGCTCCTCCCATCATACTTAGTCGTCACCAGCTTGAGGATAAGAGTGCTAGCGTGTGCCTTTGATGTTCCTTTGAATTGTGCCTCTACAGAAGCTAGGTAGGTTTTAGCGTCATCAGAATCAGGAATGGCTCCTCTAATTGCATTGTGTATGGATTGTTTCATGAACATGAGAGACATGCGGTTACACCTAGTCCATTTTTCATGAACTATCTGCTCAGCAGCAGTACTTTGAGTGGTAAGGTCCGCTGGCTTATTCTCTCTAAGAGCATAATCGAAGTCTAGCAATCCAAGTGTAAGCATGAGGGCATCCTTCCATTCAGCAAAGTTATCACCAGTCAAAGGTGGAATCCCGCAATTGGGTGCTGATAGTGGAAATAAGATGAGCAAGTTATGATACTAAGAAAGAAGTCCTAATGTGATCTAAGGGCATATTATACTAAGGCGGGCATAAATAATGACCATTTTAATTATGAAGCTATGATATTGTCTATTACTAACATCAAAATAATAGACTTACTTGAAATTCTACTTAAACGAAGACAAATCAGCTTTGACCAGAAGTATAATCATTTAAGTATGTGTGCAAAGTAATCGTAACAAATCAGCTTTGGCCAGAAATGAGACAATCACTTTAGTTATGCACTTGTCAAGTATGCTAGACATAAATGAATTAAAATCAGCTTTGGCCAGAAGTTAAGACATTTCACGTTTGTAATGCATACTCAACATAGCTTTTATAATACTTGAACAGTAAATAGATGTATTAAATCAGCTTTGGCCAGAAATGATACATCAGAAGCTCATTCAAGTTAAGCTATTTTGGTTTTGTAAAAAGTTATATGATTCTGATTAGTTAATTAAGTGTTTACAAAACCAAGTATCTAAATTTTTAGTTCACTTTAAACAACCTAAAATAATGAGGTTTCGAGTGAGGTCTCGAGTCAGGTCTCGACTGAGTTATGAGATCTCGAGTCAGTTATGAGGTCTCGAGTCGCAACCTTGGTCTCGGGTCGCAATCATGGTCCCGACTACTGTGTTTTATGAGATATCGACTCCATAATGAGATCTCGAGTCGCAACCACGGTCTCGAGTTGTGAAGATTGAAGCCTTTAGTCCAACCTCAGTGGTCTCGAGTTGAAAGATTTGAGGACCCTTATGATTTTGAGTCGAGACCTTGTGGTCTCGAGTCGAGATCTGATGGTCTCGAGTTGCAATCTGATGGTCTCGAGTCTACTGTTAACAGATAATAACTGAAAACTCTAAATTTTAGGGATTGTGGGATAATGTTTTTTGTTTTATTGCTGATCTAAACTTATCAAAAGATTTCAAAAATTATAACTGATTATCTATTAACAGTTTTCGAGAATTTTAATAGATAAAATTCAGATCAAAACAGTAATAACACCCACTAATCCAAATTATATTCCAAAACTTAAGGAATTTTAGAGTTTTTCTTAGAACAACTGATGAACCCTATAAAATTAAAATATAATTATGGGATCCGAAACCTTAACTTTAAGAGTTCTGTTAACCGATTTCGGACATTAATATACCCATATTGGTTTCGAGTCAATATATTAAGCAACATATTCCGAAAACAATGATTTCGGCACAAAGGTACTCGAAACAGCCTTGATTTTTATAAACTTTCAAAAATTCTGTTTTCCAGATTTTGATCCCAGAATAATGGATACGAAAACAGAACCGATTTATCAACATATGCTCTGATACCATATGTTGATCAGTTCTGTTTAAACATAATGGAAAACATGAATAATATACCTGTTACAACAGACATGCCAGCAGAGAATCCAGTCAGAGATGCAGCCATTGAGTTCGACATACTTGTCAGGATGATCTGGTTCCTCCTTAGGGTGTAATGTTATGATGGTGATGAATCGAAACAAGGGAAGGTTTCGGTTATGGAGAGAGAGCCGAATTTGATGTTATGAGGGTTGTGTAATTGTCTAATTGTCTAACCTTTAAACTCTCTAATAATCTCTTTATATATACACTCAAGAGAAAACCTAATTAGTTAATAAGGGTAATATGGTCCATCAACAATTACCAACTAATTAATATATTTTGATCTATATAATATAAATGATTATAATGGCTACAAGATTAAATATTATAACAATAATATATTTAATCTCACAGCAATTTGCAATCTGATGTCAATATAATGACTATTTTTGTAATTTAACTTCTAGTTTTTTTCCTTTTACTTATTTTATGTCGTTTCTTTTTAGTTTTTTTTTCTCAATGTAATATATATGTGTATATATATATATATAGGGAGCCGCTAGAATGAGAACCACCACGAGTTATGAGAACCACGAGAACCAAGTGCCACGGAGGGGCGTTGACCACGAATTTTTTTTTACACCTAGATCCGTATATTTTAAGACCGGGTGTAAAAAAAAATTTCAAACGGCGCGCCCGAGGGTGTAGTTTTTTACACCCAAAGTTTGTAAAAAAAAAAGAAAAAAGAAAAAAAATTAAAAACACCAAACTTTGGGTGTAAAAAACTACCCCCTCGGGCGCGCCGTTTGAAAATTTTTTTTTACACCCGGTCTTAAAATATACGGATCTAGGTGTAAAAAAAATTTCGTGGTCAACGCCCCTCCGTGGCACTTGGTTCTCGTGGTTCTCATAACTCGTGGTGGTTCTCATTCTAGCGGCCCCCTATATATATATATATATATATATATATATATATATATACAGGGTCGGGATTTAGAGAAAACGCTCAAAAGTGTGAGAACGGTGAGAACGCTTATGGATCGTCCGATCAAAACAATCCATGGACTAGATTGCGCGGTGGCGTTTTCGTAAATAACATCAATTTTATTATGTGGGACGCGCTTCATTAAGGGTAAAAGGGTATTTTACCGCTCATATACAAAACGCCATCAAATGATAAAACGCCATACAAAAAAATAAAAATAAAAGGCCATTAAAAACAAAACGCCAAAAAATTAGTAATAAAACGCGTTGGATATTACAGGAAGATGAAACAACACAGTAACTGAATTTCAGTTATTAACATTTATTAGAAGAAATTCCCTCCTAAATTACGCGCCAAAAACATCATTATAAAAACAAGGTAAAACATAGCTTCCATAATCACTTCAATCTATCCATTTTCTGCAAAAAACCTCTTTAACAAAAAACGAAAACTTAACCAAAACGCCAAAAATGGCAACACTCGTTTCGTGGAGATACACTCTGGGAATCAGGTGATACGTCCTCCTTTTTGACAACAGAAGGAGGGTGTATGTTAAGACGATCAGGGCAATTTTGAAGATGGAAGAAGAGATACAAAGGAGAATCTTATCAATTGGCATCGCTATAGACAACGAATGCCATGAAACGCATATGCTTATGAAAGCATTAACCAGTAAATTTGGACCAATCAAAGCAGATGTGAAGCCAGATCCTGTCATGACATCATGGTGTTTTGATGATGAAACAGACATGGTGACGGTTACATACGACAGCGGAGAGCAGAAAGTGTACTGGCTTGAGAACATCATGACAAAGCATCGTCTGGGTTTCATGGAAGAATTACATAACGCCACTTGCACCAACACAGAAATATACTCAAAATTGGAGTTAATGCAAGATATGTTCAGGTGGAGGCTTCAGAATCTTCAGGAACAAGAAGCTGATGAAGGTGAAGGTGATGACATGGATGAAGATCCAGATGAAGACTCCGAGGAGGAAGAAGATGACGCAAGTGATGGATACTATTATGATAAAGTACCTTCTGACGAAGCATTTAATTTTTTTTCCTTTTTTTTCTTATGTGTAATCTTCTTTTTGTTTTTTTAAGATAATTAAATGATATATTTCTCTCTTTTTTAGCAAAATGTCAAAAAATACTAAAAATGGTTATTCCTTACAAAACGCCAAAAATAATAAAAAGTATTTTTCCTGCTTAATATTTTATTTACTCCGTTATTGTATTTTGTCATTTTGGTCTGCATAACGCCAAACTTAGAAAATGGGACGTCTATAACCTATAAAGTGATAAAAGTTGATCAACACAGTAAATACAAAAACAGTAACTAAAAAAGACAGTTACTTTATTACTATCATTTATTACAATAAAAAAGTCCCGCCTAAACTACGCGTCAAAAAACTACTATAAGAGAGGGGTCTATACACAATGAAATTAATCACACACAGAAAACATAAACACCATATTCTCTAGAAACCACTCACTTTAAAACGCCGCAGATGGAAAAGCTTTCACTGAAATGGATCCTTCTTCTGAGAGGGTTAACTGAATAATATTTTGCTGAATGAGATTGACAAATATTCAAGAAAAGAGACTGATGACAGTGATATGCCATCATGTGAGTTCTGTTCTTGATGATTATAGGCATGGAATAAAGGAATCAACACAAGTGTAAAATGCTATTTTAGACTCCATTATTACAAATAGCATCAAGCAAGAGTTGATCTTTAATGACATGCCACCAAACAAGAATATCACACCAAAACACAGAATGCCACTAAGCAGTTTCTTCTGAAAAAAGATGAGGTTTATGTAGGAAAGTTGGCATCTAGCTAAAGTATTCAAAAAATGTTCAAAACGCCAAAAACAAATTCAAGAAGGAAGAGGCTGATGACATTGAAGATTCGGAAGAAAAATTAGATTACTATTTTTTATTATTTTTGTTTTCATTTTATATTATTTTGATATCAAGTTATATGTTGTTTTGTTATCTAATTCTCTTTAAATAAAATACATTATTATATAAAACGCCAAAAACCACAAACACCAAAACGCTAGTAGTATGAAAACTGGGAGAACAACTACTGGCAAAGCACCTTGTAAAGGGTATTAAAACGCCAAAAAATTCACTAAACGCCAAAAATTTTTTATCTTATTGTAATCTTATGCAAATATTAATGACTCGTAGTGAATTATTATACAAAAAATTATATCTTATTGTAATCTTATGCAAATATTAATGACTCGTAGTGAATTATTATACCAGAAAACGCTATAACGCCAAAAAATTATATATATGACACAAAAACAATTAATTCAACGCCAAAAGGTTTAATAAATACAATTAACGCCAAAAAAGACGTAGACGCCAGAAAATATTACACCGCGTTGGGAAATTAGAAGAAGAATGAAAAGACAAAAAAGCCCCTCCGCCCTTCTCTATGCCAAGGGACACGTGTTGGGCCAGGATGCGTTCTCACCGTTCTCACACTTTTGAGCGTTTTCTCCTGATCCCGTTTATATATATATATATATATATATATATTTAAATTCCATATGTACCGTCGTAAGAAGGTTATTTTATTTATGTTCCCACCTCAGATATTTATTTTTATGGTTATAACGAGTGTCGATATCATAACGAATCGAACCAATTACTTTTCAGCAACTTACAAATATACATCACAATGTGATTTTTCTATCAACATGTAGAATGTCCCGTCATAAATTACTTATTTTTATCTATGTTTTGAACCCATCGTAAAAACCGAAGCATGAGCATAACAAAGAGTAATACTTTAATTGAAAAAGAAAAGGCCCTAATGCATAACAAAGAGTAGAGTAAACTGTCAAAATGGTCCCTGATGTTTGATCACTTTTGTCACTATAGTCCAAAATTCAAATGTTTTGAATCTGGGTCCTTTTAGTTTCAATTTTGTTGTCATTTTCATTCAAAATCAAAATCTAGTCAGATTTTTTAGTTAACATCCAGATTTTTTGTCTTGTTTTATCCCTTTCAATAAATGGTAATTGTTAAAAATGACCAAACCTTTTTTTAACGGCAAATTTGGATCACTGACGGACCACTGGAGTATCATCGTGCCACCAGCAGAACCACCCGATCATATCCATCTTCACTAGGCATAATGCCTATACACCAATTCAGAAAGAAACCCAATAAATATGGGAAAAACCACCTTGTAGGAATCGAACCCAAAACCTATTGATCACAAAGTCTTATCCCATCTTAAGATGTCACTAGGTTATAAAGCAATCTATACCCTGATAGACATTTTAGCAGTTTACTCGAAAGAGTAATACTTTAACTGAAAAAGAAAAACCCCTAATGAAAGTCACCTAAAAATAATATATTCACACCTCTCCTCCTTGATGAGTTGGCGGCTTCTCAAAACACCAGACCCTGCAAACACACTCTTCCTCCATCTCTATCTAAAATTAATGCAAAAACCCTTTCTTTTCATGTGCTCTCTCGATACCCGTTTAACGTAATTGCACCGATACGCTCCCTTTAATCAATTCTTTAAGCCTACATGCACAATCCCACTTGATCAATCTCTAAACCCCTTCATTCTTCTTCATCACCACCAAAGTTATTGACTTTTTCAACAATTCTTGTGTGAAAAATGAAGAACAATGAAGAACAATCTCGATCTCTGTTTGGTCTTTCTCTTTCTGATCGACCAAAATGGCAACAATTTCTCATTTGTTCTTCAGGGTTTTTCTTTGGGTATCTTGTTAATGGTGTTTGTGAGGTAATTTCTGTTAAAGTTTTCTACTTTTGTTTAAAGATTTAGGGTTTTTGACTTTTTTTTTCATGTGAATTGTTAAGCAGATGACATTTTGTCATAAACCCATGTTTGATTTATTATGATTCTTTAAGGGTTTGGTGTTTTTCATAAATCCATGATTAAAGTTTTGAGATTTTTTAAGAATTTGGTGTTGTTTAAAACCCTTGTTTGATTTGTTGAGTTTTTTTTTTTTTTTTTTCCTCAAGAAATTGATATTTGGGTGTTCTTCAAATAATAAAAAATATAATTGCAAAGATTGTTCAAGAATCTTGGTTTCTTCAAAACTCATGATTGATTTTTTAAGTTTTTTTCTGAGAATTTGGGGTTTTCTCTTGAAGAAAGGAACTTCAATATTTTATTTCAATATAATAAATAATCATATATGGGTTTAGATTATGGCTTGCATGCAATACTTTGTGTTAACTGCCCAGCATATTTTTGGCTAATTTATAGGCTTTCTTGGCTCTTTCTTGATCTTAATCTTTTACTTTTCTTTGCACATGAATGCTTTTTAATTTTTTATATGTAATTTTTTTTATTAAAGGTGCTATGTACTTGATTACTGCCTTGTAGTTATGGTGAATCCTAAATGGGTCCTACTCAACTTTTTTAAAAATAGTTCTTTTCTTATATTTGGTATCAAGGAATAATCAATCCGTGCAAAGGTTTGTTTGTTTGATGTTTTGGATGATATCATCGTCTTTTTATTAGTGTGAATTATTGATCTAACACATTTTGGCTGACTGAGTTTGTTTTATACAACGAAAATTCTGGGTTGAACCGCTAACTGAGATTCCAGGAATGGAAAACCAAACCTGCTGGGTTAGGTGGGTCGGCCAGTTTCGCAGCCTGAAGCATTTTTTTATATATTTGTTCCAAAGCATCAAATTTTTATCAAAAAAAAAAAAGTTTAAAATGATAAAATGGTTGATGAGTATAATAATACACATAAATAACCTCAATACTACATATTCCGATATTCGGAAAATGATTTAAAAAAGTTATTAGTAAAGGTCAAGTGGCTGGATTCAAGTTCCAACTCATTCTGTTGGACCGTTCTGCGAAATCTATCTGACCCGTAGACTGAACCGTATAAATCTTAAACCGGCCGACTTGCCTCAATTTGGACAATTCAGTCAGTGCTAACGGTTTATGAATGCCCTCACTTAACGGTTTATGAATGCCCTCACTCTCCATCAGGTATATATAAGTTCATAACGTATGTATGTGGCAGTCCAATTTATTGTTGAATAGCCAACCCCGGTGAAAAATGCAACTTCTGCTGCTTGAAGTACAAGTCTCTATAATGTTGTGTCATGGAGTAAAAGAATGGAAATTGATTTATTAAACACTAGAATTTTTTTTATACACTTAAGTTCTTGTGGCTGTTGTAGTCTTGATTGTTGATCTTTAACTTTAGTGATGTACAAATCTATTTAGTGTCATTTTACAAAGCACCTTTCTTAAAGAATTTACTTTATTCGGGAGTGATATTATTACCAACGTATTGTCGATTTGATGGGGCAGTTGTGTTTGTATTTAACAACAAAAGAAACATGATAGGAAGTTGAATCTGTTGCTGTCTTTTTTTTCATATTTGTAAATGTTTTTCTTGTTAAGAATGTCTAAAGAGAACTTCTTTGGGTGAATGCTAGTATAATTTCATTTGTCTATGTTTTTTATTTTCTTAAATGATCACTTTGATTGATTTTTGCCTTTTTTCAAAGATTATCATTTTCATAGATAAACAGAGTCCTATATTTATTGTAGGACTTGAAATCTTAACCGGTTTTGATGTTTTTGTTGAATTGACCAAAAACAAAAGTTCATTTTGTTCAAATTGTGTTTCATTAATTTTATATAGACTTTCATGTTTTTGTTTGTATATTAATAAAGCAATGTGCTGTTATATTTGATGTTACAACTATATCTTTTGACCGTCAAAAGTCAACTATGGCCCTTTGTTTTTTCTGTAGTGCCGTATTAGTTTCTTCTTATGTTGATTAATGCTAATGAATTGCATTCATGCTCCTTTTTCAGGAATATGTATACAATCGTCTAAAATTCAGGTCGGTTATCTACATCAAGTTTTGTATGGCTAATTTATAATGATGTTACCGTTGTTAAAAATGTTTTAACCCTTTCGATAAAAAAATATTTTGGTGTAGTTATGGCTGGTATTTTACATTCATTCAAGGATGGGTTTACATCGCTTTGATTTATTTGCAAGGGTTCACCACCAAGCAAATGGTGAACCCTTGGAAGACGTACGTCAAGCTCTCGGCTGTGCTCATGGGTTCTCATGGTCTCACCAAAGGCTCTTTGGCTTTCCTAAATTATCCTGCTCAACTCATGTTTAAATCCACTAAGGTCAAATCTTGCTTTCCTTCATGCATTAGTTGGTTGTACACTTGTGTAGTACAATTGTTCGTTGTTTGTTTAACGGTACCCGCCATGAACATTGCATCCTTGGTTAATTAAGTCTTGACCTCATTTTATTTTTACCATATGCCTTCTACACTATGCGTTCTCTGTACTTATCGTACTACCTCAAAGACGCACCTTGTGTCATAAAGTTTAGAGTAAAGTACATGGATGGTCCCTGTGGTTTACCAAAATTTTGGATTTGGTCCCTAGCTTTTCAAAAGTATACGGATGGTTCCTGTGGTTTACTCTTTGTAACGCATTTAGTCCTCAACCAATAAATCTAAAGGTTTTAGCAGGTCCAAGTTAGGGACTGAATGCGTTACAAAGTGCAAACCACAGGGACAAATGACAATCCATGTACTTTTGAAAAAAGCTGAAGACTAAATCCATTACAAAGTGCAAACCACAAGGACCATCCGTTTACTTTTGGAAAGCTAGGGACCAAATCCAAAATTTTGGTAAACCACAGGGACCATTCGTGTACTTAACTCTAAAGTTTAGATCTTGATTTGTTCCATGCATTGTTTGCCAGGTTCTTCCTGTGATGATTATGGGAGCGTTTATTCCTGGGTTAAGACGAAAATACCCTCCCCATGAATACGTCTCTGCATTACTTTTGGTTGTGGGTTTGATAATATTCACTCTCGCGGACGCAAATACTTCACCGAATTTTAGCATTCTCGGAGTCGTGATGGTTTCTGGTGCTCTGATCATGGATTCATTTCTTGGGAATTTTCAAGAAGCTATATTTACCATGAATCCCGATACAACTCAGGTGATTTGCATGTGACTTGATCTGTTTTTTGTTTTTGGGCGTGTGAATAAAGCAACGATTAAAAAAAGCTGACCTTTTTTCTATAAAAATCATGCATTTCTTGTGCAGATGGAGATGCTATTTTGCTCAACTGTTGTGGGTTTGCCGTTTTTGATTCCTCCAATGCTTTTAACAGGGGAATTATTCAAAGCGTGGAGTTCTTGCTCGCAGGTTAAGTTTATTTTCTCTTTTATTAGTCAATTCTAGTGCTTTACAAGTTAGAAATTGATATGAATTTCGTTATAAAATCATTTATGTCTTGTTATTGTGGTAAATGTTATTTTTTAATGTCATTATATTATACATCTTGCATAATTTATCGAGATTTTTATTTTACCGTTGAGTTTGAATTCCAATACTTACTAGTTTGACATAGAAGGTCAACATCTTCTTAGTTTGACCTAAAAGGTCAATCTCGTCAGCTTTCAACTAAAATACTACATACACCTGTAACAAATTTACCGCTTTGCTTACATTTTGTGGCAACTGTTGCATGTTTATCATGGCTATCGAACAAATCTTGAAAAATTCAAGATTTTTGTGTCAAGTTATAACTTGTACCCTTGTAGGTTGACCCGAAAGTCAAAACTGGACCCTGTCAGCAATAGAAATGCCTATAACATATTTTTTGACAATTTTTGTTTTGTGGGTACAGCATCCTTATGTCTATGGTGTCTTAGTCTTTGAAGCAATGGCAACGTTTATCGGTCAAGTGTCGGTTCTTTCCTTAATTGCCATATTCGGGGCGGCCACCACCGCAATGGTACTTCTTAAATACAAAGTTCTATTAGTAGTTTAGTACACACGTCACATTTGTACTACGTGCTTATGAAGTTGTACTTAATGGCACAGATAACAACTGCCAGAAAGGCGGTTACTTTGCTGCTATCTTACTTGATCTTCACGAAGCCGTTAACAGAGCAACATGGGACGGGTTTGATTCTGATATCGATGGGTATCGTGTTGAAGATGATACCCGAGAACAAACCAGCGCCAAGAATGGTCCTGAAGACGAAAGAGTTGGCTTCCGTTAACAATGAAAGTCGAAGAAACGAAGAGGATGAAGAAAAGAGACCTTTGGTTTGAATCTTGATTATACTATATTATAATTATAATTATTATTTGGTATTTACTTATTTTTATGTTTGGTTAAAGAAAGTGTAGGAAATTTTATTCAGTTTGCTGGCTTTATTCTTTAGCTGGCTTTATTCTTTAGAGGTGGTTTGTGGGCATGAACAATAATTTTAGGGTTTCTTGGGTATATTATTTTACAAGCCTACAGCAATAAAATATTTGACAATGATGAAACAAGCTGCAGAACATAGGTTGTTTTCTTTTTTGAAAAGTATACTTCATTAGAAACAACCGACCGCCCCAAAACGGGACAGCCAACACAACTACACTATATAATTACAAATTTACACCACTCACCCCACTTGATGTCTTTAAATTTTGATCTACTTTTAAAACAAAGAAAACCTAACAACTTGATCTCACTAATGATATCTTCGACCCGAACAACTTTGTTTGAAAACTTTGCTTTGTTCCTCGCACGCCAAATGCTTCAGCGTCCGATAATGATGATACTATACAAAGCCTCTTTTGCCCCTGCCGCAAGACCTGGAGAAAGATTGATCTCCAACAAATCTTTGAAAGAGAAAACAAAAACGTTTGAGACCTTCCACCACAAGCTAAAGTGTTGCCAAAGAAAGCAAGAAGTGAAGCATATCGGACAAGACAAATCACCCAAATCCACATTCCTTCTTTAAGAGCTAACGTTGTCGAAATTTTATCAAGCTTCCGCCCTCCAAGCGAAAACATTGCATTTTGGATTTGGTCCCTGTACTTATCGTACTACCTCAAAGACGCACCCCGTGTCATAAAGTTTAGGGTAAAGTACATGGATGGTCCCTGTGGTTTATCAAAGTTTTGGATTTGGTCCCTAGCTTTCCAAAAGTACACGGATGGTTCCTGTGGTTTACACTTTGTAACGCATTTAGTTCTCAACCAATAAATCTAAAGGTTTTAGCAGGTCCAAGTTAGGGACTGAATGCGTTACAAACTGCAAACCACAAGGACCATCCGTGTACTTTTGGAAAGCTAGGGACCAAGTCCAAAATTTTGGTAAACCACAGGGACCATTCGTGTACTTTACTCTAAAGTTTAGATCTTGATTTGTTCCATGCATTGTTTGCCAGGTTCTTCCCGTGATGATTATGGGAGCGTTTATTCCTGTGTTAAGACGAAAATACCCTCCCCATGAATACGTCTCTGCATTACTTTTGGTTGTGGGTTTGATACTATTCACTCTCGCGGATGCAAATACTTCACCGAATTTTAGCATTCTCGGTGTCATGATGGTTTCCGGTGCTCTGATCATGGATTCATTTCTTGGGAATTTTTAAGAAGCTATATTCACCATGAATCCCGATACAACTCAGGAATTTACAAGATTTTTGTATCAAGTTATAACTTGTAGGTTGACCCAAAAGTCAAAACTGGACTTTGTCAGCAATAGAAATGCCTATAACATATTTTTGATGAGTTTTGTTTTGTGGGTACAGCATCCTTATGTGTGTGGTGTCTTAGTCTTTGAAACAATGGCAACGTTTATCGGTCAAGTCTCGGTTCTTTCCTTAATTGCCATGTTCGGGGCGGCCACCACCGCAATGGTACATTTTCCTCCAATACAAAATTTTATTAGCACCCATCACATTTGTACCACGTGCTTAGCTTATGAAGTTTTACTTAATGACGTAGATAACAACGGCTAGAAAGGCGGTTACTTTGCTGCTATCTTATTTGATCTTCACAAAGCCGTTAACAGAGCAACATGGGACGGGTTTCCTTTTTAGTTTGTTATATGTATTTACACTAAAAATTAAAAACCGAATGAGTTCCTGGGAACCCGATGGTTGTTCATAAGTCCGCCCCTGACAGGTTCAATTTTGAGCAAACATGAATAATTTAGAATTATTGGTGTCGTAAACTTAAATAGAGAAGGTGCTTGGAGATTTTTGGTTTGGGGTTGGTAGTAGTTCAAATATATAAATCTAACTAGGTGTTGCTCCGTCCGCGTTGCGGGGCACTAAGTCGAATATTTCTTTTTCATAGCATGTATGTCTGTGTTTTAGTTACTTGTACATACTACTCATAACATAATCTCAAAAAAAAAAAAAAAAAAAAACATTGAGTAAACAAAATAAAACAGAACACTATCATACTTTTGCTAAAAAAAACTAAAAGGATGGAAAAACTACCGCTTGGCACAACGAATAAAAATTACATCGAGCCAACCAATTAAAACAAAACTCTACCATAGTCTTGTAAAAAAATACTAAAACGAATTTTACAGGAAAAAAACAATATCGAAACAATAAATTTGGACAATGTAAATAAATCAAAGAAAAAACAATTTATTAAATATTGAGGATTATATAGTAAGTTTTAAAGTTTAAGGGTTGTAATGTAAATTACAAAAGTTTAGGGTTAAAGACAGACAATTCTAATTTAGAAAAAAAATAAAAATAATTAACTTACTTCAGCCGAGAGTCGAACCCACATTTGGATGTATAACACTCATCTTTTCTACCAAACCACTATGTACTCAAGATGCGTTGGGGAAAAACAAAAAAAAAATACTTTGGTGGAGGGCAGCCGCCCTTCTCCACCAATTAGAAGCTTGTGCCGCCTTTCTTCACAAGTTATACGCATTCATTCACTATTACCGCTCATGGTTGATGTCAATATAGGTAATTATTAAAAAAACAAGAGTAAATTACAAGTTTTGTCCTTTATGTTTGTACAAAATTGCAAGCGCTGTCCTTTGCCTTTAAATTTGACGAGTTTTGTCCTTACTGTTTCAAAATCATGCATATTATGTCCTTTAGCCCTAATCCAGTTAGATTTTTTGGTTAAGTATGGTCATGTGCCTTGCACATGAGGGTATCCTTGTCTTTTTACCTTTTTAGGGTTTATTGTGTAACTAAGTTATATACAAGGACTATTTTGTAAAAAAAAAACATAGAAATAAAAAAAAGAATCAATTCGTCATCATCTTTCAAATTTTCCATTGTTCCATGCATCCCACGTGAGCTGTGAATGTGCCACATATACTCACTAAGATCAACCGTATCTTGTGCATCTTTAATAAATTTTCTATTATTTTGGAAGTTACATTCACATGGAATATTCAAATTATTAACATCATTATCGCCAACGCCAAGTATACCAATAGTTTTAGCAAGCTCAATCTTCTCTTCATTTTCAAAATTCGAATTCCAAGTATATCCCTCTTTTGGCGAGTAAACAGTCGATTCTCCCATTCTTATCATGGGACCTCCTAAGACCGACTCTTCACCACCGATAAAATCTTTAGGGTCAAGGGGCGGAGGTAGGCTTATCGGAATGTAGTCACCGGACATCAACATTTTTTCGGCTATATATAGACTGATAGACATGTATGCATAGGTTTTCGAGTGACATCAGTGACTTCCTAAATGATGACTCTATTAGATGTTCACACCTTAAACTAATTAGAAGTTCAAACCTTAAACTTTGTTTTGAAGCTGTCTGCAACTCGCGTCAAAGGAAGAAGACAGGGACGAAGTCTGAAATTATATACCCAATAACCCAAAGCCCATTAGATATATAAAGAATTCTTTAGGAAGCCCAACTCCAATTAAAAACCCAACTTTCGAACACCAAACAAACTTCAGAGAGAGATGTGACATTCACTAAGCAAGCAACTTGCCCTTCCCCCTTCTCCCCTTCCAGTTCCGACCGCCGGAGGCTCGACGAAGAAGAGATACGAGGTATAGGGTGCGAGGACACTGTGCATTCCGGGTTGTCCTTTCTCACTATATCGCGTTCTTGAATCTTCCATTCGCTTCCGGGCTCGGATTTCCTAGGCTGTGCCCTGTGGTTGGATTCTAGTCGTCGGAAGCTCGACGAGGTGGAGGACTTCGGGATAGTGTCGGAGGTTTAATCTGATTAACATATCGGTTGTGAATCTAACGTAACCTCTCTCCCTATCTGGAATATCCAACGCCTCCATTCGCTTTCTGGGCTTTTATTCCGACGTCGTTTCTATGGAAAACGAAGGTCCCTGGGTGGACCATAACCATCAGCGGAAGAAGAATAAGCGACGCAACATTGTTAATCTGGACATGGGTAACATCACGGAGTTTTTTGTGACGAATCTGCCGCAGGGATGTACCCCGTGGGAAGTCTCGGAATTTGTTAAGGTATTCGGTGACGTGGCTGGGGTGTACATTGCGAGAAAGAAGGATAAGGTCGGCAACCGATTTGGCTTTATCAGTTTCAAGAACGTTCGTGACGTAAAGGAGATGGAGAGAGCTCTTAACGGTACGAAAATGGGAAACGCAAAGCTTAAGGTGAACGTGGCGAGATTTGCTACAGAAAATCAAAGTTTATTCGGAAATTCTAAAGAGGAAAAGGGTCATGTCTCGGCAGGTAACCAGGGTGGGAAGTTTCCTCCATTCCAGTTCTCCAATCAGGTAAATGTTAATGATGGAGGAAAGAAACTGTTCAGTGAACTCTTCCAGAACGGAGCTAGCTCTAAGGCCGGTGTGATCACCGATCAGTTCCCAGGGGAGTTGGTGGTGGATGTCCCGGATGATACAGTGGCTTTTAAAGAATTAAGTGAGAAAGCATTGGTGGGTAGATGTGTTGATCTCAAGACTCTCAATAAAATAAACTCGGCTCTTGCTGAAACAGGCATCTCGGACTTCAGTATTAGCTATTTGGGAGGTCTTTCTATTTTGGTTAAATTCTCTCGTGAAGAAGATTGTAAAGGTATGGTCGGTCTGTACGATCAATGGTGCCATTGGTTCTCTTCACTGGATTTTTGGATGGGTCAATCCCTGCCTTATGAGAGAATAGCTTGGCTTAAAGTCCTCGGTGTTCCTATTCATCTTGCTGTGGATGAGGTCTATGACTCGATTGCCGGTCGGTTTGGGAAGGTTATCCACGTGTCTCAGCGGACATCGGAAGACAGTGACCTGTCGGTTAATTGCATCGGGGTTTTGGTGGGAGAAGGAGCTAGGATCGAGGAACACGTTTCAGTTAAATGGAAGGATAAATCATATAAAGTTTGGGTGGAAGAAGAACTGGCCGACTGGATTCCAGATTGCCTGGAATCGGTAGAATCAGAGGAGGAAGATGAACTGTCGGATCAATTCCGGTGGAACGATTCGGGAGATGAACCGCTGCCTCGTAGGTCGGAGAACATTGAAGGTGTTAATGTTGGTCCGTCTTTCGAGAAGAACGAGTATCTTAGAGAGCATGAGGAAAAAGGAGGGGAGAGTTTGCATGGGGAAATAACAGGGAACGAGGTTAATGATGTTGGCGGCGAGGTGGGAATCGAGAAAAGTGTGAATTTGGAGGCAAGTGAGGATCAGTTAAGTGACAAAGGTGGGCCCCATTTTTTGGTGAATGAAGTTAATCATAATGATGTCTGTAGCAAAGGAATTAATTACAATAACGTAGTTAGGTTGGTGGAGAATGGTTCAGATCCCATGGTGGAGGAGGGTCAGAACTGTCAAAGTGGGCCAGGAGCAAATGTGGACCAGGGCTTGTCTCGGAATAATATTAATTATCTATTCAACTCTGTTGAGAATAGAGCTAGGCCCAAAAAAGTTTTCAAAGTCAGGCCCAGAAATAGGACTCTAAACAGGCTCAGTTCTAATAGCCCAAGTTCGGAAAACAGGCCTAAGAAACGTAGCAGGGAAGAAGGGGAATTTTCTTTTGATTTAAACTTGCAGGTAGGGGAGGAGCAATTGGAGCAAAATCAGTCTAATCAGACTAATTATGAGAAGGAGGAAGATGTGGCTCGGTTAACAAACCAGGATAATTTGAACAGAGAAGAGGAGATTGGTCAGCCTCGGGTCGAATTCCCTGTTGGGATCGATGTGAGGGGAGAAAACTCGGTGCTTCTGGAGAAAGATAATATCGAGGATCAGGTTGAAAAAGAGATGAAGGCAACAGTGGAAATAGGGAATATTGTTGGAGTGGATCTTCGTAACCACAACGAGCTCATTATCGAATCCATCAGAGTAAAAGGTAACAATGTGGTTGATCAATGAATATCATGTCTTTTAACGTTAGAGGAATCTCGGGGGAATCGAAAGCTGCTTGGGTTAAAGATTTAAAAATTGCTAACAACATTAGTATGATATCGCTGCAAGAAACCAAGGTTCAGTCGGTGTCTAATTTGGTGTTTTCCAAATTCTGGGGAACAAGAATTTTGAGTCAGCGTCGGCTGCGTCGGTCGGTCTCTCTGGGGGGTTGGCATGGATCTGGGATCCTAAAGTTTTTAAGGTGTCTTCGGTTAGCCAGAACAGGTTCTTTTTAGTTTTAAAAGGATCGTTGGTGGGATGTGGTGATCAAATCAATCTGATCAATGTTTATGCTCCTCAAAACATTTCGGATAAGTTGAAATTGTGGAACGATCTTTCGGGTGTCATCGATCCGAGTATGGGCCAGTGGGTTATCGTTGGAGATTTTAATGCGGTTCGGTCTCAAGAGGAAAGGAAGCGCTCCAAGTTTAAGCCGTTTTGCACTAACAACTTCAACAATTTTATTTTTAATAACGGTCTTGTTGAGTACCCTATGCAGGGGAGGAAATTTACGTGTTTAAGGGACAACGGGAGAAAGCTCAGTAAGTTGGACAGGTTTCTTGTATGTTCGGATTTCTTTAACAAATGGCCCTCTGCGTGTGTTAGAGCTCTGTCGTTCCTTTTTTCCGACCATTGTCCTATTATTTTGGAAGTGGTGGATTTAAAATTCGGTCCGTGTCCGTTCCGGATTTTTAATTCACGGATAGGGAAGCCGGGTTTCGAGGAGGTCGTTAAATCGGCAGTGGATGAGTTTGAACCTTTTGACCCTCCGGACTCAAGTTTGTCAGCCAAATTTGCTAAAATTAGATCTTCGTTGAAGTTGTGGAGGGATGCTTTCTTGGAAAAAGAAAATGAAACGGAGAAGTTAGCTCTTTCTGAACTGGAACAAATGGAAATGGTCATGGAATCGAGGGATCTTTCGAAAGATGAAGAGTGGATTATGGCAGAGAATAGGAAAACCATCAAAGAGATAGAAGATAGAAAGATTTCGGACATCAAACAAAGGGCGCGTATCAAGTGGGCGATCGATGGAGACGAAAATTCCAAATTTTTTCACGCATTGGTTAACAACAAGAAAGCTACAAATAATATTCATGGGCTCTCGGTCAACGGGGAATGGTGTTCTAAACCATCTATAATCAAAAAGCAAGTCTTTTTGTTTTTCCGCGACAAGTTCAAATAAAACGTTACTAGTAGACCGGAGTTGACATGTAATAACATTAAGAAGATTTCGGATACCGAGAAGGATATCTTGGTGGAGACTTTTACGGAGTCGGAGATAAAGAATGCAGTTTTTGAGTGCGAAGACGATAGATCGCCGGGGCCCGACGGTTTCACCTTTAAATTTATTAAACATTTTTGGGAGGTTTTTAAAGAAGACTTTATGAGAATTTTTGAGGTTTTTTTTTTAGAATGGAGATATCAGTAGCGGTGTTGGAGCTTCTTATATCGCTATCATCCCCAAAGTTCCTGACCCGGTTTCGCTCAACAACTATAGACCGATTAATTTGGTGGGAGTTATCACCAAAGTTATCTCGAAAGTTTTGGTGAATCGAATGAGGATGGTCTTGGATGGTGTCACTTCAGAAACGCAATCGGCTTTTTTCAAAAGGTAGATACATCCTTGATGGCCCTTTAATCGTTAACGAGCTTTTGTCGTGGATTAAAAAGAGGAAGTTAAAAGCTTTTTTGCTTAAAATCGACTTTGAAAAAGCTTACGATAACGTTAGTTGGAGGTTTGTGATCAACGTGCTTACTCAAATGGGATTCCCTTCTAGATGGTGTAAATGGATTTTTGGTATTCTTGCTTCGGCTTGCTCGTCCATTCTTGTGAACGGAGTGACAACTTTCAGATTTAGATGTGAAAAAGGTATGAGACAAGGGGACCCGTTATCTCCCTTTCTCTTTCTAGTTGTGATGGAGGCTTTATCGTGTATGATCAACCGGGCTAGAGAGGCGGGTGCGATCAATGGCATTGTTACTCCCAACAACGGTCCGGTCATTTCTCATCTCTTTTATGCGGATGACGCGATAGTCCTTGGGGAATGGTCGGAAAAAGAAGTTGTGAGCATTGTGAGGATTCTTCGTTGTTTTCATGCGTGTTCGGGCCTTAAAATTAACGTTGATAAATCGAACCTTTATGGCGTTGGAGTGGATATCGAAGATATCGGGATCATGGCTAACGAAGTGGGTTGTAAGCCGGATGCTCCGCCATTTAAGTACCTTGGTCTTATGGTGGGAGCCAAGTGGAATTCTCATTTGCTGTCGATTGGAGGTAGGGTAACCATCATCAAATCTGTTTTGGAGAGTCTTCCATGTTACTACTTCTCGCTTTACAAAGCCCCGAAAAAGGTGACTTCGGATTTGGAAGCAATGATCAAGAGATTTTTATGGGGAGGTTCGATAGAAGAAAGGAAGATGCATTGGGTGAAGTGGGATCGTGTTGCTCGTCATAAGAAGGACGGAGGCTTAGGTCTTAATAAACTTTCGGAAGTGAATACGTCTCTATTGTCGAAATGGGGATGGCGATATAAAACGGAAAATTTTAATTTATGGAAGAGAATAGTGGATGCATTTCATAACAGTCGAGTCGGTTGGGAATGTATTCCGATAAAGAAATCGAGTTACAGTGTATGGAATAATATCGCTAAAGTGTTTATAAACACTAAAGCGGGAGGTAAAAATCTGCGGAATTTCTTGGTTGGAGAAGTAGGTAATGGTAATGATATTTCTTTTTGGTTAGACAACTAGGCTGCAGCGGATCCTCTCAAGCAATTATTTCCGGAGTTGTTTAGATTGGACACGGACAAGAAGTGTCGGGTGTCTGACCGAATTAAGCAAAATGGTTCTGATATTGAAATGATGTGGAGCCGGAGACAGCCTCTGGTGGAGCAGGGTCTGCGATCGAAAGAGCAACAGCTCCGATCGATGTTGGATCCCTTTCAGCTTTCGGATTCTCGTGATAGATGGATTTGGTCAGCTGAAGCATCGGGAGAATTCTCTGTGAGAGCTGTCAATAGACTGCTCCGTTCGGAGATACAGTCCAATCTCGAGTATCAGATGGAATGGAACAATTGGATACCGGCGAAAGTTAACATTCTCGCTTGGAGAATTGAAATGGACAGGATCGCTACTGGAGTTGCTTTGAAGAAAAGAAATATTAATATCGAAGACACGGTGTGCCGAATGTGTGGCTCGGATGAGGAATCAGTTGATCATCTTTTTATCGCGTGTTTTGTTGCGGCAAATGTGTGGAACGGTATTAGTTTGTGGTGTAAAATCCCGAATATATTCGCGTTTTCGGTCAAGGATCTTCTTGAGCTTCATAAAACGGTTGGTGGTTCGGTAAAAAAGATGGAGCCGGTCCAAGGCATTATCAAGATCGCATGCTGGAGCTTGTGGAGGGCTAGGAACGAAGTGATTTTCTCGGATAAAAATGTTAGAATAGAGAATATAATTAGTGAAATCAAGGCTTTGGGGTTTCTTTGGTTCTCGAATAGATCTAGATTCAAAGGGATAGGTTGGGGATGTTAGTGTTCTTTTGTAAATATGTAAAGGAGTTTTGGTTGTCGTTGTTTTGGTCGGCCCGGTTTGGGTTGGCTGGTTTGTGAATGAAGTTTAATTTTCAAAAAAAAAAAAAAGAAAAAAAAAACTTTAGAGAGAGAGAGAGAGATCGATGAACTTTTTGAACACCTTTATAACTATAAACTATAACTAAAAGGTTACTGCAGTTAAAAAAAGAAAAGAAATAAGAAGGTACTACGTAATTACTTACTTGAGTAAATTATCATTTTAGTCCTCAAGGTTTATCTCAAGTTGTCACTTTAATCCAAATAGTTTTTCTTTTCTCCTCGTAGTCCCTGAGGTTTTCACTTTTTTTTTGTCATTTTGGTCCAACCAACTAACTTCGTTAAAAAATGTCAGTTAACTTACACTAAATAATTTGGTAGTTGTCATTTTCATTCAAAGATCATTTTTTTCTTATATTCAGTTATATATAAAAACAAACTTTAATTAAAAACCCTTAAACAAAAAAAATAAAAATACATATTAATATATAAAAAACCCTTTCATTTTTTTAAAACATAATATTAACTAATATCTATGAAAAAAAACCTTTTCATTTTTTTAAAAATGTTTTTATATATAATAAAATTCCACCAATCCCAACCCACCCTACCCCCTCTCTCTCTCTCTCTCTCTCTCACACACACACACCCCACAGGTCTACAACCCTACCACTGTAAAGGCTAGACTTCTTATTATTCCATTCGGTACTCTTGATCTCTTTGTACTCTGTATGTTGACTGATTTCTTTAAGGCCCTTTGATTCACCAAAGGCTCTTTGGCTTCCCTAAATTACCCTGCTCAACTCATGTTTAAATCCACCAAGGTCAAATCTTGCATTCCTTCATGCATTAGTTGGTTGTACACTTGTGCAATTCAATTGTTTGTTGTTTGTTAAATCGTACCACCACGAACATTGCATCTTCGGTTAATTAAGTCTTGACCTCATTTTACCATATGCCTTCTACACTATGCGTTCTCTGTACTTATAGTACTACCTCAAAGACGAAAGTACATGGATGATCCCTGTGGTTTACCAAAATTTTGGATTTGGTCCCTAGCTTTCCAAAAGTACACGGATGGTTCCTGTGGTTTACTCTTTGTAACGCATGTAGTCCTCAACCAATAAATTTAATGGTTTTATTAGGTCCAAGTTAGCGACTAAATGCGTCACAAAGTGCAAACCATAGGGACCATCGATGTACTTTCGAAAAAAAGCTGGAGACTAAATCCGTTACAAAGTGCAAACCACAAGGACCATCTGTGTACTTTTGGAAAGCTAGGGACCAAGTCCAAAATTTTGGTAAACCACAGAGACCATTCGTGTACTTTTCTCTAAAGTTTAGATCTTGATTTGTTCCATGCATTGTTTCCAGGTTCTTCCTGTGATGATTATGGGAGCGTTTATTCCTGGGTTAAGACGAAAATACCCTCCCCATGAATACGTCTCTGCATTACTTTTGGTTGTGGGTTTGATACTATTCACTCTCGCGGACGCAAATACTTCACCGAATTTTAGCATTCTCGGTGTCGTGATGGTTTCCGGTGCTCTGATCATGGATTCATTTCTTGGGAATTTTCAAGAAGCTATATTTACCATGAATCCCGATACGACTCAGGTGATTTGCATGTGACTTGATCTGTTTTATGTTTTTGGGCGTGTGAATAAAGCAACGATTAAAAAAAGTTCACCTTTTTTCTATAAAAATCATGCATTTCTTGTGCAGACGGAGATGCTATTTTGCTCAACTGTTGTGGGTTTGCCGTTTTTGATTCCTCCATTGCTTTTAACAGGGGAATTATTCAAAGCGTGGAGTTCTTGCTCTCAGGTTAAGTTTATTTTATCTTTTATTAGTCAATTCTAGTGAATTACAAGTTAGAAATTGTTATGAGTTTTGTTATAAAATCATTTTTCTTGTTATTGTGGTAAATGTTATACTTTTCATCGTCATTATTTTACACATATAGCATTATTTTTTGAGAGTTTAATGTTATATCTGAATTCCAGTACTTGCTAGTTTGACATGGAAGGTCAACATCTTCTTAGTTTGACTTACAAGGTCAATTCTGTTAAAGTTAAATATAACGGAAACCTGTTACGAGTTTAACACTTTAGTTTTCTCATCAGTGTTTGCTCCTTAACAACTGATTATAAGAGATTGATCAACCATGCTTTGTCTATTACAATAAGACATATAAATACAAGAAGAGAAAGCTAATTCTAAGGAATACATTTAATTACAATTATATGCAAGGCTATAATGTGGGAGACAATGCTTTGTCTATTACAATAAGACATATAAATACAAGAAGAGAAAGCTAATTCTAAGGAATACATTTAATTACAAATATATGCAAGGCTATAATGTGGGAGACAATCACTCAAACAGTTTTGACTGATTAATGTGATGGATTTGATTTTCTCTTTGATCATCTTGAGTTGGTCATTTTCCTTAATATGCTCCCACAAGATGGACGACCGTAGGATAAGTCCAATCTTGGTTAATAGTGGATGAGTGTGGTATTTAAGAAAGAGAAGAAGTTGATGAAGTTGAAGATGTAAATGGAGATAAAGTAGATGAAGCAAAAGAAGATATATTTTGTGGTTTTTTTATAGGGTGAATGCAATAAAAGATAGAAGATCAAAGGCGGCTTTCATCCAAAGAATGATGGTTGCGACAGTGATAGGATTATAGGTTTTGCAAAACCTAATTGATATAGATGGAGAAGTTGTGTTTGAAGAAGTAACCAAGTCTAATGGTGATGTAGGTCGAAGGTTTTATTTATTTATTTTTTTAGGAGAAGATGGATGGAAAATGGATTGTAGGTGACAGAGGGTGGTGGAGTTTGAGGAGAGAATGAAAGTAGTGGCAGTGATAGGATTATAGGTTTTGCAAAACCTAACTGATACAGATGAAGAAGTTGTGTTTGAAGAAATAACCATGTCTAATGGTTATGTAGGTCGAAGGTTTTATTTTTTATTTTAGGAGAAGATGGATGGAAAATGGATTGAAAATGGATTGTAGGTGACAGAGGGTGGTGGAGTTTGAGGAGAACGGACGGTTATGGCGATGGCGAGAGTGAAGGTGGCGTTAGGTATTCTATTCCGATGGTTATGGCCGTGTGTGGTGGAGAGGAGTAATATTGTGATTGTAAGAGATATTACTTGAATATAGAAAAAAGAAAGGAGATTTTGTGTGACCTTTGGTAAAAAAATTGAAATGTACGAAAGAAGAGAAGGGTCGGGATATTGAAGTGGGAATGGAGGAGAATTGCTAATAGTAGAATTGTTTAGGAGTGTTGGCCAAAGAAATGATGGTTGCAGGATCAAGAGCTTCACGGTGGAGATAAATGCTCTGATACCATATAAGAAATTGATCAACCATGCTTTGTCTATTACAATAAGACATATAAATACAAGAAGAGAAAGCTAATTCTAAGGAATACATTTAATTACAGATATATGCAAGGCTATAATGTGGGAGACAATGCTTTGTCTATTACAATAAGACATATAAATACAAGAAGAGAAAGCTAATTCTAAGGAATACATTTAATTACAAATATATGCAAGGCTATAATGTGGGAGACAATCACTCAAACGGTTTTGACTGATTAATGTGATGGACTTGATTTTCTCTTTGATCATCTTGAGTTGGTCATTTTCCTTAATACTGATATAGCTATCAAAACGTATCCCGAAAATTTTCAAGCTTGACTTATTCTTTCAACCCAAAAACCTTTTAAGTTGGTCAAACTTGTTGATATTATGAATTCAAGATCCATACGAATAGCCACAGATTGGAACACGTTGCTTACATGTGTTGGCAACCGTTGCATGTTTATCATGGCTATCTAACAAATCTTGAAAATTTCAAGATTTTTGTGTCAAGTTATAACTTGTAGGTTGACCCAAAAGTCAAAAATGGACTTTGTCAGCAATAGAAATGCCTATAACATATTTTTGATGATTTTTGTTTTGTGGGTACAGCATCCTTATGTGTATGGTGTCTTAGGTGGTGTTTGTTTTTTCAGATGCAAAAGGTCTGCAGTCTGCGGACCACATCTGCAGGCATCTGCAGGAGAAGAGGTGGACCAAAGGTCTGCAGTCTGCAAGAAGAAGAGGGTTTGTTTTTTTTTACTTCTACAAAACCCCTTCTCACACACACAACACCCACAGAACACCCATCTCTCCCTCTCTGCTTCATCTACCACCACCACCGTCACCACTACACCACAGAGAGAGATAGAGAGAGACGCAGGAGAGAGAAACAGAGAGAGGGAGACGTCGGAGAGAAAGAGACGCAGAGAAAGAAGCTGAAGATTGACGGTTACGGTAAGTTGAAGATCCGATCTGGGTTTTGTGTTCTTGATTGTGCCATTTTTCTGGGTTTAATCTTTTTGTTTTGGGTTTAATCCAATCTGGGTTTTGTGTTCCGATTTGGGGGTTTCGATTTGGGGGTTTTGTCTGTGGAGAGTGGTGGTGGAGGTGGTGGCGGAGATGTGGGGGTGGAGGTGGTGGCGGAGATGTGGTGGTGGCGAAGATGAGGTGGTGGAGGTGATGCAGAGGTCTGTGTTTTGAATGGTAGAGAGAAGAGGTTCTGAAGATGTTTGCAGACATAAGAACAGGTCTGTGTGGGGAAGAGGTGGGGAAGACCTTTTTGGTGAGAAGTGCTTCCGGAAAACAAACAAGTTGCAGACTTCAAACGTCTACGCACGTCTGTGCGACGCAGACATAAGTGGCCAGAAGTGCTTCTGGCAAAAAAACAAACACCACCTTAGTCTTTGAAGCAATGGCAATGTTTATCGGTCAAGTCTCGGTTCTTTCCTTAATTGCCATATTCGGGGCGGCCACCACCGCAATGGTACATTTTCCTTCAATACAAAATTTTATTAGCACCCATCACATTTGTACTACGTGCTTAGCTTATGAAGTTTTACTTAATGACGTAGATAACAACGGCTAGAAAGGCGGTTACTTTGCTGCTATCTTATTTGATCTTCACAAAGCTGTTAACAGAGCAACATGGGACGGGTTTCCTTTTTAGTTTGTTATATGTATTTACACTAAAAATTAAAAACCGAATGAGTTCTTGGGAACCCGATGGTTGTTCATAAGTCCGCCCCTGACAGGTTCAATTTTGAGCAAACATGAATAATTTAGAATTATTGGTGTCGTAAACTTAAATAGAGAAGGTGCTTGGAGATTTTGGTTTGGGGTTGGTAGTAGTTCTAGAATGGATCCATTATTTATATATTTCAAATATATAAATCTAACTAGGTGTTGCTCCGTCCGCGTTGTGGGGCACTAAGTCGAATATTTCTTTTTCATAGCATGTATGTCTGTGTTTTAGTTACTTGTACATACTACTCATAACATAATCTCAAAAAAAAAAAAAAAAAAAAATTACATTGAGTAAACAAAATAAAACAAAACACTATCATACTTTTGCTTAAAAAAACTAAAAGGATGGAAAAACTACCGCTTGGCACAACGAATAAAAATTACATCGAGCCAACCAATTAAAACAAAACTCTACCATAGTCTTGTAAAAAAATACTAAAACGAATTTTACAGGAAAAAAACAATATCGAAACAATAAATTTGGACAATGTAAATAAACCATAGAAAAAACAATTTATTAAATATTGAGGATTATATAGTAAGTTTTAAAGTTTAAGGGTTGTAATGTAAATTACAAAAGTTTAGGGTTAAAGACAGACAATTCTAATTTAGAAAAAAATAAAAATAATTAACTTACTTCAGCCGGGAGTCGAACCCACATTTGGATGTATAACACTCATCTTTTCTACCAAACCACTATGTACTCAAGATGCGTTGGGGAAAAACAAAAAAAAAAATACTTTGGTGGAGGGCAGCCGCCCTTCTCCACCAATTGGAAGCTTGTGCCGCCTTTCTTCACAAGTTATACGCATTCATTCACTATTACCGCTCATGGTTGATGTCAATATAGGTAATTATTAAAAAACAAGAGTAAATTACAAGTTTTGTCCTTTATGTTTGTACCAAATTGCAAGCGCTGTCCTTTGCCTTTAAATTTGACGAGTTTTGTCCTTAATGTTTCAAAATCATGCACGTTATGTCCTTTAGCCCTAATCCAGTTAGATTTTTTGGTTAAGTATGGTCATGTGCCTTGCACATGAGGGTATCCTTGTCTTTTTACCTTTTTAGGGTTTATTGTGTAACTAAGTTATATACAAGAACTATTTTGTAAAAAAAACATAGGAATAAAAAAAAAGAATCAATTCGTCATCATCTTTCAAATTTTCCATTGTTCCATGCATCCCACGTGAGCTATGAATGTGCCACATATACTCACTAAGATCAACCGTATCTTGTGCATCTTTAATAAATTTTCTATTATTTTGGAAGTCACATTCACATGGAATATTCAAATTATTAACATCATTATCCCCAACGGCAAGTATACCAATAGTTTTAGCAAGCTCAATCTTCTCTTCATTTTCATAATTCGAATTCCAAGTATATCCCTCTTTTGGCGAGTAAACAGTCGATTCTCCCATTCTTATCATGGGACCTCCTAAGACCGACTCTTCACCACCGGTAAAATCTTTAGAGTCAAGGGGCGGAGGTAGGCTTATCGGAATGTAGTCATCGGACATCAACATTTTTTCGGCTATATATAGACTGATAGACATGTATGCATAGGTTTTCGAGTGACATCAGTGACTTCCTAAATGATGACTCTATTAGATGTTCACACCTTAAACTAATTAGAAGTTCAAACCTTAAACTTTGTTTTGAAGCTGTCTGCAACTCGCGTCAAAGGAAGAAGACAGGGACGAAGTCTGAAATTATATACCCAATAACCCAAAGCCCATTAGATATATAAAGAATTCTTTAGGAAGCCCAACTCCAATTAAAAACCCAACTTTCGAACACCAAACAAACTTCAGAGAGAGATGTGACATTCACTAAGCAAGCAACTTGCCCTTCCCCCCTTCCAGTTCTGACCGCCGGAGGCTCGACGAAGAAGAGATACGAGGCATAGGGTGCGAGGACACCGTGCATTCCGGGTTGTCCTTTCTCACTATATCGCGTTCTTGAATCTTCCATTCGCTTCCGGGCTCGGATTTCCTAGGCTGTGCCCTGTGGTTGGATTCTAGTCACCGGAAGCTCGACGAGGTGGAGGACTTCGGGATAGTGTCGGAGGTTTAATCTGATTAACATATCGGTTGTGAATCTAACGTAACCTCTCTCCCTATCTGGAATATCCAACGCCTCCATTCGCTTTCTGGGCTTTGATTCCGACGACGTTTCTATGGAAGACAAAGGTCCCTGGGTGGACCATAACCATCAGGGGAAGAAGAATAAGCGACGCAACATTGTTAATCTGGACATGGGTAACATCACGAAGTTTTTTGTGACGAATCTGCCGCAGGGATGTACCCCGTGGGAAGTCTCGGAATTTGTTAAGGTATTCGGTGACATGGCTGGGGTGTACATTGCGAGAAAGAAGGATAAGGTCGGCAACCGATTTGGCTTTATCAGTTTCAAGAACGTTCATGACGTAAAGGAGATGGAGAGAGCTCTTATCGGTATGAAAATGGGAAACGCAAAGCTTAAGGTGAACGTGGCGAGATTTGCTACAGAAAATCAAAGTTTATTCGGAAATTCTAAAGAGGAAAAGGGTCATGTCTCGGCAGGTGAAGGGGTAAGGTCCCAAAAACCTCGTAATAAGTACTTGGGACCATACCGCAACCTCGTCTTTTAGCCCTTTTTACCTTGCGCGGCCGCGCACTGGTCTTACAAAAGGAAGGCTTAAGAGACAGATAGCAGACAACACTCGCGCGCCAAAAGGAAATCATAAATCCTTGCGCTTTCCTCCATAAACAAAGGATGAAAATCCTTAGTTGAACACTTCCGCCTAATAATATCCAGACTTGGATAATATTTACCCAGCTGGTGCCACACGATAAAGAGTCACACAGGATTATGGCAGTAACTTCCTAGAAGGACCCAATCGTGCACCACTAAACGGTTACAACCGTCTGGACACGTGTCATCACCTCAGGCATCCCTGAAATCACGATGATGGCATGAGGTTGGAGAGAAATCTCCACTTGATCACTTTCCACGTGGCAAACCCCCAGCCATAGATCTAATCAGCGATCCGTGTGCACTTACGTCGGATCTAGGCTAACGGTGCTTTGTTTTGCAGAGTTCACCGGAGAAGAAGATCTGTTACGATCGAATCAAACGAGAAATAAATACCCTATTTATGCAGATCAAAAACCCCTAGATAATTCGATTCCGGTCAATTATCTTGTGTTTCTTCATTGGCGCCCACCGATTTCTCTGTCTCATCCAATTTTCTCTCGTTTTTTGATCTACTTTGTTGATTCCATTTGCATATGGAAGAAACGTCGTCTCATCGGCAAACCAGCCCTCGGCCATATGTCAGAAACAACGTTCAAGTTGAAGGAATTCCAGAGGATGCCTCGGATGACAACGAGGTACAATCCAATCATGTGAACGAACATATCAATCTGGGGATACAGCCAGAAATCCCTGTTTACTCAATTCTGCCTCCAGGAGAAACTCCAATCTCCTGGTACGTCAGGTCTCAAGGGGCATTAAATGCAGTATACACACAGCTGTGTGCACAAACTGCTCCCCAAACTCAGTCGCGAAGGCCAGGGTCTCGTGCTCATGCTTCTCAGCGTGAGGGCCCATCTCACATCGAGGACACAGAGGTATACTCCAGATCTCTGTCGAGATATGAGTATACCCAATCTGGGAGTCATCGACAAGAACATCGAGATGAGTCACATTCCCACCGGAGAGCATCAGTTCACACTAGGTTGGGTTCTCAACGAAATACCTACACCAGTGAAGATGATCCAACCTATCGCATAGGTGACAACGTCAGTGTGTTTAGTCAGTTGAATTATAACAAGTGTAAACCCCGCACAGTTTACAACCCCGAGGCTGAACACAACTATGATTTGATTTACCGTCCAGCGGAAGCAGCGGAAAATTCAAAGTTCATCATGGAAATAGCTTTGGCTCCGCTTGAGAAAGCTAGGTTACCGTCCAACGTAGGTAAATTTAATGGGCTGACATACCCTGATGACCATTTAAGGGTTTTTACAAGCGCAGGGCTAATAGGTGGCTGGACTCTACCATTATGGTGCCATCTTTTCGTACAGACCCTTACTGGCGCTGCAACAATTTGGTTCGATAATTTTCCCATCAGGAACATCACATCGTGGAAAGATTTGCGCAAGAAATTTCTGACTCATTTCAGTCAACAATGACGATCCATCCGAGACACATCAGATGTGATGAACATTTGGCGTCATGACGACGAAAGCCTGGAGGACTTTATCACCCGATATAACAAAGAAGTACTAGAGATCGGGGGAGTCCACGAGCAACTGATTCGCGCACAGTTCAAATATGCGGTCAGATGCGATGATATGATCAAGGTTCTGTCTGGGACAGAAGGCCTCCCAAAGAGTTGGGAGAAAGTGATGGCAGCAGCTAAAGTTTATGCACAAACAGAAAAAAACCTTACCACTAATAGGCCGCCGCCGCCACATAACCGACCTTCCGACTTAGGCTCAAATGGCGGGAGGAAATTCAAGAAGGGATGGCGCGATTCTGGCTCGGGAAGCCATTCATCTGAAGATGCTTGGGCAACGATCAACAAACTTGTCGCGCAGAGGGAAATCAAACAGGAGAACAGGGAAAGGCAATGGACTCCCTTAACTAAAACCCCCGCGGAAGTTCTGAGCACTGAAAATTATCAGTTCAAGCCACCGATCCCCATGAAAAACAAGCGCGGACAAGACCCAGCCCAATATTGCGAATATCACAAAGACAGTGGCCATACCACTAACAATTGCATTTCCTTGCGCACCGAGATTGAGAAAGCCCTTAAAAGCGGCGAACTCACACATCTGCTACAAAACGTGCGCAAGGAAATAAAGCAGATAACTCGAGGCGATGAAGGCCCGAGCAAAAGGGCAAAAAACTAAGAAGAAACTCTATGGTCTCCGCGCAGAAAGACACGATTTATTAAAGACAAAGCGGGAGAATAGAGTAAGTTAAGTCTCGTATATTTATTGGCAAACTTTGTAATGGCCTCTGTGCCCTACCCCGAAATAAACAAGCAAAGTTTCTATTATTCTTGTGTTTTCTTACAAAGTGCATGCAATTTCTTTTAGTAAGCGCAAAAACATTATGGTAATTACAAAACAAAGCCTCATGAACGGTCAGTGATTACGTCACAAACGACCATAAGTTCACACATGAGCTTTATACCAACTTCATTCGCCTTACTCAATCAAAGTAATTGTACTCATGCAAAATATTGTAAACTAAAGAACACGACATACTGTTCTCGGCGTACAAATACGCCTTAAAAACTATCAAGCACAGCAGTGTTTTAGTTACTTGTGCAATAGCGCACCAACAAAGAAAGGGATATACATCCCAAATATTACAAAAAATTGTTCAATACAATTTCAAAGGAACCTACACTAAATCTTCACCTTCATCCGGAAAGATTTCTTTTAGTTGTGCCACGTGATCATCAGATTGTAGCGCAACATTTATAAGATCCATAACGGGAAGCTGCAAGTTGTTGAATTCCATCTTCAAAGCTGTAAGCTCAGCACCAGTGTTAACGCCATAAGTCGCGGACTTGCTGATATCCCAATCAACCTTCAAAGCGCTATTCACATGCTGAGAACACTCAACGTATCCTTGGGCATAACCATCCTTTCGCGCAGCAACAACTAAACGCGCAACGGTTTTATCCAACTCCTCAGAATTCAACACTGATTCAGCAACCTACAAAAAAAAGGGGAAAGGATAAATAACAAGAAGGCACAAAAACATTCCCGCAACGAAAAATAAGAAGTAACTTACACAGGAAATTCCACGATCTTTCAGCCACGCCATGTCACTCTTTAAAGGTTCAAGCTCGCTTTCCGCGGTGGCCCGCGCCGTTTCTGAATTTTCCAATTTTTCCTCGGTTTTAGTCAAACGGCTAGAGGTTTCAGCACTTTCGGAATGCGCAAGTTCCAGATCCTTTTTAAGTTGTTCCTGGTCAGAAAGCAAAGCAGTAAGTTCTTCTAACTCTCTATCTCTAAGAGCAAGAGTTGTGCAAGCTTGTACCTCTCGTTGCTCACTGCGCTCCCTATGAGAACGCGCTTCTCCCAGCGCAGCCTCTGCATCAGCCTTCTCCTTTTTCAACTTTTCTACCTCTGCATCCTGTTTCTTTAGTTTTTCAATCTCAGCCTTGAGATTATTGATGGCATTGCGGAGATTTAACTTCTCAGCATTATCTTTTTTGCAAATTCTCTTCCAGTTTTTGCATTCTTCGGAAAGAAGGGCAGCTTCGGCTTCCGCCTTCCTTTTCCAACCTGCAACAGACCACTCCTCAGTTTTACGATCAGCCTCAAACTTGGCTTGATCAGCTTCCAATTTAGCTTTCAACTGGGCAATCCGGTTTTCATCCGCAGCAAATTTCTTCTTCGACACCTGAAAAGCTTCCCACTCCTTGTGCATGCTGTGCCATTCGCGTACTATACGATGAGTGGTCGATGCATGAGAAGCAGCTTCCTCAAGGTAAGCATGATAAGTTTGCTCGTGGGATCGGCTTTCTTGAAACTTGATCTCCCCAGGCGGAAATATCCCCTGCAACCAATCTCGGCACACGCGCCAATCCGAGAAAGTATCACCTTTCTTCAAATTCCAAACAGGGGCATGAAGCTCGGAAGCATCTTTCTCCGAATAAGTTCTGTAATAATAATCCCCCAGGGTTTCCCCTGGGCGGATTGGAGAATTTTTGCCTGCATCGGAAAATGAACCCTGATCTTCAGCAGAAACTTTCTCAGGCATAGAACCAGAAGCCTTGGAAGGAGAAGCTATAACAGGAATTTCTTCCGCAATTTTCTCCTTATCACGGGCAGCAGGTTCAGGGGTTGAGGGGTTACCAGCATCATCCATCACCACTGGACTCACGACCTCTTCAACTTCCACAACAACTTCAACAGGCTTGTCAGCCTCAACAGTCTTCTCCGCGCCACCATCAGGAACCTCCGTAGTCTTTAACTGATCAGCAACGGAAGCACGAGGAGGAGAAGGTGGGACTTCTTCATTAACCACAGGTTGCGGCTCTGTGGGAACAGGAGAAACAGGGACTTCTGAAAAAACAACAAAGTCTGTAAATGTCTAATACACATGAGGAAAAACAAGCAAAGGTAGCACTTACCAGGAACAGACTCAGAAATAAAAGCATCCAGATTGCCTTTCCGGGTAATTTTCTTCCTCTGGATCTTCTTTGAGGGCTGACCCTCAGCCTCAGCATCAGTCTGTTTCCTTTTACCCGCCTTCTTCCGCACCAAGTGTTCAGGGCTGGATTCCAAGTCAATGGGATCATCTGGGTTGGATGGAGGGATATCAGCAGTATCTCTCGGTTCTGGTTTCGGCCTCCCAACAGTAACTGCAGACGTAAGACCCTCCAAAGAGTCAGAAACACCACATAATCACACCAGGAGTCAGAGGAACGGCGCATACCTTTCTTCTCTCCTCCAACATTTTTGACTTTGGAAGAATGAATGTTATCCGCATCACTCTTTTTAAGCGCAACATTACCGGTTGTCACGCGTTTCTTCTTCTCAGGCCTATGCCCAAATTTGACAATTCACCCATGGAAGCGCAGAATAAAGTTTGTTCAGGCGCATAACAGAAAACAAACAACAAACAAAATGCGCAAACTTACCAACACCAGCAGCAGGTTGGGCAGATAAATCAGCCTCTTGAGGAAGCACAAAATTTCTCACAATTCGATGGTACCAAAGCTCTTCATCAGGTTTCTTCTTAATGGTACCCATTTTTCCGCCTTCTCTCTTGTATGCTACAACATACAATGAAACAACTGCAGAAGAAGAAAAGCATGTTCAAAAAAAAAAAAAAAAAAAAAAAGAAAGAGAAAATGGGAGAAGGGCAAAAAGGGGAAAACCCCAATCTTACCATGACCTTCCTCCGTATACACCGGTTTGTCTTCCCGGTCCATTTTCCAATTCAAACTCATACTAGCACCAACAAGGGCTTTCTCCGGTAAGGCAATGTTAGGAACTTCCTTCAGATCTTGATACCAATTCTCGTTAACAGGGGTCCGAATCATTTTAGTAGGGACGTCTTCTTTTCCCCTTAGAACCATCCTCATCGGAATCACCCATGCCTTGATGAAGAAGAATTTTTGTTTCCAGTCATGGAAAGATTTCGGAGGATGCTGCAAAATCTTCTTTGCAGAGGATCTCTGGACAAATGAGTAAAACCCTTGGGTACAATGCATTTGGTGGAAAACCCTAAATCGAAGGACTGTTGGTTCAATATGCATCGTCCGACACACAAACTCGAAATGTCGAACCCTAACCATACCAATAGGGTGCAATTGGGAGATATGAAACTTATAATACTCAAGAATCTCAAGGAAAAATTTTGTTACAGGCAAACGAAAGTTGCCTTCACAGAAAAAATCCCAAAAAAGAGTGATATACCCAGCCGGAGCATCTGCTGCCGTCTGACCTTCCTCAGGGTACAAGGCACCCCAGTTCTCTGGGAATCTAAGGTTTCGAATCAAACCATCGAAAGTTGCTCTGGGCCACTTTAACGGTGGAAGTTCAGCAGACATTTCTTCGGATAAGTCTTCTTGGTGTTCTCCGGTTGACATAAGAGGAAGAAATGACAAATTTCTCGGATAATGAAGAAAGGAAGGGGAAAAGTTTCAACAAAGCAATGATTAACAGAGCGGGGCAACTCAAACAAACTTATATACTCACCGCAATAAATAACATCGGTAACTACCATAGCACCTTTTCCGGATATCACAGTTACCCAAGCGACAGGAGCGAGTGAGAATCATCCCAAAAGCGAGTTCACGCGCGCGTGCAAAGCATGAACAATAAGGGACAACTGGCAGCGATAGCCTGTCACTCAGTCCTTACTGTACCAGCCCCATTTTAAAGTCAAAGATTTTCAAAATCTTTATAATAAGCAAAGTAAATCTTCTCATAGAAGATCCCCCACTTTCGCGCCAAAAAGCATTTCCCCTCTCATAAGTCCAGTGCTCCACTTACTTGCATAAGAGCAACACTAGACTGGGGGGACTTGAAGGGGTAAGGTCCCAAAAACCTCGTAACAAGTACTTGGGACCATACCACAACCTTGTCTTTTAGCCCTTTTTACCTTGCGCGGCCGCGCACTGGTCTTACAAAAGGAAGGCTTAAGAGACAGATAGCAGACAACACTCGCGCGCCAAAAGGAAATCATAAATCCTTGCGCTTTCCTCCATAAACAAAGGATGAAAATCCTAACTTGAACACTTTCGCCTAATAATATCCAGACTTGGATAATATTTACCCAACTGGTGCCACACGATAAAGAGTCACACAGGATTATGGCAGTAACTTCCTAGAAGGACCCAATCGTGCACCACTAAACAGTTACAATCGTCTAGACACGTGTCATCACCTCAGGCATCCCTGAAATCACGATGATGGCATGAGGTTGGAGAGAAATCTCCACTTGATCACTTTCCACGTGGCAAACCCCCAGCCATAGATCTAATCAGCGATCCGTGTGCACTCACGTCGGATCGAGAAGCTTAACGGAAGGAAATGTAACCGCTTACGGGGTTAGCATCTTCCGTCAGCATTTCACCAACGAGTTTTCCCGCCAAAAACTCTCGGCTATAAATATGAGAACAATTCAGGTATGAAATTCAAGTTACACACACTTCGTCAATACCTCTTCTTCTTCATAAACACATACTTATTCTCACGCCGGAGTCGGGTCAAGGAGAGAACTCCTTTCTCCCCTTGACGAGGCTAACGGTGCTTTGTTTTGCAGAGTTCACCGGAGAAGAAGATCTGTTACAATCGAATCAAACGAGAGAGAAATACCCTTTTTATGCAGATCCAAAACCCCTAGATAATTCGATTCCGGTCAATTATCTAGTGTTTCTTCAGCAGGTAACCTGGGTGGGAAGTTTCCTCCATTCCAGTTCTCCAATCAGGTAAATGTTAATGATGGAGGAAAGAAACTATTCAGTGAACTCTTCCAGAACGGAGCTAGCTCTAAGGCCAGTGTGATCGCCGATCAGTTCCCAGGGGAGTTGGTGGTGGATGTCCCGGATGATACAGCGGCTTTTAAAGAATTAAGTGAGAAAGCATTGGTGGGTAGATGTGTTGATCTCAAGACTCTCAGTAAAATAAACTCGGCTCTTGCTGAAACAGGCATCTCGGACTTCAGTATTAGCTATTTGGGAGGTCTTTCTATTTTGGTTAAATTCTCTCGTGAAGAAGATTGTAAAGGTATGGTCGGTCTGTACAATCAATGGCTCCATTGGTTCTCTTCACTGGATTTTTGGATGGGTCAATCCCTGCCTTATGAGAGAATAGCTTGGCTTAAAGTCCTCGGTGTTCCTATTCATCTTGCTGTGGACGAGGTCTATGACTCGATTGCCGGTCGGTTTGGGAAGGTTATCCACGCGTCTCAGCGGACATCGAAAGACAGTGACCTGTCGGTTAATTGCATCGGGGTTTTGGTGGGAGAAGGAGCTAGGATCGAGGAACACGTTTCAGTTAAATGGAAGGATAAATCATATAAAGTTTGGGTGGAAGAAGAACTGGCCGACTGGATTCCAGATTGCCAGGAATCGGTAGAATCGGAGGAGGAAGATGAACTGTCGGATCAATTCCGGTGGAACGATTCGGGAGATGAACCGCTGCCTCGTAGGTCGGAGAACATTGAAGGTGTTAATGTTGGTCCGTCTTTCGAGAAGAACGAGTATCTTAGAGAGCATGAGGAAAGAGGAGGAGAGAGTTTGCATGGGGAAATAACAGGGAACGAGGTTAATGATGTTGGCGGCGAGGTGGGAATCGAGAAAAGTGTGAATTTGGAGGCTAGTGAGGCTCAGTTAAGTGACAAAGGTGGGCCCCAGTTTTTGGTGAATGAAGTTAATCATAATGATGTCTGTAGCAAAGGAATTAATTACAATAACGTAGTTAGGTTGGTGGAGAATGGTTCAGATCCCATGGTGGAGGAGTGTCAGAACTGTCAAAGTGGGCCAGGAGCAAATGTGGACCAGGGCTTGTCTCGGAATAATATTAATTATCTATTCAACTCTGTTGAGAATAGAGTTAGGCCTAAAAAAGTTTTCAAAGTCAGGCCCAGAAATAGGACCCTAAACAGGCTCAGTTCTAATAGCCCAAGTTCGGAAAACAGGCCTAAGAAACGTAGCAGGGAAGAAGGGGAATTTTCTTTTGATTTAAACTTGCAGGTAGGGGAGGAGCAATTGGAGCAAAATCAGTCTAATCAGACTAATTATGAGAAGGAGGAAGATGTGGCTCGGTTAACAAACCAGGATAATTTGAACAGAGAAGAGGAGATTGGTCAGCCTCGGGTCGAATTCCCTGTTGGGATCGATGTGAGGGGAGAAAACTCGGTGCTTCTGGAGAAAAAATAATATCAAGGATCAGGTTGAAAAAGAGATGAAGGCAACAGTGGAAATAGGGAATATTGTTGGAGTGGATCTTCGTAACCACAACGAGCTCATTATCGAATCCATCAGAGTAAAAGGTAACAATGTGGTTGATCAATGAATATCATGTCTTTTAACGTTAGAGGAATCTCGGGGGAATCGAAAGCTGCTTGGGTTAAAGATTTAAAAATTGCTAACAACATTAGTATGATAGCGCTGCAAGAAACCAAGGTTCAGTCGGTGTCTAATTTGGTGTTTTCCAAATTCTGGGGGAACAAGAATTTTGAGTCAGCGTCGGTTGCGTCGGTCGGTCTCTCTGGGGGTTGGCATGGATCTGGGATCCTAAAGTTTTTAAGGTGTCTTCGGTTAGCCAGAACAGGTTCTTTTTAGTTTTAAAAGGATCGTTGGTGGGATCTGGTGATCAAATCAATCTGATCAATGTCTATGCTCCTCAATACATTTCGGATAAGTTGCAATTGTGGAACGATCTTTCGGGTGTCATCGATCCGAGTATGGGCCAGTGGGTTGTTCGGTCTCAAGAGGAAAGGAAGCGCTCCAAGTTTAAGCCGGTTTACACTAACAACTTCAACAATTTTATTTTTAATAACGGTCTGCTTGAGTACCCTATGCAGGGGAGGAAATTTACGTGTTTAAGGGACAACGGGAGAAAGCTCAGTAAGTTGGACAGGTTTCTTGTATGTTCGGATTTCTTTAACAAACGGCCCTCTGCGTGTGTTAGAGCTCTACCGTTCCGTTTTTCCGACCATTGTCCTATTATTTTGGAAGTGGTGGATTTAAAATTCGGTCCGCGTCTGTTCCGGATTTTTAATTCATGGATAGGGAAGCCGGGTTTCGAGGAGGTCATTAAATCGGCAGTGGATGAGTTTGAACCTTTTGACCCTCCGGACTCAAGTTTGTCAGCCAAATTTGCTAAAATTAGATCTTCGTTGAAGTTGTGGAGGGATGCTTTCTTGGAAAAAGAAAATGAAACGGAGAAGTTAGCTCTTTCTGAACTGGAACAAATGGAAATGGTCATGGAATCGAGGGATCTTTCAGAAGATGAAGAGTGGATTATGGCGGAGAATAGGAAAACCATCAAAGAGATAGAAGATAGAAAGAATTCGGACATCAAACAAAGGGCGCGTATCAAGTGGGCGATCGATGGAGACGAAAACTCCAAATTTTTTCACGCATTGGTTAACAACAAGAAAGCTACAAATAATATTCATGGGCTCTCGGTCAACGGGGAATGGTGTTCTAAACCATCTATAATCAAAAAGCAAGTCTTTTCGTTTTTCCGCGACAAGTTCAAAGAAAACGTTACTAGTAGACCGGAGTTGACCTGTAATAACATTAAGAAGATTTCGGATACCGAGAAGGATATGTTGGTGGAGCCTTTTACGGAGTCGGAGATAAAGAATGCGGTTTTTGAGTGTGGAGACGATAGATCGCCGGGGCCCGACGGTTTCACCTTTAAATTTATTAAACATTTTTGGGAGGTTTTTAAAGAAGACTTTATGAGAATTTTTGAGGTTTTTTTTGAGAATGGAGATATCAGTAGCGGTGTTGGAGCTTCTTATATCGCTATCATCCCCAAAGTTCCTGACCCGGTTTCACTCAACAACTATAGACCGATGAATTTGGTGGGAGTTATCAGCAAAGTTATCTCGAAAGTTTTGGCGAATCGAATGAGGATGGTCTTGGATGGTGTCACTTCAAAAACGCAATCGGCTTTTTTGAAAGGTAGATACATCCTTGATGGCCCTCTAATCGTTAACGAGCTTTTGTCGTGGATTAAAAAGAGGAAGTTAAAAGCTTTTTTGCTTAAAATCGACTTTGAAAAAGCTTACGATAACGTTAGTTGGAGGTTTGTGATCAACGTGCTTACTCAAATGGGATTCCCTTCTAGATGGTGTAAATGGATTTTTGGTATTCTTGCTTCGGCTTGCTCGTCCATTCTTGTGAACAGGGCGACAACTTTCAGATTTAGATGTGAAAAAGGTATGAGACAAGGGGACTCGTTATCTCCCTTTCTCTTTCTAGTTGTGATGGAGGCTTTATCGTGTATGATCAACCGGGCTAGAGAGGCAGGTGCGATCAATGGCATTGTTACTCCCAACAACGGTCCAGTCATTTCTCATCTCTTTTATGCGGATGACGCGATAGTCCTTGGGGAATGGTCGGAAAAAGAAGTTGTGAGCATTGTGAGGATTCTTCGTTGTTTTCATGCATGTTCGGGCCTTAAAATTAACATTGATAAATCGAACCTTTATGGCGTTGGAGTGGATATCGAAGATATCGGGATCATGGCTAACGAAGTGGGTTGTAAGCCGGATGCTCCGCCATTTAAGTACCTTGGTCTTATGGTGGGAGCCGACATGAACATGATTAATAACTGGCAACCGGTTTACGATATTTTTCGGGCTAGACTGGCCAAGTGGAATTCTCATTTGCTGTCGATTGGAGGTAGGGTAACCATCATCAAATCTGTTTTGGAGAGTCTTCTATGTTACTACTTCTCACTTTACAAAGCCCCGAAAAAGGTGACTTCGGATTTGGAAGCAATGATCAAGATATTTTTATGGGGAGGTTCGATAGAAGAAAGGAAGATGCATTGGGTGAAGTGGGATCGTGTTGCTCGTCATAAGAAGGACGGAGGCTTAGGTCTTAATAAACTTTTGGAAGTGAATACGTCTCTATTGTCGAAATGGGGATGGCGATATAAAACGGAAAATTTTAATTTATGGAAGAGAATAGTGGATGCATTTCATAACAGTCGAGTCGGTTGGGAATGTATTCCGATAAAGAAATCGAGTTACGGTGTATGGAATAATATCGCTAAAGTGTTTATAAACACTAAAGCGGGAGGTAAAAATCTACGGAATTTCTTGGTTGGAGAAGTAGGTAATGGTAATGATATTTCTTTTTGGTTAGACAACTGGGCTGCAGCGGATCCTCTCAAGCAATTATTTCCGGAGTTGTTTAGATTGGACATGGACAAGAAGTGTTGGGTGTCTGACCGAATTAAGCAAAATGGTTCTGATATTGAAACGATGCGGAGCTGGAGACAGCCTCTGGTGGAGCAGGGTCTGCGATCGAAAGAGCAACAGCTCCGATCGATGCTGGATCCCTTTCAGCTTTCGGATTCTCGTGATAGATGGATTTGGTCAGCTGAAGCATCGGGAGAATTCTCTGTGAGAGCTGTCAAGAGACTGCTCCGTTCGGAGATACAGTCCAATCTCGAGTATAAGATGGAATGGAACAATTGGATACCGGCGAAAGTTAACATTCTCGCTTGGAGAATTGAAATGGACAGGATCGCTACTGGAGTTGCTTTGAAGAAAAGAAATATTAATATCGAAGACACGGTGTGCCGAATGTGTGGCTCGGATGAGGAATCAGTTGATCATCTTTTTATCGCGTGTTTTGTTGCGGCAAATGTGTGGAACGGTATTAGTTCGTGGTGTAAAATCCCGAATATATTCGCGTTTTCGGTCAAGGATCTTCTTGAGCTTCATAAAACGGTTGGTGGTTCGGTTAAAAAGATGGAGGCGGTCCAAGGCATTATCAAGATCGCATGCTGGAGCTTGTGGAGGGCTAGGAACGAAGTGATTTTTTCGGATAAAAATGTTAGAATAGAGAATATAATTAGTGAAATCAAGGCTTTGGGGTTTATTTGGTTCTCGAATAGATCTAGATTCAAAGGGATAGGTTGGGGATATTGGTGTTCTTTTGTAAATATGTAAAGGAGTTTTGGTTGTCGTAGTTTTGGTCGGCCCGGTTTGGGTTGGCTGGTTTGTGAATGAAGTTTAATTTTCAAAAAAAAAAAAAACAAACTTCAGAGAGAGAGAGAGAGATCGATGAACTTTTTGAACACCTTTATAACTATAAACTATAACTAAAAGGTTACTGCAGTTAAAAAAAGAAAAGAAATAAGAAGGTACTACGTAATTACTTACTTGATTAAATTATCATTTTAGTCCTCGAGGTTTATCTCAAGTTGTCACTTTAATCCAAATAGTTTTTCTTTTCTCCTCGTAGTCCCTGAGGTTTTCACTTTTTTTTTGCCATTTTGGTCCAACCCAGTAACTTCGTTAAAAAATGTCAGTTAACTTACACTAAATAATTTGGTAGTTGCCATTTTCACTCAAAGACCATTTTTTTCTTATATTCAGTTACATATAAAAACAAACTTTAATTAAAAACCCTTAAACAAAAAAAATAAAAATACATATTAATATATAAAAAACCTTTTCATTTTTTTAAAACATAATATTAACTAATATCTATGAAAAAAAACCTTTTCATTTTTTTAAAAATGTTTTTATATATAATAAAATTCCACCAATCCCAACCCACCCTACCCCTCTCTCTCTCTCTCTCACACACACACACTCCACAGGTCTACAACCCTACCACTGTAAAGGCTAGACTTCTTATTATTCCATTCGGTACTCTTGATCTCTTTGTACTCTGTATGTTGACTGATTTCTTTAAGGCCCTTTGATTCACCAAAGGCTCTTTGGCTTTCCTAAATTACCCTGCTCAACTCATGTTTAAATCCACCAAGGTCAAAGGCGGCTTTCATCCGAAGAATGATGGTTGCGACAGTGATAGGATTATATAGGTTTTGCAAAACCTAATTGATATAGATGGAGAAGTTGTGTTTGAAGAAGTAACCATGTCTAATGGTTATGTAGGTCGAAGGTTTTATTTTTTATTTTTTTTTAGGAGAAGATGGATGGAAAATGGATTGTAGGTGTCACACCCCGATATTTCCACGTATTACCGGTGGGCCCGGTGGGGAGTATCGTGATGTAGTTGATATCATCATAGTCAAACCAAAGAATATTTAAATGCACAGCGGAAGCATAAGATAGATATATTTCAACCGAATATAATTGTAATATTAAGTATCACAAATAGTTGAAAATAATCCACAGGTGGATCAAAATAAAAAGGAAACATTGTTCAACAGTTTTATGTCATCCAAGCTTGCGAGACTTTCTGTGGATGCTAGGAGAAAGCCAGCCTATTTCGAGTAGTACCTGCACTTAACATTTTTGAGAAAATACGTCAGTTTACACTGGTAAATACAATTAACTGACTCATTTTGAAAGGTTTAATAAAATTGATTTGAATGCACGTGGCACAAACTTTTTATAACTTGGGATAATTATTTATATATAATACTTGTAAAAGAATTACATGTTCCTTATGCGTTCAGTAGCCTGGTTTGTGGCGGGTTAAAGATCAATAGACACACCACATTATTTATTTAGGCACTGACGGGTGTACGCCTACACCCCGTGCTAGGTCGTGGCCATTTCGTAAAATGATGCCAAGGATATCCGGGACATGGTCATTAACCCCCCAAAGGCGTTTAAGCAAACAAAACATATTTTTAAACGGGTCATCTCGATAATACTTAACCACCAATCGATTAAGGTCGAATGCCCGACCAAGCGGTATTTTAGATACCGTACCCCAAGCCCGTATAAGGGAAAATAAGTTAAAATTATTTACCTTTGCAAGTAATAATCACAACAAGCAAGTGCACGTAGTTTTTACCGGGTCTCCTATTCTGGAACGAAGGTTTATAATAACCTATTAGAATCCTAACGGGCCTTTAATTAAGCCTAAGCTTAGACCGGTTAGTTTTAAAGGAAGATACGGTTCGAACGCATGATTAAGCGAAGACCGGAATAGAATGTGATTTAGACCCGACAAGTTTGAAGACTTGTATAATATGGGTAAACTAAACACATTCTGGATTTTGAGGTAAAAATGATAAGGTTCGACCCGTTTCGGCTAATTTATGCAAACTAGTTACATAAACCGAACCGAACGCGTAAAAACGTACCGGGTAACTAAAAGAGTCGCTAACAGGTTTCCTAAGTTAATATGACTTAAGTATGTTGTGATATCAGTAGGATACCTTCCATTATGCCCAAAATGAGTTTAATCTCAATTTAAGCCCCGTATGGGTATTTTGGTCATTTAAAAGATTATATAAGAGATTATTTAAAATTCTGAGATTCGGTCCTGTAATAATTAGTAAAACAACTTAATTTAACAGGTTACATCAGTTGGTGATAAGTCTTATGTGACAAAATGGTTTTAAACCCTACTATGTGTTTAATACGCTTAAAAAGCCGTTTTAAGCGATTTCCGGGTTATACAGGAAATCTGAGTTTTCTGGTCAGGTTATAAAGTTCAAAATACTTCATTTATCATATAAAATCAGTAGCAATTGAATTGGTGTCAAAATACTATGTAAAACTCATTTTATAAACAAAAAGGGTATAATCGGTATTTACCGAATCAAGGCCATAACCTTAGGTTATGATCAGGTTAAAAATAATTAAAAATCTTCAAAAATCCCAAAATATTATATTACATCAGTGGGTAAAAGGTTTAGTGTCAAAAATTGGGTTTAGATAGGCTTTATGCTAATTACGCTTTTTAATTCATAAGAAGCGTTCTAATTACGCTATTAAGCATAACTCCTAATCTAGACCTCCAACTGATATGAAATTTTAGGGACATGTTTATAAATTAGTAACAAGGATTATTGTCCTTTCACATTTCCAAAATTCTCATTTTAAGGTCAAATGGGCATATTGGTCAACATTAGGCATTTAACGGAAACATCGGACAATCAACGAGTCAAGTAGTATAAACACAGAGGGTTATACTATCATACTAGCTGGTCCTAACGGAGCTCTAAGGTATTTCTTAATCTATCTAAATTGGGTCAGAACTGAAGTCAAAGCAAAAGTCAAAGTTTTGCGACTTTCGGTTCCGAACCGAGTCTAAACAGAAAATTGTCGGGTCGAACATGCTTAGACATGTTCTTACATTCATTACTAAGTTATATGAGTGATAAAATAGGTTACGCGTCTTCTACATTGCTAATTACGTGTTAATTCGCAAATTAAGGTTCTGTTGACTTTTTATAAACAACTTTGACCCGACAAATGATCTAGTTAGAGCGGGAATCAGAGGGTGCCCTATTAAGGGTTTGTTGCCCACATAAATACCAACTTATAGCTACCTTAAGTTTGACTAATCACTGGACCATTAGTGATTAATCAATAAGTCAAACCTTAATTACGACGGTTTGACTTTAAGCTAATTAACTAAGTAAACACGATTAAGGAAGGTCAAGGAAACTTACCAAGGTCCTATGCACGACTAGTGATACTTAGGGAATGGCCTTGAGCTCCAGAAATGATCAGAAGTTGAGTTTGGAATGAATGATCAAAGTTGCAACAATGTGGGGCTTTATATGGTGCTCTTGAATGCTTGTGATCATGACAAACAACTCTAGGATTGATCCCTGATCAATAACAAGTGTCCCTAGTGCCTAAGAACTAGTTTGTGTTGCACATGGAAGTGAAAAATGGCAATATAAGTCGGTTAACTCGTTTTAATAGGCAGCTGTCAACTTTTCTATTACTGGGGATGTCTTACGGACCGTAAGCTGAGGGTCTTGCGGTCCGTAAGACCTCTTACGGACCGTAAGACCAAGTCTTTGCGGTCCGTAAGCCTTTACCAGAAGGCAAAAATTTGTGACCTTTCAAGCTTCGAACATGCAACTAGATATTACGAATTTGGGCCTCTATTACCAGTATGGGGCCTCTTGATTGGGTCCTGAACAGTTTACACCACCTTGCCATGTTTTAAAGTTTTCCTTGGATTCTTTTAAAAGGCCATAAACGAAGATTGTCGTGCACATCCTCATAGGATCCCATTCTTTACAATTTGAATCAATCATTGTTAGTATTAACCGGATTAGGATACTTATCAGATGTTTATAACACAGGTTAAGGGTTGGGATTTATACATAGGTCGCTCAGAGGTATGTATTAACATGTCGACGCTTTTAACCCCTCGTATACGAATTTTATCATAACTTTCTCATATGATAACGAAACTTGGTGAAATTTTTATCATGCATTCTAGTGAGCATAATTAATCGTTACAACACTTCGGGTTTGCTAAAAGGCCACTCAGAGGTATACTTTAAACATGTTGACACATTTAACCCCTGTAGTTTGTAATCTCTCACTTTCTTTCATAATTAGCTTCGTATGATTCATGATTCATTCGTTTAAGGGTATAAACATCATGTAGGGTTATTGTAAAGTATATTTATCCATTGTTAACATTTTGAACCCTTTTATTCACATAGTTTTTTTTGTCAACTTTAGTCCTTCTAAGGAAATCCTTTACACGTTTTAAGCCCGTGACACGTGTCGATATAATATTGGACATGAAATTTCGAGGTGTCACATCCTCACCCCCTTAAAAGAAATCTCGACCTCGAGATTTACTGAAATAAATGAGGGTATTTCTCTTTCATTGTGGACTCTACCTCCCACGTGTACTCGGGACCTCTACGGGCATCCCATTTCACTTTTACAATCGGTACATGCTTCCTTCGAAGCTTCTTAACCCGTCGATCCTCGATCGACACAGGCTTTTCAACAAATTTCAAGCTCTCATCGATGTGCACATCTGTATGTGGTATGACTAGCGATTCATCAGCTAGACATTTCTTCAGATTGCAGACGTGGAACACGTTATGAATGCCACTGAGCTCTTCAGGCAAATTTAGCTTATACGCCACTGATCCGACACATTCGATGATCTCAAATGGTCCTATGTATCTGGGGCTTAACTTGCCCTTCTTGCCAAAAACGCATTACCCCTTTCCAGGGTGATACCTTAAGTAGTACCTTGTCACCTACCTCGAATTTAAGAGGTTTACGCCTTAAATCTGCGTAGCTTTTCTGCCTATCCCTGGCGGCTTTGAGACGATCGCGTATTTGCACAATCTTATCTGTCGTCTCCAGGACTATTTCAGGTCCTGTCAGTTGGACATCTCCAACTTCCGCCCAACATACGGGCGTTCTGCACTTCCTACCGTACAAGGCCTCGAAAGATGCAGCCTTAATGCTGGTATGATAGCTATTGTTATAGGAGAACTCAACTAATGGCAGGTGGTTATCCCAACTACCACCTAAGTCAATCACACATGCTCGAAGCATGTTTTCCAAAGTTTGAATTGTACGCTCACTTTGCCCGTCCGTCTGAGGGTGGTAAGCCGTACTGAAATTTAAGCGCGTGCCCATAGATTGTTGGAAACTTTTCCAAAAATGTGACGTGTATCTAGTATCCCTGTCAGAGATAATAGACACTGGTACGCCATGCAGAGATACAATCTTATCCACGTATAATTGGGCTAACATGTCGGAGCTATAGGTTTCCTTAATGGGTAGGAAATGTGCTGACTTAGTCAGTCTATCTACTATCACCCAAATAGTATCATTCCCTTTCTTTGTCTTTGGCAACTTGGTGATGAAATCCATTGTCACCATTTCCCACTTCCACGTAGGAAGTTCAGGCTGTTGTAGCAAACCTGACGGCTTCTGATGTTTAGCTTTGACCTGCGCACACGTCAAACATTTAGCTACATAGGTAGCTATAGACTTCTTCAAGCCTATCCACCAAAAGTTTGCTTTCAAATCCTGGTACATCTTGTCAGCTCCAGGATGAACAGAGTATTTAGAACTGTGGGCTTCCTGGAGGATAACATCCCGAAGTCCTCCATAAACTGGAACCCATATTCGTCCGTTTAACCTCAGAATTCCGTCCTTGCCATAGGATAACTGTTCTTCGGTTACTCCTAGCTTTTCATTAGGATAGTTAGCTTCCAGCACAGCTTCCTTCTGCGCAGCTAACAACCTTTCATTCAAACTATTCTTTATCTCAATGCTCTTGGTATTGATTCTTATAGGCTTCACCCTTTCCTTTCGACTCAAGGCATCGGCGACTACATTCGCCTTGCCAGGATGGTATCTTATCTCACAATCATAATCATTCAAAGTTTCCATCCAACGTCGTTGCCTCATGTTCAAATCCTTTTGGTTAAACAGGTGTTGGAGGCTCTTGTGATCAGAATAGATCACACACTTGATACCGTATAAATAGTGCCTCCAAAGTTTTAGTGCAAACACAACGGCACCCAACTCCAAGTCATGGGTGGTGTAATTCTTTTCGTGCACCTTTAACTGTCGAGAAGCAAAGGCAATAACCTTGCCTTTCTGCATAAGCACACACCCCATACCGGTGTGTGATGCATCACAGTATACCACAAACTCTTCTATTCCATCAGGCAATGTCAACACAGGTGCATTGCTTAGCTTTTGCTTAAGGATATCAAAGGATTATTGTTGCTTGGGTCCCCAGTTGAACTTAATATCCTTCCTAGTCAACGAAGTTAGGGGTGCAGCAATCCTTGAAAAATTTTCAATAAAGCGCCTGTAGTATCCTGCCAATCCCAAGAAACTGCGAATTTCTGTGGGCGTCTTCGGCTCTTGCCAATTCATGACAGCTTCAACCTTAGCGGGATCTACCTGGATTCCGCGTTCACTAACCACATGTCCAAGAAATTGGACTTCGCAAAGCCAAAATTCACACTTAGAGAATTTGGCGTAGAGCTTTTCTCGATGAAGCAGTTTCAGAATACAATGGAGGTGCTTCTCATGGTCAGCTTGACTCTTCGAGTAAATAAGAATATCATCGATGAAGACGATGACAAATTTATCCATGTAGGGCTTGCAGACGCGGTTCATGAGGTCCATGAACGCGGCTGGTGCATTAGTGAGTCCAAAAGGCATCACTAAGAACTCGTAGTGACCGTAACGAGTCCTAAATGCAGTCTTATGTACATCTTCATCCTTGACCTTCAGTTGATGATATCTGACCTTAAGTCGATTTTGGAAAAGTAACTCGCTCCTTGAAGCTGATCGAACAAGTCGTCGATCCTGGGTAATGGATACCGATTCTTAACAGTAACCTTGTTAAGTTCTCGATAATCGATGCACAGACGCATCGACCCATCCTTTTTCTTCACAAACAGGATTGGTGCTCCCCAAGGAGATGAGCTAGGTCTAATAAATCCCTTTGCCAACAAATCATCCAGTTGAGTTCTCAACTCTTTCATCTCTGTTGGCGCCAATCTGTAAGGTGCTATTGCAACTGGTGCTGCGCCAGGAATAATGTCAATCCTGAACTCCACTTGCCTATCTGGGGGTAACCCAGGTAGTTCTTCAGGGAATACTTCTGGATATTCTGAGATAATAGGTATGTCTTCGATCTTAGGCCTTGGTTCATCAATGGTTACTTGTGCCATGTAGATAACACAACCCTTCGTCGGACACCCTGATGCCTTGAGCATGGAAACTTGCTCAGGCATTCCGTACTTGGTATCTCCTTGGATTGTCAAAGGTTCGCCATGAGGAGTTCTGACAACCACTTGCTTCTTAGCACAAACAATCTGGGCTTGGTTGCGAGACAACCAATCCATGCCTATTACTATATCGAAACCGGCTAATTTCAAAGGAAGTAAAGACAATGGAAAAGAGTGGTTCCTAATGGATATAACACATCCAACTAACACGGTTGATGCGGTTTCTATGGTTCCATCAGCTAATTCCACCTCATATTTCACACTTAAGGTTTTAACAGGTAATTTCAACAATTCACAAAACTTATTATCTACGAACGACTTATCAGGGCCTGAATCAAAAAGTACTCTTGCATAGACATCATTTATGAGGAAGGTACCTGTGATCACATTGTCGTCCTGGACGGCTTCCTTTGCATCCATCCGGAAGACCGTTGCATTGGTCTTTTTCCCATCCTCAGTCTTCTTTGCAAGTTTCGGGCAGTTGGACTTGATATGCCCTTTTTCATTGCAGCTATAGCACGTGGCATCTTTCAACTTTTTGCAATCCAAGGTCTTGTGCTCAGAAGACTTGCAAATCCCACATGCCCTTGGCTGAGACTGGGATTTCGACTCATATATGCACTTCCCGAAGTGCTGTTTCTTGCAGATCTTGTAATTGGGTTTATCACCCGACTGATGACCATCTTTCTTAGACCCAGAACTCTTTTTGTGGTCATTGTTTCCCCTACGTTTCTTATCCGACCGCCGTGAGCTATCATCCTCACGCTTCCTTTTCTCAGCATCAGTGTTTCTAAGCGATCTTTGCCTGACCGCATCCAGTGTGAGGGACAAGGATATATCAGCTGCAGACCTAAATGTAGCTGGCTGAGAGGCTTTTACACTTGCCTTAATCTCTGGGGCTAAACCCCCAATGAAACGAGCTATTCTTTTGGGTTCCGGAGTCACAAGATAAGGAACCAATCTTGACATTGTATTAAAGCTCGTAAGGTAAGCTTGGCAATCCAGGTTTTTCATCACTAATGACAGAAAATCCGACTCAATCTTTTCAACCTCATGCTGAGGACAGTAGTTCTCCCTGATGAGGGTAACAAATTGTTCCCATGTCATATTGTACAGTGGAATCTTCCCAGTAGCTTGAATCAACGATCTCCACCAGGCTAAGGCCTCACCTTTGAACAATTGAGACTCAAACTTTACCACATCCTTATCAACGCACCCACTGATATCAACCACGGTGTCCATCTCATCCAACCATGTCATGCAGTCTATAGCTCCTTTTCCCCCAGTGAAATCCCTGGGTTTGCATGAAACAAAATACTTGTAGGAGCAACCCTTATCACGGGGTCCTTGTTTCAGTACGATCTTTTGAGATGGAACACTTTGCTGATTTGAGGACTGACGATCGTCATCGTCTTTCTTTGGCTCTTCCTTCTTGGAGGAAGGCTTGCTGTGAGCCTCAGATTGAGTCTTAGGCTTGGAATGCGGTGCGGATAGGGTCCTACTTCGAGTCCCGCTATATTCATTATACTGCCGCTCTACCGCTTTTGTAACAGCATTGTCTATTAATGCTTGCAGTTCTGCACCCGCTATGTTAACTCGGGTATTATCATGTTCCTCCCTTGGGTGACTGTTGATCTCATCCGAGTCAGCCATGTAGTTTGAACTGTTACATAAGATATTGACAATAATTTATTTGGGAGTTTATTAAGGAATTGTCTTTTATGGCAATTCATTAACCATGGTAAACACAGACCATATTTGGTTAATTTGTTAATCACATTTATTTAGGATTTTTATTATAAATTATCCTAATTATAAAACAATAACAGTATTATTAGTGGCACAAAAGGCCTAGTCACATGGACATTTTTAATTCACAAGCCATGATTTCAGAGAATCAAGGCATGAAAGTTTGAACATAGTTCTTTACCTTTTTCTGACAGGGAGTCGTAGACTACTACTGTCTTTTGTCTTATATGACAATGAGTATGGCCCGTAGGCACTATATTACCAATGGATGGTCAACATATGATCATCTTAATTGATGATTTAAACTCATGATTTATAGATCATCAGGTTAGGATAGGAATCTTTTGAAGAATCCTATTATAAGAGTGACGTGTGTGATTTTAACGAATCACGTCTGCCAGGAGCGTTAACATGTTTGCAGATGTTAACAGGGATTTAAATCTTTTAAACAGGTCTTACCATCTTAGCCAAGTCTTATCATGACATGCAGGCTAGGTTATACCTTTAAGATTCTTATTTAATGTTTAATAGGCAGATTTTTTTTTTAAAAGGAATGATTTTGATTTATTTATTTCATACATTTATGCATATAATGACAAAAATGAAATTTATGAACTTAACATTCCATTAAATATTAAAAGGATTACACATTGCCCTAAACGGGACTTTTAACAGAACAACTTGCCCACGCAGGGGCTAAACTGAAATACAAGCCCTCGCAGGGACTGGTTACTAAATTAGATGTCCACGCAGGGACTAAAAGACAAGTCCACGCAGGGACTAAAGAAAGACAAGTCCACGCAGGGACTAAGTTCCTAGATAAATGTCCACGCAGGGACTGATTGAAATAAGGAAATACAACATTACATATAGGGATTTAATGATCCCTCTTCTTCTTTCCTTTCAATAAACTTGCTAAGCCCTTGAGAAATCCCCTGTTGTTCCTACGTTCTTCTTGAAATTCATGTTCCACCCGACTTAGTCTTTGGAGGATTTCCTGCTGTTCCGGTGGGGAAAATCGTGGTGGTTGCGACTGTTGCCGAATCGGAGGTCGAGCAGGTATTTGATACCCATTAGCTGGATATCCCACTCCCCAAGGGGCTCCATATGGTCCTTCGGGATGAAGGGCGTTGTAGTTTGCCGCTACAAGGTACGGGTCGGCTTCAGCATAGTTATAATGAGTGTGAGCCGGATGCTCAAACGGATTGTACGCCGTTGAACCGGCGTATGTAGGAATCGGGTTATCAAAGCCCAATGGTGGCGGTGGTGGTGCAACTGGTGCAGAATTCACCTCTGGAACTGGGTTTGAGGGCCCATCCATTTGTGGGTCTTCATGCAGTGGCGGATAGTGACTGCCACTTGAGTGTTGAGGGGTGCTAAAGTGAAAATCCCCTCCTCGCGCGGATATTCGTGCGCCTGTTCTCCTACGCATTGGTGGTTCTGGAGGTGCTTGATGAACTGGCGGCGGTGGAGGCGGTGGCGTGACTGCCACGAAACGCGAATCCTCGGAGGGATCCTGCTGCTGCTGCTGCGGGTTATGAGAGGGTGTAAAATACCACTCATACTGGTTAAACCTCGCTTGGTAACTGTCTGGACCACCGTAGGGTGATCCGTGAAAGGATGATCCATCAGAGATCTCGATGGGATGGTTGGGGGTCCCGGTTGCAGGCTCGACGGGATCTGTGTCCTCGTCCATGTCCATTGCATTGTCTCCTGAGAAATGGTCTTCAGGTCCTAGTGGGTTAAAACCCACTGGTTCTGAAATATAGTTTGCCGGGTTGAACCGGCCCTGAAAGACAGGAGTGGGGTCGCCAAAGGAACGGTGCGAAGCAGATCGCTGCAACGGTAAGAAGGAATGGCGTGAGTCATCGGGCTCGTTTTCTGAATGCGGCCCAAAGGAGTGACGGTAAGGAGGCGTTGAGCTGTGCGAGACAGACCGTCTAGCGGGATCCAAATGGTTCCTCCAGTTCCCTTGAGGATCGGAACTCATGGTAGCCGAAGGAGTTCGCCGGTGTGAAGGCCCGACCTCGTGATCGCTGGGGGCGGTGATTGGCCCCTTGCCTCGTCCTCCTCTTCAGAATCTTGGTGGCATAGTCAAACCTGTCAACATAAACAAAGATAACAACAAGAACAATAAAGGACAAATTTAAAGCAAAATTAGGAATCGTCCTAAGTTCTTTGTCTAGACTCGAAATTTTTTGGAATGTGCAATTGTGTAACTGAGATTAAACACAAAAGGCTAGTGTTTAATTCACTCAGTGTTGGCTCTGATACCAACCTGTTACACCCCGATATTTCCACGTATTACCGGTGGGCCCGGTGGGGAGTATCGTGACGTAGTTGATATCATCATAGTCAAACAACACAATATTTAAATGCACAGCGGAAGCATAAGATAGATATATTTCAACCGAATATAATTGTAATATTAAGTATCACAAATAGTTGAAAATAATCCACAGGTGGATCAAAATAAAAAGGAAACATTGTTCAACAGTTTTATGTCATCCAAGCTTGCGAGACTTATTGTGGATGCTAGGAGAAAGCCAGCCTATTTCGAGTAGTACCTGCACTTAACCTTTTTGAGAAATACGTCAGTTTACACTGGTAAATACAATTAACTGACCCATTTTGAAAGGTTTAATAAAATTGATTTGAATGCACGTGGCACAAACTTTTTATAACTTGGGATAATTATTTATATATAATACTTGTAAAAGAATTACATGTTCCTTATGCGTTCAGTAGCCCGGTTCGTGCTGGGTTAAAGATCAATAGACACACCACATTATTTATTTAGGCACTGACGGGTGTACGCCTACACCCCGTGCTTAGGTCGTGGCCATTTCGTAAAATGATGCCAAGGATATCCGGGACATGGTCATTAACCCCCCAAAGGCGTTTAAGCAAACAAAACATATTTTTAAACGGGTCATCTCGATAATACTTAACCACCAATCGATTAAGGCCGAATGCCCGACCAAGCGGTATTTTAGATACCGTACCCCAAGCCCGTATAAGGGAAAATAAGTTAAAAGTATTTACCTTTGCAAGTAATAATCACAACAAGCAAGTGCACGTAGCTTTTACCGGGTCTCCTATTCTGGAACGAAGGTTTATAATAACCTATTAGAATCCTAACGGGCCTTTAATTAAGCCTAAGCTTAGACCGGTTAGTTTTAAAGGAAGATACGGTTCGAACACATGATTAAGCGAAGACCGGAATAAAATGTGATTTAGACCCGACAATTTTGAAGACTTGTATAATATGGGTAAACTAAACACATTCTGGATTTTGAGGTAAAAATGATAAGGTTCGACCCGTTTCGGCTAATTTATGCAAACTAGTTACATAAACCGAACCGAACGCGTAAAAACGTACCGGGTAACCAAAAGAGTCGCTAACAGGTTTCCTAAGTTAATATGCCTTAAGTATGTTGTGATATCAGTAGGATACCTTCCATTATGCCCAAAACGAGTTTAATCTCAATTTAAGCCCCGTAGGGGTATTTTGGTCATTTAAAAGATTATATAAGAGATTATTTAAAATTCTGAGATTCGGTCCTGTAATAATTAGTAAAACAACTTAATTTAACAGGTTACATCAGTTGGTGATAAGTCTTATGTGACAAAATGGTTTTAAACCCTACTATTTTTTTGATACGCTTAAAAAGCCGTTTTAAGCGATTTCCGGGTTATACAGGAAATCTGAGTTTTCTGGTCAGGTTATAAAGTTCAAAATACTTCATTTATCATATAAAATCAGTAGCAATTGAATTGGTGTCAAAATACTATGTAAAACTCATTTTATAAACAAAAAGGGTATAATCGGTATTTACCGAATCAAGGCCATAACCTTAGGTTATGATCAGGTTAAAAATAATTAAAAATCTTCAAAAATCCCAAAATATTATATTACATCAGTGGGTAAAAGTTTTGGTGTCAAAAATTGGGTTTAGATAGGCTTTATGCTAATTACGCTTTTTAATTCATAAGAAGCGTTCTAATTACGCTATTAAGCATAACTCCTAATCTAGACCTCCAACTGATATGAAATTTTAGGGACATGTTTATAAATTAGTAACAAGGATTATTGTCCTTTCACATTTCCAAAATTCTCATTTTAATGTCAAATGGGCATATTGGTCAACATTAGGCATTTAACGGAAACATCGGACAATCAACGAGTCAAGTAGTATAAACACAGAGGCTTATACTATCATACTAGCTGGTCCTAACGGAGCTCTAAGGTATTTCTTAATCTATCTAAATTGGGTCAGAACTGAAGTCAAAGCAAAAGTCAAAGTTTTGCGACTTTCGGTTCCGAACCGAGTCTAAACAGAAAATTGTCGGGTCGAACATGCTTAGACATGTTCTTACATTCATTACTAAGTTATATGAGTGATAAAATAGGTTACACGTCTTCTACATTGCTAATTACGTGTTAATTCGTAAATTAAGGTTCTATTGACTTTTTATAAACAACTTTGACCCGACAAATGATCTAGTTAGAGCGGGAATCAGAGGGTGCCCTATTAAGGGTTTGTTGCCCACATAAATACCAACTTATAGCTACCTTAAGTTTGACTAATCACTGGACCATTAGTGATTAATCGATAAGTCAAACCTTAATTACGACGGTTTGACTTTAAGCTAATTAACTAAGTAAACACGATTAAGGAAGGTCAAGGAAACTTACCAAGGTCCTATGCACGACTAGTGATGCTTAGGGAATGGCCTTGAGCTCCAGAAATGATCAGAAGTTGAGTTTGGAATGAATGATCAAAGTTGCAACAATGTGGGGCTTTATATAGTGCTCTTGAATGCTTGTGATCATGACAAACAACTCTAGGATTGATCCCTGATCAATAACAAGTGTCCCTAGTGCCTAAGAACTAGTTTGTGTTGCACATGGAAGTGAAAAATGGCAATATAAGTCGGTTAACTCGTTTTCACAGGCAGCTGTCAACTTTTCTATTACTGGGGATGTCTTACGGACCGTAAGCTGAGGGTCTTGCAGTCCGTAAGACCTCTTACGGACCGTAAGACCAAGTCTTTGCGGTCCGTAAGCCTTTACCAGAAGGCAAAAATTTGTGACCTTTCAAGCTTCAAACATTCAACTAGATATTACGAATTTGGGCCTCTATTATCAGTATGGGGCCTCTTGATTGGGTCCTGAACAGTTTACACCACCTTGCCATGTTTTAAAGTTTTCCTTGGATTCTTTTAAAAGGCCATAAACGAAGATTGTCGTGCACATCCTCATAGGATCCCATTCTTTACAATTTGAATCAATCATTGTTAGTATTAACCGGATTAGGATACTTATCAGATGTTTATAACACAGGTTAAGGGTTGGGATTTATACGTAGGTCGCTCAGAGGTATGTATTAACATGTCGACGCTTTTAACCCCTCGTATACGAATTTTATCATAACTTTCTCATATGATAACGAAACTTGGTGAAATTTTTATCATGCATTCTAGTGAGCATAATTAATCGTTACAATGCTTCGAGTTTGCTAAAAGGCCACTCAGAGGTATACTTTAAACATGTTGACACATTTAACCACTGTAGTTTGTAATCTCTCACTTTCTTTCACAATTAGCTTCGTATGATTCATGATTCATTCGTTTAAGGGTATAAACATCATGTAGGGTTATTGTAAAGTATATTTATCCATTGTTGACATTTTGAACCCTTTTATTCACATAGTTTTTTTTTTTTGTCAACTTTAGTCCTTCTAAGGAAATCCTTTATACGTTTTAAGCCCGTGACACGTGTCGATATAATATTGGACATGAAATTTCGAGGTGTCACAGTAGGTGACAGAGGGTGGTGGAGTTTGAGGAGAGAATGATAGTTGTGGCAGTGATAGGATTATAGGTTTTGCAAAACCTAACTGATACAGATGGAGAAGTTGTGTTTGAAGAAATAACCATGTCTAATGGTTATGTAGGTCGAAGGTTTTATTTTTTGTTTTAGGAGAAGATGGATGGAAAATGGATTGTAGGTGACAGAGGGTGGTGGAGTTTGAGGAGAACGGACAGTTATGGCGATGGCGAGAGTGAAGGTGGTGTTAGGTATTCTATTCCGATGGTTATGGTCATGTGTGGTGGAGAGGAGTAATATTGTGATTGTAAGAGATATTACTTGAATATAGAAAAAAGAAAGGAGATTTTGTGTGACCTTTGGTAAAAAAATTGATATGTACGAAAGAAGAGAAGGGTCGGGATATTGAAGTGGGAATGGAGGAGAATTGCTAATAGTAGAATTGTTTAGGAGTGTTGGCCAAAGAAATGATGGTTGCAGGATCAAGAGCTTCTCGGTGGAGATAAGTGCTCTGATACCATATAAGAAATTGATCAACCGTGATTTGTCTATTACAATAAGACATATAAATACAAGAAGAGAAAGCTAATTCTAAGGAATACATTTAATTATAAATATATGCAAGGCTATAATGTGGGAGACAATGCTTTGTCTATTACAATAAGACATATAAATACAAGAAGAGAAAGCTAATTCTAAGGAAGGGGACCGCTAAAATGAAAACCAACTCCAGTTGTAAGAACCATGAGAACTTTTTGATCCGGGGCGAGTTGGACCAAATTTTTTTTTTCATAAACGTAGATGCGTGTATTATAAACACATTTGTAAAAAAAATTAAAAAAAAATGTCGTGAGTGTAGTTTTGAGCACCACAAGTTTGTGTTTACGGGTATCGTAAATTTTTTACGATACCCGTAAACACAAACTTATGGTGCTCAAAACTACACACACGACATTTTTTTTTGAATTTTTTTTACAAATGTGTTTATAATACACGTATCTACGTTTATGAAAAAAAAATTTGGTCCAAATCGCCCCATACAATGTACTTCTCATGGTTCTTACAACTGGAGGTGGTTTTCATTTTAGCGGTCCCCTTCTAAGGAATACATTTAATTACAAATATATGCAACGCTATAATGTGGGAGACAATCACTCAAAACGGTTTTGACTGATTAATGTGATGGACTTGATTTTCTCTTTGATCATCTTGAGTTGGTCATTTTCCTTAATACTGATATAGCTATCAAAACGTATCCCGAAAATTTTCAAGCTTGACTTATTCTTTCAACCCAAAAACCTTTTAAGTTGGTCAAACTTGTTGATATTATGAATTCAAGATCCATACGAATAGCCACAGATTGGAACACGTTGCTTACATGTGTTGGCAACCGTTGCATGTTTATCTTGGCTATCTAACAAATCTTGAAAATTTCAAGATTTTTGTGTCAAGTTATAACTTGTAGGTTGACCCAAAAGTCAAAATTGGACTTTGTCAGCAATAGAAATGCCTATAACATATTTTTGATTTTTTTTGAAAGACGAACTTCATTAGAAAACGACCCACCCACAAACCGGGGCAGCCAAACGAAACAACAAAAAAACAGACTCTAATATTTAGAAAATTACAACAGTCGGACCAAGACAAAGACTTTAACTTAGCTCTATTTTTCGCCCAAAGGAAACCGTAGGATCTGACTTCCGAAAAAACGTCTTCCATTCGAGCCACTTTATTTTTGAACCTTATGTTGTTTCTCAGCCTCTATAAACTCCAACAGCCAATGATGATCAGCCCATGAAATATCTCAGCCTTTTTACCTGATAACCCCGAGTGCAACTTAAGCTCCAGGAGGTCCTTGAAAGAAAAGGAGAACATATTCGGAACCTTACACCAAGAGGACATATTCTGCCATAAAATCGAAGCAAATCTGCAGGCCGTAAATACATGCTCAACTGTTTCAATATAGTCCGAACAAAACGGGCAAGACTGGTCCTCTATAAAAACCCCTCTTCTAGATAAGGCCGCTGCTGTGGGAAGTCTATCCATCTCAGCCATCCACGCGAATATGTTGTACTTTGCCGGAATCCACTTGCATCAGTCTAGAATAAAGATATCACTAACATCTCTACTCGCAATCATCAAACTTTTTACCGATCTCACACTGAACGAACCGTCATCTGACCCAGCCCATGTCCATCTATCCCAGTCACTCGACAAGGCAACCGAATCCAAAACAGCATACAGCCGAGCCAGCTCGACCACCTCCTGCCCCGTTATCGGATGTCTCCTCCATTCCCAATTTTTGATTACCCCGTCCGAGGATCCGCAAATCCTTTGGCTGACTTTACACCTCTTAAAACTTTCCAAAGCGAATAGTAACGGGCATAAATCTTTAAGTAAAACATCCCCTGTCCACGGATCCAGCCAAAAACTAGTCCCTGAACCATCCCCTATGACACTTTTGAAGAAACGCCGGATCGGAATTCCATCAATAGTAGTTCTCGAAAGCACTTTAACAATATTCGACCAAGGGCCGCTCCATCCTTTGCGACTTGGCAGAAAATCCCAATTTCTCCTGGTTGAGTGCAGCGCCTCCACCACCTTTTTCCACAACGAATTATTTTCCGTCTTAAAACGCCACCCCCACTTAGTCAAAAGGGCTATATTAATAGGTAAAAGTTTGGACAGCCCTAAACCTCCTTTGGATTTCGGTAACGCAACACGATCCCAACACACCCAATGCATCGGCCTTCTACCTTCCATATTACCCCAAAGAAATTTCTTAATCTTTGATTCCAGGTCCTTAATCACCGTCTCAGGAGCTCTATAAATCGAAAAGAAATACCCCGGGAGGCTTTGAAGAACCGATTTAATGAGCACTAATCTACCGCCAATGGAAAGGCACAAGGATTTCCATTTAGACAATCTAGCATCAAACACATCGTAGACCGGCTTCCAATTAGAGAATCTATTCATATTTTCCCCCACTGTCACCCCCAGGTATTTAAAAGGGAAGTCACCCACACTACACCTAACAACAGACGCCATTTCCTCGACCTCAACCGGTTCCACCCCCAACCCAAACAAATTACACTTCGCGAGGTTAATTTTCAGCCCCGAACAAATCCAAAAACACCTAAGGATCCGAACAACATTTTCTATATTAACTTTAGACCACTCACCGATAATAATTGCATCATCCGCAAACAAGAGATGCGAGATAGTCGGTCCCTCATCCGGAGTTTTAATCCCGTTAAGCACCCCAACCTCAACACCCCTGTCAATCATGCACGCTAGAACTTCCATAACTACAAGGAATAAGAAAGGGGAAATGGGGTCACCTTGCCTCAACCCTTTGCCACACTGGAACTCAAAGGTAGGAGAACCATTAACCAACATTGAAGATCTGGCCGAAGAGATAATGCCACGGGTCCAAGAAATCCACTTAGACGGGAATCCCATTTGAACCATAGACTCCAGAAGGAAATTCCAGTTCACGTTATTGTACGCTTTTTCAAAGTCTATCTTGAGAATGAAGGTTTGCTTCCGACTCTTCTTACACCAACCAATCACCTCATTAATCACCATAGGACCATCCAAGATGAACTTCACCTTTAAAAAAGCCGATTGCGAATTCGAAATCACAGATCCCATGACTTCTTTTAACCTGTTCGCCAGGAGTTTAGAGATGAATTTGCTGATAACACCCACTAAATTAATTGGTCTATAACCATTCAAGCTAACCGGGTCCGGTGTTTTGGGGACAAGGGTTATAAACGACGAACCGCAGCCAATGTTGATCTTACCAGACGCGAAAAAATGCCCTGCAACAGCCCTGAAATCTCCTTCAAAAATATCCCAGAAGTGTTTTAAAAACCTGAAATTAAATCCGTCCGGGCCCGGGGCACGGTCCTCTGCACACCCAAAAACCGCATCTTTGATTTCCGCTGAAGAAAACGGGGCTGTTAGGAATCTACCTTGCTCCTCCGAGATCCTTTTTAGCTTGCCGTTCACAATCTTCGGTCTACATGTCAAAACTTCCTCGAAACGATTTTTGAAAAAAGAAAGAACTTCTTTTTTCACTAAGGCTGGATTAGAAACCCATTCACCATTTATTTTAAGCCCCGGGATAGCGTTAGCTGCTTTTCTACCATTGATACACCCGTGAAAATATTTAGAATTCTCGTCTCCTTCAATAGCCCACCGAACACGGGCTCGCTGCTTCAGATCTAAACATCTCGACAGACTCAGCTCCTTTAGGACTTTTTTACTTTCAGCCAACATCCACTCCTCTTCCTCTGTCAAAGAACGGAATTCCATACACTTTTCCAAATCAACAATAATCTCCGAAGCCTCTTCTTCCTCCTGTTTTTCCATAGCCAATCTGTCGTTTCTCCAAACTTTAATCTTTTCCCGAATAGCTACAAGCTTTTTAGCTAGAACGAGATCCGGATCCACCAGACCAGCTTCCGACATCACCACCGATCTAACGGTTTCCTCCAGGCCCGGCTTGTCAAGCCACGAGTTTAGAAACCTAAAAGGCTTTGGGCCAAAATTAACCGCCACTAAGGAAAGGAACAGGGGCCCATGATCCGAAAATTTGTTTGCAAGAACACGCAAACAAGCTTCTGGCCATTTACTGAAAAATTCATGACACACCAAAATTCTGTCTATTTTGCTCATCTTTTTCCCGTTATCACGAACACACGTGAACTTTCGGCCCTTCATACTATACTATAAGAAACCAGCATTATGAATAAATTCATTGAACGCCGCCGCGCAAGAGTGCTTGAAAGAAGAATTTTGTCTTTCCTCTTGGAAACGAACCGCGTTAAAATCCCCTGCCACTAACCACATCCCCTGCCAAACCCCCAATTCTGCTTCAATATCGTTCCAAAGAGACTTTTTCGCTGCAACCCCTTGCGGCGCATAAACATTAACGACATTCAAAAGGTCCCCATTACCTTTCAGCCTACCATGAACCAACAGAAAATTCCCTTTCTTGACTGTACTAAGGCATTCAAACCTGGAAAGATCCCAAACACTGATTAACCCTCCAGATTGCCCCACCGATTCTACCGCCTCCATGCCAAAATTGTTATTCCCCCACAAGCTATGACCCACCCTATCTCTCACAACCTCTAACTTCGATTCTTGAAGAAGTAAAAAATGAATTTTTAAACTGACCTGGAGGTCAGAAACCCACGGATATTTCTCCGCACCTCCCAGCCCTCTGACATTGAGAGAAAGGAAGTTCATTGATGACCCCCATTAATACCTTCTTCCAAAATAGCTTCCCTGACCAGAGGGATATGAGCAGCCAGGTCCGCCCCTACCATTGCTCCAATAACCGTGGTTGATTCAATTTCCTCATCCAAAACAACTCGAGTCTGCACCGAGTTCTGGTTCTGATCCAGATCGGCTGGAAGCCCAGCCAAGCCAACCGACACTTCCTTTGGAGGGGCCGAGTTTAGATCCAAGGCATTACCTTTATCCACCAAACCATCATCTTGAAGACCTTCTGCCACCGGTCGCTCAGAGACTAAAGGAATCTCCAAGTTCCCAATAAACCTATCGATGTCAAAAGGGTCCCCATCCTCCATTCTACCCCTTTTCTTAGGTCTGGGCTCCTCAACAGGACTACTAGGAGAAAAGTGGGTTTTATTTTTGGGCCTATGGGAAAAAGACGATCTGGGCCTCCTTCGGACTTTACTAGGGCCAACTGAAGAGAAACGGTACACACTATTGCCTGGAAAAGACTTAGACTGATCCTTAATATTCCCTCCCTGCCCCACCTCGGAACCTTCCCTATCATTAATGCCCTTGGGACTTCCCATGCACGTATCCACAAAGTCGGCTAGAGATGACTCTTCCCCTCCAACTTCTCTCACCTCTTCGTGAACCGAATCGCCCACCGGCAACTGATCATCTTCCGCCGGAGAAACATTCACTTCCGATCCCTGATCTTCATGCACCTCCTTGTTCGGAACAGGACCTATACATTCTGGCTCCCAGACTCCCTCCTCCTCCTTAACCCACACCATGAATGACCGATCTCTCCACTTCAATTTCACCGGCACATTGATACGTCTTCCTTCTCCGACAATGACCCCCACACAAACCACCGACAGATCCCCATGCTCCAAATCGATGATAGCTGGATGAACTATTTTGCCGAACCTGGCCGCCACCTCATCAAAAACTTCCTTCTTAGCCAGGTGCAGAGGAACTCCGTAAATTCTGATCCAAGCGATCCGATCCAAGCGATCCGATCAAATGGGATAACCTGACCTTCCCACACATCCAGGGACGAGAACCAATTCCTCCAAAGGTTCGGATCCAGAACAAATTTAGACGCTTCTTCTTCCTCCTTAAACTTGAGCATCAGGGACAGGCCCCCAACATATAAAATTTCCAAACCTCCCCAACCTTCTGCTGCCAAAAACTTGTCCATTTTAATCATTTTCGGGAGGTCCTTGGCCCTGCCAATCAGCGCTTTACCGTAAAGGTCCGAGAAAGCCCTATCTTCCTCATGAAGGTCAACAACAATTTCTTCCTGGCCTACTCCCAGGTCAGGAGTCACTCTAACAGTTTCCACTGAACAAACACCTTTAACCACATCTTTGAATGAAATACCACCTTCTGGCCTGAAAACCCTATTCCCTCCAACGTTAGCAACCATGGGGTCCAATACCTGCTCCTGTCTGTTGTTCCCCATCCCCACTTGCTTCTTCTTTTGAGCTAACTGACCCACCAGTTCCGAGTTCTCTACAGCAAATTTTGCGATGTTAGCACACAGTTTGTAGTTTCCCATCTTGGTTCCATTGAGCGCTCTTTCCAGCTCTATCGCATCCGTAACGTTTCTGAAACTAATGAAGCCGAATCTTCTACCTTCTTTGTCAGATTTTCTAGCGATGTAAACTCCCGCTACTTCCCCAAACACCTTAACAAACTCCGACACGTCCCACGGTCTGCACCCCCTTGGGAGATTGGTGATGAAGATTTTCGTTATATTCCCTTTATAAGGACCCTCGCCATTAAACTTCCTGCCTCTGTAACTCTTTTTCGCCGGAACGTCCTTCCAGTTTCCTTCATCCTCTCTGCCGTTCATGGTGGACGAACGGGGCTGAAGAGCCAACCCTAGGGGCGAATGGATTAAGACCTAAACAAGTTAGAATGGAAGGTCGGATCAAGAACTACCCGAGCAGAACGAAAAGACCTCACACGCTAACCGGATTTAGTTCTCATCGTCGAGCACCCTGGCAGTGGTCTTAGAGAGAGCGAAAAAAAAAGAGCAGCATCCTTATGTGTATGGTGTCTTAGGTGGTGTTTGTTTTTTCAGATGCAAAAGGTCTGCAGTCTGCGGACCACATCTGCAGGCATCTGCAGGAGAATAGGTGGAGCAAAGGTCTGCAGTCTGCAAGGAGAAGAGGGTTTGTTTTTTTTTTACTTCTACAAAACCCCTTCTCACACACACAACACCCACAGAACACCCATCTCTCTCTCTCTGCTTCATCTACCACCACCACCGTCACCACTACACCACCGCCACCACCGTCACCACCGCAATGGTACATTTTCCTTCAATACAAAATTTTATTAGCACCCATCACATTTGTACTACGTGCTTAGCTTATGAAGTTTTACTTAATGACGTAGATAACAACGGCTAGAAAGGCGGTTACTTTGCTGCTATCTTATTTGATCTTCACAAAGCCGTTAACAGAGCAACATGGGACGGGTTTCCTTTTTAGTTTGTTATATGTATTTACACTAAAAATTAAAAACCGAATGAGTTTCTGGGAACCCGATGGTTGTTCATATGTCCGCCCCTGACAGGTTCAATTTTGAGCAAACATGAATAATTTAGAATTATTGGTGTCGTAAACTTAAATAGAGAAGGTGCTTGGAGATTTTGGTTTGGGGTTGGTAGTAGTTCTAGAATGGATCCATTATTTATATGTTTCAAATATATAAATCTAACTAGGTGTTGCTCCGTCCGCGTTGCGGGGCACTAAGTCGAATATTTCTTTTTCATAGCATGTATGTTTGTGTTTTAGTTACTTGTACATACTACTCATAACATAATCTCAAAAAAAAAAATACATTGAGTAAACAAAATAAAACAAAACACTATCATACTTTTGCTAAAAAAAACTAAAAGGATGGAAAAACTACCGCTTGGCACAACGAATAAAAATTACATCGAGCCAACCAATTAAAACAAAACTCTACCATAGTCTTGTAAAAAAATACTAAAACGAATTTTACAGGAAAAAAACAATATCAAAACAATAAATTTGGACAATGTAAATAAACCAAAGAAAAAACAATTTATTAAATATTGAGGATTATATAGTAAGTTTTAAAGTTTAAGGGTTGTAATGTAAATTACAAAAGTTTAGGGTTAAAGACAGACAATTCTAATTTAGAAAAAAATAAAAATAATTAACTTACTTCAGCCGGGAGTCGAACCTACATTTGGATGTATAACACTCATCTTTTCTACCAAACCACTATGTACTCAAGATGCGTTGGGGAAAAGCAAAAAAAAATATTTTGGTGGAGGGCAGCCGCCCTTCTCCACCAATTAGAAGCTTGTGCCGCCTTTCTTCACAAGTTATACGCATTCATTCACTATTACCGCTCATGGTTGATGTCAATATAGGTAATTATTAAAAAAACAAGAGTAAATTACAAGTTTTGTCCTTTATGTTTGTACCAAATTGCAAGCGCTGTCCTTTGCCTTTAAATTTGACGAGTTTTGTCCTTAATGTTTCAAAATCATGCACGTTATGTCCTTTAGCCCTAATCCAGTTAGATTTTTTGGTTAAGTATGGTCATGTGCCTTGCACATGAGGGTATTTTTGTCTTTTTACCTTTTTAGGGTTTATTGTGTAACTAAGTTATATACAAGGACTATTTTGTAAAAAAAAAAACATAGAAATTAAAAAAAAAAGAATCAATTCGTCATCAACTTTCAAATTTTCCATTGTTCCATGCATCCCACATGAGCTATGAATGTGCCACATATACTCACTAAGATCAACCGTATCTTGTGCATATTTAATAAATTTTCTATTATTTTGGAAGTCACATTCACATGGAATATTCAAATTATTAACATCATTATCGCCAACACCAAGTATACCAATAGTTTTAGCAAGCTCAATCTTCTCTTCATTTTCAAAATTCGAATTCCAAGTATATCCCTCTTTTGGCGAGTAAACAGTCGATTCTCCCATTCTTATCATGGGACCTCCTAAGACCGACTCTTCACCACCGGTAAAATCTTTAGAGTCAAGGGTCGGTGGTAGGCTTATCGGAATGTAGTCACCGGACATCAACATTTTTTCGGCTATATATAGACTGATAGACATGTATGCATAGGTTTTCGAGTGACATCAGTGACTTCCTAAATGATGACTCTATTAGATGTTCACACCTTAAACTAATTAGAAGTTCAAACCTTAAACTTTGTTTTGAAGCTGTCTGCAACTCGCGTCAAAAGAAGAAGACAGGGACGAAGTCTGAAATTATATACCCAATAACCCAAAGCCCATTAGATATATAAAGAATTCTTTAGGAAGCCCAACTCCAATTAAAAACCCAACTTTCGAACACCAAACAAACTTCAGAGAGAGATGTGACATTCACTAAGCAAGCAACTTGCCCTTCCCCCCTTCCAGTTTCGACCGCCGGAGGCTCGACGAAGAAGAGATACGAGGTATAGGGTGCGAGGACACCGTGCATTCCGGGTTGTCCTTTCTCACTATATCGCGTTCTTGAATCTTCCATTCGCTTCCGGGCTCGGATTTCCTAGGCTGTGCCCTGTGGTTGGATTCTAGTCGCCGGAAGCTCGACGAGGTGAAGGACTTCGGGATAGTGTCGGAGGTTTAATCTGATTAACATATAGGTTGTGAATCTAACGTAACCTCTCTCCCTATCTGGAATATCCAACGCCTCCATTCGCTTTCTGGGCTTTGATTCTGACGTCGTTTCTATGGAAGACGAAGGTCCCTGGGTGGACCATAACCATCAGCGGAAGAAGAATAAGCGATGCAACATTGTTAATCTGGACATGGGTAACATCACGAAGTTTTTTGAGACAAATCTGCCGCAGGGATGTACCCCGTGGGAAGTCTCGGAATTTGTTAAGGTATTCGGTGACGTGGCTGGGGTGTACATTGCGAGAAATAAGGATAAGGTCGGCAACCGATTTGGCTTTATCAGTTTCAAGAACGTTCGTGACGTAAAGGAGATGGAGAGAGCTCTTAACGGTACGAAAATGGGAAACGCGAAGCTTAAGGTGAACGTGGCGAGATTTGCTACAGAAAATCAAAGTTTATTCGGAAATTCTAAAGAGGAAAAGGGTCATGTCTCGGCAGGTAACCAGGGTGGGAAGTTTCCTCCATTCCAGTTCTCCAATCAGGTAAATGTTAATGATGGAGGAAAGAAACTGTTCAGTGAACTCTTCCAGAACGGAGCTAGCTCTAAGGCCGGTGTGATCGCCGATCAGTTCCCAGAGGAGTTGGTGGTGGATGTCCCGGATGATACAGTGGCTTTTAAAGAATTAAGTGAGAAAGCATTGGTGGGTAGATGTGTTGATCTCAAGACTCTCAATAAAATAAACTCAGCTCTTGCTGAAACAGGCATCTCGGACTTCAGTATTAGCTATTTGGGAGGTCTTTCTATTTTGGTTAAATTCTCTCATGAAGAAGATTGTAAAGGTATGGTCGGTCTGTACGATCAATGGCGCCATTGGTTCTCTTCACTGGATTTTTGGATGGGTCAATCCCTACCTTATGAGAGAATAGCTTGGCTTAAAGTCCTCGGTGTTCCTATTCATCTTGCTGTGGACGAGGTCTATGACTCGATTGCCGGTCGGTTTGGGAAGGTTATCCACGCGTCTCAGCGGACATCGGAAGACAGTGACCTGTCGGTTAATTGCATCGGGGTTTTGGTGGGAGAAGGAGCTAGGATCGAGGAACACGTTTCAGTTAAATGGAAGGATAAATCATATAAAGTTTGGGTGGAAGAAGAACTGGCCGACTGGATTCCAGATTGCCTGGAATCGGTAGAATCGGAGGAGGAAGATGAACTGTCGGATCAATTCAATTCTCTCATGAAGAAGATTGTAAAGGTATGGTCGGTCTGTACGATCAATGGCGCCATTGGTTCTCTTCACTGGATTTTTGGATGGGTCAATCCCTACCTTATGAGAGAATAGCTTGGCTTAAAGTCCTCGGTGTTCCTATTCATCTTGCTGTGGACGAGGTCTATGACTCGATTGCCGGTCGGTTTGGGAAGGTTATCCACGCGTCTCAGCGGACATCGGAAGACAGTGACCTGTCGGTTAATTGCATCGGGGTTTTGGTGGGAGAAGGAGCTAGGATCGAGGAACACGTTTCAGTTAAATGGAAGGATAAATCATATAAAGTTTGGGTGGAAGAAGAACTGGCCGACTGGATTCCAGATTGCCTGGAATCGGTAGAATCGGAGGAGGAAGATGAACTGTCGGATCAATTCCGGTGGAACTATTCGGGAGATGAACCGCTGCCTCGTAGGTCGGAGAACATTGAAGGTGTTAATGTTGGCCCGTATTTCGAGAAGAACGAGTATCTTAGAGAGCATGAGGAAAGAGGAGGGGAGAGTTTGCATGGGGAAATAACAGGGAACGAGGTTAATGATGTTGGCGGCGAGGTGGGAATCGAGAAAAGTGAGAATTTGGTGGCTAGTGAGGATCAGTTAAGTGACAAAGGTGGGCCCCAATTTTTGGTGAATGAAGTTAATCATAATGATGTCTGTAGCAAAGGAATTAATTACAATAACGTAGTTAGGTTGGTGGAGAATGGTTCAGATCCCATGGTGGAGGAGTGTCAGAACTGTCAAAGTGGGCCAGGAGCAAATGTGGACCAGGGCTTGTCTCGGAATAATATTAATTATCTATTCAACTCTGTTGAGAATAGAGTTAGGCCTAAAAAAGTTTTCAAAGTCAGGCCCAGAAATAGGACTCTAAACAGGCTCAGTTCTAATAGCCCAAGTTCGGAAAACAGGCCTAAGAAACGTAGCAGGGAAGAAGGGGAATTTTCTTTTGATTTAAACATGCAGGTAGGGGAGGAGCAATTGGAGCAAAATCAGTCTAATCAGACTAATTATGAGAAGGAGGAAGATGTGGCTCGGTTAACAAACCAGGATAATTTGAACAGAGAAGAGGAGATTGGTCAGCCTCGGGTCGAATTCCCTATTGGGATCGATGTGAGGGGAGAAAACTCGGTGCTTCTGGAGAAAGATAATATCGAGGATCAGGTTGAAAAAGAGATGAAGGCAACAGTGGAAATAGGGAATATTGTTGGAGTGGATCTTCGTAACCACAACGAGCTCATTATCGAATCCATCAGAGTAAAAGGTAACAATGTGGTTGATCAATGAATATCATGTCTTTTAACGTTAGAGGAATCTCGGGGGAATCGAAAGCTGCTTGGGTTAAAGATTTAAAAATTGCTAACAACATTAGTATGATAGCGCTACAAGAAACCAAGGTTCAGTCGGTGTCTAATTTGGTGTTTTCCAAATTCTGGGGGAACAAGAATTTTGAGTCAGCGTCGGTTGCGTCGGTCGGTCTCTCTGGGGGGTTGGCATGGATCTGGGATCCTAAAGTTTTTAAGGTGTCTTCGGTTAGCCAGAACAGGTTCTTTTTAGTTTTAAAAGGATCGTTGGTGGGATGTGGTGATCAAATCAATCTGATCAATGTTTATGCTCCTCAAAACATTTCGGATAAGTTGCAATTGTGGAACGATCTTTCGGGTGTCATCGATCCGAGTATGGGCCAGTGGGTTATCGTTGGAGATTTTAATGTGGTTCGGTCTCAAGAGGAAAGGAAGCGCTCCAAGTTTAAGCCGGTTTGCACTAACAACTTCAACAATTCTATTTTTAATAACGGTCTGCTTGAGTACCCTATGCAGGGGAGGAAATTTACCTGTTTAAGGGACAACGGGAGAAAGCTCAGTAAGTTGGACAGGTTTCTTGTATGTTCGGATTTCTTTAACAAACGGCCCTCTGCGTGTGTTAGAGCTCTGTCGTTCCGTTTTTCCGACCATTGTCCTATTATTTTGGAAGTGGTGGATTTAAAATTCGGTCCGCGTCCGTTCCGGATTTTTAATTCATGGATAGGGAAGCCGGGTTTCGAGGAGGTCGTTAAATCGGCAGTGGATGAGTTTGAACCTTTTGACCCTCCGGACTCAAGTTTGTCAGCCAAATTTGCTAAAATTAGATCTTTGTTGAAGTTGTGGAGGGATGCTTTCTTGGAAAAAGAAAATGAAATGGAGAATTTAGCTCTTTCTGAACTGGAACAAATGGAAATGGTCATGGAATCGAGGGATCTTTCGGAAGATGAAGAGTGGATTATGGCGGAGAATAGGAAAACCATCAAAGAGATAGAAGATAGAAAGAATTCGGACATCAAACAAAGGGCGCGTATCAAGTGGGCGATCGATGGAGACGAAAACTCCAAATTTTTTCACACATTGGTTAACAACAAGAAAGCTACAAATAATATTCATGGGCTCTCGGTCAACGGGGAATGGTGTTCTAAACCATCTATAATCAAAAAGCAAGTCTTTTCGTTTTTCCGCGACAAGTTCAAAGAAAACGTTACTAGTAGACCGGAGTTGACCTGTAATAACATTAAGAAGATTTCGGATACCGAGAAGGATATGTTGGTGGAGCCTTTTACGGAGTCGGAGATAAAGAATGCAGTTTTTGAGTGTGGAGACGATAGATCGCCGGGGCCCGACGGTTTCACCTTTAAATTTATTAAACATTTTTGGGAGGTTTTTAAAGAAGACTTTATGAGAATTTTTGAGGTTTTTTTTTTTTTTGAGAATTGAGATATCAGTAGCGGTGTTGGAGCTTCTTATATCGCTATCATCCCCAAAGTTCCTGACCCGGTTTTGCTCAACAACTATAGACCGATTAATTTGGTGGGAGTTATCAGCAAAGTTATCTCAAAAGTTTTGGCGAATCAAATGAGGATGGTCTTGGATGGTGTCACTTCAGAAACGCAATCGGCTTTTTTGAAAGGTAGATACATCCTTGATGGCCCTTTAATGGTTAACGAGCTTTTGTCGTGGATTAAAAAGAGGAAGTTAAAAGCTTTTTTGCTTAAAATCGACTTTGAAAAAGCTTACGATAACGTTAGTTGGAGGTTTGTGATCAACGTGCTTACTCAAATGGGATTCCCTTCTAGATGGTGTAAATGGATTTTTGGTATTCTTGCTTCGGCTTGCTCGTCCATTCTTGTGAATGGAGCGACAACTTTCAGATTTAGATGTGAAAAAGGTATGAGACAAGGGGACCCGTTATCTCCCTTTCTCTTTCTAGTTGTGATGGAGGCTTTATCGTGTATGATCAACCGGGCTAGAGAGGCGGGTGCGATCAATGGCATTGTTACTCCCAACAACGGTCCGGTCATTTCTCATCTCTTTTATGCGGATGACGCGATAGTCCTTGGGGAATGGTCGGAAAAAGAAGTTGTGAGCATTGTGAGGATTCTTCGTTGTTTTCATGCGTGTTCGGGCCTTAAAATTAACATTGATAAATCGAACCTTTATGGCGTTGGAGTGGATATCGAAGATATCGGGATCATGGCTAACGAAGTGGGTTGTAAGCCGGATGCTCCGCCATTTAAGTACCTTGGTCTTATGGTGGGAGCCAACATGAACAGGATTAATAACTAGCAACCGGTATACGATATTTTTCGGGCTAGACTGGCCAAGTGGAATTCTCATTTGCTGTCGATTGGAGGTAGGGTAACCATCATCAAATCTGTTTTGGAGAGTCTTCCATGTTACTACTTCTCGCTTTACAAAGCCCCGAAAAAGGTGACTTCGGATTTGGAAGCAATGATCAAGAGATTTTTATGGGGAGGTTCGATAGAAGAAAGGGAGATGCATTGGGTGAAGTGGGATCGTGTTGCTCGTCATAAGGACGGAGGCTTAGGTCTTAATAAACTTTCGGAAGTGAATACGTCTCTATTGTCGAAATGGGGATGGCGATATAAAACGGAAAATTTTAATTTATGGAAGAGAATAGTGGATGCATTTCATAACAGTCGAGTCGGTTGGGAATGTATTCCGATAAAGAAATCGAGTTACGGTGTATGGAATAATATCGCTAAAGTGTTTATAAACACTAAAGCGGGAGGTAAAAATCTGCGGAATTTCTTGGTTGGAGAAGTAGGTAATGGTAATGATATTTCTTTTTGGTTAGACAACTGGGCTGCAGCGGATCCTCTCAAGCAATTATTTCTGGAGTTGTTTCGATCGGACACGGACAAGAAGTGTCGTGTGGCTGACCGAATTAAGCAAAATGGTTCTGATATTAAAACGATGTGGAGCTGGAGACAGCCTCTGCTGGAGCAGGGTCTGCGATCGAAAGAGCAACAGCTCCGATCGATGCTGGATCCCTTTCAGCTTTCGGATTCTCGTGATAGATGGATTTGGTCAGCTGAAGCATCGGGAGAATTCTCTGTGAGAGCTGTCAAGAGACTGCTCCGTTCGGAGATACAGTCCAATCTCGAGTATAAGATGGAATGGAACAATTGGATACCGGAGAAAGTTAACATTCTCACTTGGAGAATTGAAATGGACATGATCGCTACTGGAGTTGCTTTGAAGAAAAGAAATATTAATATCGAAGACACGGTGTGCCGAATGTGTGGCTCGGATGAGGAATCAGTTGATCATCTTTTTATCGCGTGTTTTGTTGCGGCAAATGTGTGGAACGGTATTAGTTCGTGGTGTAAAATCCCGAATATATTCGCGTTTTCGGTCAAGGATCTTGTTATGCTTCATAAAACGGTTGGTGGTTCGGTACAAAAGATGGAGGCGATCGAAGGCATTATCAAGATCGCATGCTGGAGCTTGTGGAGGGCTAGGAACGAAGTGATTTTCTCGGATAAAAATGTTAGAATAGAGAATATAATTAGTGAAATCAAGGCTTTGGGGTTTCTTTGGTTCTCGAATAGATCTAGATTCAATGGGATAGGTTGGGGATATTGGTGTTCTTTTGTAAATATGTAAAGGAGTTTTGGTTGTCGTTGTTTTGGTCGGCCCGGTTTGGGCTGGTTTGTGAATGAAGTTTAATTTTCAAAAAAAAAACAAAAAACAAACTTCAGAGAGAGAGAGATGAACTTTTTGAACACCTTTATAACTATAAACTATAACTAAAAGGTTACTGCATTTAAAAAAATTAAAGAAATAAGAAGGTACTACGTAATTACTTACTTGAGTAAATTATCATTTTAGTCCTCGAGGTTTATCTCAAGTTGTCACTTTAATCCAAATAGTTTTTCTTTTCTCCTCGTAGTCCCTGAGATTTTCACTTTTTTTTTGGCCATTTTGGTCCAACTCACTAACTTCGTTAAAAAATGTCAGTTAACTTACACTAAATAATTTGGTAGTTGCCATTTTCATTCAAAGACCATTTTTTTTCTTATATTCAGTTACATATAAAAACAAACTTTAATTAAAAACCCTTAAACAAAAAAAATAAAAATACATATTAATATATAAAAAACCCTTTCATTTTTTTAAAACATAATATTAACTAATATCTATGAAAAAAAACATTTTCATTTTTTTAAAAATGTTTTTATATATAATAAAATTCCACCAATCCCAACCCACCCTACCCCTCTCTCTCTCTCTCTCACACACACACACCCCACAGGTCTACAACCCTACCACTGTAAAGGCTAGACTTCTTATTATTCCATTCGGTACTCTTGATCTCTTTGTACTCTGTATGTTGACTGATTTCTTTCAGGCCCTTTGATTCACCAAAGGCTCTTTGGCTTTCCTAAATTACCCTGCTCAACTCATGTTTAAATCCACCAAGGTCAAATCTTGCATTCCTTCATGCATTAGTTGGTTGTACACTTGTGCAATTCAATTGTTCGTTGTTTGTTAAATCGTACCACCACGAACATTGCATCTTCGGTTAATTAAGTCTTGACCTCATTTTACCATATGCCTTCAACACTATGCGTTCTCTGTACTTATCGTACTACCTCAAAGACGAAAATACATGGATGGTCCCTGTGGTTTACCAAAATTTTGGATTTGGTCCCTAGCTTTCCAAAAGTACACGGATGGTTCCTGTGGTTTACTCTTTCTAACGCATGTAGTCCTCAACCAATAAATTTAATGGTTTTATTAGGTCCAAGTTAGGGACTAAATGCGTCACAAAGTGCAAACCATAGGGACCATCGATGTACTTTCGAAAAAAAGCTGGAGACTAAATCCGTTACAAAGTGCAAACCACAAGGACCATCCGTGTACTTTTGGAAAGCTAGGGACCAAGTCCAAAATTTTGGTAAACCACAGGGACCATTCGTGTACTTTACTCTAAAGTTTAGATCTTGATTTGTTCCATGCATTGTTTGCCAGGTTCTTCCTGTGATGATTATGGGAGCGTTTATTCCTGGGTTAAGACGAAAATACCCTCCCCATGAATACGTCTCTGCATTACTTTTGGTTGTGGGTTTGATACTATTCACTCTCGCGGACGCAAATACTTCACCGAATTTTAGCATTCTCGGTGTCGTGATGGTTTCCAGTGCTCTGATCATGGATTCATTTCTTGGGAATTTTCAAGAAGCTATATTTACCATGAATCCCGATACGACTCAGGTGATTTGCATGTGACTTGATCTGTTTTTTTGTTTTTTGGGCGTGTGAATAAAGCAACGGTTAAAAAAAGTTCACATTTTTTCTATAAAAATCATGCATTTCTTGTGCAGACGGAGATGCTATTTTGCTCAACTGTTGTGGGTTTGCCGTTTTTGATTCCTCCAATGCTTTTAACAGGGGAATTATTCAAAGCATGGAGTTCTTGCTCTCAGGTTAAGGTTATTTTCTCTTTTATTAGTCAATTCTAGTGAATTACAAGTTAGAAATTGTTATGAGTTTTGTTATAAAATCATTTTTCTTGTTATTGTGGTAAATGTTATACTTTTCATCGTCATTATTTTACACATATAGCATTATTTTTTGAGAGTTTAATGTTATATCTGAATTCCAGTACTTGCTAGTTTGACATGGAAGGTCAACATCTTCTTAGTTTGACTTACAAGGTCAATTCTGTTAAAGTTCAATATAACGGAAACCTGTTACGAGTTTAACACTTTAGTTTTCTCATCAGTGTTTGCTCCTTAACAACTGATTATAAGAAATTGATCAACCATGCTTTGTCTATTACAATAAGACATATAAATACAAGAAGAGAAAGCTAATTATAAGGAATACATTTAATTACAAATATATGCAAGGCTATAATGTGGGAGACAATGCTTTGTCTATTACAATAAGACATATAAATACAAGAAGAGAAAGCTAATTCTAAGGAATACATTTAATTACAAATATATGCAAGGCTATAATGTGGGAGACAATCACTCAAACGGTTTTGACTGATTAATGTGATGGACTTGATTTTCTCTTTGATCATCTTGAGTTGGTCATTTTCCTTAATATGCTCCCACAAGATGGACGGCCGTAGGATAAGTCCAATCTTGGTTAATAGTGGATGAGTGTGGTATTTAAGAAAGAGAAGAAGTTGATGAAGTTGAAGATGTAAATGGAGATAAAGTAGATGAAGCAAAAGAAGATATATTTTGTGGTTTTTTTATAGGGTGAATGCAATAAAAGATAGAAGATCAAAGGCGGCTTTCATCCGAAGAATGATGGTTGCGACAGTGATAGGATTATAGGTTTTGCAAAACCTAATTGATATAGATGGAGAAGTTGTGTTTGAAGAAGTAACCATGTCTAATGGTGATGTAGGTCGAAGGTTTTATTTTTTATTTTTTTTTTAGGAGAAGATGGATGGAAAATGGATTGTAGGTGACAGAGGGTGGTGGAGTTTGAGGAGAGAATGATAGTTGTGGCAGTGATAGGATTATAGGTTTTGCAAAACCTAACTGATACAGATGGAGAAGTTGTGTTTGAAGAAATAACCATGTCTAATGGTTATGTAGGTCAAAGGTTTTATTTTTTATTTTAGGAGAAGATGGATGGAAAATGGATTGTAGGTGACAGAGGGTGGTGGAGTTTGAGGAGAACGGACGGTTATGGCGATGGCGAGAGTGAAGGTGGCGTTAGGTATTCTATTCCGATGGTTATGGCCGTGTGTGGTGGAGAGGAGTAATATTGTGATTGTAAGAGATATTACTTGAATATAGAAAAAAGAAAGGAGATTTTGTGTGACCTTTGGTAAAAATATTGAAATGTACGAAAGAAGAGAAGGGTCGGGATATTGAAGTGGGAATGGAGGAGAATTGCTAATAGTAGAATTGTTTAGGAGTGTTGGCCAAAGAAATGATGGTTGCAGGATCAAGAGCTTCTCGGTAGAGATAAGTGCTCTGATACCATATAAGAAATTGATCAACCATGCTTTGTCTATTACAATAAGACATATAAATACAAGAAGAGAAAGCTAATTCTAATGAATACATTTAATTACAAATATATGCAAGGCTATAATGTGGGAGACAATGCTTTGTCTATTACAATAAGACATATAAATACAAGAAAAGAAAGCTAATTTTAAGGAATACATTTAATTACAAATATATGCAAGGCTATAATGTGGGAGACAATCACTCAAACGGTTTTGACTGATTAATGTGATAGACTTGATTTTCTCTTTGATCCTCTTGAGTTGGTCATTTTCCTTAATACTGATATAGCTATCAAAACGTATCCCGAAAATTTTCAAGCTTGACTTATTCTTTCAACCCAAAAACCTTTTAAGTTGGTCAAACTTGTTGATATTATGAATTCAAGATCCATACGAATAGCCACAGATTGGAACACGTTGCTTACATGTGTTGGCAACCGTTGCATGTTTATCATGGCTATCTAACAAATCTTGAAAATTTCAAGATTTTTGTGTCAAGTTATAACTTGTAGGTTGACCCAAAAGTCAAAACTGGATTTTGTCAGCAATAGAAATGCCTATAACATATTTTCGATGATTTTTGTTTTGTGGGTACAGCATCCTTATGTGTATGGTGTCTTAGTCTTTGAAGCAATGGCAACGTTTATCGGTCAAGTCTCGGTTCTTTCCTTAATTGCCATATTCGGGGCGGCCACCACCGCAATGGTACATTTTCCTCCAATACAAAATTTTATTAGCACCCATCACATTTGTACCACTTGCTTAGCTTATGAAGTTTTACTTAATGACGTAGATAACAACAGCTAGAAAGGCGGTTACTTTGCTGCTGTCTTACTTGATCTTCACAAAGCCGTTAACAGAGCAACATGGGACGGGTTTGATTCTGATATCGATGGGAATCGTGTTGAAGATGATACCTGAGAACAAACCGGCGCCAAGAATGGTCCTGAAGACGAAAGAGTTGGCTTCGGTTAACAATGAAAGTCGAAGAAACGAAGAGGACGAAGAAAGGAGACCTTTGGTTTGATTACACTATATTATTATTTGGTATTTACTTATTTTTTATGTTTGGGTAAAGAAAGTGTAGGAAATTTTATTCAGTTTGCTGGCTTTATTCTTTAGAGGTGGTTTGTGGGCATGAACAATAATTTTAGGGTTTCTTGGGTATATTATTTTACAAGCCTACAACAATAAAATATTTGAAAATGATGAAACAAGCTGCAGAACATAGGTTGTTTTCTTCTTTGAAAAGTATACTTCATTAGAAACAACCGACCGTCCCAAAACGGGACAACCAACACAACTACGCTATATAATTACAAATTTACACCACTCACCGACCCGAACTACTTTGTTTGAAAACTTTGCTTCGTTCCTCGCACTCCAAATGCTTCAACGTCCAATAATTGATGATTCCATACAAAGCCTCTTTTGCCCCTGTCGCAAGACCTGGAGAAAGATTGATCTCCAGCAAATCTTTGAAAGAGAAAACATAAAAGTTCGACACCTTGCACCACAAGCTAACGTGTTGCCAAAGAACAGCAGAAAGAAAGCAATAAGTAAAGAGATGTTCGAGATGTTCGACCGATTCTTCCCAATGTTCGAGATGTTCGACCAATTCTTCCCCATCGCTGCATATCGGACAAGACATCACCCAAATCCACATTCCTTCTTTAAGATCTAACGCCGTTGAAATTTTATCAAGCTCGCCCTACAAGCGAAAACATTGTATTTTGTTGGAATCCATTTGCTCAAATATATATTTTATTTAATTACTACATAACAATATCGATACCGGTATCGACTCTATCGTAACCATTACTCATATTCGTGAATAAGTGAATCATGTTCTCATGTCAAATAAACCATCGGTAATTGTTACTGCCCCCTAAGGGGTATTTTCCGCCACATCAGCATCATAACGTCCGTTTAAAAAAATGTGTAATGGTTAACGTCCCTTAATGTCCTTTCAATCATTACTTTCTATTTTGTTTTTCTCTTCATTTGGCGTTATCTTAGAAATGTGATGTAGACTAGAAAACGGGATACGGAATCGGACCTGTTGATTCACACAGAATACCAGGAACGATTCTTCCAAAATTCGTTAATTCTCGTAGAATACCGAAAATTGGGGTTTCACACTCAAAACACTCACAAGTGAATTGGGAGAGAAAAATGATTTTTCATATAACTCAAAACTGAATATCCTCCTCCCATTACATCCATATAAACAATAACTTAAATTGAAAACGAGCCTCAAAACACACCTGTGCCAAAAGCTAGAACGAAATAAAAGTCCACGAAAAGCACTAAAAAACATAAAAACATAAATAACTCATAGAAATAAGCGTTTTTGGGCCCGAACGATGACCCAAACCACCTATGGTGTTTGTAGAAAGATGGGCTTCGTTCTCACGGCCGATTCTCCTGGTCGCACGCCCAAAACGGACACCTGTAGCCCAAGTTAGAGCCATTTTAGTGAAGCCCCTTTTGTCACGCGATCTTGGGCCCCCAAATACAAAATGGCCCGCTCCTCCACACTTGGGCCCGCATCAAAATGTCTCTCACTCTTCATGTCCCTATAATGCCCAAAGAGGTGGTGTTAGGGGTGTTATCAAACCCCCTTCACGCCCCTATGCCCTATTACGCATAACATGATTGTTGAAATTTAATTTAAGGGTAAATTACACTTTTCGTCCTTTATGTTTGTACTGGATTGCAACGAATAGCCTTTAACTTCAATAATTACAGTCACAATCCTTTATTTGTAAAACCTATTACACTCTACGTCCTTTAGTACTAACCAGATTAAAAATTTCAGTTAAGTTTATTCGCTTAAGGGTATTTTGGTCAATTCATGTTTTTATCTAAATGTTTAATAAATAAAACCAAAAAAATTGCATATACACTTCATCTTCCTCAATTTCTTAACCCTAAAACCCTAACCACCACATCTTGCCACCACCACCTCATCCTACCGCCACCACCACCACCTCATCCTTCCGCCACCACTCCGGCCACACCCACCGCCCCTAACCCTTTCCTGTGTTGAACGTTTTTTTTTTTACGATTTGCTCTAAATTTTACGAGTTAGCCTAGTGTGGTTCAACGTTTTTACATTTCGTTCTAGTTTTTGCGCATTAACATTGTGCAATGTGGGTGTGTGGGTTAACGTTTTTACGTCGACATTTTTTTTTTCGTTTGACAGGTCTAGCGCAACGCGCTGGTCCTAAATTGACCTAGTTATTATTTTCTATATTTTACGTTTCGGTCTAATTTCTTTGCATTCAATGTTGGTGGTCACGGACGGTTGTGTGACATTTGTGCTATTTGGCACGATTTTTTAACCCCCCGAACACCGCAACGTATACTAGTTAATATAAAATAATAATAATAATAATAATAATAATAACAAGTAGATGTAAGATCCTTCACGTTGCGGTTAGGGTCTTACAAATTACGACACAATGAATCTGCTTTATACGGGCTGGGGCCTTACAGTTACCACGCAATGAATCTATTTTATACTTCTCTATCGACCCGCTCGTTGCGTTTTAAAACCACAAACCTAAGAATTAACTACACACCTTTGTATCAAGTTAGATATACAAACGATCACATTGTGTTTCCAAATGTCTTGTGGAGGGAAATACAAATACTTGATGTTGATTAGGGATGAGCACGGTAAATGTTTAGTATTGAACCGGTACCGGTACTCAAAGTATTGGTACCGAAAAACGGGAAAAGTGGATACCGGTACCGAATATACCGGTTCGGTACGAGTACCGGTATTTACCGGTGTTTTACCTGTAAATGCCCGTTCCGTTCCGATACCGGTACCAAAAAGCAGGGATAATGGGTACCCGTACAATTAAAGAGAGTTGGCTCAAAACAATAACCCACGCCAGTTAGTTGTTTTGTAAAAAAAAAAACAATGCCCAAGAATATATGCTTAGAGTACAACTTCTAATGCATCATAATGTTAAAAATTAATAGTATATAAATATAAATAATATAATAATAATAATAATATATGATATAATATAATTCTAGAGTTAAATGCCATTTTAGTCCATGTGGTTTGGGTCATTTTGCCAATTTAGTCAAAAGATTTCGTTTTTTGCCTGTGTGTCCAAAAAGGTTTCACTGTTGTCATTTTAGTCCACTGGGTTAACTTCATCCATTATTTCTGTTAACGAGAAAGACAATTAGGTCATTTTATATGGCCGAATTGCCCATTTAGTTCACAGAATTACATATAAAAGACCAAATTGTCATTCTCGTTAACAGAAAAACGGATGAAGTTAACCAAATAGACTAAAATGACAACAGTGAAACTTTTTTAAACCCACAGACGAAAAATATAACCTTTGAGCTAAATTGACAAAATAACCCAAAACGCATGCACTAAATAATTCTATGATGTAAGTATGTTATATCAAGTCAACACTCAACTCTTGTTCAGGAAGTTGTTGGTGACAGTGGAAGTTGAAGTGAATCAGTCATGGAGAACGAGAGAAAGAGAACGATGGAGGAAGAATGGAACTCCATGATTCCACCTAATCATCAACTCTCTCCTGCTCATTTCCCGCCCAATTTCCTCTTTGGCGTCGCTACTTCTGCTTATCAGGTTCTCATTTCAGTTTTTGAATCTATGCTTCTCATCTAAATTCATGTTTAGTTAACTTCATATGCTTCTTCTTCTTCATTGTTTTCCGATTGATGAAAGAAATCAAACGGTTGATCCTTGAATCTCGATTTCAGATTTCCTGAATCTATGAATGCGGTATTGTTTACTTTTGAAATCGTTAGTTGATGATGTTCAGTTAAATTTTTATTTTTTTGCAATGAAACGATTGATCCTTGAATCGCCATTTCAGATTTAAATTTTGAAATGCAGTGCTGTTCGTTAATTGATGACATCTATATTCATGATTAGTTAATATGATAAGTTCATATGTTTCGATTTTATTTTTATATTTCTGCAATGAAACTATTGATCCGCCCGTTTCAGATTTCGGTTTTCTTGAATCTATGAATGCTGAAATGCGGTACCATTTGATTTGAAATCGTCAACTGTTAAACTCTGGTTTGACCTGTTGCTCTTATGTTTAGTTGAAATCATAGTTATTAAAGGCACTAGGCGCACTCAAGGCGCATAGGCCTCGCCTGGGGCCGAGAAAAATAAAGCGCATAATGAAAAAAATATATTGTGTATTAGAAAAAGAATACTATTCTTCAAATAAAATAAACAAAGTCTATTATGTAACACTTTATATCATCTAATTAGTACCAAAATATTAGTGTATTAGTGTAGAAAAGTAGTTTTCCTTGATTAAAAGTATAAATTTGGCTAGAATCTTGTCGGAATTTAGCCGGAAACTCTCCGCAATCTAGGAATCTTGCCGGAATGTGCGCCTAAACCATCACCTGGATAGTTAAAGCGCAATTTCCTAAACTTAAAGCGCAACTGCCTCGCCTCGCCTGAAAAATGGGCCTAGGCGCAAGAGGCGATGGCTTTTAACAACTATGGTTGAAATCATAACCTAAAAGGTGTTGATAATGCTTTTTAAAACCGGATCCTTGTTTTCTTGGAGCACAAACAAGTACAGGCGTTTCATATAGTAGTCACTAGTCGATAAACAAAGATATGCTATGTAATTATTGTTGGAACTAGATGATGTTTCACTAAATGACCAACATGATATAACGACACGTTGGTGTCTTTATGATATCAGCAAATGACAGGATACATAATTTTACAGTTGAATATGTTTCTCAACAAAGAAAATATTATTATTGCAATCACATCTTACCATAAAATACTTGTACTCTTAGTTTCGGAACAATAATACTTGTATTATTGTCAGAAATAGTTAATGCAATAATCAAATTATTACAGAGTAACCATAGTGACCAAATCTTTTAATATCATAAAATCATATGCAGAACCGTCTATGTGGATTTAAGTGCCTCGTACGACCCGAAAAAAGCCCTTAGGCCTAACGAATTATATAAACATCGTTTAAAGTGACGAGTAACGTTTTAGCAATGAACATAGCAAAAACATAGTGTTATAATAATAGAATTACATAACGTAATAGCTAACTGATGATTTCGGAACAAAATAAGTTCAGACTAGATGCTTGGATATGGATCAAAATAAGTTTATTTGGGCCCAATTAGTTATAAGATTTTAGATATAGGGTCCAATAAGTTTTAAGGTTCTAAACTTTTATAGAGAGGGCCCAACAAATTTTTCGGTTTCCATTTGATTTGACCGAATGTTAGTCAAAGTACTGAAATGCTTTGGTAGTTAAGTTCAAGCATGTTCTCTTGTTTGTTGCTATATTGCAGGTTGAAGGAGCTGCTAATGAGGGTGGCAGGGGTCCTTGCATATGGGATGCTTTCACACACACAGAAGGTTTATTGTATTGCTTGTTATAATATTCTTTTATATATCATGACATCAACTGCTAAGGAATTTTATTTTGCTTCTTTTTTTTTCTCTTGGTCTACCAGGAAAGATAAAAGATGGGAAAAACGGAGATGTAGCAGTAGATCAATACCATCGTTACAAGGTTTTATTTTTGTACAATATTCGCATTTATGGATTTGCATTCATTTAAGGAAAATTTGGTACCCCGAAAGCCGTAAGCCTATATAGGCTTTGTTTTTCTGATTTTCCTTTTCCGGAAGAACTAATCATTCGTTTACCATGTAGTTACTTCAATAAGATGTGAAGTCAGTTTTTTTTTTTTTTGCTTATTATTGAGACACCATCTTCCTATGTTTACTTTGAGGGGTCAATGACCATAGTATTTTTATATGGCAATGTATGATTATCAAATGATTTTCTTTGTGTCCGTTAGCTTATCCATTTTTTTTTTTTTTAAATACAGGAAGACGTTGACCTTATTGCCAAATTGGGTTTCAGTGCTTACCGATTTTCTATATCCTGGTCTCGTATCTATCCAGGTAATGCCTGTTGTTAAGATTATTACCAAAACAATTGGTTGCATCATAAATGCAGGTGTCTGTTTTACATATTTTGACATTTTTTTTGGTTTTGTCATGAAAGTGGATCCACTAAAAACTATATCTTTTTTACAGATGGGCTGGGAACCAAAGTGAACAAGGAAGGGATCATGTATTACAATAATCTTATAAACTACCTTCTAGAAAAGGGTATGCACTAATAAAATTTGTTGCTTTTTATCTTATATGAGGATTAAGTTGTTACCAGTAAATTGCAATTATACATTTCAGGAATTGAGCCGTGTGTAACATTATACCATTGGGATATTCCATTGCATCTTGATGAGTCAATGGGAGGGTGGTTAAGTGACTCAGTGGTGTAAGTTTTCGCCTTTTGTCCTTTCCCGCTATCTTGGTTATGCAACCTGTCACTTCAATTTGTATGTTAATGATAATGGGTAGGACAGGTTAAACAGGTTATAAGTTGTTTTTTTAATATTACTATTGTCTAATTTTAAGCATGTACCAAATGTACAGAAAGTATTTCGCTATCTATGCAGAAACTTGCTTTGCAAGTTTCGGTGATAGAGTGAAGAAGTGGATTACAATCAATGAGCCCCTTCAGACAGCAGTAAACGGATATTTTACCGGTGTATTTGCACCTGGAAGATGTGACCATCAGTCAGCTGAACCGTATTTGGCTGCCCATCACCAGCTTTTGGCCCATGCAGAAGCAGTTTCAATATATAGAACAAAATTTAAGGTTTTTTTTTAATCTTTTCTAGTTTCTAAAATCGGTGACCAATACTGTAATACAAATACTTATTATATTCAACACAGGATCTGCAAGGTGGAGAGATAGGATTGGTTGTTGATTGTGAATGGGCGGAGGCGTTAACTGATAAAGAAGAAGATATAGCTGCAGCAGCAAGGCGTATTGACTTTCATCTAGGATGGTAGGTTGACTGATTATGCTTCATTTCTAAATACTTATTTGTGTTTTAAATTGTACTTTATTACTTAGGTACTTGGATCCGATATTTTTTGGAGAATATCCTAAATCTATGCAGGAGAGGGTTGGAGACAAGCTTCCGGTATTTTCCCAGAAAGATAAAGAATTAATAAGAAACTCACTGGATTTTGTTGGCTTAAATCATTATACATCAAGATTTGTGTCACATTGGACAAACAAAGCGGAAAATAATTATTATACAATACAAGAGGCAACAAGAATAGGTACACTACTTCCTTTTGTCCTTTATTTATTTTTATCATGCGTGCGACTGTATATACATTCATTCATACATACATACACACACACATACAGACATATAAAAATACGCGCACACACACATACACATATATATGTGTGTGTGCAAAAACGAGTAATTTCATACACATGTGAAGAAACACGGAATCACCGCCAGGATGATTAGAACCGCTTTCTCTGAGAGGATGGAGAATCACACGTTGTTCTTCCTCTTGAACCTAGATCTGCAATGGAGAAGAGAGAAAAGTGGGGATGTAGAGACGGCCGGTAGAGGAAGAATCCTCTATTTCCAGCTACAAAAAGTATGTTTGCCCCATGTCTCTTGTCCTAATAATGAGGTGAAGACCTCCTTATATAGGAGACATGGGCAACCATAACCTCAATGGGCCAGGCCAGTTAGGGGTTGTCTCTACAAGCCCACAGCCTAGTGTAGTGTAAACTACAACGCGCTGGGCTTCGCGGGTTAGTACGCAATAATAAATAACATAATATAAAAAGCGATAAGTAACGGAATTGTCCGGTCGTTCGGGTCGGGTTAAAAACCATACCCCATTAAGTTCCCCCAGTCTAGTGTTGCTCCCGCGTGCGAGCGTGGGAGGAGCACTAGACTTGTTAGGAGTGTTCGAAAGTGAAGATTGTGAGTTTTAGGCTTACCTGTCGCCCTGGTGCGGGAAAGTTGCCGGTCATGCTGGTTGTGTCTGTCTTTACGTGTATATTCACAGTATATGTGTGTGTGCAAAAACGAATAAATGTTTCATACACATGTGAATATACTCAATTTTGTCCTTTATTTTATTTATTTTTTTTATCCAAGGGGTCATATGTGTTCTTTTGTTCTTAAGCTTTATTATGGCTCTCTCTCTCTCTCTCTATGTATATATGTGCGTGTGTGTGTCTGCGCACGCGCATGAAAATATATAAAAGGTTGGATTAGCCCCTTTTGATAAGAATTGTAAAAATATGCCTCCACAACTTGTTTTTCACCTTCATTTATTAGTTATTATTTTCTGTTTTTGCAATCCGTATATTTTCACAAGTTTTGACAAATGCAAGGTGACGTAAAAGTTGTTTTTATAACAAATTTCACTGTGAAGGTATGTGAAATCCTTCACAGTGAAGATTCATGTGTGTGTATATATATAATATCTGTACGTATATGTAACTGTATAATCATTGGAGGTTTACCATGGTCCTCCATTTTTGTGTTTCAGATGTATGGGAAAACGGAGCGATTGGTGAAAAGGTAATCTACTATATCTTCAATCATACAAAATATGTATATTTGTTTTTAATTTATATCTCATGGCAGGCAGCATCACCATGGCTGTATGTTGTTCCATGGGGTCTCCGGAAAGTTCTTAAGTACATAGCTCAAAAGTACAATAATCCGCCAGTATACATTACTGAAAATGGTATGTCCGTATGTCTTTAGTACTTCTAAATTATTTTACAATTTCTTGTAAACATGTGCACTCTAGTCCTTTTCCGAGGCTTCAAATCGACCAAATGCTTGGACACACACGTGCACGAATGCACGAATGCTTATGTAGTAAAGAACTGAGATTATGTTTCACGCACTATGCATGAATGCTTATGTAGTTCTCAATGTTCTCTATTAAAAAAATCGTTATACAGGCATGGACGATGAAGACAACGATGCATCTCCCCTACATGAAATGTTGGATGACAAACTGAGAGTTAATTACTATAAGGGATATCTTGCATCTGTTTCTTTGGCTATCAAGTGAGTCCGCTATTTTTATGTTCGATTTATGATGAAGTTTCTTCTTTGATAGTAGAGAGGGCAATTTAGACTATATACGTGACAATAAGTTGATTGGGGTTATAATTCTTTTCTACGGTCTAATAAGGGGCAATTTAAAAAACGTAGCTAAGAAGGAAACGGGTTGAATGGTTACAAGAACTGCCCAAAGTATATTGCTTTTTAGAAACTCTTGAATCAGTTTTATTAAATATTTTTGACCATAATGTTGATACTAGTTTTTGTTGATATTTATCGAAATATTTCGACAATATTGGTCAAAATGGGTTGGGTTGGGTTAGGTAACTTCCGATGTCCATTTATCTTGAACACGTTAATATTTTGATGTGATTAATATGATTAGAAAGTTATATTATTACAATAATAACTAACTTTGTTAAATAAAGCGCCTTACAAGCGTTTGAATACATTTATATAATTAAAGTGGTTGAGGATATTAGAAGTTAGATACTCTCATGGCTTAACCTGTTTGACTATCAGATATAAAACACTTAAAGTTGACCCATTTGTAGTTAACGGGTCGAAATTTCCACCTATACAATTCATGTATACACAATATGTTACCTGTTCTTACACTATACAAAAATTTATTGTTGAAGGGAAGGAGTGGATGTTAGAGGATACTTTGCTTGGTCATTAGTGGATAATTTTGAGTGGGCTGATGGTTATACAAAGCGGTTTGGTTTGATATATGTTGATTACAAGAACGGTCTCACTCGTCATCCAAAATCGTCTGCATATTGGTTCTCGAAGTTCTTGAGAGGCAAAGACGGGGTAAATGGCAAAGAAGACTAACCGAAACATATAAACTATCATTTGTGATCCATTTTTTTTTTAATATAAACACAACCAAAATATGGTAATTCTATACCTTACATTTCTAAAGAGGGTGTACAGTACCTCTTTTAATTAATTATTTTAAATTATGTATATTTTTTCTTTATTTTTCTACATGAAACTAAACTTTGACCTTTTCTTTTATTTACTGTAATAATAATCAAGATTATAATAATATTCATTGTAATAGTATTCCAATACAAAATATAGAATTCGTATTCTTTTAACCATCTATTTGTTAAAATAATTTTAAAGTTATTGTTTGATTAGAAAAAATCCAAATTACATAAATAAGTATATTATATGAAAACTTTGAATATAATAAATAGTTATAAGAGGTAAACGAAGATAAATAATTCATCTTTACACTATAAACAACACATCTTTAATATATGTTGATAACTCATTTAAGTTTACTAATTTTATTTTTCACTCATAACTTAGGTGAACATAAAAATAACAAAGTAAATTGTTGTAATTAATTTGTTTTCTCAACGCTCCTTATAAGTGTTTTGAAAAAAAGTTGAGTTATGTTTGAAATAAAACGTTTTTTTTTATCGAATTATCCGGATAGGTATTCGTTTTTATGTATTTCAGCTCTCATATTACAAACTACATATATATTTAACCCAATTATTTTTAGTAATTTTATTTTTATCTAACAACTGACTTTCTTTATTTTTATAAAAAAATAATAATAAGCATACGGTTAGTTTTTTTCTTAACGTTGAGATATAAATTTTATTAAGAATGAGTTGTATTCGAAATATAATGCTTTTCATTTGCAACAAAACAAACTATGAAGATATGCAGCTTCTTTGGTTATCGTAATGTCGTATATGTGATGGGTTGTTATAAAAATACGCTCACCATCTTTTTACCGGACGCCCCGCTGCGTAGCGCGGATGTTTCACCTAGTTAAATACAATGTCTCAAAGTTCATTGACTAATGTTGTACCTTAAAAATTGTTTTCGAGTGGCCACAAGCCACGTAGTTGCTTGAATGTATGTGTTAACCATTTTTAATGGTAGGATTGATTTGTAGATTAACGCAATGCGGTGTCTTTAGGATATATAGATGTTATCCTAACTTATATTTGTCAACCCTTAGTAGTAGATTACGTGTGGCTCCTATAGAAGGGCGAGCGTGATGATTTGAGAACGTATTCCATGATAATACATGGTTATGCAAGTATTAGGAAAGAAGTTGCTGAATTAAACACATGCTTCGGGTAATGTTGTGTCGATTGTACTACTGAATTCATTGTGACTGCTCATGAAGTTCTTGGGACTGATATTGAATATGAGGTGTGATGACGTCATCGTAGAAGGCAATGTTCGTAAGTCCTTGGTAGAGGAGAATCAATGCAGTTGAAATCAAATAGCAGTAAGGGTTGCTATTTGAGATATAGGTTGTCACGGTGGGGTATTGGTGAGATACATAAAACATATATAATTTTAATAGTAATATCAAAAGTCAAAACACAAAAATGCCAACATCTGAAGCATGATCTGAAACTTTTATTTAGTTTGCTGTCCTTATTCACTATGCCGCTAGATCACAAGGCCTGTCATTCCTAAAATCATTCATGTTAGTCATTTACTTGTAAGGAAGTATATGTGAAAAATACAACACCGACCCTACCCGTCAATATTTAAGTCGGATAAAAGGCTGATGCATGCAATGCAAAGAAGATAACTGATGTTAGCAACAGATTAGTTTTTTAATTAATTGTTTTAATTAGTTTGAATTTGAATTTAGTTTTTGAGTCTAACTAGGTTTTGCATCCCGCGCGCGTTGCGGCGCGCTAAACCGTGATGTGGTAATGGGAGTTGAACTGCGTTCGTATAAAGTCATAATATGCATCGATATAAACTCATGATATCAGCACTCATATTAAAGTCGTAAGTTGTTATATGGCACTTCCGACTAAATCTACTAACACAGGTTCCAATGTTATTCTATCGTAATCGATCCGATTCGTTACTGCATTGGTATGTTACTGTTCATTTCTGTAAATCATGAATCCTGTATTCATTATAAACATGATTACCTTGTAAATTGTAATACAAAACTAAATCAACTCAAATCAATAAACAGGATTCAAATTTCCATTCGTTTACATATAATCGTGTTTATTGATTTGAGGCATTTGAGTTGGAATAAATGCCTCAAACACAACCATGTATAATAATTAATAATCCACGTCAACTTAGTCAAATTCTAAACAAACTAATAAGATCAAGTTTGTAAAAAGTATATATACTAACACCTAATAATGAGTAACACAACAAATTGAAGAGCAAAACCTACTTTGTCATCTTCATCAGCAAAACCCACTTGGTCATCTTCATCAGGTCACGTTCCACCATTTTAGACAACCAATGGCAGACATGTTCTTGAATATTACAAACTTTACATGTCTTTTAATTCGATTTCATATTTAGATGTTTTAGTAGCCGGTCACATAAGCGATACTCGAACAGTTCAAGCATTAATATCGAACATATGGGATTAAAGAAGGGTCGAATTCCTTACTGCAACACTCAAATAGTAACAAAAATGAGAATTAACAGTAGCGATGGCCGACCGCCACCGGTAGTCGTCAATCACAACCTTTGCCCTCTAACAACAATCAAATGCCACAAAATCAATTTGTTTAGGTTGAGAAAACGAAAAGTAGGGTCGTAAGTGTGTTATCTTACCTCCTGTTGTCAGACAGAAACATGCAGCCACTAATTAGTTTCGCGAAACCTCACCAAAAACTTGTAAAGGTCGCCAAAACTTTGGATCGTGTCGTTGTAGTTCTCCTGGTTCACGAAATTGACAATTATCACTCAACCACGGTTGTAGGTGAACCAATCTACCCGAAATAAGGTCATGAAGTGGGAATGAACTTACCGGATCTTTGTCGGACTTTCCTCAGACTTGTCGAAAGCCGCCACGTCAAAGGCGGAGGCTAGACATTCTGAGTTCATCGTCTTCATGGGTTCTTCGTTTAACAACCACCACTGTCGCATGTTTAGAAGTGTGACTTGTGAGGGAACCCTTTACATGTTATTTTTTCTAATATTGTATATAATAACAAATACGAATTTCAATCATTTTACATCAGGATGTAAAAGTTGCATACAGTGTAAAGAGGCGTCTATCAATCGGGTAAAAGATGTCACGAAAACCATTTGCATACTAAATCTGGAAAACTATCATGTCATAGTAAGGTATCTCTATTATATAAATTATAACATTCGGAATGTATTAACTGATATGGCTTTAACTAAAACTAAAAAGTTAACCTTGCGGCTTGTTATTAGGTAAAACAATAGCATAAGAACAACCAACCAACTGACCTTAAGAGTTGAGAGTTTTGTTACTCGTGTCCAACGAAATGAATGATTCACCAAATGCCACCCTGTATAATAAAAGTTAGAAATCTGTAAACTTTTTTAAATGAAATGCTCAACTTATAGATGATGACTCTTTATGTCTATAGATTTGATTAATTGGACTTCCTATGATAACGTGAGGTAACTCCTTAAGGGTCATGAAAACATGATAATCCATAATCATTTTTAAGCTGCAATTAAAATCTGAGCATGAAAATCCAAACATGGGTCTGACATAGATGCATTGGATATGATCATATTCAACTTTGAATTCAATTAGCCAAACCGATAACCGATGTGGTTATCCTTATTTGAACTTGAGGGCCAAAATTTACAAGTAATTAGGTCACTTAATTAATAAATGTGGAAGCGTAGTTTGAAGAACCAATGAGATTTATCATCTTTTCCCTGTCCAAAATATATAAAAGAACAATAGAGTGAATCAAATTTATATTTAACAAATAGTGATGATTAATTGTCTAGGTTCTACATAGCACATCTGAGAAAATGGGTTATGATGTAGCTGTTAAAAGGCTCTTCTTCTTCATGATTTACAAAACTGAACTTAACATAATGAACTTTGAAGTAAACAATTCAAATTTGGTTATCCAAAACTGTTAATTTACCCCTAACAATAAAAAAATTCCTAGTCAAAATCAGTTCCCCCAAAGACTACTAAATACCATATATAAAGTCATTCCAGTAAAGAATACGATCATTTGTTAACAAAGGATGATCCATACGTATGGAGAAACGCATCATGAAACTCCGATTATACTGATCTGAGCGACCTTGGACATCGATGGTTAATTACTCCAATCGACTCATCACCGACCATACTCTACTTGCCGGAACCCTAATCACTGCCTTAAAAAAACCCAAATTTGCGACAACAATACCTAGAACCTAATCGATGACTGCAAACTGATTCATGTGAAAATAGATTGCCCATACCTGTAACTGATGATCACGGGTGAAATCGGCTTGCCGGAACTCCCCCGAAAACCTAGTTGAGTGAGCAGTAGTTCGTCGGTCGCTGCTCACCTCCCTTGTCCCCGAATCTGTGTTCGAATACTATACATGTCACCGGCGACGCTTAGCGATCTAGCAACTGCTTGACAGATCGGGACTCTAGGACTCGCCGCCATCATCTGGGACGTCTGATTCCGTCGCCGGTAGGAGGTGGCGTCGGGAACAATAAACCACCGCCGTCTCTCTTTCTCTCTGTTGTTGCCTCTTCCTCTCTGTTGTTGTCCTATTCATCTCCGTTAATGGCCTTGATTACACGTGCTAGCAAAGCACTAACCCATATAAACGTGGCACACTAATTAAATTCCACCCAGCTATTAACCACTGTTCATTTACGTTTGATTATTAACAGATAGTAATAGTAATAATTAGGATTACGTTTTATATGCTTGGTGGTCAAGTTAGTTGCAGTATAAATAGTTTTTTTTTGAACGGTGAACGTACCCTGGTCAAGTTAGTTACCACACTCTTCAAATCGGAGAGCCCCGTATTGCTCCACTTTGGCCAGACTATGTTGTTTTAACAATGGCTTCAAAGTTTGGTTTTTTTGGGCGTTCCCCTGCGAAACCTTACCGCCGGCTACACTTGACAGTCGTTGTGCTACCACAAGAGCAAAACTCTCTAGTAAATTTACCTGCCATGCGTTGTGGTGACGTCGAAAGGTATAGTAACTTGAACTAATACCGTTGAATGGAACATATTATATTTGATCTGACTCGTTTCCGAACAAAATTTACGTCAAAAAATGGGCTTTCATCAGTATCGGTTCGATTCGATATAGTACCGTCAATCAAAATAACAACCGAAAGAGATATGACATACAAAATATCCATACATATTTTACATCGATGGAAAACCTTACAAATGAATACCCAATTCGGTTCGTCATGGTATTGTTATCGTACCGACACTCATTATAATTTACGGTACCATAAAAACTACTCTATTCCAAATACAACTTCATTTTCAACAAACTTTATTCCGACACGTAAAAAAACATAAAGCAAATACGGTACTGGTACCGATGTTTTTCAAACTGTATTCTCCACGAAAAAAAATCAACTAGTACGAAAACTAAAATAGGCTAAAAAATAATTTTAATAATCTATACTATATAATAAAAGAAACCATTTTTGGGACACTTGTCATTCTCTCATTTAATTGATTAAAATTATTAATAATACTAATAATAATAATAATAATAATAATCATCTATCTATACTATATAATAAAAGAAACCATTTTTGGGACAATTGTCATTATCTCATTTAATTGATTAAAATTATTAATAATACTGATAATAATAATAATAATAATAATTAATATAAAGCTAATATATCGTCTATGCACTCCCCTTTATTTGATCTTGAAATGATTATATCCTTCATTAAAAAAAGATATAAAGTCGTAAAAGTTAATTTTATTTAATAAATATATATTGATGAGATTGTTAATATTTAAGAAATAAACTTTAATTAGAAATAACAGCAAGGTAAGATATATATTTTCATGTGATTCAAAAAAACTCTCAACTAATCTATCTATCAATCTATATCTATACTATATAATAGAGTTAATTGCCATTTTAGTCCCTGTGGTTTGGGCCATTTTGCCACTTTAGTCCAAAGGTTTCATTTTTAACATCTGGATCCAAAAAGGTTTCGTCGTTGCCATTTTGGTCCAACTGACTTAACCCCATCCAATGAACTCTGTTAAGTCAAGGGCATTTATGTCTTTATAGTTATTTTTTATGTTTTATTAATAAAATGAATAAAAAAACAAATTTAATTATATATACACTAGCATATAAACACATTCAGTCATACACTCATACACCAGATCTCTCCTCTCTCTCTCTCTCTCTCACTCTACAGCAACCATCCTCACCAACTACCACCTGCCGCCATCACCACCACCCGTCCACCACAACCATCACAACCACCCGGCCACCACCATTCGGAGAGCAATCTGTAACCATCACAACCACTCCGACGAACCCTCCGGCCACCACCATTCGGAGAGCAATCTGTAACCATCACAATCTGCAATTCTTTCCCGCATTCCACTCATTTTTTTATTCCAAACAAAACCCCTCTGTCAATTTGCCATGACAGGGGGGATTAAATGATCAATTTGGTGGATTTGAAATCTAGGGTTCTTGAGGATTGGGGGTTAGTTTCAGTCACCAAGTGGGTGATGGTGATGTTGGTGGTGGTCGGGTGCAGGTGATGGTGATGGTGAAGCGGTGGTGAGGCAGTAATGGCGATGGTTGTGGTGAGGCGGTGGTGGTGAGGCTGTGATGGTGGCAGTGGTGGTGGGTTGGGTAGAGTGAATGACAGTGAAGAGCGGACAAAGTTAGGTGGAGTGACAAGGTGTTGGACTGCCGGTCAATGATGATGATGACGGTGGAAGGTACGACGGAGGTGGAGGTACGACGGAAGGTACGACGATGTGGTTCTGATTTTAGTAGTTTCCGGTGATTCATTTTTCATCTAGAGTAGTTGCAGGTTTGGTTTGTTTGGGGGAGAAGAAAGAGTTGCAGGTTTTGTTTGGTTGGTAAGCGAGGAAAAATATTTGGTCGGTAAAACCATTCTGAGATTAAAAGAGTTGTTGAAGCGTGTAAGCGAGGAAGAAAGGTTTGGTCGACTCAAATGGTGGTGGTTCATCGGAGAAAAACTGTGTTTAGAGAGAGGAGGACAAAGAGGGTTGAGAGAGACGGTGTTTAGAGAATAAAAGATTTTGAATTTGTGTGTATATAAAAAAAGAAATGGTTTTAACAACCATAAAAATAAAGTGAAATTTTAAAAAATATGAAATGACAAAAATACCCCTTGAGTAACAGAGTTCATTGGATGGGGTTAAGTCAGTTGGACCAAAATGGCAACGACGAAACCTTTTTGGATCCAGATGTTAAAAATGAAACCTTTGGACTAAAGTGGCAAAATGGCCCAAACCACATGGACTAAAATGGCAATTAACTCTATATAATAAAAGAAACCATTTTTGGGACACTTGTCATTCTCTCATTTAATTTATTACAATTATTAATAATACTGATAATAATAATAATAATAATAATAATAATATTTAATATAAAGCTAATATATCGTCTATGCACTCCCCTTTATTTGATCTTGAAATGATTATATCCTTCACTAAAAAAAAGATATAAAGTCGTAAAAGTTAATTTTATTTAATAAATATATATTGATGAGATTGTTAATATTTAAGAAATAAACTTTAATTAGAAATAACACCAAGGTAAGATATATATTTTCATGTGATCCAAAAAAAACTCTCAACTAATCTATCTATCAATCTATATCTATACTATATAATAAAAGAAACCATTTTTGAGACACTTGTCATTTTCTCATTTAATTAATTAAAATTATTAATAACACTAATAATAATAATAATATTTAATATAATCTAATACAAATTCTTATTATTAATAATATTTAATCAAATCTAAAATCTAATCTAATACTATTAATTAAATAAATGATAAATTAATATTAAATTTTATCTATACTATATTTATTTTTATTTTCTTAATTAAAAAAAATGTCTATCTTCGTTACAAGATAACATTAAACAATCTATTAAAAACAATACAATTATTATATCTATTCAAATTATTAATCTATATAAAAATGATGTATTCTCTATCCATTATATGGTTACCTAATTGAAAACAGTAGTATATATATATATATATATATATATATATATTTTATATAATTCACTTAATGTGTAATATCTATCTATCTTTTTTTTGAACGGCATGGAACGACGTGTCAATCACCGTGATATCGGGTGTTGTGGCCAAGGTCGACTACTCGACCACCGCCATCCCCTTGGCTCTTCCTAGATGTGCGAAAACCCGACCTCCACTGCCCGAAGGCACAATAGTAGAATAATCGGTAAAACCTCGCCTCCCATCCAAGTCGAACCGGTGCCACCCATATTCGCTCTTCACCTAGATGCCGTAGAAAATAATGAGGAGAATGAGAATCGAACCTGGGTCACAAGGAACACCAATTCTTTCCCCAACCACTACACCACTACTTCATTGGCATATCTATCTATATCATATGATAAAAAGAAATTAATGTGATTTAAAGATATATAACTTTTATATTATTTATAATACAAAAATTATATTTATTAAACTCGTGTAATAAATGGTTTTTATACATATAAATTTTTTTATTATTTTGTGTATAAAATTATATTTATTCAGCCCACACAATTTTAAAAATATATCTTTTTTTATCATTTAATATATAAAATTACATTTAATAAACCCGTGTAATACACGGGGTTCTAACCTAGTAAACTATTATGATAAACAAACTCATATCTAATAACACATAAGCAATTGATTAGTTTTCATAAACAATTAAAACTCCGATGATATATTCTGGATATCATGTTATATTAGTTGTGTAAAACCATGCCAAATCTTCATAAGTTTTTTTTTTTTCTTTTAAAGGCTCAAAAAAATCTCTATATTAAATTTTGATACTTTTAGTTATTATCTTTCATTCTATGCTCATAAATTAAACTTTAGAGAAAAAAAAAAAAAAGAAATATGCATGTTATGTGTGTGCAAATTATAAAAGATATAAATTGAAAAAAAAAAAGATGGCCCCATTTGGTCTACAACAAATACACTTGTGTAATTAAATGATACATTATGGGTTTTGTGTGTACTCTAGCAGCCAGTGATGTTATTTAATATAGGGTAAATTACTTTTTGAGTCCCTGTGTTATATTGGTTTTAACTAGTTGAGTCCAAAAGCAAAAAGTTTAACGACCTGAGTCCCTATAAGCACTTTTCTTAACCATTTGAGTCCAATTTTCTAACTCCATCCACCAAATCTGTTAACTATGAGGGTAATTTGGTCATTTACACACAAGTACAAGTCTTATATGCACATAAGTACAAGGAACAAGTCTTTAATGCATAAACTTTTAATATTTATAATATATATATATATATATATAAATAATTACATGTCTAGTAAAACACACACACTGCACACACACTCTCTTATCTTTGCACACACTTTCTCTCCCTGTAAACACCATCGCGCACAACCACCATCCCCACGACTGCCCCACCGTCATCCCCACCACTGCCATCGCGCATAACCACCATCCCCACCACTGCCCCACCGTCATCCCCACCACTGCCACCATAAAAAACATGCCATCTCTCTTTCTCTCTCATCTCTCTCTTTCCATCAACACCCACCTCCTCCATAACCACCACTACGCAGCCACCATCACCATCAACCCCCACTTCTGCCCAAATCTTCACAACTGTATCAACACAACCACACATAATATCCATACACTATAAAAATCGATGAAAAATTGAGGGATTTCACGAACCAGAAACCCTAGAATTGAGGGATTTCACGAACCAGAAAAATTCAGGGATTTCACAACTGCATAAACACCACTGGTAACCTTCAACAACCATGAAAACGCATCAAACCCTACACAGATGCATATTAAATCAAGAAAAGAAAAATACCCTTTTGTGGTTACAATTTAAGGAGCATGAAATTTATGGGGATTGGTGAGTGTACCTGTGTTTACGAATGAAATTGAAGTGGTAGAGGGTTTGACGGAAGGAGATGAGGGTTTTGTAGAGAGCATGAAACAATAATCAAAGAAGCATGAGTGCAGCAGGTGGGACTGCAGATTTCTTCTACAGAGAAGCTCAGCGCCTCGGTTTCAGTTAGGGTTTCAGTGTTAGGGTGGTGGGTGTTGTGGTGGTGACGGTGAAGGTGCAGCGGTGGTGGGTGTTGTGGTGGTGGCGGGGACGTTATGGTGGTGGTGGCGGCGGCGTTAGGATGGTGGTGGTGATGGTGGCGGCGTTAGGATGGTGGTGGTGATGATGGTGTGGTGGTGTGGTTGAGAGAGAAGGGGAGAGAGATGAAGAATAGAGATCAGTGTGAGTGTTTGTGAGATAGTTTATTTATATTAACAATTAATACTAATAATAATAATATGTAGGGGCATTTTAGTCTTTTAATGAAAAGTTAACAGAAAATTCAAACAGAGTTAGAAAATTGGACTCAAATGGTTAAGAAAAGTGCTTATAGGGACTCAGGTCGTTAAACTTTTTGCTTTTGGACTCAACTAGTTAAAACCAATATAACACAGGGACTCAAAAAGTAATTTACCCTTTAATATATATATATATATAAGTATATAATGGTTTATGGTGAAGAACCCTCACAACTCACAAGAGAGGCAATAGTAAAAAAAATTAAAATACCTTCTCGGTCTCGGTTTAAGGCGGCTTTCCTAGTTTGCCGTTGTGACGACGTTTCAGCCTCTTCGTCCTCCTCCATGATCACCTGAGCTGCGTACATAATAACGTTTGAAAAAATGCTTCGCTCTTACCCGAAGATGACGAATACCACGTTGAAGAAGAAGATGAAGACATGTCTATTTTTTTTTTATAAAAGTATGATGGTTTATAAAAAAATGCGAGAATGAAAGAATTCGGGGGGGGGGGGGTGGTGTTTGGGTCGACGACGGCCAGGCCAAGCCCCGTACCGTCCAGCCTTATAATGCAATCACCAACAACTGTGAACAGTAGTTGGTTTGACCTTTTTTGTTGGTTTGATCTTTTTTTGTCTTATTCATCCTTTTATATGTTTATATATTTTTACCCTTTAAATTTTAGCATCGACATATACAACCTCTTAATTTCATAAAGACTTTGTAGTCAAGTTTTACGTGTTTATTTTTATGTACATATGGGTATAAAAATTCAAGTTGTTTACGTTTCGACGTAATTTTTTTCTGGAACTGAGTCGGGTCAAATATAATACGTTTTCGTGTTTATTTTTATATACCTTATCGGTTGGTCCATATTTTAACGTAAAATTTTTACGAAACGCCGCGACAACGCACGGGACAATTTACCAGTTACGAACAGAATCAACTAATGGGTCACTGCATATATCCATAATTTATGTAATGAAACACATATATCTTACCAATCCATTATAAAGTTCGCATCATTGTGGTTGGGCCTCAAGTGACATAACAAATATGGAATTCTTGTAGTTCTTTTAAGCTTCTTAGAACTTTCTTTGGAACAATGAAATCCTCCATACTTAAGTCCTCATGTGAGCATATATATGCATTCTTTGATAATATTCACCTTTCCGCTTCATAAATCATTGACAAAGTAGAACCATCTACACTCTATAATCCTCAACATTTTTCTTAGATGTTATATAAGTTCCACATTTGCATACCACAAATTTTATTTTTCAACATTCAATTCATAAAAATATCATTATGCAATTATTAAGGTCAAAACAGCATGTTATCAGGTTTTTAACTACAACAATGTGATCAGTTTTTTTTTTGTTAGTCAACATACAACTTTGTGGTTTTCGTCAATGTTTAGTAAAGGGTATTTCTATAAAAAAAAAATATAAGAAGACATCTTTTTGAATATCCATAACTCATATATAACATCAAGTATAATCTTCAAAATAAAATGCAAGGGTTACCTACTTAGTCTTGAAACCATAATATGTCGTTAGTACGAGCATCATCCAACAATCTCGTTTGATTAAGTGGTGTCAACACAAGCATGAAAGGGGTTAGATACAATCATTTACCCCAAATTAACAACTGAACGGAGTGTCTAGCAACCATTTCGAGCATTAATCATACCACGTTTTGGTTTCTAAAGAAAACCTTCCTCTAGTGAGTGAAACGTTCAACCAAATTATTTTATAAACTTTGTAACTTTTTAACAACTCTTATACTCTCATAAATGGTATTCCCATTGTGTTGCAGATGAGTTTTAATCTTAAGTCTGTCATGAGTCAACCTTTTATACATCATTAAAAAAATGGTCAAAGTTTCGTTTATAAGGAGTCCTTGATAAAAGTATTAACATCAAATGGTAGCAGGCTATAATCAAATTCTTAGTATCATTTCTCTAATAAAGTCCACCACATTTTATGTCTCAACAATGCAAAAATTCTCTACTTAGTGAAACTCTAAAGAATGAAAAAATACTTTACCTCAACCGTTGTCAGATAAATAACACGCACGTGATTTGTTCATGTACAATACTTGAATATTGATTTATGTGTGGTAGCGGAAGTGATTTAGGTCTCCGAGCGCGAGATTTATGCCAGCGCAGGTGATATGCCTTGTTTCGAACGCGTATGTAAGCGACACCATGCAATAATATCAGAAATTTGCAAATTTAATCATAATAAATATTTTTAGATAATTATTTGACTTTAAAAATGTACTTTTGATATTTTTCGATAACTTTCATATCGTGAAAACGACAAAAATGCTCGAGTGAATTGATTTACGCGATTTAAACGCACACCATGAGCACGCGAGCTATTTAATCCCATATCGGCCAAATATTATAATTTTGAGTATAAAATAATTATTTAAGTTTTACAATAATTTTCAATGATATTTGCGGGTAAAACAGGGGTTCTGGCGCGAGAACGAACTGAAACGGAATAGTGTACGCGATAGTGTGCAATGAGTCCACTCCATGAGCCCATTCTATGAGCCCAAAACCCATAACACACCTATAAATACCATTTGTTTCTTCGATTTCCCCTCATTCTCACCAACTCACTCTCTCTCACTTACTTTTCTCTCTCACTTTCTCTATCTAAGAGAGAATCCAATGGTGGTCCGGCGACCAATTTTCCGGTGAGTGCCCATAACACACATATAAATACCATTTGTTTCTTCAGTTTCTCCTGATTCTCACAAACTCACTCTCTCTCTCTCTCTCTCTTACTTTTCTCTCTCACTTTCTCTCTCTCTTTAAGAGAGAATCCAACGGTGGTCCGACGACCAATTTTCCGGCGAGTGAACCCACTTGTCCCACTAATTTTGACGTTTTGGTTTGTGTGGCGACGTTAGTTGTTGCAAAATCGAAGCGGTTTGAGTTATATAGCAACTCTGGCGTGCGTTCCGTAAAAATCGGACTTTTAAATCTTGTTTAAATCGAACCTTTGGAAACCTCTATGCAAGTTTTTGTGTCAATTTGTTTTTCGGTGAAACTCCAGTAGGATCTTTCGTTAAGATTCACCTTGTTTTTGGTTTTAAATCTTGTTTTTAAGCATTGTTGTTCACAAAAAAACTATTGGGGTTTTTAATCAAGAGTGGGGATCCCACGGAAAGTGTGTTTTTCCTAAAAAGTGTAAAAAGTCATAAAACACAATAATTTCAGGCATAAAACACACCTAAAACTCACAAATAATAGAATGAATATTACTAAAACACCATATTCAAACTCTAATAGTCCATAAAAACTTCAAACACACCATCGTAGAACTATGAATATAAAACACACAATGCTAAACAACATAAAACACAATAATATTTGTCATTCCACAATCAGAGCCTTAACATCTAAAACACAACACAAAACCCACATACATGATGTTTTAGTAATCTTCATCATATTATTTGTGGGTTTTTGGTGTGTTTTATGGTTGACATTATGGTGTTTTATGACTTTTTACACTTTTTAGGAAATTTGGACTTTCTGGCCAACTCCTATCCTTTAATCAAATCAACTAAAACAAGTAAAAACATGGTTTAAATGGAAGATTTTGGTGATATGGAAGTGTGTGTGTGAAAACCCAAGGTTGTGTGTGTTGTTTGCAAATGCTGTTTTGTTTTAGATTTTAACATGTAAGTATGGATTATTTGATGGTTTTCGTCAATGTTTAGCAAAGGGTATTTCTACAAAAAAAAAATCTAACAAGACCTCTTTTTTATATCCATAATTCATATACAACATTATGTATAATGGTCAAAATAAAATGCATGGATTACCTACTTAATCAAACAAGTAAAATAGATCGAAAATATTGGAACATGAATGATTAAATGAAGCCATGAAGGCATTGGGAAGAATTTAATCAAACAAGTTTTGGCCCAAAAGCTTGTTGGGCTGAGTGAATGTATGAAAGCATTTCAAGTAAAAAAAATGTTAACACCAAATGAGGTTATAATCGAATTCTTAATAGCATCTCACTACTAAAGTCCACCACATTTAATATCTCAACAATCCAAATATACTCTACTCAATCATATTTCAAAGAATGAAAAATTACTCAACTGTTTCGAATCTGTTTTTGTATGTACCCATGGCTTTCCTCAAAATCAAATTCGTCTAACATGTTTTTCAAACTCGGTTCATAGATGACCGAAAACAAAGAAAGCGTGGCATCTTCATCCTCATGAATTCTTTTCGAGCCACGAACTTCTGACACTACTGCCAGAAATTTTTTACCCTCAACCATAAGATAGTCACCATCTTTTAAACTTCGGACAACGGACAAAAGAGCGAAGTTCCGCTGGGTATACCCGCAAGACTTATGTACGGACCATCCATCGCTTTCCAACACACAAGTAATATAACTATTCCAACCCATGAATGTAATGCATAGTTTACCATCAAACACTCCCAGTAACTTGTTATAGCCAGAACAGTCTCTAGGTTACCCTATCAACTCAAACTTTTCTGAATCAACATTAAACTTGAGTATGAGTTCGCCACTGTAACGATCCCAGTAGATATTGCTACCTATGGTTATGCCATTACCGTACGAGACAATGGGCGAAATTAAATGCAGTTCTCTCCATTCCCCTGTGCCTGTTCCCAACGTGTAAACAAACACAAATGAAGCACGGAAGGGATCCCTCGGCATATGTATTTCAACCAGTTTGTAGACGCCAGTAACAGTACTTACAGCAAAACCATGCAAAGAGCGATAGGAGCATCGGGCGCGGTCAGAATGGACAAGAGGGGGTATAGTCAACATTTGATTAGTCAAAGGGTTTAACAAGATCTTGTTCAAACCAGAAAGATAAAGGATGCCATTGACAGAAGTAACATGGGAAGTTATTAGGCCTTTTAGTTGTTCGGTTTTACCAAAGTCTAGAATTTTCATCTCCTCTTGAATATAATCATAGAGAGACCATCTGAGTAAACCTTCAAATTCACCGTCTTTACCAACAACATTACGAAGTGTAGTGACACCTTCAATTTCAGATTTTGATTGGTAACTCTCCAAGAACTTCTTGTTCAAGAGGGATTTTTTCCACAATTTACATACGAGACGACCGTTGAGTAGTGAACTTACTTTTGCCCTGGAAAAGAAGTTTTCTACGATTTCAACCAGAATAAAGGAAGATCCAGACGCCATTTTTGTTAACAGAAGAAGATTGGAAGTGCTAGTAGGTGTCAGAAGAAAAAGAGTAGAAGTGGGAGTAGATGTCTGAAGAAGAAGAATAAGAAGCTATCGAAAAGAATTGGGAGAAAACCCTGATGTGAATATAAAATGACCCTTTTTAAAAATATTCAAATCCGTCAGGAGATTTGGTCCCGTTAGTCATAATTGTAAAATCTCTACAATAAATGTTACAAACCATTTTTACCTTTTCTCAAATTATGACACAAATCTCAAAAAAAATATATAATAAAAGATTAAATGGTTTAGGGGGGTCGGGATAGGGGTGTTCAAAACCGGATATCTGAATTTCGGATATCCGAAATTTTCGAATACCATATTTCACTATCCGAATCCGTATCCGAAATTTCGGATATCCAAAAATTTCGGATACGGATTCGGATAGTGAATCGGATATCCGAAAATCCAACTTTTTATTTAATTTTTATTTTTTTATTGTTTTTTTCATATTCGGAAACGGATATTTTGGATAGTCTCGGATATCCGAATATAAGTTTTCGGATATTTTGGATATATTTCGGATATTTTCGGATGTTTTTCGGATATTTTCGGATACTTCAGATATTTTCGGATATTCGAAAAAAATGAAAATTAAATTTTCGGATATTTCGGATATCCGAAATATCCGAAATTTTAAAAATCACTATCCGAATCCGAAAAATTCGCATATCCGAATTTCGGATATCCGATTTTTCGGATATTTCGGATATCGGATACTTCGGATCGGATTTTCGGATACGAATAGTTTTGAAAACCCCTAGGTCGGGACACCTACGGGCCGGTAGGTTAGCGGGTAACCTCTACGTCTCTACCCCCACCCAAACACTGTTGGTGGTGCGGGTAGGGTTGGGATTGTCACACCCCAACCGATGGCGGAATCATCGGGGCGCGGCACTTAGCGAAACAGATTGTCCAGGAGAAATCCATAACAACTAAATTACCAGATAATTAATATTATGTCCCATACCATAACTTATCAAATAAAGCAGTTATTACAGACATAGTTATCCCAAAGACAAATCATAGTTCCGACAACTCAAATATTAATTGTTTGTTTCTAGACTCCCCTAGACTCATTTCCATGATAGCAAGCAATCCTAGCATCTTAAACACCTGTCACATACATTAAAGTAAAAGTCAATACACATAGTGTAAAGGTGAGCATACAAGTTTAATAGTGTAATAGTAGCGAAAGTGAGTTACGTATAACCAGCATGTAACATGTATAATGTGACGCAAGTAGGTTATCGACAATGAAATATGCACAGACGTGACTGCGAGTTGTAGAGTGCGCAACACATATCACCACTGTGACACGTGAAGAAATACCCTTAGCAACCCCCTTCCACGACAGGTGCTGAGTCCAAACTATAGTACAATCTTTGCTAAGGTGTCAGGCAACAATCACTGTGCAAACATAACATACAAGCATTCATCGAATAACACGTATAACATGCAGAGCGGTTAGCGTATAAAAAGTGTGCGTGGTGTGATAGATGTGATTTGATATAGGTAACGTATGTGACACCCAAAAGTGCTTAAAGCAAAAGGGGTCGAGTATAATCACAGATTGTGTTTAGTAAGTAAACACTCTCTTGGATTGAAGGGAGCGCTGAGAGATTAGCCTGAACACAGTACGACAGTATAGGCGTTGAACGGTGCGTAAAACGAGGCAAGTGACTATGGGACGGACTGTCATCCGATCGGATGACCTTCCGGACGGATGGTCATCCGGACGGATGGCCATTCGCTCGGAGGGTTGTCCGTTTGGGATGGATGTGTTTGTGTATGATGGAACTTTGAAGTTTTCGTTGTAGCATTTTATAAAACATGAAATGTTCCTACCTTTCAGGTCATCCGGACGGATGGCCGTTCGTTGAAAAATGATCTTTGTTGAAAGTTTGTAAAATTGTAAAATTGTTAAGTGTAGAAGACCTTATGTCATCCGTCCGGATCGTCGTTCGGTCGGATGGCTATCCGGTCGGACGACAATCCGTTCAGCGGTCTGATTGTTTTGAAATCCGATAAATTTGCTAAGTTAAAACTTTTGCGTTTAACCCGAGACGCTATGACTACGTGTCCAACAACGAAACCCTGGCAAGCCCAAGTCATCCGATCGGATGGGAATCACCCCGTCCATTTAGTTACTGTTCTTGACGGTTGTTCATGTTCAACCCGTGAATCGGTTGTCTCTTTGATAGGAATCCGTTCTCAGACTGACACTTCATTAGAGAATGAGTAGAAGGCCTAAACGAGCTCGGTTCCCATCGGTTTTATGTGAAAAGTTGAGATTATTGAAAAAAAGTAGAAATCAGTTGGAAAATGCTTAGATTATGACGAAATCAGTGTTTAAACATGCTGAAATCTCTTAGATCTGAGTTGTTCTTGGTGGAATGAGGTCACACTTTGAAGTTCATGAGAACCCATTGTCACGACCCCCGATCCACCCTGGACGGAATCGGGAGCCGCGAACAGCCACGTGGTACCGGTGATTATTTTGAAAACGTTGCAGCGGAAATTTCATCAGGACCGTGAGTTAGGAAAAATATCAGAGTTTAGAAAACACCGGATTTTATTTATTAAATAGATGGGATAAACCCATGTTTTACAATAGTAGCATTAATAAAGATAAATTTGATTACATAAAACAATATTTCTTAATTTGATTTAATTAATAAAATAAGCCACTTCTTGAAGCCTTTCAGTGCCGTATCCATTTCTTACTCCAATCTACAGTAATTACCTGAAACACGTGTTAAAAAGGTTTTGTCAGCAGGAAATACTGGTGAGTTCATTCTATTTATTAAAACGACACATTTGTTATAATTTACAGTATTAAGAGAGATTACAATGTTTCTGATATCAACCAACTGCCCACAGTATTTGTCATCGACTCGTTTCGGTGACTGTGGTCATATCACTATTGAGTCCTGTCACCCAATAGTGAAGAGTATCACTAATTAGGTTCGCCCACCTAAAGTGATAAAAACAGTAGTAATGTGCACAATACCCCACATACCGGCTGTAATTTGGTGACTACATATACTTAATCACTGTAATTATAACTCTGAAAAATATTTAAGAATATATAAAACACTTTGATAAAAAGAGAATGACTCACATTATAAGCATGCAGATTTATACGGGCAGAGCTTAGCCTATTGATTAGTCTTGTAACCTAGTGCACACGAACTAGGTAAGTAACTAATACAACATTTACGATAACTCACGAGATTAAAACCCTCACGACAAATGACAAACTGCAATAACTTAAACATTCATCGGATTCACAACGAATGACAGAGTATTCCCCGAGTTCGGGTGGTACTCAAACATCCTGTCGGATTCACGACTAATGACAAAGGATAGCGCTTAAACATCCGGTCGGATAGTTTCAATCGATCGGACATTGAATCGTAGCAGCGATCGAGTTAATACCCGGTAGGGCTGTCCAAACTGCTCGACGATCGAAGATCGCTCGACGATCGCTCGAAAAATGATCGAAAAATGCTCGCTCGATTCCCGCTCAGTTTGTAAATGAGCCGATCGGATCGGTTCGATTCAAATTCAATCCGAGCATGAGCAAGGCTCCGCTCGCTCGACGATCGCTCGGTTTCGCTCGAATTATTTTTATTAATAATTAATATATATATATATATACATATATATATATATTATATTTTATAGATTAAAAACCCAAAAAATATAATAGCCTAAAATAATTAAAAGCCCAAATAATATTAGCCCATATTTAGTATAAAAATCTAACCCTAAATCTATTTCCTATAACAATTCACTCATTCAGTCGCCGCTCTCAAGTCTCAACTGCTCAGTGTCTCCGTCGACTCTCAGTCTCCTTTTCCAACTCAATTCATCATCGGCTCAAGTGTCTCCGACTCAATTCATCGGACAATCATCGGCTCAAGTGTCTCCTAAAAGGTTAGTCGCTCCTGTTTCAGTTCCTGCAACATATCGTTAAATATATGTATCCATTCATTCTTCAATAATCGTTAAATATCTGTTTCTGTTCGCTCCAGTCTTTATTCGTCGCCTCGTCGGACTTGTTTCAGGCTTCAATCGGTATGTTTTTTTGTTAATTAATCGTTTCAGGCTTCAATCGGTATGTTTTTTTGTTAATTAATCGTCGGACTTGTTTCAGGCTTCAATCGGTATGTCTTTATTCGTCGCCTCGTCGGACTTGTTTCAGGCCTCGTCGCCTCGAAGATCGATCGAAGATCGCTCGACGATCGCTCGAAAAATTCAATCCGAGCATGAGCATCACTTTTGCGATCGGTTTTACAAATTTGATCCACTCGGATCGGATCGGTTATAATTCAATCCGAGCATGAGCATACCCTCGATCGGATCGGATCGTGAACACCCCTAATACCCGGTATCGTAGCAGAATTCGAGCTAGTGTGTGTTTTGTAGTAATCGGATCATAACTCAGTATGTATAACGAATTTTCTCGTCGTTCAAATGCCAGAATTCAAGTCCCAATGCCTGCTATTTATACATGAAAATTGACCCCCTCGCGTGACGCGAGGGGTCACCCTGGGGCGTCGCGTGGCGCGAGGGGCCACCTTATCTCATATGGTTGCCACGTGTGTTTGGAGTTCAGGTGAGTCGACGAAAATGATATATTTAATTTTGACAGCAAAATATATGGATAATCGTCAATAGGGAATACCCCCCCTGAGTTTTAGGGGCCCTGATCCTGATTCTGATTGTTCTAAAAATTTTAGGGTTTATGTAGGATCACTTAGGGGTTTTAACTAAGGTTTCTTATTTGTACAAAATATAATATATAATAAGAAAATAATAGTTTTGATGAGAGTTGTTATGGTTTGGGACAAAAAGGAAATAAAACGGTGAGAAAAGAGAATAGACCCACTTTGTAACTTTAGGGTTCAACTAGAAAATCTCCTGGTAGAATATTGGGTATAACTTCTGAGCTATTTAAAAATATATATATAATGTACTCGTGTTAAGTATAGTACCCCTCATTCAACCTTGTCCCTATGTCACGAGACAGAACCCCAATAAACTTTAGTCGGGCAGAACCCTGACATGCGTTATGGGTTTCAGATCAATCGGAAAGGGTAGCGGTGATCGGGAGTTAAAACACTTAAAACAGAGCAAGACTTTATTATTATTATTATTGGGAAAAAGTAAAAGAATATGGAGAGAGAGAGAGGGAGTTCGAGAGAGATGGCAAGATATTGGAATGCTGCCTTGTGCTATTTATAGTTGAGAATGCATTTGCTGCTTCACAAAACGTGAGGACACGTATCCCTCTATGTTTAGATATGCTTTGTTTTGGTTTTCTCTATGGACACCTGTACTATGAGGTGTTAGATTTATTTATTTATTTTATTATTTTATTCCTTTCACTTATCTTGATGCCACGTACACTAGTGACATTTGAATAAAATGGGACATGAATTTAGGAGTGAGGACAAGACAGGTTTCTTAAATTTGTGGAATTTCATTTGTTGGTTTTTATGATTATTATATCATTATTCTTGTGATTTTTTATATATTATATAACGTTTTATAAAACAATAAATATGTCTTTAGAACGAGTATATTTTTGTCTACATTTTGAACCAAGTTTCTTTTAAAAATGGAGTAGGTTCAAAATACAATGTATTTTTATAGTTTAATTAGTATACAGTCACTAGGCCCGTCTAGGTACTTCAGATTTCTTACAGTTAACTTACCCATAATCTACCCGTCTAATAATATAAGTTTTTATATACTTGTATTTTATTAGAAAGGTCACCTATATACAAGCCAATTAATTAGAATAATATTTCAACCAACTATATATAAGATAGTGTTTAAAATTATTTGGGTTGAATAATTATATTAAAAATAAACTAGTTACTAGTTACTAGTGGTTAATAAATTTAACCAAACCTATAATTCTTATATAAAAATAGGAATGTTACATTCTCCCCACCTTGTTTTAAATCTCGTCCTCGAGATTTAGGTTATGATATTTCTTTTAGACTTATGTATTATTTTAGTCAAATAAAAACGATATTATGGTAGATGACACAGAATTAAAATATCAAATTTTGTGAATACTAGTTGTACAATAAGTAAGATTCAATGGTTCAACAGAATTAATTCAAAGAATCGATGACAAATGAATGAGATGAAATGATATAATTTCCAAAGTGACTAGGTTCAAGCCAAAAGATATATGATCAATAGATTTTTAAATGAATGTAAAGGACTTTTAGAATTAATTAAAATTCTTTTGTCAAAAGAAAGCTTACTTTGATTGTCAACTGAGGAAGACTTAGAATCGACAGGTTCAAAATGAAATAAAAGCATGAAAAATGATTTGTCAAATATTTATGATATGAGAAAATCAAAGTGTTGAGATGAGTGAATTGCAAAGATACATGAAAAGACAATAGAGTTAGTGTATCATTGTTTAGAGTTCCAAGTTGTTTTAATTGTGAAACTATGTGATAGTATACTATTAGTGACCATATTTTTCATACTATGTCCTAAAGATCGAAATATAATAAGAACAAGTTGTTTTGGCATGACCAACTGTAACACCCCGTGTTTTCACAAGTCAAAGCCAAAGTCAAGGTCTGAGTCAACGACCGATTTCGCGCAACTTGACTTGTAGAAATTTCCTTATTTTATTTGTATTATGTGGAGTAAGTGTCGTTAATGGCAATAATCGAATTGTGTTAATCGTAATTCAACCGATCTACGACTGTGAACGATAGGAAGTAACAATGCGATAAAGTTAACTAACCAATAATCAAGCTATTCTAATCGAATCGACATCGAATCGCAACTCGAAATATGTATTTTGCTTGTTGTTTATACGTGTGTGTGTGCCTTACGTGTTACCTGTGCATGTTTAATTATGTTGTGTTGTGGTAATCAAGCGAACTCAATCGAAACTCGAAATCTAACTCGAATGTAATCGAACCCGAACTCGAATCACGATCGAACCATGATAGATAGTGGAAAACAGATTACGCAAGGTACGAAGTAGTTGGGACTGAAAGTAATTTGACTAGGAAACCCTATCGAATCGAACCGCTCGCAATCGAAATCGAAATATCAAAAATCGTCGCGCGAAACACTCGAAAGGTGCGACTGATCGATCAGGCTCCCAGCCGATCGAACAGCCAGCCGAACGGACTGCTGTCCGATCGGACAGGCTGTCCGATCGAGCTGCCTGGCCGATCGGCCAGCCCTTTCCTCTTTTGTCATCCTATAAATACCCCTGTCATTGTCATTCTTTCCACTTTTGGAAACCCTTGTTCGACCAGCACTCTCAGTTCAACCTTTTCTCAGATTTCTCTCGATTCTGGTAAGTTTTCGTCCTAAATCTTGTACTTTCTTGATCAATACACGCTCCTACACCTCTCTATCTTTCAAATCTTAACTTTTAACCGTGAAATCATCAAGAATCAAGCGTGTTGATGCAGATTTTGTGTCCGATGCTTGTCGAATAGATTAGATTTATTTTATGTTGAATTTGTAATAGTTAGTAAAACGGTCTAATGAACGTGTATAGACCCGCTCGTTTGAAGTGGTCAAACGAGAGGGTTATTTGTTGGACCGTGTGTGTTTGAAAGACAAAGGGGTGTAGCTATAAATAGCAACCCTTTGTCATTTCAAACACTTGGAAGTTTTAGAGGTTTGAGTCCTCACAGGGAGAGATCACCACTTGGTCTCTCCCCGGATGTGTACTCCTTTGGTATGGTTCGGTTAGCTTGTTAATCGGGCCGGTTTGCTTTGCTATGTTATCAAATCTATACAAGTAAGTATTTCATCCGTCTCTAATCTTCCCGTCTATGAACATAATCATGATAATCACGGTTTCAGTCCCGAAAACGGTCCTATAAAGCGTTCTAGGATGATGTCATCATGGGTTCTTGAAGAACTTCATGTTTTAGCCTCCATCCACCAAGAATGACTTGGATCTAGCCGATTTCCACATAAACAAACAAGGATCTTTCATAGATCTAAACATAAGCACGGTGAAAAGGACTGGAGGATGGATTTTCCAACTTTCTTCCAACTCTTTTCACTCAATAACTTCAAAACTTGTAGAGACGGACCCTGAGCCGGTTACAAATCACTTCGGTGGTCGAACGGCTCAAGGTCTGGATTCTATCCGCAAGGTTAACCGACTTCGGGTTAAACGTTAAACTTCATTCCAAACAGTCCACCGGCCGGATTTGGGTGATTCCTGTCCGACCCGAGGAACCAAGTAAGGACGAGGGATCTATGGTTCTACGCGTTGTCAAAATACCTCAATAGAACGACAAACAAACAAAACAACCAAGTGTTAGACGCAAGGGCTGATCAGGTCAGGATGCTGACCGATCGGACTGCTGTCCGCACGGACAGCCAGCCGATCAGATAAGTCAGCCGATCGACTGGCCAGCCGATCGGCTAGCACATGGTCCCACACAATCAATTTGTTTCGAAGAATGGTATTGAACGAACTGTTGTTCGATCGAACTACTGTCCGATCGGATTACTCTTCGGATCAGGAGATACTATGCTTCAATACTTAATCGATTTTCAACGTGTTCAATGCACTAGAAGTGCCACCCGATCGAACAGCTGTCCGATCAGGTGACACCGTCTTGTCCGATCGAACAGCAGTTGTGCTTTTCGATCGATCGACCATCCGATCCACTGAACCATACTTTGCAATTCATTAAAGTGGTTGACTACTGATTGACTTGCCAACCGATCGAACACTTGTCTGATCCAAGGGCTAAACGTTGTAATTCATTTGAGTGCCTAACCGATCAAGTTGCCGGCCGATCGAACTGCCGTCCGATCGACCGACCTGAAAGGTAAAGGTACTTCAATGTTTACAAATGCTACAATGAAAACTTCAAAAGTCAAACCATCATACAAAAACACATCCTTCTTAAGGGAAGAAACAATCCACTCGAACAGCCATCCGATCGGCCTACCAACCGACCGGACAGCGGTTCGAGCGGACTATCAGCCGAACGATCAGCCGTCCGATCGGACTACCGTCCGATCGACCAGCTGTCCGACTCTTCCACACTTGTTTCCCGTTATGCATTTCACTTATCGTTATGCTACCGAATCTATCCAGGCTAACCGTACTCGCTAAGCGCTCCCTTCAATCCATTAATCGTTGTGAGTATATTCGATCCCTTTTTGCTTTAAGCACTTTTGGGTGTTACATACGTTACGAATATTCAAACTACAACTATCACACTACTCAAACTATTTGAACGCTAACCGTTAATGCATGTATTACGTGGCTTATGAATGCTTGTTTGTTATGTTTACACATGGAATGCTGTCTACCTGCCTTAGCAACGATAGTACTATAGTTTGGACTCAGCACCCGTTCACACGGGGGTTATTAAGGATCTTTTACTTGCATGGATTACAGTGGTAATCATGTATTACGAACTGCCTCGGGCAGTCAACCCGCAGTCATTGGTATCGATGGATCTATGTCGATAACTAACGTGCTTCATTTCACTATGTGTACGTGCTGGTTATGCGTAAACGAATTCGAACTCTATATGCTATTATCAAACTTGTATGCTCACCTTTACATTTTATGTATTAACCTTATTTTAACGTATGTAACAGGTGTTTAGGTTGTTTGTATGCCTAGCTCACTGTGAAATCGAGGCTAGGAAAGGTCTAGGATGCTTGATGTGCTGTGATGAAATTGAAGCTAGGAAAGGAGGTCCTAGAAACCAATAAATAAACTATTTATGTTTGAAATCTGAGTTGTCGGAACAGAATATTTGCCTAGATTTTATCTGTAATAATTAGTTTACTATTTGAGACATGGTATGGGACATGTTAATTTAAATTGAATGGTAATGATAATTGTTATGGAAACTTCTGGACAATCTGTTTCGCTCAGTGCCATGCCCCGATGATTCCGCCATCGGTTGGGGTGTGACAGATTGGTATTAGAGCCATAACTATAGGGAATTAGGCAAGACTCGACCTAGTCTGGGTCGAAGTCTTAGATACCTAGACTATAGTTAAGAACCAACAGACCGGCTTGAGTACGTTTAGTAGGAATTTCGTACGTACCTATTTCTCACTATCTTTGCTTATGCTACACTATTCCTGCACTCGAATTTTAACTATGAGTAGGCAATAAGGTCAAGAATAGGTGTGAAAATCGCAAACTTTCGACTAAAGTTGCTTAATCAACTCGCATTTTAACTACAAACGAGGAGAATTATGCCAAATCAGGAATGAAACCCACATTTTGATGAATAATCTCCTCTATTTTATTAAAGCTCTGGGGCAAAAGTTGTTAAGTCAGGGGTGAAACCCGAACCTTGATAGCTATTCCTGACTCATTCTAGTTTTACAAAACTCTCACCAAAGTCTCGATGGACTCCAACGACCTGAAGTCACGATAGGACTAACGGGATGCGTGCCAAATGCCCAAGAATCGAGGCAAGGGCACAATCCTGAAGGTTAAATGTGCACAACGGATCCTTGTGAATAGTCAAACCACTTTGGTTAGTCGAAGTCTACCAGCCGCAGACAATCTATTTCTCGAATTTTATGAGTTTCGATTATGAGCCGGCAACTGCTGACTCGGATAATTCGCCGATTTTATGAGTTTATATGTGTGTTTACCTGTTTATGTATTTTAATTTTTGGAATTTACTCGATTTCGCCTTCACTTCGATCGACACACTCGACTCGCCCTGCATTTCTACCCCAAAACGTTAACAAATCGTTAAATTATGTACGACTTTATGCTACGCTTATACTACACGGCTGTATATATATCAAACACGAACGCTATATTCGGACGATCGCGAACTGTGAATGATAGGTTTCTGTATTCTGACTGCATCTTGTGACTACAAGATTATGTGCTTTTGTGGATTCTATGCTCTACGTGCCTACGTGCTTATGTGTTTACGTGAATCTGTGATTATGAGCCTATATGTTTATATGATACGTGTTACATTGCGTGTTCCTAAGCTTTAGTAAGTGGTAGACGTGTGAGGTGAGATTTGAATACAATGTGATGAGTCCTGTGACGATGTCTGTTGCAGACCATGTCGTCTGGATCCCGTCATGCTCTCTCTCGTCAGGAAAAGAGGGTCAACCGCCTTGCTTCCATCATCGCCAAGAGTGTGGCCAAGGCCGTGAGTGATGTTTATGAGAATGCCAGCAAATCATCCCGAGGAATCGAGAATCGAAGCTCCCAAAGCTACCGCAAGGCATTTCAGTTTCAAGCAATTCAAGTCGTGTGGGCCAAAAGAATTCACTGGTGAAGGAGGTCCCACTGCACTATTCCACTGGTTTGACTCCATTGAGGTTACTCTGCGACAAAGTGGTTGCCCTGATGACCTCCGTACTCTGAATGCTAATGGCGTTTTCCAGTCTCGAGCACTAGACTGGTGGACGACCGAGAGGAACAAGCGAGGGAACGATGCAGCCTACGGTCTGTCGTGGGACGAGCTCAAGGAAGTTATGCTAGAGGAATTCTGCCCTCCTCACGAACGTCAAAAGCTGGAAGATGAATTTTGGCACATACAGCAGAAGGATGGTGACAATGCTGGTCTCACTGCTCGTTTCAAACAGCTCAGCATTATCTGTCCCGATCAAGTCAAGACTCCCGACATGACGATCAAGAAGTACATCCGGGCACTGCCCGACTGCGTTGCTGATTTCGTGCAAGCGGCTAAGACCACGACGATCGAGGAAACCTATCTGCTAGCCACTGAGATCAACGACAAGCGGGTTAAGGCTGGTGTCTGGGATAAGACTTCAAAGTATCTGCATCAAGCTATCGCTACCGCACCAACTGCTGAACCCACCTCATCAAGCAACAAGAGGAAGAACAAGAGAAAGAACAGCTCCACCAACAAGAACTGTGCGATTACTGCTGCACCGATTCAAGCTGTACCTACCCAACAACGTCAAGTAACGGCGCCTGTGGCCAATGCACCGCCTGCAAAGCGTGCATACACTGGGCCACATCCGCTCTGCCCTACTTGCACCTACCATCACCCGATTGCTATTCAATGCCGTTTTTGTGCTCATTGCAACGTATACGGCCATTTTACTGCAACTGCCATATTCGTCAAGCTCCTGCCAATCAAGCTCTACTCACTGCCCCACAGGGTCAACAAGCTCCTCCGGCACCCGCAGTCAAAGCCAGAGCCTGCTTCGCATGTGGCAACCCGAACCATTTCGCCAACATGTGCCCAAACAGGGTCGTGAAACAAGAGCCCCAACAACAGTAGCCCCAACAACAACAACCACAGCAGCAGCAACAGGCCGCACGTGCCAGAACCTTCAACCTCAACGTGCGTCAAGCCCAGGCCGACAACAACGTGGTCAATGGTACGTTCCTTGTGAATGGTATTTATGCTTCCTGTTTATTTGATACCGGAGCCGATAATTGCTTTGTGTCGTTCGAATTTGAGAGACTCCTTAGTCGTAAACGCTCCAAACTCTCCTCGACATTCGATGTTGAAGTCGCTACCGGAAGAACCGTCGCCGTCAATTCTGTCATCCGTGATTGTACTCTTGAGATCAACAATCACACCTTCCCAATCGACTTCATTCCGATGCAACTCGGAAGTTTCGACGTCATAGTAGGCATGGACTTTCTTCGGGAAAACCATGCTGAAGTTGTGTGCTTCGACAAGATGATTCGTTTTTTGCTCGCAAATGGTGACTTATTGTGTGTTTATGGCGATACTACTTCAAGAGGGCTCAAGCTTATGTCATGCGTGCAAGCCAGCAAGTATTTCCGCAAGGAATACAGGGCTTTCCTGGCTAACATTGTAGTAGCGGAGAAGGAAAAGAAAGAGAAGAAGGAAGTGAAAGGCGTTCCTGTGGTTTGAGAATTTCCTAACGTTTTTCCAGAGGATCTTCCCGGACTACCGCCAAGACGTGATATCGACTTTCGTATTGACCTCATTCCTGGAGCCAACCCTATCGCCAAAGCTCCTTACCGACTCGCGCCGTCAGAAATGCGCGAACTCTCGACCCAACTCCAGGAATTACTTGAGAAAGGCTTCATTCACCCGAGCACCTCTCCTTGGGGCGCGCCAGTCCTTTTCGTCAAAAAGAAGGATGGGTCGTTCAGGATGTGCATCGACTATCGGGAATTGAATAAGTTGACTATCAAGAACCGCTATCCTCTACCTCGTATCGACGATTTGTTCGATCAACTACAAGGCGCTACGTGTTTCTCGAAGATCGATCTGCGTTCAGGTTACCATCAGCTACGCATTCAAGAGGAGGATATACCCAAAACCACGTTTCGTACTCGTTACGGCCATTACGAATTCGTTGTCATGGCTTTTGGTCTAACCAACACACCAGCGGTTTTCATGGATCTGATGAATCGCGTGTGTAAACTGTATCTCGACCATTTCATCATTGTATTCATCGACGATGTCTTGATCTATTCCAAATCGAAGACCGAACACGCGCAACATCTACGTTTGGTTCTCGAGTTACTCCAGGGGAACCAACTCTATGCCAAGTTCTCCAAGTGTGAATTTTGGTTGGAGAAAGTTCAGTTTCTGGGTCACATTGTTAATAGTCAGGGTATCCACGTCGATCCTGCAAAGATTGAAGCAGTCAAGAGTTGGGTTACACCTAAGAATCCGTCTGAGGTCCGTTCTTTTCTCGGACTAGCGGGCTATTATCGACGATTTATCGAGAGATTCTCAAAGATCGCTGTACCGCTTACCTCTCTCACGCATAAAGACAAGCCTTTCGTTTGGGGAACTAAGCAAGAGACTGCTTTCAAACCCTCAAGCGCATGCTTTGCAATGCTCCTGTTCTCACATTGCCCGACGGAAACAATGATTTTTCATTGTCTACTGTGATGCTTCCAACCTTGGTCTTGGTTGCGTTCTCATGCAACGGGACAAGGTCATAGCTTACGCATCTCGTCAGCTCAAAATCTACGAGAAGAACTATACAACCCACGATCTCAAGCTAGGCGCAGTTGTTTTTGCATTAAAGATTTGGCGACACTACCTGTACGGTACCAAGTGTACGATCTTCACCGATCATAGGAGCCTACAGCACATCTTTAATCAGAAGGAGCTTAATATGCGTCAACACCGATGGGTAGAACTTCTCAATGATTACGACTGTGAGATCCGTTATCACCCAGGCAAAGCGAATGTTGTCGCCGACGCACTTAGCAGACGGAGCTATCTGCTTAGCACTCGTAATGTTCAAGCCCAGCATAATCTCGAAACTCTCATCCGCGATGCTCAACATGCATGTTTCAACGAACGCACCCTGAAGAAAGAAAGAATCTACCATGATGGAGCCCAGCTTGTGAGCAAATCCAATGGGATATTCCATTATCTGGATCCCTAGGCGGACCGATTTGCGACAGATTATCATGGACGAAGCCCATAAATCCCGTTACTCTATTCGTCCCGGTGCCGACAAAATGTACCAGGATCTTCGCTACAGATACTGGTGGCCCGGTATGAAAAGGGATATCGCTCTCTACGTCGGAAAATGCCTAACTCGTGCTAGAGTCAAGGCTGAACATCAAAGACCCTCGGGCTTGCTCGAACAACCACCAATTCCCATGTGGAAGTGGGAGAGTATAGCCATGGATTTCGTAACCAAGCTACCACCCACGTCATCAAGTCACGATAGCATATGGGTTGTGGTCGACCACTTGACTAAATCAGCTCTCTTTCTGCCTATACGAGAAGACTACAAGGTGGAACGATTAGCCCGAATCTACACCGACGAGATCATTTGTAATCATGGGACGCCTCGTGACATCATCTCTGATCGTGATTCTCGGTTTACTTCACGATTGTGGGAAACGTTTCAAACGGCGCTCGGTACAACGCTTAATCTAAGCACTGCTTTTCACCCACAAACCGACGGTCAGACTGAAAGAACGATTCGTACTCTTGAAGACATGCTCCGTTCGTGTGTCCTAGACTTCGGTGGTAATTGGGATAAACACCTGCCGTTAGTCGAATTCTCGTATAACAATAGCTATCATTCTAGCATCCAAATGGCACCATTTGAGGCATTATACGGAAGAAGATGTCGATCGCCTATTGTATGGCACGAGATCGGTCATTCGCAATTAACCGCTCCTGAGTTATTACAAGAAACGACAGACAAAATTTTCCAAATTCGAGACAACCTGAAGAAGGCTCGGGATCGACAGAAAAGTTACGCCGATAAAAAGCGCAAGCCCCGCGAATTTGGCGTTGGTGACTACGTACTCCTAAAGGTATCACCTTGGAAGGGTGTAGTCCGATTCGGCAAGAAGGGAAAACTCGCGCCTCGATATGTTGGACCTTTTAAGATTCTGGAAAGGATCGGAAAAGTTGCCTACAGACTCGAACTACCAGAGGAACTTAGTAACGTCCACCCGACTTTCCACGTGTCAAACCTCCGAAAGTGCATAGCCGACCATGACTTACATGTTTCTCTAGATGATCTACAAGTGAACGAAACATTACACTTCGTGGAAAAGCCTGTCGAGATCATGGATCGCCAAACCAAGCAGCTCAGGCGCTCATGCATTCCTATTATGAAAATCCGATGGGAAGGCAAACGGGGCACAGAGTTCGCTTGGGAGCTCGAAAGCGACATGAAGGCTAAATACCCATAGTTGTTTCCAGAGAAAGCTTAGCAAGAGAAAGTTCTCAAACGGGATTCACGGCGTGGCACAGCTTAATTTCGGGACGAAATTCCCTAAACAAGGGGAGGCTGTAACACCCCGTGTTTTCACAAGTCAAAGCCAAAGTCAAGGTCTGAGTCAACGACCGATTTCGCGCAACTTGACTTGTAGAAATTTCCTTATTTTATTTGTATTATGTGGAGTAAGTGTCGTTAATGGCAATAATCGAATTGTGTTAATCGTAATTCAACCGATCTACGACTGTGAACGATAGGAAGTAACAATGCGATAAAGTTAACTAACCAATAATCAAGCTATGCTAATCGAATCGACATCGAATCGCAACTCGAACTATGTATTTTGCTTGCTGTTTATACGTGTGTGTGTGCCTTACGTGTTACCTGTGCATGCTTAATTATGTTGTGTTGTGGTAATCAAGTGAACTCAATCGAAACTCGAAATCTAACTCGAATGTAATCGAACCCGAACTCGAATCACGATCGAACCATGATAGATAGTGGAAAACAGATTACGCAAGGTACGAAGTAGTTGGGACTGAAAGTAATTTGACTAGGAAACCCTATCTAATCGAACCGCTCGCAATCGAAATCGAAATATCAAAAATCGTCGCGCGAAACACTCGAAAGGTGCGACTGATCGATCAGGCTCCCAGGCCCCAGCCGATCGAACAACCAGCCGAACAGACTGCTATCCGATCGGACAGGCTGTCCGATCGGACAGGCTGTCCGATCGAGATGCCTGGCCGATCGGCCAGCCCTTTCCTCTTTTGTCATCCTATAAATACCCATGTCATTGTCATTCTTTCCACTTTTGGAAACCCTTGTTCGACCAGCAAGCTCAGTTCAACGCTAAGTTTTCGTCCTAAATCTTGTACTTTCTTGATCAATACACGCTCCTACACCTCTCTATCTTTCAAATCTTAACTTTTAACCGTGAAATCATCAAGAATCAAGCGTTCTAGGATGATGTCATCATGGGTTCTTGAAGAACTTCATGTTTTGGCCTCCATCCACCAAGAATGACTTGGATCTAGCCGATTTCCACATAAACAAACAAGGATCTTTCATAGATCTAAACATAAGCACGGTGAAAAGGACTGGAGGATGGATTTTCCAACTTTCTTCCAACTCTTTTCACTCAATAACTACAAAACTTGTAGAGACAGACCCGGATTCGGTTACAAATCACTTCGGTGGTCGAACGGCTCAAGGTCTGGATTCTATCCGCAAGGTTAACCGACTTCGGGTTAAACGTTAAACTTCGTTCCAAACAGTCCACCGGCCGGATTTGGGTGATTCCTGTCCGACCCGAGGAACCAAGTAAGGACGAGGGATCTATGGTTCTACGCGTTGTCAAAATAAGTCAATAGAACGACAAACAAACAAAACAACCAAGTGTTAGACGCAAGGGCTGATCAGGTCAGGATGCTGTCCGCACGGACAGCCAGCCGATCGGAGAAGTCAGCCGATCGACTGGCCAGCCGATCGGCTAGCACATGGTCCCACACAATCAATTTGTTTCGAAGAATGGTATTGAACGAACTGTTGTTTGATCGAACTACTGTCCGATCGGATTACTCTTCGGATCAGGAGATACTATGCTTCAATACTTAATCGATTTTCAACGTGTTCAATGCACTAGAAGTGCCACCCGATCGAACGGTTGTCCGATCAGGTGACACCCTATTGTCCGATCGAACAGCTGTTGTGCTATTCGATCGATCGACCATCCGATCCACTGAACCATACTTTGCAATTCATTAAAGTGGTTGACTACTGATTGACTTGCCAACCGATCGAACACCTATCCGATCCAAGGGCTAAACGTTGTAATTCATTTGAGTGCCTAACCGATCAAGTTGTCGGCCGATCGAACTGCCGTCCGATCGACCGACCTAAAAGGTAAAGGTACTTCAATGTTTACAAATGCTACAATGAAAACTTCAAAAGTCAAACCATCATACACAAACACATCCTTCTTAAGGGAAGAAACAATCCACTCGAACAGCCATCCGATCGGCCTACCAACCGACCGGACAGCGGTTCGAGCGGACTATCAGCCGAACGATCAGCCGTCCGATCGACCAGCTGTCAGACTCTTCCACACTTGTTTCCCGTTATGCATTTCACTTATCGTTATGCTACCGAATCTATCCAGGCTAACCGTACTCGCTAAGCGCTCCCTTCAATCCATTAATCGCTGTGAGTATACTCGATCCCTTTTTGCTTTAAGCACTTTTGGGTGTTACATACGTTACGAATATTCAAACTACAACTATCACACTACTCAAACTATTTGAACGTTAACCGTTAATGCATGTATTACGTGGCTTATGAATGCTTGTTTGTTATGTTTACACATGGAATGCTGTCTACCTGCCTTAGCAACGATAGTACTATAGTTTGGACTCAGCACCCGTTCACATGGGGGTTGTTAAGGATCTTTTACTTGCATGGATTACGGTGGTAATCATGTATTGCGAACTGCCTCGGGCAGTCAACCCGCAGTCATTGGTATCGATGGATCTATGTCGATAACTAACGTGCTTCATTTCACTATGTGTACGTGCTGGTTATGCGTAAACGAATTCGAACTCTATATGCTATTATCAAACTTGTATGCTCACCTTTACATTTTATGTATTGACCTTATTTTAACGTATGTAACAGGTGTTTAGGTTGTTTGTATGCCTAGCTCACTGTGAAATCGAGGCTAGGAAAGGTCTAGGATGCTCGCTGTGCTGTGATGAAATTGAAGCTAGGAAAGGAGGTCCTAGAAACCAATAAATAAACTATTTATGTTTGAAATCTGAGTTGTCGGAACAGAATATTTGCCTAGATTTTATCTGTAATAATTAGTTTACTATTTGAGACATGGTATGGGACATGTTAATTTAAATTGAATGGTAATGATAATTGTTATGGAAACTTCTGGACAATCTGTTTCGCTCAGTGCCATGCCCCGATGATTCCACCATCGGTTGGGGTGTGACACCGACCATTATATTATATTTGTAAAGCAAATGTAATATATATTATTTGTGTCCCTGTCTGAACCGTATCTTACATATTAAATATAAATACTATGTAATATGTATTATTTATTACTCATTTTTACTATATGTAAATGGTCACCACTTTTAAATAAATATTATTTTAGTATTTTACTATACTATGTAAAATAACATATATTTACTATGTAATATATATTACAAAACACCGCAATGAAGTTATTACATTACAAAATAATTTAGTATTATTATTTTGTAAAAGAAATCACTATTATTTATAACGTTAAATGAAAGTTGTAAATAAAGGTGTAAAAATATTTATTGTACAAAAGTATTTGTAAAATATTTTGTAAATATATAATACTTAATGGGTCGATTCTATGTGATTACTTATTTTTATTTTGAAACCATATAACGTTGTGAATGTATTTGCAAATGTTGTAAATAAATGAAAACGGGGACTATTCTTATATATTACAATGTTCCCCTAACCCAACGTAGTTGATGACTACCATATTATTCTTATATGGTCATTTTCTTGCCAGAGCGTTACGGTACATAGTTACCACAAAACATGTGATAGATAATTATTTATAAAATTTTATTCGTCCCTCTAATTCTTGTATTGTCTTATGAAAATATGTCTTCTCCTTACAGTACAAAGTATATATATTTTTATATAAAAATATATATAATTAAAATTTACTAAATAAGTATGATGACTTAATTTATATATATTAACTAGTCATTATCATGGGTGAATATTGGTTAGTGCTGCCTTGTTTAAGCATAAGTGATCAGTCCATGCCTAACTAAGGCTAGGCTATCCAATACCTGCCATTGACAATAACCCTAGTACCTAAAAATAATACTAACACTACTATTATTAATATATTATTACTAATAATAAAATTATTAATAATGGATAATTTAAACATAAACTTTAAATGAGAGTATACTTCAACATAATTTTTATACATATATATAAAAATATAAATTCTTCACCTCAATTGTTTAACAAAATTTATTGACTCAATATCAAAGAATCATCGTTTTGCAATAATGCGGTTCACGGTGCAAAAAGCGGAATGATAATTGAGTTTGGATAAAATAACAAGTTAGAATGAAGTCCTCCAGTGGTCTTCACAAATCAAATGAACCACATGCGCAACAAATAGTGCATGTGTAATGTGTGGATTTACCAAGAAATGAAATAGATCAATATTTGCTAATATGAAAGAAATCCTCGGTATGATGACTATTAGAGGAAATAGAAACACGAAAGTCAATTCTTTATATGCAGAAGTCAGAATTTTAATGAAAGAAATATAAGAACTTCTATCTAGAATTTTGTGTGATAACTGTTTGTTAAGTGATATTACCAAGGAATGTCGAATAAAATGAAATAGGGGAGTTGCAAAGGTATGTGACTCCTTTTGTAGTGATAATAATTATGACTCTGATTAGACTGTGCACCGATGATTGTGAAATTTTGTTCCAACGTACCTTAGCGAGATTCAGGTCATTTGTAGAATCATGTGGCAAAGTGCCCAATCATATTTTCCAAAGGTCTTGTCTTGAAAGTTGTGTGTGATATACTTTGACGTCTGTGGACGTATAATTTTAAGTTTCATGTGTTTTCTTGTGCACTAGCACAATTTTACTTGCTTCATTCTTGCATTAATAGTTTATGGTAACATATTGGTAATTCTTATACTTTTGATGGCGTCTCAACTTAAAGAGTTTCCATTGTCGCACGAGTTACGAGGTAGATGATCAAACGAAATAGTGTTTGATATTGGAAAAGAGATTCTTAATAAAGAAATCTAGACACATATGCTTGTGCTTTATTCTTAATTGACTTTTGGAATTCCGTATAGATATACATATCTATATAATCATATATTTCACATGCTGTAATATACATACCCTCTCTATAAGGTCTATGTATTTAATATTTCCAAAAACAAGTCAGATATCAGGTCATGATACTATTTAGGGAAATCTTGTCACTTGCTTGACATATTATATACCTCGTCTTATCCGGTTCGCGCCGGAGAGGTAACCCCAGTATATCCGGACAAGCTGGAGAGTCTGCTACACCATACCCAGTCTTGCCGGAGAAAATCTTCTATTTCCCATAAATAGTATCTTTTGAAAAGTGCCTCTTTTATTAGAGCTTTTATCCAGAATCAAGGAAATTTGTATTTCCATAACATATCTTTATTCTAGACCAAGTAATATCAATAAGCAAGAATTGATAGCAACTAAGTGCTATTGCCTGCAATGTTCTAATCGTCATTCTTACGGCATACCAAAATTCATCATACTTTATTTACACAAGTATTTTAGCTTATCTCGAAGCTGATACTAAGGCATCTTTTCTTAAGTTCAAGTCTAAATGCTATCATGTGTGCTACCAGTTAACAGCAATCTCCTAACTCTTTTATTTAAGCTTAGGTATGATTATCACAACACCTATAGGCTTAAAGCAGTGGCTCTGATACCACCTTCTGTCACGACCCTCGATCCACCCTGGACGGAATCGGGAGCCGCGAACAGCCACGTGGTACCGGCACTGTTGCAGAAATCGGCCTAGGCGGCCGATTAATCGGCGCCTAGGAGCTAGGCGGTTGGCTACTGATTAATTTTAAGCTAGTCGGTGGAATTAATCGGTTTTGGTCAAAGTCGGTCGTAGGCGGTGAAAATCGGTCCTAGGCGGTCAAAAATCGGATTAATCGGACTATATTAATCGGTCAAAATCGGTCCTAGGCGGTCAAAATTGGTCAAAATCGGTCAAAATAGAACCATACTATCTGAAACTTGAAGTATTTATGTGAATTTTGAAGTATTATTTTTATATTATTGGGTATATATATATAATTTTGAAAAAATACATATAAAAATCCCATTCCGATTAATCCCGATTAATCCCTATTAATCTCGATTAATCCCTAGGCGGTACCTCACCGCCCGACTAGCGCCTAGCGCCTTCTACAACATTGGGTACCGGTGATTATTTTGAAAACGTTGCAGCGGAAATTTCATCAGGACCGTGAGTTAGGAAAAATATCAGAGTTTAGAAAACACCGGATTTTATTTATTAAATAGATGGGATAAACCCATGTTTTACAATGGTAGCTTTAATAAAGATAAATTTGATTACATAAAACAATATTTCTTAATTTGATTTAATTAATAAAATAAGCCACTTCTTGAAGCCTTTCAGTGTATTATCCATTTCTTACTCCAATCTACTGTAATTGCCTGAAACACGTGTTAAAAAGGTTTTGTCAGCAGGAAATACTGGTGAGTTCATTCTATTTATTAAAACGACACATTTGTTATAATTTACAGTATTAAGAGAGATTACAATGTTTCTGATATCAACCAACTACCCACAGTATTTGTCATCGACTCGTTTCGGTGACTGTGGTCATATCACTATTGAGTCATGTCACCCAATAGTGAAGAGTATCACTAATTAGGTTCGCCCACCTAAAGTGATAAAAACAGTAGTAATGTGCACAATACCCCACATACCGGCTGTAATTTGGTGACTACATATACTTAATCACTGTAATTATAACTCTGAAAAATATTTAAGAATTTATAAAACACTTTGATAAAAAGAGAATGACTCACATTATAAGCATGCAGATTTATACGGGCAGAGCTTAGCCTATTGATTAGTCTTGTAACCTAGTGCACACGAACTAGGTAAGTAACTAATACAACATTTACGATAACACACGAGATTAAAACCCTCACGACAAATGACAAAGTGCAATCACTTAAACATTCATCGGATTCACAACGAATGACAGAGTATTCCCCGAGTTCGGGTGGTACTCAAACATCCTGTCGGATTCACGACTAATGACAAAGGATAGCGCTTAAACATCCGGTCGGATAGTTTCAATCGATCGGACATTGAATCGTAGCAGCGATCGAGTTAATACCCGGTATCGTAGCAGAATTCGAGCTAGTGTGTGTTTTGTAGTAATCGGATCATAACTCAGTATGTATAACGAATTTTCTCGTCGTTCAAATGCCAGAATTCAAGTCCCAATGCCTGCTATTTATACATGAAAATTGACCCCCTCGCGTGACGCGAGGGGTCACCCTGGGGCGTCGCGTGGCGCGAGGGGCCACCTTATCTCATATGGTTGCCACGTGTGTTTGGAGTTCAGGTGAGTCGACGGAAATGATAAATTTAATTTTGACAGCAAAATATATGGATAATCGTCAATAGGGAATACCCCCCCCCCCCTGAGTTTTAGGGGCCCTGATCCTGATTCTGATTGTTCTAAAAATTTTAGGGTTTATGTAGGATCACTTAGGGGTTTTAACTAAGGTTTCTTATTTGTACAAAATATAATATATAATAAGAAAATAATGGTTTTGATGAGAGTTGTTATGGTTTGGGACAAAAAGGAAATAAAATGGTGAGAAAAGAGAATAGACCCACTTTGTAACTTTAGGGTTCAACTAGAAAATCTCCTGGTAGAATATTGGGTATAACTTCTGAGCTATTTAAAAATATATATAATGTACTCATGTTAAGTATAGTACCCCTCATTCAACCTTGTCCCTATGTCACGAGACAGAACCCCAATAAACTTTAGTCGGGCAGAGCCCTGACATGCGTTATGGGTTTCAGATCAATCGGAAAGGGTAGCGGTGATCGGGAGTTAAAACACTTAAAACAGAGCAAGACTTTATTATTATTATTATTGGGAAAAAGTAAAAGAATATGGAGAGAGAGAGGGAGTTCGAGAGAGATGGCAAGATATTGGAATGCTGCCTTGTGCTATTTATAGTTGAGAATGCATTTGCTGCTTCACAAAACGTGAGGACACGTATCCCTCTATGTTTAGATTTGCTTTGTTTTGGTTTTCTCTATGGACACCTGTACTATGAGGTGTTAGATTTATTTATTTATTTTATTATTTTATTCCTTTCACTTATCTTGATGCCACGCACACTAGTGACATTTGAATAAAATGGGACATGAATTTAGGAGTGAGGACAAGACAGGTTTCTTAAATTTGTGGAATTTCATTTGTTGGTTTTTATGATTATTATATCATTATTCTTTTGATTTTTTATCACAAAGTAAATGTAAACAAAATATGACACAATTTATGAAAGTGAAATGGGACACGAAACATTTTATAATTTCAAATATATATTTTACTATATATATATTATAATTAATTTAACTGCTTCACTTATTTGGCGCGTGTAACTTTTAAAATATAACGTTTTATAAAACAATAAATATGTCTTTAGAACGAGTATATTTTTGTCTACATTTTGAACCAAGTTTCTTTTGAAAATGGAGTAGGTTCAAAATACAATGTATTTTTATAGTTTAATTAGTATACAGTCACTAGGCCCGTCTAGGTACTTCATATTTCTTACAGTTAACTTACCCGTAATCTACCCGTCTAATAATATAAGTTTTTATATACTTTTATTTTATTAGAAAGGTCACCTATATACAAGCCAATTAATTAGAATAATATTTCAACCAACTATATATAAAATAGTGTTTAAAATTATTTGGGTTGAATAATTATATTAAAAATAAACTAGTTACTAGTTACTAGTGGTTAATAAATTTAACCAAACCTATAATTCTTATATAAAAATAGGAATGTTACACCCATGATGACATCACCCTAGAACAGCCCAAATCAGCCGATTTCATGGTGAAAAGTTAAGATTTGTTGGTGAAAATGATGAAGGAGTGTATGTAGATCAAAGAAGTACAAGATTCGGAGTAGAAACTTACAAGAATCGCGAGGAATCGAGGGAAAATAGGGCTGGAACGTGCTGGTCGAACGAGAGCTGTCACATCACATGAACAGTGATGTGACATGTGCTATTTATAGGTAAGAGAGGAGAAAAGGCAGTGCAAAGTGACGAATCGGAAGGCAGTTCGATCGGATGGTCATCCGGACGGATGACCATTCGATCGGATGGTCATTCGATCGGATGGGTTAAGCGGGCTAGTTTTTCGACTTTTCGTTTCGTGCGCTGAGCATTGCAAGTAAGCGATGCGATATTAATCACACAAATAACCCTACTAACAGTCATAAACCTAAACATAACCGATCCGCGTTTTGTGTTGCGATGAGATTGCGTTGCGATAGAGTTGCGATTGCGTTTTCGAATAATCACCTCGAACATAAATGTAAAACATGCACAAGTAACACATAATAGCACACACACGTAAAACAATATCCATAACCTGTAATTCAGACTGCGACGCGATAGCGATACAATTAGAGTTAAGTCGTTTAGCGATAAACTGTGATTATTATTAGCATTTACTCCACATAATACAACTAAAGCAACATAAATTAAAGTATTGATTACAAGTCAAGGAGTACAATCAATAATTAAGCAAGGAGTGACAGATCGCTATTTAGCAATCTTTTCTTTCTTTGACTTTGACTTTGACTTCAAAACGCGGGTTGTTACAAGGATGCATTAAAGCTATCGGTTTAAGTGTGAAAGAGGAGAGAGATAGAGAGAGTTGTGTGTATGGAGAGGGGTGGGGGGAGGGGGTAAATGGATTAAGTGTGAAAGATGCTAAATGTTAATAACAAGATAACGTTCTGTTTGCTAAAAAATACTGCTCGAGATATCAGAATATGGCTCGAAATATGAGGATTAAAATAACAATCAAGTATGGAGATACAAGCGATTTTAGTGAGGAGAGCCCTTAATCACTGTAGATCGTCCGCACAAAACCTTGGGAGACGACTATAAAAGTCGTCTGCCACAGTCAATATTATTGAAATAATGTAAATGGTACAACTCAAGAACCGATGTGATTGATGGTACAATAATCGCTAAAGTGTGAAAAGTGGTGTTTAATCTGCAAAATGAAAGTGTTAGAGCTTGCAAGTCTGTGAATAGTGGTTCGTAAGGGTTCTAATCGATCACTTGGCCTCTTTATTTATAAGATAAAAGCCCAACTATAAGTCTGATGTTCCGAGGATACTCCAACATATGCCTTTTCAAACGTTGGAGTCCAAGTCGTCGAGTCCAACGGTCACTTCCATCAACTAAGTCAATGAAAAACATGCTAGGACTTGGAGATAAAGTGTGGTGGTTGTTTGTCGGTGACTGCGGTGGACATATTTCCGACAACAACAGTGGATGGTGGTGGCGATGCTCAAGGGTTGATGTCATGGCTAATCTTTGGGGAACTATGACGGCTTCAGTTTTGTTTTGGGGATTCGGTGGTGGTGGGGTGGGGTGTGAGTTTTGGTGATGGTGGTGGCGGTGGCGGTGGATTTGGTGGTGGGGTGGAGGTTGGTTAGAGAGAGAGATGGGGGAGAGAAAGGGGAGAGAGAGCTGAGAGATACTGTTTTGTATATATTATTGTTATAGATAACAAGCTTTGGATTTTTGATCGGAGGTGGAGAAGAAAATGGATGGAGAAGAGAGTGGGTGTGTGAGGAGGGTAATATAGTCATTTCTCATCAACTTAACTTAAAAATTTAACCACCATCTACCCGAGTAACAATCGAGCAAACCACATGGAGCATACATGCTATTTCCAAAAGATGAGGAATAAACGTGAAACCACAAGGACAATCCGGACAATTAACTCTTATTTGTATGTTCTAAAGTTAACAAGATCAAACGATAACTCATATAACAATTGATTAAGCATAATCTTCTCTTTCTCAATCACAATCTTATTTTGATAATAACATTTTCAATATAACCCTTTATCCATTTTCAATTTTAAGCATGATCTTCTATAAAACTTTTTTCTCGATTACCATTTTAATAAAAGATTTGGAATAATATTATTCATTAAACATACAACAAGTTGTACTTATTTCTCGGTTACCATTTTAATAAAAGAATTGGAACATTATTATTCATTAAACATACATCAAGTCGTAAAAAAACTTCGAAAACTCGTTGTAATTTACACTATTCTATCTCCGCGTAGAAATTACCAAGGTCCACAACACTATATACAAGGTTGCTCATCCGCTAATCATACCCAACCTATCATCTTATTCGTATGTTCTAAACGTTAACAAGATCAATCGATAACTCGTCTAACAATTGATTAAGCATGATCTTCTCTATCTCAATCACAATCTCATTTTGATCATCATCAAAACATTTCCAATTCAATCCTTTATCCATTTCTCTAATGCACACTTCTCTTCTACCTTCCATCTCCCACTCCAACGATCCGTCATCTTTGCCATTCACCCAACTTTTCGCAACATTCAAAACCCTAGATTCTAACTCTTCATTGTTCTTCACTCCCTTAGTTGTAACCAATTCATCCCTAAAGTAATCTAATAACAAACAATCCAAACTTAAGTCCCACTCTTCAATAGAACTTGTTGTTTTCACATGTTCCATTAACCTAATCGCCTTTTCTTCGATAACAAACGATTCAGTATCGTCTAATACGTCTACTACGACACGTTTGTTCACATCATCAATGAGATTCTCAAAGTTATGGATCCGTTGCTTCAGCATTGTGTTCCTTCCTGTTCAATAAGAATATTGATCATCAGTCAATTTAATCTCTAAAACAAGCTAATAACAAGAGTTGAATAATGGATGAAGAACACATACTCTCCATATCAGCTAGGGTTTGATGAAACTGTGAGAACATTTCGTCATGTTCCTGTGCAAAATCAAGCACTGAAATCGGACTGAATTGTTGTTCCTCTTCTTCCACAAGCACAATGTGATCCTGCATTACAATTTACACATAATCATAAATTCATAAGCCCTAATTTCATCAACAAACATTCAATTGCAAAATTTAGTTCATCACAATTAGGTTAATCACGGTTTATACCTTCAGATCTCTGTTCTTCCTTTCACCGGCGACATTAACGTGAAAATTCTTCTTATCAACAACCTCCGATTCACCGGAGAATGTACGGAAACATTCCGGCGAATCACCGACGGTGAAATCACTATCGCACCAGCTACGGCTACAACTACAACTACTACTACTCCTCGGCGAACCGGTGGACGGTGTACAACGAGGAGACTCCGGTGAGAAATCCGGCACCGGAGGAGCGTGAAATTCAACCGGATCTGACAGATCTCGGAAGGATTTCCAGCGGAGAATGTCCTTGACGGTTACGGAGGTTGTTCTGGTGATTGTAGGCTCCGGAAGAGGTGATGTGGAACGGTTTTTGGTGGAGAAACGGCGGGAGATGGTACGGATGGAGGAGTATTTGACGGCGGCGTGGAGGAAGACGGAGATGGAGGATTTGCGAGAGCGCGGGAACGGGAGGTTTTGGTCTTGAAGGAAGTCTTTGAGCCTGCGAGCAGGTTGAATAGTGCATTGTGGTTCTATGAATGGAGCTGCCATTGTTGTTGCAGAACTGTGTGTTTTTAGTGTGTGAAGATGAAGATGAAGATGATGAGTTGGAATGTTGTTATGGAGTAAGTAGTAGTGTGTGTGTATGTATGTATGTATGTGTATATATATATATATATATATATATATTATATATTATATATTTATGGAGCTGATGGTGTATGGAGAAAGAAGGTGACACGACATGAAGGTTCGAATGAAACGACAAAATTAACTACGCACCAAACTTATCAGACTCATTATCAGTCACTATTTGCCAATGAAGCCTAGCTCAATTGGGAGGAGCTAGTGCAGAGGTGTGTGGGTTTTCCCCATAGGTCAGGCTTTCGAGTCTTGCTTGTGGCGGTTTCCCACACTGGGGGATTTCACCTGGGGGAGAACCCCGATCCTGGGTGGACGGGTTACATGTACAGGCATGGCCCGGGGTGTAAGCGGAGCTCCACCGCCATCACCAATAGCCGTTCAAAAAAAAAAAAAAAAAAAAAAATTATCAGTCACTATTTATTTTAGTTTATTGCTTTTAGTCAAGGTTTTACATTTGGTCTAATAAAACAAACGATTAGTCGTTAAGGCTAGATGGTGTGGAATAAAGGTCTCCGGGTCACGTAGCGGTGTTGGTACTCGTGACAGCCACCCAACCTGTAGCCAAAACAATTTTCTTTTCTTCGGTCCAACGTCTTGCCATTTGAAAACTTAAGAAAAAAGGGAGTGAAAGAGTAAAGAGAGAGTGAGTTGCATGAAAGATTTGGAGTGAGTTTTGATTAAAATAATATGTGTAATATATAAGATTTTTACATTTTTTTACTGTTCCTTAATGATCAAAAGGGTTATCAAAAGTAACAATCCTGAAAATCGCAAAAAAATAAGTACCTGTAAAAAAGAATAAGAACTAATAAAAAGCCTCCAAAGAGGGTTCACACCCACTAGAGATTGATTATACGCTTTAATATCTATATTTAAAATGCAAATAAAAGAGTATGAATACATGTCAAACCACATGACTATACATTTTACAAGGACCCATTTGATGATACATTTGAACAACTAAGACTATGGGTATGGGGCGGGGGTTTGGGCGTGGGTTGGCTGAAAACGCCCAAGCCATCACCCCGGGTGAGCTTGGGTTTGGGTGTGGGTGTGGCCCCTTTGGCGTGGGATTCAGCCCGGGCGTGGGGCGGGGCTACGAGACTGGCTTGGCGGGATGTGATTGGCCAAGAGCACTAGCCATGGCGGAACCTCATTATGATGTGGCTTGGTCACGCCTCCCCAGCCACGCCCCACCATACCCCTTTGAAATTGGGGTTTAGTCTTGGAGTCTTGGGTGCCCCGTACTCCACGTGTCATACCATGCCCCCAACCCACGCCCCACCATACCCCACGGTCTAAGAAAGTAAATAATTCTTAAATTGAATTGATGAAGAAAAACCTAAATTTATTGAACTAGATAACCATAAAACCCTAGATAAATAATAATCAAACTGAGAAAAATAAAAAACCAAGAAACCTTCTTTGAGTTTGTTGCATAGTGCATATCTATCACGCACGTGAAGTAGACTCTTTATTTCAATAGTAAAAAATATATACATTTATAAGAAAGTAGGGTTGTAGTTACATGTGTGTTGCGTAAGGACGTGATTGGAATTTAAAATGTATAGTACACCATGACGACCGATAAATAAATTAATAAAATTAAATAAAATGATATCAAAATGTGTTATGCTATTTGCGTCGTAACTCAGCTCTAAACATCAAAATAATATGAAAAAATAAAAAAAGTATATAGTAAATAACAAAGGTAAAAAAGGTAAACGATAGAAACTCGGTCGGAAAAAAAAAAAAACAAAAGGACAAAATAGACTAAAGGACCTTCGGTGCACTAAAACGGTATTAACGTGTTCGTTAAAAAAACTTTTTAGGTGTAGAAAAATAATTTGGTTAAATTAAAAGAAAAAGAATACAATAATTACACTGCATGAGTTGCAAATGAAAATTTACATGAAATGACAAAATAGACTAAAGGATGAAAAAGTCACTATTAGTTTAAGTCACATGAATTTTACAAAATGGTACATATAGTTAAAGATATAATCATACAATACGTCCTCTAATCACTAATAGTAATAAATATATAAATTTATAAGTTATGGTACATACAGTTAAAGATATAATCATACAATACGTCCTATAATCATTAATAATGATGTAAAAAGTACCAATACATCGAAGCAAATCAATCGATCATGTGAGAACTCTCGAGAGTAGCATGCAACTCCCTACAATATCATGTAACACTCCCGGTATAAGATCTCGAGTTATCGAACACCAACTTGTCTCATAGATATCGGTGAAACCAGTGAACCTAGATGATTTTGAGAATGGCCACAATTGATTTTTGTTATATTTTTCCAACTACACTATCAGCATTAACTTTAAGGTCAAACAACAAGAAATAAACAACGTTAGATACTTGTATTAATAAAAACACTAATCGGTTAAAGACTTAAAGTGTCAACAGACCCCCTTAGACCCTAAAAGTTACACCCATAGAATGTATATCACGACAAAAGTAAACAAATAACTCATATCTTGATAGCATACAAAATTTTGGTGTTGGATTAATAAATTAAGATGGTGTTGATGTAAAGGGGGACATGGGTAGAAGTGGAAGATGGAAGGTAACTTCGTTCCCATCAAGTTCCAACTCATTTTTACGTGTAACAATGCCAACTGTATATTTAATAATATTTTAAAGCCACATAAGATAACTCAAGATTTTGACGACTAAGTATATAGATACGGGCGAAAACGTGTATCCAGTTTTTATGTCTCAACATGTATATTTTTTAGGTATATATGTCTGTAAATAGTACAAGATATATAAACTCCAAATTAAGGGCTCTAACTCCAAGGTGTTGACTTGATGTTGAAAGAAAAAGTTATTTACTATTATTTTGATATAAACTCAACATACAAATAATGCATGTTTTAGTCATTGATGTAATAATAATAATAAACAGTTAGTTGATTCAATATACAAATTTGAGATAAATATGGTGAGTTAAAAAGTTTTATTTTGTAAGCATTATAATAAACGACTTTTTCCAATCAATCGAAATTAAAAAGGAAGTGAAGATTTGATTTTAACACCATAGGTCTCAACTCTCAAGTTTGAATCTGATCTTAATCAGGTTTTTATCATAGTGAGTCTTTGGGTAACGGGTTTTCCCTAAAACTGGAGACAGTGGGCTTGGACTACCAAGGGTTGTATGCGGTCGCAAACGTATGAGCTCGCCTTTTACCATTGAGTTACTCCGGGTGACCGTGCTTTTATTCATTTGCCTCTAAAAAATGAATAAATAAATAAACGATTTTACAACAAACTTTGAGAATTAACAAATTTAAAATGTATAAAACTATATTACCAATTTACTATCTTTTTTCGGAAAAATACCATCTCATAATTTATCTATTTTTAATTCCACACGTTATAATTTATTCAATACTTACAATAAACGGTAGATCATAGAACTTTTACCGACGACAGGATTCTTCACTAATCCGTTGGTGTAGGTATCAAATGATAGTAATTTATCGCTGAAGTTCCGAAGGAAAAACAAGCGTGGGTAAAACTTTTAATGACGGTTTTTAGTGACAAATTACCGACAAGTATATATAGCGGACACTTTTGAGAACACGGATCAACAGCAGTGGCGGATCCAGGATTTTTTTCCTACGGGTTCACTTTTTTCGGAGGTCAATTTTTTCCCAACCAAAAGTTAGAGTTTTCGAGTCGGGTTAGGGGAACATACCAAACGTTGATGAATTTTTTTCAATAACCGTTCTCAAGTTTTAATAAAACTAAATCACAAATTCAAAATTGATATTCGTATAACACAAGTATTCAATAAAAAGGGGAAGGTTGGAGTAATTCGAAAGTTACCTTAAATCGTGATTACACTCCTCCATTCTCTGTGATGCTCGCACCGACGATGAAATTTATGGCATGCCGAATTGCAAATGGGGTAGTCAGTATTATTGTTTCCTTTCACGAAATAATTTGTATCATAATGAACTAATTAGGGCTTCTTTTGTGTTTGATTAGGAGATATATTTAGACTTCAAATTGCATTCACTTCCTAAACCATGAATTGTTCCTGTAAAGTCAATATATGTATAACTATGAGTCTATCAATATCATGTAGCAAGGTATACTTAAGGGTGGTGGGCATATGATGTGCTTAAAACAGACCACAAATTGAGCTAAGTTTCTATTACTAAAGTGGAGACCTATTAATACACAATAATAATTAGACTTGGGAGATATATAGTAAACATATATCCTCTAATTTAATAAATCTGAACAATATGAAAACGCGTCTCAGTTGCTAAAAATGATGACAAAATGTTCAAATTCACCTAGATTATTGACGGTATTAGTGTGATCTATGACAACAGAATAAAGTCTACAGAACCGTGAGCGCTGGTGACTGCCATGGTCGTTAACTGAAACATAAGAACAAAAAGAAACCTAAGTTATATTCTTAAAAAAAAAACACATTTTCACAAAGAAACTTATTGAAATGTGAAATACCTTAGTCCTTAGTTGAGATGCCTCTGAGCCCATTGATGGTCATCAGATCCTTTCTTCTCGAGGAGGAAAAGAAGAAGGTGCAAAATTGATTCAGGGTTCACTACTGGCTGCGTTTCTGATTGTGTCTGGAGCCCTAAAATGGGTTTAAACTATTTGAACTTAAAAAAAAACGAAAGCAGGGGTTTGCACTTTAAAAAAAAACAGTAAAGATACATAAAAACGCAGAGAGTAAGGACTCGAACCTGAAACGCTTTGGACAGAAACCAGAATTTTATCCGCTGGAACATGCTTCTTTAATGTTAATGGGTTCACCTCTAATTTTCTTATGGGTTCACTTTGGTTTTTTATATATAATTTCTATTAAAATTTCGAAACGCAATGGGTTCCTGGGAACCCGTAAAGACCTATGTAGGTCCGCCCCTGATCAACAGCATATATATAGTGACGAATCACCTACAGATTAAACAAAACCAAAAAACTTGCGACAAATATCTAATTATTTGTTTTCTTTTAGCAATTTTGTTTGACCATTCGGCGGTGTATCACTAACCCGTCACTAAAACTTTATCAGTGATAGTCCATAATTCTAGTAATGATAAGAATTACAAAATTTCATCTCTTATTAACTTTTGTTATATACGTGTGAATAATATAGAAAATATTGACATATAATAGGACGAATTTGTGTCATGAGAGAAACGATAGAACCATGCTCAAACATAGGATTCTTTTTTTTTTTCTTTCTAATAATAGAAGAATGACTTAGAGAACATGATTCAAATACATTGATTTTAGTCAGAGAAATCATACATGAAACCGAATCAATTAGAAAACGAAAATCTTAAACAACATGAGGATGTTCCCTAAGACAAGCACATATAAATAAAAGTGTGATACGTGTAGTGTGGCCTCTTAATCTCTAATTATATTAAACACCTTTTTAATTTCCAAAATTCAAATATGGGGTTGTTGTTGTGTGTGGTTTCGGATTCCAAACAAACTTAAGTCGAATAACTTGTATTGTTATTGGTCATAAATTTATTCTATTTAGTGTTTGGTGGTATGCAAAGCACGTCTTTTCTAGTATTGATTGGATTTCAACATTAGATTGTGAAAGAAATAAATATGTATTCTAGAAAAACGATTATGCATGATCTTAGTTGATTCAAGTGACGGATTTACATAGGAGTGTGGTCATACGGAGAACCCCTACCTTTGGGAAAAAGTTTTTGATCCTAGGTGATCCTCGACCTCACGAGCACCGAAAATTTGTCAAAATTTATAAATCAACTGTTTTAAAATCCCCACTTGTGGCCTACTGATAGGAGACTTGGGTATGTTTGGTATGGGTAATGGAATTGATGGGGGAATAGAATAGACGAGATAATTGAATGGACAACGGAATAAAATGAATCATTCCATTCCATTGTGATGTTTGGTTACTCATATGTGAATAAAATGAATCATTACTTTGTACAATTTGATAAACAAAAAATACAAAGTAATGAAACACAATTGTATTAAAAACGACAAAATTATTATTGCCTTAATAATAATAATATATTAATGGTAAAAAAATTATAATAAAATGTTGATATATATTAACACTAATATTAATATTAATATAACTATAATATAATAATATATTTATTTCCATTCCCTGAAGGAATGAAAAAAACCACCCCTTACCAATGAATGAAAATTGTTATATTTGCAAGGATTTACATTCCTTTGGAATGCTCCATTCCATTACCACATGAAAAACAAATATGTTTCTTTTCATTTCATCAGAATGATCCATTACATTCCACTTTCTATTCCTTCATACCGAATGCTACGTTGGTTTCTTCAATGGAGACCCAAGTTCGATCCCCATTTGTGTCACTTTTGGTGGATTAAGGCAATGAAGGATTTGAGCTAGGCCTTGTGCAAGGCCATCCGTGCGCAAGAGCTCATAATTTATGGAAACTTTGGGAGAACTTATCTTGGAGAGCTATTAATAAAGGAGTTAAACTGTAACGAATTGCTCCCGAATTTTAATCAAAATAATATTTTGTGAAATCCTCGTGTTCACTATTTTGTTAATTGGATTCTGCACCTATGAAGCACGGGGACGGCTATGAGCCTCTAGTACCAGTCTCGGGGACGGTTTGGGGACAGAAACGCCGCGGGGACGACTAGGGGCGTTTGCAAAACGTATTCTGAAGTCGGGGGACGACAACCAAACGTATCCATTGTTGCCGGAATATCCGGCCAGAGCAACCGCAGCTCTGGTCATTCTGCGACTAAAGAATCTTGAACCTGACAACCTGATGAGTTATGGTTGGATGGTATAATTTGTCATGATTTTGTATGTTCTTACTAGGAATTATGCTTGGAATATGGTTACTTTGTCTATTTTATGATTGTGCAGGTTTGCAAGGAAGATATCACGAGTGACGGGAGCTTTACGTTTGCACAAAGATAGAAACAAGACAAGAAAGAGCATGGACGTAGCCATACTTCCATGGACGTATCCTTACTCTCACTCCATATTGATTTCTGAGTGTATTCGGGGCGTATTCCATCTGAAAACATAGTTTCTAAATGCAGCCAGAGTATCAGTATACCCACCAGAGTACCAATACACCCAACCTGCAGTTACCAACGGTTTTAGGTGGTTCAAGGATGAGTTTTAATGCCAAAAAAAACGTGAAAAATACATCATTCAACGTAAAGAAGTGCCAAGGGACGACCAAGGAAGAAGAATCTTGAGTGACAAAGCCTTTCTATCATCCTAATCATGTCTTTCACTTCTTTTGAATTTCACACTTCATCATTTCACACCATCATGAGTAGCTAAATCATTCATGGTTGCATCAAGGTCTAGGGTTTGATTTCATTTGGTATTCAATCTGAATTGTAAGTACATTTGACATGGATTTGCTTTGATTTGTTAAGTACTTGACATTTTCTTTGTGATTTCATATGTTTATCATGTTTCAATATTGAACAATTTACTATTTTGAACCCTTCATAACATTGTTTCTTCTATTTGGTGTTTATCATTAGAGAACACGGTGTTTTGATTGATAGTGTCGGATAGTGTTTTGATAATTGATAGTAACCTCATCCCACAACATAAATTATTCGGTCTAGAATCGTTAAAAGAGTTGTTGTTTGATTGAAGAGTCTATTGATTATCCAATGTGTGAATGTGGTAAACTTCACTATGTCTATATAGTGATTAATATGCTATTGAATTAGATTGTTTATTGAATGTGTAACCCGATCCTTGGTGTGACCATCTTTACTTATTTGTGATACAATCAATCAATTTAGGTGTTACTTTTGCAAATTACTTAATCTAAACAACTCAATCAAAGAATCAAGTTCACATTATGTTCATGAATCAATTGAATCTAAACACTAACCAAAAGCTCTTCGTGGTTCGACACCCTACTTGCCCTAACTAGATTAAGGTATTTAGGGACACAATTCCCTCTATCTTTGATCGGTACATCGACGCCGGTCACAACCAAACACATCCATAGTACTTTTGTATTGGTAAAGAAGCGACTAATGCTGGAAGATGAGAAAGAATGGGTGCGGCACTCTCATTTTTGTAGGGTTTTTAGTAAATTTTGTCACTTTACTCCCTCTGTTTTTCTTTTATTACCCTTTTAGCACCAACTTTTAAGGAAGCGTTTAGTAAAAAAATTGTTTTTTCTCCATTTAACCTCCTTGTCAAGATAAAAATAGCACAAAGTTTAAGACCGTACCACGGACTTTTGTTTAATATATTTTGGACTTTTTAAATATATTTCTATTTTTTATATTTTTTTGTCGTACCCGTATATTGGATTTATTTGTTTTGCCGTTCCCCGTACCTCAGTCCCGTACCCGTTCCCGTGCTACATGGTTCCGCACTTTTTTCAAGATCATAGATATTCATACGTGTTTCTATCAAGTCTAATCAAGTGATTCACACATTAAACCGGTCCGGTGCAGATCTCGAGTCCACCTGGGTTTTCGTCCCACCGTGTCTTTCGCCAGAGAGTTCTACTCTTGTGGTGACACAGCAACTGTCAAGTGGCAGCCGGAGATATGGTTTCTCGGGGGAACTCCCAAGTCAAACTCCGATGTCAGCGTGAACCCAGTTAAGTCAACATAGTCTGGCCGGAGTGAGGCAACGCGACTCTTCAGAGAGTGCAGTAGCCAAACACAAGTAAGTCGTCGTTCAAAAAAAAAAAGAAAAAAAAAACTGTTTTAATTTTTTTAAACCTTAAATTTTTAAGAGACACGTCTTAACTTAACAACAAATCGAAGTTTTCAATGCCCATAATCTTATTGGGGTAAGGACAAACATTCTTTTGTTTGTTCAAAGGACAAACATTGCTAGTCGGTGAGAAAGCTACATTTAACATTCTCTCTTCCTTGGATACCATGTATATAAATTTTATTTGATATATTTGATTGACAAACGTAGAGGAAAATTATAATATTTTCAAAGGATTTATCATTCTTTTTTTAAAATAAATTTAGATAATTATATTGATGTTTGATTTCAAATCTCCGACTGTATCCGGTGGGTCCTTTTTAGTGATTGCTACGATCTTGTTGGATTTTTCTTGTAGTGATATATGACCAAGTGGCATCACTAGTTCTCTATTATCAAGATTAATTGAAATTATCTCTCATACTAACATGCAAGAAAAAGTGTTTAGTTGATACGTAATGAACGGTTTTGTGGAAGAACCCCCTCAAATGACTTTTGTGAGAGGGAGGAGGGGAAAGAGAAGGGTGTTCGATGGTGTTTTTGGAGCCGATTTTATTGTGGAAGGAGCAAAGCCTGGACAGGGTAGGTAAGAGTGATGTGGAACTGGTTTTCGAGTCTCCAAGTGGCGGATCCAGCCCATATTTGTGGGTTTCTAGGAACTCATTGGGTTTGAAAAAAATTAGTGAGAATCTTGTAAGACTTGAAAAAAATTAGTGAAAATTTACCAAAATGAATGCATTGAAGAAAATTATGAATCTGAAGCCTCCTATTATGGATACTCTGATATTATAAACTATAAATTAGCAACAAAATGTTGCTTTAAAGAGTTGTACACCATGCATGGGGAGATTTTCAAAAATAAGTTGATTTTTCATTTCTAACCCAATGTTTTTCTTCTTTTGCAATTTAACCCTAATACTTTTTATTTTCATCTTTGGCCCCTTATAAGTTTCATCTTTCACAAATTATTCGTTTTACGTTTCGTTCTAATATTTGCAAGTTAACACGCCGCAACATGTGTGTGGGGTTCACCGTTTTTTGGTATATTTTTTTTTTCCATTTGACAGGTTCGTCGCAACACGTTTATTTTCCCCGTTCGATTTAGTTATTCTTTACTACGTTTTACGTTTCGGTCTAATTTCTTTGCATTAACACACAACAACGGGCGTGTGTGGTTCAACGATTTTACGTCTGTTTTTCGTTCGCTGTTAATTTTTTTCCTTTTTTATTTATTTTATTTTTACGAAATTTTCCAATGTTTGGGTTGCCGGAAATTGTGTTGCATTAGTGCTACTTGGTACGGTTTCACGAACCTTTTTAACCTATTAAGTTTTTACCTATAATTTGTTTCAAATTTACCCCTATACTTCCTTTACTTAAAAAAAAAAAAACTATTTTTACGTGCATATTTTTATTTACGTGTCGGTATAAATATGATTTGCTCTATGTTTCGACATAAACTTTTTCTAGAAAACGATTTAGGTCAAATATAATACTTTTTCATTAAAAGAAATTTTACGTGCATATTTTATGTACTATAAATTTGAGTTGGTCTACGTTTCGATTTGGGAGATGAGTCAGGACAAATATAATGTGTATTCGTGCGTATTTTATGTATGTTTCGTAAATTTTGTTTCGAACATGTGGAGTCAAATTGTAGTTTCTTTTCTATGTATGAGTCGAGTCACATATAAATTTGATTTACTTTACGTTTTAATCCAATCGCAATGCTTATTTTTGTTACTTCGGGTTCAATTCGATATGTCAAAATGCGCGTTTCCATACGGTTAACGCATCACACGACGTTTGGACTAATCCATTCGATGTTTGTGATGTTCTCGCGCCGCAACACGCGCGGGTGTTATTACTAGTTTACTTGATTATTTTGTAATGTTACGGCATATTCAAATTTCAAGAGTTGCTATTGAAGCACGGTTTGTTTTAAACTTTATCTATGAAGTCATGGATAAGTTTATGAAAATAATGATTTAAAAAAAAGATATATGACATTACAAAGGCATTGGATAACATCAATAGCCATACACAAATTATTTTAATAGTAATGCTACTACTATAATAACATATATCGCCATTATTATTATTAAATACACAGGTTAGATGCTTAATAAAAAAATATCATGTTATCATCATGTCACTTATCGGTCAACTAAGCATTTTACATGCTTCTTTTTCAGATTGTTAGATGACAAAATTGAAAGGGTGTTGCCCGATATAATATATTTGTTAAGACCAAATTATATAAAACAAACCGAACTTGACTATAAAAGAATTAGGGTAAAGTTCTTGTACAAATAATCTTAACATACTAAACATACAAATTGAAGGAAAACTCAAAAAGACAATGTGGCATTTTTGTAATTATCAATAACTTTCAAAGTTACTCTACAAATATACCTAAAAAAACCTAACCACTCACCCACCCAAAAAAAAAAACCTAAACCCCCCACCCCCCAAAAACCTAAAAAAAACCTAACCCCCCCCCCCCCCCCCCCCACCCAAGCTAAAATGCTAAAAACTAAACCCCCAAAAAACCTAAAAAAATAAAAAAAAAACACACAAATTATTTTATTTTATTTTTTTAACATTTTTTATTAAAAAATCGCTACTTTTAGTAGTAGCAAAAAAAAAAAAAAAAAAAAAAAAAAAATTTTTTTTTTTTTTTGCTAACGAAATGTAGCGATTTTTTAATAAAAAATGTTAAAAAAAAAATTTGTGTTTTTTTAGGTATTTTTGGTTGTAACTTTGATAGTTGGTGGTAATTACAAAAATGTCACCTTGTCTTTTTGGGTTTTCCTTCAATTTGTATGTTTAGTATGTTAAGATTATTTGTATTTGATCTTTTGCCAAAGAATTATATACAACAAACCGAACTTTACTAGACAAAATGACTAGCCGGTACCAAATTAGGTTAACAGGTAGTTTGGGTCGGTTTTTGTGTATGAGATTTCATCTGATAACCATTGCGTATTAAGCATTTAAGAACGGGTTGTTAGGTATCTCGGGTCAAGTATTGTCTAGAACTCCCTTTGGACCTCAAATTGCTTTGGCCAAATCCTTATAGTCTAGCGATGACAATGGGCGGTGTACGGCTAAACTCAATCCCATACTAGATCAAATATCATGTCTTATACCGGACTCAATACACGTCGGGTATTTTTCAAGTAATTACCCATCGAATATTGAGCATACCCGCAGGTAACGAGTATACCCATTAGTTTAAAAAATAATACCCTTTGGGGTTTTTGATTATATTCTTTCATTTATAACTTTAATATAACTTTATTATTTTCAAAATATACAACAAATTAAAATATAATAGTTTATGTCCATAAATTATTTGAAATATTTGAAATATAATAATGATATAAGTCTCATAAGATAATTTCATAGTATAAAGATATAAATAATGTCAAAATATGTCTCAAAAGAAAAGATTTTTTTTCTAAGTAACGAAGTTACTAGAATAAAGTATTTACTAAACAAGGATTAAGAGAAAATAAAAATAAAATTTGAGTATATGGTTGGGACCTATTTGATTTACCTAAAGCCCGATTAATTTAACTAGCCCACTTAATTGTTGCTTCAGTTGTTATAGAAGCCCAAATCGAAATGGTGGACATTGGACAATTAGCCATTATCGAATTGTCAATTGTTCTAGAAGTCCATACATCAAAATAACTAACCAAATAAATTTATCATACCCTCTCGTGAAGCTCCCATTAAACTATGAACCAAATATTATGTGTGGAAAAAAAGAGATGAACCTTCAATTGTTTGGAGAATACATTAGAGTGGAAACATATGTTATGCCAAGTTGAAACATACATACTCAATACTCCCATGATATAACAACAAATAACCGATCATTATTATCAAACACTATCATTATATAGGGTCAAGTTATTCTACAAAGGCTTCTAATTGTAAGAAGTATAAGAAGGATTTATAGAGTGACAAGTGTCCAATAACCTAAAACTAAACCCACTACATCACCACCAAAAACCTAAACACCCACCCCCACACCACCACCGAAAAACCTAAAAAACCCACTATAAAAAAAAAAAATTTGGGGGGGGGGGGGGTAGGGGTTTAGGTTTTTGGTGGTGGTGGATGTTTAAGGTTTTTTTTTTTTTTTTTTTTTTTATAGTGGGTTTTTTTTTGTGTAGTGGGTTTTTTTAGGTTATTGGACACTTGTCACTCTATAAATCCTTCTTACACTTCTTACAATTAGGATCCTTTGTATTTGATCCTAATCCTCATTATATAAACTGACTTATGACATAAAACGCACCAAATTCTACCTTGAAGAGTTTATGGAGAGAAAAGTTGTACTAATTGGATACAAACTTGAAAGAAATTGCAATGTGTTAACATCTTTTTTTTTTGTGTGTGTTAACATCTTATACACTTCAATCTAACTTTCACAGTTAACACGCAACGGACGTGAATAATTCAAACATTTTTACGTTTACTTTTCATTCAGTTTAGTAATACCGCCACAACGCACCAATCCTAAATGCTATCATTGTCAATGATCTCTAGATCAAGTGGTGGAAGAAGTTCAACTCCCACTTGGTGCATAGTGAGTCATTGGGGGGCAATGATAGGAGACCCAGAGAAACCTGGGTTCGATCCTTGAGCCAAACGAGTTTTACCGGTAATTTCACCATCGTGCCTACAGGCGGGTGGGTTACCAGGTTTTCCCCAGAATTGGTGGTGGACTTGGGTTATCATCGGAGTACTCCGTTTGATCCAGTAAGTACCCAAAAGTGCTCGGGATTGTTTATATTGGCCATTCACCATATTCACGGGCCAGCCTGACCCGACAATTGTTGGTTCAGGGAAGATAACGGTTAATATTATTCGTTCACTTACTTCAATCCCACTTACTTTCTGTTGCGAAGACGATGACTCTTCTGCTACATAATCTCCCGCCAATTACTTCATCTGCTTCTTCTCTTCACCACACAACTCGCACCACAAAATCCGACATAACTGTGTGCGTTGTATCGAGTAGCAACGCCGATAAACCCAAAATTAAACCCAAAATCACCAAAATCAAGATCAAAGAACCAGACGACTACCATGCCACTCTCAAAGCTCTCAACTCCAAAGGCCGTATCCCCCGAAAGTCCCTTGGCCAGGTGAATTCTGGGTTTCAATTTTTTTTTTTTGCGTTTTTTTTGAGTGGGCATTTCGTCGAACAGTTGGTGGGTGTTTTATATTTATGTTAGTAGAGCTACATTTTGTATCTGTAACCTCAAATGGATTGTTATTCAAGGTTGATTTGCTTTCTGTTTAAGCTTTTGTTGGGAATTTTATGAATACGTTGTGGAGATTTGATTAAATTTGTATAGAAGTTGGTATAAGAGAATGAATGAAATAAATAAATGAATATGAATCAGTGAAACTCAAATTTGTATCTTTTTGTCCGGATTGTTTGTTGGTTTATTTCGAACACTGCCCATATGTATTTGTTGATACATAAAGCCGTATCCTGTCGGGTTTTTATAGTGTTATGTAGTGAAAAAGAAAACGAAAAATTAGGTTGCTATTGAAAAAACTTTGTAATGATGGTGCATGCAGTGGCGGATCTAGAAACGAAACTAAGCCGTAACGTTTTATAAATAAGCCGTAACGAAATCGAAAAAACGTCAAATTTTTCCAAAATTTACACTAATTTTTCCAAATTTTTCCGCGCCAAGCCGAAGCGGAGGTTGCCCCCCGGTAAGCCTTATGTCCGCCACTGGGTGCATGTTCTGGAATGAAAGCCTTGGACGAGCCACCGAAACAAGTTACTATAAGGCAAGGATAGTTTTTTTTTTTTGACCTTGAGAACCAGTTTCCGGAAAACTCACAAGACCCACCAATACCCTGCTAACCAATGAGATCAAGTAAAACGCAGCTTGTGTTGGGTAGGTAGCCTTTAAGAGGGTTAAAGGTAGAAGGCTAATGAAGCTGTATTCGGACCTGAGACCTGGGTGGCAGGTGCTTACCATTGCGTCAGCCCCTTGAAGGTTAGGGTGAACATAGTTGAGCTAGATTAGTACGGAAATCAATCCGAAAAGCGTTAGCGTTGACATCAAAGATCTAAGGCCATGTGTAGTGGTAACACCACATAACCCCCTTTAGGGGGGGTTAGGTGAAAAATGGCAAAAAAAAAAAAAAAAAATGCGGGGGTTATAGGGGGGGTTATATAACATGTCTGTGTAGTGGTGGGTTATGTAGATATGGGGTTATATATGTAAGTGTATATATATATGTGTGTGTGTGAGAGAGGCAAATGTGTTCCAACAACTTTTACCCCGTTATAAATTTCGCGAGGGATCCGGGTTCAAGACATACAAGGCCCCTCGGGGCGGTGTGGGGAGGCGCCATATGGCGCTATGGTGGCCTCTGGTGTTATATCACCTCCGACTACGGAGGGTTTAAGCATATATTCTCTATCTTTTTCTAATTGGTGAGAGCGATAGTAATTAGCTTTTACTATTTTATTTGTTATGCAGCATTACATGTTAAATGGTGAAGTAAATGAGCAACTTGTTGATGCTGCCAATGTGGGTGATGGTGATGTGGTGCTTGAAATCGGTCCAGGAACTGGGTCCCTCACCAATGTTCTTGTTGAATCTGGTGCAAATGTTCTTGCCATTGAAAAGGTTTTTCTTTTTCTTTCTTTAATGTTCTTGCTATCCATTTTCCACATTATAAATCATAGACATATCATATTTCATCTTTGTGACCTCTATAGGATCCTTACATGGCTGCACTTGTAAATGAACGCTTTTCAGCCACTCATCGTGTTAAAGTAATACATTACTGTAATTGTTTTCTCTATATATTTTGTTATTCTCAACGGATATTTTTGTATCAAAAGTGATAAAGTTGAGATGAACATGCAATGTCTGATTGTGTAGGTAGTACAGGAAGATTTTACAAGATGCAACCTTCGATCTCATTTGTCGTCATTTTTAGGAAGTGATTATTCAAAAGGAAATTCATATGCAAAGGTGAACAAACTTTAAATTTGCTGTGACACATTGGATACCTTCTAGTGGTTTTTTAACTAAAAGTGTCTTTTTTTCCTTTTAAATGTGTTGCAGGTAGTTGCCAATATACCTTTTAATATAAGTACCGATATAGTCAAACGACTTCTGCCGATGGGTGACATCTTCTCAGAAGTAGTCTTATTACTCCAGGTTTGAACGTTTTGTTTTTGTCATGCATTTTATATTTTTTTGTGACTCGCAATTTGCATAATACCGTGTCAAGCGTCTCGCATTCTTGTTCAGGAGGAAGCTGCTCTGCGCATGGTGGACCCATCCTTGAGGACATCCGAATACAGGCCCATTAATATATTCATTAATTTCTATTCAGGTGATTCTGCATTATGAATACTTCATATGAAAACAGATGAAACATCAATCAAACCTATTGCTGGTACATTTTAGCGTTGAATAAATTTTAATCTTGTTTTTCGGTTTGAACCTTTACCTGCAGATCCCGAATATAAATTTAAGGTCCCTAGGGCAAACTTTTTCCCTCAACCTAAAGTAAGTGTTTGATGCTTTTGTTAATCGTCTTTAAAGACAAAAATCTTTATAACATAACAAAAATTTTAGTATTGAATATATTATCTTTTTTCTTTGTATGTTCGTTCATGTTATCACGACATTCTTTTGTGCAATAGGTAGATGCAGCCGTTGTTGTGTTTAGACTGAAGCAAGCAGCAGACTACCCCCAAGTTTCATCAACCAAGAGCTTCTTTTCAATGGTTTGTACTTAATCAAGATCCTTAATCATTATTATTGTTAATGTTTTCTTGAAATTCTGAACTGAAACTTGTTGCATGATCTTTCTAGGTTAATTCTGCATTCAATGGGAAACGTAAGATGCTGCGAAAAACACTGCAACATATAAAACCGTCGCTTGAGATTGAGGAAGCTCTTGTAAATGTTGGTCTAGCAGCAACTGTAAGTATCATCTTTGTTTTCTATGTTAACTCGTGATGTTTCGCTTTAAATAACTAAGTTTTATGTTGTGCAGTCAAGGCCAGAAGAACTGACATTAGAAGATTTTGTAAAGTTGCATAATTTGATTGGAGATACATAACACATGTATTTATGGACACCCTTTTGAGTTTTGAGCATAGGTACAATATTGAACTATAGATGTCTTTCTCATCCTTCAAATGTAGAATCTTAAAGTAGCATGTGTTGTAAACTGTCAAGAAACTAAAAGAGTGATGTATAACATTTTATTTATTTTTAGTATTCTTTTGTAATTGTTATTTGACAAGTCCCATAAGTATATAGTTTTTTTTTACAGAATAAAAACTATAAAGCGAGTACATTTACACAAAAATAAAATATGAATCTGTATGATACGATAAAATACAAAATATATAAAATTAAAATTAAAAAAACTAACACCTACATAGGGCTATACGAGTCATATAGAACCAACCATCAGACCAGAACCAACATTGTCAGTTCTGGTGTTTAAGGCTAACCCTATACGACTTATATAGGTCTATACGAGTTGTATTAAAGACGGCTAGGTGTCAAATTAGACACTTGGGTGTAAATAGATTGAGCCTTCTAATTTCATAAGTTACTCTAGAAAAATGGAGTCAACTTAGCAAAGTTATGCTTCAATCTCCACAACACTCAATATCCTATTATCCATAATCATGGGTAATTACTACAATAACCATGCATATTATATCATCAAAAGATACAAACTTGACTTTTGGAATTAAATTTACATGAATATTTTCAAGCTTCTAAGCTTCTAAAATCCGAATGTAATCATCGATAATGGACATAGCAGATGACCGATAACCAGAACCGAAGAGATTGTAATGGTTCAGGTAATGATATAGCAGATAAATATCCCTCCTTTTCTCAAATCCCGGTTGTTTCGGCATCACCTAATAAACAATATATGTATAGATTTGTTATAAATAAAAAAATACTTAAGAGTTAAATGCCATTTTAGTCCCTGTGGTTTGAGCCATTTTGCCAGTTTAATCCAAATGTTTCATTTTTCGCTTCTGGGTCCAAAAAGGTTTCAAAAAAAATGGATGAAGTTAACCCAGTGGACTAAAAAGGCAACGATGAAACCTTTTCGGACCCACATGCGAAAAAATAAAACCTTTGGACTAAACTGACAAAATGGCCCAAAACACAGGGACTAAAATGGCATTTAACTCAAAATACTTATAAGTAATGAAACAGAAAATGTATGTACCTCAAAATAGGCGCTGTAGAAAGACCCTCCAAATCCGGCACACCAAGACATTCCGAACTCTGCTTCATTATGCCCATCTACATAACAATCAAGAAACATAAAAGACGGAGAAAAAAAATTGCATCTTCGCTTTGTGGGTCCCAATTTATTTATCGTTCTTACAGTAACAAGCGGGATCAAGTATAACAGGCTCCCCGTTCTTATCCGAACTGATATTTCCACTCCATAAATCTCCATGTAATAAACAAGGCTCGATCGTCACATCCTCAAATAAAGCGGCAATATTTTTCAATAATCTTTGTCCTGCATTCAAATCAAAACCAAGATTAAACCTTCCAAAGCAAGATGTACAGTTTGACTTTAAGGTCAACCCGTCTACGTTTAAGATTAAAAAAAAAAACCGACAGGATTTTAGTTGTACCAACATTACAATATAGCAATCACAAACCTTTTTCATATATCGCTGAATCGCCATATTGTTGTTGCGCTAACTTAAGTTGAAAATTCAACCGATGCTCAGAGTAAAACTCGATCCAGTCTGATGTCCATGTGTTTATCTGTGGCGTGCTACATGCAGGACTTGAGCTTATTAAAACTAAAGACTATTGTAAAAGATAAAAGACATAAAAGCGCAATTCAAAACTCAAGAATCTTTTTGGCTATTTCATAAGCATAAATGTACCTGCCAATGGTATTGTCGACATGAAACCCGAAACCATTTTCAGATTTTGCAGCTTTATGCATCTCTGCAAGCTTCCTCCCTAGTATAGACTAAACTAAAAGAAAATTAAAATAAAATATTGAATCACTATTGAAGTACGAGAAGGCGAGTTTCAGGGTTTACCTGATCACCTCTTGATGAACCAACTTCTATGTATTCCATAATGATGTATGAACCTCCCGTTGGAAATGCACCTACCTTCAGGCATCAAAGAAGAATTCAAGGGGAAATTTAGGCATTTAGAAAAAAGCATATGAAACACATTTTTTTTGAAGATACAGGTACGTTTAAACTTTAAAGGCGGCGATTTTGACCCGTTTACTTACAAAGGGGTCAAATAATTTTTTTAGCTAAAAGGGTATGGTTCAAAAGGTCAAACAGCTTAATTTTGATTAAACGTCGCCCATCTCATGCATGTAACCTCCCAATTCTCATTCTTCAAAGATCTAGAAAATTACTCTAATAATATTGATCTTATATTCATGATTAATATTTTCATTGTTTATATAAAATCAAAAAGACAAAACAAAGTGTTTGTGGGTCAAGTGGTCAACCCAAACCAATTCGACAGACTTATATTGTAAAACAAGCCACTCGAACTCAACACGTTTTGAACCGTTAGCCAACCCACCAATTAGAGGAATCTTACCTTAAATGGTTTCGGAACACGAATGGATTTTGTCTCATACATTGCACTTAACCCCAAAGCCTCTCCCTCAAACATCTCCGGCCCAATACGCCTAGCACCAAGTTCAAGAAAGTATGAACAAAGTATAATCCGTCAGAAAGCTACATAGGGAATTAATAAAATAAGAATGTTGACATGTGTTGGTAAAAGAAACCTGTTGGTCTTGACAAAGAAAGAACCGACATCGGTATTGTATCGACTTGCAAGATTAATACAACCACCACCAACGGGACTAATTCCTGTTATTTGAGTTGCTTTTCCTTCTGTTAGAATCCATTCACGTACTGGATCGGTACTCAAAGTTGCCACTGTAAAAAGGTGAAAACTTTAGACAATTATGATGCCACTTTTTTACGATATTTTAACAATAAATGTAGATTGATCATAGAGAGGTCGAATTCTTGAATCATGTAAGAGTTTTTTGTTGCTAACTAACCACTATTATTCCTAAACTACGGAATAAATGACTTTCCGGAGCAAAGAAACACTGAACCATGAAGAACTGGAAAGAAAGAAAAAAAAAGAATCATTACAGCAAAGTAAAAATGCAAACATCATCTTAACAGCGCTTCGATCTTAAAAACCTAAAAAAGATTAAATCTTTGTGTAATCTGTATGAGTGAAATGTTGATGTTTCTTCTTTAACCTCACAAAAATCATAATTTGCTTGTTTTTTTTTTTTTTACAAAGCAATAATGAATTTAACCCCTACAACTACAGATGGATTTGGAGCACCTTTCAAGCCCACAAGCAATTCAAAAAATTAACATAATTATAATTTACTTGAGTGATAACTAAACAGATTAGCAAAACAAGACAAGACATACATTCAAGATTCACAGATTATCATCAAATTACAAAAAGTAAACAAGAACTTTAAGCAGAATTCAAAGGATGTCATATAAATCACACAGTTTCTTTTGTAAAGACTCAAAAATCAAAACTTTCTGCTATATAAGCTAAAGTGCTAAACTATAAAAACCCAAAAGGCATAATCTTGATTAAAGATTTTAGGTAACACTCTTTTCACATAATTCAGTCCAAGAACACAAGAAATTAAAACTGGGTGTGGTTCAAAAGACTTATAGAGTATAAAACCCTAAAAAAATATTGATTGACATGAAATGATACTTACTAGCCATGGGTTTATGCAGAGGAAGAGAAAATTGGCGCGAAGAATGAAAAAGATGAGAAGAAGAGAAAGAGATGACACCCAAGTGTGCCACCATTCTTGCAGCTGCTTCAATACTCAAATTGCCCTTTTGCTCACTCACTGTAGATTCTCATCAGCAACAACAATTGGTGGAGGTTTCTTCTTTTTTCTTTAGTTTTTCTTTTTTCTCCTGGATCTTTTTTCGGTTTGGAGTATCTTGATAAAAGTACAAAACCCACAAAAAAAAAAAAAAAAAAAAAAGAAATTGAGTTAAGTGTCATTTTCATGGTTTGTTCACTTTTGTCATTTCAGACTAATTTTCAAAAATGCACCAGTTTTCTCTCTGACATACTGGAAACGTGCTACTTCAGTCCAAAAATTAAAACCCGGTTAAGTCAGACATGTTAAATGAAGCGTATTATTGTCAATTCATATATCTTTATTTTCACCTTATTTTATGAATTGATAATAATACCCTTTCTTTAACCTGTCTGACTTAACCGGGTTTTAATTTTTGAACTGAAGTGACACGTTTCCAGTATGTCAGGGAGAAAACTGGTGCATTTTTTAAAATTTGTCTGAAATGGTAAAAGTGAACAAACCACAGCGACGAAAATGACAGTTAACTCAAAAAAATTTCAAAAAGAAATAATATGTAGCTTTATTTACTTTTACTAATACAAATAATATATCTATATTTTTATGTGATATTAAGACTAATTGTAGTGATTTGAACTGCCTTCGGTCTTTCAAACTGACTTACTTGTGCTAACCTTCTGGCTGCCCAATGACCTATAATGCTAGTCACTACTCCCACTGGGGCTACATCCATGAAAGAGTCAAATGGGGGCATGAATGCGAGATGCCAACGGAATGATCGGTCGAACAGACAGAGCTAGCCAGTTAGGGCTCTTCCCTTCCCAACGCGACCTTCCTTGTGTGTCGAAGATATAAAGCGAGTGCACCGGAAAAGAACGGGAACTTGGTCGATCTGTTTTATGTCGAAGCATCCGAAGCATAACTGCACACTCACATGAGTCATTGTTAATTTTTAGTTAAAAACACCATTTCACATGTGCAGTGGTTTTAACTAAGAATTAAATTAAAAAAAAAATGAAAAGTGTGTGATTGATTGGTTTGAAAGTGGTCCCACCTCACTTATCTCTCACGCTCGTTAACACAATGGCCAAGGGGTGATGGCACGCCCATTTTGGTGATAGTGTAATGGTGTGGGTGGCCTAAAAAGGGTGAGGTGACCACCCTTTCACGCCCCACTGCACATAGTCTAGACAACACCATAAATTATGTTGAGACAAGTTATCTACATCCAATTGTATACAAATAAAGGCATATGTGACATGACTTATAATGCTAAAAAGCAAAAAGGTAAACTAAAATATTTAAGATCAGAAAAAGGATGAGAGTGATGTGTTTTAATACAGTTAACCCCCAAAATATATTGTTTTGGCCCAAAAAGAACATGATAATTCATATTACTTTTGTTTTTTTAACAAAATTACTACTTTTTACTACTTTTACAAATACTAATAAATAGAAAGAACAAAAAAGCAACCATATACACCAATTCCAAATCTTGTAAAACCAAGCAATCAAGAATGATGAAAACAACCCTAAATATTTAAACTTTTTGCATGATCTGTTATCTTTCTGTTTCAATTCCTGCTTCTACACCACCCATGGCTGAATCCACTTGGCTTTGGGTTTGGCTTTGACTACTTCCTTGACCAGTGTGTGGTAGCAGCCACTGGCGGGACCACTCCATCGAGATCTCCCTTGAAATCTCGGGGCTGGTTGTTGCATTAACAGATAGACGACACACGGGGCAAGTCGATTGCTTTCTTAGCCACATATCTATGCAAGAAAGATGAAAACTATGGCCACATTTTGGCATGATTCTTAGCACCTCTTTCTCTTGGTATTCGCCTAAACATATCGCGCATCTGCCATTTAAAAAAAAAGTTTAGATGCTTTAGTAAAGAGAATTTAGGGTGAGGGTGGGTAGGACCAAACTTACTGAGCATCCTCCATGGAACCGAAGGCTTCACGGTCAAACTTCATTGTGGGGATGGCTGCAACCATAGCTGGTTCAAGGCCTACGATCCGATGCTCTTGCTGTCATTGTGTTTCCAAATGGTTAGTATTAAATCGTCATTAAGACGTAAAAACATATCTTTCACAACGTAAATCCTTCTCTTAATGAAAAATGCATAAGTTCTAATTTTGGGATATGTTATGAAAATTGAAACATTTACCTATTTCCCATATTATCTACAAAATTTGGTTATATTGTCACATGATTAAAGCTTATAATAGATAATTGTTTAACAGTAGAACAAGTTATGCGTTCAACGGAACGTTTTGATATTCATATGACAGAGATCTTGCATAAAATTCAAAGCATATAAGTTGCATAAGTTGTAACTAGATCAAACTGCAATAAGGGTGTTTTCGGAAATTCCAATAGCATGATCCTTCTTAGGAGAGATTCTATCTTGAAAACCATAACAAGAAACAAACAAGTAACAATGATCACTACATGCTATTGGAATTTAAATCAATTTCAAAACCATAAATGAACCAATAGCAAGGCTTAGTTATTTGTTTCAAAGATCCAAGGGATTTCTACAATAACAGATGTAAAACACAAATGTTTAAGGATGGAAAACATACCCTCTCAAGGTCAATCCTTGAGTCAATCTCAAACAACTGGCGTGTTTCATACCGACGAAACCTCCCACAAACGAGTCTAGCACAGACAAATACAATGAAAGTGGCACTCATTACAAACCCTATAATTGTAGTAACCAAATTCATTGTTTTACCAAACATCTAATGCCTCTTGTCACTTCAACTTCCCCACAATATTAAAAAATTACCAAAAAAATATGAAAAAAAAAACTGATTACAGAATAAGATTCAAGAGTAAGGCAAATGCTGGAAGCAAATATTCATTAAGACTCAGGATTAACAATGAACAAAAAGAACTAGCAAAACCCTAATTACAAAATGAGATTCAAGATTGGGAATTTGAGACCCAAAATCAATCAAATTCCATTAAAGATTTTAGGATACCCAGAGGAATGAAAAATAAAACCCAGAATCCTACTTACAGAGTAAGATTAAACAAACAAGGAGACAAAGGTATGACCTTTGAGAACACAAATCAAGATTAAGATCCAAGATAAGCATTTAGTACATATTACTTAAATGTTCATCATTCTCTAATCAAGATTATGGAAAACCCTATTGCAAACACAAAGGCAACAACATTATCAACATGTTCAATTTACAATAAAAGCAAGGAATTCAAGAATTGCAACCAAAGATGACATCTTTGCAAATTGTGAGGTTTTTGTGCAAGTTTTCAAGAAACCCAATAGCCAAAAGACTTAAACTTTGATAAATGAAACCCAAATTATCATAAAGATTGAAACTTGACCAAATCCCAGATCAAGATTTGTTCAAAAATGATGAAAGTTACTGAGGATGGAGGAAAAATATGGCTCAAAAATCAAAATGGAATCCACTTCTCTTTGGGTGGACTCAAAGTTGAAGAGTGTGAGGGCCATTGATTGAGGTAGGTGGATATGAAAAGAGGGAGAAATTGAGACCATTCTTCTCATTTTCTTCCTTACTTTGGACTTGCATCTCATGTGGGTCCACTTGAATTAACATAAAGACATTTGTAGCAAAAGGGTTAGATAATTTGAAAGATGAGAGAAAGAAAGTTGGAAACTAGAATAGACTCTATGAGTAGTGAATAAATTCTAAAAGAATCCCCAACAATAAATGAATGACCTGAAAAGTGAATCTATGGCAGCTTTCTTATTTCTAGGTTCTTTCAGACGTTTAGTATCCTTTTAATCTAAGAACTAGATCAAGTGATGGAGTGCTTGTATTTCTATTGAGAGATGCAGGTTCGACTCCCACTTGATGCAGAGTGAGGCACTTGTGGGCAATGATAGGAGACCCAGGAAAACCTGGGTTGGATCCTTGAGACAAACGGGTTTTACCAGTAAATTTCACCATCGTGGTGGACTCGGGTTACTCTCGGAGTACTCCGTTTGTCCAGTGGGTGCCCCGAGAGTAATCGGTATTGAGTTTGTTGGCCGTTCAAAAAATATATATATAAAAGATTGATTACTATTATTATTATTCGCAGTGATGGCTTTGATGGTATGCGGAGAGGACCTTCGCACAAGGTCCATGATTTCGAGGGGCACATGATTTGTAAAAAAATCCGATATATGTATATGTTAATACTTTTTTAAAAGAGTAAACACATAACAATTTCAATATAGGTCCATTTACAAATCGTTTATCATGGTTTAGAATTTAGCCCATTTGCCATTAGGTTTATTAAGCCCGATAATAATTTGATTTAAAAAAATAATAATAAAACATTACGGAATGTCACATTTCTTCAAGCTCGAACAGGACGCCTCTGATTATTCGTGTGTACATGTTAGAAAGTTTATATTCATTGTATTCTTAGAGCTCTTAGGAAGTCATGGAGGAGTGGCCAAGGACCGTCCATTGTAGACTTGGTCCTTCACTCTTTAGTGTTTTATAGCTTTTCGTGAATTATATAATATTCTGATACGTTAATTATCTTTTTTTAGCTTTTCGTGAATTATATAATACTATGATACGTTGATTATCTTGTTTTTATTATTAGTTAGAATATATTATATTTATTTATATGGTGTTAAGAATTAAGTTGGTTATTAGATTAACTAAAGTGCTTATGAGAAACAGATATGAATGTAAATGATAATAATAAGAAGGTTTGATAAATAGAACGGATTATTTGGAAAAGTTTGTGAGTATGGTTCAATCACTTCACTTTAGGGTGTTTGAGTTATTCTCTAGCCAATAGTATCATGCCATGTCAACTCCCCATTCCACTTCTCATTTTGCACTCAATCAGAGAGTATGGTTCAATCACTTTAGGGTGTTTGAGTTATTTATTTTTTATTTCTGATTAACGGCTATATTCCTCAATAATCCCACTCAAACAATCGATGAGTATACACCGAAAAAGGAGTCACCGAATCACCGAAAAAGGGGGCGGAGTCAATCACCGATCAGTGAAAGCATGTCCATGAATGCACTCCCCGCACCACTCCGTCTACCCTTAGATGATTAGACAGGTTTGTGGAGTTTTTAAGTTCCAAATGCCATGGTCTTGAAACTTTTTAAATTATAGTTATTATTAAATTAATGCGATATGTTTATTTTGATAAGAAAAATGTGAAATTAAGCTCAAATCATTGTGTTTAATAACTAAGCATATAAAAGATTTACTTAATTATACATACTCTTAAAAGACAAAGTCGGTTGAAACCCCTCCGGCTTTGCCTCCCCCTTCCCCATACTTTCACAATATTGCAAATTTAGCCCCTTAACTTTGGTACCTTCAAAGTTTCATAAAATGACAAATTTAGTCTCTAAACTACTACTCCATTTTACAAATACTTTGCTTTTGACACCCCAACTTTGTGGTAGTTTCCTTTTGAGCCCCAACTTTGTTATAGTTTCCTTCTTACCCCAAAACTTTATCAAATTTCATCTTTACTCTTTCTCAGCCCTTAAGTTTAGGAAATGCAAATTTTAACCACTTATTTTTTTATGAACTTTGTAAATGTCACTTTGTCCTCCTTGAGAGTTTTTGGCTTGACAGTATAAATTCGAGTTAGTCGAGTCGCATATAATACATTATGATTGTACGATATAAATTCGATTTACGTTACGTTTTCATCCAATCGCAATGCAACTATAGGATACATTGAGTTCAATCGGATACGTCATAACGTTTATTTTCATATGGTTAACACATCACATAACGCTTGGACTAATCCGTTCGATATTTGCGAAGTACGCGCGCCACAACGCGCACGGGTCTTATTACTAGTTATTTTCTTACTCGTAAGAAAAAAAATAAATATTCGTGAATAGGAAAAGGTGGAACCCTTTTGGTGATTCTTAGTTCCTCACTTTATATTCATATTTGGCCCACAAGGTTGCTTGAAAGCCCCTTATGTTCAAGGCTGGCAAATCGTGTCTTAACAGGTTTAACAGGTTTCTGACGGCGCGCACAACATAAGTTTCAAACATGATTACGACTCGTTTAGCTACTTTCTACCTCATGTTTATAAAATAGTTTTATGTTTTATGTACAAAGATGAATAAATGATAGATCCTAACATTGTAATTTTAATTATTTTAAAAATTCAAAAAGTCAAAGGGTGTATTTTTCAGTCAAACAGGTCTAATCGTGTCTTAACAGGTACCCAATTGCCAGCCCTCAGTTCACTTTTGGTTAAAAACTAGTATCTGGAACTCGTGCTTTGTGGCGGAACCGTTAAACGGAAAAAAAGTAAACGTAAAAATGATAAATTAGGCATAAATGTTACGACGTGTTAACTTGTAAAAAAATTGACCGGAAAAGTAAAACATAGAAAAGAATAACTAAGTCGGCTTGGGACCTGCAAGTTTCGACGGAGCAGTTAAACCGTAAAAAATAGACGTAAAAACGTTGAACCACACGTGCGTGTTGCAGCGTTTAACTCACAAAATAAAAAACGAATCATAAAATGATAAATTTGTAAAAGATGTAAATTATAAGGACCAAATTTAAAATTGGAAAAGTGTTGAGTTAAAAATATAAATTATTTATGACAAATATGTAAAATATGAAAACTATGGGGTTATAAGTGTAAAAGATGAAAACTATAAGGGTTATGTAAAAGATTAAAACTATTTGAGTTAAATGTGTGAAAGTTAAAAAAAATAAAGGTTTAAAACTAAAAGAAAATTAAAGAGTCAAAAAAAGTCAAAGAGTAAAAAAATGAGAATAGTAAATATGTGAGGGGAGGATTTTTACAAATTAATATAGAGTAAATAATGTTTCGGATTGTTTGTGTGTGATGTGCGGTGAGTATGAGGAGTCCAGTGAGCACTTATTTGTCTATTGTCAATATGCTTGACCATATGGCAAAATGTCGCAAATTGGTGCAAGACCCCTATCTTCGCTTTTGACATGAAAGAACTTTTGGATTTACATGGCTTCCCAGGTTCGAGGAAAAGGAGTAAAGTAGTATACGCAGTGATTCTTGTTGGGATTTGGTGCATATGGAGAATGACAAATGAGATCATGTTTAGACAAGCTAGACCGGAGGTTACAAAAGTATTGGAAGAAACCAAGGCGCTGGCATATTTATGGGGAAATAATCGATTGAAGGTGGCCTCTTTAACTTGGGAAGAGTGGATTCGATTTAGTATTTTTGGTTATCGTATTGCTCGTTATTGTTATTGTACTTCTCTGGTGAAACAATGTAATTGTGGTGTTTAGTCTCTTGCTATTATTAATAAAATTTTTGCCGGTTGTTCAAAAAGAAAGATATATGGTAAATAAGTCCATAGATTTGGGTTTCTATATTTGTATCCTTAAAAGTACCGACCAGAGGCGTCTCTAAGAATTCACGTACCCTGTTTGAGCTTGAAAAAATGTGCCCTTATGTAATGTTTTACTATTATTTAAAAAACAAAATCAAATTAGTATTGGGCTCAATAAACCTAATGTCAAGTAGGCTAAATTCTAAACCATAAAAATTGATTTGTAAATGGGTCTACATTGGAATTGGTATGTGTTTACTATTTAAAAAAATAACATATATATATCGTTTTTTTAAATCGCGTGCCCCTCGAAATCACGGGCCTTGTGTGGAGGGCCTCCCCGCACACCATCAAAGCCGCCACTGGTACCGACATCTCTCACACAATCACACTTGACCTCGTGTCATGACATTTCTTTCTTATATCTCTCAATAAATGCACATTTTTTTATTTTCAAGAAGTTTGAATTGATTCTTACACATATCCTTTTGAGCATCCGAAGTTAACTGCCTAAAAACATGCCTAAAAACATGATGGAAATTTGGTGAATGGATATTTAATATATTTATAATTTAATGAAATTATAAATATTAATTAGAATCTTCATGTGGTAAATAAAAGAGAAACTCTTGAATAGAGGTTCTTAATGACATTTAATTAGTTTTATTAGAGTTTTTAAGTCTCTAATTAAGTGACTAATTAAGTGAAACCTTTCACTAATCCTTAAGTCTTGTACAAATAGTAGGCTATGTGTTTTCTTTTGTTACAACAAAAATATGGTATTGCTTGATACATGAAGAATACTAGAAGGAGAATGAACACTTGAAGACAAACTAGAGAGATGAGTACTCTCTACTTGTTTTCCACCACATGAGTTCAAACACTACAATTACCGGATGTAACCTTGGGCCCGTGAGCCATCTCCGGTAGTACAGACTGCTTCAGCTGTTGTACCCTGGGTAGGGGTGTTCAAAAAAATCCGAATCCGAAACCGAATCCGAAATATCCGAAAACCCGTATCCGAAATATCCGAATTTTCGGATATCCGAAATTTCGGATATCCGAAAATCGGATAATCCGAAAATTCGGATAATCCGAAAATTCGGATTCGGATTCGGATAGTGATTTTGAGAATTTTCGGATATTCGGATTATCCGAAAATATCCGAAAATTTAATTATTTTTTTTTCGGATATCCGAATATCCGAAAATATCCGAAGTATCCGAAAAATATCCGAAGTATCCGAAAAATATCCGAAATATCCGAAAAAATATCCGAAATATCCGAAAAATATCCGAAGTATCCGAAAAATATCCGAAATATCCGAAAAAAATATCCGAAATATCCGAAAAATATCCGAAATTTATATTCGGATATCCGAAACTATCCGAAAAATCTGGTTCCAAATATTAAAAAAAAAAAAATTAAATAAAAAATTGGATATTCGGATATCCGATTAGATATCCGAACCCGAATCCGAAATTTCGGATTCGGGTTCGGATGTCAATATTTCACTATCCGAAATTTCGGATATCCGATTTTCGGATATCCGAAAACCGGATTATCCGATGTTGAACACCCCTAACCCTGGGAGACAGACGCGTTGTCTTTAGTAGAGACGCGAAATCTGTTTTAAGGGAAGCGTGTTGAACACGTGCCTCAACCAAAATCATCAACGTTTTAGTGTGCTCTTTGTTGCAGTCAAGGAGTATTTTTCAAGACTCAAGACGATGAATACTCGAGTCTAGGATGTTATCAAGTGCGCGTGAAGGACCCACCAGAGATGCGACTTGAATCAAGATTGGTATATATAATTATATTTTATATTCTTTTTATTTAGTTATTGCAACCGGTATTTTACTATGATATTTCCTACGAATAACGAGAGTCTCGTTATCATATATTTTGTAATTATATTTTACAAAAGGTGAACCTAATTCCTACAAACTTAAAACATATTTCGTGAGATTGTTGGTACAATCTTAAAAACCTTATTTATAAGGATTTTGAGTTTACGAAAAGATTTATAATAGAATAAAAAAAATATTTTTAGAGGTTATGATCTTTTGAATATTATTTTTTGGGAATTATGTATGTAGTACAACTTGTTGTGTTTGGATTTTTTGAGATTGAGATACAATCTTAAATCCTATACCGTGGTACAAAACGAATAGTTTTGGTTCCAACGTTTGGTTTTGAAACGATTTTGGGAATCGTTAATTTTTCTAACTTTTGTGTTAGATCGGGTTTATTAGTGTAAACCATACGTTTTTTTTGTAAAAGTTAAATTCTCTAACATGTGTGTTAGACCGGAATTATTGGTGTAAACCATACGTTTTTTGTAAACGTTAAATTCTCTTAAGTAGAGTTTTTTATGTCTTCAAATAAGAGTTTTATGTTACTTGATTAGAGTTTTATGTCTCTAATTAAGTCTCTATTTAAAGTAGACTTTTCATCCACCCATGGATTGATATGAACAAATAAGTCTTATAATGATTTTTGTAATCATTTGTCTTCTAATATGTGTGTTAGAAACGTTCATGAAACGCGTTAGTTTGGAAGCAATTTTTAATTGTTTAGTTTCTAACGTGTGTATTAGAAATGACTTATTTATTTGAACCATACATGTTCTTTTAACAAATCGTATTAACATTTTGTGAAAATGTTAATATTTCTAACGTGCGCGTTAGAATTCATTTTAACATGATTGTTAATGTTAGTGCATGCATCTGTCGACTTCGTCTTGTATCGAGTCTTAGTCTTAGAATATTAGATTAGGGCACATTGTACGAGATTTCCCGACATGTCCATATGTGGGAAATCACATGTTCATATGTGGGAAACCACATGTCCGTATGTGGGAAACCCAGTAGGGGTTTCGCTTTTATGAACATGTCCGTATGTGGGAAACCTTGAAGATGGTTTCGCTTATATATACAATGGGGGGTTTCGCTTTTATGGACATGTCCATATGAGCGAAACCTAGTCCCTATATATACCCTAGGAGCGAATCATTTGTAACGAGTCCTTGTTATCCATACCGAAGTGCTGCCGGTGTGAGATTTGGCTGTAAACGTTGTTATATCAATCAGAAAGGTGATTTAAGTGAAGATCTAGCTGTTTCTACGTTGATTACTTGTTTTCCGCACCTGTAATTGACCAAAACTCCTCTGAACGACTCATTCGGGTCAGAATACGATCCTACAAGTGGTATCAGAGCTTCAGGAGGAGGAGTTCTACAGAGATTTGCTGGATTTCATCATAAATTCTTACTTCTACATCTTCTTTCTTCATCAGAACGAGATTTTACGGTCGAAACTTGTTCAAAATTTTACAGACTAAAGGAAATTGATCATAGACAAATCCCTGAAAGTTTGAGCTTAAAATTCACAATAAAAATGGTCCAAATTACCCTCCGAACAGGTTTCGCTCATACGAACAACCAGTGATTTCGCTTTTACATACATCAGGTTTCGCTTATGTGTCACCCTTAAGTGACTGGTTTCGCTCCAAAGGACCTCCCAAGTGACTAGTTTCGCTCATAAGGACATCAAGTATTTCGCTCATACAGACATTATGAAAGGGTTTCGCTCATTTGTACACATGGTTTCGCTTTTGTGTCACATATATCTTGGGGTTCCGCTTTTGTGAACATCAGGGTTCCACTCTTGTGAATATCAGGGTTCCACTCTTGTGAACATCAGGGTTCCACTCTTGTGAACATCTGAGATTTCGCTCTTCGTGCACAAACATCTGATTTCGCTTATTTGTCACTGATCTTGAAAAACGTGATAAGTCATCATGGATACTGAGTTTTACAACGCATTTGCTACAACCCCGGCTAGTCCATCCGACATTACTAAGGCCATGACAATGGAAAATGAAACCGGAACAATGCAAAACCCCCCCGAAACTTATGGGAATTGAAGATTGCCACGAATGGAAGAAACGGTTTGAGAATTGGGTTCAGGCGAATCATCTAAAAGCTTGGGAGAGCATCGAAACTGAATATGAGAGGCCAAAGAATTCAGCAGGAGTCGATAAAATCATTTCAGAATTCACAGAGCAAGAAAGAGATAGTTATAAAGGAGAGAAAATGATGATTAATCTGTTACAACAAGCAGTAAAGGAGGATATATTTGTGTTACTTCAACATGATGACAATGCTTACTCTATCTGGGAAGCTCTTAAAAAGAAATTCGAAGGAAGTACTGAGATGCTTCAGAGTAAAGCAGCATTGCTGAAAAAGGAGTTTGAACTATTTGCATGCATGCCTGGTGAAACAACAAAGACTCTTATTGAAAGATATTGTCATCTTGTACGCACCATGTCACAGTTGAAGATTACAAAAACTCCAGCAGAATGGGTTGAAAAGCTTGCTGACGCGTTACCGCAAAAGGAATGGGGTACATATCTGATGATATTGAAGAATTACGAACAATTTAGAAGGTTATCGATTGCACAGTTTATAGAGAAGTTGGAGGCACAGGATCTGGAGCAGCAGAAAATTGCTAGAATGAACAGTTCTACTCATCAACAAGATATTAAATTGTACTATAAAAGAAATGTTCAAACTGCTGAATCAAGTCCAAAGATACAAACTGCATTTAGTGCTGGAAATCAATCTACACCAAGCAGTCAAGGATCAGTCAACACTAGTGGGTTCTCAACGGTGAATCCTCCAAATGTTCAAAGTTCATCTGCTGGAAATGGTCATCTAATTCAGTGCAATGTGGCTTTACATCTTCAAAATGGACAAAATTATTCTGAAGAGATTGTAAAGAATCATATGGGATTATTGGTCACTGCATTAGAGTCTTATGAAGGGTTGATTGCCGGAAGAATTGGTAATCCGATGCTCACAAAGGAAGATTATGACCAAATCGATGCAGAGGAGCTGGAACTGATGGATATTAAATGGGCCTTAGCTAGTGTTTTGAGGAGAGCAGAAAAATTTAGATTGGTTACAGGAAGAAATGATTTCTTGGATGCAAACCTTTCTAATCTAGGATTTGATAAATCTAAAGTTGTCTGTTTTCGTTGCAGGGAGAAATGTCATTTTAAAAGAGAATGCAAGAATCAGGAGCCGAGAGGAGCAAAGGAGTCGTCTGGGAAAGATGATTATTATAGGAAAACCATTTATCAGCAAATCACTCATCTACCTCATCAACAAAAAGAAGCTCAAACGGCACATGGAAAAATGATTGAAGATGTAAAAAGGAAAGCTTATTATGGCATTAGTGATCAAGATGACGAGAAAATGGCTGATGGTTTTAGCTGGGACAAATATATTCCAGCTGATCCCAATGTTAAAGCTTTTATTGCTCAGATTGTGCAAAAGCCAGAGTTGCTGAAGGAGTGGATGGATGTGATGTCAGATAATGAGGAGAGTGAAGATGAAAGATCTGTTTCATCAGAAAACAGTTCATCTGAAACAAGTGATGATGAAGAGATGGAACAGATAAATCTTGGAAAAACACATTTATCTTCTGACACTTTTGAATTTTATTTTGCAGAAAAATTGAAGAAGCTGAAAGAGAGGAAAGTTGCAAGATAATTGAAAGAAGTCAAAGTGGTTGAGAAGATTGTGGAAGTTGAAAAGATAGTTGAAGTCGAGAAGATCGTTGAAATAACAAAACCTTGTCTTACATGTTTAGAGTCTTGTAAACAATGTATAGAAAAAGATGAGAGGTTTAGTGAGTTAGAAAAGTTGAAAGAACAGTTGTTGTTTGATGTAAAGAATTTGAAAAAGTCATATGATGTATTGAACATACATGTGAATAGTCTGGAAAAGACTAACTCTGAAAGAGAGAAAGCTTTGAAGATGTTGAATGCTACCATGATGACAAAGCAGAAAGAGATCAACTTGTACATAGAAGAATGTGCAAAGTGGAAGAAAGAGTTGGATAGTGAATTAACTGAGAATGAAATAATCAGAAGATTACTGCAAAGCTACAAAGGTTGTGACTACATAATTGATAGAATTTATCCAACAGTTGAAGGATTTGAAGTGTTTAAAGGTGAAGAAACAAAGCCAAAGAAGAAAAAGAATACTGGTAAGAAACAGGATGTCTGTTATAATAAGTGTTCGCCTCCGATTTGGGAAGGGTACTCGCCTAGAAAACCTAACGAGGAAGAACTAAAACAGGCGGTCAATATTAAGTTAGAATCCGAGATAACTGATGTTTTACCGGACAATATTGATGTCACGTTCACAGCGTCCGACACAGATCATGAGTCAGAACTGATAAAAAGAGTGGTTGATCAGGTGTTGGATAAGGATGAGGAGTCAGAGTCAAAATCCGAGTCCGAAAGTTCGTGTCAGTCAGTCGGGAGTTCGAGTTCGTCCGAAAAGAGTTTAAAATCGTCGGGAAAACGGGTGTATAGTAAAGAATTTTTGTTGTCAAAATCTAATTTGAATGACGAAACATTTGAAGTTGTATATACTTTGAATGATTCTGACAAATTATATTTTGATAAAGAATTTCCAATAAGAGGTGTTAAACCAGAAATGATCAAAAAGGTTTTCAAACTAACAGAAATTAATATTTCTGAAATAAAAGATGAAAATCTTACAAGAAAACCAAAACCTTACACCTCAAGAGTACAACAACGTTTGAACAAGAAAAAAAGTTACAATTCTGGTTCTGGTTTTCAAAAGAAACCTAACCACAACCGTAGCTACAAAAAGAAAGGACTTGGTTTTATTCCACCTGAAAACTATAAAAATGAAAAATATGTTCGAGATTATAAATCAAAAATGACATATGTTGCAGGAACTAGCCATGAAGAAGAAGCAAAGAGCTCATTCTGGAAACAGTCAAACCAGGAGTTTCTTGCTGAAAAGATGAAGAATGGAGCTTATCAAAGGAAAGAAACAAGAACCTGTTTCCGATGCAATGAAACTGGTCACATTGCATGGAACTGTTCGAAAGCGACAAACACAAAACAGGGAGTTTCTGGAAAACTGTAAGAAGTTATTGTTGATAAAACCGAACCACCAACTGAAAAATTTAAAGTTTTCAAAAATTCAACATTTGAAGTTGGTGGGTGTTCGAAGAGATTTTACAGGCGAAGTGTTAAACTTGACAATAAAAAATGGATTGTTAAGAAATCTGATGTAAAATCTGGTGATGAATCTGATTCCACAAAATCAGAGGAGCCACAGTTTGATGAGAGTGATGAAAATTCAGTTCCTTCAATGGATGGTGAGAACTTTCCACCATTGAGAACTGAAAACTTTTAAAAGGAAAACTGAAAAGTCTGAAATCTCAAATCAGGGTTATTCTGAGAAGGATAACTTTGATGTTGAGAAAGCGTTTAATGGGAAAGTTAAGAAGATTTTCGAAAAAATGGTTGATGGAAAGGTGAAAGGGGTAAAGGAGTTTTATGCTAAAAAGAAAGCAACTTACACTCCAACTGCTTCTGAATTGAAAACACCCAAGGCTGGTCAGGCTTGGGTGGATATTTTCTTTCATTGAAAAACCTGACTTGCCGGAGATCCCAAGTTTGTAATCGTGGATCAGGAATCGGCATCTTTCATGTTTAATAAAGTTGTTTTGAAAATGCTTGAAATTGTTAAAATTTTACAGGTTGAATGACTACGCTGGAGCTTCCTGGTTGGTAAGTGCGAAGCAGGAATCGGCACTTTGATGGGTAAAATGTAGATGACTCATTCCTACAATTGGTATTGATTGGTTATATCTACAAGTGGTTATTCTTATAAGTGGTTTAGAGGTTGCTTGATTGCAAAAGGTAAATCAGGGACATTAATTTGTACTTGATTTACTACATTTGATAGAACTGACAAGATGATGAATCATATCCCCGTACTTTAACAAGAAGTGGTAAAAACAAACTCATTTTCTGGAAAAATCATTTTGATTAAAACAAACTTAAGTGTTTTGAAATCTTAATGAGAAAATGGTTTGTGAAATGGGGGAGTTCAGATTGTTTATGCCTGGAGAGTGGCGAATTGATGCGATTTGATGTCAGTTGTCGTGTTTCTGTATAGTTTGTTTTGCATTTTATGTTTTAAGTGGGTCAAGAGGTTAGATAGTTTTCAAATTTCTTTAATGTGTTTGCATTTTAGGGGGAGTAGAAATTTTCAGAAAATACAAAAACATTAGAAAATTTGAAAAAAGACAAAAACATGATAAAATAAAAAATGAGTTTCGTTGTGAATAGAGGAAATGATAGTACATCAGTGGGCTGTCACAACATGCTAAAGAATTGGAAAGTTAAAATGTGATAAACAATCTCACTGTGGATATGCCAGTAGGTTTTTGCACATTTAGTAGATTGTGACGAGATATAAACCTAAATTCAAACTTGCTTAATTCGTGGGTAACATCTCACGGATATATGGGTAACCCCCGAAATCTTGTTTGAAAGATTCCTTTTTCTGATATACTAGGTCTTTATACTCAGTGATATCTAGGGTATTATTCCTGGACTTCTGCTGAATGGAAGTTCTGACCTAGTCCTCGAATAATACTTTCCGCAATGCTTGAAACATAGCATCACCCTCAGCATATATGATAAGACAATAAAATTGCTTAGCAATGCTGTTGTAAAAAAGATCCTCTAAAGGGGACACACCCAAAAGTTGAGTCATGATCTCTCTGCTGAATGGTAGTTCTGACCTGAGCTCTCATGATTCTTCATAATTTATTAACCCCTTACAGATATCATTTGTGTTATAATTACCTGTAAGACTGAATATTGGGATCTGGATACGGGAGTATATTCAAGAAGTGGGACACACGGATAAGTTCAAGTCATTAAAACATTAACATCGTATCTCGGATCAATTGAACTTTGTGTGAAAATTTAAGTGGACAGGTATACTGACAATCTAGGTGAATTGTTTAAAACTTAAAATGAAATAAAGCTTAACGGTGTTGGTGACTTGTCTCAAAAACTGATATGATCCTCTTACACAAACTCACAAAAATATTGTATGTAAATATTTCTTTACTGTTTTTTTTTACAAAATTCAAAAAGATTTTAGTGTGTTTTAGCATAAATTTTTGAAAAAGTCAAAAAGATTTTCGACAACTGATGTTGGAGAGCTGATTTTCAAAATCCTAAGTGCTAGACATGATGAACAAATGGTTTGGGAGAATGTGTTTTGAAAAGAAAAATGATTAATTTTTGCAAATGGTTCATCAGAATTTATCATTGATAAATCATTCTGGTTTAATTTGAGAGAGAATTTGGATTGATAAATTTGTTAAATGTTAAATTTGTGAAATTTATTTATGGGTTAAGAATGTGCAGGTGTAGCCAGTTTTTGATTTTGAACCTGAAGACAGAGTGCCAGGTTCTGATACCTGAGGACTCTGATTGGAGGTAGCCAGGCAATGATCTTGAGACATGAAGAGTCAGGCTGATTGATATTGAGAAGTTGTTAGATGGAAAGCCAGACAACGATCCTAAAGCTGATGATGCTGATGAACTGAAGAAATGCCAGCATATCACAAGGGGGAGTCTGAAGACCTGCGAGAAGAGATTGAGATAGTGAAGCCCAGAGACAGATCAAGTCTGAAGATGCGAAGACTCGACACTTAAGACTCGTCAACATCTGAGGGGGAGTCTGTTAGTGCATGCATCTGTCGACTTCGTCTTGTATCGAGTCTTAGTCTTAGAATGTTAGATTAGGGCACATTGTACGAGATTTCCCGACATGTCCATATGTGGGAAATCACATGTTCATATGTGGGAAACCACATGTCCGTATGTGGGAAACCTTGAAGATGGTTTCGCTTATATGTACAATGGGGGGTTTCGCTTTTATGGACATGTCCATATGAGCGAAACCTAGTCCCTATATATACCCTAGGAGCGAATCATTTGTAACGAGTCCTTGTTATCCATACCGAAGTGCTGCCGGTGTGAGATTTGGCTGTAAACGTTGTTATATCAATCAGAAAGGTGATTTAAGTGAAGATCTAGCTGTTTCTACGTTGATTACTTGTTTTCCGCACCTGTAATTGACCAAAACTCCTCTGAACGACTCATTCGGGTCAGAATACAATCGTACAGTTAAAAATGGTTAAAATACAAATGCTTTGAAATGTTTTATGTAAACATTTTATACAAGTAATTTGTTGTAGCATTGATTTTAATGCTTTGTATGATTTAGAAATAAAAAGCCATACATTGAAGTTGATGTTTGATTGGCTTCAACAATTAAATCACCAAAAAGTTATGGTGTAGCTGTGTGGGATTTATCACCAACTTTAATTTGTGATTTCTAAATCCATTTGAGCGAAATTTTAATTACTAATTAAACTCTTCATATGGTGAAACTCTTGATAGAGTTTTAATGATGACATTTGATGAGTTTTATTAGAGTTTAAGTCTATAATTATTGAGACTCTTAACTCTTCATATGGTGAAACTCTTGAGCAGAGTTTTAATGATAACATTTGATGAGTTTTATTAGAATTTAAGTCTATAATTATTGAGATTCTTAACTCTTCATATGGTGAAACTCTTGAGTAGAGTTTTAATGATGACATTTGATGAGTTTTATTAGAGTTTAAGTCTATAATTATTGAGACTCTTAACTCTTCATATGGTGAAACTCTTGAGTAGAATTTTAATGATGACATTTGATGAGTTTTATTAGAGTTTAAGTCTATAATTATTGAGACTCTTAACTCTTCATATAGTGAAACTCTTGAGTAGAGTTTTATTGATGGCATTTGATGAGTTTTAATGATGACATTAATGCTTTAATTTGGTCATGTTTTGTATATATAAAATGACTTAAATTTTCTAACACGTGTGTTAGAAAATGTGTATCACGAATACGAGATTAGAGATTGTTCATAATGAATAGAAATGTTTTATGTAAACATTTAATTGCCTCTGTGTGCATTAAAAATGAAGAGAAATGGTTTATTTTATAAACTATATCTTTGGAAAACGTTTTATGTAAACGTTCGATTCTATAATGTGCATGTTATAACATTTTTTTTCTTCTAACATGTGTGTTAGAAAATGTTTAGTACATGTGTAGTAAGAGTAAACAATTAAAAACCATTTGATATTTTGGGTTTGATCTATGTTTTCATAACCCTAATTGATATTATTAATATTATATATTGCAAAACTAAGAAACTGTTTTGAATTATTTTTAAAACAAAGTTTTGCATAACATTAATAATTCAAATGGTTCGCTACCCTTACTAGAAGTAGCATATGGTAAACAAAGTAACAGCCTGGTGGATGTTATTTGGTGAAAAACAACTTGGTGTTGTTGTGAACAAATTTAATTGTTCAAGTTTACTATTTAAATGTAGTATCTGTAACAACTTGGTGTTGTTTTGAGCATAATTGTCCAAGTTTCAAGATGAAATGGGGAACTTGTACTTACAAGTGCATGGAGTCTTATTGAGGGAGTACCTCAAGACATGCCATGGGACAATATTGTTGAGAAGATTTCAGTCAGATTATAAAGTGTTGAAGATAAAAGCACTTTGCTATTTGATGTCTACATATTGTCTATGCTTCCGTTTAAATTTCAAAAGTGATTGGCACTTATGATTTAATTTCCAATGTATTTTATTGTTTTGTGTTCAATATCTTCGGATAACACATTCAATTTTTTACAAAGAAATAAATCACTAATGGTTGTGACGTATAAATTATTTTTGTGGAAAATAATTATAATGTCGGTTGTAACGACTCTCATCAAAAGTCATAATTATTAAATTAATTAGTCCAAAAGGAAACCCTAATTGAGAGACCCAAGTGATTCTGAACAAACCTTGAAATTTTCATAATTTTCAGAATCAGGATTAGGGCCCCTAAAACTAAGGGGGATAAACCCTAGTGGATAATTATCCACTAAAAATCGTTGTCAATTAACTGAAATGTAAAAGTGGCAACTCAGCAAGGCTAGTCCCAGTCGTGGCTAGTCTATAGACCTATTTTTCAACCCATACGATGCGTATGGTATGTTTGGCCTACGATGCGCAGCCAGTCTAACATACCATACGATGCGCAGGGGATGTTTGGCCTACGATGCGCAGGGGTTCCAAAATTTCACCTATAAATAGCAGACATTGGCATTCGAATTCTGAACATTTTACGTCGACATAATTCTCACAAATACACTGTGTTACGAACTGTTATTCCAAAATTCAACCCCCGGGTATTGAAATTCTGCTACAAAACAGGGTATTAGCACAATCGCTGCTACGATTCATTTATCCGACGATCAAGATATCCAATGCATGTTTAAATGCCGCCCACATTAGGGTTATACTTTATCGTTCGTCATTAATTTGACGGATTGTCGTTAATTCGATAGGTAAAGTATTATACTTTATCGTTCGTTGTTAATTCAACGGATCATCGTTAATTCGATGGGTAAAGTATTATACCTTGTCGTTCGTTGTTAATTCAACGGATCATCGTTAATTCGATGGACAAAGTATTGCATTTTGTCATTCATTGTGAGATTTTGATCTCGTAAATTATCGTAATTGCTGGATTGATTACTAACCCAGTTTTGTGTGCATTATTTATACTAGGTTAACAAAGCTAAATCATAGATTAGACTCTGACCATATTAAATCAGCAATGTGAGTCATTCTCTTTTTATCAAATAACTTTCCAAATCATGTTTATTTTCAAAGTTATAATTACGGGGATTAAGTCTTTGTAATCACCAAGTTACAGCCGGTATGTGGGGTTTTGTATACATTACTTGATAATCGTCACCATTGGGGCAGCCAATGGGGGATATGACCATAGTCACAGACACCATTGGACGAATGGGCCAATGGGTTGAGTGACAAATACTGTGGGTAGTTAGCTTGATATCAGAAACATTGTAATCGCTCTTAATACTGTAAATTATAACAAATGTGTCATTTTAGTAAATAGAATGATTCACTCAGTATTTCCCGCTGACAAAACCTTTTTCAAACATGTTTCAGGTGATCTGTTGTAATTCAGGAAAAGTGCTGGGGAGCATTTCAAGCTTAAGATAGTGGCTCAATATAAAATAAAGAAATGCTTTTGTAATATCACGCTTTTATAGTAAAAATATAATATTGTAAATTATCAGGGTTTTATCCCGAATTGTGAAATAAAATAATCGGGGAAAAATTTTAGCTTTAAACGATCCTGTTTCCGCTGTTAAACTCAATTAAATCAATACCGCAGTATTTCTGTCCCGCGGCTCTTGAAACGGGTCAAACCGGGTCGGGGGTCGTGACATCGGTCATACATTGTTTAAAAGAATATGGTTTTAAACGAATAGTACATGAAAATACTTGGACATAAACAACTTGAGAATTGTTACATTGACTAAAAGTCAAAGACGAAACATCAAATGTATAACCACATCATGAATGAGTAATGAAAGAACGTAGTGAGTGTATTGAGATGAAATACACTAACGACATTCATGTCGCATACTTCATTAGAAGTCATTGAAAAACTCATAAGTGTGAATTCTAACATATGAAAGTAAAAGTACTATATGTTATTGTATACCTTTAATAAATCTTGCGAGATTTATAAGTAGATGCGTCTACCACCTGATTATTGTTAGATCTATATGGAGATTTTACCTTCATTTGGGAGAGCATCCTAAATATACATATCTCCTAATGAATAACAATAGATGTGTGCAAATCACTTATGGCAAAATTATGAATGCCATGTTGTTGAGTGTCAATCTAGTTGACTCTATCTCACACATAATAGTGATTGTAGACGAGAAACATTTATCTTGTTGGTGATGAATGTGTTCACCAAGTGACTTGGATTAAGACTTATGTTTAAGTACTTATGAGTCAATGGTAGATTGTTAGAGATCAAAGGTAAACAAGTTATGTTCCTTAAATGAATGATGAAATTTGTGAGACCTTCCTAAATATTGATGATTTAGGATTATGATTAAGTCTCATTATTTTGTCTTAACAAGGGATGAATGTTGCAAAGTGATATTATGATATCCTTATGGCTGTGAAGAATCAGAATGATGCATCTTCTGTTCACATGCTAAAGTATTGTAGTCTAAAGCATGCTAGACTAGTACTTGGTTAATTATGGGTCTTGAAGGAGACTAATTAACTCTAAACATTCAAATGTGTATGAACACAAAAAGAATTTGTGTACAGACAAAATTAAGGGAGAATTTTTCATTCATTATAAGGAAAAGACATGTAACTTTTGAAGAGTTTGTTCGAAAAGCTAATGAGGAGAACTCATTGTCTAAGCTTATTCTAGATGTTAAATTAGAATTATTCAAAGTTGGTGACAAACTTATGACAGTGGCATGTGTTATTGGTCAACTCGGAATGCAATATAAGGTGAATTCACACAATGAGGTTGATCTTGTTCAATCATATGTGTATAAATGTCATCATAAATGAAGTTACGGAAATGTTGATCAAATGGAAAGAAATGTGGGGGAGGATCCATTTAGAAACAACCCTATAAGGGTATGTAGAAATGGTTTTCATTACCCCATCTGGATGATATCCTATAACACTTAAATGTGGGGGTGTCTTGCATTTGTATCATAAAAGTTTGGCAATACAGATTTTGTAATCCAGTCTAACATTGCAAACAGACGACTATGTGGAGGACACAAAGGTCGTAGTGTATAATGGAGATGTGTTTGCCTTAAATGATAAGCGTATCTTACAAAGACATATATTATAAACAGATTCAGATGGCCACTGAGGTTATAGTCTTAGAAGTTGACAATAGGCAAAATTAACTTACGAGTTAAGAACATATGATGATAACTGATCTCAAATACGCAAAGTTATTTGTTAATGTTATGGATCCAACAACCCGAGGGTTTATTAGAGATCAAGTTGTGGAATGAGACTGAAGCCCATGGAAAAAGGGTATGTGAAGGACACCTAACTTAGTTGACTGGAGATCCCAAGATCTAAGTTCAATAGGACAACTAACTCATATGCCTAAAGGTGGTCACTGTGGGGGCATAAATGATATGCATAAGCTAGTATATATGGCTATACATAACCCCAAAGTATAAAAGGGTGTTTAAATACGTCCTAGTCTATTCCTACGATATTCAGTGACAAAGAGTGAGGCTAAGCATAATATATGGTAAATGATTTCGCTAAATCACGATAACCACAATGCTTTTAATGATCTAAGGAGAATCACCTATGTTAGAGAGAAGTGGCGTCGCTTCGAATGGAATTGGGGGCACAATTCCTAGAGCTCTCGCAGAACCAAAAAAGTGTTCCACGACCATTATTGGACACGACTATGAGGAGATGACCCGGCTAGGGAGAGTCTTGTGTGAAGTGTATTGTCGTCTACACAAACGGCAAACGAGTTCAAAGACATCGAGATCTACTCAGAGCTAGTGGGCTAAGTGCATTTCATGAGCGAAGGTTCAAAGGGTAACACCTACCTATCGTATGCAAAACTCAACTGTCGAGGTTACATTGGAAATTTTAAGTGTTTTGAACGATCTCCATTCATGTGGGGGATTGTTGGAAATTTGGTGAATGGATATTTAATATATTTATAATTTAATGAAATTATAAATATTAATTAGAATCTTCATGTGGTAAATAAAAGAGAAACTCTTGAGTAGAGGTTCTTAATGACATTTAATTAGTTTTATTAGAGTTTTTAAGTCTCTAATTAAGTGACTAATTAAGTGAAACCTTTCACTAATCCTTAAGTCTTGTACAAATAGTAGGCTATGTGCTTTCTTTTGTTACAACAAGAATATGGTATTGCTTGATACATGAAGAATACTAGAAGGAGGATGAACACTTGAAGACAAACTAGAGAGATGAGTACTCTCTACTTGTTTTCCACCACATGAGTTCAAACACTACAATTACCGGATGTAACCTTGGGCCCGTGAGCCATCTCCGGCAGTACAGACTGCTTCGGCTGTTGTACCCTGGGAGACAGACGTGTTGTCTTTAGTAGAGACGCGAAATCTGTTTTAAGGGAAGCGTGTTGAACACGTGCCTCAACCAAAATCGTCAACGTTTTAGTGTGCTCTTTGTTGCAGTCAAGGAGTATTTTTCAAGACTCAAGATGATGAATACTCGAGTCTAGGATGCTATCAAGTGCGCGTGAATGACCCACCAGAGATGCGATTTGAATCAAGATTGGTATATATAATTATATTCTTTTTATTTAGTTATTGCAACCGGTATTGTACTATGATATTTCCTACGAATAACGAGAGTCTCGTTATCATATATTTTGTAATTATATTTTACAAAATGTGAACCTAATCCCTATAAAACATATTCTTAAATCATAGGTGATATGGACTTTGTGCGATCAAGTTTTAAGTTTTTAACGAGCTTTAAAAACCAAATCTTTAGTCCGTCTTATCAAAAAGCTTATGCATTAGTTGTGTGGTATATCAGCGCTCGTTTTATATTATATATGTACAATGTAAATTAAAAAAGTATGAGTAAAATATTTATTAGGAGGGTTATCTATAATTAATTATAAGAGATTAAATTAAAATAATAATTATCTATAAAGAATGACCTAATATGATGACAAGTGTCCTAAAAGTTGTTTCTTTTATTATATAGTATAGATATAGATTATAATATTTAACTTATAAAAATATTATTTAGAGATAAAAATCTAGTACTAAAATCTCATAAATAGGGTAACTTGTTAGCCTTCTTAAGCTAACTAAAGCTCATCTACAACCGATTGATAGTCAAATCCATGAAAAACACAATTTATCCGAAAGTCAAACGTGTCATAAACCAATTTCTAAACTTGCAATCAAAGAAAGGAAAATCCTAGCAAGAACATTATTTTTATATCAAGACTCCTAACGTACCCAATATTTTTACCTTATAAGTTATAACTTGGCCATTTGGGATTATATACAAATGGGACCTCATAATTGATTGGAGCCTACTTTAATCAATTGATTTTAGAGCTAACATCTTTAGTCAAGTTAATATGATGTAACATTTTTTCACCAAATTATTTTATTACCACATTAAATTATTTATTGTAAAAGTAAAACCTAATTAACCGACCAAAAACTATAATAACTAGTTGTTTATAATGCGCGCGCGTTGCGGCGCGCTAAACCAAATCGTTCTATAAGAATGACAAAACATGTCAAATAACAAAAAGTAGGTCGAACTAAAACGTCACGTATTTTCGGTATCGGTTCGGCACCGGTATTCACCGATTTTTTACACGCCGAAACTCAAGCCCACCCGGGGTGGTGACTTAGGTGTTTGTACCCAACCCACGTCACAACCCCGCCTCATACCCCATATTTTAATATTTCCTAGATTTTTTTTAAACACATAGCCGTTGGGCAACGGCTAGCCCAAACGGCTACTTGTCTTGGCCAGTGAGATCCCGCCATGTCATCTTGATAGCCCCGCCTAACGCCCGGGCTGAAACCCCCGCCCAAGGGGCCACGCCGAAACTCAAGCCCACCCGGGGTGGTGACTTAGGCGTTTGTACCCAACCCACGTCACAACCCCGCCCCATACCCCATATTCTAATATTTCCTAGCTGACAAGCACTATTCAAATGACTATTCATTAAATAAACAATAATTCACTATGCAAAGCACTATCAATTAAATAAATAATAAAATCACTGTTTAAAGAACTGAAACCCCCGCCCAAGGGGCCACGCCGAAACCCAAGCCCACCCGAGGTGGTGAGTTGGGCGTTTGTACCCAACCCACGCCACAACCCCCGTCCCATACCCCATATTTTAATATTTCCTAGATCACAAGCACTATTCAAATCACTATTCACTATGCAAAGCACTATTGATTAAATAAATAATAAAACCACTATTTGAAAATGGCAATATCGTAAATAAGTAGGACTATTCATTCTGATTTACTCTAAGAGTAAGGAGGCATGTTATCGGCTTCTAAAACAATGTATATTGATTTCATAAAAGGTTTGTCAAATTTTTCGAAGTTTGAAATAACTATGTTTATTGTTTGCAAATAATTCCCGTATCGTAGCTTTCGTAAGTTGTTTAGTGTCGTCAAAAGTAATGGTATGTTCGTATTTGATTTTCTAAAAGATTATTTGGATCTGAATGATTGTTTTATAATAAAACGCAATTACTTTACGGATTTTCTCAAAAAACTGGCAGAGTTTCCTCTGTTTTTGGACGGCCCCGACAACACAAGTTGTCGTTATTTTATCAAAATTCAATCGAGATTCAATCAAACTATATGTCATTTTGCCAAATATAAATCAAATGTAAACTGTAATAAGTTGGTTCGAGCTCGTATCACGTTAATAATATAAAAACCTTATGTTTAAGGTAAATACTAATTCGTGTCACTAAAAATTCTTTACCCAGTCTTCGCGCCGCTTCCGTTGCGAGTTGACCAGCTAACTTCACCGAGTAAACCGGGTTGACCGGCTGAGTTGACTTGCTGAGTTGACCCGAGTTGACTCGGGTTTGACCGAACCCGTTGAACCTGACCCGGACCTGAGATCCGAACCGTCTGTCCTGAGAAACCCGAACCAAATCGCTCCAAAACAACTCGAACCAAACACCTGACCTTCCTGTTATGTCAATCGAACCATCCTTGAAGCTGAACCATCACTGGACCGAACCCCGAGATACACCACCGCTTCTGCGTTACCGTCGGCCGGTAACCCGACGGCTCCGCCGTCCTGCCGGTGCTGGCCACCAAAATCCACATCGTCATCAGTCGTTAATAATGAACCAACACCAACTTTTAGCAAACAGAAGATAAAAGAAATAGGAGGGGGGGACAGTTACCGTGAAACCCATCGGACTCCTCCATCACCGCCGTCGTAGCGGCTGCTCCGCCGCCTATCTCCGTCGCTTACCTCCGCCGTTCTCTCTCTCTCTCTCTCTCTCTCTTATCTCTCTCATCTCGGTCTCTCTCTCGTGCTCGAGCCTTCCTTCACCACCACCGTCTCCGCCGAAGCTCCGGCGCTGGTCAGCCGGCTCCGATCGCCGGTCTTGTGCCAAGAAAAGAGAGAGCCATGTGTGTGTGTATGTGATTGAACATTGTGTGTGGGTATGTATGTAATCGAGAGGGAGACAGGGGTATTTGGTGGTTGTTTGTGTGTGGTTTATTTGTGTGTGTATATAATTAAATAAATAATAAAACGAAAATGGCAATATCGTAAATAAGTAGCACTATTCATTCAGTTCTATTTTTATTAGTATATAATATTATAATGTTTGACTAGACAGGTGTCTTAATTATAAAAAAAACTAGGTTTTTACCTGGGATTGCTTCCCGGGCTCGATAAAATTACTTTAATCAAAATCTATTTATGATTAATATATAGTTAAAATCATACAAAAATAAAATCTTCGCGAAAGAAAAAGAGGTACATGATCAAAGTGCAAATGCGACATGGTTATAATATAAGCATTAAAATGAGCAATGTAAACCTCAAAAGGTTTACATAGTTAAGAAATAGATAATAGATAGAAGATAATAGATAAGTGATGTGAAACTCATTTTTTAGATAACATGGTTAAGAAACGTACAAATGTAGGTACACATAAGCCATTACGTTATCCTAAAAAGATCCTAGTGTAAGGTTATGTGTCCAAATGGATGGATCGTGATTGATAATAGTGATATATACGCAAATTCCTAGAGGTCACGATCACATCAAGAAAGCCTCATCAAGATGTTTTCGCACATCTTGATTCTAAAGGCTGGCTTAGTCTGAGGCTAAACTTAAAACAAACTCTCGAAAGTTTATTGCAATTAATTAGCGGGCTAAGATTAATAGATACACATAAAACTTACAGGATTACAACATATTGGGGGTAGTTAAGGTAGTAATTATTTATATAATGTGTTCTAAAACTTTTGACAATAGTAAGTGTTTTGGGTCAATCCAAACTATACCAAAGCACCCGTTGATGAAGCAGGTTTGCGTTCTGAACTGTATCCTATCCCCAAACCAAAATCCATTCCCACGCACATCTCGATTGCCACCTCCCCTTCCTTTTGCTCTTTTCCCACCTGCACAAATATGAAACAAATTGAATGATGATAATGACTTCACCCAGTAAAAAGTGAAAATGTATGCATGCAATTCGGCCATGTAGATTCGACTTTGCATAGGTTGTCCTTATGCGCAGATCATTAGAAAATGGGCAGAATTCTAGATCACTCATAAAATCAGAGAAAAATACAATTGAAACTGTATAAACAATGTACAGATTTTGTTCATTTTCTCGATCGCTGAAAATCATTTCTGTAACCTGTAATGCGGTGATACTGGAATAAGATGAAGCCATACATATTAAAGTACTAAAATGCCGTGATAGTGTGATACTGGAATAAAACAAAACCATACCATATTGAAGTATTTTGACAACTACCTAACAAACTATCACCAGTAACCAAGCTGTCAGATAAATATAAATTGTAAGTGGCAACTACATATGTGAAACCAAAAGGTTGTAGATAAACAATAAAATGTGTTAAGTCACATAACATACAAGCTTAATGTTAGGATCTGAGGCTTTCATGATTGTGTTTGTTTGTTAGATTTGAACAAATCAAATAGATATGAACAGTTTTAAGTGCAGCGGAAATGAATAACAAACTTTGTAAACACATTCAATAGGAGAAGATAGTTTGATAAACAATTGCTTTTCATAGAGTCGAATGATTTACAATTCAAAATCAAAAGATTACAGTGAAAGCTTACAAACTAAACTCCCCCTCAGCCTGATGCCTCAAGGTTGGTTGCACAAGATGAAAGGATTAGACATGAGGAGAAGAACCCGCTCAGTCAATCAAATGTAACAGTACAGGATACTGTTACATTTATAGGCAAACCAAACCACTGGGGTATTTCAGCTGACGTCACCATGAAAGCGACGTCTAACAGCCTAACAACCTGTATCTACTGTCCTTTTACAAATACTACTATACCTAACCACTGACTATACATAAAACAGATAATTCACTAAACAGCTGCTCTCTCTTTACATCAGTGCTTTCCTCAAGGTTGATCAGTCCTTGATTGGGCAGAGCTTTGTCATCAGCAGATTAGTGTCCAGCAGTCTTCTAAGCTTCATCAGTAGTTATGCAGAACAGCAGCAGTTGTATCCGGTCAGTGGATGCAAGACCATCAGTTGTTATAAATCATTTTCAAGGGGGAAGCTTAATGTAAACCGCTGCTTATTGTGGATCCACTGTTGTGACCAGGTTTTGGCTTTACATTATCTGTTCCTCTGGTAGGGTTCAATCCCAACAATCTCCCCCTGGAACAGATAATGCCAAAAACCTGTCATTATTCTGGATCTTTATTACTCATCAAAAGTTCCCTTGCTTTTCTTTTAAATTCTTCTTCAAATGCTTTGGAGCTTGTATCATTTTCATCCCGGCACAGTGTAAGTTCAAGGAGATCCTGCAAATCTTGAAAACTAAGGCCTAGTGCTTCTTTCCTTGATATATACTTCACCTCTCCATTGGATCTGACCAGAGTCAATATGTGGGTCTTTTGATCAGAGAGCCACTTTAGTACTTTTAAACCCAATGGATTTCTTGGGAGAGATTTATTTGATGATGAGCTTTGAGATATTGGCCTTGAGAAGACTTGCAGACTTTCAGACATTCTTTTGAAAGCCATTTCTATGACATCATTTGCTGCAGCTATATCTTCTGCAGTTTCTCTTTCAATCAGCTCCTGCCTTTCAATGTCTGTCATGTCTGTTGAAGTGTTTGGTGATGCAGGTTTGGTTAACATCCTTTTAAAAAGGTTTTGAAGTTTTTCTGAGTTTTCTTCTTTTAGACCCATTTTCATGATGGATTCTGTGAAGTACTCAACCTCCTTTTCTTTCACCTCTTCACTGGTCAACTGTTCTTTTTCTTCTTGATTTGTCACAAAAGTAGACCGGAACAGTGTTTTGAGGTTTTCTATCTGCTGTTCAAGCTTCATTCTTTGTTCATGCTTCTTTGAGGTGCTTCAGTTATCTTTCTTTTCTTCAGCCTTTCATAGGCTTCATCAGTCTGCTGTTTTGACCATTTTGATATGGCTTCAGCAGTATCCATTTTTGCATCCACCAGCTCCTTTTTCTTTCTCTTATACTCAGCAGTTAGGTCAGCAATGAGCCTTTTGTATTTGCTCCAGTTTGGAGCATTCTTCTTCTTTGTAGGATCATTCTTGATTTTCTCAATCCTTTCTGCCTCATGCTTTAGAGCGATTATTGGCCATTCTTCGAACTGTTGTTCTTCAGCAGGATAGAATTTCTCTTTCATGATGTAGGCTAGATATTGTTTTCTTAAATTTTTCCTTTGATCAGCCTTTTCTTTGTTTAGTTCTTGTGCAAACTCTTCTATCTGCTTTACTTTTGTGAAGTAGAACTCCAGTCTTTTAGCAATGCCATCTTCGCTTAAACGTTCATGTTTACTCTCAACTTTAGCTCTTACTTTAGCTTGCCTTGCCTTGACTTTGAGGTAATCATCCATATCATCTGGTGGCATGTAGCCTATGAGTGAGGAGAATCTTCTTTTTGAAGGATCTTCTTCTGTATAGAATTGCCTCATCTCATTTTTGATAGCTTCAAGTTCCAGTGGATGTTGTGCAGCATTAGGATCATGTATACCCTCATCGGCAGAGATTGGCTTTCTTTTTCTGTTGAAGAGCTTTGGTTGTGATGTAGAGAAGGTGAGAGCAGTGGTGGATGATTGACTAACAGTTGTTGAGACAACTGGTGTCTCAACATCTGTTGTCATTACAACTGCTGATATGTCAGTAGTTGTCTTCTGCTTTTGAGCAGGGGATGGAAGTGGTGAGGTAGTTTTTGATGGTGGTGATGGTGGTGGTGAATCATCATCTGATATGAGATTCCTTCTCCTTTTTAATGAAGAAGGGGCAGATGATGTTTTGGGTGAATCAGTGGTTTGAATGATGGGGAGTGTCTGACAAACAACTGTTGAAACAACTGGTGCTTCAACCGCTGCTGTCATTACAACAGATGTTGTAACATCTGTTGTCTTCTGTTTTATGACAGGAGGCAGTGGTGATGGTGTGATTGTAGATGATGGTGGTAGAGCAGTAGTTGCAGTGGTGTGTGGTAGAGTGGTGTGTGTTGAAGATGTGTGTGTTGATGACATGACAGCTGTTTGGCTACTGACAGCAGTTTTTGTAACTACTGCTGTATCAGCTGTTTGACTAACAGGTTTTGATACCTGCTTTTCTTTTTCTTTTTCTTTTTCAGGCTCAATATAAAGGCCATGTTCTATTCCCATCTTATTCATTTGTCTCAACAGCTTGATATTCTCCCCCTTTTTGGCATTATCTGAAGGAGGGTTATCAAGAAAGGATAGGGAAGAAGGAACTTTGCCAGAGACACTTTGAATGCTAGCCTTTATAGCCTTGATATCTGCTTGAGTATCTTTGAACCTTGATTCCATCATGTTGGTCAGCATTTGTACATGAGTAGCATGCCTTTGATCAGCCATTTGTTGCTGTTTTTCAAGCATGGGTTGAAAGATATTCAAGAGCTCATTTGCAGCAACTGCATATTGAGCAGATGCTTGAGTAGGAACAGATGTTTGTGATGGGGCAGCAGTAGACTGTGCTTTTTGAGCTTTTAAAATCTCTTGCACCATCTCCTTTATTTCAGCAACTGAATCTTCAAGTTTGTCAACTCTGTTCGTCAATTCCCGATATTTTGAATCATCACCTACTTTAGTAGGATCATCTGAATCCCCACCAGCAGTGGTTATATCAATGTGTGACTTAGGAACAGAGTCCCAAAAATCACCCATTGATGCCCCTTGTTCTTGGTACTGGGGACTTCTTTCTTCAGCACTCGATAAACCTTTGATGGTACCAGTGGTTAGATCCAACTCACTGGTGATTACCGAAGTTGCCATGGAAGAAATTACATTCAAGGGAGTCTTACTTATGAAACAACTGTCCAACTGAAGATCTGTTGATCCACCAGTTGTAGTTGCTGCTCCACTTGAACTACCACCAAGAGTTACTTGTAACTCAGGGGGTGTAACCTCCTCAATTGTTGCTGGGATAGCAGAAGTAGTAGCATCAGACCCAGTCTCTTGTGGGGGGTATACTCTCAATGATAGGTGATAGAGAGGAACTGGTTTGTGTCTGAGCTATAGCAGCTGCATGCAACAAGGGTAGCATGGATTGTGGCATTATGATTGGTGAGGGTATAGGTGTTGAAAGAGACATGTCCTTGGGATCAGGACTGTGGAAGATAGAGCCAAGTGGATCTAGAGCTTCATAATTTGGTGTCCCTGTGATTACAACCTGATCCTTTTGTGAGGATGCAGGAGGAGTTTCAGGCATGGGTTGAGATCTTTCTTCCAACTGCTGTGAGGAAGTAGCAGCAGTGGTTTGTGGTGACTTTTGTGTTGTCACAGGCATTTCCTCTGGGATCTCATCTTCCAGAGTTGCCTTTGTTTTGGGTTTGGTAGGTTTTCTGGATGTTTTTCTTTTGGTCTTTTTGGTGATATCAGGTGTGGGTTTCAAAGCAGTGGTTGTGTTGCTTTGATCACCTGGAGCAGTGGGCTCAGCAGCTGATACCTGAGGAGCAGTTGTAACCGCTAAAATCTGCTCAGGTACCCCTGCTTTTGTTTTTATTGGTGCCAACATTCTAGTGAATGTTTCAGGTGTCAAGCTTTTTATTTGAAAATAGACACCTTGTTTAAGCAAATTTTCATTTTTCTTATCAAATTTTTGTATAAAATAATAACTCAAAAATCTTGGAAACAACAAAAATGCTTTACTTTCAACGTTTTTCACCATGTCATTGAAAATCTCCTGGGAGTAGTTGTAGTCTTTATTATTCAAAATAGCGTAACCCAGGCATTGAATTTTTAATGGTATTTCGTTAAAAGATGTTGTTTTATTCGAAGCACACATCAGAAGTGTGTGAAATAAAAATCTGGGTGCAGATGGAAAATAACCCTTTTGTAGGGTATCTACCTTTGACTGTTCTGCATAGCCCATTTTCAGAAAATCAGCTTTTAACACGTTTTTGTCAAAAGAAGCTTTACCTTTCTGATCATCGAGTTTGAAGATTTCTGATAATGATTGCGGAGTGATTTGAATCGCAGTACCCTGTATCGAGGAGTTAATGGCTACTACTTTATCATCTTGTTTTTCAAGCGTAGCATTTTTCCAGAACTCTCTCTGGGTTTGCAGATATATGGGGGCGTCTACTGTCAACAAAGTTTTGTACTTTGATGTAGATATGGTGTCGAGAATGGAATCGAAGGTATGATTGTTTGTGGGTTTTGTGAGTAAACCCAAATAGTTGTGAGATTGTTTGTATGGTATCTCATTGGATTCTTCGACCGTTTGAGCGACTTCATTTGAAGGTGGTGGTGATTTAGGTTTTGATTTTGATTTTGACTTTGATTTTGTCATTTTTGCGGAGAAGAACGAAGAAGGATTTTGGAGATTTTGAGAAGAAGGGTTGGAAACTGCTATGAGAAGAGAATTTTGGAATTCAATTCGACAGTCTAAAACCCTGTTTGGGGTTTAGGGCAGGGTTTTATTTAGGAAAAAATGATCGCTGATGTGGCAGCGGTTATTATGATCTGAAGGCTAAAGACTGACCACGTGTCAAACACTGATGAAATTGATGAAGGATGGAAAACAGTTGTTTTAAGGGCCACTGATGTATCAAGCATCAGTGGTTACAACGGTAAAAATTGTGGGCAGTGGATGATTTTTACTATCAGTGGATAGCATATCAGTGGATAGGACACTGATTTTGAACATCAGTGCTTGTCAAGAAAATGAGGGATCAGTGGTTAACTTTCAGCAGTGGACAGTGTTTAGAGATCATTACGTTGGAACAAAACAGTGGTTGTATTCCAGAAAATGAGAATTTTCATTCAAGGTTTTGCCACATGACAATTTTGAAAGACAGTGGTTTAGTACCCCAAATGATGAAAACTTTTTGCTAAGGCAACTCATTTTCGTTTAATACTCAATTAAAACATGAACTAATTCAAAAACTGATACATAAATACTAAAGTTGAATCCGCTGTAGAAGCTGTTATAACTACACCATAAGTGCTAGTCTTTAACAGGACTTTGCCTTCAACAGTGCATAGCCCTCATGAGACAATAAGCCCATCAGTCTTTATATGGAGCAGGAATTAATTATAACAGTCCTTAGCATGATCAGCTGTTATAACCAAACCACCCTTTCAGAGTTGGACCATTAAACAAATCCTTGACACTATTAATCCTCTGTTGACTTACCAAACAGATCTACAGACACAATTCAACATCAACATAATCTAAATATTACTGAAACAATAAATAATAAGTAAAAATAAAACACAACAAAGATTCATAAAATTATATTTAATCATTTATTCAGGACCTTAAAACTAAAAGTCCAGTAATTACATGACATACTGAACAATATTCAAGTTCAAATCTAAGAATAACAGCAAGAACTAATAAACTTTAGTTTCCACTACATCTATTGCTGAACCTCTTGATGTATGTCCTTCAGCATCGCCATAAACTGCACGTCTCTATCACCACACTCCATATTACTGACAACACAAATAAGAATAAGAAACTAATCTAAAACTCAAACGTGTCTTTTTCATTTTTATTGCACATCTGAGTTTTCACGAGCTTTGGACGAATGTATACTTTCTTTAAAAGAAAAAAATCTTCCTGGAGCAAGAAAACGTGACTTTGGATTTAACGGAAATCAAAATAAAAAAAATGGCACATGTAACTTTAAAGTTGCATCTCTGCCATCAAAAAAGGTAACACATGCAAGTTTTCACGATGTTGCAACAATGATATTGCAGCATCGATATTGAAAGGTTGATGTGGGATGCGAATTTACATTGAAACAACGATGTTGGAACAATGATACAGGAACGATAACATGTAAACATTATCAACAAACATTCGAACAAAGAAGTGTAATGGGAAATTAGCTGCTAAATCACAAGAAAGATGCATTTGAGAGAGAAAGATACGGTCACATATATGAGCGAGCGAGATTTGAATGTGAAGCCAGATAATTGTATCTTATTTATAGAATAATAAAAATAAAAATATATATGGTTTGAAATTTGAATTTCAAAATTACTAATATTAATTAGTAATTACTGATTTGATTTGAAAGCTATTGTTATGATGTTTTTTGGGAACTGAAATATGCAAAGTAGGGAAAAAAAAAGAGAACGTCAATTTTAAATTACCTTTTACATATTTTTTATTTCAAAATTTCAAAATTACTGAGAGATAATAACCGTCAGTTTGAAATTCTAGTTTTGCATATTTTAAAAGTCCAAAGCTCAAGAAATTACAATTAATTATTATTGATTAGATTTGCAACAAATAGTCAAAAACTATTTTTTTTTATTTTTTAATTTAACATTAAGGATAAAAATATATATGGTTTAAATTTTGAATTTCAAAATTACTGATATTATTAGTAATTACTGATTTGATTTGACCGCAATTGTGATGATGCTTATTGGGAACTGATGTTTATTGGGAACTGAAAGGTTAAGTAGTGTATATCTTTATATCTCTCCTTATTAAAGTAAATAAATATTAGTAATCATATGCAAAGTAGGGGAAAAAAGAGAGAGAACGTTAATTCTAAATTACCATCTTGCATAAATTTAATTTGAAATTCATATTTTGCATATTTTAAAAGTCCAAAGCTGAAGAAATTACCATTAATTAGTGATTTGATTTGCAACAAATACCCATCAAGTATTTTTTTTTTTAATTTAACATTAAATTTCATCAGGAAAACAATATTGGAGGAACTCTTATCTCATTGCAATGTAACGATTAGGTAAAATGGTAATTTCATTTTAATTCTAGTTTTTATTTGATAATTTCAATATATCACAAATTAACACCATGGATGGTAAATATCAATGGATGTCAAGAATAAAAAAGTGACCAGTGGCTATTTTTTCCTATCAGTAGATACAGAACGTCAATTGTCATTATGACTTTTCTGTCTGTAATTACTGATATTATCAGTAATTACTGATGATGATTTGAAAGCAACTGTCATTGTCACGATGACTTTTCTAATTTTTAAACCGTGAGTTTGAAATTCACATTTTGCATGTTTTAAATGTCCAAAGCTCAAGAAATTAGCATTAATTACTGATTTTATTTCCAACAAATAGTTATAAAGAATTTTTTAAATTGTATGATCAAAACAATGTTGGAGGAAATCTTACCTCATTGGTATGTAAAGATGAGGTAAAATGGTAATTTCATTGTTATTCTAGTTTTTATTTGATAATTTCAATCTATCACTAATTAACACCATCAATAACAAAAAAGTGAGCAGTGGCTGTTTTTTAGGAAAACAACTGATGGTCAACAGATTTTGAATGTTTTTTAGGATAACAACTGATGGTCAATAGATGCCAACAATAAAAAAACTGAGTAGTGGCTATTTTTCCTATCAGTGGATACCCAACAGTTTTTTAAACGCTGATGTTTGATCAGTCAATGGTCAACAGATTTTGAAGAAACATAAGTTTCTCCTTAAACAGAAGTTTGCCCATAAACATAAGTTTGACCATAAACAGGTGTTTGCACATAAAGAGATGTTTATCTGGTGGTTTAAAACCACTGTTGGGTCAAACAAATTTCACAACAGGACCAATACTCAAATAGATGTTGACCTTAAACAGATGTTTGGTTTAGAGCCAAACATCTGTTAAAGCCCAAACATCTGTTTAACCCTGAACAGGGGTTTCCATTAACTATTGACCAAATTGCAAACAGATGTTAAAACCACTGTTTGTTATTGTACTTCTTTACAAAATTACATAGAATTCAAGAAAACGAAACAAACACTTAAAGAACTATAATTTAACACATAATCTAATCGGGCAAAGCAATCTATTATCTAAGAATTCACTGATTCTTACAACATGAAACAAACTCATAATGAAATACTAAAGTTACATAAGAACCACTGATAATTAAATACTAAATTTGAATCCGTTGTAGATGCTGAACCACTGCTGATACTAAACAGTCGTTTTCCTTTGATTAATCAAACTCTAGGTACATAAAGTGCTTGTCTTTAACAGGACCTTGTCTTCAACAGTGGATAGGCCTCATCAGTCTTTGTTCATAAAAAGCTCCTTTAAAACAAACTTTATGCTTCTTTTAATACGAAAAAGGTGGGAAACACCATTACTCTAGACTCTCTAGTAACATAAAATCTTATCTTACAACAATAGCAGATCCTTTCTTGCGTTTAGTAGGAACTACTGTGGGTTCTCCATCATCATCTTCTGCACAAGTGAATTATAATCATCATCATCATTTAGACATAAGCAAGTAAACTATAAATTTAATAATCTTTCTTTGTGTTTAATTAAACTTTATGTTTCTTTGAATACAAACCTATAATAACCCGCAGCAGATTGTATGAATTTCAAACAACTGTGATTAGACTGAAATATAAACCGAGAATTAGAGTATATCACTTCAAAATAAAAAAACTCAAAATTGAAAATCAAAGTAGCAAAAAACACATACTTTAAACGATGTTGGAACAATAATACTGGAAACAACCGTGGAACAATCATCATCATTATATGAGAATACCCTTAATTTATGGAACCTGTAGAATGAAATGCTCCACTGTTGGGTTATTAACTTTCAACCTCACTTTCCCTAAATTTATCAATTCTAATTTTCAACAGGATGTAATACAATTATTACCTTAATTAAGATATCTTCAACTGCAAACAACAATAGCAAACAACATCAAACAACAATAGCAAACAACATCAGTCAATAATAGCAAACAACATCAAACAATAATAGCAAACACCTGATGTTGAATCCACTGTAGATGCTGAACCACTGCTGTTACAAACAGATAATACCAATGAAACTCTAATTTCAGAAAGAATAATGGCTGAACATACTCAAACATCAATAATCAACAGATCACCATCTAGAAAAAAACGCTAATTTCAAAACATATTCAAACATACCAGCTTATGGCAGTTCTCTTATCCGCAGCTAAGCGGATTTCAACTCTGATGACAACAACCCTGGAACCATATGATTAGATTACGAGTAGAAATTAGGATTAGTGTAAATAAGAGGAAATCATGAAAGTATTTCAACTAAAAAAAAAAGAACAAACCTTTTGATGAAGTAATCGATGAACAAAAGAAGATTTTATGGTGGCGTCTGAAGAAGATTAAGGTTTGGATGGAAAGAATTATCTCAATAATTTGCAGGGTTTGTGAAATTTGAATTTGAATCGCCTGAATATAGAGAGAGAAAGAACCCAAGGTTTGTAAACAAAGATTAGAAATGAGAAGAAAGATTATATAAGGAAAAGAGCAGTGGCACTGTTGGGCGGGAAAAAGGGCATTTAGGGGCTCTCTGGTGTTGACACGTGGCCCAAATAACTTTCATTTATTATATATAATAGATTGTTGTTTAGGTTTTAAAACATCTATATCTATACTCTACAATAAAAAAAACCATTACATAGAATCAATAATTTTTTTAGAGTAAATTGTTAAAATCGTCCCTGAAGTTTATTTGTTTTGTTTTTTACGAGCTTCTCCAGTGTTGGTTTTACATTTTGGACTAATTTCTTTGCATTAACACGCCACAACGGGTGTGTGTGGTTCAACGATTTTACGTTTGCTTTTCGTTCGGTTTTATTTTTCCTTTTTATTTATTTATTTTGCTTTACGAGTTTTTCCAATGTTGGTAATCGTTGACAGTGGTATGGTATTGATGCTACTTGGCTTGATTTTTCACCCCCACCGCAACGTGGGGGCTTAATACTAGTTTAAGATAAATAAAGAGAAAGTCACAAAAGATTGATCTTTTCATTTTACTTCAATCCAAAATGAAAAAAAACGTCAACATCTTTTTATATGTTGATGGTATATTTTTTAATTTGAAAATAAACATCACTTGATATTTATTAACAAAATTAAGATATAACCCCGAGATCTATGAATGTAATTTTTAAAAGACTTGGTTTTCCTATTTAAAAAGGGGTAGCGGCACAGTTTGTTGTCTGTTTACTTTCTATGTTGATGTAATTTCAAATCATATCATGATCAAAGTAAATCATATTATATTTTTTTTATTATTCTTGACCCCAAAGACGGGCTACAAAATTTTTGATTTATTGTTTGGGATATTTTTTAGATGTTATTTCAGATAAGTGATACACACAAATAAGTATGCATTCATTATATCCATACATATATGCATGGTTGTAAAAGTCCCGTCTAGGCTCCAAGTAATCGCCGAGTACTCGCTACAAGGTAGGCTGCCGAGGCCTGAGTACTGATCGCCAAGGTCGATAACTCCCCGAGTAATCTCCGCCTACTTCCCGAGTACTCTCAAATCCGACTAGAGAGCGCCTAACGACTTTTGCAACCATGCATATATGTATTTGTACACGTAAGCTCTATACATACAGAAATCTTTTACTAATTAATCCTAATTAATTTACTCGAGATAAACAACATTCTTATGAACACCATTGGTGCACTCCTCTCTCACTCTATTTCTCTCTATATGTGTGTATGTATAGAGAGAGATAGAGTAAGAGGCTGTATCAATATCAACCTCTTATTTAATTAGAGAAAGCAAATCATATGATCTTTGATCATGATCTTGATTATTTTTTGTGACTTTTGTAGATTTTTCAAGATGTTATCTGTAATAATCAAGCATGTACCCTAACAATTTGGACATTTGGTAAGAGTTGATGAAAGTTGAATTCTCATTCCACTAACTTGTGGTTTCAAGATGTTTTTTTAAAGAACCAAGTAAACATCAATATAGTCTTGGTGTCGAATAGGTTGACATGAGGGTAGATTGGTAGCAATCCCAATTGTAAAGGGTTTCTGGATTTTTACGCTAGCCGTCTGAATGCTTATCTGTTGATGGTCAAAACTCCCATCAACGAGCTATGATGTTAAATAAAAAAATTGTATTTATCTACTTTGCCATTTAGTTACTTTCCGCGCTATCAAATAAAGGCCATTTGAGGCACCTCATGATCAAGTTCTATCAAAATGATTTTACTAAAAAAGGAAATTCTCAATCACTTTTCACTGTTACAAAATTAAACCATGAAGTAGAGATGGGCATAATACCCGGTTCCAAACCCGGACCCGTAGAACCGACCCGGAACCGGTTCCAGTTCGTACCCGGTACATAGAAGAACCGGGTCCAGGTTCAAAAAACCCGGTGGTTCCTACCCGGTTCCATTTTTTCTCAAAACAAATGGGTAGTACCCGGTTCCGAACCCTACCCGGTTTATACCCGTGCCCGGTTCTACTAGTACCCGGTTCCTCCAGTATACCCGGTATTTTGTTACCATTGGAACCGGTTCTACCTGTTGCCAGCTCATTAATATTCATTAAATGCCTAATATATCCGTTAGAACCGGTTTCTATCCGTTGGAACCGGTTACTAGCCTTTGTAACCGGTTACTAGCCGTTAGAACCACTTCTTCGTTGCATGCCATCCTCTCTTCGTTTGATTTGTTTTTGGAGTAGTAAACTAGTAGTTGAAGGTGAAATGAAGAACTTGGGGTAAGAATGTGAGTGAAGGGTGAGAATTTGGGGTTTTTATAGGAAAAAAAACAATTTATTTAATATATAATCGGTCCCAACGGTCATATACCCGTTGGAACCGGTTCCAAACAGTTACACTCGGCTTTTGGTTTGAAAGTACCCGACAGAACCGGTTCCTGTCAGTACCCGGAATACCCGGTTCCAAACTGTACCGAACCCGGTTCGAAAATACCCGTAACCGGTTACATCGGTTCCGTTTTTTTATACTTCTACCCGGGTTCAACCCGGACCCGGTTCCTTAGTGTACCCGGTTCCGCTCAGTAACGTGAGTACCCGGGTACGGGTAGTACCCGGTTCCGGGTATTCAGAATACCCGATTATGCCCATCTCTACCATGAAGTGCTGGGTGTTGATCATATTCTTATGTGGGGTTTTATAGATTTGAACTTTCTTGCTTTTCTGCTGTCTCTTATTATTTTTTACTTTTATATTTTATATGATAAAATTAACATAGTTTTAAAGTTTATTAAATATCTTTTGTCATAGAATTTGAAGAAAAAAATAATAATTCAGTTTTTTTAATCATTTTATAGAAAATTATTTTCTAGTAACCTTATAGCTTCTTTTATAGTTTTGCTATTTTAGGTTTTACAATGTTTGCTAAATAAATGTATTCGCGTAAAATAGAAAAAAGATTATGTGAACTCTCAAAATCTTTTTTTAGATCTGTTTAAAAGGCCCAACAAAGCCCATCAAAGAACTTGAGCCTAAAAGGCCATCCGAAAAACTTGGGTCACTCGAGACTAAAAGTAAAATGATCAAATCAAATAATCAATCGAACTTTGATGGGCTTTTACATTTGTGATAAAAAAAAACAGATTTATTCAACCATCGAATATTCAAATCTTCGTAGTTCAAATACACTGTTAATTAATCGTTAGATGTTATAAGAAATTTAATCCAGGAATTAAAAAAAGATTTAAATGGTTAACATATATAAATATAATTTTCATCACCATTCACCAATCTAGTTTAAACAATTAGCTGATTTATATAGAAAAACTTTAAAAGTTAGATAATCTCCTCAATCGTTGTGTAGTATCCCTTGTTTCTTTACTTACCATAAACTGAATTAGTTATAATTACAAATTTTTTAAACAAGATCATTTTTAAGGAAAACACGCAACTGGTCATTCTGAAATGTAATATACTCCTATAATTAAGTCAAATACTACTACTACTACTACTACTACTGCTACTACTGCTACTACTGCTACTAATAACCAAAATGTCATATGTTATGTGACAACATAACATAAACTCGAGACTATGTTATGTGACAACATAACATAAGGTAGGTCCGCCACTATCTCACTTTGTTGTATGAATGTTGGTTTAAATGTCCTACAATTTGCTGAAACCTTTTCAGTTTAAAGCAATACTCAAAATCGCATATACACAAAGATGGGTATAGATGCCCACAGATGTGATATCCTACATGGAGGATAACACATAAGAGACAATCACTATGTCAATTGTTGCGCATGGTTGGTTCGTAATGTATGGATCAACAACTCATGCGACTAATAGTACGTGCCATTTTATGAGCTATTGCCCATTCCATAGACGTGTTGCACCCATAAATGGCCAATGGTTGGGAGTTGCTAGCGTGGAAGATGTAGGACTTCTTTGTTCTACAGGTCACGCTATATTTTTAAGAGTTGTATTGTATCATATTTTAACACTTTTAAAGTATATAATATTGTTAGTAGATTGGGTGAAAATGAGTCGATGTTTAATTCGGATGTACAATACCTATTTCGCATAGTAGTAAAATTTCACAAGTTAGTAGTGCTACTTGGGGACATAGTAGGAAGGTTATATTATCTTAAACTCGCCAGTGACTTATCATGAGAGTTTACAACGTGTCAACTAACTAGTTTTAAGTATTAAAATCACTTTTTTTTCCCTTTGTTTGAATGAATGAGAAACACATTCTTGTCATATATTTGTTAGTTGATTATGTATATTTTGTGTCAACACTATCATATAACTTAGAAGATAAATAAACTAATTACATCATAAAAAGAAGTTCGACTTTCTTATTATAATGAGATTTAGAAATGAATTTAATTTGTAAGATTAAATATTTATTTATTTATATTTAATCTAGTAGCCATCATTATCATTTATATAATATAGATCAAAATATATTAATAACCTATTAATAATTAGTTGGTAATTGTTGATGGACCATATTACCCTTATTAACTAATTAGGTTTCCTCTTGGGTGTATATATAAGGAGATTATTAGAGAGGTAAAAGGTTAGACACACAACCTAATAACATAACATCAAATTCGTCCCTCTCTCTCCACAACCGAAACTCACCCTAATTTCGGTTTCATCACCATCATCACCTTACACCCTAAGGAGGAACCAGATCACACTGACAACTATGTTGAACTAAATATCTGGATCTCTGACTGGATTCTCCACTGCTTTGAATGCTATGACAGGTATGTTATTCATGTTTTCCATTAAGTTTAAACAGAACTGATTAACATGTGGTATCAGAGCATATGTTGATAAATCAGTTCTGTTTTCGTATCCATTATTCTGGGGATCATAATCTGGAAAAACAGAATTTTTTTAAGCCATATAAAATCACGGCTGTTTCGAGTCCTTTGATGCTGAAATCCCTGTTTTCGGAAAAGTTTTTTTTTTTTGATAAATTGACTCGAGACCATAACGGGCTAACTAATATCCGAAATCTGTAACAGAATCGATTTAACAAAAGTCATAAAATTCAGTTTTCGGAACCCAGAATTATGTTTTTATATTTTAGGGTTCATCATATTGTTCTAAGCGAAAACTCGAAAATTCCCTTATTTTGGAATATAATTTGGATTAGTGGATGTTTTTTCTAATGTTTGATCTAAATTTTATCTATTAAATTTTCGAAAACTGTTAAAGGATATTCAGTTATTATTTTCGAAATATTTGATAAGTTTAGATCCGCAATATAACAGGAAACATTATCCCACAATCCCTAAAAGTTCGAGTTTCAGTTATTATCACAAAACAGCTATTAACAGTGGAATCGAGATCATCAGTCTCGACTCGAGACCATCAATCTCGACTCGAGACTATAAGATCTCGACTCGAAATCATCAGGTTCTCAAAACTTAACAACTCGAGACCAGAAGTTTACAACTCGAGACTACAAGGTCTCGACTCGAGATCATAAGGACTCAAAACTTCATAACTCGAGACAACAGTTGCGACTCGAGACCATAATCATCACAACTCGAGACTAAGGTTGCGACTCGAGACCATAATCATCACAACTCGAGACTAAGGTTGCGACTCGAGACCATAATCATCATAACTCGAGACCTCATTACTTTAAGTTGTTTAGTTCGATCCGCGCTAACAGGTGGTTTGCTATTAAATACTTGGTTTTGTTTATACTTAATTAATTAATAAGGATCAAATAATGTTTTACAAAACCAAACTAGCTTAACTTGAATGAGCTTCTGATGTATTATTTCTGGCCAAAGCTGATTTAATACATCTATTTATTGTTCAAGTATTATAAAAAGCTATGTTGAGTATGCATTACAAACGTGAAATGTCTTAATTCTGGCCAAAGCTGATTTAATTCATTTATGTTTAGCATGCTTGACAAGTGCATAACTAAAGTGATTGTCTCATTTCTGGCCAAAGCTGATTTGTCACGATTACTTTGCACACATACTTAAATGATTACACTTCTGGCCAAAGCTGATTTGTCTTTGTTTAAGTAGAATTTTACCAAGTCTATTATTTTGATGTTAGTAATAGACATATCACAATTTCTTCACATAATGATCCTTATATTAATGATCCTTAATTAATTTTATGATCATTTCGTCTGTCTTATTCTTAGTACCCATAATTTTACTCACTATAATTTACTTCTACATATATCTCATCCACTCTAATTCCTAAACCTAAAATGTTTGCTTTATTTAAAATTTCTATTAGAATTAGCTCTTAAATTAAATCCTTGATTATTTCTTAAGACACGATAATCCTATTGCTCTCTTCTGATAAAGATTATAAAGAAGAAAATTAGAGCATGATGATTAGGACAAATCGAACATGATGTCTCTTATGATAATCAAGAACTCTCTAACATAATGCTATCACTAAAGTTATTTCAGATTAAGTCTTTCCTAAGGCTAATCTCTTATATATAGAATAATCACTAGAACTCCTAAGATGCATGCCTTCATTTGAAATTCTAAACTATAAAGTTAAGTGGTATATGTGAATACATTATAATGTACAAAACCATGACCCATAAAGTTAAGGGCTTACACGTGGAAATAAGTACATTTTTTCCAGTACATTACATATTAGGATTTTACTTGTACAATTTGATGCCTTATAAATCAACTATAACACTCAAAAATACCAAAGTATAATGAGTGCGTTGATAAGCAACATATGTACAAAGAAATAAATGTTTGAAGCTGGAAAAATAAGTTGTTACTCACCTTACAACCATTTAAAACCTTAAAAGAGGATTGTTCTAAGGTCCATAGACAAATTACAACTGTTAATTCCACCTCTAAGGTTCTTCAAGGGAAAATCTCACTGCATCATTATGTCATTAGACTAGACATAAGCAACGAGACTATCCATTATTCTAAAGAACAGTTGCATGAATTAATTAGATAGTTACTTATTAAAGATATTTAAGTCTACTAATTATAATATTCCTATTAACACATGATTAGTTGACTCTAGTTTTAAACGTTTTCCTTACCAGAAATCAACAAATAACTAACATGAGAGTTAGTGACAAAATTAAATGTTAAGGCTATAAGAACAATAATAAGCAGTCTTCTAACAACGTTTTTCGATACCGTCCATATATTCTGAGTATTAATCAGAATATAGTATCATAATTAAGCAATGTTATGGAGATTGTGAGGTTTGCATAGTCAATATAAAGTCACACTTATCTTAAACTCTCATCTTATTTGTTCTCAATATCTGGATTGAAACATTATTAAGATAAAACTAGATGATACCTTACACTTTCACAATTTTTGTCATCATGCAAATGAAAAATTTGACAAAAGGAAAATGAGACTTACACATTTCATCCATTATAACCAAAATTCATGAGAAATCATGACATGGTTAATGAGGATGATTTCTTATCTAATCTCATTCTAAGGGATTTTAAATCATGACGTTATAGCCCTAAATATTACTTGGCTTAAGGAATAAGTATGGGTCCATCATAAGTCATTCATTGACATTCATGGAACTTATTTCAAATGGAATATTCAGACACAATTCATTTATCATTTAAAGACTATCTACTTGTATCTAAATTTTGTCGTATATGGCCCACGGTCTTATAAGAAATCTATTCATATATGTACTTAATAAGATTTCTATTAGATATGTCCCTAAAGTTTCTTATGATATCTGGACATTAAAGAAATCAAATAAAGTATAACATATATATGATAGGTTCCCACGTCACGTACCTCATTGAAACTTCTCTTGTAGCATTTCTAGAGATATCAAAGATCAGTGGGAGCATTAAGTGTCTTAATAATAACTTGCAATAGTTGCAAGAGGTGGGGGAGTGAAAATTTTACATTACCTAAATTTGCACCTCTTGTACAAGACACTGCTCCATTATGACATTGTTCTATCATAACTTATCTCCTTAAATCTAATGCTACTCTTACAAAAGTTTCATTGTTGCTTAATTGTGGGCACACTTAGATTTCTTATCTAAACTCACATAATCCTCAACAAGAGAAACTACAATGACTAACGTCATTAATATGTTCTCTCTATTAGAATTTGTTTGGTCATTAAATATTGACCCTAAGCATGCTGAGTTCCTAAAGTTTTCTAAGGTCATTGGGAGCAGTCAAAGTCCTTATCATGACTTGCAAGGAATACAAGAGGCGGGGGAAGAGTGTCATTAAATTTCACTCCGAATTTAACTCCGATTACACCTCTTGTACACCATACTGCACCAACTCTTACAAACTTAGAATCCTAAAAATGATAGCAACCTAATCAAGAGCTAATCCATAAAACTGAAACTTCTAGCAAACCCAATAATCAACTCAGGAGGTCATCTAGGTTTAAAAACCTACTAACTTTGATGATTACATAATCTCCCTAATTTGAAGTTGAAATGGATTTTGGAAAAGTTTATTGATCCTATCTCTTCTAATTAAGCCATTAGTGTCAATCAATCTTCTAAATGGAATAAAACTGTTTTCTAGTAAAACTGATTTTATGTGTTCGCATAACGTTTGGGATTTGATTGAATAACCTAAGAGTGTTCATAACTAAACCAAATCCTGATATAAACGTTAAGACACAAAGAAGCATGATTGATTGTCAAAGGTTGTACTCAGGAAGAGATAAATTATTAAAGAATCTTTATTACATATCTAACAAAAGATTTCTTTAGGATCATCACTGTTCTAGTAGCTTATAATAGTTTTGAGCTACATTAGATGAACATTAAAACAATTTTCCCTAACAACTGGCTGACATATTTACATGTTCATAAAACAACCTGAAAGTTCTAAACTTATGGTTAAAGAACAGTTTGTCTGTAAGCCAATAAAATCCATGTATGGTTTAATGCAAACATCATAATGTGATGAAATCTTAACGCAATTATTTTCATCAACAACCAAGTGGAATAATGTACCTACCTCAAGATGAGTGGGAGCAACTAAGATAAACTTGTCTGTATAGATGATATTCTTTTGACAAGTAGATGTTACATAAGTCAAAGCATTGTTAACACAAACTTTGATATAATAGATCTCAGAGATATCTCTTACATAATAGATATCATAACATGTTGAGATAGACCAAATGGGACATTACTTCCGTTCCATAAGTTTAACATTAAATTGATTCTTACATATGTAACAAACAATACTGCTCTCCTTTAGAGGATAATAGGATAAATGAGATTATTTCTTACGCTTCATTAATTAGAAGCCTTATGTAAGTTTAAGTCTATACTCATTTGGATATTACTCACATTGCAACACACTAGATATATCTAGATTAATGTGAAGCATTTAATAGAGTATTACAATATCTTTAAAAGAAATGAGAGGCTATAATTTAAAGAAGAAGTGAGAACTCAAACCGGTTTATTACTCTAACTTTGTAATATTCAAAGATGACAAAATGTAATTTCGGGTATATCTTTATGTCAACAGACAAAACCTATCTCATGGAGGAGTCATAATAAACTGATAACAACATAAGTTATAACGACATAATATATTGTTGATCACAAAGCAATAGTCACTAAATGTTGTTGAAAATTTATCAGTAGACTCATAAGTTTATCAACTCCATATAATTAATATATTGAAGACTTATTGTGATAAAGTCAGCTACCATGTATCCTTGAACAGTAACAGTTCGAGAGGTGCTGCATTAAATTTCGATACGCAATTAATTATTCGTTTATGAACGAATTGAGGAAACTAAATATTTGTATCGAATGCATTCGTGATATGCTTAAGGATCCTATAACTAAAGGTCTATTACCCATAAGTCTTATTAAGAGTGCTCATAAAAGAGATGGGTATTAATTGATGACCATGTACAACTGCATATCGTACTATGAATGACTAACTATTAATCAATTTTCCTCATCAGTTTGATTTTGTATGTCTCTTACATATGTTCTGCCGGTGTAATGACATATAGACAACTATAAATACAAATCAAACGTTAAAGGGCTTACTTATTTTGATCATAATTGTTAGGTTTTAAATTAAGGCTATAGTATGACTAATGGGGGTCCTGAGTCGCATAATGATTCAACGGCTGTATTTCTCTGCTATAGTACTTGTTTAAGGCTAAAATGAGTATTAACTTCTGATCAGACTAATCTAATACTCATGATAAATGATTATTCGGCTAAGTGGGAGAATGTAAGATTAAATATTTATTTATTTGTATTTAATCTAGTAGCCATCATTATCATTTATATAATATAGATCAAAATATATTAATAACCTATTAATAATTAGTTGGTAATTGTTGATGGACCATATTACCCTTATTAACTAGGTTTCCTCTTGGGTGTATATATAAGGAGATTATTAGAGAGGTAAAAGGTTAGACACACAACCTAATAACATAACATCAAATTCGTCCCTCTCTCTCCACAACCGAAACTCACCCTAATTTCGGTTTCATCACCATCATCACCTTACACCCTAAGGAGGAACCAGATCACACTGACAACTATGTTGAACTAAATATCTGGATCTCTGACTGGATTCTCCACTGCTTTGAATGCTATGACAGGTATGTTATTCATGTTTTCCATTAAGTTTAAACAGAACTGATTAACATAATTGAAATGGATGGTAAACGGGCAACAAGCTGTGCCGCTACCCCTTTTTGAATAGCAAAACTAAGTCTTTTAAAAACTAAGTCCATAGATCTCGGGGTCATAACATTACTATGCATGACCATTTGAACTCGACTAAGTAGGTCCATACCCTATGACGTTAGAAAACCAAAAGTATCAAAACCAAATGGGGTAAACACGTCTTCACTTAACTTTCTAAGCATCCACTAACAATATTTTAAGGATTCATTTAGAAAGTTTGTCGTGATAAAAAATAGAAGTGAATGACTGAATGTCTAACTTGTTAAGAAACTTAAAAATTAGTTATGCATTAGGTACATTTATACACCAATCTCAATGTTAAACACGTTTTTACCTCTATGGTTATAAAATATTGGGAAAAAAAATTACGAATCCACTTTCATTTCACGAATCACGAGAATTGACTTTGATGTACGAAATGAATTATAGCCTTAGATGTAAAATGTGATTTTTCGCAATTGCAGCGGCAAATGCTTATGAGAAAAAAAATGGAATCAATATGTACTCCATGAGTTAGAGCATTCACAATTCATCCACCAAATTTTGTGAGCAAGATTTTTATATTATAAAAGGTGGTTGTAAGTGGTTGTGAGTGGAGAAAAAAAAATGTTAATGTAATAATGTTTATCTGTATATTTGAGGGACAATGTTCATCTCTTATAATTTTTTAATATACTTTGAAAGTGGTTGTGAGTGAAGAAGATAAAAGAGGGAATGATAAATGTATAAAAAATATATTATTTAATTGAAATGAGAGAGAAAATGTAGTTTTTAGTGAAATGGATGTGAATGTCGTAGGCATCTTCTACTTGAAATTTATTTTCATAATTCAAAACGCATACTTATACCCTCTTGTGTTTCGTAACAATTTTTATATAAATTCGAAGAAAAATATCACTATAAATACCACTTTATAAGATGTGAAAATCCTGAAAATGGCCATTGATCAATCCGTATTTTCAAAATGGCCACCTCTCAAGTATTGGGAGAGACGTTTCACGGATCCATATGCATGGGAAATGTCATCCAATACAAACATGACACGTGGCTGTTTTTTTTACTTGAGACATTTTCCCAGGAGTCTCCAGATGTTTCCCAAGACGCCTTGCAATTAAAACCAGCCACGTGTCTCCATCCTATTGGACGACGCTACAACTTACTAATCATTGTTAAATTGACTCTTCTCAAACGTGAAATGTCTCTCCCAAAACTTGGGCGACTATTTTAGAAATAAAGCTTGATCAATGATTATTTTCGAGATTCTCCTTTATAAGATTGGTAGATGATTTTAGCCTTGATAAATGGTAAATTCGTGGCATTTAGACAAATCCTTGTGCTTTAGTTGCCCAACCATATACAAAAGTACCTATTTATTATTATTTTCATTTTACATTTTATTACACTTGAAAATATTATAAACTAGTATTTGACCCGGGCTTCGTGACGGGTTGTAGGAGGATGCAGACGATGATGTATTTGTGATCTGGTATATCAGTGGATTAATATTATATCATTCGGGCTTCAATCTAAACGATAGTAAAAAATATGGAAACAACACGGTTAATATAAAGTTAAAAGTTAGCTTTAAGTATTATAGGTTAAAAAAAAGGAAATTCAAATTTGTTACATGATGTATATATAGACCATGCAGACTTAAATTTAAATGGCACTACGGCGGGGACACGGTGAGAGTTCAATTCGATATCACACACTATGACAAAGGATAAATGAAATAAAAAGTAATAACATTAACCAAAATAATATCTACATGTGTTTGTTTCGTTGTAGTTGCGACTTTGAACATCGAAACGTAACGATGCAAAAGTACGCCGTAATTTAAACATATCGTAGTCATATATCGGTATCAACAGCACAAAAAAAATTCACATCGAAATGTCAATAAAGATAAACATGTTATTAATTACATGTTGTAATACTGGGTTTTTAAAACTAAAAATATTACGTGTAATAAAATAATGTCAAAATCTAAATATAAAAATAATATATATAGACCAAACATGAATATAAATCGTTCACAATTAGAAATGTTACTATAGGAATAGTTTATTTGAACGAAAATTTGATGGGGTTGGATTCTTAAAATCTAAATCGGTTGGGGGCGAACTCTTAAGTATACACTATTTTACACTAGAAAAAAGTTCAGAATTTTTTTGATAAAATTAACAATACGAGCGAAAAATCGATAAGATCAAGACATCCCAACCCCCAGTAAAGCTTCACCCATGTCACGTTAGCCCTCTTTATTATGTTTTGCTTGAAATTAAAACAAATTAAATCTTGTTCGCATAATTTAATTAATACTATTTCAAAGAATGATAGACACTATTGTGTGCGTTTAAGACGTCAATTTATCGTAGTATTATGAGACCATGTGTAGTGGTTTAGTGAATAATGTCCTCACCCTTGGGCGCTTTCCGACATGTGGCAGTCCAGTCAGTAAAAGGGCATTATTGGGCGTTTTTACAAAAAGGGCGTAGTGGAATAATGCCCAATAATGCCACAACCAATCATTACACAATTATTAATTTTTTTTAAAAATTAAAAACTAATAATACTTCATTAAATAAAACAAAAAATACAATACTAAAAAATTACATTTCAAAATTTTAGGTTTTATAAAAGATCCAAATGAGACATTTAATAAACAAAACTTCAGGGACTGATATAACATTTTTGAAACTTGAAATATTAAAGATATTAAAGTTTAAAACCACAGGGGCCTAATGTGACAACTGAGCAAACTTTTAAATCAAACCACCAGCCTCCATCCCTTCTTCTTCGTTTGACCTGCAAAATCTCCGGCTAACCACAAAACCCAAACCCAAAAATTCCGGCAAACCCAAACCCAAAAATTCCATCTATATCTCTTTAAATCCACATGGTCTGATCTGGTTGGCCAACAACATGCCCCAACAGCATGATTTAAAACACGCAAAAACCAAAAAATCGATCAAACACGCCCAAACACACCATGGGGGCGGCTGTCCGACGTTTAGCGGTGTTATTAGGGGCTTTTTTTGAAAAAAGAACGCCCATTACGGACGTTCTGACAATCATGTTGCATGTAGATGCAATAGCAACCTTTTTGGAAGTACTTTATCATCTAAAGTGACTTGTTTGTATTGAACTTTTTAGAGGTGACTTTCACAACAGACGGTAATATCACACCCGCTAATCGTAGGCCCGCCCCACTACTGTCCCGAAGACTATGTTGTCTTAACCGGGCCCACTCTTCGGTAGCAATGGGAGCTTGGCTCTCCCCGAGAAAATTTCCAGCCCCCTGCCACTTGACAGGAGTTGCACCCTCAACACTAGCCGACCGCCTGTTGTGACAAGCGACCCGCTGGAGTAAATGCACTGTAGTAGAAAACTCGGGTTGGCTCCCGGGATTCGAACCTGGAAACCTGGTTCTCCCCCCGTTCATTGCCCTTCCCCCAAATGTAGTGGGTGGGGATCGAACCTTGGTCTCCTAAGATAACCAAAATCCTTTTCCACCACTCCACCACAAGTGGAGGATTGTTGTTTGTATTGTTTGTATTGAACTTGACAAGAATAAAAAGAATTAAGCAACTTTGTTTTTTTTTTTTTTTAAATATGTGTGGTAAGTAGATCGTCAAGTGACATGATTATATCAATTTTAATAACTCTATATATTTGGAAGCTACCTTAAGGAGAACAATCAAACTTTGGTAAACTCAATCCAATTTAAACTATCGTTTCCGGATAAAAATATACCCAAAAAACACAAAACTGTTTCGATTTTTAAAAATAGAAGAAATATTTTCAATCCTTAATAAAAAATTTAACCAAAAAACAAAACTTGAAACCCCAACCACCCGGGTATACCCATAGACAAAAGACCACACACACGTGATCGGAGACAACGCTGATGACCCGACTCGTCATCATTTAATTATGAACGTATGATGTAATATAGTGATTACTGTATAAAAATGTAATAAACTTTATAGAAAGCTGGTTAATATTGCATGTTTTGATAATTTATATGTACAATATGGTAATAATATAATATAATGAACTAGTAAATTGTGATATGCCAAAACTGATAACTGTTAGGGCATAGGTTTTTATAATTATGGATTATACATCCTGAGGTGTTGCTTGGATCAGTTATCCTTATTGGATAGTGCAGCAACTCAGAGGATCAAGGATCCTTATTATTACTTGTGATTTCTAACAATTGTTCTCGATGTTTTCTAATATTCATGTGCAAGTTATTGACGAAGTGGACTCAGTTTTAGCTGGAATCTGGGGAATAATTTATTCAAGATGCTGCACGTGCTAATTCCACAAACGGTCATGGGGCTTGAACGTGGTCTTCCAAGATTTTCCGACTTAGTTGTTAGACCGTGCGTACTTGTGCTAATTTGGGGCGTTTTTGTGGACCAAAACGCCAAACCACGCCCGATCTCGGCCCCGGTGGCCTTTTTTTGCGAAAATGGATGGAGCGTGCTTTATTCCACGCCGAATGGGGACTGAATTCAACCAATCACATTTAATCTTCTTTTTCTTGTCCAATAGTCTTTTTTGTTGGTTTTTTTTTATTTTATTTAACTTTTACACCACTTTAAACATAATGCACCACAATGCCCACATCCCCACTACACCCATTTTAGAAAACACCCCATAATGCCCCATTGCTGACTGTACTGTCACATGACGCAAAACGCCCAATGGTGGGGTGTTAACCACTACACATGGTCTTAGGCTTTTTAAAAATGGGTTGATCAAGTGTTAGGTTACACAATTACACACACTCTCGCATACACTACGAACCAGAACTCTCACAACACTCATAGCTTTCAGTTGTAAAACACTTGATCAATATCCGAAGTTGTAGTCTCTTTTCAATTATGCAATATAGTTGATAGTGATAGTTTTCACTATCCGAGTTTTTTATGCCGGCGATCTACTAGTGATTAGGGGCTTTTCCTCGTACAAATCTCTGTGTTTGATTACCTTATTCGTTTAATACTCATTTTATCATTATTCATCACCTAAACACTCTACCTCACTTTACAAATTTGGTTACATTATCCTTGATCAGATTTTTGACCAAAACAATAACCAATATTCTTTATTTAACTTTTGAATATTTTTGGCTTAGTAGACGCGACATAAATTTTCATCTCACCAAATATGTCACATTATTTTAAGTTACTTATTATTATAAATTATAAAATGAGTAAAATGCACAGATAGTCTCTGTAGTTTGGTGAAATTTCACCTTTAGTCCTCAACTTTTCAGAATTACACTCTTAGTCCCTGTGGTTTGAAAAGTTGTTACTCGGATAGTCCCTAAAGCGGATGAAGGTTACTCGGATAGTCCCTGTGGTTTGACAAGTTGTTACTCGGATAGTCCCTGTGGTTTGACAAGTTGTTACTCGGATAGTCCTTGTCATTTCACACCCACTTAACCAGAAAAACTAACCTCCATCCGCTTTGAGGACTATCCGAGTAACAACTTGTCAAATCACAGGAACTAAGAGTGTAATTTTGAAAAGTTGAGGACTAAAGGTGAAATTTCACCAAACCATAGGGACTATCCGTGCATTTTACTCTTAAAAAATAAAATTACAGGCCATCTATTTTGAGACTCACTCTACCAACCACATCATCGTTCATCCCCTTCGCCACCGTGTTTTTTTTTTATCTTTTCATGCCTTTCATACATTTTGTACGTTAAGTGTATTTATAGACGAACTTAACTCTAATTATTAAATTGGGTTTTATATCGTTAACATAACCCGATTATAAAACATTGTTATATAAATCATCAGTATCGTGAGTTCAACTTTAAGATATAAGTTTAAAAGTTATATAATTAAAATTTTAGAAAATTTGATTACATTTCTATACAATAAGGCCCGTAACATAAACGTAACTTGATTGTCTTCAAATATTCCTAAAGTAATTTTATCTGTATATCAATATTAGCATATTCATGAGCAACACACACAAGTTGAGAAACAGTAAAAAAAAACTATATTAAATTATGAACTATTTGACGGGAAATATTATCAGCCTCTTTTAGATGAATAACTAGAAATTACAGGCTTTGTCCTTTATGTTACCAGTTTTTTAATATAAAATTGAGATGAAAAGACCATGTTTCTTTCAAGTGAGAGGCATATGGTAAGACTAACCAAAAAAAATAACTAGGTTAGGTCTAAAGGACATAACGTGTTAAAAACCAGTAACATAAAGGACATAGCCTGTAATTTATTTAGTTAAAGGACACCGGTTGTAATTTGAAGCAAACGTAAAGGACATGTGTTAAAAACCAGTAACAACTAAAAGCACCAATTTTTCTAAACTTAATTGATCATTTGTTCCCACAACCGCAAGCATCAAACAAATTGAAGTGGTGAAAGTTTAACAAGTTGGATTAGTCTAACTAATCTTATGAAATACTTCTTAATCCAACAAAAATACAAAAATCCACACATCATTTTGGAATTTTCCTTTGTGATAGTCAAGTTCATTAAAATATTAACTAATTATAGGGGCTTTAGAATATGGCATGAAACAAAACTATGCTAGTTCTTGATAGGACTATAGGAGTATAATATAAGCTAATTATTATTTTTTTTTGAAAGGCAATAAGCTAATTATTTGAGTGAATTTTCCTACTCTCGCAAAGGGTATTTAGGAAATTAGGATGCACACAAAAGTCTAAATTTAAAAGGATCCAATCTTTTGTGAACGAACTTTATTTTAAAATCATACTGGATACATAGAAACCCAAAATCTTATACGGTTCCAAATAAAGCTGGTTTTAATATCTATATATATTTTATAAATTTAATAAAACGTGGTTTCTTATTAAGTAGCTTTCAAAGTTTTGGATAAAAAATAAACAGGTTCTATTAGACTATTACTCTAAAAAGATATCCATTTCAAACTGCTGGCTCTGTTACATATTTTCTCAACCATTTTTAATGATCATAACGTTACCTATCTTTTGTTAGTGTGTATTCTTTTTGAAATTCCTTTTTGATTACTTCTTTGCAGAAGTCATATAATGTCAACATAAGAAAAAAAAAAAAATAAAGCAAACAAAGATCGATTGTTTGATATAGAACCAAGTTATATATGATACCGTCTAATTAGCCCCCTAAAATACAATCATAAATATATATATTGGAATTTTAATAATCCTAACTATTTATCGTTGGCTCCCAACTTAAAAAATAACAACTGACAATTCCAGCCATTAACATATTGGCCTCCAACGGACCCTGACTAACGAAACCCTAATGCCATAAGTCTTCGGTCGCCGGAAATACGTTTTTGGCTAGAAAAAGGTTCTAAAGGTCCGATCTAAGGTTACAAAGAGGTTTGTGACGAAAATGTTAAGCTTTCAGGCCAAAAAGTTGAGTTATCCAAGCAAAAAGAAGTTTTCCGGCGACCTCAATAATTGGGGCTTTTACTAGAAAAAGGTTTCTAAAGGTCCGTGACAAAGTTATAAAGAGGTCTGGGACGAAAAAGTTGAGTTTTCTGGCTAAAAATGAGTTTTCCGGTCAAAAACATTTATCCGGCGACGAGAGACTAACGGCGTTAAGGTTCTGTTAGTCAGGGTCCATTAGAGACCAATACATTAATAGTTGGGGCTACCAGTGGTTATTTTTGAATTTGAGACTCTTAGCGGCAACGACAAATAAATAAGATTATTAAAATTCAATATTCCATTACTTTGAAATATATATATTAACCAGTATATGATGATGGATACATTAGAATTTTGACTTCAGTAATGAAATAGGATTCATGTTATGATTCTTTTAGTTTATACTTTTCAAACCTTTTACTTACCAGACGGTTAAAAATATTTTTTTTTTAAATATAAATAACTAGGTTAATAATGTTTTGTTGACAATTACATGAGTATCCAAAGCTTAGTGTGCCGTCCTTAATTGGTTTATCCATGTGGACTGTGGTGAAAATATAAACTTTATTATTGGATCAAGCTTTGAGTTCATCGTGAAAATATAAACAATATCATTACGTATTATTTAGATGTAGGCAAATAGTGGTGACTCCCAAGCAGTGAATACAAATAAGGCTTGTTTGAACATGGCTAGATTTATCCAACAATTCGTATATCTCTTGCCGTACGTGCACTTGTTAGTTATACGTATACATTATTTATAGTTATTGTCCCTATCACTGTAATTCTTTTGTGGTGGTTTCATTTGGGTCGACTTCAAGACGTGGTCGTATTCAACATTTACTTTAAACATCGTACGCATATGTCATTCACGCGCATATAATTTTTCTAAATTCTTGAAACAAAAGGTCACTTCCAACCTTAGATCGAATATAATTATTTTTATACTATAATTATACTTAGTGTTCATGAAAGTTGATCGACCAATGTGAGAAAATTTGTATTTAACTTATTGAAAAGCCATTGCAAGTTGTTTTTTGGATTTGCATGGTTGACAGAAATTTGCATGAAAGTTGATCGTTAATTGAAACTGATTGTCGGTAGTAACTTGCTATGGATCATTAGTGGTAACTTAGAACAACATCAATTTGGCCCATTAGTGGGAAGTGCGATTAGTATTAGCTCATCGATAGTAACTTAGGCCATCAACGGAAATTTGGCCATCGGTCACACCTTGGAAAATCTTGTAATTGGGTTACTTTTGATGGATACTCTACTAGTGATTTTACTATTGATGTAACTAAATAACTACCAACATTCATAACAACCAATTAACATGTTTTTTCACGAAAAGTTGTGTCATTTCATTTTAATTGTTGTAATGGTTCCTCAACTATAAAAAAGAAAAAAGAGTAAATTACAAGTTTTGTCCTTTATGTATGTCCAAAATTGCAGGCGTTGCCCTTTGTCTTTAAAATTGATGAGTTTTGTCCTTAATGTATGCAAATCTTGCACGTTATGTCATTTAGGCCAAACCCACTTAGATTTTTTGGTTAAATGAAGGCATGTGCAGGGCACATGAGGGTAGGAATGTAATTTCATTGTCCAAGGACTATTGTGTAAGATAAATTATATCAAGGGGCTAATATGTAAAAATAAAACAAAATAATTTAAAATATTATTTTTATAACCATATATATATAAAAAAGTCCCTAAGGACTATTGTGGAGGCGGACCAGGCGGTGGTGGCAGGTGAAGGCGATGGTGGCTGGTGGTAGGGTGGGCGGTGGAGAGAAGAGAGAGAGAGATGAGTGTGCAGAGTTTTGTAAATATCTTTTCTATCTTACACATCAGTCCTTTATATAAGTTATTTTATAAAAAAGTCCCTAAGGATGCGAAATTACAAAATGTCAGGTGAAATTACATTCCTACCCTCATGTGCCCTGCACATGCCTTTATTTAACCAAAAAATCTAACTGGGTTTGGCCTAAAGGACATAACGTGCAAGATTTGCATACATTAAGAACAAAACTCATCAATTTTAAAGACAAAGGGCATCGCCTGCAATTTTGGACATACATAAAGGACAAAACTTGTAATTTACTCAAGAAAAAAAAATGTTCTAATTTTGGTACATTGTTTTCGTAATAGAATTTGTATGTTATTTCTTGTTTACGTTTTGAATTATTATACAATTAATTATAGAGTATGATCGAAATACTTTGAACCGACAATGATATATAGTATTCTTAGATACATCCAGGCTCTTTACAAATTACAAAACTTACATAATTTCATTATTTACTATTTACTCTTAAAAAATAGTATGGTTTAATTATATATCAATTTCATGACAACTTTTATAATCTATAGAGTAAACTGCCATTTTGGTCCCTGTGGTTTGGGCACTTTTGTCATTTTAGTCCAAATCTCAAACTTTTTAAATCTGGGTCCCTGTGATTTCACTTTTATTGTCATTTTAGTCCAATATTAAGAGTAAACTGCCATTTTGGTCCCTGTGGTTTAACTTTTATTGCCATTTTAGTCCAAATCTCAAACTTTTTGGAACAGTCAAAAAAATGAGGATTTTGAATTTTGGACTAAAATGACAATAAAGATGAAACCACAGGGGCCCAGATTTAATAAAGGTAAATCAGGGAAGACACATGCCATCTATAGGAGTCACTTACCTTTTGGTTTTTTCGTCGCTCTTCTATTTAATTATAGATACCTATTTTTTAATTAAAGATAACTAGGATTTAACATGCGCGCGTTATAGCGCACTTAATCAAAACGTTCTTGGTTTGATAATATGCACGTTTGTGAGTCGGTGCTAACCGATACAGAATCGGTACTGATACCGAAAATACCAGTTACGGTATCAGTATATGAAGGTAAAAAATGGTTGTGAACTGGTACCAGGAACGCCAAAAGTCGGTATCGAATTAGTACTTAAGATCTTTCGGTTTGGCAAATTTGGTACCGGTACCCAGAACAATTTGCTCATCTCTGACCACGGGTTTCATACGAACAACATCGTTAGCATACAACTTTTTTTGTTTATTTTCTTTCGGTTATCTTTTAGTGTTTTTTCTACATTTTCTTTTTATTCTTGTCAGCAGTTCCATTCGCAACACGCTCGTAGTATTTCAAAACACATGTAAACACAGACTAAATAACAAACGAAATTCGCCGCAACGCGACGGACTTCTTTAAACCTAGTTATGTAATTAAATTTGAAAGATTGGATATTATATGCACTATAACTAGTGATGTTATTTAATATATAGTATAATATAATATAATATAATTATTATATCATCAACTGATGAATTTAATACGAAATTAATCATTAACTATTTAAATAAACATATATTTTTACTTAAAAGCTTCACCAAGTTTAAAGTTACGATATTTAAAATATTAAAAAAAAAGAATAATGATTAAATTGTTTTTGTGATTGATTTGTACAAATTTTAAATATTTTTATGTGGTTGGATAATAAGAACGGTAAAATTATAATATGTTAAATAATAAAAAAAATTACGTGGTATTAAAAAAATCAGAGTTAATATCAAGTTGAAAGAAATAGTATTTTAAAAATTATACATATATACAATTGCAAGTTACATTTGCAAGTTACATGAAGAGTAACTTGCAATTGACTTTTGTTTTTTTTTTCTTTTGTGTCTTTTGTATTTATTATAAATTCACTGTTTAAGTTTCAGTATTAACACATACAACCTTTTAACTTTTTAAATACTTTATAGTTGAGTTTTACGTTTTTATGTTTATGTATGTGTCGCTGTAAATTCAAGTTGATTTACGTTTTGACTAATTTTTTTTTCTGGAAATGAGTTGGATCAACTATAATATGTTCTTATGATTATTATTATGTACTTTATTTTGATCTACGTTTTGACGTAAATTTTATTGGTTCCCATAAATAAGTTGGGTCATATATAATACGTTTTCGTCCTTATTTTATGTATATTTTCAGTTGGTTTACATCTTGAGGTAAATTTTCTTCGGAAACGAGTCGGGTCATATATAATACCTTTTCATTAGACTGTATAAATTTAAGTCATTTTACGTTTCGACACCACGCAACCCGCCGTACCATTCTTTAACTTAAAAACACTATTTTCTTACGTACTTATTTTTATGTACGTGTCGGTATAAATTTAATTTAGTTTATGTTTCGACGTAAATTTCTACGGAAATATGTCAGCTCAAGTATAATACGTTTTTTTGCTTATTTTTATGTATGTTTTCAGTTGGTCTATGTTTTAACGTAAATTACAATTAGCAAGTTGTGTGAACAATGTTTTCATCTTATTGGCTTTTTGTTTCTTTCTTAAGTTTTTTTTTCTTTCTAAACTTTATTATTTTTATTTTTTTCTTTATGTTTAGTGTTTTAGTTTTAAGTTCCTTTAACATTAAAGTTATATTTAAGATAGTGTTTGTGTTTTCATTTACAATTTATTTATAATCAACCCGTCCCACTGTCCAATTTAAATTTATTTTTATGGTTTTCAGTCGATGTATAACACGTGTTAATATTCATTTAAGCATATTTCTTTTAGTTGCTATACTGAACCAAAATAGATATTGACAGAAACCTCGTAGCGTAGCGCGAGTAATCTTACTAGTTAACTTAACATAATTTATAACTGTCATGTAATGTTCATTTTCATGTCTTGACGATTGTATATGTTAACAAACTAAATTATATTTTATTATATTATATAATGCATGGGTTTACTTAACCATGCAATGCATATATATTTTTTTAAAACATAACCTTTTTATTATTAGTATATAACATTACATTTATCAACTCGTGTAATACATGAGATTGTAACCTACTATATTAATAAACTGAACATGCCTAATTTATTTGGGTATTTTTTAAACATAAAGGTTACTTTTGTCAAATCATATATATATATATATAGAGAGAGAGAGGGGGGTTATTGTAAAAAATGTCTTAACATACGAAGTGTACGAGATTCAGTATCAGCATGCGAAAATTTGTTTATAACATGCGATTTTGGTATTTTTTTTAACCATGCGAATTTTGTTTTTTAAATCACATGCGAATTTTTTTTTTTTTTTTTTGCAAACATGCGATTTCCCATTTTCATTTGTAACATGCGATTTGCATTTTCTTGGAATATGTGAATTTTTTTAAACATATCGTGCGATATTGATATTGCGTACGGTTTGTACATTAAGATATTACGCACGATACACTTTTGCTATATATCAGTGGGTTTTTTTTTTTACTTTCAAAATGAGTTTCTTTTTTTGAATTGCAAGGGTAAATTGTAAAAGTTAAGACTTTGATTGAAAGTATTACATGCATATATATCAAACTTACAACACGTTTTAAACTAAAAACCATTCATATTTAGGTATATTATTTTAACAAGTTCCGTGTTGGAGTTACGAAAAGGGTATTTTGGAAAATAGGTAGAAACAAGGGAAGAAACACTAGAGATATAAAGAAAGGTTTGATGTCCAATTTTAAAATGGAAACTCGACGTTCCAAATCCATTAAATCATTTAGAAGCCGACAAATGAAGACCGGCTATGCTTTTGTTGGCTTCCTTCTGATTCTATCTTCTGTTTAAGAACACGTACTATTTGGCTCCACTCAGTGGCGAAGCTTGACTCGAATGATCGGGGGAGGGGGGTCGAAAACGTATATACCCAAAAAATTCCTTTCAAGCCATGGGAACCTAGGGGACGTTGTTTTGTAGGAATTCAATGAAATTTAAAGGAATTGGAATCTGAATTCCATATCTTAAGATGTTTAAGAGAATTTGATGAAATTGGAATCTAAATTCCAATCTTCATGTGTTTGGTTGACAACGAAATTGGAATTAGCATGAATTCCTTTAAATTTCTTTATGTGAAGTATTCAAAATCCTTCCTATATGTGAAGGAATTAAAGTATTTTCATTGGAATCTTCGACCGTTTCGACCCGTACCGGTTTCGATCCGAACCGTTTCGACCCGTACCGTTTCGACACGAACCGTCTCGACGGGAACCATTTCGACACGAACACGAACCGTTTCGACGTGAATCATTCCGACCCGAACCGTTTCTACGCAAACCGTTCCGACCCGTACCGTTTCAAATCGAACCGTTTTGACGCGAACCGTTTCGACCCGTACCATTTCGAATCGAACCGTTTTGACGCGAACCTTTTCGACCCGTACCGTTTCTACACGAACCGTTTGACCCGTGCCGTTTTGAATCGAACCGTTTCGACCCGAGCCGTTTCGCCCCGTACCGTTTAGTCGCGACGAGAATCGAATAGTCAAAAGGTTATTGAGCTGTTTTGACTTTTGACAATCAAGTCAACACCCAATAAACGTTCAGCCCTATGATTTAAGAAATAAAAATCATGCTCACAATCATATTGACAATCTAGCCCGTTCTCTTAGGAAAAAAAGGAAAATTGGCCCGACTCAATTTCGACACGAACCGATTCGACGCGAACCGTTTTGACCCGTACCGTTTCGATCCGAACCGGGAGTTGTGGGTGACGCGGTGATGGATTCCAATTCATTTGACAACCAAACACAACAAAAATGGAATTAAGATTCCAATTCCAACAATTTCCAATTCCAATTGGATTGTTTAAATTCCAAATCCAATTCCCTCAAATTCTAATTCCTATACAAATTCCAATTCCAATTCCAAAACATTCCGTGGACCAAACGCCCCCTTAGGGTGCATTTGGTTCGCACGAATTCAATGAAATTTAAAGGAATTGGAATCTGAATTCTATATCTTAGGATGTTTGTTTCACATAATTTGATGGAATTGGAATCTAAATTCCAATCTACATGTGTTTGGTTAACAATGGAATTGGAATTGGAATTGAACATGAAATCCTTCAAATTCCTTGAACTAAAGGAATTCGAAATCCTTCCTATATGTGAAGGAATTAAAGTAAATTCATTGGAATCTTCGACCGTTTCGACCCGCACCGTTTCAACTCGTACCGTTTCAACCCGTACTGGTTTCGATCCGAACCGTTTCGACCTGTACCGTTTCGACGCGAACCGTTTCGACCCGTACTGTTCGGACGCGAACCGTTTCGACCCCTCAAAGTATTAGTACTTGATTTCACTTTAGGTTTGTAACAGCTAATGTGTAATTTCATTTCTTGGTATCTAGTGTATATTCATTTACCGATTTTATCTTTTTTAGATATAGATATATTAAGTTACATGAATACACAAAATGAAAATTGCAAATAAATTAAGCAATTTAAATCAATATATAGGAAATGTTCATGCTTACAAGATGGTAATCACGTCTTTTGTTTGTTAGTAATATTTACAAAGTATTGATACCAAACTTTCTGTTTTTGATATTAAAACACTTTAATTAGATAATTAACTATAAGATAGTAATTTTAATTACGTATTGTTATGTATTTTAAAAAGGTTAATGAGTAATCTATTAGGGTATATACCTAGTTGTTGGGTGTCAAGGAAAAGTTTTGTGCAAGAGAGTAAAAAAATAAACTCGTAAGAAGACAAAAGAAAGCAAATAATAGAGGAATATTTATAATTTTATATATAATAAAATAGGGATGCAAACACCATTGGAACAACGTTATATATAGTTCCACCCCACATGCAACCATGTAACTACTTTCCCCATCCAAAAATTAATTTTATAGAAAATTATTTCTTTTATAAGTTCCAAATCATATAGTGATCATGGCAGCATCCGAAACTAGCATGAAAACAATGAAACCCACAAAGAGAAAATTTGTTGGGGTCCGACAAAGACCATCAGGGAGGTGGGTGGCAGAAATCAAAGATTCATCACAAAAGGTGAGGTTATGGCTTGGTACTTACGATACACCTGAAGAAGCGGCTCGAGCCTATGATGAGGCAGCTCGAGCCTTGAGAGGTGAAAACGCGAGAACCAACTTTGCACCTATGGTAAATTCAATCTCCACTTCGTGGTTGGATTCAGACTCAAGACGCGCACATAGCTTTTCTTCGTTAAAAGCGAGGCTAAGCAAGAACTTAGAAAGCATCATGGCGCGGGCCACTGAAAATAAGTCTTCATCAAAAAGCAGGGTGAGCGATCATTTCACTTTCGCTAGTATATTCAACTTTAAGGGCAATCACCAATACCAGAACAACAACGTTGTTGGTGACATAGAAAAAGCGGTACAACCTAGTGTGATTGTACCATCACAAATGGGACCGGATCATGATGTTGCTACAACATATAATTCGTCATGGGAAAGCTCAAGTGTGTCGGATTGTAGCAACGAGTGGACATGTTTTTCGACTAGACAACATGGGTTGGATTCAGATGGCTCTGATATCGGTGAAGGAAGTTATTTTGGAGACCAAATGATTGGAGGGTGGATGAGTAGCCCGGAAATTAGCGATGGTGGTGCGAGGAGTAAAAGGTTTAAGGTCTCTTCATCGGTTTTGGTTCCTCCAAAGTTTAGTGATCAAACCAACGAGTCGGTTTTTCCATGGTGAGATTTTGAAGTTAAAAGTGTTTGAATTGGCATGGGCCATCTTGTTTTAGCTTTGTTAAATTCAAATGTTTTGTTTGTGTATGTACAAATTTTTTTTTTTTTTTTTTTTTGTCAAAAATTGAAATACAATTATGGGTTTTACTTTGTATTTAACAAATAACCCAAATATTTATTGTTTTGTTATGATATTATAATTAGAATGAATAATGTGCATAGTTATATAATAATATAAAGACTTTTGTTGAAAGTCTTTACACAAGTCTATAAAACAACCAAAATAATATAGAATGTTCTAAACTCAAAGTGTGTAGATTTCTTGGATTAATCTATTATATATAATAAATGAAAGTGATTTGGGTCACGTGTCACTTAATTAGGGCATCCTCAGTTTCATTTTCCCGCCCAACAGTACCAAGCTTCCATCCCTTTTATACTCCATCCGTCCTCTTTTTTCCTTTTTCAAAACCCTAGATCTGAATCTTCTTCTTCTTCTCCTTCTCCTGTACTCTTCTCCCTTCTGAATCAAAGATCAAACCAAATCATCTCATCATGAATTATTTGAAGCGTCACCTGGTAAGCCCTATATCTTCATTTATTTCAGTATTGTAGCACTAATTTTTGTTGCAATCCTAACTCGGTTTTCTTGATTTTGTAGCCCTAATTCGACATTGATTTGAGGTTTGATTTGTATGTTTATAGATCTGTGTTGATTTCTTTTTATTTTCATACAAAGTTTCTAATTAAACCCTAATTTCTACTCCTAATCTCATTATATTGTTCCAGGTTGTTGTCATCGATGGTCATCAAAGTTGAGATCCGCTTACCTGCGGCTAGATTTCCGCCATGAACTGGTATGTTTGAATATGTTCAGAAACTAAGGGTTTTTTTCTTAACGGTGATGATATGAGTACAACATCTATTGATTATTGATCTGTGAATATGTTCACCGATTATTCTTTTTGAATTTAGGTTTTCATTTGCTTGAGATTTGAATCTTCAGATTGTTGAAGCCTTTGAAGCCGATCCTTTTAAATTTCCAGTTCCCGAGGTATGATCTGTTTGTAACAACAGTGAATGTTATAACTAACCACTGATCCTTATAAAGACTGATGAGGCCTATCCACTGTTGGAAACAAATCCCTGTTAAAGTTGCATGTTCCAAGGACTGTTATAACAAACCACTGCTCCTTATATAATCATCGTTCCAGTATCATTGTTCCAACATCGTCGTTTCAATGAAGCTTCCCATCACACATCAACCTTTCAATATCGATGTTGCAGTATAATTGTTGCAACATCGTGAAAAGTTACATGTGCTACCTTCTTTGATGGGAGAGTTGCAGCTTGAATGGACGATATGTATCTCTCTCTCAAATCTCTTCTTCTCAATACTCGGCATTTGTTCATAAAGGATAAGAGAAAACTGAAGCTCTCTCTGACCTACTTTCAGAACAAATTTTGGGGATATGTAGTTTGCCTTGATCATGGTAATGTGATATATATGATTATGTTTGTTTTTGTTTTTGATTTTTACTAAAGTTTTGTTGTCTGAGTTATGACTAAATGATGATTGTGAATGATCTGCTGCAGATGATGATGATGATTGTTCTACGGTTGTTTCCAGCATCATTGTTCCAACATCGTTTAAAGTATATTTTTTTTGCTACTCCAATTTTGAAATTTTGAATTTTGAATTTTGAAGTGATATACTCTAATTCTCGCTTTATATTTCAGTCTAATCACAGTTATTTGAAATTTATACAATCTGCTGCGGGTTATTGTAGGTTTGTAATAAAAGAAGCATAAAGTTAAATTAAACACAAAGAAAGATTATTAAATGTACATTTAAAATATTTTTTTCTTATTAGTAAATGATGATTCTATATGACTTTGGGCAGATGATGATGATGTAGAAGCCGCAGCAGTTCCTACTAAACGCAAGAAAGGATCTGCTACTGCTGTGAGATAAGATTTTATCTTACTAGAGTAATGGTCTTTCATGCTTTTTTTGTATTAAAAGAGGCATAAAGTTTGGTTTAAAGCAGCTCTTTATGAACAAAGTTAAGGATTAAGTATATGAGGACAGGGCTATTCTTCAACAGCTGAAGTGTTTTCATGTACTGCATCTTGGTCTGTTCACGAGAGATCGGGTTTCTATAAATCCTGATGTTGATGCATTGAGTACTTCCGTGGAGTTCATGGCGATTGTCGAAGATATACATTGATGGAGTTTAAAGCTAAAAGCACTAAATTTTAAGCTAAAAGCACTAAGTTTTTGCTGTTAGGTTCGTAAATTTCTTGGTGTTGTTGTTAGATTTTAAATTTCGTTGTAGTTTTAAGCTGAATAAGTATTATTATGTAATTTTTAATATCACCTGATTATTGCAGATGATGATGTTGTGTTTCATGTTGTAAAAACCAGGGAATTGTCAGATAATAGATTGCTTTGCCCGTTTAGATTATGTGTTAAATTATAGTTCTTTAAGTCATTGTTTCATTTTCTTGAATTCTATGTAATTTTGTAAAGAAGTACAATAACAAACAGTGTTTTGAACATCTGTTTGCATTTTGGTCAATTGTTAATGGAAACCCATGTTAGGTTGAACAGTGTTTTGAAGAGGAAAACACTGTGAGAAGACAGTAGATCTTATTCAGTTAAACATCTGTTCAGGCTTAAACAGATGTTTGGCCTTTAACAGATGTTTGGCCTTTTATATCAGAGGTTTTGACTTAAACATCTGTTTGACCTTAAACATCTGTTTTGCCTTAAACAGATGTTTCGCCTTCTTTATCAGATATTTGGACTTAAACAGACAAACACAATCATGAGAGCCTCAGATCCCAACAATTAGTATCAGAGCTTGTACAGTCAAATTCGATCTAACAAAATGATATTCATTTTCATAGCAGCAGATGTTCAAAACATTTGTTAGAGCTTGTCCATTGATTTACCATCACTTATTATCAGACATCACTTTGTGAGGGATTGCTATGAAAAAGGTTTGATTTCTCTGCACCATGTTCCAACTAAAGATCAGCTGTCAGATGTGCTAACAAAAGCATTAAACACATCCATCTTTGAAAACTTGATCTTTAGGATTGGCATGCTAAACATGGAATAACAAGGCTTTTCTGATGTCATTATTACATCATAAAGCCTAATATATAAATCACTTTAAAATACATTTAATTTAATTTCAAACCACTGCTTTGTGTATTCAAATGTTAAAGGTCTGGCCCACATTCCAAAGGGCAAACCACTACCCATCTACAAGAAAATAGCAGATGGTTCCTTTGGCAAACGTATACCTTAGCAGTGGTTTTGAAATTGCGGGTAATTTGAAATTCAAAATGCATAGGGATATGTAATTTTCAATTAATGCATGTCACTCACTCATTTCTGTCAATCATCTTCTTATATAAACTGATTTATATTCTCATTTCACTCTTCATATTTACATTTCTAATGTATCTCTCCCACAAATCCCTTCTTCTCAATACTCGATATTTGTTCATAAAAGATAAGAGAAAACTGAAGCTCTCTCTGACACATTTTCAGAACAAATTTTGGGGATATGTGGCTTGCCTTGATCATGGTAATGTGATATATATGATTATGTTTGTTTTTGTTTTTGATTTTTACTAAAGTTTTGTTATCTGAGTTATGACTAAATGATGATTGTGAATGATCTGCTGCAGATGATGATGATGATGATGATGATTGTTCTATGGTTGTTTCCAGCATCATTATTCTAACATCGTTTAAAGTATGTTTTTTTGCTACTCCAATTTTGAAATTTTGAATTTTGAAGTGATATACTCTAATTCTCGCTTTATATTTCAGCCTAATCACAGTTGTTTGAAACTGATACAATCAGTTGCGGGTTATTATAGGTTTGTATTAAAAGAAGCATAAAGTTAAATTAAACACAAAGAAAGATTATTAAATGTACATTTAAAATAATTTTTGCTTATGAGTAAATGATGATTATATATGACTTTGGGCAGATGATGATGATGTAGAAGCCGCGGCAGTTCCTACTAAACGCAAGAAAGGATCTGCTACTGCTGTGAGATAAGATTTTATCTTACTAGAGTAATGGTTGCCTTTTTTGTATTAAAAGAGGCATAAAGTTTGGTTTAAAGCAGCTCTTTATGAAGAAAGTTAAGGATTATGTATATGAGGACAGGGCTATTCTTCAACAGCTGAAGAAGTGTTTTCATGTACTGCATCTTGGTCTGTTCACGAGAGATCAGGTTTCTATAAATCCTGATGTTGATGCATTGAGTACTTCCGTGGAGTTCATGGCGATTGTCGAAGATATACATTGATGGAGTTTAAAGCTAAAAGCACTAAGTCTTAAGTTAAAAGCACTAAGTTTTTGCTGTTAGGTTCGTAAATTTCTTGGTGTTGCCGTTAGATTTTAAATTTTGTTGTAGTTTTAAGCTGAATAAGTATTATTATGCAATTTTTAATATCATCTGATTATTGCAGATGATGATGTTGTGTTTCATGTTGTAAAAACCAGGGAATTCTCAGATAATAGATTGCTTTGCCCGATTAGATTATGTGTTAAATTATAGTTCTTTAAGTCATTGTTTCATTTTCTTGAATTCTATGTAATTTTGTAAAGAAGTACAATAACAAACAGTGTTTTGAACATCTGTTTGCATTTTGGTCAATAGTTAATGGAAACCCATGTTAGGTTGAACAGTGTTTTGAAGAGGAAAACACTGTGAGAAGACAGTAGATCTTATTCATTTAAATATCTGTTCAGGCTTAAACAGATGTTTGGCCTTTTATATCAGATGTTTTGACTTAAACATCTGTTTGACCTTACACAGATATTTGGACATAAACAGATGTTTGACCTTAAACATCTCTTTTGCCTTAAAGAGATGTTTCGCCTTCTATATCAGATATTTGGACTTAAACATACAAACACAATCATGAGAGCCTGAGATCCCAACAATTGGTATCAGAGCTTGGACAGTCAAATTCGATCTAACAAAATGATATTCATCTTCATAGCAGCAGATGTTCAAAATATTTGTTAGAGCTTGCCCACTGATTTACCATCACTCATTATCAGACAATCAGACATCACTTTGTGAGGGATTGCTATGAAAAATGTTTGATTTCTCTGCACCATGTTCCAACTAAAGATCAACTGGCAGATGTGCTAACAAAAGCATTAGACACATCCATCTTTGAAAGCTTGATTTCTAGGATTGGCATGCTAAACATGGAATAACAAGCAAAATCCTGTTTTTCTATGAATAAAAGCATTAAAATGTTTTCAGAAAATCAAAAATCCATCCTTAAAAATAGTTAAAAATGAAAAATTTTCATTAATCCTTAAAAGTCTGCCATAACCACTGTTTTTCGTTCAAACACCTGTTTCTGCTAAATGCTGTCCACTGCTGAAAGTCAACCTCTGTTCGCTCATTTCCTTGTTAAGCACTGTTGATCAAACATCAGTGTTTTAATCCACTGATAGGCTATCCGCTGATAGTTAAAAATCACCCACTGTTTTCATTGTTACCGTTGCAAACCACCGATATTGTTCCATCAGTGGTTTCCTAACAACTGTCATCCATTATTCATTGTTACCGATGCCACGCCAGCATACATTTTTTCCACCTATAAAACGCTGATCAAAACCCCAAACAGGGTTTTTACTGTCGAATCGAATTCAAAATTCCTTTCTAAAAGCAGTTAACATCAATTTCTCTGAAATCATTTCTCCATTTCATCTCTCAATTGCTCATCTTCTTCATTCACTCATAAAAATCCACGATTCATCATGGCTCTTCCATACAAAGCTTCTCATAACTACTTGGGTTTACTCGAAAAACCAAGTCATACCACCACCTTCGATTCTGTCATAGACGCTCTTTCGTCCTCAAAGTACAAAACTTTATTGACCTATGATACTCCGATCTACCTGGAAACCCAAAGAGAGTTTTGGAAAAATGTGAAACTCAAAACTAAGGGTAAAACGCCCTTAGCCATTACTTCTACAATAAAGGGTATTTCAGTCACCATTACTCCACAGACCATCTCGGAGGTATTTGAACTCAATGATCTTCAAGGTAAAACTTATTTTCCAAAAATTGAGTATCAAACTGATTTCATTGATAGAGGGTATGCTGAACAAATGAAAAAAATAAACTTTAAAAAAGGGGAGTTTTCCATCCGCCCTAAGGTTTTTATTTCATACCCTCCTAATGTGTGTGTCAAACAAAACCACTGCTTTCAATGAAATCCCATTGAAGATCCAATACCTGGGTTATGCTATAATGAATGAAGAAAACTTTAACTATTCCCAAGAGATTTTCAATGATCTTGTTAAAAATGTTAATAAAAAAATATTTTTATTATTTCCAAGGTTTTTAAGTTACTATTTTAGAAAGAAATTTTCAAAAGATAATGCTTACGTCCTTATTCAAGGAGAGCCTTTTCAAATAAACAGCCTAACCTCTGAAACATTTACAAGGCTGTCAAAACCTTGCAAAACACAAGCAGAGGTACCTGAGCAGCCACTGCTCCTCGGGCACCTGCTGTTGAGCCCACTGCTCAAGGTGATCACAGCAGCACAACCACTACTGTGAAACCCACACCTAAAACCACCAAAAAGCCCAAAAAGAAAAAGATCCAAAAGCCCCCCAAACCCACAAAAAAGGTAAATCTGGAAGATGAGATCCCAGAGCAACTACCTGTGACATCAAAAAATTCACCAGAAACCACTGCTGCTACTTCCTCACAGCAGATGGAACAAAGATCTCCACCTTTGTCTAAAACTCCTCTTGCATCATCACAAAAGGACCAGGTTGTAAGCACAGGGACACCACAATGTGAAGCTCTGGATGTACTTGGTTCCATCTTCCACAGTCCAAATCCCATGGACATATCTCTTTCTACCCCACATCCTTTACCAATAACATTACCACAATCCATGTTACCTCTATTGGATGCAGTTGATTTAGCCCAGACACAAATAAGTTTTTCTCAATCACCTATAACTGAGAATATGACACAACAAGTGATTGAGTCTGGTGTCTCAATCTCTGTTAACCCACCAATAGTTGAGGAGTTACAAGTAATTCCTGTCAGTAGTTCAAGTGGAGCAGCAACTACAGGTGTTGGATCCACTGGTCTACACATGGCCAGTTGTTTCATCAATAAGACTCCCTTGAAGGCAATTTCCTCTGCAGCAACCCTGATATCCACTGGTGTGTTTGTTCCAACCACTGGTGATCTTAAAAAGATATCAATTGCTGAGGAAAGAAGTCCCCAGTACCAAGAAAAAGGGGCATCAATGGATGACTTTTGGGAAACTTTCCCTAAGTCAACTGCTGATACAACCATTGCTGGTGGGAAAGCAGATGATCCCATTAACTTGGGTGATGCTTTAAAATACAAAGAATTGACGGCAAGAATGGATACAATTGAAACATTTGTTGCAGATATCAAAACTATGTTGCAACAGTTGTTACAAGCACAAAAGGCAACACCCACTGCTGCACCAGCTCAAACATCTGCTCCATCATCTGCTCCTACTCCAAATGAGCTTTGGGAATTATTTCAACCTCTGCTTCACAAACAAAGAGAAGATGCTGATCAGCAACATGAATTTCAAATTCAAAAGATCAGAAATTTAATGGAAGCTAGGTTCATGGATACACAAGCAGACATCAAGGCAATCAAGGCCCATCTATTGCAAACCACTGGCACTGCTCTTCCTACAATAATCTTTGTTGATAACCCTCCACCAAATGATGCCAAAAAGGGGAGAAAATGAAGCAGTTAAAGAAAAGGGGATATGAAGATGGTTTGTACATTGCACCAGAGAAATCCAGTATGCTTGCAGACCTCCCTAGGCCAGATGGTTCCAAAAAGGTTGATGAATCCTTAAATGCCTTGGCTAATGAAAAGGCAAGGCTGAAAAATGAAATGGAGGCAAAAGGAAAATCAAGGTTTGAAAAGGAGAAGAAAGTCTTTATGGAGAAAGAAGAGCAGGGTACTTCTGAGCCCAAGGATGAAGAAAAACCTAAGCCTAAAAGAAGACAGCCCACTAGACAAGTGAGGCAACCCAAATCCATCCCTTCCAGATCCACTAAACATACTCCCAAACCTCCTAAAAGCTCCCCTTATCAATCTTCCAAACCAACAGATGTTGGAACACCTGTTGTATCAACAGCTGTTGATACTCCAGTGGTTTCAGCAGATGTTAACCCAACAACCACCACCAATACATCAACACACACTTCAACCACTGCCATCACTCAATCAACCACTGCCACAACAAAACCACCATCAAAATCACCACCTTCCAAAAAGCAGAAGACATCAGATGACACATCATCTGTTGTAATGACAACAGTGGTTGAAACACCAGTTGTTTCAACAGCTGTTAGTCAATCACCTATCTCTTCACGAGCCATTATTCCTTTTGATCCAAAAACTCAAATAGAAACACCTTCTCCCAAAACGGTGTATACAAGAAAAAGAAAATTTCAAGTGCATGATGATGATATACCAGTACCTATTCCCATTTCATCTGCCCCTTGCAATATTACTAAACCTCAATCTTTTATTCCTTCAAAATTGTTCAACCCAATCAAAGATCCTATAGAACTCCAAGGATATAACTCTGCTGATGTTGTACCAGTAGCTGCCAGTTATCCACTGGGACTGCATGCTGTAAAGAATGAAATGAGGCAATTTTACTTAGTGGATGATCCTTCAAAAAGGAAATTCCCTTCCCTGATTGGTTATAGAGATCCAGCCAACATAAATGAGTATTTAAAACTCAAGGCCAGGCAAGCTGATACCAGAGCTAGACTTAAATGCCAAGGGAAAAGTGACAAAGAAGTCTCAACTTATACGCAGTTCTTGCTCACTAAAGTTAAACAGTTGGAAGATTATGCAAGAGACCTAAGCAAAGAAATGTCCAACCTGCCTCCAGAAGCTAACTTGCAGGAATATCTGAAGGAAGACATCATCAAGCTGATCTTGAGTGAAAAATTCTATCATGCCACAGCTGAACAATTCCAAGACTGGCCGCTTGTTGCTCTCAAAACAGAACTGAATAGAATTGAAAGAATAAAGAGAGATCCAGGCATGAAAAGATCAGCACCAAATTGGGGCAAATACAAAAAGAATATTGATGATCTTACATTGGAGTATAAAAGAAAGAAGCAGGAATTGGTTGATGCAAAAGTGGGAACTGCCAAAGCCATATCAAAATGGACAAAGCAGTACACTGATGAGGCTTATGAAAGGCTAAGAAAAAGGAGAGAAACAGATCCTAAACTTCCAAAGAAGCCTGATTACAAAACCACTGCTAAACCAAAGCAGCAGGCTCACACTTCTGAACCACTGTTCACATCATTAGATACCTCTACCATTGTGGTAAATCAAAGAAAGAGGCAAAAACTGACTGATGAAGAAGAGAAAGAACAACAAGCTGTGTATTTCAAAGAAGCTATCAAAAGAATGGCACTAGAGGATGACAACTCAACAAAGGTTCAAAACATAGCCAAACAAGTTCTGAACAGGCCACCATCTCCAAACTCATCAGCATATAAACCTCTCCCAAGAAACCCATTAGGTTCAAAAACACTAAAGTGGATGTCTAATCAAAAGACCCATGTATTGACTCTGATCAGATCTAATGGTGTAGTGAAGCAAATATCAAGGGAAGCAGCACTTGGCCTGGGTGTTGAAGATTTACAGGATCTCCTTGAGCTTACACTTTGCAGGGATGAGGATGATACAAGTTCCTTAGATTTTGAATTGCAATTTAAAGGGCAAGTTAGGAAACTTTTGATGAGATAATAAAAATCCAGAATAATGAACAGTTTTGGCATCATCTGTTCCAGGGGGAACATTAATCCTTAAAAATCAGTTACAACCACTGTTTTCGTTAAAAATTTGATTGTTAAATGTTATCCACTGCTGAAATACAACTTCTGTTTCTTCATTCTTCATGTTGACCATTGACTGAGCAAACATCAATTTTTCAATCACTGTTGGGTATCCACTGATTGTTAAAAAAAACCCACTGCTCACATTTTTATTCTTGACATCCACTGATATTGACCATCAGTGGTTTCCCTAAAAAACAGTCACTCACCTTTTTATTGTTGATGTGGTTAATTAATTATAGAATTAAATTATCAAATGAAAACTAGAATTACAATGAAAAACACCCACTGCTCACATTTTTATTGTAATGATGTTGTATTAATAACAAATAATAAGTAATATAACTAAGTTTCCTGAGCCCGGGAAGCAATCCCGGGTAAAAACCTAGTTTGATTCATATATATCGTCCGATGTTCATTTAGTTGCTTCTAGTAAATACTATCCATGCTACATATGATTCAAATTACAGTTTTTAAGCTATGAGTCAAAACAAATAAATCATCATTCTTTTTCTCGGACAAAGTTTATACATGATAATCATACAAACTACATGCACAATTACATATTATATAATAATTATTCACACTAGCAATATCAATCCATAATCATAGTTTTCAACACGTTCTCAATTGTCAATTTTCAACATCATGATGTAAAATATTGTCACACCCCGACCGCGTTAAAACAACTAAACCGCAGCGGAAGTTTCGTAACCATGGATACGAAAGTTTCATTTTATTGATTCATTAAGTAATTTACATTGTATTAATTCAAAACAAACATGTTACAAATTGTCTATCATTATTATTATGTCACTAAGGCCTTGTCCAGATATGTGAATCATGCATCCTAGTAATCATCATCATGCAACACCACTTGAAACATATGTGAAAACAAAGTCAGCAAAGAAATGTTGGCGAGCACATAGGTTTTATGAGAGTATCAGATTCATGGCTCGTTTACATTTTGCAACACCTCGAAAACCTTGTTTTGAAAAGTATATAGTATTGCAACATGATTAACCAACTCAAATCAAGTTGGTTATAGTTTATAAAATCTCGCAGCCATGATTCTTAACCCAAAACATTTGTTTGAGTAAACCAAATCGTAAATTGTTCTTGTTACAAAACTCGTATGGTTTATATCATTTAGAAAACCTCGTTGTGTGACATCGTTTCAAAATCGTATTCCAAGTGAAACTAAATAATGACACAGTATGTAATATGATAAAAGCACTTATATATAAGATGTACCAGCGGCGTATCTACCATGCTTTTATCATGTTACGCCCGTCCCATTACCTAATCACAACCCAAAACCAATCGTTTGTTCAAATCATTTATCTCGTTTAAGTCGTTTCAAATCGTTTAACTCGTCCCAAAATCATTTTCGTTTTAATTGTGAAACTACTTTTGGTCGTCTCGCTAATAACATTCAAACCTCCGTGACTCGACTATCTCGTAACTCGCATTAACAAACCACCAAAGGGTAAGTTAACAATCACAGATTCGGTCATTACCCATAACCCTCACACATAACCATGGGTGTAGTTTGATAACGGGATTTGTCAGATCCTATGGTACCATAACCTAATACTGGTCGGCTTGATCAATGTTAATGAATGTCATTCGTTATGTAAATACAACCAACAAGTTCGTTAACTTTATCGAAATCGTTATTAGTTTATTATAAACCATCTTAATCATTTTTGAAACCATCGTTTAAATCTTGAAATCATTTTGCACATATGAATCACCCCAAAACAATTGAAAACAGTAAAATAGGGGAACTATATACTCACATCGAAGTGTAAAGTATCCTCAATCTAAAGAACTCAACAAGCTCAATCAAACCAAGGAAACTCAAGCAGCACCTAATAATCGAATCACTGATAAATAAATCGACACCTAAATCGGAAGATCGGACAGAATGAGGTCTTGTAAACCGAATGAGTATTGGAACTCATGTGATATGGTTTAACAAAGTCTACATTCTAAATCGGAACCTAACCTAAGTGCTTTCGACCTGTTATGACCCATTAAGGTAGCTTACGCTACTTTAACGCGTCGTTTGCGCAAACGCGCGTTCTAGACGTCTAACTAGTCCTATGACAAGTATTATATGGCTAAACATGTTTAAATATGTTGCATAATCAGTTTAGTGACAAATGTTTAAGTTACATATGCTTAAAGTCCAATTATGCATGAAAAGGGCATTTTGGTCATTTACCTAAGGCATATAAACTACCTATCATACAACTACTTAAACTAGGTGACCATAAGGTATAACCTCGGAAGGTTATTCCCTATGCAACTATGGTCACTAAACATGCTTGGTCGGATCCTAATGATCGACCAAACGGGGCGAGTTCGAAAGTCTAAGCGGTGGTTTAGACCGCTTGACTTACGACTCTAAACAAGCACTAAACTAAAAGTGACGAGCTAAACATGTTAGAACATGTTTAACTAAGTTAGAAAACATGTTTTGATATCAAAACAAAGTGTTTTGATACCCAAAAGTAGTTTGGTTGCAAAATGCGCATAAATACGCATTTTGACCGAAACTACGACTCGTCACTACGCCTAGTCAATGTGGTAATCAGTAGGTATAGTCACAAGGGACTATAACCATCGTGATTATGCTCACGTTGCAAAGTTCAAAAGAACTTTGTGTTGACCAACTCATGGTCAAAGCAGAAAGTTAAACACTGTTTGACTTTCACGCTCGAAAAGCGATAAAAGAACGAAAGAAGCTTACAAAGGGTCCAAGCTAGGGAGAACTTGATCTATAACACTCAGGTATGAAGCAAAGGCTCCAACTTAGAGTGTATTTCAGATCAAGGGTGCAGAAAAATGATGGTGGGCATGGCTATTTATACTTTTTGGTTCACCGTTAAGATCATTTCTTGCTAAAGAGGGAATGATCTTGGCCATCCATGTGGGCTAGTGGTTTTATTATACCATGGGACATGTAATACTAGCAAAAACTAGTAGATGGTATCCCAAAACAAGCATTAAAAACCATCAAAACCTCAAACTTGGACCAGATTCATTGTTTCTGTCTGCAAGTATGTCGCGGACCGCGTAGCATGAGACCTAGGCTTACGCGGCCCGTGTAAACAGTTTGGCAGTTTTGGTCCCTGCAGCCCAAAACTTGGTTTTCGATGCATTTTTTACACGTTTAAGCCCCGTTAACCTCATTTCAAGGCTCTAAAATGATGTTAAAGTATAGGGAACTTAAAATATGTTCAAAAACATCTAGGATGTCAGTTCGTTTGGTCGTACGGTTGCGTTATTCGGTTAATTACGACGTAAGTCGTAACGAACGCAAAAACGATCCAAATTAAGCGACGAACGGAATTTTATCATGCCAATCACTAAAATAAAATATTTTAATGATTACATAAATTTTTGGATGTCCAGATATATTCAGAAGGTAAGATATGCGCGAAAATGCAAACTTATGCACTTTTTGACGCTTTTAGTCCCTATTGATCAGATAAGTTTATTTTAGCATACCGAACCCCTCAAAGCCTATTTCTAAGCTATGTAAAGGATATTTAGGGTATGTTTAACTTATGATCAAGTTCTGGAATGTTCGTTACTATACAAATCGGTATAATTTCACAGTTTGACACAAATAGTCCCTACGATCGAACAAACTTGTTTTCAACACACCAAACCATCCAAAACTTATCTCTAAGTTATGTGAACGTTATTTAAGGTATGTTAAGCCTACATCACTATTACGGAGTGTTTTCCGCGTTAAACTGATTACGTTTACGCACCAGTTTGCGTATAACTTTCCAGAAAGTGATTTAAAGCTTGAAATCAGAATCGAATCAAATTGAAAAATCATCAAACACAAATACACACATAATAACACCAAAACACATTGTTTTATTAATAATCAACATTGTTTTACATTATACATCGATTACAGAACACAGTTGTCACAAATATGAACTCTCATTTATAAATATGGTTCTTTTTTCCAAAAGAAGTTTACGAGTTTCTTTACTGCCCGACTGAAGAATTCTAAAAAGGTCATGTTGGGTTGTGGAGGATTTGACTAGCAGGGGTGTTCTTAGTTACACTCCTTCTGTATCTAGCAGGGGTGTTCTGTGTTATACTCCTTCTGCAGCTAGCAGGAGTATTCTCTGTTAGTATAGTTTAAAGTCAACAACCCTAATTGTAACCCCTATATATACTTCTCATTCATGTCTGTAAACTTTTGAGCACCTAATACAAAGAAGAACTAGTTGTGGGGAGTGGATGTAGGTCAGATTAGACCGAACTACTATAAATCTTGTGTTCTTGTTCTTGTGATTTAGAGTGTGTGAGTGTGTGTGCTTGCTGCAGATTGTTCTTGTGTTTGTGTGAATCGTGTTCTGACCCTAACAACTGGTATCAGAGCTCAGGCTCTTGATCGATTCACACAAACTAGGTAAGAGGTGAAGAAGAACACTTACCTGTCGAAGAACAAGCCGTGGACTCGGGTTTCAGTCACAGTCGCAGACATAGCGTCTAGGGTTTCTGAACCAGCCGCCGCTAGCACAGCCGCTACCACCGCCGTCAGTTCCTAACTCCGATTAGGGCTCCGATTTGAAGACATCTTCAGCAGATTGCGACTAGGGTTCGATAACCCAGTACCCGCCGCCTAGGGTTACGAAATTAAAGAGCATCCTTGCTGAATATCACATCTAGGGTTCCAAAAATCAAAGATTGGGGCTTTGATTTTGCACCTTGGTCACCTGATTTTGTGAAGTTTGTGGGAGCAGGTCGTAGGAAGAAGAAAGAACTGGGCGTTCTTTTTTTCTTTGTTTCTTTAAGAGAAAATCAGCTTTCTCTTATTTGCAAAAAGGCCCCTCAACTTTGACCAAAGAGATAAGTACTGAGATACAAGTGCTAAACCGTCTGTTTGAAGATCAAAGAAACTTGAATCAGGTGTTTTCTGTTTCTATTTGTTTCAGTGTTGGTTTTCTATTTGTTTCGATTTTAGTTTCGTTTTAGTCGTGCTTGTGTTATCATGGCAGAAGACGGGAAGGTGCAAATCGAAAAGTTTGACGGGAAGAAGTTTGGTTGGTGGAAGATGCAGATTGAAGAATTACTTTGTCAGAAAGACTTAGATGTAGTGCTCGAGGATGAAAGGCCAGAAAAATGCCACAAGCAGATTGGGATAGGATGGATAAGAAAGCCAGAGCAGTGATAACACTTTCTCTATCGGAGAATGCTGCATTCAATATCCAGAAGGAGACCTCAGCTAGAGGAATGATGGCAGCATTATCGAATATGTATGAGAAGCCTTCTGCAGCGAACAAGGTTTATCTTATTCGAGAGCTTGTGAATACCAGGATGAGGGAAGGTGATTCAGTTACAGCGCACATCAATAACTTAAACTCGATATTGTCTCGAATGGTGTCTGTGAACATCAAGTTTGATGATGAGGTTCAAGCCCTATTGTTATTGTCCTCATTACCCGATAGTTGGTCCGGAACCGTAACTGCTGTTACAAGCTCTTCAGATACGAGCAAGTTTACGTTTGTGAAGATGCGGGATCTTATTCTGGGCGAAGATGTCCGAAGAATAAATTCAGGTGGATCATCGGGTGATTTAATGCATGTTGGCAGAGGAAGGAAGAATAACAGATGTAGTGGCAGCAAGAACATAAAGATGAGTCAGTCTAGGGCTCGAAATGATGTGACCTGTTGGAACTGTAAAGAGGTTGGACATTTCAGGAATCAATGTCCAAACGACAAGAAAGAAGTTAATGCTGCAGTAGACCACTCAGATGATGAAGTTTTGATCTGTAATGTGGAGAGCAGTGTGGATTCCTGGATTATTCGGGTGCTTCATTTCACGCCACCCACAACAGTGAAGCACTACGGAATCTTAAAATTGGGGATTTTGGCAAGGTACGACTTGCAAATGATGAAGTCTTAGATGTCACAGGCGTGGATGATATTGACTTAGTTACTCCAGTCGGATCTACGTGGACTTTAAGAGATGTGAGAGTTATTCCAGGCTTGAAGAAAATGCTTATTTCAGTCGGGCAGCTGGATGATCAGGGTCACGAGGTTAAGTTCGGTAGTGGACAGTGGAAGGTAATTAAGGGAAATTTACTAGTTGCACGTGGCAAGAAGAGAGGCTCATTGTACATGGTCAGTGTACCGCCTGAGGGAGAGGTTATCCCAGTTCAGAAGAAGACCAAGATCCGGTTCACAGAATCTCATGGGCAGAAGAAGGTTTGCTTTGCAGATGGCAAACCCAGAGTCACAGGTCAGATTCAGGTTGAACGTGCTAGAAAAGGTTCAGTAAAACCAGTCAGGGGCATTCGTGGCAGTGGGAGCATGGGTCGTGCTTCAGTTAGAGTTACCAGATGACAGTGGGTTAAGAGAACCAGTATTCCAGCTGTCAAAGTCTCTCCAGTTGATTATCTGCTTTATTCGGAGAGTGTTTGTTCTCAGGATGTTCCAGGATCGGGCAGTTCGGGTCAGTGGTAGCCGATAGAGACAGGGAACGAGTCACGAGTAGTGACTGATGAGTTGAAGCTCAGTGGGAGCTTCAACGGGCCTTCAGGTTAACCGATGAGAAGGTCGCCCACAACTAGTGAAGATGAAATGTTTACAGAGGTACTTATGAATATGAAGTTGCATGGAGTGCAGTTTGAAGTTGTCAAAGCCTCCAAGTGGGAGATTGTTGGGTTGTGGAGGATTTGACTAGCAGGGGTGTTCTTAGTTACACTCCTTCTGTATCTAGCAGGGGTGTTCTGTGTTATACTCCTTCTGCAGCTAGCAGGAGTATTATCTGTTAGTATAGTTTAAAGTCAACAACCCTAATTGTAACCCCTATATATACTTCTCATTCATGTCTGTAAACTTTTGAGCACCTAATACAAAGAAGAACTAGTTGTGGAGAGTGGATGTAGGTCAGATTAGACCGAACTTCTATAAATCTTGTGTTCTTGTTCTTGTGATTTAGAGTGTGTGAGTGTGTGTGCTTGCTGCAGATTGTTCTTGTGTTTGTGTGAATCGTGTTCTGACCCTAACAGGTCACCCATCTTGGGATTACTCATACTTAAGTACACTTATATGTAGAGTTATTCTTTACTCACCAACCAACAAACCCTAGTGGTCAGAACGGGTTTGGGTTGAAACGGGTCCAGGACAGAACGGGTTTCGAGTCGGGTCGGGTCAGAATGTATATTGTTTTTACTAATATGCGTTAATTATTCATATACTAAGCTTGTGTATGACATTATACATCTTCTCATTGCTTACAAAATGCTATAACTTGCATGATACTCAGTAAGTATGTCTACTAATTTCACAATGTTAACAACTTCTCGCGGCAATTCTACACATATATGATAAGACCAGACGGTATGGGGGCCGGCTTAGCCCGTCCTGGCCCGTCGCCGGTCCCCCACACCGCCCCCTAGGCCCGTCGCGTCATATTCGGCTTCCACCCGACGTTCTTCACGGCCCTCGAATTCAAACATATAGCCGTTACAACGGCTATATTATTAAATAATAAAAAAAACTTTTTCACTTTAAATAAATACCCCTCCTTTCATCCATTTTTTATACCATTTTCTCAATACTTCTCCCATTCTCATCCATTTTTATAAAAAAAACACTCCCTTTTTTTATACAATTATGAATCCATTCAACCCAAACAACCCCAACCCGAACAATCCCAACCCGAACAATCCCGACCCGAACCAACCTAACTTTTTTTTCGAGTCCCGCTTACACTCCGACTATGGATCCTTCGTGGGTGTCTCCACAATTTACGTTTTCGGGTTTCCAACAATCACCCAACTCCTTCTCACAAATGTCCCAAGTTCAACAAATGCAACAATACCAAGCACTCCAACAATTCATGCAACGCAACTCGGTTGAACAATTCCAATCGCAACCGCCAACTTCCCAACCGCAACCCCCGGTTCAATTTGACGATGATGAAGAATTCGTCCCCAAATCGCCACCAAAAGAACTCAAGCGCAAAAAAAAAAAACACGGGGAAGGGGAAGGCGGTTGAAACCGAACCCGACACCGCAAAAAAAAGCGGTTCGAGGGCAAAGCCGAGACAGTGGACAAAAGTAGAGGAGGAGGCGCTAACAATTGCGTTTGTTAAGTCCTCAACTTGCCCGATTGTCGGTATGAACCAAAGTTTATTTTTTTATTTAAATTTAAAAAGATTTGTTTTTTACTTTTACTAATGCATTTTTTTTAAAATTTAGGGAACAATCAAACGGGTACTAGTTTTTGGAAGGCGACAACGGATAGATTTAACGGGATTATGGGGCAAGGGTCGTTACGTGATATCGATTCCGTCTCGGGCAAGTGGCGGAAAATGAACAAGATCATCAATGAATTTTGCGGGTATTATAACCAAATTTACGCTACTCCTCATAGTGGGAGTAACGACGAGGACATTCTTAACCTTGCGATTGCTAAATGGGATTCAAAAAATTCGGCGCCTTTCCCGCACCTCCGAGCATGGAACGTTTTAAAGAAAGAACCAAAATGGAAGCCGGTTCCAAATGAGGTCGCAACCGCCAAACGGACTAAAACTTCCGAGTCCGGAAGTTATAGTGCGGGAGGCTCCACCGCTCGTTGTCAAATCGACATAAACGACGACCCGATATATGACGAGGATGTGTTGCCCGTTCACGAGTCGGAACGTCCCCCCGGAAGGGACAAATAAAAAAAAGAGGGGGCCGGAAAGCGAAAAGGGGGCGGCTCGAGTGGAGGGGGCGGCTTCGAAAATGGATGAGTTGATAACCGAATTCCGTTCGTTCAAAGAGTTCGCAGCCGAAAAATATAGTCACAAGAAAACCGTGTCAGCCGACTATGCTCGAGCGGAGGATTTTAGGATTATGAGGTTGGATCTCGACTCGGTTCCGGAGGATGAACGCGAGGTTTATCGGAGCATGAAAGAAGAGGTGAAGAAAAAATAGACGTCGTAGGTTGTTTAGTTTTTTAATCGTATCGTAATTTTTTTTTCGTTTTTATGTTTTCCGTTTCTAGGATTAGTAATTTTTATTTTTAGGAAATGTAATTTTTTTTATGTTATGAAATGAATTTATTTATGTTGTTTTATTTTGTATTTTTTTAATTTTTTTGAAGTTTTTATTAAGTTAAAAAAAAAACTTAGAAAATTATAAAATAATTAGATGGGGTAGGCACATCCTCCACCCCCTTCAAAATACAAGAAGGCCCATCCTTCATGGGGATGAGCCTCTCCATACCCTCTAGTCTAATTATCTCACTAAATTAACCACGAATATCCTCTAAATTTCATGTGTCCTTCATGTAATTCTACAATTTCCTCTCCTTTATGAATATCAAAAAGATTTTTAATTTGTATCTTTTAACTTTATGACTAGGATTTTACCCGAGCCGTGCGTTGCGGCGGCAACGTGACGTTTGTTGCGGCAAGAATTAGGTTGGTATTAGTTCGTTTTATGACACTATAGATATTGTAACAACACTCGGTTTAGTAATCGAAAAGAAAACCAAAAAATAAAAGTTGACATATTATTAAAACTTATTTTTTATTTAATTATTTTATCAAATTTATTTTATAACGGATATACTTGTCGAATTCCTTTTTCTATATAAAAAGCATACTAACAATTTTAGGTTCAAATCAAAACCTATATATTATTTGTTTTGGAAAAAAATAACAATATTAACTACCACCAAGTTTTTGTTTGGAAAATTCATCCAGCTAATTGGTATACTTAAAACATGTTTCTAATATTTGATTTTATTGATAAATGATGATAAAAAATTAAAAAAATAGGTTGCATATTCTGGAAAGGTAAAAGGACTTTAAAATGAATAAAAAATTAAAGACTTAAAAGAAGGAAACTAAAATCAATAATGGAATCAATTTGTACTTGGACGGACCTGAAACGTTTAATTAACCAACCTTAATATTTGATATATCAACTAAACTATTGACTACCATTTCTTTCTTTCTACTCCCACCGAACCATCTCTGATCACCGCCAATCAGCACCCAAACACATCCCCACCACCACTGATCCATCATCGTCATACAACACAAATGAAAAATCGATCACCGCCAATCACCGCCGCAACCCAGATGAAGCCGCCCAACCACCTAGCCGCCACAATAATAGGACACCATTGTCGTGTTTGTGTGTCTTCTTGTCCACAAAACCCAGATCTCCATCAGATATACCTTGGTTGTGGCGGATCTCGTTCCAATCCACCGTGGTTGTGGCGGATCTCATTCTCTCTACTCAAACATTATTTGCCGGATGTGAGGTTCTGAATTCAAAACTCTATTTGATTATCTAGTATTTGTATTGTGTTATTTCTTGATATTAAACAATGTTCCCTATAATTGTTGGACGAAAACTTGAACTGAGAGAAAAATGATGTTGTCCCGACTTGGTGGTTGGATCCCATCTCTCCATGGTGGTGATTGTCTTGGTTGCATGATCGGAGATCTAACCGTGATAGAGAAAGAAGACAAAGGCTGTCAAGACGTTGAAAAAAATAATAAACAGGACTACTATTGTAATTTGCAAGAAGGGTACTTTTGTAATTATTTAGATTAAAAGAGAAAGGGTAGGTGGTAACCACCGACCTTTCTCTTTAATATTATATAAATATCTTGTCTTGTCTTTTATATGAGTAAACTGCCATTTTGGTCCCTGAGGTTTGGTTACTTTTGGCACTTTAGTCCAAAACTCAAACCTTTTGCATCTGGGTCCCTGTGGTTTCAGTTTTATTGTCATTTTGGTCCAAAAATGAAATCAGATCATACTTGTCTTATAAAATCCTGCAATTTTGTCATTTTCCTCAGGGGATTTTAGGTCATATTTGTCTTATAAAATATGGTATTTATTTATAAAAAAGAAATGATCATTTTGCCCCTGCAGAAAATGACAAAATAACAGGATTTTATAAGATAAATATGACCTGATTTCATTTTTGAACCAAAATGGGAATAAAATTGAAACCACATGGACCCAGATGCAAAAAGTTTGAGTTTTGGACTAAAATGGTAAAATTGACCAAACCACAAGGACCACAATGACAGTTTACTCTTTAATAAATCTTGTCTTTTAGTTTGAACATTTAACAACCAAGATTTGAGTGGCACCACAACCACACTCTATGGATAACCCAACATTCTTCCTCTTGCTACTATTGTTCCTTTTAACTTTCATCTATGTATTCACCATCTCCAGCCGCCGTAACCACCGTGGTCTTCCACCAGGACCCTACCCGTTTCCGATAATCGGAAACCTCTTAGAACTTAGCAACAAACCTCACCGCTCTCTTGCCGCGCTCTCTAAACGTTATGGTCCTTTGATGTCCCTTAAGCTCGGAAGTAGTAGAACAACAATAGTCGTTTCGTCACCCGACATTGCCCAACAATTCTTTCATAAACATGATCAATTGTTCTCTAGCCGATCGGTCCCTGAAACGACCCGAATTAGGGACCATCATAAATACTCCCTGGTTTGGCTCCCGGCTGGAGATCAGTGGAGAAGGTTACGAAGAATTACTAAAGAATGCTTGTTCTCTGGGCATTGTTTAGATGGTAGCCAACAACTACGCATGCAAAAGGTACGTACGAGTTAGATATCATATGTATCCATAAATTTAAGATTCTTTTGTTGGACATAATAGATATGGTTATGACATTTGAGTATCCATTAGATATTGATATGGATACAAGTTTAATTATGTAATACCCTTTTCACATTGATTGAAGAAAATGCATTAATATGTGAATCTTGAATGATAACTTTGATAGACTGTTTGTTTAGCGGGCAGATGTCTGAATAGTTCAGACATTTGTCTCTAAATGGTTAAGCATTATACTGGTTGTTAATAATTTAGACCTGTTACTGGTTCAGCACTTACTAATTCAGAACTTTTGCAAATTTTCAATCAATGATTGCTTGACACTTATCCCTTGGCGGCCCAGCGGCGGAGCTTGAACGAAAACTCAGTGGGGGTCGGACTCTCAAAATCTAAATTCGTAGGGGCCGGACTCTAAAAAAATCCTATATTTTACACTACAAAAAATTGGAAATTTTCGGTAAAACTAACAATACGAGGAAAAAATCGGTGAGAGCTAGCCGAGACACCCCGGCCCCAATAAAGCTCCGCACATGCTTGGCGCAACATATTTAATCTAGCGCAGCATATTCATGCTCTTGTGCTAGATTACTCATCATCATTATGATATTGTTGCACAAGATGTTGCACTAAGTTTTTGGTTGACTAAAACAATATGTTAATAAAACACAAGAAAAGTCAAATGATATTTAAAAAAAAAAAAATAAGTCAAGGCTATTTATTATGTGTAACTTATCAGGCAAGATGGTCATTTTGACGATTTACCCTTTTGATTATACGTACTTGTAGGTACAAGAACTTGTTAACTATGTTAGTAAATGTCGTCAAGAAGAAAAAGCTGTGAACATAGGTGAAGTTGCATTTACCACAATTCTCAACATTTTATCAAACTTGTTGTTCTCTACGGATTTCTCTCAATACGATTCTATGTCATCACAAGAAATCAAAGACGTAATATGGGGTGTGATGGAAGTTGGTGGGAAGCCGAATCTTGTAGACTTTTTCCCGATACTAAGGCCCCTCGATCCACAAGGTTTGACATCACAATGCAGTGTTTATGCTAACAAGTTATTTGCTACTTTTGATAGCATCATTGATCAGAGATTGCAAGCAAGAGGGATTTCGTCGTCGTCGTATGACAATCATTCTTCCACACAAAATGACGTTTTGGACTTGTTGCTTAATATCAGCTTCAAAGATGAGTCCGAGTTTAGTATAAACGACATGAAGCATTTGTTCTCGGTAAGTTAGCAATAGGCATTCATATGTATATTAAATCATAGATAATCATTTCGTAAATTATTATAGGATTTGTTCGTAGCAGGAACTGATACGGTATCAACCACATTGGAATGGGCGATGACTGAGCTCATTCGTAACCCAAAGGAAATGGAGATAGCTCGGTTAGAGCTTATTAAATGCATGCAAAGTAATGACAAAATTTTACAGGAACGTGATATCCCTCAACTCCCTTACCTGCATGCGGTTATTAAAGAAACTCTAAGGCTACATCCTCCTGTCCCTTTTCTTATCCCTCACGAAGCGACACATGACGTAGAAGTCGAAGGCTTCATAGTCCCTAAAGATGCACAAATACTTTGTAATGTTTGGGCGATTGGGCGAGACCCAAACGTCTGGCCCAACACAAACGAGTTCATGCCAGAGAGGTTTTTGGACGTTGAAATTGACTATAGAGGCCAAGATTTCAACCTCATACCGTTTGGTGCGGGGAGGAGGATGTGTCCGGGGTTGAATATTGCTCATAGAATGTTACACACGATATTGGGTTCTTTGATTTACAACTTTGATTGGAAGCTTGAAGGAAACATGAGAGCACAAGACTTGGATATGGAAGAGAAGTTTGGGCTCACATTGCCAAGAAATGTGCCACTCATGGCTATTCCAGTTAATTGGGACCGTCTTTAAAATCGATTTACTTGCTTTTCTTGTCACTGATGTAGCCTGAATGACTCATGGATCATGTTCATCTGTTTTCAATAAAAGTTAGAAACCAACTGTTTCTGACTATAAAAATCTTGCTATGCCATCTGAAGTCAAGCCTTTTAATTTATACTAGTGGGATTATCCCGGGAGATGCGGCCGGGAATTTTGATGGGTATTAGTTCGGGTTGTTATGGTACCGTAAGTCGTTACAGCAATCAAAAGAGGAAAACCAAAAAATAAAGTCATGCAATAGACCTGGCAAACGGGTCGGTTCGGGTCGGGTCGGGTCATGGGTCAAAACGGGTTAGGGTCAAAACGGGGGGTCAAAACGGGTCAATTATAAAAAAGGGTTGTTTTGGTTCGGGTCGAATCGGGTCCGGGTCAGAACGGGTCCGGGTCAAGACGGGTTTCGGGTCGGGTCCGGGTCAGAACGGGTTTCGGGTCGGATCGGGTCAGGTTTTTTTTTTTTTTTTTTTTTGGTTCCTGAAGTTTTTTTTGCGCCTGCTGTTCCCAGTGCTTTAAAAATAAAATATAACTTTGGCCGTTCCCCTAAACTGTTGACGCTTGACTATTTGTTGAAAAGTATGAAAATTAGTACCTGTGTAATTAAGAGCACTATAATTTAACAAGAGAGCTATCTCCCCATGTAGATCTACCAGATCTCTACCAATTGGTTTGAATCCTTGGCTGCAACCAACTTACCTTCTAGGACCTTCAATACATAAAAAAAATGAGACATTTGTATCTACTCCATACAATTTAATTAAAAAAAGTACCTCAAATTCTGATAATATACCACTCTTGTTTATCAAGAACAAAATTGTTGAACTTGAAAATATGATCTTGGCATAATTTCGCGAACTTGCCAACTTGAACCAGTGTGATAATAATCAAACCAGAACCATAAAACTAAAGATAATAATCATAGAAGTCAGGTTACAAATTACTAAAGTTGCAAAAAATCTAACCAGAACCATAAAACTAAAGTTGCAAACTGTTAAGTAAACTGAAAATTACAAAAGATCTAGTTCGGTTCCTTGCTTTTACAAAAGATTTGATTCAATAACATACAAAACGTCTTGACGAATTGCGCTTCTTCACGGATGCTTCCTTTAAAATCCCTGTGTTATAACGGGTCAAATTTATCGTAAATATATAAAATAAATTGTTTTAACATAGTCTAAATTAATTACCTAAAAGTTGCCAAAAGTTGGAATCAATGCTTCAATGTCTTCAACAAGATCTTCATCCATTTCGTTCTCGTTTTCATCTGAACACGTAAAAAAATGAAAGTTGAATTATTAAATAATTTATAATTATACAAATTAAGTTGCAAAGAGAATGAACGTTAATACCTTTTAAATCAAATAACCAATCACGTGTGCATAGCAATGCTTCAACATTTGATGATAACAATGAAGTTCGATACTTATTTAACACCTGACCTCCAATACTGAAAGATGATTCGGAAGCAACAGTAGTAATCGGGATGCTTAATATATCGCGAGCCATTATAGCCAGTTTTGGATACCTTACTTGATTATCCTTCCAATATTGTAAAACATCAAGTTCTACTTTTCTATCAATGCTAGATTCCTCCAAATACAATGTCAACTGTGACTTTTCATTATCAACAACTTTGAATTGGCTTTCAAATGCATCGAACCCATCCATCTCATCGAGCGTATTGCCACCAACATTTGAACTCTCGGGTATGAAAGAATCATGCATTGTCTCCGATTGAATATTATACTCCTTATCATATAGCTTATGCATACCATCCACAATACACTTCAATTTCATTTCACGCTCTTCAAATGTCATGTTAAGCTTTGAAAAACAATATTCAACAAGCTTAACCTTGTACCGAGGATCTAGAATAGCCGCAAAAGACAAAATCATGGAATAATTTTTCCAGTATTTATCAAACTTTTCTTTCATGTCTTTCGCCATGTCACTAATAACTTGATCCGCATTGCACATCTCCTCTTCAATATACAACTGAATTCTCCACACGTGATGAAAATATAAGTTCGAGGTAGGATAGGAGCTTCCAGAAAACAAAGTAGTGATTTCATAAAAAGGTTTCAAAAGTTGTGTGATTATTTCCACCCTTTCCCATTCCTCTTCTGACGGAGAAGTTTTAAAAATTGAATCAACTAAGGCTAACCGAGTATAAGCCCGTCGATAAGCTAATGCACAATAAAGTCATGACTCATGATATGCCAAAAAGGATATCGACACATTGTTTTAGATTGATTAAATCCATAAAAGCGAATACCGATACATGTTTTGATAATACCAATACCGGTAAAGGTGTTTTCAGTCATAATCAAGCCGGTTCGTCACGGTACCGGTATATTACTGGCACCCGTATAGTGTACAATGACATAGTAAACATAAGCAAACTAAACTTCGTTGCACGGTCAAAACATAGATACAACGACAATGTAAAAAGTTGTAACGTGTTTAACGACCTACACATTATTATCCATCTCGTAACATTTAAAAGAGACGATGAAAAGAAATTTCAGAAGGACCGTAAAAAGAGCTCCAGGACTGTAAATTAAGTTAAAGTTCAGGACATGTTTATGAAACAAATATAGATTTTGAAAAAGAAACTGGCCTGAATAGGAACGAACCGGGTAACTTTGTTGACAAACAAACAATCCTTTCCACCACGAGCAAATTTTGTGTTTTCAATAGTTTCTGCGTGTATATATAATAATTTATGTACTGGTGAAAAAACATAGTAGGTTAGATTGGGCCACCACCAAATTCAACCATTAATGATCTAACAACCGACCACCTCATCCAATAAAGATATAAAACTATTCATAACCCTTGGATAATAACATATAGAAAATGATCAAACAACCGACTACCTCATCCAATAAAGATATAAAACTATTCATAACCCTTGGACAATTGCTTAGCCTCAGGGAGGGAGGGGGACGGGATTTTATCTTTGGTAGATTAGGGTTTGCAATTCAGAAATGGGTAGGGATGAGCTTGGTACCGACTGGTACCGGTACCGAAAATCCCCAAAAGTGGGTACCGGTACCGAATATACCAAGTACGGTACAGTTCGGTACCGGTATTTGAGGGTAAAAACCGGTAAATACTGGTGCCGAAAATCTCAAAATTCGGTACCGAATCGATACCGAAAGTGTACCCGGTTTGGTAAATTCAGTACCGGTAACGGGTACCATTTGCTCATCCCTAGTAGAGGTGCACAAACCGGTTAATTTTAATAACCGGTTCGGTTAACCAGTTATACCGGTTAATTTGACTTTTTGACTTTAACCGGTTAATGCTTTAACCGGTTATTACTTTAACCGGTTATTTTTTTAACTGGTCCGGTTAATTACTTTAACCGGTTCGGTTAATTAACTGGTTATTTCCGGTTATTAACCGGTTTTTTTGCCTTTTTTTTGAATTTTTCGGTTAACCAGTCTATCGGTTAAAAAACCGGTTTAAAAAAACCGGTTAATAACCGGTTATTATACTAACACTTATAACCGGTTACTAACCTACGGTTAAAAATAACCTCTAACCGGTTATTCCTAAATCGGTTATTAACCGGTTACGGTTAATAACCGGTTATGGTTAATTAACCGGTTATTTTGTGCACCTCTAATCCCTAGAAAGGGTGACGACGTAAGTTGTTACCCATCTACCTTTTGTTTTGATGTAATTTGGCTAGCTAATTACATGTAAAGTTTGAATAGAAAAAAAAAATAATAACATATCTATACTATATTATAATACATGAGGGAATGATTCCTAAAAATTAAGAACTTCTTTCCCCATTGTTTATAAATAAACCCTTAGAATGAGGGTAAAGTGGTCTTTTAAACCATAATTATTTTTTAGTCCCTCAATCTATTACATTTAAATCCTTGACATTTAACATAATTATGGGTAATTAGTTACACTTTCCCCCTCTTTAATTCTTTAATGTATTCCTGCGATATCTTACAACCCGTAATGTTTTAAAAAAATCCGAAGGTACCATGACGATCGGCACATTTTTTTAAACGTTTCGATAGTTGTCTTTTTTAGTTTCGCCGTGCGTTCATAAAGTACAAATAGCCGATGCGTAAATGTACAATTGATTAAAGCCAACATTTGTTTTTTACTCAAGCCAGCTTTGACCATTACCTAGCTACCGTGCATTAACATTTGTTTTTTACCCAAGTTTTTTGTTTTAAACGGCATTAATAAACTAAAATATTCCCTAATTTTACTTGTACAGAGTCAGTTTGTTGTGGCATGTTTAATATAGTATAGATAAAACTCACAACAAACTTCCTATTAAACATGCCACAACAAACTAAACAGGATATGTGCATCTTATTTTAAAAACTTAAAACTCACAACAAACTTCCTAAATAAATGGATGACCAATCTAAAACTAAACCCTAATGGACTACTATAAATACATAGCAAACACTCACAATTCTACATTTCTATTGCTAAACAGATTTAAAATATGGAGCCAGTTCTGAATTCACTTGATGCGAAAAAACAAGCATGCGATATTGAAAAATCTAAGGTCGGTTCTATGATAAGTTTTGTTATATCGCAATAATGAATAATTGTTTTCTTTTATTTACTTTTATGTGAATACTAACTTATTTGATTTTTCAGATTCAACACACCAATTTAAAAACCCAAGTTGCCGAACAAGCTTTTGTTAGTTTTTAAGTAATATTTTCGCTTATAATCTTTCATATTAACAAGTTCGTTATGTTATTATTTGGTGTTTTATTGTAGGATGATGGTGATAATAGTGTTGAAATTATTTCTTATGGTGCAATGTTCATTCCATACAAGTCTAATCTTCAACGTCAATTTAGTAAATAGGTAATTTTAAAATTTATTTAATCTTTTTTTAGATTTTTTTATTCAATTATGAATCCATTCAACCCAAACAACCCCAACCCGAACCAACCTAACTTTTTTTCGAGCCCCGCTTACACTCCGACTATGGATCCTTCGTGGGTGTCTCCACAATTTACGTTTTCGGGTTTCCAACAATCACCCAACGCCTTCTCACAAATGTCCCAAGTCCAATAAATGCAACAATACCAAGCACTCGAACAATTCAAGCAACGCAACTCGGTTGAACATTTCCAATCGCAACCGCCAACTTCCCAACCGCAACCCCCGGTTCAACTTGACGATGATGAAGAAGTCGTCCCCGAATCGCCACCTAAAGAACTAAAGCGCAAAAAAAACACGGGGAAGGGGAAGACGGTTGAAACCGAACCGACACCGCAAAAAAAAGCGGTTCGAGAGCAAAGCCGAGACAGTGGACAAAAGTAGAGGAGGAGGCGCTAGCAATTGCGTTTGTTAAGTCCTCAACTTGCCCGATTGTCGGTATGAACCAAAGTTTATTTTTTTTATTTAAATTTAAAAAGATTTGTTTTTTACTTTTACTAATGCATTTTTTTTTAAATTTAGGGAACAATCAAACGGGTACTAGTTTTTGGAAGGGGACAACGGATAGATTTAACTGGATTATGGGGCAAGGGCCGTTACGTGATATCGATTCCGTCTCGGGCAAGTGGCGGAAAATGAACAAGATCATCAATGAATTTTGCGGGTGTTATAACCAAATTTACGTTACTCCTCCTAGTGGGAGTAACGACGAGGACATTCTTAACCTTGTGATGGCTAAATGGGATTCAAAAAATTCGGCGCCTTTCCCGCACCTCCGAGCATGGAACGTTTTAAAGAAAGAACCAAAATGGAAGCCGGTTCCAAATGAGGTCGCAACCGCCAAACGGACTAAAACTTCCGAGTCCGGAAGTTATAGTGCGGGAGGCTCCACCGCTCGTTGTCAAATCGACATAAACGACGACCCGATATATGACGAGGATGTGTTGCCCGTTCACGAATCGGAACGTCCCCCCGGAAGGGACAAATAAAAAAAAAAGGCGGCCGGAAAGCGAAAAGGGGGCGGCTCGAGTGGAGGGGGCGGTTCGGGTGGAGGGGGCGGCTTCGAAAATGGATGAGTTGATAACCGAATTCCCTTCGTTCAAAGAGTTCGCGGCCGAAAAATATAGTCATAAGAAAACAGTGTCGGTCGACTATGCTCGAGCGGAGGATTTTAGAATTATGAGGTTGGATCTCGACTCGGTTCCGGAGGATGAACGCGAGGTTTATCGGAGGATGAAAGAAGAGGTGAAGAAAAAATGGACGTCGTAGGTTGTTTAGTTTTTTAATCGTATCATAATTTTTTTTCGTTTTTATGTTTTCCGTTTCTAGGATTAGTAATTTTTATTTTTAGGAAATGTAATTTTTTTATGTTATGAAATGAATTTATTTATGTTGTTTTATTTTGTATTTTTTAATTCTTTTTGAAGTTTTTATTAAGTTAACAAAAAAAACTTAGAAAATTATAAAATAATTAGGCGGGGTAGGCTCATCCTCCACCCCCCCTCAAAATGCAAGGAGGCCCATCCTTTATAAGATGGTGATGTAACGCCTACGTGGCGGCCCATCCTCATAGGCATGAGCCTCTCCAAACCCTATAGTCTAATTATCTCACTAAATTAACCACGAATATCCTCTAAATTTCATGTGTCCTTCATGTAATTCTACAATTTCCTCTCCTTTATGAATATCAAAAAGATTTTTAATTTGTATCTTTTAACTTTATGATATCTTGTCTTGTATTTTAATAAATCTTGTCTTTTAGTTTGAACATTTTTTTAACGGCGATTGACTCCAACATTCGAGAGGATCACACCCACATTGCATGGGTCCCTAGTCCCCCTCGGGCGAGGCATCCGAGGTTGACCATAGGCGCTCCACGAGAAAATTTCCAGCCGACAGCCACTTGACTGCCGTTGCAGCCTCCGCACTCAAGAGTCGGAGTAACCGCACTGTAATAGAAAACTCGTGTGCGGCTCAAGACTCGAACCCGGGCTATTACGCACTCAAGGCTCTTATCCATCATTGCCATGACCCCTCAACCAAGGTTGGAGTCATTTACCCCCAAATGCAACAGGTGGGGATCAAACCCGGATCTCCAAGGAAACTCAAAATTCTTTCCACCACTCCACTACAAGTGGGGGATAAAAATAAATTTTAGTTTGAACATTTAACAACCAAGACTTGAGTGGCACCACAACCACACTCTATGGATAACCCAACAATCTTCCTCTTGCTATCATTGTTCCTTTTAACTTTCATCTATGTATTCACCATCTCCAGCCGCCGTAACCACCGTGGTCTTCCACCAGGACCGTACCCGTTTCCGATAATCGGAAACCTCTTAGAACTTAGCAACAAACCCCACCGTTCTCTTGCCGCACTCTCTAAACGTTATGGTCCTTTGATGTCCCTTAAGCTCGGAACTAGAACAACAATAGTCGTTTCGTCACCCGACATTGCCCAACAATTCTTTCATAAACATGATCAATTGTTCTCTAGCCGATCCGTCCCCGAAACGGCCCGAATTATGGACTATCATAAATACTCCCTGGTTTGGCTCCCGGCTGGAGATCAGTGGAGAAGGTTACGAAGAATTACTAAAGAATGCTTGTTCTCTGGGCATTGTTTAGATGGTAGCCAACAACTACGCATGCAAAAGGTACGTACGAGTTAGATATCATATGTATCCATAAATTTAAGATTCTTTTGTTGGACATAGATATGGTTATGAGTTATGACATTAGATATTGATATAGATACAAGTTTAATTATGTAATACCCTTTTGACATTGATTGAAGAAAATGCATTAATATGTGAATCTTGAATGATAAATTTGATAGAGTAGGGCTGTTTGTTTTCAGTTTTTAATAGGCTCTTAATGGTTGTGACCTCGTACTGTTTCAACACTTAATGGTTCAGACTGTTTGTTTAGCGGGCAGATGTCTGAATAGTTCAGACATTTGTCTCTAAATGGTTAAGCATTATACTGATTGTTAATAATTTACACCTGTTACTGGTTCAGCACTAACTAATTCAGAACTTTTGCAAATTTTCAATCAATGATTGCTTGACACTTATGCCTTGGCGGCCCAAAGGCGACGAAAACTCAGTGGAAGTCGGACTCTCAAAATCTAAATTCGTAGGGGCCGGACTCTAAAAAATTCTATATTTGAAATTTTTGGTAAAATTAACTATACGAGAAAAAAATTGGTGAGAGCCGAGACACCCAGGCCCCAATAAAGCTCCACCCATGCTTGGCGAGTTGGCGCAACATATTTAATCTAGATATTCATGCTCTTGTGCTAGATTACTAACCATCATTATGATATTGTTGTCAGGGGCAGATCCAACATTTGTGGGTTCCCAGGAACCCAGTGTGTTTGGAAAAAATGAAAAAAAAAAAAAAATAGTGAGAACCATATAAAATTTAGAAAAAAGTAGTAAGAATTAAAGAAAATTTACCAAAAGAAACCCTTAGAATAAAATTCTGGATCCGCTACTGATTGTTGAACTAAGTTGCCGTCGACTTCAAGTAAATGTGGCGTATGTGAATGGATCTGTTGTCTGCCACATATAAGTTTTTGGTTGAATAAAACAATATGTTACTCTCTCCGTCCCATTAAAAGTGTCATATTTTGAATTTTCAAAGTATTTATTTGTAAACTTTGACCTTAAATAATTTTGTTTGTGTTAGATAATACTTGATGAAAGTTATATGATTTGACTGTGTTTTACAAGTGTTTTTATCGGGTTAATTTTCATCAACTTTTATATAACACAAAAAATATATAATTAAAGTCAAAGTTTATAAATAAAGACTTTGAAAATTCAAAATAAGACACATTTAATGGGACGGAGGAAGTAATAAAAACAAGAAAAGTCAAATGCTATTTAAAAAATAAATAAGTCAAGGCTATTTATTATGTGTAACTTATCAGGCAAGATGGTCATTTTGACGATTTACCCTTTTGATTATACGTACTTGTAGGTTCAAGAACTTGTTAACTATGTTAGTAAATGTTGTCAAGAAGAAAAAGCTGTGAACATAGGTGAAGTTGCATTTACCACAATTCTCAACATTTTATCAAACTTGTTGTTCTCTACGGATTTCTCTCAATACGATTCTATGTCATCACAAGAAATCAAAGACGTAATATGGGGTATGATGGAAGTTGGTGGGAAGCCGAATCTTGTAGACTTTTTCCCGATACTAAGGCCCCTCGATCCACAAGGTTTGACATCACAATGCAGTGTTTATGCTAACAAGTTATTAGCTATTTTTGATAGCATCATTGATCAGAGATTGCAAGCAAGAGGGATTTCGTCGTCGTCGTATGACAATCATTCTTCCACACAAAATGACGTTTTGGACTTGTTGCTTAATATCAGCTTCAAAGATGAGTCCGAGTTTAGTATAAACGACATGAAGCATTTGTTCTCGGTAAGTTAGCAATAGGCATTCATATGTATGTATGTTAAATCTTAGATAATCATTTCCTAAATTGTTATAGGATTTGTTCGTAGCGGGAACTGATACGGTATCAACCACATTGGAATGGGCGATGACTGAGCTCATTCGTAACCCAAAGGAAATGGAGATAGCTCGGTTAGAGCTTATTAAATGCATGCAAAGTAATGACAAAATTTTACAGGAACGTGATATCCCTCAACTCCCTTACCTGCATGCGGTTATTAAAGAAACTCTAAGGCTACATCCTCCTGCCCCTTTTCTTATCCCTCACGAAGCGACACATGATGTAGAAGTCGAAGGCTTCATAGTCCCTAAAGATGCACAAATACTTTGTAATATTTGGGCGATTGAGCGTGACCCAAACGTCTGGTCCAACACAAACGAGTTCATGCCAGAGAGGTTTTTGGACGTTGAAATTGACTATAGAGGCCAAGATTTCAACCTCATACCGTTTGGTGCGGGGAGGAGGATGTGTCCGGGGTTGAATATTGCTCATAGAATGTTACACACGATATTGGGTTCTTTGATTTACAACTTTGATTGGAAGCTTGAAGGAAACATGAAAGCACAAGACTTGGATATGGAAGAGAAGTTTGGGCTCACATTGCCAAGAAATGTGCCACTCATGGCTATTCCAGTTAATTGTGACCGTCTTTAAAATCGATGTACTTGCTTTTCTTGTCACTGATGTAGCCTGAATGACTCATGGATCATGTTCATTTGTTTTCAATAAAAGTTAGAAACTAACTGTTTCTGACTATTAAAGTCTTGCAATGCTATCTGAAGTCAAGCCTTTTAATTTATACTAGTGGGATTATCCCGGGCGATGCGGCCGGGAATTTCGATGGGTATCAGTTCGGGTTGTTATGGTACCGTAAGTCGTTACAACAATCGAAACGTTGTTTTACATCGATTAAATCCATAAAAGCGAATACCGATACATGTTTCGATAATATCAATACCCGTATAGGTGTTTTCAGTCATAATCAAGCCGGTTCGTCATGATACCGGTACATTAGTGGCACCCGTATAGTGTACAATCTATACTATATAATAAAAGAAACCATTTTAGGGACACTTGTCATCATATTAGGCCATCTCTTATAGATAATTATTATTTTAGTTTAATATCTTCTAATTAATTATAGATAACACTCCTTTTTTTCAAACAATTAAAACTAAAAATCAAATTAAATTATAGAATCAAAACTTCTCCAAAATACAAGTATATTAATTATTTATGTATCGACTATTTTTAGATGATTAATGAAAGAGTATTTATTTATTATTTTTATTTTATTTTATTTTTTAATTGCTTATAAACGATTAATGACATATGCCTAGCTTCATTTTGATTTTTATTGGAGCATAATCAACAATACATATATAATATGCTTATATTTAATCTTTTGCATTAACCGAACGGGTCAAATACAATTTATCTATTTCTATGTTGTTCGATCGATGTAAAACACGTGTTTATATCCTTTTGAGCATATCACGACTTTATTTTTAGATACTAAAACCATAATGAACCAAACCAATATCTATCGAATTCACGCTGCAATAATCTTAAAAGTAAAATGGAATCGGGAAAAATAAATCGTTGGAGGGGGAGATAGATTAATATAACTATAATTTTAAAAATATAGCTACGTTAGTTTTACCATTTAAAAAGAATAATAAGCTTATGTAATCAGGTCGTATAATTTTTTTTTAACATTTCAAATAAAGTTATTAAATTATATAATCAATTTTATCCAAAGTTTGGTTCAGATTAAATGCTTATCAGTTATTTAATTATTTATGTATAGAATTAAAAATAAGATTTTTTTATAGAGGTAGAGTTTGACAACTTCAAAGCTATTTATTTTAGAAAAGGGTGTAAAAAGTAAAAATGGGGGTGCATTTAGCCAAGCCCTTTAGTTTAAAATATTATATTATAGATAACCCTCCTACTAAATATTATTAGTTTAATATCTTATGGATAATTATTATTTAGTTTAATCTCCTTCTCATTTATAATATTATTTATTTGAATTAATTATATTTGAACGTTTTGTTTAGTTTGGTATCAAATAGATTTTACGAAACTTAAAATAAAATTAACTATTATTATTTATCATTTATACATTTCCGGAGTTTTAAATAAAGGGTTAAATTTATTGAGACTTCGTTAACAAATTTTACTTTGTATTAATATATTAAATATTTTTAATTTCACTATACAAAATTACATTTACTCGACCCATATAATACATGAGGTTTTCTAATATATATAACTTTTTATTATTTAATATATAAAATTAGATTTATTCAATTCGTACAATACACGAGGTTTTTTAAGGATATATATTTTTATTATTTAGGATAGCAAATTACATTTATTCAAACCGTGTAATGCGCATATTTTTAAAGATGTAATTTTTTATTATTTAGTATATAAAATTACATTTATTCAACCCGTGTAATAAATGAGATTTTTTAAAGATGTATTATTTTATTATTTGGTAAACAATATTACATTTATTCAACCTGTCTAATACACGTGGTTTTAAATATATAACTTTTTTATTTGGTATATAAAATTACATTTATTCAACCCGTACAATATGGTTCTTACAGATATAACTTTTTATTATTTAATATATAAAATTATATTTATTCAACCCGTACAACAAACAAATGAGGTTTTTAAAGATATATTGTTTTATTATTTAGTATATAAAATTTATTTTTTCAACCCCGTGTAATACACGTGGTTATAACCTAGTGAGATAGTAAACAAAAGCAAACTAAACTTCGTTCCACGTTCAAAACATAGATACAACGATGACTCACTTAAGCATATTGGGTCAAAGCCCAGAAAACTGTATAAGCGATACGATGACTCACTTAAGGCCGTGGGGTATGGGGCGGGGGTTTGGGCGTGGGTTGGGGTAAAACGCCCAAGTGACCACCCCGGGTGGGCTTGGGTTTGGGCGTGGCCCCTTGGGGCTTGGGTTTCAAGCCGGGCGTGGGGCGGTATGGCGAAGCGAGGTGGCATCTTCTCATTGGGTCACCCGCCACGTGGGCAGGCGGGTGTTTAAATTTTGAAATTCAAACTGGTCCCCCATCCCCCCATCTTCTATAACCGCCACCCGGGTCCCCAAAGTCCTATATATTGGAACCCCAACCCACCGGTCCCCCCATCCCACGAACCAAAACCCCACCGGCTACACCCACTGTCTTGAACCCGCTACCCCGCTGGTCCCCCCCATCCCACGAACAACACCACTATGGCATCCTGGACCCGTCAAGAAGAAATGACACTCGTAACTAGCGTCGTCGACGCTATGAAGGGCCGGCCACCGGGCCAAACAAAATATTGGGCGGAAGCATTCGCGGCCTACCGACTGAACGTCGGTAACAACCGCCACAACCTCAACGCATGCCAACATAAATGGCGCGACCTACGGCCCAAGCTCGAGCGTTTCAAGGCTTACTACGAAGCGGTTCCCGGTGGCGAGTTAAGCCACGAGGACCGGGTGGCGGTGGCAAACATAGAGTTTCGAAGCGTGGAAAAGAAGGCGTTCGACAAGATCGAACTTTTTGAAATTTTTTTAACGCTTTAGGTTTTTTTATTTTGTAATTTTTAGAAGTTATGTAATTTTTAGGATTATGTAATTTTTAAAATTTTAATGAAGTTGTAGGTCTTTTATAAATGTTGTGTGATTTTTTTATAAATTTTTTGTATTTTTTTTTAAACATTTGCCACGCGGTGCACCCAACCCAAGCCCAACCCACGCCCCGCCATACCCCGCGGACACGTATCCTGGCAGTGGGCAGCCTCCCTTTACACGTGTCACCAAATGCCCAACCCAAGCCCCACCATACCCCACGGTCTAAGCATGACAATACTTATCCATATTGATAGCTATCCATGATCCATCATTGATTGATTTTACTCTAAATTATGGATAGGTGTCATAATTTTATTTTATTTTACCATAACTTTTTTTCAACCAATTATGAATATAAAGGGGCTGATCCATAGGGTTTTGGGGCCTCACAGGAACCCTCTCCATTTTGAAAAAAAAAATGGAAAAAAAATAGTGGAAAACTTGTATGATTCGAAAAAAAATTAAAAAGGATTGGTGAAAATCTACCAAAATAAAACCCCTGGAAAAATTTCTAGATCCGCTATATTCGAGATAAATCTTACTAATCCTGATATATAATTGTGTAAGAACATTCATAATTTTAATTTTCTAACCTGTTTATACTTATCTATGTAAGATTAAATATATTATGATTTAATATTTAATCTAGTAGCCATTATAATCATTTACATAATATAGATCAAAATATATTATAACCTATTAAATAATTAGTTGGTAATTGTTGATGGACCATATTACCCTTATTAACTAATTAGGTTTCCTCCTGGGTGCTTATATAAGGAGAATTATGTGGAGGTTAAGGGGTTAGACAGTTACTCAGTTACACAATCAGACACACACCCCATAAGATCATAACATCATAATTCGACCTCCTCTCCTATAACCGAATCCCTTTTCGGTTTCTCAGTCACCATCATCAGTTAGCACCCTAAGGAGGAACCAGACCAAGATGACAATCATGTCAAACCTTATTGCTGCGTCTCCATCCGGATTCTCTGCTAGCCTGTGCTGATGCAATCAAAGGTATGTTTTCATGTTTTCCATTATGATTAAACAGAACTGTCACAACATGTGGTATCAGAGCATATGTTGATTAGTCGGTTCTGTTTTTGTATCCGAAATCTGGAATAAATCTGGAAAACAGAATTATAAAACCATAATATTTTTCGTCATCATCATCCGATATTTCATCTCGGATCTGAATTATATCATCTCGGATCTGAATCATGAATCATGGATCCGAGATGATATAATGCTTTGGGTGTGGTTAGGCTTTCTTTGGCAAAGAGTGTTGCTTACAACATTGTCAATGAAACACCCACATATGGTGTATTGAAAGCCTTGTCCAACATGTATGAAAAACCATCCGCTTCAAACAAAGTATTCCTCATCCGACAATTGATTAACGCCAAGATGAAGGAAGGCATGTCGGTTACCGCTCACATAAATGAGTTTAACTCGATTATCTCTCGTTTAGCCTCAGTTGAAATAAAGTTTGAAGATGAAGTACAAGCGCTACTCCTTTTATCATCATTGCCCGACAGTTGGTCAGGCACAGTCACAGTGGTTAGTTGTGCATCTGGCACTACCAAACTCACTTTCGAGAGTATTCGTGACTTGATAGTAAATGAAGATATCAGACGTAGCAGCAGTGGTGAGACTTCTAATTCTAGTTCTTTATTGCATACAGAAAGTAGAGGAAGAAGAAACGAAAGAGGACATAATCGAGGCAGGTCCAAATCCAGAAGAAGGGGACAGTCAAAGAACAAAAAAGACGTTGAATGTTGGAATTGCAAAGAAAAAGGTCACTATAGAAGCCAATGTACAAAACCCACTTCAAAGAAAGAAGTAAACAGTGTATCCTTGGAAGAATTAGGTGATGTTCTCATCTGTTCTGTTGAAGATTCAGTTGAATCTTGGATTATGGATTCGGGTGCTTCTTTCCATGCTATCTCATGCCCAGATATGGTCAAGAATCTACGAACAGGTAACTTTGGTAAAGTTCGTTTAGCAGATGATCAAGTGCTTGATATCACAGGTATTGGAGATGTAGACTTGAAGACCTCATTAGGAACTATATGGACATTGAAAAATGTCAGGGTTATTCCTAATTTGAGGAGAAAGTTGATTTCAGTTGGTAAACTAGATGATGAAGGGTTTAATGTTCACTTTGGGGGTGGACAATGGAAAGTGATCAAAGGCAATTTAGTGATTGCCAAAGGAAAGAAGCAAGGTACTCTATACATGGCATAAGTTTCTACTGAAAGTGTTCATGCAATGACCACTGGTCCGAGTCCATCAAATTTATGGCACAACCGACTCGGACACATGAGCGAAAAGGGATTGAAGATGTTGGCTCAGAAAGGTAAGTTTCCAGACTTGAAGAAAGTGGAATCTGAATTCTGTGAACCTTGTGTTCTTGAAAACAAAAGAGGGTTACTTTTGTGAAGACATGGAGGACACCGAAAGCTCAGAAGTTAGAGCTTGTTCACTCGGATGTATATGGACCAACCTCAGTTTTATCTCTAGGAGGCTCAAGATATTATGTTACTTTCATCGATGATTCAACACACAAGGTATGGGTATATTTTCTTAAGCATAAATCTGCCGTATTTGATGCTTTTAAGATATGGAAATCTGTTGTTGAAAATGAAACTAACTTGAACGTAAAGTGCTTAAAGTCTGATAATGGTGGTGAATACATAAGCAAGCAGTTCACTGACTATTGCGCCAAGGAAGGGATAAAGATGATCAGCACAGTTCCCGGAACTCCTCAGCAGAATGGTGTAGCTGAGAGAATGAATAAAACTCTAAATGAGAGGGCTAGAAGCATGAGGCTAACACTGTTGATCATTCTCTCAACTAGTGCCTTCGGTCATGTCACTGTTGATCATTCTCTCAACTAGTGACTGTGGTTATAACACTGTTGATCATTCTCTCAACTAGTGCCTTCGGTCATGTCACTGTTGATCATTCTCTCAACTAGTGACTCTGGTCATATTTCTAGTCATATCACTGTTGATCATTCTCTCAACTAGTGACTCTGAACTTAGTCGTGTCCCGTGACATCACAACTTTAGTAAATACAATATAAGAAGAGGTAATACGATAAAATAATATATCACAAGTATACATACATTATTATATATGTCAATAATGGCTTAAAACAGCTAAAAATGATTTATTAATATGCTTTAACGATTGAATATATTTATAGAATATTCATAATAAATTGATGTTGTATATTATTCCATAGATAAATTAGCAAATTTCTTGTGCATTATAACTTGTACTTTATGCTTAGGGACTTTTTCAAAAAAAATTTGATTTTTCACTTTCAACCTTAAAGTTTTTTCTTTTACATTTTAACCCATTTGAAATTTTTACTTTTAACTCAAACTTTTTCATCTTTTGTAATTTAACACAACACTTTATTATTTACAACTTTGGCCCCTTCATACTTTTTGTCTTTCGCAAGTTTTTCGTTTTACGTTTCGTTCTAAGTTTTGTGAGTTAACATGTCGTAGCGTGCATGTGAGGTTCAACGTTTTTGCTCTATTTTTTATATTTGACAGAACCGTTGCAACGCGTCCATTTCTTCCTTTTTGAAAACTTCCCCGCAACGGGCGGGTCCTAGATCGACTAAGTTATTATTTTGTACGTTTTACGTTTCTGGTTAATTTCTTCGCATTAAGACACTGTAACGGGTGTGCGTGGTTCAATGATTTTAGTCTCCTTTTCGTTCAGTGTAATTTTTACCATTTTATCTATTTTATTTTTACGATGTTGAGAGTCGATGTCGTTGTGACATTGGTGCTACTTGACACGGTTTTACGAACGTTTTTAACCTATTAAATTTTTACTAATATTTTGTTTCGGTTTACCCCTATACTTCCTTTACTTAAAAACTATTTTTTACGTTTATATTTTATGTACGTGTATGTATAAATATGATTTGTTCTACATTCCGACGTAAACTTTTTTTATAGACGAGTCATGTCAAATATAATATGTTTTCGTTTAAAGAAACCATTTTTACGTGCATATTATTATGTACGTTTTGGTATAAATTCAAGTTGTTCTAATTTCGGCGTAAACTTTTTTGGGAAATGATACAGGTCAAATATAATATGTTTTCAGGTTTATTTTCTGTATGTTTCGTAAAGTTTTTTTCGAACCGAGTGAAGTCAAATTATGGTTTCTTTTTCTCCCCTTTTTCCGAAAGCTCTAATTAATCCCTTTCGATTACATGTACATATTTTCCTTCATACCCGTTATGTTTTCTATGTATGTGTTGGGTCACATATAATACGTTATGATTGTTCGATATGAATTTCATTTACTTTACGTTTGATCCAATCACAATGCTTATACAGGTTACACTGAGTTCAACTGGATACGTCGAAATGTGTGTTTTCATATGATTAATGCATCATATAACGTTTGGACTAATTCATTCAATGTTTACGATGTAACCGCGCCGTAACACGAGCGGGTCTTAACCCTAGTTATTATTACATATTAAGTGAAAAACCATTCTATTGTTTGTTTTTGACTAAACATCATACAATTGTAATAGCATTGAGCTACGACAGACAGTTACATTCAACAACATAAAAGTCTATTTGAACTTATAGTCAATTATACATAAGTCATATTTTATAAACTTATATTATATTATAATGTCATAACACATATAATAGTGATTCTCTAATATAACTAATGATCCCGTTTATTTAAATAATATTTTCTTTAATATAACTAATATATTTTTATAATGATTAATAAAGCTACAAATCATTTAGATTTATTTCAATCATACATTAAATTTATTAGTAATGTAAAAATAATATTAGTTATAGGCTATGGCTACTGGGGCACAATTTCCCCCGTGCTTGTGGTCATGCTACTATTGGCTAACTTTTTGGCCAATTGTAACGAGGGTCAAATAATGTATAAAACCTCCCATACCGGCAGTTATTGCAAAATACAAAAATTTAATTACTGTAAGTATAACTGATAAATATTTAGGATTTTGGAAAGCATTTTTAAATATAACCGTATCACAAAAAGGTGATAAAACTGTGAGAAAAAAGAATGGACTCACTTTGTAACTTTAGGGTTCAACTAGAAAGCCTCCTGGTAGAATCTTGGGTATAACTTCTGAGCTATTTTATATATATATATATATTTGCACTCGTGTTAAGTATAGTAACCCTAATTCAATCGTATCCCTATGTCACGAGACAGAACCCCAACGAACTTAGTCGGGCAGAGCCTTGACATGCATTATGGGGCTCCAGATCAATCGGAAAGGGTATCGGTAATCGGAAGTTAAAACACTTAAAATGAGTCAGGGCTTTATTATTGTTATTGGGTGAATTAAAAAAAATATATATATATGTATAGAAGAGAGGGGCGGCACAGAAGATAGAAAGAATGAGCATTTTGAAAGCACTCATATGTTCTTTATATACTTGATGCAAGATTCTCTTTGGATGACACGTCTCATCTCAAACACACGTAAACAACTAACAATAATTGTTAGTTTTAGATATTTAATTATTTTATTTTCAAAAACTGTACACGTACATTGTGTAAGTTATTAATTGTTATTTTATTATATATATATTATAATTAATTTAGCTGCTTCACTTATTTGGCGCTTATAACTTCTAAAATATAAGGTTTTATAAAACAATGAATATGTCATTAGAACGAGAATATTTGTATCTACATTTTGAACCAAGTTTCATTAAAAACAGAGTAGGTTCAAATATATTGTATTTTTATAATTTAATTATTAAACGGTCTCTATGCCCGTCTAGCTACTTCATATTTCTAACAGTCAATTTACCCGTAATCTACCTGTCTAATATTATAAGTTTTTATATACTTTTATTTTAATAGAAATGTCACCCATATACAGGCCAATTAATTAGTATAACATACCAACCAACTATATATAAAATAGTTTTTAAAACTATTTGGGTCGAATAATTATATTAAAAATAAAACTAGTTACAAGTGGTTAATAAATTTAAACAATCTATAATTCTTATATGATAAAAAATAAAATGTTACATCCTCCCCACCTTGTTTTAAATCTCGTCCTCGAGATTTGGGCTACGATGTCTTCTTAGAGTTATGTCAAATTTTAGTCAATAAGAACCGCTATGAAGGTAAATGACACAGAATCAAGACATCAAATTTTATGAATACGAGTTTTACAATAAATTGGACTCAATGGTTCAACTGAATTAGTTTCAGAAATCGATGACAAAAGAACGAGATAAAATGATTTAATTTACAAGGTGACTAGGTTTAAACCAAAAGAGATATATGATCAATAGATGTCTAAATTGAATGTTTACAAGTTGTGAATGACTTTTAGGAACAATAGAATTCATTGTCAAAGGAAACTTACTTTGATTGTCAACCGAGGAAGATTTAGAATCAATAAGCTCAAAATGAAATAGAAGCATGAAAATAAAATGTCAACGATTAAACCATGATATGAGAAAAATTAATGTGTTGACATTTATGGAATTGCAAGGATACACCGAAATACAACAGAGTTAGGGTATCATTGTCTTAATACATAATTGCATTAAGACTATTTTCAATGATAAATCAAAGGAAAGACATACGTGGTTTTGAATGATTCGTATGATTATAATTAGCTCAAGCTACAAGTTTATATCGACGCCGCAAGATGTCGAAATGATTGAAATAGCTCAATAATTACAGTGACAGAACAAATTCACCGTTTTCGTAATCAACTGAAAGTTTTAATGAAGAAAATTGGGATATTTATTTCAAATGAATATTATAGAATTTTCAATTCATAATGGAAGACCAAATGAATATCATAGAAATTTTCGATCAATGATGAAAGAATCCTTAGAGGTACACCAGAATATAATACGAATTTGTGTACTCTTATCTTAACACGTAATTGTATTAAGACTGTTTAAGATAATGAACCAACAGAAATTAAATAAATAAATCCGTACATCAGGTGTGAAAATGAGATTAGCGCAAGCTTCAAATTAAAGAAAACGCCACCACAAGGTGTCGTAACCAAATAAATGATTCAATGAAAGTGAAGACCGAACAAGTCTGTTATGGTTTTGAATAGATGAAGTACTTGACATAATGCATTTATTTATAAACTTTTATTTGTACTAGGGTCAAATAATAACTTAACTTAGATATTATATATCAGCGGTTAAGTCTGGAATCACTTCTTCTTCTTGCGTTGTAAGTACGAATGCTCTCGCGTTCTTCTTAGCTCCGTCTGTTGTTCTGGCCTTGTTGTTGGGTGCTTTAGTTAGTTTCGGGCAATATGGTTTGATGTGTCCTGTTTCTCCGCAATTGTAACAGATATTGGTTTTCCTTCTGCATTCTTCCTCTATGTGCCCGGTCATCTTGCAGAAGTCACAGTAAGGTGTTCTCCTAAAACGACATTTTCCTGAATGCTTTTTGTTACAGCTTCTGCAGGTATGTTACTCCAATAACGGTTCAGTTCCTTTCTTCTTAAATTCTTGGGAAATTTTATGCGCTAACTCTTTCTTCTTGTTTTCTTCTCTTGTGCAGATTAGTCCATCTGGCAGGATGTTAGCTAGTTCGACTGTTTCTTCAATAGTCTGTGGTCTAGCGGCCTTGACCATGTCTCGGATTTCGCTAACTAATCCCCAAATATAACGAGAAATTAGTACGGGTTCTGGCGAAGCCAGAGTTGGTACCATTCTTGCATATTCGAAGAACGTTGTCGTATACTCCCGACAATTCACATCTATCATTTTGTGATTTAGGAACTCATTGGCCATTCGTTCATTTTCATAAGGGGGACAAAATTTCCTTTCTGTCATTTCCTTGAATTTTTCCAAGTTCATGGCATAAGCCATGTCACTTCCTTTTGCCTGAAGAATTGTATTCCACCATTCTAAGGCTTCTTCCTTGAAGAGGTTGGAAGTATACATCACCTTATCTTCTTCGGCACATTTGCTGATTTTAAGAACAACTTCCGTCTTTTCCAACCATCACAGAGCAGCCGTGGCTCTTTCACTGCCGTCGAACTCAGTTGGTTTACAAGCTAGAAATTCTTTGTAGGTACACCCGAGAGTCATCGCCTTCATTTTCTTAGGAAATGGGGTTTTGATAATATCATCATTGTCTCCATTGACACTATGGCTAAAACTAACGTCACGAGTATGCTTGCTACTCACAGCTTTGGTGGGTTCTACGGGGTTTTCAACAACTTTAATTATTAAAGGTAAATCATTAGCTATTCCTTGGGCTATTAGATTTTCTATAGCATTTTTATCCAAAGGATTTTCATTATTAGCATGAACTTCTGAATTATGTGATACTTCATTCGACATCTGAATGGCAAACATTTTCAATTATTAATATCACAGAATAATTAAAACAAAACAATACTTCCAGGAATCATATGTGCATATCTACATATATATATATATATATATATATATATATTCATATATTTAAATCTACAAAAATAACACATATGTTACTTTGTATTAATTTCCTAACTTTATGGTTTCAGATTAGGTATTAAAAGAACACCTAAATAGCTTAAACAAGTGGCTCTGATACCACCTTCTGTCATTAGAACGAGAATATTTGTATCTACATTTTGAACCAAGTTTCATTAAAAACAGAGTAGGTTCAAATATATTGTATTTTTATAATTTAATTATTAAACGGTCTCTATGCCCTTCTAGCTACTTCATATTTCTAACAGTCAACTTACCCGTAATCTACCTGTCTAATAATATAAGTTTTTATATACTTTTATTTTAATAGAAAGGTCACCCATATACAGGCCAATTAATTAGTATAACCTTCCAACCAACTATATATAAAATAGTTTTTAAAACTATTTGGGTCGAATAATTATATTAAAAATAAAACTAGTTACTAGTGGTTAATAAATTTAAACAATCTATAATTCTTATATGATAAAAAATTAAATGTTACACTGAAGAAATGTGGCAAGGAAAGGAGGTAAGTCTTGAACACTTACGAGTCTTTGGTTGTAGTGCTTACGATTTGTTAGAAGCTGGTGATAGGGATAAGTTAGACTCAAAATCCAAGAAGTGCACATTCATTGGTTATGGGTCAGAACAAATGGGTTACAGGCTTTAGGATAATGAAGACATAAAAGTAATCAGAAGCAAGAATGTCGTCTTCAATGAAAATGAATTGTACTAAGACAAAAACACCAAAGGACCAGAAGTTCAGAAAGACTATGTTGAATTTGAAAGTGGTGAAACAAGAAAAGAAGCTTCAGTCGACATTCCAGAAAATGGGAATGAGTCAATCGACAGTGGGAGCTCAGGTGATGATTCTAGCAATGATTCTGTAGAAGAAGAAGAGGTCGCTCCTCAAATTCCAGAATCCCCAGAAACTCCTCAGTTTCAACCAAGAAGATCCTCCAGAGTCGTTAGACCACTAGACATAAATTCACCATCCGTCAATTACATACTTTTGACAGAAAATGGTGAACCCCAGTGTTACTTAGAAGCCATGGGGTTGAAAGATTCATTGCAGTGGGAGTTAGCAATGAAAGATGAAATGAAGTCATTTGAGAAGAACAAGACCTGACACTTAACAAAGCTTCCAGCTGGGAAGAAGGATCTTCAGAACAAGTGGGTTTTCAGGGTCAAAGATGAACATGATGGTACCAAACGGTACAAAGCAAGATTAGCGGTCAAGGGATTTCAGCAAAAAGAGGGAATTGATTTCAATGAAATATTTTCTCCAGTGGTGAAGATGACTACTATCAGACTTGTTCTCAGTATTGTAGCAGCAGAAGGCTTGCATCTAGAGCAGCTAGACGTCAAGACAGCTTTTCTACATGGTGACCTAGAAGAAGAAACCTACATGACACAACCAGAAGGTTTTCAGGTTAAAGGCAAAGAAAACTTGGTATGTGAGTTGAAGAAGAGTTTGTATGGTCTGAAACAAGCGCCAAGACAATGGTATTTGAAGTTTGATAACTTCATGGGAAGAGGCGGATACAAGAGATGTGACAATGACCATTGTTGTTACATAAAGAGGTTTAAGGGTTCCTATATCATTCTACTACTATATGTGGATGATATGTTGATTGCAGGTTCAGACATGACAGAGATCAAGAAGCTGAAGAAGCAGATGTATGAAGAGTTTGAGATGAAAGACTTGGGAGCTGCAAACCAAATACTCGGGATGAGTATTTTCAGAAACAAAGAAGATGGTTCTTTGACACTCTTTCAAGAGAAGTACATTGAGAAAGTGTTAGAAAGATTCAGCCTTAAAGATGACAAGATTCGAAGCACACCTTTGGGAAGTCACTTTAAGCTTTCTAAAGTTCAGTCACCAGATCAGATGAAGACAAAGCAGAAATGGCTAATGTTCCGTATGCATCAGCAGTTGGTAGCCTCATGTATGCAATGGTATGCACGAGACCAGATATAGCTCATGCAGTGGGAGTTGTTAGTCGGTTTATGTCCAATCCAGGGAGAGAACACTGGGAAGCAATTAAATGGCTGCTAAGATATTTGAAGGGGACTTCAAAAGTGGCATTACAGTTTAAGGGGGAATATTTTATTCTGAAGGGTTTTGCGGATGCTGACCTTGGTGGTTGTAAAGAATCTTACAAAAGCACCCCCGGATATGTCTTTACAGTGGGAGGCACTGCAGTAAGCTGGATGTCCAGACTGCAGAAAAGTGTTGCCCTTTCAACTACAGAAGCAGAGTATATGGCAGTTGCTGAAGCAAGCAAATAGCTTATATGGTTGAAGAATTTTCTCAAATAGCTCGGCAAGGAACAAGTTGATTGTGCACTATTCTGTGACAATCAAAGTACAATACACCTTGCAAAGAATTTTGTCTTCCATTCGAAGACAAAGCACATACAGCTGAGATATCACTTCATCAGAGAGCAAGTTAGTGAAGGCACTCTGAAGTTGAAGAAGATCAAAGGAAGTGAAAATCCATCTGATATGTTGACTAAGGTTGTCACCTTAGAGAAGTTGAAGCTTTGCATAGCTTCAACTGGCCTTCATGATAATTGAAGAGAAGGTCGGGTAACTAGGAATGTGATAAGATTAAAGTTTTTACAGAGATACTGATGCACAGTTGAAGCATATGTGAAGATTATTCCGTGGCTTCAAGTGGGAGATTGTTGAGTGTGAATCCACTTGATCAAGTGGACATCAGAAAATCCTTTCTGATCAAAAGGATAAGAGGATAAGGGGACAGGGGTTATCCAACCTTCTCTGTGACCCATTATTCACTGATCTTGTTTTTGACTTTCTTCTTTCTTCCAATCTTATATAAGAGATTGTTTTTTATCTGTAATATTCGTACCAAGCTTAATACAAATACTCCTAGTTACCGAGAGTGGATGTAGGTCAGAACCAGACCGAACCACTATAAATCTTTGTGTTCTTAATTGTGTGTGTGAGTGAGTTCTGTGTTGATTGCGTTCGTGTTTGACCCGTTCGAGCCCCAACAGTTTGAGTGCGACTTGATGTTGACTTGGCTTAACTGGCTCGTTGAACAAACCGAATTAAAATAAGAGTCCTCAAAGAGTATCCCTTAACCAGGCCAATTATTTTCAACATAGACAAAACGACAAGGATTCGCGTGGTCATGAGTTAACCCCCCGATCGATTAAAAATTTCCTTTGGTGTTTCAACGTATGCTAGACCTTCCGATATTCTCGAATAATTCACACCTTCAAAAAAAAACATATTAAACACCTACCCGTCAGCATGTATGATACAAATCAAATAGTATATAGGGTAAAATATAAGATTAGTGTTAATTAAGTTAAGATTACAATGTTGCTACTTGCTTACAAAGTATTGTATATTGTGAATAAAAAATGTATGAATTGACTTTTATATTTTTTTTTAAGTTTATCGTAAGTATATATCATGATATCTAAAGTAAAGTTAAGTGTTAAACCCAACGTAAACAATATATCGTCGATTAGTGAGTTTTAAATATTAATATATGTGATACTTGTAACACTTTGTTCAAAAGAAATCATGATGGTACACGAATTGCAATGCATACACATGAGTGTGTGGATTTGTGTACACATCCCATCGCACACACAAACATAAAAAGAGTAGCTACTTTATGGTGCAAGGCCATGTTTATAAAAAAATGAGTAATGGTTTTCAAGGTGGGTGGCTAAATTCAAGGAGCCATAAACCCATGTGTTTCCACACAAGGACAAGCAAATATGTACATATATACAAAATATATTTCCTCGTTTGAAAATAAAAACAATTCGACAAACTTTTGCATGCTTGTCACCTTCTCTCTCCATAGTCCATATTATATGGGTTTGGGTTAGGGTTAGGGAGGGTTGACTCGATCGTTTAATACTCTATTTTTTACTTGACTATAGAATAACCGACAATATTTCATATGGTCACTATTCTACTACACTCTCAAAAACATAACTTTTCCATATTCATACTCATACAATGCAAATGCACAAAGGGTGTGTAAGCATATTCCTGGTAGATATATGTTGTTTATTTCAATGGTATTTGTACATTTACATAACTTTTCTCTAACATACATTCTATGTTCAATTGAAGACCTCAAGTTCTAATAATCAAATCTCACTTTTAATAATATATGACTACAGATAATCTTTATTAGATCGAAGACCTCATATTCAAATCTCAATTTCTATGATATAAAACTATATAGATCATCTTGATATAAGCAGGGGCGGACATACTAAGGAGTGCGGGGTAGCCTCCGCTACCGCTAGGTCGGAAAATTTTTGACGTTTTTAGTGTAAATTTTGGAAAAATTTGACGTTTTTTCGATTTCGTTACCGCTTATTTATAAAACGTTACCGCTTGGTCGGAATCCTAGATCCGCCACTGGATACAAGTGATAGGCACAGGCATTTTTTTCACTGGAACTATAATTTTTGGTCCTTTTATTATCGTATGTATATCATTAGAGATATTTTATCGGGTTGGTTTCAAAATTTGTTTCACCTAATTGAGTCAAATCACTGAAATATTTTGAGGTTTTCAGTTTGCATCAATCGTTTTTTATTTAGTATGTGAATTTACGAATGAAGAAACACATAATACTAATCCGCATGGTTTTGAACCAAGGAGGTAGTCTCGACAAGGGGGTTGATCTCTAATCTGTTCTTGATCGACAAAGCTTAGAGCGATCTGCAAACTAAAACACCGTGAAACTTGTTACGAGAAGGAGAGGAGGGGGGGTCTTCTCGTAACCACCATTCGGCGTTAGAATAAGTATGGTTTTAAGAATAATAAACCGAGTGTGTGTTGAGAGTTAGAGGGAGATGAATCAAATCCTTAAACCTTTGGTTGAATGTTGGTATTTATAGCCGAAGAGTGTGGAGAAGGAATTGGACTAATGGTCCTTGGGTCGGACGTCCCCAACAAGGAATATTCGGTTTGTCCCTTCTGACACGATAGTTAGTATTTGCAGAGGTGGAATGACGCTGGCGCACAGTGGTTGGTGCCACGTGGCCTGCTAAGAGTACTTGTTGTCAAGCATGTCATCAGCTGTGAGTGGAGATCATGGAGCAGTGAATGGTGCACACTGATTGGCTACACGTCATTATCCTTTTGTACTGTCTGTCTTCTACACGATTGATTATCGTGAGAGCTGTATGGGCAGAGCCTGACACATGTAGATTGGCTACAGGCTCCTGCCACCTGTACTAGTTGTACCTCTATAAGCCGTCATTGTTGCGCATATGGTTATGACACCCGCATAGGGTCTTGGAAAAGGCTAAGTGTTGCTACTATTAAGTTTAGGTTTGGTCTTTTGGGTGCATGGCTTACGTAGGATTTGAAGTCATATCCCTTCACAAGCTAAGTTCCAACAAAATAACAAATCAGTTAACATTCTATATTACAGACTTTTCCAATTTAGTACAAAAGAATTGTTCCCAAATGAAGCCCACTATTAAATCAGAATAACAATGATCTATCATCTAAACAAAAAAGAACGAAATAATAGTCAAAGAAATGGAATTACCTACCTGAAACTTGTGGTGATAGTGGTCAATTCAACCACAAACCAATGAAGGTGAGTTGAGAACCAATGTGGGAGAGAGACTGGCAGGGAGGTTATTAGGTGGTAGTGGTGTTGGACCGATAGAAAATAACAGGCATGAGTTTCAAATTTTGAATGGACTTATGCTAGATGATGTTAGAAAATGACATGAATGACCACAAACTTGTGGTCGAAAAATGAAAGCCCAACCTTATATTAGAAAAATAAATCAAGAAAAAAGAAATAAAAAGAATAATAACGGAAAAGGGAACAAAAAGAGTGAAAAAGTAGGGTGGGAGGTTCAGGCCCACGACCTTTGATTAAGGAGGGACGTGGTAAACACTCCAACCATGTATCATCCTTTTTATTTCATCACACAAAACGTTTATAATGGTTATTGTATGAAAACCTACATGTCAACTGACTTTCGGTACTATATATTACATATAATAAAAACTCTAAGGTCACTTGACCATAATCATGTAGCCTTGATCCACCCTTGATCATGACTTATATGTTAGGCTCTTAGGTTTCTCTTCTTTATTTATGCCTCTTGTACTTCATTGAGATGGACACATTGTCTTACCGGTCCCAAACATTACTTAAGTTCCATATTGTCGTACATGTCATATGCGGATAAATATGTTTTTTTCTATATACATAATCCTCAGGAGCCATAATTTAGTGCTCTCAAACGCATAATCCTCAGGAGCTATAATTTAGTGATCATGAGATGAAGCTATATGTATTATCGTCTTGAAACATATTTAGGCATAGACTGTTCCCTTTATACCCCTTGCACTACAAGATAGTCGACCAATAGCGGCGACAAATGTCGCCGCTAATAGTCACAATTGTCGCCGCTAAAGGTAATAGCGGCGACATATCGCCGCTATTGAGTCGCCGCTAAATCTTGGACGCTAAAGGTCTATATGTCGTCGCTAAAGGTATGTGTCGCCACTAATGATTAGGACTTTTAGCGGCGACATGTGTCTTCGCTAATAGGTTCACTCAATAGCGGTGACATATGTCGCCGCTAAAAGTCAATTTTTTTTTTAATTTTTTGTTGCATTTGCAGTATTTCCCGTTATGAACAAACATGCCAATTTTCAAGTTTTACGCAACACAACAGACTAAACAAACATAATGCTTTACATACTAAAATCGCATAAAACATTTCCGTACAATAACATCCTAAAATATCCGAAAAATAACATCCTAAAATATCCGAAAAATAACATTCTAAAATATCCGTACAAAATAGCCGCAAGAAAGGATTCAAGTTAGGTCGTCATTGTCAAACTCATCGTCATACTCATCGTCAGGTGCGACTTGCTTTCCCCTCGCCGCAAGAAAGGATTCAAGTTGGTTTACGAATGCCGGACTTTGGAACAAAGTCGAAACGTATTCCTACATTAACACATATCAAACCCAATATTATTAGCAAAAACATATAGTTGGTTTACTATATTTTTGAAGTCAAATTGTATAGTTTACCTCCGAAAAGGGTTGTGCGGTTTGAGGTTGCGCACTAAACGGGTTCGATGGTGTATTCGAAGGTTTAGGCCCAAGCCCCCGGAACCATCCTCGTCGATCACCCAAAACGTTTTGAAACACGGCAGCCTCATTCGGCAGGTTAGAACCGCTACTTTCTCCGCCCATAAACAAAGACCACATGCATGTTTTTATCGTGTATTCTTGTTTGTTCATTTATATTAGTTGCAGTGGCGGATTCAAATTTTTTTGTTAGTGGGTGCCAAACATGACCGGATCAACAACATGAAAAAATCATGTAGTTTTAACTTTTTTTTTACAACTTTTCTAAAAAGAAGTTCCAGTTAACTACACTCTTTTTTTACATATTTTCTAAAAACAAGTTCCATTTAACTACACAAAGGCCTTTGTACTTAAGTTTTGCTAAAATAATAGTTTAACACTTGTAGTTTTAACTTCAAACCTTAACTTGTTTACTTAAAAAAACAAAAAAAATATATATATACTAATTTACTGCTTCAACTGATAATCCTGTTACAAACTAAAAAATTTTCCATTAAAAGCACCAAACTATGGTTTTAACAGTTTATGTACCTTAACCCCTATACATGATTTTGGCAATAATTTCTTCAAAAAATCAGATATCAACATGATTTTGAATGCTTTTAAGATCTAACCCCTATGAATTTAACCCATTATTATATACACTAATTTAACTCACTAAAATTAGGGTTTCAACACTTTCACTTATTTAACCGATAACCGTGTCACAAACTCACAACTTTTGCCATTACAACCACTAAACTAGGGTTCTAACAGTTTATGCACGAGCAGATTTAAAAAAAACAAAAAAAAAAAAAATGTATAAACAGATTTAAAAGTTAATTTAAACATAAACTAACCTTATTTTGCACGAGCAGAAGAGGTGGTGCCGGTGGTGGCCGTGGAGACAAGGTGGTGCCGGTGGTGGCCGTGGAGACGAGAAGGTGCCGGTGGAGAACCTACATTCACCAAGAACCAAGAAATTAACAACCTATATAACAAAATAAACAAAAAAAAATCAACATAAAACTAACCGATTTGAAGTAGGAATGAAGAGATTCGCCGGATTTTGGAGAGGAAACCGATTTGAGCTGCAAAAAATTTGGGGGAAAGTAGGTGGAGGGAAGGAAAAAAGGCGCTGATCTGATTTTATTCGGGCGGCCAATAGGGGCGACATAATGTCGCCGCTATTGAGTGACCGTGTTGCCGCTATTGATATCAGCGAACTGTAGCCGTTGGATGATGATGACAATCGTGTGGCTATGGTTGAACATGGGATACCGGATTGCGGATTGGACCAATAGCGGCGACATATTGGATGTCGCCGCTAATAATGTCGCCGCTATTAACCTTTTTCCTTGTAGTGTTGGTCCATTTTTGGTTTATTGTGTGCTTTTTGAGATAACTATTATTTTGGCCTTTCACAATGGGATATTATATCTCATGCTAGTGTTAAAACTTATTAGTAGAGGGTGGCTATAATAATTGTATAAGTATGTGGGCTTGAAAATCTACTCGATGAGCTCCATTTTCTTTTACTTCACACCTGTATTTTCTACTTTGAGTATGCCAACACCCCTTAGCTTTTAAATAATCTATTATAACATCAATATATCAATCATATTCAAATTAATATTCAGTTTGTTCAGAAAAAGTTGTGATAGGCTAGCTTTACAATCCTCGCGTTCTATTGAGTTCTTAATGCTCTAACATGTTTACAAAGTAGAGCACCCAGTGTTTTATATAGCAGTTGCAACAAAAATAAGGAAACAATGATGTGAGAATGGTTTGAGTGTAACTTCTAACTACTTATACCAATCAATATTGTTCACTTTGACAACAAGGAACATATGGATTTGTTTTTGGTTTTCAGGTGGGAACCTCCTGAAGAGGTCAACCATCACAGATTGCTCTCATTTAATCACTTTTAACTGTGGAGTTCTTTTTTATCCATTTTCGATGCACCAAATCACATTGGTGATATTTGAGGCCTTACATTTCTTACGACCCACTATATCTTCTGTAGATTGATAGAACAGTATTAGTATCACGTAAGGTGTTAAAATTGGCACATTTGGACATATCACCCTCTTTGATATTTTCCCCACCATTGTAACCATAACACAATTGGAATGACTCTTATACCATTTATATCATAGCGCTCATATGATGAAATATTGTTAGCAAGGCTCACAAGGAGCTGAGCTTGCAAAATTTAATTTGGTTGTCCGAGTGGGAACTTATGTCACAACCTGATTTCCCGGTGGGCCCGGACGGTGGGGTTTATACGTGACGGTTGAATAATAATTTCACAATTTGCAGTGGGAGTAGGGAGTAAAAGTACAAGTATTTAAAAGCTTCAAATTATATTAAAATGTATAACGTTGTGTTAAGCACAAATATCCCACAAGGTAGGATGTAATAAAAAGGACTTTAGAAATTATATCTCTTTAGCCATGGAGTTGCAAATTCCAAAGCTCTCTGGCCGAACCTTATCCAACCTACTATTGAGGTTCGCCACCTGAAAGTTTAATCTTTAAAAATAGAGTAAATTGCCATTTTGGTCCCTGAGGTTTGGTCACTTTTGTCACTTTAGTCCAAAACTTCCATTTTGGTCCCTGTGGTTTCAGTTTTGTGCCATTTTGGTCCAAAAGTGAAATCAGCTCAGATTTGTCCTTGTATTTTGTCCTTTTCCTCAGGGGCAAAATGGTCATTTCTTTTTTATTTTTTATTTTATTTAAACCTTTGACCCTATAAAAGCCCAGAACCTTCTCCATCTTCCCCCAATTGCTCCTTCAAACCTCTGGTTAATCTGGGTAACGTGTATTTGGCCCTCCATGGGGATGTCCGCTCAACTCATACTTCGATGCAGGCGCCAATTGCTCCCTCATGTCCTCCTAAAGCGACAACTCGGAGAACCAGGTCAACTAAGAGCTCTGGGGATGAAAACCTGGATAGAATTAGGGTTGAAAAGGTTGCACATAACATTCTTTGATGCAGGATGCTGGTCTCTCTCTTTCTCTCTCTCCATCTCTCCTCTATACTGCCACAAGCACCACCACCTGCCACCACCCTCTTGCACCCCCACCTCCACACCACAACAACCCCCACAAGTGATGATAAAACTCACAGAACTCCGCTGAGATCCGCCTCTCCTACGCCGCGCCGGAACTCCGGAACCCTAGGATCACACACCGCCATCAGACACCTTCAATAATTCAGCAGAAATTAACAATAGATCTGCAACAAAACTCTAAAATTCGACCTATAAACCTGCAACAAAACCCTAAAATTCAGCACTGTCGATGCCTTCAATAATTTAGCACCTCCATCACCTTCAAACCTGCAACCAAACCCTAAAATTCGATCTACAAACACCTTTAATCAGAGCCGCCATCAGAGCACCGTCGTCATCATCAGAGGTTTGATGGAAGGATCAGAGGTTTGATGGCGGTGGTGTTAGAAAGTGAGAGAGAAGAGAGAGACATAGGGGTATTTAGAGAGAGAGAGAAAGAGAGCAGAGTTTATAGAGAGAGGGGGGTGTTTCGAAGTTTTTTTTATTTTATATATATATATATATATATAATGCTTAAATGACCATTTTGCCCCTGAGGAAAAGGACAAAATAGCAGGGTTTTTTTTGAGAAATCTGAGTTGATTTTGCTTTTGGACCAAAATGACAACAAAAATGAAACCACAGGGACCCAGATGCAAAAGGTTTAAGATTTGGACTAAAGTGGCAAAATTGCCTAAAGCTCAGGGACCAAAATGGCAGTCTACTCTTAAAAATTTGTTAGATTTCGCTGGTAAATACTATTAACTGACTCATTTTGAAAATCATTTAATAATCATGATAACCATTTGGTAATCATTTGATTGTCATTGGGATAGATTTTTGTTACCAGATTTATATGCTTGTCATACATTCGGAGACCAATTCTTGTAACCAATACATGAGCAGTGTACACACCATTTAATATTTGCGTATGTCAGGTGTATGCCTACACCGCATGCTCTTTATGGCCATTATAATTAATGAGTTGAGACTCTCGGACACGGTACTATTAACCCCTAATTGTTTTAATGTTAATTAAGCATAACCAATTAAACTCGGGTTATTAAATTCTTTGAAAGCGTTTGCCCATATTGCAATACCCGAACCAAGTGGCTAAAGCAATATCCCAAGTTACATGTACAAGCTTAATGCACAATGTATCTAGTTCTCGTAGTACAGTCTGTATTCAAAGTTTATTAAATTAGGTGCGATTCTTTGGAGGGTTCCATAGTTTGGAATGAATGGAAACATTATCCATTAGAATGTTTACGGTTCATTATAAGTCTTTTGAGTTTGACCAGATAACTTAGAGTAACGCTCGGTATCACTAAATTAAGCGTGAACCGCATAGAATGTGATTTACACCCGTACGAGTGAGGAGTATCATGTGGTATGGGTTACTTAACCAAATATTTTGATTTGGAAAGGTTTTGAATTTATTTGACCCGTTACGATTAGTTTATATAGTTTACGCTATTTTAACTAATCGTGTGCGTAAATACGGGTTCAGATGGTCAAATAGGTTTGTGATAAGTTTGACATGCTAAAACATATTTAATAGGGTTATACAAACTGTTTTGAAGTCAGAATACATGTTACATATGCTTAGAACCTCATTATTTGAATATTCACTAAAAAGGGTATTTTGACCTTTTAGAAATATGTATTTGACTCATCATTTGACCCACTAAACGTGATGATCAAAAGATATATATGTAGGGAATTATACCCTATATTATGATGATCACATGGTTGGGTTTAATTGAATTTTGGTTGACCAAAGTGGTTAGAACCGAAAGTCAAACAAAAGTCAAACTATTTGACTTTCGGACAGAATTAGACTAATATACTGAAATTAACTAAAGGAGAACACTTACTAGAACTCTAAGACTCTCTATAACTTCAGAAAGAAAGCTCCTAGTTGCAGAAGAAAGCTCCACAAGTGCTTTAAGAGTGAAAGTGAGAAGCGTGATGAACTATTGCAACTTAGAGGCCTGTTTATAGCTGATCAAGAGTGATGAGAGTGTGCCAAGTGTTCTCAGGGGTGTTTAGAGGAAGATTAGTGGCATACCAGGTGGCCAACAATGGTTTAATGCCCACAAGATTTCGTGAAGAGTGGCAATGGAATGCAGCAGGCTGCTGCCAGCTGCAAACACACATGAAATTGAGCTATAAAATATGAAATAAATGAACTTGGACATAAAAGCTAGAAATATAAGAAAATATAAATGGTTCAGTTTGGTTCGTTTAATTTTAGTCAAAGGAGGGTACAAAAAAATAGATAACCGGTTTTTAGTTAATTCGATTTTGATTAATTCGGTTTTTGGTTAACCAGTTTTTAGTTAATTTATGTTTTTATTGATTCCAGTTCGGTTTCGTCTGTGTTTTGTTCGATTTTGTTAACGATTCACTTATTGCTAATCTCTAAATATTGTTAATCACTACATATCATTTTTTTATTAAAAAAAACTATAACAATACTATACTTAAATTAAAGAGAATTAAATTCTTGTTTTTATGGTACAATTTAATGTGTGTGTGTGTATATATATATATATATATATATATATTAATTACAAAAAGTTACTGCAGTTTAAAAATCGTGTGTGTAGTTTTTACTAAGAAAATAAAATGTAACTACTAATTAATCTGGTTAAATATGAAAGAATTATAGTGTAATTAAGATGTAAGGATTAAAATGTAATTAGTGTTTAAAAGACTAATTTATCCCTATTTTAGAGTTGTATCATGCATTAAATTAAAAAAAATTGGTATCTCTAAAACACATTTCCAAATACATTATAATATATATAGACTTAAAATATTAATAAAAATAATAAAGTTATTTTCGGCCTATATTTTAATGTAGCATTATAATATAATATAGATTTAACATTAATAAAATTGATTAAAGTTATTTTTGGCCTGTCCTCTATTTGTGGTAGGAGACTTGGTTTTTCAATAGAAACTCAAGTTCAATTCTCACTTGTATCGTATGAGGTGGATATAAGTAATCAAGAATTTGAACTAGGCCTTCTGTGAGTTTGTCAGTTCGATTCCTAAGCCTAACCGGGTTTTCGTCCCACCGTGTGTTACGCCAGAGAGTTATGCTCTTGTGGTGACACAACGACTGTCAAGTGGCAGCCAGCGGTATGGTTTCCCGGGGTAACACAAAAAAAAAACCAAACTTTGAAGTCAGCGTGTGCCCGGTTAAGACAGCATAGCCTGGCCAAAGTGGGATAATACGGGCCTTTTCGATTTAGAGAGTATGGTAACCTTTTACATAAAGTTCATCGTTTAAAAAAAAAAGTTATTTTCGGCCTACATTTTAATGCAAAGTAACTCAAACGGGCAGCAATCTTCACCTTTTCAAGGCCTGGTCTATTCGCACACGGCCTTTGTCTTTTTGCACACTCAAAGCGCCCCGCTTTGGCCATAGCGGGGCGCTTTGAGTGTGCAAAAAGACAAAAAGCGTTGGCTGGAAGTTGTGTTGTTTTTTTTTTTGAAATAGGTGGGATGTGGGTTAGTTTGGTATTGTTTTTTGGAGGAAAAAATTGTATTTGAGTTTTATAATACGTTGTTTTATAATTACGTTTTTTTACGTCATTATTTTTATAGAACATATATAATATAAGTGCGTCTTTATAAACTGTTAGCCTAGTTTATTTTGTTAAATTAAACGAACACGTTAAATAAATTGTACAGAAAGCCATAAGAATTAAACGTAAACAATCCAAAACCAACGTGATGTAAATAGAAGATTAACTGCAATATATATATATATATATATATATATATATATATATATATATATATATATCAGTTTGTACATACAAAACAAAAAGGTACAACTGACTACATAATACATAACAAAACACTATACAAACAAACTAAGGTACTAATCCTCGTGCGGTGGGGACGGTGGGAGGGGAAGTGGAGGCAACCCAGCGAGCTCTCGTAGAGAAACGAGCGTCTCGATGATCCAGTCCTGGCGTGCGGCCTGGCGTCTGAGGCGCCGGTCGAAGTCCCGAGCCACCTCACGCGCTACCGGAGGCAGGTCAGCGTAAACGTGCTGCGGGTACTGTGGCGGCTCAGGAGCTGGCTGAACTGGTGGTACCGGGATCTCCTCGATATGCTCCTCCTGAGCCGGATCCTCTAATACAGGCTGAGCCTGAGCCTCAGCCTGAGGCTGGCCCGGGAACTCATCGAGTTCCAGAGCCTGTAGCTGAGCCTGCCGAGCGGCCGCCTGAACATCAGGAGGGGCTAACACTCCAGCCCTCACCTCAATAACAACCGGGATGACCTCCGGCATCACCTCCGGATGCCAAATCAGCCCGTCACGTCCCCGAAACCTCAGACCAACATCAAAGGTACGGGTAATCTGCATGGCAGATACTAACGCGCGGCCCAACCTGGTAGACGGGACCGGATCAGACAGCTCCGTATCATGCTCGGGCACGAGCCCTAGCGAGCGTGCAATGGCGGTGATGAATGAGCCAGTGTGCACGAACCCGCGGAGCTGCCGGTGGTATGCTGTGGCAAAGTAATCTGCCAGGGAGGCTGCTAGATCGCAGGGCTGGCCGCGCAGTAGGCAGTATAGAAAGAAAAGGTCATTGAGGTTGACCTTCTCCCTGCTGGAACCCCGCGGCACGATAGTTGCCGCGATAATATGGTGCAGGTATCGGTACAAGGGGTCTTTAATGGTGGTGGCCTTTTGCCAGGATCTCCCAAAGGGAACCCTGGAAATGGCCCTCCAGAAACTGATAAGCGTCTGCCTGTCCATCGCCGTAACCGCCGTAGTATATAAATCAGTATCAAGCTCGGGCTCTGTGTACAAACCTGTATAAACAAATAATATTAAATAAACAAATAATAATAATAAAAAATAATATTGAATAAACAAATAATATTAAATAAACAAATAATATTAAATAAACAAATAATAATAATAAACAAATAATATTAAATAAACAAATAATATTAAATAAACAAATAACATTAAATAAACAAATGATATTAAATATAAAATAATAAATAATATTATTTAAACAAACCTGTATGGACAGCAAACTGCCGCACACTCATATGAAACTCCTGACCGGCGAGACGGAATGTAACCTCGTGGACTGGAAAATCCGGGTCCTCCACGTAATCCGCCGGATGCGGCGCGTATGTAAACGTGGAAAGAAACTCCCACGTAAGCTCAGGGTACGAGTCCTCCATCGCTAACTCAAATAGGCGCGACCAAGGAGTATCTAGTCCAACTATCTCACGCGCCCGCGCGGCCTCTCCCACGGTCTCCAGCAGGCCCCAGTCTATCCCTACATGCTCCCCAATGGGGATGGCGCGCAACCTCGCGCATCTCCCCCTCGCCCGTGACCCCGGCGGAAACTGCAGGTACGGACATGCCGGCTCTCCCTGCTCTCCCTCATCTCCCTCAGCCTCCATATGCTCAATCTCGTCATCGGAGGAATCCATCCCTGCACGTTGATAAGATAATATTAAATATAAAATAATAAACAAATAATATTATTTAAACAATTTAAATAATAAACAAATAATATTAAATATAAAATAATAAACAAATAATATTAAATATAATTTAAATAATAAACAAATAATATTATTTAAACAATTTATATTAAACAAATATTATTAAACAAATATTATTAAACAAATAATAAAAAAAAATAAACTTGAACCAAAGCGCCGCGCTTTGGCCTTGGCGCGGCGTTTTGGTTCTTCATTTTGAAGAACAGATCCAGCAATCGATCAAATCCGGCCCAATCAAAACAATATCAAACATCTACATTTAACCAAAACGATTAAGGGTGTTCGATCTTACCTTTTAGCGGTCGAAAGATTGAAAACGAAGATATCCGGAGATCAGTGTGTGTAATCGCACCTTTTGTGTGTGTTTTGTGTTTTGTGTTGAAATGGGGGAGAAGTTGCCTCGCTTCAGGTATAACGAGGGACCAAAGCGCCCCGCTATGGCCAAAGCGGGGCGCTTCTGTTCTTATTTAAGGGTAAAGCGCTCCGCTTTGGACATAGCGGGGCGCTTTGGGCCTTTTTTAAATTTTTTAAAATTGTTTTTAATTCACAAACGCGTCGATAATAGTCTAAATTTTACGTTTTTTCCATTATACATCATTTTTTATTATATATGGACTATACTGCAAGTTCCGGATCAAATCGGTTACGTGTGATGTCTTATTCCGTTATATCGTATCATTTTGGTTTGAAAGCACAAGTACTCCTGTGAGAGGTGTTATGTGTATCAGCCGCCTACCGCACATGAACATGACGTATTTTTTCATTAATTGTAGTATTATGATGTATATGGTCATTTTGGGTCGTACAAGTGCTTATTGAATCTGATTGGGTCGTGTCGGTGACATTCGGTTTTTAACGTGATGTAACGCATATATTGAACAAACACAAACGTGATTATTATTAAACACATTTAATCTACATCGTGAACATATGGGGTTACATTAAGGTCAGGGGCACGATACGTAAGCATTTCGTACGTGTTGATCTGATCCCTGTATAATGTATGCCAGGCTGTTGCGCGCTCTGTTCTGTGTGCTGTCCAGAGTGGGTTTGGGGGAGGCATTGGATAACAACCTCCAAGCTTTACATGTATGAAATGCCCATGGTCGACGAACACAACCGCAACCACCAGGTGAGGTTCCTCAGCTTCGTTTGGCCCGCCCAGCAGAGGGAAAATTGTACAGCTCCCACGCATGTCGAAGGTGTGAACAATCACACCGTATCGTTGGGCAATAAGAAACCCCGTCTCAGGCATCGTCATGTAATTTTCGATATCTGCTCGTCCCACCCCCTTGAAATCGATCCGTCTAAGCAGCGCATCATAATGTCCTATGTTTTCCGGATCGAAAAACTGCCTCCAAAGCGATTCGTTCGTACGTAACTCCTTTATAAGTTGTTTCCGGATCATCAAATAAGAATTCTGTTTCACTCCTAACCCAACAGCCACCGATCGAAACCCACAATGACCATCTGGTTTCACGTCCTTTATTCTAACGATGTATGGATGGATCACTTCGGGAATCTGAGATGCGTAGTTGCGGATCGCTATATCCGTCTTAGGACCGAGCTTGATCATCGGGAAATCAGGGTGTAGGTTGATCGTCTGAGGCTGTGACGGTGATATGTACGAGCTGTGACGGGGAAGATCGTCTGAGGCCTCGACCCAAGTTTCTCCCGACGGAATGTACGCGCTTTTTCTAGCGGCTTCAACCTTTCTTTTGTCCTGCGTTTTCAATGTTGGGCGACCACGAGTTTTCTTCAGAACAGCAGGAGGTTTTTTGTTATTGTTCCCTGGATTGAGGATTTGCTGAAACTTTTCAAAGAAGCTCCTTTTCACCTGAGGGGGTGTTGGATCGATCTTTTGTTTCAATTTTTCAAATTCCGCGTCTACATCGATATCCTCTATGTTTTTCTTTGCAGGCTTGAAGTTAAGCTTCTTCCAGAACACGTTTATGTGTGTGATCCGGAGTTGCTGACCTGTGGATGAAAACAAATTAGGTGGCAAAATCATAACGAGAAAGGTCAAAGATATTAATTACCTTTATTTTCCAACTTTTCCAAACGACAGGCACATGGCAAACCACAGCTGGTAAAAAGTTGGCAACCACAGCTTGCACCGTAGGCTCTCAACCCGTCTTCCTTACGTTTTAGTTCCCTACTCAAAAGCTCAATCGCATATATTGAAACCTTTCTGAGAATATATGCAAGCATGGGCTGCTTCTTGTGGTGCGTCATCACTTTTCGGAGGCTTGTTTCAAAGCTACTACTAATCTCGGTGTATTGTCTATCAACAACATGATCAACATACAGTACAAGTTTATTAAGTGTGTTGCGATGACTTGGAAAGTGACTTTTTAGTGTTGCATGCATGCCCTCAACCCTGTTGGTCGTAGTTTGGTGAAAGTTGATAGTTTTGTTAATCCAGCATGATACAAACTTTTCACGGTACGGATCCAACCAGGATTTCTTCATATAATCAAAAACCTCTAAAATTAAAAAAAACGTAAATAGTCAGTTTTTGTTATTATATAAAATTTGAACATAATTATGTAAGAAATACCTACGTTCACGGTCATCTTCTTTCAGCTGTGCTTCAAGGTTTTCCAAGTTATACCTATATATTTCCTCGGTCGTAGACTCGCACAATAACCAAAAACTACGTACGAATTCTTTCCAATCCTTGTCAGAGAATTTCTTCTTGCTGTTCTTATTAATATTTTGTTGAATATGGAACCGACAAAGATACTTATGCGCTTTTGGAAAAACTTGTTCACACGCGTTTATTAGCGCAAAATCCCTGTCTGTTAAAATCACGCGCGGTTCCATACATCCTACCAGCATAGACTTGATCCTCTGCAACACCCATAGGTAGTTCTCTGACTTCTCAGCGGAAATTACCGCACAAGCAGCCGTAAACGATTTGTTTGTCGACGTCATGCCTACGACCTGAACAAATGGCAGGTTGTACATGTTCGTTTTGTAGGTGGCGTCAATCATTAGCACATGCGGGAAGGCACACCACATATTGAATGATATTTCGTGAACAAAGAAGACATCTTCAACTTCGTTTGATATCTCATTCGTGCGCATGTAATAAGTGTAATTTTTTTCGAGAAGAATGCATTCAAGTTTTTGCATCGGAGACTTACCGACATTTTTTTCGGCGTTGATCTTCTGAACATCGTTGTGTATATCTTTCGGAATAAGCTTTCTAGCCGGATTGTTTTTTGTCAGCGTTCGCCAGATACTTTGGTTGGGAATGTCTTGCTCTGCCAGCTCCTTAACCAGTTTTGTATCCTCCGAAGAAAGCCTTCTCGCATACGCGTGACCCTCTAAGTTTTCAATAGGAGTGTGGTTATGCTTCGCCTTCGTCACCTCGATCCTCCAAACACTTCCGGATGATTCCGAAAACCCGATCATCTAGAACGGGCAGCCTATTTTCTTGCTACCCGTTTTCCTCTGAGTAGCTATACTCTTATGCTCCCCACCAAAAGTACATTGAAACCAAATCTTGTAATTCTCTCCTCTTTTATTCGACCTCTTAGTCACAATGAGGTAACCGTTGTCTTTTGCCGTGTCTTGTACCCAACGCACCAACTCTTTACGTGACGTAAAGGTCTGCGTTGTATCAAACGAAAACGTAACCGGGTAACAGCCTTCCTCGTCAACAGACACATCCCCCGGCTCACCATCGTCACCGAGGTCCGAATATACTTGATGTTCAAAGTTGTGCTCGCCACCGTAACCGAAATTCGAATAACCTTGTAAGCTCTGTTGACAACCGTAACTGTCGTTTGGACCACACTCCTGCTGTACAAAGTTGTACTCGCCACCGTAACCGAAATTCGAATAACCTTGTTGTGCGTAAGGGTCCTCCACAGGGGTATTCAAATCCAGCATCACCGTGTTATCACGATAACGAATGCCAGATACAACCTCTGCCTCCCTCAAGTTGGACGAGACCGGTTTCTCATACGAGTCAGAAATAGCGGTCCCCTCGTAAGAATCAGGAACAACTGTCTCGTCAGAATATTGACCGAAAATATAGTTGTTTAACCACGACATCGTTTTTTGTAAACAACAAACAACAAAACACTCCAATACCCACGTATGTTTGTAAACAACGTGAAGAAGAAGAAGACCGAGCTTTCTGCTGAAGAAGAACCTCAATCAGTAGTTTGCTTTTAAAGTGAAAATTTGGATCGAAGCGCCGCGCTATGGCCAAAGCGCGGCGCTTAGGGTTAACGACAAAACATGTCAATCAGCTTTATGTCTGTCAAACAGTAGGGAATGTCTCAAACGTCAATCGAAGCACTTTTGTCGATCATAGCGCCGCGCTATGGCCAAAGCGCGGCGCTTTGAAGTGTGAAAATAATTTTGTCCGTGTATTAATAGCATGACCCCTTTTCAAACATATTCAACTTTTTACTACTTATATATAGCAAATCAATGTTGATAAATTAATACAAGCATTGACCAAACTTTATTTCTAAACTATAAATATAATATATAATATGATCATGTATACACACATTCCAGTCTTGTATCTTTAAGTTCTGGTTGGGAGAAGTTTGAGGAATTGGTCCCTCACAAGTATTTTGGAGCTAACTAGTGGGATATAAAAGGAAGAAAACGGAGAGACATAAAAAGGAGAAAAGGGGTCAATCCACATATTCTTTCGTTTTCATACATTGCATTTTCTACAAAACAAACATCTACTGTTTAAATTCGTTGAATATAAATAGTATATATCTCTCTGGATGTCAATTTCGCATTTAATGTTTTGAGTTTCCATCGTATTACAAGTATAACCCCATTCATCGTATCAGTGTATCACCCTCAGACACAAATATTTTTCGTCGCTCGCTTCATAATATTATTGATCTTCTCACATTTACTGATGTCAAGAATGTTACTGATCTCATCATCATGTGTTCTTGTTTTGCTTCTGTGTCTTTCACAAGAATGTTTATGTAGCGGTCGACATCTTAGAAGCATTGACGATCATGCGATGGACGTCGACAAAGCAAAACTTCCCAGCCATTCAACCATCAAGGTCAGTTTAGTAACTTGTTCAAAAAGGGTTTGCGACGCAGCTTCTTACCCATTAATTACCTGCCACTTTATTAGTTTATTATTTTAATGTAAGGATTGGTTGTGGATTTCTAATATAAAGATCTTATGTTTATGCTAAGAGAATCTTTGAATAAATTGATTTTCTTGTTAAATTTTTTTTGAACGGTTAATTTCTTTTAATCCACTGTTGTCTGTGGGACTTGAACTCAAAACCTCTCGATTCTTAACCTAGGTGTTTTTTAAAGGCTTTGTCGCTTTATCAGATTTTCTTGTTAATTATTCTCTTTCTTTTATCTCTGAACTTTTTAGGGTTTTGGGAACAAATCGTTGACCGTTCATGATGAACTTGACCACAAAATGAATGAAGATGATTATCAGAAGCAAAAAGGTCATGGATCAAAGCACAAAAAAGACATGATTAAAGACCAAAAAGTGAAAAAAGTTAAAGAAGTTGATCCGAAGGCTATCACTTTTCGAGTTCCTGTGGAACACCGAAAGATCCATCAGCAACCTGGTTTTAATCTTGACTACTCTCCGCCAAAGACACACCCTCCTAGTCACAACTAAAGATCGATATATATATATATAGTTGCATGATCTCATGTTATAACTTCCGCTGTGAGGAAAAGGGAAAGAGTGAGTTTTTTTATTTGTTTAAATATATCCAGGATACAAATATGATGGAAAACATGTTTTGTTTAGGGTTTTAATTAGGGTTTGAGTAAGCCTCATGATCTTAGTGATGACTGATGAGCATGTTCTTGATCAATACTATATATATCTTTCCTACAAGATATTGCCATAATATTTTTTTAAAAGGAAGAGAGTACTATACAATATAAGTATGTTATGGGCTTGGAATTGCTTAAGTGTACTTGAGATATATGAGTTTTGGAGAAACTTTTAAACAAATTATATGATTATATATGTGAATCTTGTGTTATTTCTTCTTCTTCTTATAGGTATGGGAACTATATGAGAGCTGCAATATTAGCATCCAACGAAAAAACAATTTTATGTTAATTTCATATCAAAAAATGAATAACTTTATGTTATTTTAATTTCCCTCTATATAATGATAATTCAACTTATAAAAGTTTATGTTTATGTTGTAGTCTAACTTTCTCGGTTATAGTTACGTTTTTTCTTCCCATTAGTAAACTTGTTAATGTCAATGTGAGACTAGCTTATTTGATAAAGACTTTTGTCTCTTAGGAAAAGGTTTTGGGTTTGATCCCTAGCAAGAAGTAAATTAGGATTAATTTGATATAATTTAGGAGTGAATAAGCATTGTCATTAAAAAAGTAAACTTTTTAATGAAACTGATCGATCAGTAATTCTATCAAACACAAATTAGATGAGTATATTAGTTGCTTTAAGACGTAAAAGGACTAGGATACATCATACATGTCTCCATCTCAAATCATCACATTACATAAATTATTTCTATGTTACAATTCAAAATTATAAATAAAGTCTTGGAAAAGATCTTAGATCCACTAAATAATTATTTTCCATACTAAAGAATTCCCTAACCTTTTTAAAATTTATATATTAGCGTACATATATACTTGATTAAAATAATAAAAAAATTATTAATAACAACAAAAAATTTAGAGAAGAAGATATACTGTACGTGCATCATATTCTTCTTAACAGGGCCGGCTTAACCATTTTGGTGACCTAAGGCGAAGTAAAATATTGTGGCCTTTTTCCCAAAAAAAAAATGTATGTAACTGAAAGTTAAACTTGAAGGGCTAAAGTGTAATTATTTGAAAGATTGTGTTAAAAGTTAAAAACAAGGAAAAAAGAAAGCTGAACCAGGGATTCGAACCCGGGTCTCACCAACATCCATACATACACAAAACCACTACACTACCAACCATCAATCTATTGAAACTCACACCCTAAATCTTTTATAAATGGACTGTGGTTTCATCAAATAATGGAGGCCCTATAATTTTGGTGACCCAAGGCCCAAGCCTCTTTTGACTTACCCTTGGGCCGGACCTGCTTCTTAACACATATACTCTCATTATAAAACACACATGTAACCATTTAAACATTTACAAATTGTTGTTTTGTAGTTAATTTTATTTACACCACCGTATATTTATTAATTTTTTTAATTACCAATTCCAGGGGTTTAGATCTTTAGAATGCATGTAACTAAAAAATTGCATCTTGAATGTAAGTTTAATATTATGACCAAACTCCAAAGGTTGTGTACTTGTGTAAAATATGCTATTACTCCACATCACCATTTTTTCTTCTATTTAATAATTTATTGAGTAAATTACAAAACTCATCCTTTATGTATGTATGTTATTGCAAATCATGCCCTTTGTCTACAATAATTACATTAATCATATCTAATGTTGACAAATCCTAACATGGTATATCCTTTACCCCAAACCAAGTTAAAATTCTCAGTTAAGTTTAGTCACGTGAGGCCCACGTGAGGGCATTAATGTCCTTTCCCCTACACCCTACTTCTTCTTCTTCCCCACTTTACCATTTAAGAGCCACCCACCACCACCATCTCCCTAAACCACCACCGTGTGTCACCATAACCAGCCACCATCTCCGTCACAACCATCGTCTCTCCAAACCACTATCAGAAAAACCAAGGAGCGGAGATTAAGGTGAGAAACTCACCCGGGGGACTTGAATGGTGGCAATTTCAGAGCCAAATCACCGGCCTTTAAGCACACGATCTTCAAATGGTCAGCGCCTTTCCGATTCCCACTGTCTTCTTCCTTTCCTATAAACAACAACCCTATCCCCATTTCTCCCTTCACTAAACCCTAACTCACACGATTCTCATTTCTATCAGATGTTAAATGAAATCAATTAGTCGTGTTGTTGTTCACGATTCTCTAACAACTCATCCAGATAATTTCAAACCTCATCAACTCAATCAATCTCACACAACTTTGAACTAGAAGAAGAATAACAACAGAACATAATTTAAAACTCACGATTCTTTAACAAATCATCCAGATAATTTCAAACCTCGCTGGATCGGCGTTTGTTGAGTCACCTTCTCCGAGATCTGTGGTGTTGGTGTGGTGGTGGCATGGTCGTCGGTGATAACCCATCGTCGGCTTCCAGCTTATGGTGTGGGGGTGGTGTGGGTTGGAGTGAGGGTGGTGGTGCCATGGTCGCCGATGAACCTGCAATGGGCTTCAAGTTTGTGATGTGCGGTGATGTTGGTGTGAGGGTGATGGTGGCTGGTCATGGTGTTAGAGAGAGAGAGACAAAAGTTAACTGATGGTGTGTGAGGGGCGATTAGGGTTAAATGGGGGAGAAACAGTTGGTAGGTAGGTGAAAGGACATTAATGCCCTTATGTGGGTCCCATGTGACTAAAGTTAACTGAAAAATTTAACTTAGTTTGGGGTAAAGGGTATACCATGTTATGATTTGTCAACATTAAGTATGATTAATGTAATTATTGAAGACAAAGGACATGATCTGCAATAACATACATACATAAAGGACGAGTTTTGTAATTTACTCTAATTTATTTCATTTTTCATTATTTTACAAATTTATATTTTGCAACTTCTTACTAATCATTATCATTTCATTCGTTTGCGAATTCCCCACCGTATTGCATGGTAAGGAAATCCTAGCTCAGTTTGTTAGAAGTCGGTTTCGGAATAAATTAATTTAAACTTTTAGCTAACAAAAAAATAAAGTAAAATGTTTGCGTGTGTGCGCACACACATATGTATTAAGTGAATTTTGTTTGCAGAATTAAGTATTTAAATTACTATAAGAATAAATAGAGCAAACAGAAAACTTAAATTTTTATTATCGATGGTTTATATTTTTTCTAATTATTTACTTCTTACATACAAATCTGTATGTTATATACATAAAAACCCTTGAACTAATTTGTTTATTATTTTAAAAATTTTAAACCATTTACCTATACGTGTGTAGGTAATAGAACTTTCATACACATGCACATTAAACATAAATGAAAATTGTTATTAATATAAACAAATATCAAAAGTGAAGACTAAATTTTCAATTTCAAAGCAGTCTTTTTTTTTTTTTTTTTTTTTTTTTAATTTAGAGTGTTTTCGCAATTTATAATGTTCTGTATTAGATCATTCACCTTGTTTGTAAAATCCCATGAGAATAAATAAGAGAAAACCTATGATTCAAGGGCGGACTTAGTAAGAGATCAGGGTGGGCGGGCGCACCCCTTGAAAAAAAAATTTAGTGTATTTTATAGGGTAAAATTCTGGCCACACCCCTTAAAAATTTGGTTAAACCCCTCATCCGCACCCCTTGAAAATATTTTCTGGGTCCGCCACTACTATGATTGTAGCAAGCAGATGACCCCTACGTATGTCAATTCAAGATTCAAAACGAAAGACAAGTTGCGACTTTTTAAGCATGTCGACAACCTTTGAACCAGACAACTTAACGTAGTTTAGTTTCATTCCATGTAAAAAAAAAAGTACAACATTTACAGCTAAACATACGTTAAAGTTCCCAAAACATTGGATCAATCCCCACTTTTGACGTTTTTGAATATTATAAGTGGAAACCATTGACTGAGCTTCTCAAGATTGCCTGCCATCTTTCATTTAACAATGCATAAAAAGCAGTTTTATTTTATAGGTGAGAATGTTTCCTGTAAATTTGTAGTTTTTATATGCACACACTTAGCGGAAGCTCTATTTCATAGGTTTAAAATATAACTTTTTCATAAACTGAAATTTAACAACACCTAAATAGTTGAACTACTTCATTTATACCCTGAATAGATGATCAGTAAACCATATAGAAAAACAAATTATTTAATTAATAAATACATACCTAAATATTCTCACTAAGAAAAGAAATGGCTTATTTTATCCTCACACTCCTAAATTCTTATTCTCACATCATTTTTACTATATATCTCTCTCTATATATCTATGTATATAAAAAGAGAGATAGAGAGGGGGTGTGTATGAATACTAACACCCGAAATGACTCATTCGTAATGTGGTATATATCCCCTGATATTACCTTGAACACTAACATCATAATATTTTATAGCTTTTATTGGGGAATTTAGTTTTGATAATTTCAACTTTGACTTATTTGTTTGACCTATTTGTTTGACCTGAATTAATCCTAACTCAGGAAATTTTTACATACAGTGCTAACTTTGAATAAATTTTTATTCAGCAATATCATACTAACTGAAATTTAACTTCGTTTTTACTGACATAAAGTTTTCAACTATTAACATAATTTCCCTCAATATTACTGTTGGGGATAGATTTTTCATAACTAAGGATCACGGATCCTCAAGTGTAGCCAGGATCACGGATCCTCAATTCTGTTTGAATTAAGAATCCTCAGAAAACGTTGCAGGATTAAGGATCCAGGATCCTCATTGTTGTCCTTATACTAACGGTTGCTTCCACTATATTTAAACTTGTTTTGCAGGAGTATATGCATTGGACCTAGTCTTGCCGATATTCTTGGGGAATATGCTCTCAATATTCTGCACGTGCATGGCTGGGATGACCGTTTTAGAAGTCCTGGGTAGCTTGCACATTTGGCGGATAGTTTGTTATTTAGCAAACACATACACTCTCGCAAGCTCTCTGCAACTTATTGGCGATTTCATACATTTTGCACACTAGTGATCCTTGTAACAAGCTTGTTATCATCCCGAGTTGTAACGATCATTTGTCTAATTATAGTTGGTGATCGGTGGTTTCCATCACCCGAGGTTTTTTATGCCAGAGATCTTATATTGATCAAGGGCTTTTTCCTCATATAAATCCTTGTGTCACTTGTTCATTTCATTTACAAGCTGTTCATACATTTGTTCTTTGATTCAAGCATCATACCTCACAAAAGAAGATTTGATTGCATTATCCTAGTCTGATTTTTTACCAAAACAGTTTGGCGCCCACCGTGGGGCAATTGGTGCTTCATTTCTGAGAAATTTCGTTCATTGCAATCACTTCGGTTCACCACCTTCAACCACATGGCTTCTTCAGCAAAGAACACTTCAAGTTCCATGCCGGCAGTCACTTCTTCACAGGGCATTCCACCTTTGCCTCCACCACCTTTTGGATCCCAGAAGAATGCTGAAAATGCTGCGAAGAGACAAAGCCCCATTTTCCCAAAACCACTAACCTCTACTGTTTCTTCTAGTCCTTCTAACAGTGATCTTTATTCTTTGATTTTGCAGATGAGGGATTACATGCAGCAGCAGGACAAAACTAATGACAGGATCCTTCGAGAGATTTATGACATCAAGAAATTAAAGAGATCAGCGGAGGATCACTATCCATTGGTGCCTAGGTCACTGGATTTCGACACTCCAGCTATAACCGCCCTGCAATCTGCAGCTCCGGATATCCAGTACAAGAGCGGACCATTGGGAAGGCGTTATGGATCAACAACTATGAGTCAGGCTTTAGGGTCTCACTTCCAGCCTTCAGGATCCTCTTTTCAGCCCTCATGATTCTCTTTCCAGCATCAGGGATCCTTCGTTAGCTCAGGAGGATATATGGGGGCGCATACAGCTCAAGGATCCTCTCAGGTTCAAGGATCCTCCCAGGTTCAAGGATCTTCCTCTCAGGTTCAAGGATCCTCGCAGGTTCAAAGATCCTCCTTTCAGGTTCAAGGATCCTCCTCTCAGGTTCAAGGATCCTCACACGTTCAAGGATCCTCCTTTCAGGTTCAAGGATTCCTGCAAGGGGTCATGACAAGATCATCATAGAATAATGAATCCCTAAGCAATCCCATTTTAAAGGCTTCTACAGCCATACCAATATCCAGGTTAGGGATATCTAAGGATTCTTTACTAAACTTAGTGATGTAATCTCTAAGTGATTCATTTTGACCTTGTGTTACTCTATAAAGATCACTAGTTAAACGTTCAAATTTTCTACTACAAGAGAATTGACTATTAAACAGATTAACTAGATTAGCAAATGAGGTAATAGAGTAAGGGGAAGACTTAGCATCCATTTAAGAGCAGATCCTGTGAGTGTGGATCCAAATCCCTTGCATAGACATGCTTCTTTTAACCTCTCAGGAATTGGATTGATCTCCATCCTCTCCCTGTATTGAGCTACATGCTCCTCTGGATCCGTTGAACCATCATACAGCTTCATGGATGGTATCTGGAATCTTTTGGGTATCTCAGCATCACATAAGGGTGGTGCAAAACGAGATATCCTATGGCTACCGTCTGCGATCTCAGGAATGGGCTTGACCACTCCTGGAACACTGGATATCATATCCTTAAGCTTCTGTAATTCCCTAGCCATAGCTTGATTGATACCTGTATCCTGCATTGAGCCATGGTTAGTGTTATAAGAATTATTGAAAGTATTACCTCCCAGAGGATTCATGTTCGGAATTCCAGATGTGAATCCATATTGATGGGACTCCGGTATGATCGAAGGACCAGATGAAGCAATGGTCTGCATTAGTATGAAGTCTCCTTGATGAACATCCGAACTTGGGGGCTGCATACTTCTTAAGAATCCTTGATCCTGAAAGATGTTGGATCCTTGATGCTGAGAGGATCCTTGAACCTGAAATGATCCTTGAGGCTGAGAAGAGGATCCTCGAGCCATGGATGATCCTTGAACCATGGAGGATCCCTGGGGCTGAGAGGATCCTTGAACCTGAAATGATCATTGGACCTGGGAGGATCCTTGGACCGTATGCATTCCCAAATATCCTCCTGAGCTGAGGAAGGATCCCTGATGCTGAAAAGAGGATCCCGATGGCTGAGAACAGGACCCTTTGTCACAACCCCCGATCCCTGATCCCCGGGAACGGGCGGACGTGAACACAGAGTTTGGTGGTATCAGTTTTATTTAGTCTCGCAGCGGAATTTTCATCAGGACCGTAGTTAGGAAATGTTTATCAGAGTAAAACCACCATACTTGATATTAATAAATACATGGGTAAAACCCAAGTTTCTTATTACAACACATTTATAGGGACAAACCCTATTTTATTGAATTTAAAACATCGTTTATTAGGTAACTTTTATAGCCACATTTTCCCAAGCCTTCAGTGCTCTCCAGCTGGCTTTTTACTAATTGGCTGTCACATTGGGTTACCTGAAACATGTTTTAAAAATATTTGTCAGCGGGAAATACTAGTGAGTGAATCCCAATTTAATCAAGTTTAAAGTCACAGTGAACAGTATTGAGAGTGATCACTTTGTTTATGTCTACACAATTACTCCATTTGGTACTATCAATCCTGACTTGTGGGTCATATTACCCATTGGCTAACTCATTGTCCAATGGTAACGCATTGTCATCCCGACTTACTACTCGCAAGTAGTACAAAATTTTGTATACAAAACCCCAACATACCGGCAGTAATTGAATAACTACAAAGACTCAATTACTGCTAATTTTCATAGAACAACATTTAAGGTTTGGTAAAACATTACCAAAAACATTAACAAAAAGAGGATAAACTCACATTGCTGTCTTAGGCTTTTCGTAAGGGTTTCCTGGCTATAATCTATAATTTATACAAATGTACATTGGTTAGTATTATAACCCTTTGAAAATATTAATAATACCCTCCCCGAGACGGCATTCCAACAACTACGTCGGGCAGAACCACGACAGTTGTTACGGAACCCTAAATCAATCGGGCAGCGTAACTATTATGAAACCGGGGTTATAATACTTACAACGGAGCAGAACCTCGCTAATTAGGGGGTATAATACCCAAAATATTATGCCTATACTTTCAGAATTCGAGATTGAGAATAAGAAATGAGCGACGGAAACTGAAAACTGATGCCTGCTATTTATAGTTGTGTAATTTGCCTTCCACGCGGCCCGCGTAAGATACAGGGAACATGTACGCGGCCCGCGTCAACACCAGTCAACGCAGTAGCTTAGCTGAGTCGCCACTAGGCTTGACACGATTACGACACGTGTCGGCTTCTGGTGCGATCGCGTGTTATGAGTCCGCGCGGCCCGCATGAACTAACCAAAACTCTTACGCGGCCCGCATGAACTAAAGAAGTCAGCGGAGTCCAATCTGGTCTTAATACAGCCCGCGTAAACTAGGGGTGAGGTATTACGCGGCCCGCCTCAGCCCTATATTTCTTGTTTTTATTTTATATGTTATAATCTATTTAGGGCTCGGTTTTCACATATGGGGTGTATTATAAGACATATTGAGACATGTTATAATATACTTAGGCGTCTAAAATATTATGAGGGTATTGGTTTTACCGAGGGTTGTTACATTCTCCCCACCTTACTTTAGAGCTCGTCCTCGAGATCTACTGGAATAAATGCGGATATTTCCTTTTCATTTCTGACTCGAGCTCCCACGTGTATTCAGGTCCTCTTTTGGAATCCCATTTCACTTTAACCAGAACTAGTCTCTTATGTTTGAGATTCTTGACTTTCCTGTCTTCAATTTGTAGAGGTCTTTCTACAAACTTGAGTTGTTCATTTACCTCTATATCTTTAAGAGGTACTATCAATGATTCATCGGCTAAACACTTTTTAAGATTTGATACATGAAACACATCATGTATTCCTGCCATTTCCTCTGGCAGTTGTAGCTGATAGGCTACAGGTCCTATTCTTCTAATAATCTTAAAAGGTCCAACATACCTGGGACTTAGCTTTCCCCGTTTGATGAATCTTACCACTCCTTTCCAAGGAGAGACTTTTAACAATACTTTATCTCCTACTTGAAATTCCAAAGGTTTGCATCGGTTATCAGCATAACTCTTTTGTCGATCACGTGCTGCTTTCAGTCGTTCCTTGACTTGAATAATATTGTCAGTTGTTTCCTGTACTATTTCAGGTCCAAATAATTGCTTTTTCCCAATTTCTGCCCAACAGACTGGGGTTCGACACTTTCGTCCATAAAGTGCTTCGAATGGTGCAGTATTGATACTTGTGTGATAACTATTATTATAAGAAAATTCTATTAAAGGTAAGTGATCGTCCCAATTACCTCCAAAGTCAATTACACAAGCTCTAAGCATGTCTTCCATCGTTTTAATTGTCCTTTCGCTTTGTCCATCCGTTTGTGGGTGATAAGCCATGCTTAGTTTTAACTTGGTTCCCATTGCCTTTTGGAAACTTGACCAAAAATGAGATGTAAATCGACTATCTCTGTCAGAAACAATTGATAAAGGAATGCCATGTAAAGAAACAATTTCATTTACATACAATTTAGATAATTGTTCCATACTAATTGTTTCCTTCATTGGTAAGAAATGAGCTGATTTGGTTAATCTGTCTACAATCACCCATATTGTATCATTTCCTTTCCTAGTTTTGGGTAATTTAGTAACAAAATCCATTGTTATTAATTCCCATTTCCATACCGGCATTTCTAATTGCTGTAACAAACCTGAGGGTTTCTGATGTTCAGCTTTAACTTGTGAGCAAGTTAAACATTTAGAAACATAGGTTGCTATGTCCTTTTTCATTCCTATCCACCAGAAATTTTTCCTTAAATCCTGGTACATTTTATCACTTCCTGGGTGCATCGTGTATTTAGACTTATGGGCTTCTTCTAATATACGATGGCGTAGATTTCCTAATTTAGGTATCCACATTCTCTTTTCATGGAATCTCCATATTCCATCTGTTCCTTGTTTTAATTCTTTTAACATACCTTTTAACTTTTCAGTATCTTCCTTGATTACTGACTCTTGTGCTTTTCTTATTTGATCATTTAAATCTACTTGCAGATTTAATTTAAGAGAACGTACCTTTCTTGGCTTTTCATGATACTTTATACTTAAAGCATATGCCACTATATTGGCTTTTCCTTCATGATACTGGATATCACAATCATAATCACTAAGAAATTCCATCGAGCGTCTTTGTCTCATATTCAATTCTTTCTGTCCGAAAACATACCTTAAACTTTTGTGATCCGTAAATATGGTAAACTTACTACCATAAAGGTAATGTCTCCAAATCTTAAGAGCAAAAATTATGGCTCCTAATTCCAAATCATGGGTTGAATAATTCTCTTCATGATTCTTAAGTTGTCTAGATGCGTAAGCTATAACCTTTTGGCGTTGCATCAACACACATCCATAACCTAATCTAGAAGCATCACAATAGACTACGAAGTCTTCAGTTCCTTCTGGTAATGCTAGTATAGGTGTATGGGTTAATCTTTGCTTAAGAATTCTAAAGGCTTCTTCTTGTTTTATTCCCCATTCAAACTTAACAGATTTACAGGTTAGCTTAGTTAAGGGAATGGCTATTCTAGAAAAATCTTTAATAAATCTTCTATAATAACCAGCCAATCCTAAGAAACTTCTAACCTCAGTTGGTGACTCAGGGGTTTTCCATTTTATAATTGCTTCAATCTTTGTTGGATCTACATGAATTCCTTCATGATTGATTAAGTGTCCAAGGAATTGTACCTGTTCTAACCAAAATTCACACTTTGAAAACTTAGCATAAAGCTTTTCCTTTCTTAACAAACTTAGAAGTGCGTGCAAATGCCTTGCATGATCCTCTTTACTCTTAGAGTAAATTAGAATATCATCTATGAATACAATTATGAATTTATCCAAATATGGCTTACATATTCGGTTCATCATGTCCATAAATGCAGTTGGGGCATTGGTTAAACCAAATGGCATGACAGTAAATTCATAATGACCATACCTCGTTCTAAATGCGGTCTTAGGAATATCCTCTTCCTGTACCTTTAATTGATGATATCCTGACCTTAAATCGATCTTAGAGAAAAATCGAGCTCCTTGTAGTTGATCAAACAGATCATCGATTCTTGGTAATGGGTACCGATTTTTAATCGTGACCTTGTTTGATTCACGGTAGTCAATGCACATACGTATTGAGCCGTCCTTTTTTTAACGAACAATATCGGCGCTCCCCATGGCGACGAACTTGGCTGTATGAATCCTTTTTCCAACAATTCATCTAATTGTTTCTTTAGTTCTTGCATTTCTGCAGGTGCCAAACGATAAGGTGCTTTGGCAATTGGTGATGTTCCTGGTATTAGATGAATCCTGAATTCAACTTCTCTATCTGGAGGTATTCCTGGTAATTCTTCTGGAAAGACATCTGAAAACTGAGATACTACTGGAATATCTTTTAGTTCTTTTCCCTTAGTGTTAGTGATTATAGAAATCAAATACACTATAGAATCTTTTCTTATACAACTTGCAGTTTTCATTGCAGATTTGAATTTTGTGGATCTAGAGGGCTTATCTCCTTTAATTGTGATCATTTTACCTTTTGGTGATTTTATTTGGATTAACTTTTGATCACATAAAATACTTGCTTTATTGGCTATTAACCAATCCATTCCTAAAACAACATCAAATCCTACCAGATTCATGGGATACAGATTTGCAATAAATTTCTGATTTAAAATTTCTATGCTTGCTCCCTGCAAGATTTCAGAAATCCTAATGGTTTCTCCATTGGCTGTCTCTACTAAACATTCATGTGGTAGTTTAGTTAATGATTGATTTAGTAATTTGCAAAACGATGTATTAATAAAACTTTGGTTTGCACCAGAGTCAAATAATACTTTAGCAAAGACATCATTAACTAAAAACGTACCAGCTATGACATCTGGAATCATCTTGGCTTCTTCTGCAGTCAGAACAAATGCTCTAGCATTTTTGGTATTCTTGTTATCTGGAGCTGGAGCTAATTTTGGACAATTTGGCCTGATATGACCTTTTTCTCCACAGTTGTAGCATAATCCATTACTGGTTTTCTTCCTGCAATTTTCTTCCTTGTGTCCTGGCATCTTACAATGATTGCAGAGAATGGAGCATTTTCCCGAATGCTTTTTCTTGCAGACCTTGCAGTATGTTGCAGAGGTAGAACCCATATTCCTACGATTATAATTTCCGGAACGAAATTCTTGTGTAAGCCTTTGAGTTAAGTTCCTCCTCTGATCCTCTTCTCTAGTACGGACTAACTCATCAGTCAAGGTATTTGTTAATTCTACAGCTTCTTCTATGGTTTGAGGTCTAGCTGCCTTGAATATGTGTCTAAACTCTCCAATTAATCCCCAAATATAACGAGAGATTAACACTAGTTCTGGTGATGCAAGGGTTGGTACTATCCTAGCATATTCAAAGAATAACTTAGTATACCCTTTGCTATCTACACCAGTCATTCTAAGATTTAAGAATTTGTTTGCTATCTGTTCCTTCTCATTGGGTGGGCATAATTTCCTTTCTACCTTGTTTTTAAATTCTTCCCATTCCATATTATAGGTTTGATCACTTCCTCTTGTCTGGAGGATAGTGTTCCACCATTCTAATGCTGCATTCTTAAACATATTAGAAGCAAACAATATCTTATCTTCTTCAGCACACTTACTTATCCTTAAGACTGCCTCAGTCTTTTCTATCCAACGTAAAGTTGCAATGGCCCCTTCATTGCCTGAGAATTCTATTGGTTTACAAGACCAGAATTCTTTATAAGAACAACCATAAGGCATGGTTCTTCTTCTTTTGGGAATAGGCATTTGGAGTACCGGTCCATTGTTCACACTGTTTTCTGGTTCACTTGGTCGCTTACTACTATGCTTAATTTTATTATCAGCGTCTTTAACAGTTTGAAGTATAAATGGCATAGCATCTATAATTCCCTGTGCTACTATGTGTCGGATAGCACTATTATCCACTTGGTTTCCGTTGTTATTGTTGTTTGGGTTCTCATTATTCAGATTATCGTCATTCTGAATATTATCATTCTGGATTTCCGGATTATTATCCAAATTGACTTGATTTCCTTGGTCGGCCATCTAAATTTTAAACATTTATCCCATATTAATATCACAAATAATATCTTATATAATTACTCACAGGACACACAATCTAGCCAAAAACGTAGATCATTGCTACTTACTATTTTCATATACTTATGCGTCTATTTCACACTAGTACAGAAATAAAATTACAATACCAACAGAAATAAAATAATAATATGCATCCGTACACACATATCTTATTTTATTTTATTATATTATATTATTATTACTACTGCTTCCTTCATTCTAACATTCACGGATATGGATTTATCCAAAAATCCATATTGCGCTCATCGTATTTCCATACGAGACGCTCTCCTACCTGACGCATCCTTTCACTGCTTTCTAAAATTTCCTCCCCAAAAGTCCTGAGTTCTTGAACGTTTTCTGCACTCATTGGGGGTGCAGGTTCTCGGACTGGGTTTGGAATCTGGGGTTCTGGTTCCTGATATGGGGGTGACTGTTCCTGAAATTGGTAAGGATCCTCTAATATCTCCCTAATATAATCATCTTGATAATAGGGATCTAAAGGGTCCATACCTGGGTAAGCTTCTATGTTCTGTATGGGTGGATAGTCCTGAATAGGGTAACGTTGCACAAAGTCCCTATTGTCGTCCCACCAGGGGTCGTAATTCGGGTCTAGTAGGTTTGGTGCAAGTACCCTTGAGATTTCTTCTGGGTTAAAATCGGGCATCTCTACTTGGTTTTCCTGATTTTCTATTTCCATGGGTTGTTCTGGGTTTTGTGGTTGTGGAGCTACTAATTGTTCCAGACCTGGGTCAGCAGCAGTTGTAGCTAAGATATGGAAATTAGCTAGGCTTCTATTTAACATATCTTGAGTATGGGCATCTGTCTCTCGCTTAATAGCTGCTAAAGCCCTTTGCTGTTGTAGTTTTCTCATTCTCTTCCTACGAGCAAAAGCTTCTTTACTGAACCATCCTCGTTTCTTAGTAGGAAATGGTTCTTCAGATTGAGCTCTAAAGGCAAAAATTCCATCTTCCTGATCAGCAACATACCCCGAGAGGGCAGGCTGTGATGATGTACCTTCACTCTTAGGGGAATCAGATAACTGACGGTTCAGATCTGATGGTCCTTGATCACTCATACTGAAAACTAACAAATAGTCAAATAACACATAACACCTAATTACAGTTATGCATTTATTTACATAATTTCCTAACACAAATTTCAGAATTTAAGTGTCAGCAAAACACTTCTTTGGCTCAGACCAGTGGCTAGGCTCTGATACCACCTTCTGTCACAACCCCCGATCCCTGATCCCCGGGAACGGGCGGACGTGATCACAGAGTTTGGTGGTATCAGTTTTATTTAGTCTCGCAGCGGAATTTACATCAGGACCATAGTTAGGAAATGTTTATCAGAGTAAAACCACCATACTTGATATTAATAAATACATGGGTAAAACCCAAGTTTCTTATTACAACACATTTATAGGGACAAACCCTATTTTATTGAATTTAAAACATCGTTTATTAGGTAACTTTTATAGCCACATTTTCCCAAGCCTTCAGTGCTCTCCAGCTGGCTTTTTACTAATTGGCTGTCACATTGGGTTACCTGAAACATGTTTTAAAAATATTTGTCAGCGGGAAATACTGGTGAGTGAATCCCAATTTAATCAAGTTTAAAGTCACAGTGAACAGTATTGAGAGTGATCACTTTGTTTATGTCTACACAACTACTCCATTTGGTACTATCAATCCTGACTTGTGGGTCATATTACCCATTGGCTAACTCATTGTCCAATGGTAACGCATTGTCATCCCGACTTACTACTCGCAAGTAGTACAAAATTTTGTATACAAAACCCCAACATACCGGCAGTAATTGAATAACTACAAAGACTCAATTACTGCTAATTTTCATAGAACAACATTTAAGGTTTGGTAAAACATTACCAAAAACATTAACAAAAAGAGGATAAACTTACATTGCTGTCTTAGGCTTTTTGTAAGGGTTTCCTGGCTATAATCTATAATTTATACAAATGTACATTGGTTAGTATCATAACCCTTTGAAAATATTAATAATACCCTCCCCGAGACGGCATTCCAACAACTACGTCGGGCAGAACCACGACAGTTGTTACGGAACCCTAAATCAATCGGGCAGCGTAACTATTATGAAACCGGGGTTATAATACTTACAACGGAGCAGAACCTCGCTAATTAGGGGTATAATACCCAAAATATTATGCCTATACTTTCAGAATTCGAGATTGAGAATAAGAAATGAGCGACGGAAACTGAAAACTGATGCCTGCTATTTATAGTTGTGTAATTTGCCTTCCACGCGGCCCGCGTAAGATACAGGGAACATGTACGCGGCCCGCGTCAACACCAGTCAACGCAGTAGCTTAGCTGAGTCACCACTAGGCTTGACACGATTACGACACGTGTCGGCTTCTGGTGCGATCGTGTGTTATGAGTCCGCGCGGCCCGCATGAACTAACCAAAACTCTTACGCGGCCCGCATGAACTAAAGAAGTCAGCGGAGTCCAATCTGGTCTTAATACGGCCCGCGTAAACTAGGGGTGAGGTATTACGTGGCCCGCCTCAGCCCTATATTTCTTGTTTTTATTTTATTTTATATGTTATAATCTATTTAGGGCTCGGTTTTCACATACGGGGTGTATTATAAGACATATTGAGACATTTTATAATATACTCAGGCGTCTAAAATATTATGAGGGTATTGGTTTTACCGAGGGTTGTTACACCCTTGAGGCTGGAAGTGAGAGCCGAATGCCTGACTCATAGTTGCTGTTCCATAACGCCTTTCTGATGGACCACTTTGATACTGGATGCCCGGAACTGCCGATTGTAAGGTAGTTACAACTGGAGTATCGAAATCCAATGACCTTGGTATCAGAGGAGAGTGATCCTCCACTGATTTCTTCTGTTTCTTGATATCACCAATCTCCTGGAGGATCCTTTCATTGGTTTTATCCTGTTCTTGCATGTGATCTCTCATCTGCAAAATCAGAGTAAAAAGATCATTAGTAGTAGGATTAGAGGAAACAGAAGAAGTTGGTGGTTTTGGAAAAATGGGGGTTTGTCTCTTCGCAGCATTTTCAGCATTCTTCTGGGATCCAGAAGGTGGTGGAGGCAAAGGAGGAACGTGTAGGTCCCCTTGATGTATGGATCTTTCACAGAATTGTCAATCTAATCAAGAGTGCGGAATCCTCTTGATCAGAATATAGCAGAATGAGTAGAAACAGAAATCACTTTCAAACCGGGTTTCTATTGATTATCGATTACGAGAATTACAATCAATCAAACCCTAACCAACACTCCAAATTTGTCCAAGCTAGTAATGCTCTCACGAATTCTCTATAAAAACTGTTTTGGCTGATTAACCTAAACCCTAAAGCCTAACCTTGTTTATATAACACAAGGTTTGCTACTTGGGCTAAGGTTTCCTACATGGGCAAAGCCCAAATCGTCCACCCTTGACCCAACTGGGTTTTGTTTAGCCCAAACTCTATAATTCCACTAATACAAAGCTAAACCCGCTAACTGTTTATCATTTAACTAATTACAAGATATCCAAAGACCAAATCTAAGCTGTTGTCACAAACATGCACCAACAAACTCCCCCTTGACAATAGCTTCATAAAATAACTTTGTCTTCAGTCTTCTTGCAATCTTCATGTAATCTTGTACTGTCTTTGGTCTTTGGATAGCTTCAGCTTCAATAGCTCTGTCAGCAACAGACTCCCCCTAAGCTGATGCATCCAATCACCAAATCTTTAAAAACTTTAGCGTTTGAGTAAACTCCAGTTCAGCATATGTATAGCTATCTTTAAACTCTTCAATCTTGTCTGCAGTGTAGAAAGGAGGTTCTACCATGCATCCAATCAAACTATCATCTCTTCACAGCAACTCATCACTTTAACTTCTCAGCAACATACAACTTCAATCTGTATACTATAAAACAAACATCTCGAGAAACCATAAGAATTTTTCAACAAAGTTAAATAAATTATTATTTTTCAAGAGATAGTTAAACTATATTACAGATTAAGCATTTTCAACTTCATCACCAACACGCAAAACTTTTTAATCACACACCCTATAACCCGCATGATTTAAAATTTTGAACTCACTTACTAACACCGTCTCCCCCTATCAGTAACAATTCCTCCAAGAATAACAGTTTTCCGTACATTAAGAATTTTAAACAGAAAAAGACACTATTTTTGGATTTTTATATTTTCTGAAAGCAAGTAAATACAAAAGCAATAAACACTCTATTTTTGTGAGAATCACTGGTAAGAAGATCATATCAACAAAATCAAACCGTTTTCACACTATGATATAATTCTTTATTTAATTTTCGTGAAAAGCAGTCCAAGACGATTACCAGTATGTTTGTCCACTTAAACAAAATGCATGAACATTTCAAGTTCCATTACCGTATGATACGTTAAGGTAATTTTATTACTGATATACTAGCGTGTCCCACTTCAGGATATACCCCCGCGATCAAGGTATGCACAAAGATTCATCGTAGTAGGTGAGTATACTGAATTCATCCGTTTTGTTTTTCAACGTTTAGATAATTGGTGAACAGGTCAGTACTTCCGTACAGCAGAGAGACCAAAATATCTAACGAGGGCTAAGACAAATACCATTTTGGTACGATTTATGCATTTTGCACATTTGAATGACTCTCTTTGAGAGCTTCTTCATTTAAGGGTTTTGACATTTTTAGCTCTTTTAAGATATCCTGGGTGTGTCTAGGTTAGCATATATCTGGATGCAGCATAAGGACACCCCTGATATCCCCGGATGAACTAACAGTATAAAGACCCAAAACTTCAGATTTTGGCAATCTATCAACGCAAGATTTAAGGTCATTAAACCGTACACCACTGATGTGTTCCCCACTCATATTCAGTTCATTTAGGTTTATATCACATTGGTAAGCTGATTATTTCATGTTTTTTGCCTACTGGTACATCATATGATGAAGCTGCTAGCACACTTAAGCAATTTAAGTTCATTTTCAGTGTGACAGTCTAACTTGCTGATGTACTATCATTTCTTCTTTTTCACACAGTGATAACTCATTTTTGATTTTCTATTTTTTTATATGTTTTTGATTTTTCAATGTTTTTGTATTTTTTTATTTTTAAGAAAAACAGTAAACTATTTACAAAAATTCTTATGAAAAACCAGTTATTCAGGATTCCTCATCCCGTTGAGTTCGACTAAATGTTCAAAGCGAGCCCTATCAAAAGCTTTAGTATAAAGATCTGCCAGGTTATCTTCTGTGTCGAATCGATGTAATTCAATTAATCGTTTTTCAGCACAATCCCGTATAAAATGATGACGTATGTCAATATGTTTTGTGCGACTGTGTTTCACGGGATTATTTGTTATAGAAATCGTGGCATTATTGTCCATCATAATAGGAGTACGAGTGAAATCCAAACCGTAATCACGCATTTGCTGTTGTATCCAGAGAACCTGAGAGCAGCAGCTACCCGCAACAATATATTCAGCTTCACACGTAGATGTAGACACACAAGATGCTTCTTGCATTGCCAAGACACAATCCTGCCTCCTAAGAACTGACAACCACCTGTTGTAGACTTTCTGTTCGACTTGCATCCTCCAAAGTCTGAGTCAGTGTAAGCAACAAAATTCAGATCACTATCAGCTGGATACCACAACCCAAGTTTAGGTTTCCCCTTCAAGTAACGAAGAATACGCTTCACTGCTTTCATATGTGACTCTTTTGGATTCGCCTGATATCTTGCACACAGACATACAGCAAACATGATGTCTGGTCTTGAAGCAGTCAAGTACATTAGAGAACCAATCATTGCCCTGTATTGAGTTGGATCAACATCTTCAGTACTTTCATGATCTGGACCAAGATTGTGATTTTCGCAAATGGGTGTGTTGAAAGTAGAGCAATCATTCATTTTGAACCGATCCAAAATGTCATACACATACTTCGTTTGATGAATAAACATCCCATCCTCCTTCTGTTCAACTTGTAATCCCAGAAAGTAAGACAGCTCACCCATAGCGCTCATTTCGAACTTGCTCTTCATCACCTGCTCAAACTCTTTACACATGTTTTCATCTGATGACCCAAAGATGATGTCATCCACGTACACCTGTACTAGCAGAAAATCTTCCTTCTTCCTCTTGATGAACAGTGTACTGTCGATCTGACCTCTTTCAAAACCATTCTTGATCAGATGTGTAGACAGTGTCTCGTACCACGCCCTGGGAGCTTGATGTAATCCATACAAAGCCTTATCAAGTTTGTACACCCGATCTGGATAATCTGGATCAATGAACCCATCTGGTTGTGAGACATACACCACTTCTTGGACTTTTCCGTAAAGAAATGCACTCTTCACGTCTAGTTGGTAAACTTTAAAGCCCTTGAATGTTGCGAAAGCTACAAACAAACGAATTGCCTCCAACCTTGCCACTAGTGCAAACACTTCATTGTAATCAATCCCTTCCTGCTGATTGAAACCTTTAACCACCAATCGAGCCTTGTTTCGCGTCACTATCCCTCTGTCATCCTTCTTGCACTTAAACACCCATTTAGTGCCTATCTCTCTTTCACCTTTAGGAAGGTCAACTAACTCCCAAACCTTCAACTTTGCAAACTGGGCCAATTCCTCTTGCATAGCCTAAACCCATGAATTGTCTTTAAGAGCCATATGAATGTTCTTCGGCTCCTCTTGGGAAATAAAGCAACTATACAAGCACTCGTTCACTATCCAGTCTTCTCAATCGACACAAATAAGCCAGAATTCGTTGCTATGCTTCTTCTCGTCTGAACACCTGCATTAGGATCCCCAAGTATCATGTCAACTGGATGATCTCTATTTGCTCGTGTAGTAGCAACAGCATCGACTTCTAGATTGTCACCCAGGTTTGATCCAACCTCCCCCTGAATGTTCTGATCCGCAAATGGATTAATGAAATCCTCCCCCTCAATGGGTTCAGAGTCACTATCGCTTGAATCAGGATCAGCAGCACCTTGGGAATTTTCTGGAGCATCTGCCATATCAACATTCGATCTAGGCATGAACTCGCCTTCATCGTCTCCACCAATCATTGCTTGAATCAACTGAGAATGATCTGCATTTGGAAACTCAGGAATATTAAATGATTTAAAAGTGCTTTCATAATCATATAATATAGCAGGACCACTCGTTGATTGTTGAGGTTTGTATGAAGTAATTTCAACATTAAAGACAACCTCAATTTTACCAGTTTTTAGATTAAAAACCCTTTTATTCGGTGTGCCAGGCACGTAACCTAGAAAGTAGCCATCGTCAGCCACCTCACCGAATTTTTGTTTATCTTTATTTCGCACAATGGTGCAGGGTAATCCAAATGGTTCAAAGCCTTTTAAGTTTGGTTTCTCGTTAAACATTAATTCATGACATGTTTTGTTAAAACGTTTAACAGTCAAAACTTTGTTTAGGACGTAGCAAGCTGTATTCACAGCTTCTCCCTAGAAAAGAACTGGTAGCTTTGAATCTGAAAGCATCGTCCTAGCGGCTTCAATCAACGTCCTGTTTTTCCTCTCAGCAACTCCATCTTGTTGAGGTGTATAAGGAGCAGAATATTGATGTTCAATTCCTTTTCGAAGACAGTAGAGATCCAGAATTCGATTCTTGAACTCCGTGCCATTATCACTCCTTATCCTCTTGAACCTTGCATCATAAACGTTTTCCAATTTTGTAAAAAGATCTATCAGCATCTCCGCCATCTCATCTTTTATACCTAAAAAGAAAACCCATGAATAACGTGAGTAATCATCAGTGACAACTAAACAATACTACTTTCCACCTATGCTCCACACGTTCACTGGACCGAATAAATCCATGTGAAGTAATTCATAAGGGGCATCTATGGAATTTACTGTTTTAGACTTATGAGGTTTCTTGTGTTGTTTTCCTTTTTGACATGGAAGACATTTATCTTCCACTTGAAACCTCTGCATTGGAACCCCTTTCACTAGCTCATTTTTAACAAGGTAATTCATTTTTCGATAGTGAATATGGGCCATGCGTCTGTGCCACAACATCGATTCAGCTTCAGATGCTTTTGATAGTAAGCACGCCACCACAACAGTTGGATCCTTAGCACCCATGTCCATGACATAAGTGTCATTTCTCCTTGGCGCTCGCATAACTATCCAATCGTCCGGAATCTTCAAACCTGGTTTCAACACTAATGCTTCATTCTTGGTAAAATCGACCGAGTGACCCTTGTCGCAGACTTGAGACACGCTCATCAGATTGTGTTTAAGCTGCTCCACATAGTTCACTTTGTCCAGTGTGATCTTCCCATTGGTCACTTTTCCTCGACCTGTAATTCTACCACCTTTAGCACCCGCAAAATTTACATTTCCACCATCATAATCTTCAAATTCAGTCAACAATCTCGCATCCCCCGTCATGTGCCTAGAGCAGCCACTATCAACATACCATAAGTTGATAATCCTCCTTAGCAGCTCCTGCACACACCAACCAAAAAATTAGTTAGATTGGGGGACCCAAGCCTTAATGGTCTTGGGTCGTCCAAATTCACCAACTACTGGAACATCCATCCAATATCCATTACTCGTTACTGGAGTCTTGGATCTCAGACCTGTTGATGGAATTTGATTTTGATTTCCACTAGGTCTTTGGTCCTTAGGGTTCCTATATGTGTTTGGACTATTTGACCTTTGAAAATTTTGATTTTGATACCTTGAATTTTGATTCCAAGAAGCATTATTGTTGTAATTTCTAAAGCCATTGTTATAAAAAGTTCGACCACCATTATTTTGGTATCGATTTTGATATTGACCTTGACTGTTGAAATTATTTGAATTTCCATTAAAATTGTTCATTCTAGGTGAACTGCTTCTAGGTCTCTCATATCTGCCTGGTGGAGATCTAGGCTGAAATCTTGGTTGATTTCTTTGAAAACGAGGAACTTGTGGCATTCCTTTTTCAGCCTTATCTTCACCAACAGCAACATTCTCTGGTTGCTTAGGAGCAGATTTCTTTGGAGAATTTGAAACTTTCTCCTCATTATCACCTTTCTTCTCAGGTGATTTCCCTCTCTTTTTCTCACTCACTTGTGCTTCACTCTTTTTGTTAGGACAACAGCTAGCTACATGTCCCTTTGTGTGACATTTGAAGCACGATCTCTTTTTCGAAAACTTCTATCTGAAGCCTTTGAACTAGATTCGGGTTTTGATGATGATGCCTTAGAAGGATTTGGTTCAGTTTGCTTAGTTTCAGAATTTTCTTTGTTCTTGTTTTTAGCAAACTCTACATTAGATTCGTTTTCAATAACAGCTGTTTCGTTTTTCATGTCACTTCCTTGAACAAAATTAACCTTTTTAACAAAAGTTGGATTGTTATTCTTAGGATGTGAAGTTTTCTTATTCAAAACAGGTTTGCTGTTATTATCCTTCTTAGCATCAGCACTCTCAAACACATTTCCTTGGCTTGATGTGGAACTACTTGGTGATGTTGACACAAACTCCATGAGGTCATCTTCATCAGGCAAGAAAGAATAGTCATGACTAAAAGGAGGTGGAACTTCATTGAAACCATGGAATCCCACACTGGTTTTGTCATTACTTTTCTTCAAGCCACCCATCATATGTTTCATAACAAAAGTAGAGTCCCTGAATTGACCTAATTTCTTTTCAAGTTCAACAATTTTGAGTTGTGCATCTGACAACTCTTTGCATTTTTTAGAAATCTCTTTTGTTTTCTCAACCATCATTTCATGAGCTAAGTCTATGACTTGAAGTTTTTCGTTTAATTTGCAGGTTAAAGAGTCAATTTTACTTTCATAACCTTTTATCTTCTTCAAGTATGAGGATTCATTTCTTTTAGCAAAAAAAAATTTGCTTCTTTTATGTTAGACATCTCGCTCACCAGACTTTGGTTTTGTGTTGACAACCTGTCTACCTCACCCTGTAGTTCACGACATTTTAAACACACAGAATTTGACTTTACCTCTCCTGTTTGTTTGTCAAGGTTGGCCATGAGAGCCGCAAGCTGAGCTTTCACTCTTTTGTATTCAGCTTCCTTTTCTTGGTCAGACTTTTGCTTTTCTTCTTCAGCATCTTTTGTCTGACCAGCCTTCTTTTCTTCAGCTTTACTCTCTTTCTTCACCTCAGCCTCAGCATCCACTTTTGCTTCAGCATCTCCCACAGTAGCTTCACCATCATCAACTGGAGTTATCTCTGCCATGAATGCCTGTGTGACATTGTCATTATTTTCCAAGTGAACACTCCAGTCATAAGAACCTTCTCTAGCTGTAGAGATCAGCGCTCTCGAGTTAGAGTTGTTTGATGCATTTCTATTGTTTGAACTCTGACTCGAAGTCTCCTGCTTTTGTTTTTGACATTCCATAGCAAAATGCCCATAACTTTGATAGTTGAAGCATCTCACTTTGGTCTTATCAAAACCGACTGTCTTTCCTATAAACTTCCTTCCTGTTTGGTTCATAAATCTCTTCACTCGTCTAGTAATCATGGCCATTTGCCACTGCAAATCCATATCTTCAAGATCATCAGGGTCAATCTGATCGTAATCTTCATCTAGAGTGGCAGGATCATATATCTTCCCCTGAATGTAGTTCTCATAAGAAGCAACAAATGAAGCAAGTAGAGCAAGATGCTTTTCAGCAGACTTCACACTCATTGGCATCGACTTAACACCACTACTCTGCTTAGAACCTGATGTTCTCTTGGCTCCTGATGATCCTCCTGAAGCAGCTATAAAACACACATCACCATCTTCATTCACTGTGACTTGCTCATTATCACACGAAAGAAACGCAGTAGCAGAGTCGCTAGAAGCGTTGTGAGATGAAGAAGATGCAAGCCCATTGTAAATCGCTGGATCTTGAACCTGATCATATCCAGTGTCTTTCTTCTTCATACTGAGCTCATAAGCTCTCAGCTTGCCAACTACTTCTTCAAGCTCTTTTGTCTCATAATCTGCTTCTCCCTTGATCATGAGAGTGTAAATATCCCACTTGGTAGGTAAGGCATCGAGCAGCTTGTCATTCTTCTCTACGTCAGAATAGCAATCGATCTCATAATTTTCCATTTCTGACATCAGATGGTAGTAACGAGTGATGATGTCCTCAAGTGACTCATGTTTCATGTATTTGAAAACAGCAAACTGCTTCTTCAGAAGATCAACTTTGTTTTTCTTGACATCTGCATTTCCCGCATATCTTTTCTCTAAAGCATCCCACATATCCTTTGAGTTTGTGTACTTCTTGAAAGTATGATTGATGCTATCAGGTAAGGACATTTTGATTGCAGCCAAGGCTCTCTTCTCAGCCTCATACATCTTTTTATCAGCATCTTCCATATTCACATAGGCAGTTCTACGTGGTCTGCCCTCAAAGTCGTGTGTTGGGTTTGTGTACCCATCTTCAATGCATATCCACATGCGAGTGTCCTGATATTCAATGAAGGATTGAAAACGATCCTTCCATGTCAAGTAATTTTCCACCTTCATCATCTTAGGTGGTTTGTTGGTAGTGCCAACCTCATGCTCCATTTTCAACAGCTCATTCAAAGTAGACATTTTCGACATTTTAAACGTTGCAGACTGTTAAAACCGTACAAAATATCTCCGAAAACAGTGGTTACCAAATTACACCTTTAGAATCGTCTCGAAAAGACGAATCCAATGATATCTAATGTCGAAAACCGAATTCGGGATTTTCCAGAAAATGCAAGGAATCTAACGGTCCAAACGGTTCTGTCAAACGGGCTACGGATCAATTTCTATTTGCAAAACACTGAAATTTTATCGACGCTTGCCAACTGGAATTCCACCCTGTTAAATTCGCTGGTCTCACTTAATTTCACTGCTAAGTCAGTTAAATTCGCTGGTCACTTAATTGTCCAAATTCGCTGATCTGTTACTTGTTCAATTTCGCTGGTCAAAGTTCGGTTAAATTCGCTGGCAATTTCGCTGCTTAATTTCACAATTACGACGACTGGTAAAGTCGCCAAAAACCGTAATAATTTCGCTGAGGAAAATTATACGGTTACCAAAGTCGCCTTTGGATTTAAATTCGCCGACAACTTCGCAGATCAGTTAAATTCGCAAGTCCAATTAATTTCGCAGGTCTGTAAATTTGGAAATTCAATCTTCTCGAAAATTTTGATGATTTTCTGGATTCTCCTAACAACTTCTGCAGAATCGAAACAGCAAAATCAGCAACCTTTTCACCCAAATTCGATGAACTTGATGAAGAAACCAAGAACAATCTTCGAATTTCAGCCAAAAACTTTTCCAGAATAAACCAACAAATGTCCTGCAAATCAGCAAACAAACAAAGCAGAATATCAAAACAGCCAATAAATTTCGAAAATTTTTATCAAAACAGCCAAGAATTTCAAAAATTTTTATCAAACAAACAGAAAAAAAATTTCGAAAATTTCAAAACCCTAATTTTCAAAAATTCGAAAAACTCCCTATTTCTGCAGAACACAAATCTGAACCGAGCCTTCAAGAGCCTAATGCTCTGATACCAATTGTAGGTCCCCTTGATGTATGGATCTTTCACAGAATTGTCAATCTAATCAAGAGTGCGGAATCCTCTTGATCAGAATATAGCAGAATGAGTAGAAACAGAAATCACTTTCAAACCGGGTTTCTATTGATTATCGATTACAAGAATTACAATCAATCAAACCCTAACCAACACTCCAAATTCATCCAAGCTAGTAATGCTCTCACGAATTCTCTCTAAAAACTGTTTTGGCTGATTAACCTAAACCCTAAAGCCTAACCTTGTTTATATAACACAAGGTTTGCTACTTGGGCTAAGGTTTCCTACATGGGCAAAGCTCAAATCGTCCACCCTTGACCCAACTGGGTTTTGTTTAGCCCAAACTCTATAATTCCACTAATACAAAGCTAAACCCGCTAACTGTTTATCATTTAACTAATTACAAGATATCCAAAGACCAAATCTAAGCTGTTGTCACAAACATGCACCAACAGAACGCCTTGTGAAGAACTCATTGCCGTCATAGAGCTTGATGTGTTTTTTGCTGAAGAAGCCATCTGCTTGATTGTAATGAACCGAAATTATCACAAGAACAATAATTTCTCAGGAACGAAGCACCAATTGCCCCACGGTGGGCGCCAAACTGTTTTGGTCAAAAATTAAGCGAGGATAATGCAACCAAATCTTTCTGTTGTGAGGTGTGATGCTTGAATCAATGAACAATACAAAGGATCACTCAGAAATGTAATGAACAAGTGACACAATGATTTATACGAGTAAAAAGCCCTTGATCAAGAGTTGATCTCCGGCATAAAAAACCTCGGGTGATGGAAACTACCGATCACCAACTCAGATTAAACAAAAAATGAATTACAACTTTGGATGATAGTGAGCTAGTTACAAGGATCACTAGAGTGTAATGTGCAAAAAAGTGTGTAATCGCCAAGCAAACTGTTAAGAGCTGATGAGAGCAGTTACGAGTGTGTGTGTATAGCCAAAAATAGCCAAGTGTTCTAATCTAGCTCGCTATCCCCTTTTAAATTCGGAAAATATCTAAGTAACTAACTATCCGCATTTCAAGCAAGTCTCCCACGAACTCCATAACGTCCATATCAGTCAAGCACGTGCGGAATAAATAGGGAATATGCTCCAGGAATATCGCCAAGACCAATGTAACACCTTGAAAATTCACGTCCTATAATGTGTAGACACGTGTCAAAGGTTTAAACGTGTGAAAGAAATATTATAGAAGGACTAAAGTTGACAATCATGGAAAGTATGTGGATATACGTATTCTAAATGTCAACAGTGAATAAATATAATGTACATTAACCCTACATGGTGCTCATACCTTCAAACGAATAAATCATGGATCATACGAAGCTAAAAGTGAGAGATTACAAACTACAGGGGCTAAATGTGTCAACATGTTTAAGTTATACCTCTGAGTGACCTTTTGATAAACCCAAAGCTTTGTAACGGTTAATTATGCTTACTAGAATACACGGTTTAAATTTCGTAAAGTTTCGTTAACGTATGAGAAAGTTATGATCGAATTCGTGTGCGAAGGGTTAAAGCGTAAACGTTGAAAGTTTGGACTTTTCGGGTAACAATAAAGTTAACCGGGGACTTAACAAAGTGGGTATATGTTTTCAAGCCCTTATAGATCAATTATGAGGGTTCATAATGCAAGAAACAAGTGCTTAATCGAATTTTGAAGAGCCAAGGATCAAATCGCAAAAATCAAAAGTTCTGATCAGACTAGGCCTAGCGCGACGCGAGGGGTGCCCAGCTCTGAATTCTTTGGGCTGTTGTCAAGCTATCTGATCATTCCTGGAGCTCAAGTCTGCTTCCAAGTGATCACTAACCAAGCTTAGGACTTCAGTAAGTTGCTAATCCTTTCTTTTATTGAGTTTAGCTTAGTTATTTAGCTAAAAGTCAAACCGTCGTAATTACGGTTTGACTTCGAGATTAGTAAACAATGGCTCAGTCATATCTCGAATTAAAAGTAGTTATAAGTTGGTAATTATGTGGGTAATAAACCCTCAAAAGGGTTCCCCCTGATTCCCACTCTAACTAGGTCTAATGTCGGGTCAAACGTGTAATTAAAAAGTCAACAGAATGTTTTAATTGCAATTTAAGCATGATTAGCAATGTAGATCATATACAACCTGTTTGATCATTGTTATAACTTGGTAATAAGTGTAAGAACATGTCTAAACATGTTCAACCCGACAAATTCCTGTAAATACCCGGTTCGGAACCAAAAGTCACATAGTTTGACTTTCACTTTGACTTTCAGTTCTGACCCGTTAAGGCATGTTTTAGAAATGCCTCAGAGCTTTAATTGGACTAGGTTACATGTTAGAATAACCCTCTGTGATGTTACACCTTGGTTCATTAGTTATCCAATTAATATGCATGTTTCCGTTAATTGCTCATATGTTGACCGTTATGCCCTTATTACCTTAAAACGTGATTTTTGGAAATGTAAAAGAGTAGAAACTTTAATTACTGATATATAAACTTGTATGCAAAGTTTGACATCAGTTTGAATTGTAGATTTAGAGTTATGCTCAATATCGCAAAATTAAAGCTTTATGTTAATAAAACGGCGTAATTAGCGTATAGACTAGTTAAGCCTACTTTTTGATATCAAATCTTTTACCCACTGATGCAATATATTATTTTGGGATTTTTAAATATTTTTAATAAATTTTAGGCTGAGCATAACTAGTAGTCGTAGGCTTAATCCGGTAATTGTCGGTTTTGCCCTTACGGGCCATAAAATGAGTTTTACATATCTAAACGACTCCAAACCTTTTGCTACTGATTATATATGTTAAATAAATTATTTCAAGCCTCCTGGAAGTATAAAAATATCAGCTTTATGTATCGAACCCGTAAACGGCTTTTAATCGCCTTATTAAGCGTTTTTAACGCATAGTATGTATTAAAATTATATTGGACATACACGGGTTGATACCTACTGATATTTGAGGCAAATTATAATATTTTAACACTAAGCAAAGGTTTTTAAACTCAGACTTCAGTTTTGAGCTTTTCGGCTTATGTGAAATTACCAAAATACCCCTACGGGGCATAGTTTGGTTATAATTGATAAAATTCACATATATACTTTACCCTATTGATTACAACATAGTAAAATAATTATTTTTGCTGATTACATCAGACCTGTAACTCAGATAAATACTTAAACTCTTTTATCACCTTTAAAATGACCAAACTACCCCTACGGGCATAGTTTGTGTTTAAACACGTTTCGGGCATAATGAAAGACATCTTACTAATGTCACAACATATTTGAGACATAATTAACTTAGGAAACCTGAATATGGCTCTCATGAATACCCGTCACGCTTATCACGCGTACGGTTTGGTTTATGTAACAAGTTTACTTAAACTAGCCGAAACGGGTCAAACCTTATCGGTCTTATCTCAAAACCCAGAATGTGTGTAAGTTACCCATATTAAACAAGCATACAAGTTTGTCTGGTCAAAACCACATTCCAAACCGGTCTTCGCTTTATCATGCGTTTGAACCGTGTCTACCTTTTGGAAACTAACCGGTCTAAGTCTAAGCTTAATTAAAGACCCGTTAGAAATCTAATAGGTTATTATAAACCTTCGTTCCAGATTAGGAGCCCAGTAAAAGTACTTGCATTTGCTGTATTTGATTGATACTTTGCTCAGGTAAATACTCTTAACTTATTTTCCCTATACGGGCTTGGGGTACGGTACTATAAAAGTACCGCTTGGTCGGGTATGTAGTCATTTAAATCGGATTGTGATTAATGTATTTACATAACCCGATTTATTCTGTATTATTTGATGTATGGCCCTTGGGGGTTAAATGACCATGTTCCGGATATCCTTGGCATCATTTTACGAAATGGACACGACCTAAGCACGGGGTGTAGGCGTACACCTGACAGATGCATTATGTAAAAACTGGTAATCCACTAAAGGAATCAACCTTGTGGGCACTATACCTGTGGCGTGTCAGTTAACTTAAACCGGCTCTTCTAACCGGTGCTAATGGACAGCAAATAAGTAAATCTGTATACAAGATTATATATAAATAATTGTCCCAAGTTATAAAGATATTTTTGCCGAAGTGCATTCAAATCAATTTTCAAACTCTTTTCTAAATGAGTCAGTTGAGTTGTATTTACCAGTGTAAACTGACGTATTTTCCAAAAAGGTTAAGTGCAGGTGCTAGACGAAATAGGCTGGCTACTCCAGGCATCATTACTCAAGTCTCGCAAGCTCTAGATGTCAAAGTCTGTTGAACAGTTATCTTTTTATATTGATCCGCCTGTGGATCCTTTACTTTCCGTTGTAATACTTGGATATTACTTTTTATTCAGAATGTAATATATTTATCTTTTGCTTCCGCTGTGCATTTATATAATTGTGTTGTTTGACTATTATGTTGCCAACCACGTCACGATACTCCCCACCGGGCCCACCGGTGACACGTGAAAAGTCGGGGTGTGACAGGTTGGTATCAGAGCCAACACTGAGTGAATTAAACGCTAGCCTTTTGCGTTTAATCTCAGCTACACAGTTGCACATTCTTGAGTCTAGACAAGAACATAGGACAAATTCCAATTTGTTTCATTGTCTTTTAATTACTCCCTTGATTATCTTTCTGATTAGCCTTTGCATGGGCAAGTCATTTTTTTTATTTTATTAGAAGTCTCGTTTAGGGCAACCATATATTTGTTTAAATTTAAAGGAACGATTATGTTTAAAATATCATTCCTATATTATAAGATCTACCGTTATAATAAAATGGCAAAATCTAAAAAGAACAAGACCTAGCTCATGTGTCATTTTAAGGCAGGGCCAAGATGGTAGTTCCACAATTAGATTCAGATCCTCGTTAACATTCCAATTAAGGACTGTTCTGCGTTAATTATTAAAAAGAATCTAAAGAGTAAAACCTAGCCTAAATGTCATTATAGACATGGCCAAGATGGTAGAACCTATTTAAGAGATTCAAATTTTTGTTAAACATCTGAAAGCATATTAACATGCTTGACAAAGTGTGATACGATAAAAAATCACATGAGTCATTTTTAATTGGGTTATTCTAAATCCCCTTATTTATGTAATCATCCCTTATGGATGAAGTGCCCATGGGCTATGATTAACGTCCTCTGAGACTAAAGATAGTGGTAGCCTACAACTCCCTGTCAAGAAAAGGTAATGAACTTTGATTCAAACCTTAATGCCTCGATTCTCTGAAATCATGGCTTATAAATTAAACTCGTCTACGTGACTAGGCCTTTTGTGCTATTATTAACTTATAATTTAGGATTATGATAAAAATCCTGAACAATTATATATTTATCAAATTAACTAATATGTGTATTAAAAACATGGTTAATAAATCGTTTAAAACGATAAAACTGTATAAGCTTCCGTATAAACCTTGTCCTTGTTTAATTTTATGTAGCAATTAAAGCTACATGGCTAGGTCCGAGGAAGAGAACAGTCATCCGTTGGAAAACCGCGATGATAATGATAGGATTAATATAACCAAAGGAGAACTTCGTTCACTGATTGATACAACTGTATCTAAAGCTGTAGAGGAACAGTTCAGGGAGTATAATGGGACTAATAGTCGAGCCTCAACTGTACCCCACTCTAAGTCTGTCCCTAAAACTCATTCAGAGCCTCATAACAAGCCGCACTCTAAGAAAGAGGAGCCAAAGAAGAATGATGATCGACATTCATCAAATGAACACAGTGTTCCATCCAAGAAGATAGCGTTCGATAATGAACCACGTACCAAGTCTTGTACCTATAAGTACTTTGTTTCATGTAAACCCCGAGATTTCACTGGGGAGAAGGGAGCAGTAGATTGTATGACCTGGTTGGATGAAATGGACACGGTGGTGGACATCAGCGGTTGTGCTGAAAGGGATGTAGTAAAGTATGTATCCCAATCATTCAAAGGAGAGGCACTGGCATGGTGGAGGTCTCTCATTCAAGCTGCTGGGAAGATTCCGCTTTACAACATGTCATGGGAGCAATTTGTTACCCTCATTATGGAGAACTACTGCCCTCAACATGAGGTCGAAAGAATTGAATCTGATTTCTTATCTTTGGTGATGACAAACTTAGATTGTCAAGCTTACCTCACCAGTTTTAATACCCTGTCCAGACTGGTTCCTTACCTTGTAACACCAGAGCCCAAGCGGATTGCTCGCTTCATTGGGGGTTTAGCCCCAGAAATCAAAGCTAGTGTTAAGGCTTCAAGACCTGCTACATTTAGGTCAGCAACTGATCTCTCTTTATCCCTTACTCTAGATGCGGTCAGGTTGAGATCGCTAAAGAAATCTGAAGAAAGTAAGAGAAAGCGTGAGGATGATAACTCACGAGGGTCAGAGAAGAAGCACAAGGGAAACACCGACTCTAAGAAGGCTGGGTCTGGAAGGAATAGTCAGCGGACAGAGGAAAAGCCAAAGTGCACGAATTGCCAGAAACGCCACTTTGGAAAGTGCAGACTTGAGTCTGATTCTAAGTCAGGAGCACCTGCATGTGGGATATGCAAATCTAAAGAGCACAAGACGATAGAGTGCAAGAAGATAAAAGATGCCACATGCTACAACTGCAATGAGAAGGGGCACATAAAGACCAACTGCCCTAAGTATGCCAAGAAGCCTGAAGAGGTTAGGAAGACTAATGCTAGAGTCTTTCGATTGGATGCCAAAGAAGCGGTCCTAGACGACAACGTTATTACAGGTACTTTCCTTGTAAACGATGTCTTTGCAAGAGTACTTTCTGATTCAGGCGCTGATAAGTCGTTCGTAGATAATAAGTTTTGTGAATTGCTGAATTTACCTGTCAAAACCTTAAGTGTGGATTATGAGGTGGAGCTAGCAGATGGCACCATAGAAACCGTCTCAACTGTGTTAGATGGATGTGTTATATCCATTAAGAACCACTCTTTTCCTCTATCACTACTTCCTTTTAAATTGGCCGGTTTTGACATAGTATTGGGTATGGACTGGTTATCTCATAACCAGGCCCAAATCGTCTGCAACAGAAAGCAAGTGGTGATAAAGACTCCGTCTGGTGAATCACTTACCATTCGGGGAGATACCCAGTATGGATTGCCGGAGCAAGTAACTATGCTCAAGGCTTCCAAGTGTTTAAAGAAGGGTTGTGTCATCTACATGGCACAAGTGATTATTGACGAGCCCAAACCGAAGATAGAAGACATCCCTGTCATTTCTGAATACCCAGAAGTCTTTCCGGAAGAACTACCTGGGTTGCCACCAGATAGGCAAGTGGAATTCAGGATTGATATCATCCCCGGAGCAGCACCAGTTGCCAGAGCACCTTATAGGTTGGCTCCAACGGAGATGAAAGAATTGAGGACACAGCTAGATGAACTGCTAGCTAAAGGTTTCATTAAACCTAGTTCGTCTCCATGGGGAGCGCCAGTCCTGTTTGTCAAGAAGAAGGATGGATCGATGCGGCAGTGCATCGATTATCGTGAACTTAATAAGGTCACGATCAAGAATAGGTATCCTTTACCCAGGATCGACGATTTGTTCGATCAACTACAAGGAGCAAGTTATTTCTCAAAGATTGACTTGAGGTCAGGCTACCATCAACTGAAGGTTAGAGATGAAGACGTGCATAAAACAGCATTTAGGACTCGTTATGGTCATTACGAGTTCCTAGTGATGCCTTTTGGGCTCACTAATGCACCTGCCGCGTTCATGGATCTCATGAATCGCGTTTGCAAACCGTACTTAGATAAATTCGTCATCGTTTTCATCGACGACATTCTTATCTATTCGAAGAATCAAGCTGACCATGAGAAACACCTTCGCTGTATTCTCAAGCTCCTGCATCAGGAGAAGCTCTATGCCAAATTCTCCAAGTGTGAATTTTGGCTTCGAGAAGTCCAATTCCTTGGGCACGTGGTTAGTGAGCGTGGTATCCAAGTGGATCCCGCTAAGGTTGAAGCAGTTATGAACTGGCAAGAACCAAAGACGCCTACAGAGATTCGTAGCTTCCTGGGATTGGCAGGATATTACAGGTGTTTCATCGAAAAATTTTCAAGGATTGCTGCACCCCTAACTTCCTTGACTAAGAAGAAAGTAAAGTTCATTTGGGGCCCTAAGCAGCAAGAGTCCTTTGATAGTTTGAAGCAAAAGCTGAGCAACGCCCCAGTACTGACATTGCCAGATGGAATAGAAGAGTTCGTGGTTTACTGCGATGCATCGCACACTGGGATGGGGTGTGTGCTTATGCAGAAAGGCAAGGTTATTGCCTATGCTTCACGACAGTTAAAGGTGCATGAAAAGAATTACACCACCCACGATTTGGAATTGGGTGTCGTTGTATTCGCCTTAAAACTATGGAGGCACTATCTATATGGTGTCAAGTGTGTGATTTATTCTGATCACAAGAGCCTCCAACATCTGTTTAATCAGAAGGAATTAAACATGAGGCAACGCCGTTGGATGGAAACTTTGAATGATTATGATTGTGAAATCAGATACCATCCCGGCAAGGCGAATGTAGTCGTCGATGCCTTGAGTAGAAAGGAGAAGGTGAAACCTATCCGAATCAATGCCAAGCGCATGGAGATAAAGAATAATTTGATTGAAAGGTTGGTAGCTGCACAGAAGGAAGCTGTGTTGGAAGCTAACTATCCTAATGAAAAGTTAGGAGTAACTGAGGAGCAGTTAACTCTTAGCAAGGACGGAATTCTAAGATTGAATGGACGAATATGGGTCCCAATTTATGGAGGACTTCGAGATGTCATCCTCCAGGAAGCCCATAATTCCAAATACTCCGTTCATCCTGGAGCTGATAGGATGTACCAGGATCTAAAGCCAAATTATTGGTGGATAGGCTTGAAGAAGTCTGTAGCCACTCATGTAGCTAAATGCTTGACATGTGCGCAAGTCAAAGCCGAGCATCAGAAACCGTCAGGTTTGCTACAACAGCCTGAACTTCCTACTTGGAAGTGGGAAATGGTAACTATGGATTTTATTACCAAGTTACCCAAGACAAGGAAGGGAAATGATACGATATGGGTTATAGTTGACAGACTGACTAAGTCAGCACATTTCCTACCCATCAAGGAGACTTATAGCTCCGACATGTTAGCCCAGTTATACGTTGATAAGATTGTAGCCTTACATGGCATACCTGTGTCTATTATCTCTGATCGAGATACTAGATACACGTCGCATTTTTGGAAGAGTTTCCAACAATCTTTGGGCACACGTTTGAATTTTAGTACGGCTTATCATCCTCAGACTAACGGTCAGAGTGAGCGTACTATTCAAACGTTGGAAGACATGCTACGTGCATGTGCGATCGATTTGGGTGGTAGTTGGGATAAGCACCTACCCTTAGTCGAATTCTCCTACAACAATAGCTACCATACCAGCATTAAGGCTGCGCCCTTCGAGGCATTATACGGTAGAAAGTGTAGATCGCCCGTTTGTTGGGCAGAAGTTGGAGATGTCCAATTGTCAGGACCAGAGGTCTTTGAAACGACGGACAAGATTGTCCAGATTCGTGACCGTCTCAAAGATGCCCGAGATAGGCAGAAGAGTTACGCAGATCCAAAGCGTAAAGCTTTTCACTTCGAAGTAGGTGATAAAGTGTTACTTAAAGTGTCACCCTGGAAGGGGGTGATGCGATTTGGTAAGAAAGGCAAGCTAAGCCCGAGATACATAGGACCTTTTGAGGTTATCTAACGTGTCGGGTCAGTTGCCTATAAGTTAAACTTACCGGAAGAGCTCAGTGGAATTCACAATGTGTTCCACATCTGTAATCTGAAGAAGTGCTTCGCTGACGAACACTGGTTATACCACATACAGATGTGCATATAGATGAGAGCTTGAAGTTTGTGGAAAAACCTTTGTCGATTGAAGATCGACAGGTAAAGAAGCTTCGAAGGAAGCATGTACCTATTGTAAAGGTCAAATGGGATGCCCGTAGAGGTCCCGAATACACGTGGGAGGTTGAATCCACGATGAAGGAAAAGTACCGTTATTTATTTCAGTAAATCTCGGTTCGAGATTTATTTTAAGGGGGTGAGGATGTAACACCTCGAAAATTCACGTCCTATAATGTGTAGACACGTGTCAAAGGTTTAAACGTGTGAAAGAAATATTATAGAAGGACTAAAGTTGACAATCATGGAAAGTATGTGGATATACGTATTCTAAATGTCAACAGTGAATAAATATAATGTACATTAACCCTACATGGTGCTCATACCTTCAAACGAATAAATCATGCATCATACGAAGCTAAAAGTGAGAGATTACAAACTACAGGGGCTAAATGTGTCAACATGTTTAAGTTATACCTCTAAGTGACCTTTTGATAAACCCGAAGCTTTGTAACGATTAATTATGCTCACTAGAATACACGGTTTAAATTTCGTAAAGTTTCGTTAACGTATGAGAAAGTTATGATCGAATTCGTGTGCGAAGGGTTAAAGCGTAAACGTTGAAAGTTAGGACTTTTCGGGTAACAATAAAGTTAACCGGGGACTTAACAAAGTGGGTATATGTTTTCAAGCCCTTATAGATCAATTATGAGGGTTCATAATGCAAGAAACAAGTGCCTAATCGAATTTTGAAGAGCCAAGGATCAAATCGCAAAAATCAAAAGTTCTGATCAGACTAGGCCTAGCGCGACGCGAGGGGGGGTGGCGTCACGCGAGGGGTGCCCAGCTCTGAATTCTTTGGGCTGTTGTCTGCCATTGCCTTTTTGCGCGCCTAAACGACCCCTAAACATCTAGGACACTTGTTGGAAGGGTATGGAGAGTTGTAGACCCCAAGTGTCAAAGATTTATGGTGAAATTTTCACTATAAAAGGATCACGAACTTGCAACAAGTCTTCACACCTTCATTCAAGCTATCTGATCATTCCTGGAGCTCAAGTCTGCTTCCAAGTGATCACTAACCAAGCTTAGGACTTCTGTAAGTTGCTAATCCTTTCTTTTATTGAGTTTAGCTTAGTTATTTAGCTAAAAGTCAAACCGTCGTAATTACGGTTTGACTTCGAGATTAGTAAACAATGGCTCAGTCATATCTCGAATTAAAAGTAGTTATAAGTTGGTAATTATGTGGGTAATAAACCCTCAAAAGGGTTCCCCCTGATTCCCACTCTAACTAGGTCTAATGTCGGGTCAAACGTGTAATTAAAAAGTCAACAGAATGTTTTAATTGCAATTTATGCATGATTAGCAATGTAGATCATATACAACCTGTTTGATCATTGTTATAACTTGGTAATAAGTGTAAGAACATGTCTAAACATGTTCAACCCGACAAATTCCTGTAAATACCCGGTTCGGAACCAAAAGTCACATAGTTTGACTTTCACTTTGACTTTCAGTTCTGACCCGTTAAGGCATGTTTTAGAAATGCCTCAGAGCTTTAATTGGACTAGGTTACATGTTAGAATAACCCTCTGTGATGTTACACCTTGGTTCATTAGTTATCCAATTAATATGCATGTTTCCGTTAATTGCTCATATGTTGACCGTTATGCCCTTATTACCTTAAAACGTGATTTTTGGAAATGTAAAAGAGTAGAAACTTTAATTACTGATATATAAACTTGTATGCAAAGTTTGACATCAGTTTGAATTGTAGATTTAGAGTTATGCTCAATATCGCAAAATTAAAGCTTTATGTTAATAAAACGGCGTAATTAGCGTATAGACTAGTTAAGCCTACTTTTTGATATCAAATCTTTTACCCACTGATGCAATATATTATTTTGGGATTTTTAAATATTTTTAATAAATTTTAGGCTGAGCATAACTAGTAGTCGTAGGCATAATCCGGTAATTGTCGGTTTTGCCCTTACGGGCCATAAAATGAGTTTTACATATCTAAACGACTCCAAACCTTTTGCTACTGATTATATATGTTAAATAAATTATTTCAAGCCTCCTGGAAGTATAAAAATATCAGCTTTATGTATCGAACCCGTAAACGGCTTTTAATCGCCTTATTAAGCGTTTTTAACGCATAGTATGTATTAAAATTATATTGGACATACACGGGTTGATACCTACTGATATTTGAGGCAAATTATAATATTTTAACACTAAGCAAAGGTTTTTAAACTCAGACTTCAGTTTTGAGCTTTTCGGCTTATGTGAAATTACCAAAATACCCCTACGGGGCATAGTTTGGTTATAATTGATAAAATTCACATATATACTTTACCCTATTGATTACAACATAGTAAAATAATTATTTTTGCTGATTACATCAGACCTGTAACTCAGATAAATACTTAAACTCTTTTATCACCTTTAAAATGACCAAACTACCCCTACGGGAATAGTTTGTGTTTAAACACGTTTCGGGCATAATGAAAGACATCTTACTAATGTCACAACATATTTGAGACATAATTAACTTAGGAAACCTGAATATGGCTCTCATGAATACCCGTCACGCTTATCACGCGTACGGTTTGGTTTATGTAACAAGTTTACTTAAACTAGCCGAAACGGGTCAAACCTTATCGGTCTTATCTCAAAACCTAGAATGTGTGTAAGTTACCCATATTAAACAAGCATACAAGCTTGTCGGGTCAAAACCACATTCCAAACCGGTCTTCGCTTTATCATGCGTTTGAACCGTGTCTACCTTTTGGAAACTAACCGGTCTAAGTCTAAGCTTAATTAAAGACCCGTTAGAAATCTAATAGGTTATTATAAACCTTCGTTCCAGATTAGGAGCCCAGTAAAAGTACTTGCATTTGCTGTATTTGATTGATACTTTGCTCAGGTAAATACTCTTAACTTATTTTCCCTATACGGGCTTGGGGTACGGTACTATAAAAGTACCGCTTGGTCGGGTTTGTAGTCATTTACATCGGATTGTGATTAATGCATTTACATAACCCGCTTTATTCTGTATTATTTGATGTATGGCCCTTGCGGGTTAAATGACCATGTCCCGGATATCCTTGGCATCATTTTACGAAATGGCCACGACCTAAGCACGGGGTGTAGGCGTACACCTGACAGATGCATTATGTAAAAACTGGTAATCCACTAAAGGAATCAACCTTGTGGGCACTATACCTGTGGCGTGTCAGTTAACTTAAACCGGCTCTTCTAACCGGTGCTAATGGACGGCAAATAAGTAAATCTGTATACAAGATTATATACAAATAATTGTCCCAAGTTATAAAGATATTTTTACCGAAGTGCATTCAAATCAATTTTCAAACTCTTTTCTTAATGAGTCAGTTAAGTTGTATTTACCAGTGTAAACTGACGTATTTTCCAAAAAGGTTAAGTGCAGGTGCTAGACGAAATAGGCTGGCTACTCCAGGCATCATTACTCAAGTCTCGCAAGCTTTAGATGTCAAAGTCTGTTGAACAGTTATCTTTTTATATTGATCCGCCTGTGGATCCTTTACTTTCCGTTGTAATACTTGGATATTACTTTTTATTCGGAATGTAATATATTTATCTTTTGCTTCCGCTGTGCATTTATATAATTGTGTTGTTTGACTATTATGTTGCCAACCACGTCACGATACTCCCCACCGGGCCCACCGGTGACACGTGGAAAGTCGGGGTGTGACAACCAAGTCCAAGCACGTACTCCTGCAAAACAACATCATATTCAAAGCAGACAATCGTTAACACAAGGATCCTTATGATGATCCTGGATCCTGGTCCTACAATACTCTCTGAGGATCACTAATTCAAACAGAATTGAGGATCCCTAAGCCCAACAGTAATTGAGGATCACTGATCATTAAAAAATCCTCCCCTAACAATTGCCCCCAAAATATAAGGAGTGAAGTGTAACTAAACGAATTATATTTTCTCGCTCTTATTGTAAGTCCCGTGAAACCGGATCTTTCAATGATATCAAACAATCACCAAGTTTGTGCGGAATCCAAACTTGGTGAGATTCAAGAATAAACACGAAAATCGAAAAATTCATCAATACTTGTTTATATTCTTGCTATATTTCTCAAATCGAACCTAAAACTGTTGATATAGCTTTGCAGGAACCAGGCTGGGTAGATGCTATGCATGAAGAGCTGAACCAGTTTGAGAAGCTTGGAGTATGGAAACTTGTCAAGTTGCCTCAAGGAAAGCGTAAACTTGGAACTCGATGGGTTTTTCGAAACAAGCAAGATTCCGCAGGGGTTATTGTTCGAAATAAAGCAAGGTTGGTGGTTCAGGGATTTCGACAAATAGAAGGTCTGGATTATGATGAAGTTTATGCTCCGGTTGCTCGACTTGAGGCCATTCGGATTTTCTTAGCTTACGCGTCATATATGGGGTTCACTGTATATCAGATGGATGTCAAGACAGCGTTTTTATATGGAAAGGTGAAGGAAGAAATCTTTGTTGAGCAGCCACCAGGGTTCGTACATCCAGATCATCCAGAATATGCCTATAAGCTAGACAAGGCATTGTATGGATTGCACCAAGCACCAAGAGCTTGGTATGCTACATTAACTGAACATCTACTGGCTCATGGGTACACACGTGGCACAATAGACCAGACTCTGTTTATCAAGAAAGTGGGCAAGGATCAGATCTTAGTTCAAATCTATGTTGATGATATTATTTTCGGATCTACAAGTGAGGAACTTTGCAAGGAATTTGAGAGAGTTATGAAGAAGAAATTTGAAATGACACTGTTTTTGGGTTTACAAGTCAAGCAGAATTCTCAAGGGATTCTTATCCATCAAGGGAAGTATGTGGATGATGTGCTAGAAAAATTTAAGTTTTCGGACGCAAAGCCTGCTGAAACACCAATGGCAGAGAGACCGTTATTGACTGAAGATGAAGAAGGATCTTCTGTGGATCAACGTCAGTATAGGTCTATGATCGGTTCGTTGATGTATCTGACAGCTAGCCGTCCGGATATTATGTTTGCTGTATGCAATTGTGCACGATATCAGGCTAATCCTAAAACTTCTCATCTTATTGCTGTTAAGAGAATCTTTCGGTACCTTAAAGGCCGACCACGGTTTGGTCTGTGGTATCCGAGGGATTCTAATTTTGATCTGTTTGCATTTTCTGACAGCAATTTTGGAGGTACTGATAGTGACAGGAAATCTACATCAGCTGGATGCCAGTTTCTGGGTGACAGGCTCATTTCTTGGCAATGCAAGAAACAACAAACGGTGGCGATTTCAACAGCTGAAGCTGAGTATGTTGCTGCTTCTGCATCTTGCTCTCAAGTGGTGTGGATGCAACATCAATTGCAGGATTACGGTTTGACTTATCTCAACACTACTATTTACTGTGATAATGATGCTGCAATACAAATTGTTAGAAATCCTGTTTTTCACTCCAAAACCAAGCACATAGACATAAAAGTTCATTTTATACGAGATTGCTTCGACAGAGGTCTTATTACACTTGAACAAATCGACACAGATGCAAATGCTGCCGATTTGTTCACCAAACCTGTCAGCAGCTCAAAATTCAAAGTGCTTGTGGATTTTCTGAAAATGATCCGCTTTACTGACTGAGCATGTTTTTGTTTTTCGTAGGTAAATTTGTTCATAAAGTTTTCTATTCTTAGGTAGTTTTTATTTATGCTCAAATTTAGGGGGAGAAATTTTGAAAAATACAAAAACATTAAAAAATAGAAAAATACAAAAACATTAAAAAAATTGAAAAATACAAAAAGAGGTGTGGCAGGACTGGGAAATGAAATGAATTTTCACATTATGGTCGAGGGCTGACTCATGTAAGACCAGTATCGAAATAGTTTGACTCTAGTATGATGTGTTGGTAGGCTCTATCCTTGAGACTGGAAACATTGGCTGTTTCTGTTCAGAACTAAAAGAGTACATGACCTCAGAAAAGAAAATCACTTGGAATTAGCTCATTTCTATTTGAATGTCCGTATGTTGTCCCGATACACACAATTTTGGTCTGACCCTGAAATCTTCTCTGAAAAAGTCGTGTACCTCCTCTGCTGCATCCAGATATATGCTGACCTGGAGGTGCTAGGCAACGTCAGCTTCTGCTGCATCCAGATACATGCTGACCTAGCTGTACGTTGTCGATCTGTAGATCAATTAACACCCGAAAGAGGCCCTCAAGTGCCCAAAAGAAACCCATGAAACCTATATCAAATTGAGAAAACTCATTTGATTTGTATATTACACCATCTCTGCTCAAGATCTATTCTGTTCTCTTCTCAATCTATTCCCAGTTAAGATTTCAGAGATTTGGATTGGACTTGTGAAATATGTGGTAGGGAAACTACTTGCATGATAGAGTGTGCTTTGTATAGTTCCGAGATTTGATCAGTATTTGTTTGAGTGTTCATTGTTAAGATATCAAAACATGATAAATTGAGTTACAGGCAGTTATATGGAAAAGGTCTAGGGAGACGAGTTTAAGGGGACAAATATACTGGCAATTGTCTAGATCATCCAGTAGTAGATCAGTGTTGATAAGTGAAGTCAAGCCCAAAACCTTGTGATTTGATCCCTGAGTATCTATGCAAATTTCCTAATTTATTTTTGTAAATAATATTTTATTATTTATTTTTTGTTTTTAGGTTTTTGTTTTGCAAACATTGCTCAAAAGGTTTAGCGGATAATTTAAAAAAAAATTAAATCTGAAATTAAAATTCAGATTAATGGGTTTATGTTGAAGTAAAATTGATAAATATGTTAAGCCCAACTGTTAAGTCTCAAGCCCAATCTGTCAAGGGCCCATGATCAAAATGGAGGTATAAATGGTCTGTTGCGAGTCGAGACCTAATTTATCACTCGCAACAAAGTCTCATTCTCTCTCAAATACTCCGGCGATCTTTGAAGATTCCGATTCATCTCCGGTTACGACTCGCAATCTCCGGTTACGACTCATTGAAAAAACAAGGTATGATGATGTCATAATTCAAGTTTTGCAGGAAATTATGAATGTTTGAAGAAGCTCCGATGAAGATTTGAAGATTCCGTCTTGCAATCAAGTTTTCTCCGATGAAGATTTGAAGATTCCGATGAAGTTCATATGAATGTGTGGTTGCGACTCAAACAACACAAGGACTCGAGACCAGTGGTTGCGAGTCGCAACATCGAGATTGCGACTCATGGTTGCGACTCAAAATCTATTGGTTGCGACTCATGATTGCGACTTGAAGTCTATTGATTGCGACTCATGGTTGCGACTCAATGACAAGTGGTTGCGACTCATGGTCTCGAGTGAACAGTAACAGTGTTTTTTTTATTTATTATTATTTTATCACTGTTATGACCAAGATTGAAAACTTAATTGATTTGTGTTGTGTGCAGAAAATGGATTTAAAGTTTATATCTTCTCATAATCAAGTAGGATACTTAGCACCTCCACCAGAGAAACACAAGCAGCTGTATACATCACTGATGAAAGGTTTAAATAAATGCCGGATTGTTCATGCTCTTCGTGAGAATCCGGTTGTTTATGAAGATCTTATTCGAGATTTTTGGAAGAGTGCTAAAGTTGAAGTCGTTGAAGGAAAGGGAGCTATAGTTGCTGAGATTCAAGAGTTGAAAGTTATAGTGACTGAGCAGATGATTAGAGAAGCGTTAAAATTTAATGATCAGGAAACAGATCCTATAGAACTCCCAGCTGGAACAGTAGAAGCAATTCTACCTCGTTTAAGCTATGAAGGAAAGTTTCCACCCCTGATAAAGAAGTTTGTGCATCCTTACTGGCGTTTATTACTTCATATGTTCCTTGTGTGCATGACAGAAAATAGAGGGGGAATTGATCAGTTGAATACCACTCAGTCTGCTGCTTTGATATGTGTGATAACAAATGAGCCGTTCAATTATTCAAGATATATCTTGGAAGCAATGAAGAGAAATGCAATTGGACTTCGAAAGGATAAGTTTCTTATGTATCCAAGGTTCGTGCAGATGATTTTAAATGAGTGTTATCCAGGATTGAAGAGATCTGGTAATACGTTGGAATTAAAACCTATGGGTCCTTCATGTTTTGGTGCTCTTACTACAAAGAAGGGTACTGAAAAGAGGTTTGAAGGTTTGATTCAATTGGAGAAATTTGGTCAGTTTGCAGAGACGGAAGATGTTAGTGAAAATCCGGTAATAGCACAATCTGTTCCAGTGCATAGTGTATCTGCAAGTGCTATTGTTGCTGAAGAACATGATATTCAAATGGATGCCGAAAATCAGCCTGAGACAGAGATTTTAACAATTGACTCTGACGATGAAGGTATTGATATTATGTGTGATTCTGGGGAAGATGAAGAGCTTCCTCCTGAAGCTGAAGTTGATACTGCTGTTTCTGCTGTTCCACCCGTGATTACTGCTGAAAGTTTGGCTTTGTTATTAAAATCTGTTACTGATAAGATGGGAAATCCTCCTTCTGATCTTTCAGTGTCAAGTGAAAAGCCTGGTGAAGACCCAAAGGATTCTGATTCCATGCCATTGAAGCGGAAAAGGAGGGATCCTCGGCTCGGAATGTATATTGAGCATAGCAAAGATCAACCTGTAATTACTGATGATGATGATGAAGGTCTTTATGACTTTGAGTTTGAGAAGAATGTCACCGATACCACCACCGCTACTGAAGACATCTTTGATTTTGATGCTGATACTGAAAGAACTGATATGGTTATTACTACTGATGATGTTCAGGTTACTAGTTTTGATGTTGATACCACTGTTGAGACAACGTTACCTAGTGCTACTGAAGTTGCAGGTTCTTCTAGAGTTGATCTTGATATGCCTAGTAGTTCAAGTGGTAAAAGACCTGAAGAGCCATTTAGAATGCCATTTGATGATGATTCGAGTGATGAAGATGAATTTATCAGCATGAGAGATATGAAGAAAAGAATGATTGTCCTTGAGCAAGATTCAATTCATAAAGATGCAAAGATTATTCAACTTGAAGATACGGTTGTGAAGAAAGATCAACAGATTGAGCAGCTTCAAGGAGATGTTAGTTTGTTGTTTAACATGGTGTATGACTTACGTGGAAAGTTGGAGAAGAAATTTGGACAGGAGTTCTCAGATCCAACCGATGTTGAAAACAGGAAAAGGGCTTTTGAAAAGGATGATGCTGAAAGAGGTGCTGCTATGGAACAATACTTTAAAAGAGTTATTGATCCTGTTGCTGACAAAGAGAAGGCTGAAAGAATCAAGAAGAAAAGAGAGTTTGTAGTTATGAAGAATCGGAATCTAAATCCAGATGATGATGATGCTCATGCAACTCATCATTTAATGGATGTTGGTGAAACTCTCTATGATAAGGTTGGAAATCGTTCTGGTGTAGTTAGCTGGGGTTATGATCATGATCGCAAAAGATGGCGGATAAAAAGGAGAATTGGACCTGTTGAGTGGTACAAACATCCAGGCCAGTTTCAGTCGTTTACTAAAGTGGATTTGACAAACTTGTCTAAAGCACCTTATGTAGATGATAAGCCTGGAGGAGTTGGATATTTGTTTTTTGAGAGGTTGAAGAGGGAGGTTCTTAAGGGCTTTCCTTCAATGCGTACTGCAGAATCCATCGTTAAACCAGCTAAAGGCATTAGAGATCCATATACGAACAAGCGAATGAAGATTGTACATTGGCCTGTAACTGACAAAGAGAAGGTGATTCCATTGGTGAAAAAGATACCAAAGGGTGCTCTGAAGTCCTTACATTTTTGGTCTTATGATGAGCGCTTAGGGCAGGCAGTGATTGTTTGTGATGATGATGTATGTTTTCACTTGGTGGATCAGATTGATTTACTGAATGTTGCTCATGAAGATTTGGAAGTGTTAGCTCGTCATCAAATTAGAGCTACTGAAAAATATGAAGAAATTGCAAAAGCTTGGACTAGAGCTGTTACATCATCTATTCATATCCGTACAAAGGGTTTCGGTGGTCTTAAGGATCGGTTGCAAGATGATCGTGAAAGTTAAAGTGTCAAGAACCTGCATGTATAAACCTAGGGGGAGATTGTTGGAACCTGAAGGTTTATTCATGTAGGTTAGCTTAGTTTGAGGGTTGATTATGTTTATGTTTAGTTTACATGTTTGGGTCGGTTTTGTTAGTATTTGGGTTAGTAGACTTGTGTCGCAATGGGCCTAGGGTATAGCCTAGTTGTTTTGTATTTAAGCAAACCTCAATCGATTTGTAGAGGTTGTTGATCAGTTGTTTAGTTGCGACACAAGGGACACAAGGAATCGGTTGTGATTGAAGTCTTGTATCAGTCTTTGCTTGTTCATTGAATGCAAGATTTCGGTTTGTGTTTTATTAGTTATTCATGTGTTATTTAAAAAAAAAAAAAAAAAAAAAAAAAGAAAGAGACCCAGTGCTGAGAGTTCAGAAGTCAAGAACTTCCACAACATCTGCAGCATAGCGACGACCATAGACTACGTTGAAGACGTTGCTGAATTCATGATATGAAGACAATTTGATGGCATCAGTCTAGGGGGAGATTGTTAGGCCCTAAAGTGTGAGACTGACTAGGTAGATGCTATGCATGAAGAGCTGAACCAGTTTGAGAAATATAGCAAGAATATAAACAAGTATTTTCATGGTTACGAAATTACAACAATCAAGGTTCTTGAATCACATCAAATAACCCAGAATTCGCTGCTATGCTTCTTCTCGTCTGAACACCTGCAGTAGGATCTCCAAGTATCATGTCAACCGGATGATCTCTATTTCGAAAGCCTTGAGACTGACTGGGGAGATTGTTAGGCCCTAAAGTGTGAGACTGACGCATCAAATTAATACAACGAGCCATGGTTACGAACTGGGCTTTACTGGGTTAGTTTATATTAGGTTTTAGACCTTTATAGGTCACTTGGGCCAAGCTTTAGGCCATGTGGGCCAAGCAGGCCCAAGGGGAGCCCATGTAGGGAAGTGGGCTTGAGTTAGTATAAAACAAGTTTCTAACTTGTTTTTAGGTTGGAATTTCTTAGAGCCTCGGTTACAGAAATTATAGAGTTACAGAGGGAGGCGAGTTTGGTGGTGTAGGAACTTGTACCAGACGGTTTTGGTAGTTGATAGTAATAGAATCGTGTGCAAGTTTCAAAGTGATTCGGTATTGTGTTCTTCGTATTTTCATATTTTTCGATTTATTCTTGAATCACATCAAGTTTGGATTCCGCACAAACTTGGTGTTGTTTGATATCATTGAAAGATCCGGTTAACGGGACTTACAAGTGGTATCAGAGCCTTTAGAACCTATTCTAGGCTCGGTTTGATATCAAAGATTCAAGAATTAGAATTTTTGTTCATCGCGTTCTTCGTGTTCTTGAAGTATTCATCGGGTTTCTCTTGAAAACTATACTTATTTTGGTGTTTTGATTATTTTTTTTGTGTTAAAGGATTAAATTTTTTAAACTGATTTGGAAATTTTTTTTCTAATTTTGATAAGAGTTTTAAATCTTTAATTAATTTCCAACAGTTTCCGAAAAATTTTGTTTCTAAAAGATATTTTGGTTGACCAGAATCTGTTTCAAAATCACTTTGAGGTTGCGAGTTCCCATATCATCAGATTTCGAGTCCACTTCATACCTTCTCCGACTCGCAACCACAGTTACGAGTCCACACGTTCATCATATTCATCATCGTTCCGACTCTCATCAGATTTCGAGTCGCAACCGCAATCATCTTTGTTTCGAATCTTCATCACTTTCAAGGTCTCGAGTAGCAACCACCGTTTCGGCTCATCCTGTTTGGTTTCGACTCGCAATCATCTACGGTTTCGACTCGCAACCATCTACGGTTTCGGCTCATCCTGTTTTGGTTTCGACTCACAATTGTCTAAGGTTACGACTCGCAACCATCATTGGTTTCGACTCGTCCTGCTTTGGTTTCGACTCGTCCGACTCGCAACCACGTTCCTTAGTCTGATTTCGAGTTGTCGTCTTCAAGCTCTCGAGTCGCTATCGTCCGCCATCCTCCGAACACCATTTACCACCGGACACCGTCGGACCTCCATTAAACATCCACCACAACTCCGTTCACCACTGCACATCATCTTCATCTTTGATCGACATCAGAACCTTCGACAACCTCTATCACCCTCCGTTGTTCACCGCACACTCCGGCGACCACCACAGTCTTCATAATCTCCGGCTACTGGTTCTTCTCCGACCACCGTTTATCATCACTGTTGGTTTGCAAGTTTATCGATAACAACATCACAGTCATCATCACTCCGGTTCACCACTACAACTTCAACTATCTTCTTCTTCGTCTCCGACAAACTGTCACCGTCACCCGACACCATTATCATCGAACGAGCTCCGACATCATCTTCGTCATTTGTCTCATATCTTCGATCACCATTAATCATCCTAGTACACCCACCGCTAATAAGAAACAAAGGGTATTTTGTGACGGTTTTTAAGAAAAGGAAATTGTCGGGTAAAAGGAAAGTTAAAGAGAAGGGTAGTTTTTGTGACAGATTGAGTGTCGGGAAAGGTTTTATCGTGTGAAAAATATCTGCGATGTTGTTTTGATTGTGAGCTTTATAGTAATCTTATAATCATTATCTAATCTTTGTCTAATCATTGGATAATCATTCCATCAATTATATTAATAATAATAATCAATCATTAGGCTATCATAAGTCAATCATTGTTATAATAATAATAATTATTATTGTTTAATTATAATAGTTTATATTATATCCTATTTTATAAATAAAAAAAAAGGGGGGAGTTTGTTTGTGATAACGGTTTTGACAGATTTTCGAGGTGCGGTTCAGAAAACGGATTCAGTCAATCGCGTGCATAGGGTTTGAATTAGCGAGTATACAGGTTCTCGCTTTGGGCTTGTGTTGAGGATATAGTTAAAAGCGCACATTTTTGGGAATCATATCTTAAAATGTCTTCTAAAAGAGAGATGCTTGAGCAGGAATTCGAAGGATTCAGTTACTCATACGGTGAATCTATAGAAGCACTTACAGGTCGGTTTGCTGAACTGCTCTCTAAAATGGAGAAGGCAGAGATGGTGGTGTCTACTCGCATGAGCAACAGAAAGCTTCTGGATGCTATAAAAGGGATTCCAGATCAGGCGAACTGTAGTTGGTTTCGCAATGTTAATCAGATATTAGTGACAGCTGACTGCGCCTGTTACAAAATGAAGTTAGATGAGCTAATCTCACTCATCAAATCATATGACAATGCTGACAAGCAGTCTACTCAAGGCAACACATCTGCTGCTGCTTGCTCATCCACACAAAATTCAGCATTTATGTTTAAGAAACCCCTGGCTCGAGAAATTACTAAAGAACGTGAAGAGATACTTTCTGTCTTTTGCACTCCTGAGTGTAGAGAAAGAAATGAGGCATCTCGGTTACATAACGCTGAGCTAATTCAAAATTACAATGATATAAAGAATAAAAATTTTACTTTATCAAAGAATGAAAAGCTTTATAAAGATAAAATTGAAGCTCAGCGTAAAGACATCGTCAAACTCAAGGATGATGTTAGTGTGAAATCATCTCAACTCTTATATGTTCAGGAGAAACTGTGCGCTGTGACTAAGGAACTGGAAGATATCAGAGATAGATATCAAATTAATGAGCTTAATATAAAGAAATTTGATTCTTCCAGTAACTTAGTCAAAAACTTGTGTAATCAACAGCTCGCATACAAGGAAAACAAAGGGTGTGGTTTGGGATTCAATCAAGTTCCTCCTCCTTATAATGACAACTACACATATTTACCCATGACTGAGGAGGAATTGATGAATGAGAACAAGATGGCTTACGGTCCTAAAACTAATAAGTCATCAATCAACAGCAGACCTGTTGATAAAGGAGCGACTCCTTCGGTAAATCTTGTTTCAAAGGGTACTTTTGATCCTAATGCTTCGTCTTCCCTTGCAGATGAAGTTAAAGTTGAAGGTGTCGTTGAAGATGAACAAGCGTCAAGTTCTCATGTGTGTGACATTTTTGGCTCATTTTTACAATCTATGATGAAGAATGTCAGGCCTGATGGTGTGGGCGAAAACGTTGATGCTTGTGTAAGAGAGACTGAATCGGCAAATAAAACGAATGAGCCGGCTGAACCATCTGATTCCAAACGCGAATCACCTGAAGCAGCTGATTCTGAGAAATTGGAATCAGTTGATTCTAGTGAATTCAGCTCAAGGATGTCATGTGCAGAACCGTCTTGTGCTGAAAATTCGTCAAATGTTTCAGCTGAAGTTTCTGCTAAAGTTTCTGGTATTTCATCCAACAAACCAGAACTCTCCGATTCTGTCAAAGCTGATGACATAAAGGATGAAGAGAAGACTAATGTGAACAAGGCTCCAAGTGCACAAGCTGAACAATCTGAACCTTCGGTTAGTGATGAAAAGGTTCAGATCAGGCAACAAGATCCTAAGCGAGCAAGTAAAGGACGTGGAAAGAAGAAGCCTAAACATCGACAAGCAGGCTCTCCACAGTCCTCAACGGGCAGCAATAGTCCTCAAAAGGCCCGTGTTGTGAAAAATACCTTTGTTAAGCCAATCAGTAATGGCAAATGTGAAAAATATGCATTTGACTGTGCTAACAAAGCTTTCGGAAAGACTGGTGAGATTTCTGAACAAGACTTGCAGTCTAAACAAAACAAGAAGAATCAAAAGAAATCTCCACCACAGAAGGCCCCTGCAAACGACAAGTATAGGCATCCAAATTCATCTTCGTCTGCTGGAAATGTGCAACAAAAACAAGCACAGAAAGGACCGATTCATCCTTCAGGGCCTGCAAGAGCTACACAAGCTGATCAGAATGCCTTCTACGTGAAGAGACAAACATGCTTCAATTGCGGCATTGCTGGTCACATTGCTCGGAACTGCACAAATCGTCCCTATGTACCATATTATATGCAAAATCAGAGGGTTACACCAAAGGGTAACTACCATTCCAAGCCAATGAAGGTATCCTCACCTAAGGCAATGAAGAATGTGAATCCCAAGGTTAAACCTTCTGATGGGGATTGGAACGTTGCCAAAAACAAACGCAAAGCTTTTCAGGAACAAAAACGTGTTTCTAAAACTAACAAACCTGAGGCAACAAACATGTTTGTTAAACCGAAACAGATTTGGAAACCCAAATCCAAGGCAGCAACGTCTCCAATCCTTGAAACGAAAGGGGACTTGTGTTTGAAAGAAGTGTCTTACTTTGATGCTTCAGGTAAACCCAGGACCACGATGGCCTGGGTACCCATGTCTTACTAATCTCCTTACCTTTCAGGAACAACCAAGGAGGAGCTGTTGACAATCTCTGGAATGTTGATAGCGGTTGTTCTAGAGATAAAAACGGGTAACATTTCACTGTTGCAAAAAGTTCAAATTTTTTTTACAGATGATATGTTTCCTTTGGAGGAGATAAAAGAAGTAAGCAATGATCAGCCAAAGGTACCGTTTAAATTCAGTACTTTGATTTGAATTTGATTAGTCTTCAATCTGATGACAGAACGGTTAACCAAAATTTTTTTTTCTTTCTTAGTTCATTATTTTGTATATAAAGTGTCATTTCTCTAGTAAATGGTAAATTTGCGCAAAAATCCAAGATTTATGCACAAATTTAGGGGGGAGAGGAACATATAGATAGATATAGAGTTTAGGAGGAGAAAACTCAGAAAATACAAAAAGAGTTTGCTGTAAATATGTATTGTTTTAGGGGGAGAAAATGAGAAAAATACAAAAACATTAGAAAAATGAAAAAGCCAAAAAGAAAAATTGCATGATATGGGAAGTGAAATAAATGTTCGTGTTAAAGGGTTTGACTAACACATGTAAGGTGCCATAGCTGAAAAGACTAGGATCTACTGCGATATGTCGATAGGCTTGACGCTCAAAATGATAAAAGATGCTAAGTGATATAAATATAACGAACTATGTACCATGTGGGTAACATACCAACGGTGTATGATTTTATGGTCTTAAATCTTGCGTTGATAGATAGCCAACATCTGAGGTTTCGGGTCTTTATATTGTTGAATCATCTGGGGATATCTTGGCTGTCCTTCTGTTCATAACTAAAATTGTACATGAACCCAGGAAAGAAAGTCACTTGGAATTAGCTCATTTCTATTTGAATGTCTGTATGTTGTCCCGATACACACAATTTTGATCTGATTCTGAAATCTTCTCTGAAAAAAATCGTGTACCTCCTCTGCTGCATCCAGATATATGCTGACCTGGAGGTGCTAGGCAACGACAGCTTCTGCTGCATCCAGATACATGCTGACCTAGCTGTACGTTGTCGCGCTATAGATCTAATACACCCGAAAGAGGCCCTCAAGTGCCCAAAAGAAACCCAAGAAACCTATATCAAACTGAGAAAAACTCATTTGATCTGTATATTATACCATCTCTGCTTAAGATCTATTCTGTTCTCTTCTCAATCTATTCCCAGTTAAGATTTCAGAAATCTGGATTGGACTTGTGAAATATGTGGTAGGGAAGATACTTGCATGATAGAGTGTGTTGTTTATATTTCCAGGATTTGATTAGTATTTATTTGGGTGTTTATTGTTAAGAAATCAAAACATGATAAAACAGATTGTATGCAGACCTAGACACAGTCAAGATATCTTAAAGGATGACATCAGTATACTCACCTACTACGATGAATCGTTGTGCTTACCTTGATCGCGGGGGTATGCCTTGGAATGGGACACACGGGTATAATAGTATAATATTACCTAAAGCATATCACTAAGTTGAAAAATTGAAAGTTGAGCGTTAAAGTTTAAGTGGACAAACATATTGACAATCGCATAGACCAGTGTGATTAGGCTCGTACTGAAAAGTGTTCCTTAGTCTGCCTGAGAACGAATTTTGATCCCATTGCAATTGTAATTGTATATTATGGTAGTTGTTTATATTTTGAGTTTTTATTTGTTTTATTTCTTAAAATTAAAAAATTTGAAAAATTCAAAAATACAAAAATAGTGTCTTGCTTTTCAATAAAACCAAAAATCCAAAAATAGAGTGTTTATTTGTTTTCTCAAATATTAAAAATGTAACCGTTCTTGAAGATTTGACTGATCATCAAAAGTTGAAAGAATTTAAATTGTGAAATCTGAGTATAAGTACTTGGTTTTACCTAGTGTTCATATGGTACTCTCCCTGTTGCATAAGAAATGTTTGCTTATGAGTTTGTGAGCATGTGCAGAACTTGATTTCATTCAAGAACAGGGGTTGATGAAGATTGAGATTGTTGTTAGTTGCTGAAGAAGTCTGAAGCAGCACAACAACAAGATGTACCTGAGTCAGAAGAACCAGATACGAAACGTCGTCTGACAGTGAAAGTGCATTTGAAGAAGTACCGTGAACCTGCTTGAAAGAAAAAGACTGAAGAAGAAAAGAGTTGTTGAGAATCCTCCTCCCACATTCTTTTTAACAAGATTTTCAAGCAAAGCTGATCGAGATCCTGATATGAAGCTAACCACAAGAGCTGAAGAAAGAGACCCAGTGCTGAGAGTTCAGAAGTCAAGAACTTCCACAACATCTGCAGCATAGCGACGACCATAGACTACGTTGAAGACGTTGCTGAATTCATGATATGAAGACAATTTGATGGCATCAGTCTAGGGGGAGATTGTTAGGCCCTAAAGTGTGAGACTGACGCATCAAATTAATACAACGAGCCATGGTTACGAACTGGGCTTTACTGGGTTAGTTTATATTAGGTTTTGGACCTTTATAGGTCACTTGGGCCAAGCTTTAGGCCATGTGGGCCAAGCAGGCCCAAGGGGAGCCCATGTAGGGAAGTGGGCTTGAGTTAGTATAAAAACAAGTTTCTAACTTGTTTTTAGGTTGGAATTTCTTAGAGCCTCAGTTACAGAAATTATAGAGTTACAGAGGGAGGCGAGTTTGGTGGTGTAGGAACTTGTACCAGACGGTTTTGGTAGTTGATAGTAATAGTAATAGAATCGTGTGCAAGTTTCAAAGTGATTCGGTATTGTGTTCTTCGTATTTTCATATTTTTCGATTTATTCTTGAATCACATCAAGTTTGGATTCCGCACAAACTTGGTGTTGTTTGATATCATTGAAAGATCCGGTTAACGGGACTTACACTTATCCGTAACAAACCAACGGATATATAGCCGTTACATCCTGACTAGCCGTTGCATCCTGACGTCATTGAAGTAACTATCCTGCAAGATCATGATTATAAATTGAAGTTAGAGATAAGGGTTAGGAAGTATTTAAATTCGTGCGTTTCACCCTTTAAATCCTCATTCGAAGATCTGATCAGGTACTTCTCTTTCCTTTCTCTCTTCATATTCTCCTTATGTTCCTTCTTCTTCACCACCATCATGACCAAGATGATGCTAAGATCCTCACCGACTAAGGATCACAAAAAGGACAGTCCCTTGAAGACCCAAGGGATCATCGAAGACTCTGAGAAGGAACGATGCTGCTTTACCGATCCGCAGATAGACAGAATTCGCTATTGCTTTCCGGCGAACACCGTTTTCAAAACTTTTGATCCCACCGTCCTGAGCGACTTTGTTTCTGAAACCTGGGTAGCTTTTTCGGTCACCCAATTTACGATAGGATACTCGTATCCTTTTCCTGATTTCACCCAATCTTTCTTCTCTCTCACCGGCATCTCCTATATCCAAGCGATGCCAATGATGTGGAGGGTCTTGTATACCCTTGAAAGAATCATTGAGCATGAAGGTATTGATCTGGGAATGTTGGAGTTAGCAGAGATGTACGACCTTGTGAGCCATGGATCTCACTGATACCTATTCAAACACAAACCCGGTGAAGAACACCCCATCTTCAAAACCACTAAGAATGACACCAACTGGAAAAGGCGATTCTTCTTTGTCAGAATGGATTCCATCTGTTAGGGGAGGATTTTCTAACAATTAGTGATCCTTATTCGTTATCCTAATTAATGATCCTTACTTCTGTGGCAGATAGTGATCCTCAGAAGAGCTTCAGGATCAGGATCATGGATCACTTTAAGGATCCTCGTACTGACGATTGTTTATTTGTGTTTTGTGTTACTTTGCAGGAGTAACAAGCTTGACTTGGTCTTGGCGACATTCTTGGAGAATATTCCCAGACTATCCCGCACGTGCTTGACCAAAAATATACGTTGTGGAGAACGTGGAGGTATGGCACGAAAGTCGGACAGTTTGTTAGCTAGTTATTTTCTCATTTTAAAGGGGTAGCGAGCTAGTAGAAAAACATTTAGTCATTTCTGAGTTACACACACACTCGTACAAACGCTCATACCAGCTCTCGTTCAAACACTTAGCAATTTTATACACTTTTTACACGTTACATTCTAGTGATCCTTGTACCTAGCTCGTTACTATCCGAAGTTGTAAACATTTATTCATTTATTTGAGCTTGGTGATCGGTAGTTTCCATCACCCGGGGTTTTTTGTGCCGGAGATCAACTCTTGATCAAGGGCTTTTTCCCCGTATAAATCCTTGTGTTGTTTGTGCGATTTACATTGAAGTGATCCTTGTCATTGTTATACATTTCAAGCATCATACCCCGTAACAGAGAGTTTGGTTGCAATATCCTCAACAGATTTTTTGACCAAAACAGTTTGGCGCCCACCGTGGGGCTCTTGGTGCTTCGTCCTTAGAAAAATTCGCATTTCTGTGCTCATTTCAGTTCACTACAATCAAGCAAATGGCTTCCTCAGCGAAGAATGCTTCAAATTTGATGCCCGCATTCACTTCTTCACAAGGCGTTCCCCCTTTGCCTCCACCACCTTCTGGATCCCAGAAGAATGCTGAGAATGCTGCGAAGAAACCAACTCCCATTTTTTCAAAACCTCCAACTTCTTCTGCTTCTTACACTCCCACTACTAGTGATATGTTTACTTTAATTTTGCAGATGAAGGATCAGATACGGCAACAGGATAAGACCAATGAGAGGATTCTCAAAGAAATCGGAGATCTCAAGAAACAAAAGACAACGGCAGAGGATCATTCCCCACTGGTGCCGAAATCCTTGAATTTTGATACTCCAGTGATTACTTCTCAGCCATCAATGGTTCCAGACGTTCAATATGTGGGTGGACCGAAAGGAGTGCACTACGGAACAACAACAGTGACCCAGGCATCAGGTTCATATTTCCAGCCAGCGGGACCCTATCCTCAGCATATGGGATCCCTCACGAGTTCAGGAGGATATTCAGGAATGCAGCAGGTTCAAGGATCCTCCTTCGTTCCAGGATCATCCCAGGTTCAAGGATCCTCCTTCGTTCCAGGATCATCCCAGGTTCAAGGATCCTCCTTCGTTCCAGGATCATCCCAGGTTCAAGGATCTTCCTTCGTTCCAGGATCATCCCAGGTTCAAGGATCCTCCTTTGTTCCAGGATCATCCCAGGCTCAAGGATCCTCCTTTGTTCCAGGATCATCCCAGGTTCAAGGATCCTCCCTCGTTCCAGGATCGTCCCAATTTCAGGGATCCTTCCAGATGCCAGGATCCTTGAGGAGTTTGCAAACAGGAAGTTCAGATGTCCATCAGGGAGATTTTATTCCAATGCAGACCAATGCCTCTACTGGTCCCTCGATCATTCCAGAGCCCCAACAATATGGATTAACATCCATTCTTCCTAACTTGAATCCAATGGGAGGTAACACTTTTAATAATTCTCATACTACTAACCATGGTCTTATGCAGGATCCAGGTATCAATCATGCCATGGCCAGAGAATTGCAAAAGCTAAAGGATATGATATCAAGTGTTCCGGGAGTAGTCAAACCTATCCCAGAGATTGCAGATGGGAGCCACAAGATATCTCGTTTTGCACCACCAATCTGTGATGCTGAGATACCCAAGAGGTTCCATGTGCCTACAATGAAGCTGTATGATGGTTCGACGGATCCTGAAGAACACATAGCACAATACAGGGAGAGGACGGAGATCAATCCAATCCCAGAAAGGTTAAAGGAAGCATGCCTGTGCAAAGGATTCGGATCCACTCTTACTGGATCAGCTCTCAAATGGCTGCTAAGTCTTCCCCCTACTCTATTACCTCATTTGCTAATCTAGTTAATCTATTTAATAATCAGTTTTCTTGTAGTAGGAAATTTGAACGATTAACTAGTGATCTATATAGGATAACCCAGGGTCATAATGAATCATTAAGGGATTACATTACCAAATTCAGTAAAGAATCCTTAGACATTCCCAACTTAGATATAGCCACGGCTGTTGAGGCCTTTAAAATGGGATTGCTTAGGGATTCGTCTTTCTATGATGATCTTGTTATGACACCATGCAGGAACTTAGATGAGGTAAGAACCCGAGCACTTAGGTTCATTCGGCTAGAAGATGACAAGAGGATCCAGGAGAGGTTAGCAGGATCCTCAAAGCAGGATAAGCAAGGATCTTCATTCAGGAACAACAAGTTCAGATCCTACAACAGACCTGATAACCAGAACGTGCATTCTATTGATCAAGAAGAGGATGATGAAGATTATCCTCCAATTTCTGAATATTGTTTTAGTGTTGATAACAATGAACTAATCCTTGCGATGCAGAGTCTAGGTGATAAAGCTAGATGGCCCAGAAAAAATGATAGGCCAGCTGCAACTAAGGATAAATCAAAGTGGTGTGCATACCATGAAGATTTTGGGCATCTCACAGAAGAATGCATTGCACTAAGAAAGGAAATTGGATACTTGTTGAGTAAGGGGCATCTAAAAGAATTGTTGGGAAGAAAAAAGTCAAGGACTCAGGATCCTGAAAGGATCCCTGTGAAGGCTCCAGCCCCTCCAGCAGATGCACAAGTGATAAACTTTATTTCTGGAGGATCAGACATTTGTGGCACATCCTTCTCAGCAGCTAAAAGGCATGCAAAGGAAACTAAAATGGATAATGGAGAAAGACCTGTTCGAACATCAAGTGTCTCCGAAGGAAAAGTCATAACCTTTGATGAAGAGGATCGTGTTGATATCCAGGATCCTCATCATGATGGTTTAGTTATTACTCTTTTCCTTTCTAACCATTTTGTCCGCAGGATCCTTATAGACGGAGGAAGTTCAGTGAACATTATCCAGCTTGATGTTCTAAAGAAGATGGGTATCCCTGAATCAGATATCATACCAAGATCCTCCGTGCTTGTGGGATTTAGTGGCGAAACTAAGAACACCCTGGGGGACATTAAACTCCCAATATATATCGAAGGCTTACACTCTTATCAAAAATTTTGTGTTATTGACTGTTTAACTTGTTGTAATGTTATCCTTGGCAGGCCCTGGATACACGATATAAAAGCAGTCCCATCTACATACCATCAATGTGTGAAGCTCCCTAGTCCTTGGGGAATAGTGAAGATTGATAGTGATCAGCAGGAAGCTAAGAATTGCTACACTTCATCGATGAAACCAGCTTCGAAGTCAATGGAACAATAGCAATCAAGGTATCCTCCAAGGGATGTCTTGGAGGCAAGAGAGCAGGATGTGGTAGAAATCCTCGTGGATCCTGATGATCCTGAATCCAAAATCTATATCGGATCAGGGATCCTTGGCGAAATGAAAGAAGACCTCGTATCCTTCCTCAAAAGGAGAAAGACTACCTTTGCATGGAAACACGAAGACATGACTGGTATATCCAAAGATGTAATCACTCACAAACTCGGGATTGACAGATCCTTCAAACCAATCCATCAAAGGAGAAGAAAGTTTGCACCAGAAAGGAATGCCATTATCCAGGAAAAGGTAGAGAAATTGCTCCGGGCAGGTATGATCAGAGAGGTCAAGTATCCAAGATGGTTGGCCAAGGTGGTTGTTGTTCAAAAGAAAAACGGAAAGTGGAGGGTATGTGTCGATTTTACCGATTTAAATAAGGCATGTCCCAAGGATCCTTTCCCATTACCCCACATTGACTCCATGGTGGATGCAACTGCGGGTCATGAACTGTTAACTTTTATGGATGCTTCATCTGGATTCCAACAAATCCAAATGGAACCATCCGATCAAGAGGATACAGCCTTCATGACTCCAACTGGTATATACTGCTATATTGCTATGCCCTTCGGACTAAGAAATGCAGGTGCAACATATCAAAGGCTGGTGAATATGATGTTCAAGGACCAGATTGGACAAACTATGGAGGTTTACATAGATGATATGGTGGTAAAATCCTTAAAAGCTGAGGATCACCTAAGAGACTTGGAGGAAGCATTCAATATCCTTGATAAATATAATATGAAGCTTAATCCTTCAAAATGTCACTTTGGTGTTAAAGCAGGTAAATTCTTAGGATATATGGTGACAAAGAGAGGCATTGAAGCTAGCCCGGAACAAATCAAAGCAATAGTGAACATCAAATCTTCGGCCAATGCTAAAGATGTTCAGAGGCTAACAGGCAGGATAGCAGCTTTGAACAGATTTATATCCAAATCCTCAGAGAAGTGCAAAGAATTCTATGATATCCTAAGGAAGAACAAGAAATTTGAGTGGAATGAGAAGCATGAAAATGCTTTAAGAGCCCTCAAAGATTACCTATCCTCAGCCCCGGCTTTGATGAAACCAGAAAAAGGCGATGTGTTATCCTTGTATCTTGCAGTATCCTCAAAAGCAGTAAGTGCGGTCCTTGATAAGGATCATCAAGGTACACAACATCCTGTCTATTATGTAAGCAAAAGTTTACTTGATGCCGAATCCATGTATTCACACCTTGAAAAGCTTATTCTTGCATTAATTATGGCATCTACTAAGTTAAGACATTATTTTGAAACTCATGTTATCATTGTTAAAACTAATTTTCCAATTAAGAATGTCCTCAGGAAACCAGAGATGTCAGGAAGGATGGCTAAGTGGGCAGTGAAACTAAGTGCATATGATATAAGATATGAGCCTAGGACAGCCATCAAATCCCAAGCATTAGCTGACTTTGTGGCTGATTTCAGTAGTGATTTACAAGAAGAAGCTGAGTTGGAAGTCCAGCAGCTAGAAGAGACCAAGGATCCTTGGATACTCTATACTGATGGATCCTCAAATGTCAAAGGCACAGGGCTTGGAATACTACTAAAATCGCCACAGGGGGACATAATACCCCACTCTATAGCTTGTGAGTTCCAAACCACTAACAATGAGGCTGAATATGAAGCCTTAATTGTTGGTTTACAAATTGCAAAGCATATGGGGATCAGGTATCTTGAGGTACATGTAGATTCATTGTTAATTACAAACCACTTTAATGGATCCTATGCTGTTAAAGGTGAAAAGCTAACCAAATATTTGGAGATAGTCAAAAGTTTGGCACTCTCTTTTGTTTCCTTTAGTTTGACGCAGGTACCAAGGGAAGAAAATACAGAGGCTGATGCATTGGCTAACTTAGGATCATCCTTGAAGATCCCAGAGGATATCAAGATCCCTATTATCCATATCCTGACCCCGGCTATCGAGGATCACCAGACTATGGAGATAGGAAATGATTCTGCAATTATCCCTAGTGAGGATACTCAATCCCATTCAGGATCAGGATCATGGATCTCACCAATTATGAGATACTTACAACATGGAGAGATTCCTACAGGAGAAAACCCTAGGGCTTTCAAATCTAAGGTATCTCAATTCACAATTTTAAATAATATGTTGTATAGACGATCTCTTGCAGGACCATACTTGAGATGCATTGAGGATCCTGAAATCCAAGAGGTTTTAAAAGACTTCCATGAAGGAGATTGTGGAAACCACACTGGGGGCAGGGCATTATTCTCAATGATCCTGAGAACAGGATACTACTGGCCAACCATGAAGAGAGATGCTGTGGAGTATGCTAAAAGATGTGATCCTTGTCAGAGACACAGCAATATCCTTCATCAACCAGCTGAATTATTGCATCCTATATCCTCCTCTTGGCCATTTATGAGATGGGGTATGGATATAGTTGGAAAGCTCCCTAAGGCACCTGGTGGAAAAGTATTCATGCTAGCTATGACTGATTACTTCTCCAAGTGGATAGAAGCTGAAGCTTTTGCCCAAGTCAGAGAAAAGGAAGTTATATCCTTCATTAAAAGAAATATTATCACTAGATTTGGAATTCCTTCTGAAATTATATGTGATAATGGTTCCCAATTTATTGGGGGCAGAACCACTAACTTTTGTGACAGCTGGGGGATTAAGATGATAACATCAACACCAGTCCACCCACAAGCTAATGGTCAGGCTGAATCATCCAACAAGATCATCATCAATAATTTAAAGAAGAAGCTTGGATCCAAGAAAGGGAAATGGGCAGAAGAACTACCCTATGTGCTTTGGGCTGATAGAACAACCCCTAAGAATGCTACTGGTCAAACGCCATTCTCTTTGGTATTTGGGGCAGAATCAGTGATCCCAACAGAAATGGTGGTTCCAACTGCAAGAACAAGTACCCGTGATCCTAAGGAAAATGTTGAGAACTTGGTTCAAGACCTGGATACTATTGAAGAAATCAGGGATCTCGCTAGGATAAGAATGGCCAGTTATCAACAAAGAATGGCTGGTGCTTACAACAAAAATGTCAGGATCAGGAGGTTTCAAGTTGGAGATATGGTATTAAGGAAAGCATTTCAGAATACCACCAATCCTGCTGATGGAAAATTGGCTCCAAAATGGGAAGGCCCCTATTTGATTGAAGCTGAAGCAAGAAAGGGGGCATATAGATTGCTAACCATGGAAGGTGATTTGCTACCAAGAGCTTGGAATGCTGTCCACTTGAAGAAATATTTTACGTGAGCAGGATCCTCATGGCACAGATGATCCTCAGGATAGGGGTATCCTTAAAGGATCCTCAAAGTATCGGTGATCCTTACTTAGGTAATATCCTAAACTTAAACTATTTCATTTCTTCATTTTCTCATATAAGGATAAGGATCATGTATCCTTTATCCATCTCTCACGTGAGTTTAAGTTTTGAAAGTTCAGGTATCCTTAGCATAACATTGGTTATCCGCTGAAGCAATTCGTTCCTTGGGTTTAACCCCAGTTATTTGGGCTTGACCCCAGTTTCGCCTGTAGCGCATGATGATCCTGGTATAGTTCAAGGCAGTGGGACCAGTACTCGTTTTAGGGGCTGATAATTCCATTGTACTGTCTATGCTTAGGATCCTACGTATAATGGTAGATGTACCATACATCCGTTCCTAAGGTTTCTAACGTTTTCACGTTAGCTAAGGTTTCTAACGTTTTCACGTTAGCTAATGTTTTGGCATTTTCATGTCACTAAGTTTGGATAGTCGCCAGTTAGGGCCATACTCCAGTTTACATACGATCCTTGGGCTTGTCCCCAGTTATCCTTGGGCTTGTCCCCAGTTATCCTTGGGCTTGCCCCCAGTTGCTAACTCTTTTCTTATGTTGGCTTAGTCCCAAGTTATGCTCTATTTCAGGTTCTTGAAGATAGGAAACTAAGGATCCTTGATCCTTACTTTATTCTAAGGTTTATCTTATAGTTATCCTTATTATGCTTAGGATCCTAACTTGGACCCTCAGGTATGATCCTTAACTATTTTTAATTCTATTCATTATTTATTTGAGTAACCCTTATACTTGACAACTGAACTTGTGATTCTTAAATCGTATCACTTTTTAGAACTTATCGGTTATGGGATATGTGATCCTGATCATATCCTAAGCTTTTTGGATATTTTTCAAGGCTTGATAAGTATAAACAGAATGAACATTACAACAGTTGGAAAGTAAGATATTAAAAAGGATAACAACACAAGATAAGCGACAAAAGGTTAAGTTTTTATTTATTAACAAAAGACTAACCCTTAAAAGGTTGTCAAAATTACCTACCCGAGCTTCTACCAGCAAAACGTGGCCCGTCCGCTGGGGTAGGTAAAGGGTGTCCATGATAATAAGTTCAAAAGTAGTGCAGGAATATAAAGGCGGCAGGATCACAATGGCTTCATCCCCCAAACAGAGGATCCCTCCACCAATTGCAATCCTGCCCATTGTCCAAAAGATCATACATGATCCTTAATCCTAAAACCTATTGTTCAGTACAGACCATCATTGTTTTAAACATCACAACCACAAAAAACTACCACCAGATTTAAAAAAATTGGGCTCCGGCTACGTCTAGAAATGTCCATCATTGCCCAATCAAGCAGCCTAAACCTTTGCTGCATCACCACCTCCGGCTCCACTTGCTTCACCAGCTTCACCCTTGCTTCCAGCCTCAATTGTTAGGATCTCTTCAGCCTCCTCTTCATCACCCAATTCAGCCAGCCTTGCCTTCCATTCTTCAATTTCCCAGCTGCTTTTATCGAAGGCAGGATCCTGAGCTTCCAAGGCCATTTGCAGCTTGGTTTTGTACATTGCTATGGCGGCAGAGACTTTGGCATCATCTGTGATCTCCTGCCTTTCATAGTCAAAATTAACCAGCACCTTGGCCATCTCCTGTTTGGTATCCTGGAGTTCCTTCCGAAGATCAGCAAGTGCAAGATCCTTGAGCACGGCAACCTGCTGGAGGTCAGCAATCTTCTTATCCTGATCCTCAACGTGGCCAACATAATCCTCGATCTCAGAGAATTTCTGCAAAAAGGATAAAGGATAAGGTCAGGATTAAGTGATCCTCAAATCAGCAGGATATATCAGCAGGATATGTCAACAGGATATATGAGCATAGACAATGATTCTTACCTCATTGAAGTACTCGAGGAATTGGTGGCGGATTAGAGGCAGACCCTGCAAATCCTCAGCCTCAGAGGCCTTTCTCCTCTTGATTCCCTTTCCTTTGAGGGGTGCCTTGGGGATTGAGGCTGTCGGGCTGGCAGGAACCTTTCTTTTGGAGGATTTGACGGTGGTGAGATCGGTGACACTGAACCTTGAAGCAACTTTGGCAGATTTTCCAGCACCTACACAACCAAAACAAGATAAGTATCTTTTCTTAATTTACATTTCACTATTTATTTAAATTTTAAACAAGGATACTTACTTGACATTGTGACAGAGCCTGAGGATACCTCCTGAGAGTCTTGGGTTGTTGTCTTGAAAGTTCTAGTTTCAGGATCGAGTTTCCAGAAAGCAGCAAGTCTTTCCCTGGTTGCGGATGTTGTGATGAGATGCGAAACAGAGATAGCTGCATGACACAAGACAAAAGGGGTTAGTGATCCTATCACATGAACAAGACTACCTGGTGATCCTTCTCATGATCCTCCGGCCTACCATTGGTGGACCATGTTTTTGGTAGATCCTCTCCGTTTAGAATGAAATTCCTTCTGACAAAGAAGAAGCGACGTTTCCAATCTTTGTCGTTCTTAGTGACGTTGAGAAGGGGATGTTCTGCACCGGGTTTTCGCTTGAACAAATAACGATGGGAACCAAAGGTAGTAAGATCATACAGTTCTGCCAATTCCGGCATTCCTAAATCAACGCCTTCCTGCTCGATGATCCTCTCTAGGGTATATAAAACCCTCCAAATCATCGGCATGGCTTGGATGTAAGATATGCCGGTCAGGGAAAAGAAGGATTGTGTGAATTCTGGGAAAGGATAGGTGTACCCTATAGTGAATGGAGTAGCTGGAAAGGCAACCCATGTTTCAGAAACATAGTCGCTAAGAACAGTGGGATCAAAGGGTTTGAAGAAGGCACTCGCCGGAAAACAGTGACGGATTTTATCTACTTGTGCATCGTTAAAACAACACCTCTCATTCGCTGAGTCTTTGATGATTTTTTGACTCTTCAAAGGGCTATCCTTCTTGTGATCCTTGCCCGGTGAGCTTTGGAGCATCATTCTTAGAGCGATGGTGGTAAAGAAAGAAAAACAGAGTAAGAAAGGGAAAAAGAGAAGAAAGAGATACCTGATTGATCTTCGACTGAGAATATAAAGGGAGTTTCTTTCGAATTTGAATGCATATTGATCCTATCTATATCTCTATTTATAATTATGATTCTGCAGGATTGTCACTTCCGTGACGTTATGATCGCAACGGCTAGTTCTATTTTAACGGCTATATATCCGTTAGTTGGTTGCGGATAAGATCAAGAAAATATAACTCGCTTATTTTACAAATTACTCCTTATATTTTGGGGGCAATTGTTAGGGGAGGATTTTCTAACAATTAGTGATCCTTATTCGTTATCCTAATTAATGATCCTTACTTCTGTGGCAGATAGTGATCCTCAGAAGAGCTTCAGGATCAGGATCATGGATCACTTTAAGGATCCTCGTACTGACGATTGTTTATTTGTGTTTTGTGTTACTTTGCAGGAGTAACAAGCTTGACTTGGTCTTGGCGACATTCCTGGAGAATATTCCCAGACTATCCCGCACGTGCTTGACCAAAAATAGACGTTGTGGAGAACGTGGAGGCATGGCACGAAAGTCGGACAGTTTGTTAGCTAGTTATTTTCTCATTTTAAAGGGGTAGCGAGCTAGTAGAAAAACATTTAGGCATTTCTGAGTTACACACACACTCGTACAAACGCTCATACCAGCTCTCGTTCAAACACTTAGCAATTTTATACACTTTTTACACGTTACATTCTAGTGATCCTTGTACCTAGCTCGTTACTATCCGAAGTTGTAAACATTTATTCATTTATTTGAGCTTGGTGATCGGTAGTTTCCATCACCCGGGGTTTTTTGTGCCGGAGATCAACTCTTGATCAAGGGCTTTTTCCCCGTATAAATCCTTGTGTTGTTTGTGCGATTTACATTGAAGTGATCCTTGTCATTGTTATACATTTCAAGCATCATACCCCGTAACAGAGAGTTTGGTTGCAATATCCTCAACAGATTTTTTGACCAAAACACCATCCCTGATGGGAAGGATCTTCCAAGAAAATGGGTTACTCATGGTAGGATAGAGGATCCTTATAGAAGGATCATAGGATACCCTGTCTCCCTTGAGGATCCCTAACATCCTGTTGTTTCTATTTTGCAGCTATTACCGTTTCACACATTATTACAACACCTGCAACGAAGGAAAGGCTTGCTGCTTTCCGGAGGCTTGATCCTGCAATAAGAACATTTCAAGCAAATACCCAGGATTCTCAGGAAGTATCCTCAGGCTCTGTTACGACGTCAAGTAAGTATCCCATTTTGTGCATAATTGAATGTTTAAATTAGAATGAAATAAGGATACTTATCTGTTTTGGATGTGTAGGTGCTGGAAAATCATCGAAGTCTGCTACTCGTTTCAGTGTCACCGATCTCGCCACTGTTGGTCCCAAATCTGGGAGGAAGAAGGCTGCTGCTAGCCCAAGGACTGCCATCCCCAAGCCTACCACCTCCAAGGGAAAGAAGAGGAAAGCCTCTGAGGCTGACAATCTAGAAGGCTTGCCTCTAATCCGCCACCAGTTCCTTGAGTACTTTGCTGATGTAAGGATCACTGACTTAGCATAATTATCCTTCCCACTTGAGGATCATGTGATCCTAAACTTTACATTGTCTTTTTGCAGAAATTTGCTGAAATCGAAGACTACGTAGGCAGTGTTGAAGAGGTTGAGCAAAAGTGTGTGGACCTCCAAAAGATCATGCTGGCCAAGGATAAGAAGATTGCCTCCCTTGAAAACGATGTCAATCTGGTGAAGAGGGAACTTGTTCTGGCTCATATCACTGCTGATCAGGAGAAGGCTGAAATCACCAATGATGCCAAAATCTCTGCTGCCATCGCTATGTACAAAACCAAGTTGCAGATGGCCCAAGAAGCTCAGGATCCTGACTTTGACAAGAGCAACTGGGACATAGAGGGCTGGAAGGCTAGGTTGGCTGATCTGGATGACGAAGAAGAGACTGGTGAAGTCCTGGCAATTGAGGCTGGCGGCAGTGGGGTTAAGGATCATGTGGATGATGCCGGAGCTGGTGAAGGTGATGGTGATGCAGCAAAGGTGTAAGCTGCAGGAATGGGCGATGATGGACATTTCTAGACGCGGCCGGAGCCCATTTTTTAGGACTTGGTAATAGTTTTTTGGTTATGGTGTTTTGAAACAATCTTGGGTTGTATTTGAACAATAGTTTTTAGGGTTATGGATCATGGATCCTTAGACAATAGGTAGGATAATGCGTGGTGGATGGATCCTCTGTTTGGGGGATGAAGCCACTTGTTATCCTGCCATCTTTTACTTCCTGCACTCTTAAGACCCGTTAACAATGGACACCCTTTGCCAACCCACGTGGACGGGCCACGTTTTGCTGGTAGAAACGTGGGTTGGCAATTTTGACAACCTTGAAGGGTTTAACGTTTTTTGAATAAATGAAACCTTAACTTTTTGGCTATCTCCCGTGTTGTTATCCTTGTAAATACTTTACTTTTCAATTGTTGTGATATACATTTTGTCTGAATTTATTAAGTCAAGAAGAAAAAATTTAATAAATATTCTCAAAAAGTTTAGGATATAATCAAGGATCACATATCCTTTAGTCGGTAAGTTCTGAAAAGTAGTATAGTTTAAGGATCATAGGTTCAGTTGTCAAAGGATAAGGGTCACTCATGTAAATGATAAATAAAATCAAAGCAATTAAGGACCATACCTGAGAATCCAAGTTAGGATCCTAACCTTTAACACTTATAATCAGGATAACCAAAAGACAAACCTTAGTAGAAGATAAGGATCAAGGATCCTTGGTCGTTTAGCTTCAAAAACCTGAAATAGGATACAACTTGGGACTAAGCCAATATAAGATAAAATTTAGTAACTGGGGACAAGCCCAACAATTCTGGGGACAAGCCCAAGGATAAGTGGGGACAAGCCCAAGGATAACTGGGGACAACCCAAGGATAACTGGGGACAAGCCCAAGGATAACTGGGGACAAGCCCAAGGATAACTGGGGACAAGCCCAAGGATCGTGTGTAAACTGGAGTATGGCCCTCACTGGCGACTATCCAAACTTAGTGACATGAAAATGCCAAAACCTTAGCTAACGTGAAAACGTTAGAAACCTTAGGAACGGATGTATGGTACGTCTACCATTATACGTAGGATCATGAATACAGCCAGTACAATGAAATTGTCAGCCCCTAAAGCGAGTACTGGTCCCATTGCCATGAACTGTACCAGGATCATCGTGCGCTACTGGCGAAACTGGGGACAGGCCCAAACTGGGGTCAAGCCCAAATAACTGGGGTCCAGCCCAAATAACTGGATACTTCTGTGAATACTCAATCCTTTGTTAAGGATACCTGAACCTTCAAAACTCAGAATCAAGTGAAAGGAGGATAAAGGATCCAGGATCCTTATCCTTATATATAGGATAATTAAAGAATAAAAAAGTTTGAGATTAAATCATTACCAGAATGAGGATCCTCTGTCGTGTAAGGATCCTTCAAGGATACTTGTTAGCTAAGGATCATGGATCCTTATTACATGAAGTATTTCTTCAAGTGGACAGCATTCCAAGCTCTTGGTAGTAAATCACCTTCCATTGTTAGCAATCGATAAGCCCCCTTTCCTGCCTCAGCTTCGATCAAATAAGGGCCTTCCCACTTTGGTGCCAACTTTCCATCAACAGGATTGGTGGTATGCTGAAATGCTTTCCTTAACACCATATCACCAACTTGGAATTTCCTGATCCTGACATTTTAGTTGTAAGCTCCAGCCATCCTTTGTTGATAACTGGACATCCATATCCTTGCCAAATCCCTGAGTTCTTCTATAGTATCCAGATCTTGAACCAAGTTTTCAGCATTTTCTTCAGGATCACGAAGGCTAGTTCTTGCAGTAGGAACCACCATTTCTGTAGGGATCACTGATTTTGCCCCAAATACCAAAGAAAATGGAGTTTGGCCAGTGGCATTCTTGGGAGTTGTCCTATCAGCCCATAGTACATAAGGTAGTTCTTCTGCCCACTTTCCTTTATTGGATCCAAGCTTTTTCTTCAATTTTTTTATGATGATCTTGTTGGATGATTCTGCCTGACCATTAGCTTGTGGGTGGACTGGTGTTGATGTTATCATCTTAATCCCCCAGCTGTCACAAAAGTTAGTAGTTCTATTCCCAATAAATTGGTATCCATTATCACAAACAATTTCAGAAGGGATACCAAATCTAGTAATAATGTTTCTTTTAATAAAGGATATAACTTCCTTTTCTCTGACTTGAGCAAAGGCTTCAGCCTCTATCCACTTGGAGAAGTAATCAGTCATAGCAAGCATGAATACTTTTCCACCAGGTGCCTTAGGGAGCTTACCAACTATACCCATTCCCCATCTCATAAATGGCCAAGAAGAGGATATAGGATGCAAAAGCTCTGCTGGTTGATGAAGGATATTACTATGTCTCTGATAAGGATCACACTTCTTAGCATATTCCACAGCATCCTTCTTCATTGTGGGCCAAAAGTATCCTGTCCTCAGGATCCTTGAGAATAATGCCCTGCCCCCAGTGTGGTTTCCACAATCTCCTTCATGGAAATCCTTTAGGACTTCTTAGATTTCAGGATCCTCAATGCATCTTAGATATGGTCCTGCAAGAGATCGTTTATACAACATATTATTCAATATTGTAAATTGAGATACCTTGATTTTGAAAGTCCTAGGGTTTTCTCCTGTAGGAATCTCTCCATGTTGTATATATCTCATGATTGGATCGATCCATGATCCTGAATGAGATTGAGTATCATTATTAGGGATGATTGCAGAATCCTCTCCTATCTCCATGGCTACATGATCCACGATAGCAGGAGTCAGGATGTGGATAATAGGGATCCTGATATCCTCCGGGATCTTCAAGGGTGATACTAGATTGGCTAATGCATCAGCCTCTGCATTCTCTTCCCTTGGTACCTGTGTTAAACTAAAGGAAACAAAAGAGAGTGCCAATTCTTTGACTATCTCTAAATATTTGATTAGCTTTTCACCTTTAACAGCATAGGATCCATTAAAGTGATTAGTGATTAATAATGAATCTACATGTACCTCAAGATACCTGATCCTCATATGCTTAGCAATTTGCAAACCAGCTATCAAGGCTTCATACTCAGCCTCATTATTGGTAGTTTGGAACTCACAAGCTATGGAGTGGGGTATTATGCCCCTGTGGCGATTTTAGTAGTATTCCAAGCCCTGTTCCTTTGACATTAGAGGCTCCATCAGTGAAGAGTATCCAAGGATCCTTAGTCTCTTCAAGCTGTTGGACTTCTAACTCAGCTTCCTTTTGCAAGTCACTACTGAAATCTGCCACAAAGTCAGCTAAGGCCTGGGATTTGATGGCAGTCCTTGGTTCATATCTTATATCATATGCACTAAGCTTCACTGCCCACTTAGCCATCCTTCCTGACATTTCAGGTTTCCTGAGAACATTCTTGATTGGAAAATTAGTCTTAACAATAATGGCATGAGTCTCAAAATAATGTCTTAATTTAGTAGATGCCATAATTAATGCAAGGATAAGTTTCTCTAAGTGTGAATACCTGGATTCAACATCAAGTAAACTCTTACTTACATAATAAACAGGATGTTGTGTACCTTGGTGATCCTTAACAAGGACCGCACTTACTGCTTTTGAGGATACTGCTAAGTATAAGGATAATATATCCCCCTTTTCTGGTTTCATCAAGGCGGGGGCTGAGGATAGGTAATCCTTAAGAGCTTTGAGGGCATTTTCATGCTTCTCAGTCCATTCAAATTTCTTGTTCTTCCTCAGGATGTCATAGAATTCCTTTTACTTTCTGAGGATTTGGATATGAACCTGTTCAAGGCTGCGATCCTTCCTGTCAACCTTTGCACATCCTTGGCATTGGCAGGAGATTTAATATTCACAATAGCCTTAATCTGCTCAGGACTTGCTTCAATGCCCCTCTTTGTCACCATATAGCCAAAGAATTTACATGCTTTAACACCAAAATGACACTTGGAAGGATTCAGTTTCATATTAAATTTATCAAGGATATTGAATGCTTCCTCCAAGTCTTTAAGGTGATCCTCAGCTTTCTTGGACTTAACCACCATGTCATCTATATAGACTTCCATAGTGTGTCCAATTTGTTCCTTGAACATCATATTGACTAGCCTTTGATAAGTAGCACCTGCATTCCTTAGTCCAAATGGCATAGCAATATAACAATATATACCAGTTGGGGTCATGTTAGGGGAGGATTTTCTAACAATTAGTGATCCTTACACGTTATCCTAATTAATGATCCTTTCTTCTGTGACAGATAATGATCCTCAGAAGAGCTTCAGGATCAGGATCATGGATCACTTTAAGGATCCTCGTACTGACGATTGTTTATTTGTGTTTTGTGTTACTTTGCAGGAGTAACAAGCTTGACTTAGTCTTGGCGACATTCCTGGAGAATATTCCCAAACTATCCCGCACGTGCTTGGCCAAAAATGGACGTTGTGGAGAACGTGGGAGCTTGGCACAAAAGTCGGATAGTTAGTTTTAGTAGTTATTTCTATTTTAAAAAGGGGGTAACGAGCTAGTAGAAAGACACTTACTCATTTTTCAGCTACACACTCTCATATACTCGCACACTTGAAGCTCTCGACGAACATTCATTTTCACTCACTTTTACACATTTCACGATAGTGATCCTTGTACCTAGCTCGTTACTATCCGAAGTTGTAAACATTTATTCATTTATTTGAGCTTGGTGATCGGTAGTTTCCATCACCCGGGGTTTTTTGTGCCGGAGATCAACTCTTGATCAAGGGCTTTTTCACCGTATAAATCCTTGTGTCATTTGTGCAATTTATATTGAAGTAATCCTTGTCATTGTTCTACATTTCAAGCATCATACCCCGTAACAGAGAGTTTGGTTGCAATATCCTCATCAGATTTTTTGACCAAAACAGTTTGGCGCCCACCGTGGGGCAATCGGTGCTTCGTCCTTAGAAAAATTCGCATTTCTGTGCTCATTCCGGTTCACTACAACTAAGCAAATGGCTTCCTCAGCGAAGAATGCTTCAAATTTGATGCCCTCGTTCACTTCTTCACAAGGCGTTCCCCCTTTGCCTCCACCACCTTCTGGATCCCAGAAGAATGCTGAGAATGCCGCGAAGAAACCAACTCCCATTTTCTCAAAACCTCCAACTTCTTCTGCTTCTTACACTCCCACTACTAGTGACATGTTTACTTTGATTTTGCAGATGAAGGATCAGATACGGAAACAGGATAAAACCAATGAGAGGATTCTTAAAGAAATCGGAGATCTCAAGAAACAAACAACGGCAGAGGATCATTCCCCACTGGTGCCGAAATCCTTGAATTTTGATACTCCGGTGATTACTTCTCAGCCATCAGTGGTTCCAGATGTTCAATATGTGGGTGGACCGAAAGGAGTGCACTACGGAACAACAACAATCACCCAGGCAGCAGGCTCATATTTCCAGCCAGCGGGATCCTATCCTCAGCATATGGGATCCCTCACGAATTCAGGAGGATATTCAGGAATGCAGCAGGTTCAAGGATCCTCCTTTGTTCCAGGATCATCCCAGGTTCAAGGATCCTCCTTTGTTCCAGGATCATCCCAGGTTCAAGGATCCTCCTTTGTTCCAGGATCATCCCAGGTTCAAGGATCCTCCTTTGTTCCAGGATCATCCCAGGTTCAAAGATCCTCCTTCTTTCCAGGATCATCCCAGGTTCAAGGATCCTCCTTCCTCCCAGGATCATCCCAGGTTCAAGGATCCTCCTTTGTTCCAGGATCGTCCCAATTTCAGGGATCCTTCCAGATGCCAGGATCCTTAAGGAGTTTGCAAACAGGAAGCTCAGATGTCCATCAGGGAGATTTTATTCCAATGCAGACCAATGCTTCTACTGGTCCCTCGATCATTCCAGAGCCCCAACAATATGGATTAACATCCAATCTTCCTAATCTGAATCCAATGGGAGGTAACACTTTTAATAATTCTCATACTACTAACCATGGTCTTATGCAGGATCCAGGTATCAATCATGCCATGGCCAGAGAATTGCAAAAGCTAAAGGATATGATATCAAGTGTTCCAGGAGTGGTCAAACCTATCCCAGAGATTGCAGATGGGAGCCACAAGATATCTCGTTTTGCACCACCAATCTGTGATGCTGAGATACCCAAGAGGTTCCATGTGCCAACAATGAAGCTGTATGACGGTTCGACAGATCCTGAGGAACACATAGCACAATACAGGGAGAGGATGGAGATCAATCCAATTCCAGAAAGATTAAAGGAAGCATGCCTGTGCAAGGGATTCGGATCCACTCTTACTGGATCAGCTCTCAAATGGCTGCTAAGTCTTCCTCCCTATTCTATTACCTCATTTGCTAACCTAGTTAACTTGTTTAATAATCAGTTTTCTTGTAGTAGAAAATTTGAACGATTAACTAGTGATCTATATAGGATAACCCAGGGTCATAATGAATCATTAAGGGATTACATTACCAAATTCAGTAAAGAATCCTTAGACATTCCCAACTTAGATATAGCCACGGCTATTGAGGCCTTTAAAATGGGATTGCTTAGGGATTCGTCTTTCTATGATGATCTTGTTATGACACCATGCAGGAACTTAGATGAGGTAAGAACCCGAGCACTTAGGTTCATTCGGCTAGAAGATGACAAGAGGATCCAGGAGAGGTTAGCAGGATCCTCAAAGTAGGATAAGCAAGGATCCTCATTCAGGAACAACAAGTTCAGATCCTACAACAGATCTGATAACCAGAACGTGCATTCTATTGATCAAGAAGAGGATGATGAGGATTATCCTCCAATTTCTGAATATTGTTTTTGTGTTAATAACAACGAACTAATCCTTGCGATGCAGAACCTAGGTGATAAAGCTAGATGGCCAAGAAAAAATGATAGGCCAGCTGCAACTAAGGATAAATCAAAGTGGTGTGCATACCATGAAGATTTTGGGCATCTCACAGAAGAATGCATTGCACTAAGAAAGGAAATTGGATACTTGTTGAGCAAGGGGCATCTAAAAGAATTGTTGGGAAGGAAAAAGTCAAAGACTCAAGATCCTGAAAGGATCCCTGAGAAGGCTCCAGCCCCTCCAGCAGATGCACAAGTGATAAACTTCATTTCTGGAGGATCAGACATTTGCGGCACATCCTTCTCAGCAGCTAAAAGGCATGCAAAGGAGACTAAAATGGATAATGGAGAAAGACCTGTTCGAACATCAAGTGTCTCCGAAGGAAAAGTCATAACCTTTGATGAAGAGGATCGTGTTGATATCCAGGATCCTCATCACGATGGTTTAGTTATTACTCTTTTCATTTCTAACCATTTTGTCCGCAGGATCCTTATAGACGGAGGAAGTTCAGTGAACATTATCCAGCTTGATGTTCTAAAGAAGATGGGTATCCCTGAATCAGATATCATACCAAGATCCTTCGTGCTCGTGGGATTTAGTGGCGAAACTAAGAATACCCTGGGGGACATTGAACTCCCAATATATATCGAAGGCTTACACTCTTATCAAAAGTTTTGTGTTATTGACTGTTTATCTTGTTGTAATGTTATCCTTGGCAGGCCCTGGATACACGATATGAAAGCAGTCCCATCTACCTACCATCAATGTGTGAAGCTCCCTAGTCCTTGGGGAATAGTGAAGATTGATAGTGATCAGCAGGAGGCTAAGAATTGCTACACTTTATCGATGAAACCAGCCTAGAAGTCGAGGGAGCAATAGCAATCAAGGTATCCTCCAAGGGATGTCTTGGAGGCAAGGGAGCAAGATGTGGTAGAAATCCTCATGGATCCCGATGATCCTGAATCCAAAATCTATATCGGATCAGGGATCCTTGGCGAAATGAAAGAAGACCTCGAATCCTTCCTCAAAAGGAGAAAGACTACCTTTGCATGGAAACACGAAGACATGACTGGTATATCCAAAGATGTAATCACTCACAAACTCGGCATTGACAGATCCTTCAAACCAATCCATCAAAGGAGAAGAAAGTTTGCACCGAAAGGAATGCCATTATCCAAGAAGAGGTAGAGAAATTGCTCCGGGCAGGTATGATTAGAGAGGTCAAGTATCCAAGATGGTTGGCCAATGTGGTTGTTGTTCAAAAGAAAAACGGAAAGTGGAGGGTATGTGTCGATTTTACCGACTTAAATAAGGCATGTCCCAAGGATCCTTTCCCATTACCCCACATTGACTCCATGGTGGATGCAACTGCAGGTCATGAACTGTTAACTTTTATGGATGCTTCATCTGGATTCCAACAAATCTAAATGGAACCATCCGACCAAGAGGATACAGCCTTCATGACTCCAACTGGTATATACTGCTATATTGCTATGCCATTCGGATTAAGAAATGCAGGTGCAACATATCAAAGGCTGGTGAATATGATGTTCAAGGATCAGATTGGACAAACTATGGAGGTGTACATAGATGATATGTTGGTAAAATCCTTAAAAGCTGAGGATCACCTAAGAGACTTGGAGGAAGCATTCAATATCCTTGATAAATATAATATGAAGCTTAATCCTTCAAAATGTCACTTTGGTGTTAAAGCAGGTAAATTCTTAGGATATATGGTGACAAAGAGAGGCATTGAAGCTAGCCCGGAACAAATCAAAGCTATAGTGAACATCAAATCTCCGGCCAATGCTAAGGATGTCCAAAGGCTAACAGGCAGGATAGCAGCTTTGAACAGATTCATATCCAAATCCTCAGAGAAGTGCAAAGAATTCTACGATATCCTAAGGAAGAACAAGAAATTTGAGTGGACTGAGAAGCATGAAAATGCTTTAAGAGCCCTCAAAGATTACCTATCCTCAGCCCCAGCCTTGATGAAACCAGAAAAAGGCGATGTGCTATCCTTATATCTTGCAGTATCCTCAAAAGCAGTAAGTGCGGTCCTTGTTAAGGATCATGAAGGTACACAACATCCTGTCTATTATGTAAGTAAAAGTTTACTTGATGCCGAATCCAGGTATTCACACCTTGAAAAGCTCATTCTTGCATAAATTATGGCATCTACTAAGTTAAGACATTATTTTGAAACTCATGTTATCATTGTTAAAACTAATTTTCCAATTAAGAATGTCCTTAGGAAACCAGAGATGTCAGGAAGGATGGCTAAGTGGGCAGTGAAGCTAAGTGCATACGATATAAGATATGAGCCTAGAACAGCCATCAAATCCCAAGCATTAGCCGACTTTGTGGCTGATTTCAGTAGTGATTTACAAGAAGAAGCTGAATTAGAAGTCCAGCAGCTAGAGGAGACCAAGGATCCTTGGATACTCTATACTGATGGATCCTCAAATGTCAAAGGCACAGGGCTTGGAATACTACTAAAATCGCCACAGGGGGACATAATACCCCACTCTATAGCTTGTGAGTTCCAAACCACTAACAATGAGGCTGAATATGAAGCCTTAATTGCTGGTTTGCAAATTGCAAAGCATATGGGGATCAGGTACCTTGAGGTACATGTAGATTCATTGTTAATTACAAACCACTTTAATGGATCCTATGCTGTTAAAGGTGAAAAGCTAACCAAATATTTGGAGATAGTCAAAAGTTTGGCACTCTCTTTTGTTTCCTTTAGTTTGACGCAGGTACCAAGGGAAGAAAATACAGAGGCTGATGCATTGGCTAACTTAGGATCATCCTTGAAGATCCCAGAGGATATCAAGATCCCTATTATCCATATCCTGACCCCGGCTATCGAGGATCACCAGGCTATGGAGATAGGAAATGATTCTGCAATTATCCCTAGTGAGGATACTCAATCCCATTCAGGATCAGGATCATGGATCTCACCAATTATGAGATACCTACAACATGGATAGATTCCTACAGGAGAAAACCCTAGGGCTTTCAAATCTAAGGTATCTCAATTCACAATTTTAAATAATATGTTGTATAGACGATCTCTTGCAGGACCATACTTGAGATGCATTGAGGATCCTGAAATCCAAGAAGTTTTAAAAGACTTCCATGAAGGAGATTGTGGAAACCACACTGGGGGCAGGGCATTATTCTCAAGGATCCTGAGAACAGGATACTACTGGCTAACCATGAAGAGAGATGCTGTGGAGTATGCTAAAAGATGTGATCCTTGTCAGAGACACAGCAATATCCTTCATCAACCAGCTGAATTATTGCATCCTATATCCTCATCTTGGCCATTTATGAGATGGGGTATGGATATAGTTGGAAAGCTCCCTAAGGCACCTAGTGGAAAAGTATTCATGCTAGCTATGACTGATTACTTCTCCAAGTGGATAGAAGCTGAAGCTTTTGCCCAAGTCAGAGAAAAGGAAGTTATATCCTTCATTAAAAGAAATATTATCACTAGATTTGGAATTCCTTCTGAAATTATATGTGATAATGGTTCCCAATTTATTGGGGGCAGAACCACTAACTTTTGTGACAGCTGGGGGATTAAGATGATAACATCAACACCAGTCCACCCACAAGCCAATGGTCAAGCAGAATCATCCAACAAGATCATCATCAACAATTTGAAGAAGAAGCTTGGATCCAAGAAAGGGAAATGGGCAGAAGAACTACCCTATGTGCTTTGGGCTGATAGGACAACCCCTAAGAATGCAACTGGTCAAACTCCATTCTCTTTGGTGTTTGGGGCAGAATCAGTGATCCCAACAGAAATGGTGGTTCCAACTGCTAGAACAAGTACCCGTGATCCTGAGGAGAATAATGAGAACTTGGCTCAAGACCTGGATACTATTGAAGAAATCAGGGATATGGCTAGGATAAGGATGGCCAGTTATCAGCAAAGAATGGCTGGTGCTTACAACAAAAATGTCAGGATCAGGAGGTTTCAAGTTGGAGATATGGTATTAAGAAAAGCATTCCAAAATACCACCAGCCCTTCTGATGGAAAATTGGCTCCAAAATGGGAAGGCCCTTATTTGATTGAAGCTGAAGCAGGAAATGAGGCATATAGATTGCTAACCATGGAAGGTGATTTGCTACCAAGAGCTTGGAATGCTGTCCACTTGAAGAAATATTTCATGTGAGCAGGATCCTCATGGCACAGATGATCCTCAGGATAGGGATATCCTTAAAAGATCCTCAAAGTATCGGTGATCCTTACTTAGGTAATATCCTAAACTTAAACTATTTCATTTCTTTATTTTCTCATATAAGGATAAGGATCATGTGTCCTTCATCCGTCTCTCACGTGAGTTCAAGTTTTGAAAGTTCAGGTATCCTTAGCATAACATTGGTTATCCGCAGAAGCAATCCGTTCCTTGGGTTTAACCCCAGTTATTTGGGCTTGACCCCAGTTTCGCCTGTAGCGCATGATGATCCTGGTATAGTTCAAGGCAGTGGGACCAGTACTCGTTTTAGGGGCTGATAATTCCATTGTACTGGCTATGCTTAGGATCCTACGTATAATGGTAGACGTACCATACATCCGTTCCTAAGGTTTCTAACGTTTTCACGTTAGCTAAGGTTTCTAACGTTTTCACGTTAGCTAAGGTTTTGACATTTTCATGTCACTAAGTTTGGATAGTCGCCAGTTAGGGCCATACTCCAGTTTACATACGATCCTTGGGCTTGTCCCCAGTTATCCTTGGGCTTGTCCCCAGTTATCCTTGGGCTTGTCCCCAGTTATCCTTGGGCTTGTCCCCAGTTGTTAACTCTTATCTTATATTGGCTTAGTCCCAAGTTATGATCTATTTCAGGTCCTTGAAGATAAGCAACTAGGGATCCTTGATCCTTACTTCTTTCTAAGGTTTATCTTACAGTTATCCTTATTATGGTTAGGATCCTAACTTGGATCCTCAGGTATGATCCCTAACCATTTTTAATTCCATTCATTATTTATTTGAATAACCCTTAAAGTTTGACAACTAGACTTGTGATCCTTAAAACATATTGCTTTTTGAGATTCTTTAACTAAAGGATATCTGATCATGGATCATATCCTAAATATTTTTAATCTGACTTATTCAAAATTATTTATTCAATGAATATGCATCAAAACAAAGGAAAATCAAAGAAACACGAGGATAACACCACAAGATAAGCGACAAAAGGTTAATATTTTATTTATTAACAAAGTAGTAACCCTTAAAAGGTTGTCAAAATTACCTACCCCGAGCATCTACCAGCAAAACGTGGCCCGTCCGCTGGGGTAGGTAAAGGGTGTCCATGATAACAAGTTCGAAAGTAGTGCAGGAATATAAATGCGGCAGGATCACAATGGCTTCATCCCCCAAACAGAGGATCCCTCCACCAATTGCAATCCTGCCTATTGTCCAAAGGATCATACATGATCCTTAATCCTAAAACCTATTGTTCAAGTACAACCCATCATTGTTCAACAAAAAACACCATAACCAAAACAAACTATCAAACTTAAAAAATGGGCTCCGGCTACGTCTAGAAATGTCCTTCATCGCCCATCCATGCAGCCTATGCCTTCGCTGCATCCTCTTCCCCTCCAGCTGCGGTATCCTTTATCTGATCCTTTCCACTGCCACTTTCCTCAATCGCCAAGACCTCAGTAGCCTCCTCCTCATCATCCTCAAGATCAGCCAACCTTGCCTTCCAGCCCTCAACATCCCAGCTGCTTTTGTCAAAACTAGGATCTTGAGCTTCCTGGGCCATTTTCAATTTTGTTTGATACATCGTGATGGCAGCAGAGACCTTAGCATTTTCTATGAGATCATGCTTCTCATAGTCAAGGTCAATCAGAAGCTTAGCCGTCTTGGTCTTGGCATCTTGGAGTTCCTTCTGAAGATCAGCAATGGCAAGGTCCTTGAGCACTGCAACCTGTTGGAGGTCAGCGATCTTCTTGTCCTGCTCCTCAACATTCCCCACGTAATCTTCAATCTCAGCAAATTTCTGCAAAGAAAAGGATAAAGCAGTTCAAGATCAGGTGATCCTTATACGAGTAGGATACCTAGGCAGAGTTGGTGATCCTTACATCGTTGAAGTATTCGAGGAACTGGTGGCGGATCAGTGGTAGGCCTTGAAGATCCTCAGCATCAGAAGTTTTCCTCTTCTTGACACCCTTTCCTTTAGTGGGTGCCTTTGGAATGGAGATGCTAGGACTGGTAGTGGATCTCTTCTTCCTGGATCGTACGATATCAAGGTCAGCCGTGTTGAACTGGGATACAGGCTTGGCAGATTTTCCAGCGCCTACACATTTATAGCAAGATGAGTATCCTTATCCTATTTCAATTTATTTATTTATTTTAATATTCAGACTATGTAAAAGGCAGGATACTTACTTGACATGGTAATGGAACCTGAGGATACTTCTTGTGAGTCTTGGGTGTCTATCTTGAATGTCCTTGTTTCAGGATCAAGCTTCCAAAAAGCAGCAAGCCTATCCTTGGTTTCAGGTGATGTGATGATGTGTGAGACAGAAATAGCTGTATAACACAAGACAAAAAAGGGGTCAGTAATCCTTATACAAAAACAAGACTACCTGGTGATCCTGCTCAGGATCCTCCGGCCTACCATGGGTGGACCATGTTCTTGGTAAATGCTTTCCGTCGGGAATGGTATCCCTCCTGACAAAGAAGAAGCGACGTTTCCAATTTGTGTCATTCTTGGTAACTTTAAGAAGAGGGTGTTCTCCGCCGGGTTTTCGTTTAAACAAATAACGATGGGATCCAAAGGTGGTAAGATCATACAATTGTGTCAGCTCTGACATGCCTAAATCAATGCCCTCCTGCTCGATGATCCTCTCCAGGGTATACAAAACCCTCCAAATCATCGGCATGGCCTGGATGTAAGAGATGCCGGTAAGCGAAAAGAAGGATTGTGTAAATTCTGGGAAAGGATAGGTGTATCCTATGGCAAATGGAGTAACTGGAAAGGCAACCCATGTTTCTGAAACATAGTCGCTCAGAATAGTAGGATCAAAGGGCTTGAAAAAAGCACTCGCCGGAAAGCAACGACGAATCTTGTCTATCTGAGCATCATTAAAGTAACACCTCTCATTTGTGGAGTCTTTGATGATCTTTTGACTCTTCAAGGGACTATCCTTCTGGTGATCCTTGGCGGGGGAGGACCGGAGCATCATTCTCAAAGTGTTTGTGATAAAGAAAGAAAAACAGAGTAAGAGATGGAGAAAGAGGAGAAAGAGATACCTGATTGATCTTCGACTGAGAATATAAAGGGAGTTTCTTTCGGATTTAAATGCATTTGATCCTATCACTATCTCCTATTTATAATCATGATCGTACAGGGTTGTCACTTCTGTGACGTCATGGTTGCAACGGCTAGTTCGATATCAACGGCTATATATCCGTTAGTTAGTTGCGGATAAGATTAAGAAAATATAACTCGCTTATTTTACAAATTACTCCTTATATTTTGTGGGCAATTGTTAGGGGAGGATTTTCTAACAATTAGTGATCCTTACACGTTATCCTAACTAATGATCCTTTCTTCTGTGACAGATAATGATCCTCAGAAGAGCTTCAGGATCAGGATCATGGATCACTTTAAGGATCCTCGTACTGACGATTGTTTATTTGTGTTTTGTGTTACTTTGCAGGAGTAACAAGCTTGACTTAGTCTTGGCGACATTCCTGGAGAATATTCCCAAACTATCCCGCACGTGCTTGGCCAAAAATGGACGTTGTGGAGAACGTGGGAGCTTGGCACAAAAGTCGGATAGTTAGTTTTAGTAGTTATTTCTATTTTAAAAAGGGGGTAACGAGCTAGTAGAAAGGCACTTAGTCATTTTTCAGCTACACACTCTCATATACTCGCACACTCGAAGCTCTCGACGAACATTCATTTTCACTCACTTTTACACGTTTCACGATAGTGATCCTTGTACCTAGCTCGTTACTATCCGAAGTTGTAAACATTTATTCATTTATTTGAGCTTGGTGATCGGTAGTTTCCATCACCCGGGGTTTTTTGTGCCGGAGATCAACTCTTGATCAAGGGCTTTTTCCCCGTATAAATCCTTGTGTCATTTGTGCAATTTATATTGAAGTGATCCTTGTCATTGTTCTACATTTCAAGCATCATACCCCGTAACAGAGAGTTTGGTTGCAATATCCTCATCAGATTTTTTGACCAAAACAGGTCATAAAGGTTGTATCCTCTTGATCAAATGGTTCCATCTGAATTTGTTGAAATCCAGATGAAGCATCCATAAAAGTCAACAACTCATGACCCGTGGTAGCATCCACCATGGAGTCAATGTGGGGTAATGGGAAAGGATCCTTGGGACATGCCTTGTTTAAATCAGTAAAATCGACACATACCCTCCATTTTCCATTTTTCTTTTGAACAACAACCACATTGGCTAACCATCTTGGATACTTAACCTCTCTTATCATACCTGCCCGAAGTAGTTTATCTACCTCTTCCTGGATAATAGCATTCCTTTCAAGTGCAAACTTCCTCATCTTTTGATGTATAGGCTTGGATGACCTGTCAATGCCTAGTTTATGAGTAATAATATCTTTAGATATACCTGTCATGTCTTCATGCTTCCAGGCAAAGGTTGTTTTCCTTCTTTTAAGGAAGGATACTAGATCCTGTTCAATATCGCTAAGGATCCCTGATCCTATGAAGATCTTGGATTCAGGATCATCAGGATCCATAAGGATTTCTTTTACATCCTGCTCTCTTGCCTCCAAGACATCTCTTGAAGGATACTTTAATTGCTATTGCTCCTTTGGTCTTGAGGCTGGCTTCATTGATGAGGTATAGCAATTCTTAGCTTCTTGTTGATCACTCTCAATTTTCACCACTCCCCATGGACTAGGAAGCTTTACGCATTGGTGATATGTGGATTTGACTGCCTTCATGTCATGTATCCATGGCCTGCCAAGGATAACATTACAACATGATAAGCAATCTATAACACAAAACTTTTGATAAGAATGGAGTCCTTCAATATAGATAGGGAGTTTGATGTCCCCCAATGTGTTTTTGGTTTCCCCGCTAAATCCCACAAGTACTGAGGATCTTGGGACAATATCGGACTCCGGGATATTCATCTTCTTGAGGACATCTAGCTGAATGATGTTCACAGAGCTTCCTCCATTGATTAGGATCATGCGAACAAAGTGGTTAGAAATAAATAAGGGAATAACAAGACCATCATGATGAGGATCCTGGACATCAACACGATCATCCTCATCAAAGGTTATGACTTTATCCTGGGTAACAATGGAGGTTCGGATGGGTCTGTCTCCATTATCCATCTTGGTTTCCTTAGCATGTCTTTTGGCTGCTGAAAAGGAGGTACCACAAATGTCTGATCCACCAGATATGAAGTTTATAACTTGTGCGTCTGCTGGAGGAGCAGGAGCCCTTTCCAGGATCCTTTCAGGATCCTGGATCCTTGACTTCTTTCGTCCCAAAAGCTCCTTCCAATGCCCCTTGCTTAACAAATAACCAATTTCCTTTCTAAGTGCAATACACTCTTCAGTGAGATGCCCGAAATCCTCATGATATGCACACCACTTGGACTTATGCTTTGTAGCAGCTGGTTTATCACTTTTCCTCGGCCACCTAGCTTTCTCACCTAAATTCTGCATTGCAAGAATTAGTTCATTGTTATCAATAGAAAAACAGTATTCAGAAATGGGAGGATAATCCTCATCATCCTCTTCCTGTTCCACTGCATGCACGTTCTAGTTATCAGATTTGTTGTAGGACTTTGATTTGTTGTTCCTGAAGTAGGATCCTTGCTTTTCCTGTTTTGAGGATCCTGTCAGTCTTTCCTGGATCCTTTTATCATCCTCTAATCGGATGAATCTTAGGGCCCTGGTTCTTACTTCATCAAGATTCCTGCAAGGGGTCATGACAAGATCATCATAGAATAATGAATCCCTAAGCAATCCCATTTTAAAGGCTTCTACAGCCGTAGCAATATCCAGGTTAGGGATATCTAAGGATTCTTTACTAAACTTAGTGATGTAATCTCTAAGTGATTCATTTTGACCTTGTGTTACTCTATAAAGATCACTAGTTAAACGTTCAAATTTTCTACTACAAGAGAATTGACTATTAAACAGATTAACTAGATTAGCAAATGAGGTAATAGAGTAAGGGGGAAGACTTAGCAGCCATTTAAGAGCAGATCCTGTGAGTGTGAATCCAAATCCCTTGCATAGACATGCTTCTTTTAACCTCTCAGGAATTAGATTGATCTCCATCCTCTCTCTATATTGAGCTACATGCTCCTCTGGATCCGTTGAACCATCATACAGCTTCATGGATGGTATCTGGAATCTTTTGGGTATCTCAGCATCACATAAGGGTGGTGCAAAACGAGATATCCTATGGCTACCGTCTGCGATCTCAGGAATGGGCTTGACCACTCCTGGAACACTGGATATCATATCCTTAAGCTTATGTAATTCCCTAGCCATAGCTTGATTGATACCTGTATCTTGCATTGAGCCATGGTTAGTGTTATAAGAATTATTGAAAGTGTTACCTCCCAGAGGATTCATGTTCGGAATTCCATATGTGAATCCATATTGACGGGACTCCGGTATAATCGAAGGACCAGATGAAGCAATGGTCTGCATTGGTATGAAGTCTCCTTGATGAACATCCGAACTTGGGGGCTGCATACTTCTTAAGAATCCTTGATCATGAAAGATGTTGGATCCTTGATGCTGAGAGGATCCTTGAACCTGAAATGATCCTTGAGGCTGAGAAGAGGATCCTTGAGCCATGGAGGATCCTTGAACCATGGAGGATCCCTGGGGCTGAGAGGATCCTTGAACCTGAAATGATCCTTGGACCTGGGAGGATCCTTGGACCGTATGCATTCCCAAATATCCTCCTGAGCTGAGGAAGGATCCCTGATGCTGAAAAGAGGATCCCGATGGCTGAGAACAGGATCCTTGAGGCTGGAAGTGAGAGCCGAATGCCTGACTCATAGTTGCTATTCCATAACGCCTTTCTGATGGACCACTTTGATACTGGATGCCCGGAACTGCCGATTGTAAGGTAGTTACAACTAGAGTATCGAAAGCCAATGACCTTGGTATCAGAGGAGAGTGATCCTCCACTGATTTCTTCTGTTTCTTGATATCACCAATCTTCTGGAGGATCCTTTCATTGGTTTTGTCCTGTTCTTGCATGCGATCTCTCATCTGCAAAATCAGAGTAAAAAGATCATTAGTAGTAGGATTAGAGGAAACAGAAGAAGTTGGTGGTTTTGGAAAAATGGGGGTTTATCTCTTCGCAGCATTTTCAGCATTCTTCTGGGATCCAGAAGGTGGTGGAGGCAAAGGAGGAACGCCTTGTGATGAACTCATTGTCGTCATAAAGCTTGATGTGTTTTTTGCTGAAGAAGCCATCTGCTTGATTGTAATGAACCGAAATGATCACAAGAACAATAATTTCTCAGGAACGAAGCACCAATTGCCCCACGGTGGGCGCCAAACTGTTTTGGTAAAAAATTAAGCGAGGATAATGCAACCAAATCTTTCTGTTTTGAGGTGTGATGCTTGAATCAATGAACAATACTAAGGATCACTCATAAATGTAATGAACAAGTGACACAATGATTTATACGAGGAAAAAGCCCTTGATCAAGATTTAATCTCCGGCATAAAAAACCTCGGGTGATGGAAACTACCGATCACCAACTCAGATTAAACAAAAAATGTATTACAACTTTGGATGATAGCGAGCTAGTTACAAGGTTCACTAGAGTGTAATGTGCAAAAAAGTGTGTAATCGCCAAGCAAACTGTTAAGAGCTGATGAGAGCAGTTATGAGTGTGTGTGTGTATAGCCAAAAATAGCCAAGTGTTCTAATCTAGCTCGCTATCCCCTTTTAAATTCAGAAAATATCTAAGTAACTAACTATCCGCATTTCATGCAAGTCTCCCACGAACTCCATAACGTCCATATCAGTCAAGCACGTGCGGAATAAATAGGGAATATGCTCCAGGAATATCGCCAAGACCAAGTCCAAGCACGTACTCCTGCAAAACAACATCATATTCAAAGCAGACAATCGTTAGCACAAGGATCCTTATGATGATCCTGGATCCTGATCCAACAATACTCTCTGAGGATCACTAATTCAAACAGAATTGAGGATCCCTAAGCCCAACAGTAATTGAGGATCACTGATCATTAAAAAATCCTCCCCTTAACATTGATAACAATGAACTGATCCTTGCAATGCAGAATTTAGGTGAAAAAGCAAGATGGCCCAGGAAAAGTGATAAGCCAGCTGCAACAAAAGACAAGTCCAAATGGTGTGCATATCATGAAGATTTTGGTCATCTCACTGAAGAATGTATTGCCCTGAGAAAAGAGATTGGTTCCTTGTTAAGCAAGGGGCACTTGAAGGAGCTTTTGGGAAGAAAAAAGTCAAGGATCCAGGATCCTAAAAAGGTTCCAGAAAGAGCTCCTGCTCCTCCGGCAGATGCACAAGTTATAAACTTTATATCCGGTGGATCAGACATTTGTGATACTTTCTTTTCAGCAGCCAAGAGACATGCCAAGGAAACCAAGATGGATAATGGAGATAGACCCATCCGAACCTCTGCTGTTACACAGGAAAAAGTTATAACTTTTGATGAGGATGATCGTGTTGATGTCAAGGATCCTCATCATGATGGTCTTGTTATTACTTTGTTTATATCTAACCATTTTGTTCGCAGGATCTTGATACATGGAGGAAGCTCAGTAAACATCATTCAACTTGATGTCCTCAAGAAAATGAACATTCCTGAATCGGATATTATCCCAAGACCCTCAGTTATTGTGGGATTCAGCGGAGAAACCAAGAATACATTGGGGGACATTAAACTTCCCTTCTACATTGAAGGACTTCATTCTTATCAAAAATTTTGTGTTATAGATTGCTTATCCTGTTGCAATGTTATCCTTGGCAGGCCATGGATGCATGACATGAAGGCAGTTGCATCTACGTATCATCAATGTGTGAAGCTTCCTAGTCCATGGGGGGTGATAAAGATTGAGAGTGACCAACAAGAAGCAAAGAATTGCTATACCTCATCAATGAAGCCAGCCTCAAGACCAAGGGAGCAATAGCAATTAAAGCATCCTCCAAGAGATGTCCTGGAGGCAAGAGAACAAGATGTGAAGGATATCCTTATGGATCCTCAGGATCCCGAATCCAAAGTCTTCATAGGATCAGGGATCCTCAGCAACACTGAACAGGATCTAGTATCCTTCCTCAAGAAGAGAAAAACTACCTTTTCCTGGAAGCATGAAGACATGACAGGTATCTCTAAAGATATAATTACTCATAAGCTTGGCATTGAGAGGTCATTCAAGCCCATACATCAAAAAACGAGAAAGTTTGCACCTGAGAGGAATGCCATTATCCAGGAGGAGGTAGATAAACTGCTCCGAGCAGGTATGATTAGAGAGGTTAAGTATCCAAGATGGTTAGCCAATGTGGTTGTTGTTCAAAAGAAAAATGGAAAGTGGAGGGTATATGTCGATTTTACTGATTTAAACAAGGCATGTCCCAAGGATCCTTTCCCATTACCCCACATTGACTCCATGGTGGATGCTACCGTGGGTCATGAGTTGTTGACTTTTATGGATGCTTCATCTGGATTTCAACAAATTCAAATGGAACCATCTGATCAAGAGGATACAGCCTTTATGACCCCAACTGGTATCTATTGCTATATTGCTATGCCATTTGGGCTAAGGAATGCAGGTGCTACTTATCAAAGGCTAGTCAATATGATGTTTAAAGATAAAATTGGACACACTATGGAAGTCTATATAGATGACATGGTGGTTAAGTCCAAGAAAGCTGAGGATCACCTTAGAGATTTGGAGGAAGCGTTCGATATCCTTGATAAATTTAATATGAAATTAAATCCTTCCAAATGTCACTTTGGTGTTAAAGCAGGCAAATTCCTAGGATACATGGTAACAAAAAGAGGCATTGAAGCAAGTCCAGAGCAAATTAAGGCAATTGTGAATATCAAATCTCCTGCCAATGCTAAGGATGTGCAAAGATTGACAGGGAGGATCGCTTCTTTGAACAGGTTCATATCAAAGTCATCAGAAAAATGCAAGGAATTCTATGACATTTTGAGAAAGAACAAGAAATTTGAGTGGACTGAAAAGCATCAGAATGCTCTCAAAGCCCTTAAGGATTACCTATCCTCGGCTCCTGCCTTGATGAAACCAGAAAAAGGGGATATATTATCCTTATATCTAGCGGTATCCTCTAAGGCAGTAAGTGCAGTACTTGTTAAGGATCACGAAGGTACACAACATCCTGTATATTATGTAAGTAAGAGTTTGCTTGATGCTGAATCTAGGTATTCACATTTAGAAAAACTTATCCTTGCTTTGATTATGGCATCTACTAAACTAAGACATTATTTTGAAACTCATGCCATTATTGTTAAGACTAACTTTCCAATTAAGAATGTTCTCAGGAAACCTGAAATGTCAGGAAGGATGGCTAAATGGGCAGTGAAGCTTAGTGCTTATGATATAAGATATGAACCAAGGACTGCCATCAAATCCCAAGCCTTACCTGACTTTATGGCAGATTTTAGTAGTGACTTACAAAGAGAAGCTGAGTTAGAAGTTCAGCAGCTTGAAGAGACTAAGGATCCTTGGATACTCTTCACTGATGGAGCCTCTAATGTCAAAGGAACAGGACTTGGAATACTACTAAAATCGCCACAGGGGGGCATAATACCCCACTCAATAGCTTGTGAGTTTCAAACTACTAATAATGAGGCTGAATATGAGGCCTTGATAGCTGGTTTGCAAATTGCCAAGCATATGAGGATCAGGTATCTTGAGGTACATCTAGATTCATTGCTAATTACTAATCACTTTAATGGATCTTATGCTGTTAAAGGTGAACGACTAATCAAATACCTAGAGATAGTCAAGGAATTGACACTCTCTTTTGTTTCTTTTAGTTTGACACATGTACCTAGGGAAGAGAATGCAGAAGCTGGTGCATTGGCCAATCTTGGATCATCATTGAAAATTCCAGAGGATATCAAGATCCCTATCATCCATATTTTGGCCCCTGCTATTGAGGATCACATAGCTTTGGATATAGAAGAGGATTCTGCAGTGGTTCCTAGTGATAGTGCACAGTCTCATTCAGGATCATGGATCCTTCCAATTATGAGATATATACAACATGGAGAGATTCCTACAGGAGAAAACCCAGGGCTTTCAAAATCAAGGTATCTCAATATACAATATTAAATAACATGTTATATAAACGATCTCTTGCAGGTCCATATCTAAGGTGCATAGAGGATCCTGAAATTCAAGAAGTCCTAAAGAATTTCCATGAAGGAGATTGTGGAAACCACACTGGGGCCAGGGCATTGTTCTCAAGGATCCTTAGGAAATGATACTATTGGCCTACTATGAAGAAGGATGTTGTGGATTATGCCAAGAAGTGTGATGCTTGTCAGAGACATAGTAATATCCTTCATCAGCCAGCAGAGCTCCTGCATCCTATATCCTCTTCTTGGCCATTCATGAGATGGGGAATGGATATAGTTGTCAAACTTCCCAAAGCACCAAGAGGAAAAGTGTTCATGCTTGCCATGACTGATTACTTCTCCAAGTGGATAGAGGCTGAAGCCTTTGCTCAAGTCAGAGAGAAAGAAGTGATATCCTTTATCAAAAGAAATATTATTACTAGATTTGGTATCCCTTCTGAAATTGTTTGTGATAATAGATCCCAATTTATTGGGAGCAGAACTACTAACTTTTGTGACAGCTGGGAGATTAAGATGATAACATCAACACCAGTCCACCCACAAGCTAATGGTCAAGCAGAATCATCCAACAAGATCATCATCAACAACTTGAAAAAGAAGCTTGGATCCAAGAAAGGAAAATGGGCAGAAGAATTACCTTATGTGCTATGGGCTGATAGAACAACTCAATAATGCTACTGGCCAAACTCCATTTTCATTAGTGTTTGGAGCAGAATCAGTGATCCCTACAGAGATGATGGTTCCTACTGCAAGAACAAGCATCCGTGATCCTGAAGGAAATGCTGAAAACTTGGTTCAAGACTTGGATACCATAGAAGAACTCAGGGATTTGGTAAGGATAAGAATGGCTAGTTATCAACAAAGGATGGTTGGAGCTTATAACAAGAATGTTAGGATCAAGAAGTTTCAAGTTGGCGATATGGTGTTGAGGAAAGCATTCCAAAATACCACCAATCCTGCTGATGGCAAGTGTTAGGGGTGGATTTCTAACTGACCCGTGATCCTTAATTATTATCCTCTTTAGTGATCCTTGCTTCTGTGACAGATAGTGATCCTCAGAAGAGCTTCAGGATCAGGATTATGGATCATCTTAAGGATCCTCATACTAACAATTGTTCACTTGTGTTTTGAATTGTTTTGCAGAAGTAACAAGTCGGACCAAGTCTTGGCGACATTCCTGGAGAATATTCCCAAACTATCCCGCACGTGTTTGGCCAAATATGAACGTTGTGGAGAACGTGGGAGCTTGGCACGAAAGTCGGATAGTTAGTTTAGGTAGTTATTTCTATTTTAAAGGGGTAACGAGCTAGTAAAAAAAAAAGACTTAGTCATTTCTGAGCTACACACACTCATATACTCGCACACTTGAAGCTCTCGACGAACATACATTCATTTTCACTCACATTTACACATTTCACGATAGTGATCCTTGTACCTAGCTCGTTACTATCCGAAGTTGTAAACATTTGATCATTTATTTGAGCTTGGTGATCGGTAGTTTCCATCACCCGGGGTTTTTTGTGCCGGAGATCAACTCTTGATCAAGGGCTTTTTCCCCGTATAAATCCTTGTGTTGTTTGTGCAATTTACATTGAAGTGATCCTTATCGTTGTTACACATTTTAAGCATCATTCCCCGTAACAAAGAGTTTGGTTGCATTATCCTCGTCTGATTTTTGACCAAAACAGTTTGGCGCCCACCGTGGGGCAATTGGTGCTTCGTCCTTAGAAAAATACGCATTTCTGTGCTTATTTCGGTTCACTACAACCAAGCAGATGGCTTCCTCAGCGAAGAACGCCTCAAACTTGATGCCCTCATTCACTTCTTCACAAGGCGTCCCTCCCTTACCTCCGCCACCTTCTGGATCCCAGAAGAATACTGAGAATGCCGCGAAGAAACCAACTCCCATTTTCTCAAAACCACCTACTTCTTCTGTTTCAACTAATCCTACTACTAATGATCTCTATGCCTTGATTTTGCAGATGAGGAATCATGCACAAGAGCAGGATAAGACCAACGAAAGGATCCTCCGGGAGATTGACGAAATTAAGAAACAGAAGAAAACGGCAGAGGATCGCTCCCCACTGATGCCCAGATCTTTGAATTTTGATACTCCGGTGATTACTTCTCAGCCATCAGTGGTTCCAGACATTCAATATGTGGGTGGACCAAAAGGAGTGCACTACGGAACAACAACAATGACCCAGGCATCAGGTTCATATTTCCAGCCAGCGGGATCCTATCCTCAGCATATGGGATCCCTCACGAGTTCAGGAGGATATTCAGGAATGCAGCAGTTTCAAGGATCCTCCTTCGTTCCAGGATCATCCCAGGTTCAAGGATCCTCCTTCGTTCCAGGATCATCCCAGGTTCAAGGATCCTCCTTCGTTCCAGGATCATCCCAGGTTCAAGGATCCTCCTTCGTTCCAGGATCATCCCAGGTTCAAGGATCCTCCTTCGTTCCAGGATCATCCCAGATTCAAGGATCCTCCTTTGTTCCAGGATCGTCCCAGTTTCAGGGATCCTTCCAGATGCCAGGATCCTTGAGGAGTTTGCAAACAGGAAGTTCAGATGTCCATCAGGGAGATTTTATTCCAATGCAGACCAATGCTTCTACTGGTCCCTCGATCATTCCAGAGCCCCAACAATATGGATTAACATCCATTCTTCCTAACTTGAATCCAATGGGAGGTAACACTTTTAACAATTCTTATACTACTAACCATGGTCTTATGCAGGATCCAGGTATCAATCATGCCATGGCCAGAGAATTGCAAAAGCTAAAGGATATGATATCAAGTGTCCCGGGAGTAGTCAAACCTATCCTAGAGATTGCAGATGGGAGCCATAAGATATCTCGTTTTGCACCACCAATCTGTGATGCTGAGATACCCAAGAGGTTCCATGTGCCTACAATGAAACTGTATGATGGCTCAACGGATCCTGAAGAACACATAGCACAATACAGGGAGAGGATGGAGATCAATCCAATCCCAGAAAGGTTAAAGGAAGCATGCCTGTGCAAAGGATTCGGATCCACTCTTACTGGATCAGCTCTCAAATGGCTGCTAAGTCTTCCTCCCTATTCTATTACCTCATTTGCTAACCTAGTTAACTTGTTTAATAATCAGTTTTCTTGTAGTAGGAAATTTGAACGATTAACTAGTGATTTATATAGGATAACCCAGGGTCATAATGAATCATTAAGGGATTACATTACCAAATTCAGTAAAGAATCCTTAGACATTCCCAACTTAGATATAGCCACGGCTGTTGAGGCCTTTAAAATGGGATTGCTTAGGGATTCGTCGTTCTATGATGATCTTGTTATGACACCGTGCAGGAACTTAGATGAGGTAAGAACCCGAGCACTTAGGTTCATTCGACTAGAAGATGACAAGAGGATCCAGGAGAGGTTAGCAGGATCCTCAAAGCAGGATAAGCAAGGATCCTCATTCAGGAACAACAAGTTCAGACCCTACAACAGATCTGATAACCAGAACGTGCACTCTATTGATCAAGAAGAGGATGATGAAGATTATCCTCCAATTTCTGAATATTGTTTTAGTGTTGATAACAATGAGCTAATCCTTACGATGCAGAGTCTAGGTGATAAAGCTAGATGGCCCAGAAAAAATGATAGGCCAGCTGCAACTAAGGATAAATCAAAGTGGTGTGCATACCATGAAGATTTTGGGCACCTCACAGAAGAATGCATTGCACTAAGAAAGGAAATTGGATACTTGTTGAGCAAGGGGCATCTAAAAGAATTGTTGGGAAGAAAGAAGTCAAAGACTCAGGATCCTGAAAGGATCCCTGAGAAGGCTCCAGCCCCTCCAGTGGATGCACAAGTGATAAACTTCATTTCTGGAGGATCAGACATTTGCGGCACATCCTTCTCAGCAGCTAAAAGGCATGCAAAGGAAACTAAAATGGATAACGGAGAAAGGCCTGTTCGAACATCAAGTGTCTCGGAAAGGAAAGTCATAACCTTTGATGAAGAGGATCGTGTTGATATCCAGGATCCTCATCACGATGGTTTAGTTATTACTCTTTTCATATCTAACCATTTTGTCCGCAGGATCCTTATAGACGGAGGAAGTTCAGTGAACATTATCCAGCTTGATGTCCTAAAGAAGATGGGTATTCCTGAATCAGAGATCATACCAAGATCCTCTGTGCTCGTGGGATTTAGTGGTGAAACTAAGAATACCCTGGGGGACATTAAACTCCCAATATACATTGAAGGCCTACACTCTTATCAAAAATTTTGTGTTATTGACTGTTTATCTTGTTGTAATGTTATCCTTAGCAGGCCCTGGATACACGATATGAAAGCAGTCCCATCCACTTACCATCAATGTGTGAAGCTCCCTAGTCCTTGGGGAATAGTGAAGATTGATAGTGATCAGCAGGAGGCTAAGAATTGCTATACTTCATCGATGAAACCAGCTTCGAAATCCAGGAAGCAATAGCAATCAAAGTATCCTCCAAGGGATGTCTTGGAGGCGAGTGAACAGGATGTGGTAGAAATCCTCATGGATCCTGATGATCCTGAATCCAAAATCTATATCGGATCAGGGATCCTTGGCGAAATGAAAGAAGACCTCGTATCCTTCCTCAAAAGGAGAAAGACTACCTTTGCATGGAAACACGAAGATATGACTGGTATATCCAAAGATGTTATCACTCACAAACTCGGCATCGACAGATCCTTCAAACCAATCCATCAAAGGAGAAGGAAGTTTGCACCGTAAAGGAATGCCATTATCCAGGAAGAGGTAGAAAAATTGCTCCGGGCAGGTATGATTAGAGAGGTCAAGTATCCAAGATGGTTGGCCAATGTGGTTGTTGTTCAAAAGAAAAACGGAAAGTGGAGGGTATGTGTCGATTTTACAGATTTAAATAAGGCATGTCCCAAGGATCCTTTCCCTTTACCCCACATTGATTCCATGGTGGATGCAACCGCGGGTCATGAACTGTTAACTTTTATGGATGCTTCATCTGGATTTCAACAAATCCAAATGGAACCATCCGACCAAGAGGATACAGCCTTCATGACTCCAACTGGTATATACTGCTATATTGCTATGCCGTTCGGATTAAGAAATGCAGGTGCAACATACCAAAGGCTGGTGAATATGATGTTCAAGGATCAGATTGGACAAACTATGGAGGTTTACATAGATGATATGGTGGTAAAATCCTTAAAAGCTGAGGATCACCTAAGAGACTTGGAGGAAGCATTCGATATCCTTGACAAATATAACATGAAACTTAATCCTTCAAAATGTCACTTTGGTGTTAAAGCAGGTAAATTCTTAGGGTATATGGTGAAAAAGAGAGGCATTGAAGCTAGCCCGGAACAAATCAAAGCAATAGTGAATATCAAATCTCCGGTCAATGCTAAGGATGTTCAAAGGCTAACAGGCAGGATAGCAGCCTTGAACAGATTTATATCCAAATCCTCCGAGAAGTGTAAAGAATTCTATGATATCCTAAGGAAGAACAAGAAATTTGAGTGGACTGAGAAGCATGAAAATGCTTTAAGAGCCCTCAAAGATTACCTATCCTCAGCCCCAGCTTTGATGAAACCAGAAAAAGGCGATGTGCTATCCTTGTATCTTGCAGTATCCTCAAAAGCAGTAAGTGCGGTCCTTGTTAAGGATCATCAAGGTACACAACATCCTGTCTATTATGTAAGTAAAAGTTTACTTGATGCCGAATCCAGGTATTCACACCTTGAAGAGCTTATTCTTGCATTAATTATGGCATCCACTAAGTTAAGACATTATTTTGAAACTCATGTTATCATTGTTAAAACGAATTTTCCAATTAAGAATGTCCTCAGGAAACCAGAGATGTCAGGAAGGATGGCTAAGTGGGCAGTAAAACTAAGTGCATATGATATAAGATATGAGCCTAGGACAGCCATCAAATCCCAAGCATTAGCTGCCTTTGTGGCTGATTTCAGTAGTAATTTACAAGAAGAAGCTGAGTTGGAAGTCCAACAACTAGAAGAGACCAAGGATCCTTGGATACTCTATACTGATGGATCCTCAAATGTCAAAGGCACAGGGCTGGGAATACTACTAAAATCGCCACAGGGGGACATAATACCCCACTCTATAGCTTGTGAGTTCCAAACCACTAACAATGAGGCTGAATATGAAGCCTTAATTGCTGGTTTGCAAATTGCTAAGCATATGGGGATCAGGTATCTTGAGGTACACGTAGATTCTTTGTTAATTACAAACCACTTTAATGGATCCTATGCTGTTAAAGGTGAAAAGCTAACCAAATATTTGGAGATAGTCAAAAATTTGGCACTCTCTTTTGTTTCCTTTAGTTTGTCACAGGTACCAAGGGAAGAAAATACAGAAGCTGATGCATTGGCCAATTTAGGATCATCCTTGAAGATCCCGGAGGATATCAAGATTCCTATTATCCATATCCTGGCCCCGGCTATCGAGGATCATGTGGCTATGGAGATAGGAAATGATTCTGCAATTATCCCTAGTGAGGATACTCAATCCCATTCAGGATCAGGATCATGGATATCACCAATAATGAGATACTTACAACATGGAGAGATTCCTACATGAGAAAACCCTAGGGCTTTCAAAATTAAGGTATCTCAATTCACAATTTTAAATAATATGTTGTATAGACGATCTCTTGCAGGACCATACTTGAGATGCATTGAGGATCCCGAAATCCAAGAAGTTTTAAAAGACTTCCATGAAGGAGATTGTGGAAACCACACTGGGGGCAGGGCATTATTCTCAAGGATCCTGAGGACAGGATACTACTGGCCAACCATGAAGAGAGATGCTGTGGAGTATGCTAAGAAATGTGATCCTTGTCAGAGACACAGCAATATCCTTCATCAACCAGCTGAATTTTTGCATCCTATATCCTCTTCTTGGCCATTTATGAGATGGGGTATGGATATAGTTGGAAAGCTCCCTAAGGCACCTGGTGGAAAAGTATTCATGCTAGCTATGACTGATTACTTCTCCAAGTGGATAGAAGCTGAAGCTTTTGCCCAAGTCAGAGAAAAGGAAGTTATATCCTTCATTAAAAGAAATATTATCACTAGATTTGGAATTCCTTCTGAGATTATATGTGATAATGGTTCCCAATTTATTGGGGGCAGAACCACTAACTTTTGTGACAGCTGGGGGATTAAGATGATAACATCAACACCAGTCCACCCACAAGCTAATGGTCAGGCAAAATCATCCAACAAGATCATCATCAACAATTTGAAGAAGAAGCTTGGATCCAAGAAAGGGAAATGGGCAGAAGAACTACCCTATGTGCTCTGGGCTGATAGGACAACCCCCAAGAATGCTACTGGTCAAACACCATTCTCTTTGGTGTTTGGGGCAGAATCAGTGATCCCAACAGAAATGGTGGTTCCAACTGCAAGAACAAGTACCCGTGATCCTGAGGAAAATGATGAGAACTTGGCTCAAGACCTGGATACTATTGAAGAAATCAGGGATATGGCTAGGATAAGGATGGCCAGTTATCAGCAAAGAATGGCTGGTGCTTACAACAAAAATGTCAGGATCAGGAGGTTTCAAGTTGGAGATATGGTATTAAGGAAAGCATTTAAGAATACCACCAATCCTGCTGATGGAAAATTGGCTCCAAAATGGGAAGGCCCTTATTTGATTGAAGCTGAAGCAGGAAAGGGGGCATATAGATTGCTAACCATGGAAGGTGATTTGCTACCAAGAGCTTGGAATGCTGTCCACTTAAAGAAATATTTCATGTGAGCAGGATCCTCTTGGCATAAATGATCCTCACGATAGGGATATCCTTAAAGGATCCTCAAAGTATCGGTGATCCTTACTTAGGTAATATCCTAAACTTGAACTATTTCATTTCATTATTTTCTCATATAGGGATAAGGATCATGTATCCTTTATCCATCTCTCACGTGAGTTCAAGTTTTGAAAGTTCAGGTATCCTTAGCATAACGTTGGTTATCCACAGAAGCAATCCGTCCTTTGGGTTTAACCCCAGTTATTCGGGCTTGTCCCTAGTTCCGCCTGTAGCGCACGATGATCCTGGCATAGTTCAAGGCATTGGGACCAGTACTCGTTTTAGGGGCTGATAATTCCATTGTACTGGCTATACTTAGGATCCTAAATATAATGGTAGACGTACCATACATCCGTTCCTAAGGTTTCTAACGTTTTCACGTTAGCTAAGGTTTCTAACGTTTTCACGTTAGCTAAGGTTTTGGCATTTTCATGCCACTAAGTTTGGATAGTCGCCAGTTAGGGCCATACTCCAGTTTACATACGATCCTTGGGCTTGTCCCTAGTTATCCTTGGGCTTGTCCCCAGTTATCCTTGGGCTTGTCCCCAGTTGCTAATTCTTATCTTATATTGGCTTAGTCCCAAGTGATGCTCTATTTCAGGTTCTTGAAGATAGGCAACTAGGGATCCTTGATCCTTACTTTATTCTAAGGTTTATCTTATAGTTATCCTTATTAAGGTTAGGATCCAAACTTGGATCCTCAGGTATGATCCTTAACTATTTTTAATTCTATTCATTATTTATTTGAATAACCCTTATACTTGACAACTGAACTTATGATTCTTAAACCATGTCATTTTTTAGAACTTATCAATTATGGGATATGTGATCCTTGATCATATCCTAAACTTTCTGGATATCTTTTCTAATTTTTCAAGGCTTGATAAGTATAAACAGAATGAACATCACAACAGTTGGAAAGTAAGATATTAAAAAGTATAACAACACAAGATAAGCGACAAAAGGTTAAGTTTTTATTTATAAACAAAAGACTAACCCTTAAAAGGTTGTCAAAATTACCTACCCGAGCTTCTACCAGCAAAACGTGGCCCGTCCGCTGGGGTAGGTAAAGGGTGTCCATAATAATAAGTTCAAGAGTAGTGCAGGAATATAAAGGCAGCAGGATCACAATGGCTTCATCCCCCAAACAGAGGATCCCTCCACCATATGCAATCCTGCCTATTGTCCTAAGGATCATACAAGATCCTTAATCCTAAACCTATTGTTCAAAGTACAAACCATTAAATTGTTCAACACCACAACCACAAAAAGCTAATACCAAATTTAAAAAAATTGGGCTCCGGCTACGTCTAGAAATGTCCATCATTGCCCAATTAAGCAGCCTAAACCTTTGCTGCATCACCACCTCCGGCTCCGCTTGCTTCACCAGCTTCATCCTTGCTTCCAGCCTCAATTGTCAGGATCTCTTCAGCCTCCTCTTCATCACCCAATTCAGCCAGCCTCGCTTTCCATTCTTCAATTTCCCAGCCGCTTTTGTCGAAGGCAGGATCCTGAGCTTCCAAGGCCATTTGCAGCTTGGTTTTGTACATTGCTATGGCGGCAGAAACTTTAGCATCATCTGTGATCTCCTGCCTTTCATAGTCAAAATTAACCAGCACCTTAGCCATCTTCTGTTTGGTATCCTGGAGTTCCTTCTGAAGATCAGCAAGTGCAAGATCCTTGAGCACAGCAACCTGCTGGAGGTCGGCAATCTTCTTATCCTGATCCTCAACGTGGCCGACATAATCCTCGATCTCAGCGAATTTCTGTAAAGAGGATAAAGGATAAGGTCAAAATTAAGTGATCCTCAGATCAGCAGGATATATCAGCAGGATATATCAGCAGGATATATCAGCAGGATATGTCAACAGAATATATGAGCAAAGACAGTGATCCTCACCTCATTAAAGTACTCAAGGAATTGATGACGGATTAGAGGCAGACCCTGCAAATCCTCAGCATCGGAGGCCTTTCTCCTCTTGATTCCCTTTCCTTTGAGGGGTGCCTTGGGGATTGAGGCCGTCGGGCTGGCAGGAACTTTTCTTTTGGAGGATTTGACAGTGGTGAGATCGGTGACACTGAACCTTGAAGCAGCTTTGGCATATTTTCCAGCACCTACACAACCAAAACAAGATAAGTATCTTTTCATAATTCATATTTCAATATTTATTTAAATTTTAAACAAGGATACTTACTTGACATGGTGACAGAGCCTGAGGATACCTCCTGAGAGTCTTGGGTTATTGTCTTAAAAGTTCTAGTTTCAGGATCAAGGTTCCAGAAAGCAGCAAGCCTTTCCCTGGTTGCGGACGTTGTGATGAGATGCGAAACAGAGATAGCTGCATGACACAAGACAAAAGGGGTTAGTAATCCTATCACATGAAGGAGACTACCTGGTGATCCTTCTCATGATCCTCCGGCCTACCATTCGTGGACCATGTTTTTGGTAGATCCTCTCCGTTTAGAATGGAATTCCTTCTGACAAAGAAGAAGCGACGTTTCCAATCTTTGTCGTTCTTAGTGACTTTGAGAAGAGGATGTTCTGCACCGGGTTTTCGCTTGAACAAGTAACGGTGGGAACCAAAGGTAGTAAGATCATACAGTTCTGCCAATTCCGACATTCCTAAATCAACGCCTTCCTGCTCGATGATCCTCTCTAGGGTATATAAAACCCTCCAAATCATCGGCATGGCTTGGATGTAAGATATGCCGGTCAGGGAAAAGAAGGATTGTGTGAATTCTGGGAAAGGATAGGTGTACCCTATAGTAAATGGAGTAGCTGGAAAGGCAACCCATGTTTCAGAAACATAGTCGCTAAGAACAGTGGGATCAAAGGGTTTGAAGAAGTCACTCGCCGGAAAACAGTGACGGATTTTATCTACTTGTGCATCGTTAAAACAACACCTTTCATTCGCTGAGTCCTTGATGATTTTTTGACTCTTTAAAGGGCTATCCTTCTTGTGATCCTTGCCCGGTGAGCTTCGGAGCATCATTCTCAAAGCGATGGTGTTAAAGAAAGAAAAACAGAGTAAGAGAGGAAGAAAGAGGAGAAAGAGATACCTGATTGATCTTCGACTGAGAATTTAAAGGGAGTTTCTTTCGAATTTGAATGCATAATGATCCTATCTATATCTCTATTTATAATTATGATTCTGCAGGATTGTCACTTCTGTGACGTCATGATCGCAACGGCTAGTTCTATATTAACGGCTATATATCCGTTAGTTAGTTAGTTACGGATGAGATCAAGAAAATATAACTCACATATTTACAATTTAACTCCTTATATTTTGGGGGCAATTGTTAGGGGTGGATTTCTAACTGACCCGTGATCCTTAATTATTATCCTCTTTAGTGATCCTTGCTTCTGTGACAGATAGTGATCCTCAGAAGAGCTTCAGGATCAGGATTATGGATCATCTTAAGGATCCTCATACTAACAATTGTTCACTTGTGTTTTGAATTGTTTTGCAGAAGTAACAAGTCGGACCAAGTCTTGGCGACATTCCTGGAGAATATTCCCAAACTATCCCGCACGTGTTTGGCCAAATATGAACGTTGTGGAGAACGTGGGAGCTTGGCACGAAAGTCGGATAGTTAGTTTAGGTAGTTATTTCTATTTTAAAGGGGTAACGAGCTAGTAAAAAAAAATACTTAGTCATTTCTGAGCTACACACACTCATATACTCGCACACTTGAAGCTCTCGACGAACATACATTCATTTTCACTCACATTTACACATTTCACGATAGTGATCCTTGTACCTAGCTCGTTACTATCCGAAGTTGTAAACATTTGATCATTTATTTGATCTTGGTGATCGGTAGTTTCCATCACCCGGGGTTTTTTGTGCCGGAGATCAACTCTTGATCAAGGGCTTTTTCCCCGTATAAATCCTTGTGTTGTTTGTGCAATTTACATTGAAGTGATCCTTATCGCTGTTACACATTTTAAGCATCATTCCCCGTAACAAAGAGTTTGGTTGCATTATCCTCGTCTGATTTTTGACCAAAACAGCAAGTTAGCACCTAAGTGGGAAGGTCCCTATCTTATTGAAGATGAGGCAGGAAAGGGGGCATATCGATTATTAACAATGGAAGGAGATTTTCTACCAAGAGCTTGGAATGTTGTCCACTTAAAGAGATACTTCATGTAATCAGGATCCAGGATCCTCAACTATTTCCATGTCCGATGAAGGATCCTCAGAGGATAGATGATCCTCACTCTGGTAATGATCCAACTTCAATTTATCTACTTCTTTAATTAACCTATTTACAAGGAAAAGGATCCTAGATCCATTATCCTTCTTTCACTCTGTTCTGAGTTTTGCAGAAGGTTGATGTATCCTAAGCAGAGGATCAAGTATCCTCAGAAGTCTCCTAAGTTTTTTGGGCTTGTCCCCAGTTTTTTTGGCTTGTCCCCAGTATTTGGGCTTGTCCCCAGTTTCCCCAGTAGCGCACGATGATCCTGGTGCAGTTCAAGGCAATGGGACCAGTACCCGCTTTAGGGGCTGACAATTTCATTGTACTGGCTGTATTCAGGATCCTACGTATAATGGTAGACGTACCATACATCCGTTCCTAAGGTTTCTAATGTTTTCACGTTAGCTAAGGTTTTGGCATTTTCATGTCACTAAGTTTGGATAGTCGCCAGTGAGGGCCATACTCCAGTTTACACACGATCCTTTGGGCTTATCCCCAGTTTTTTGGGCTTGTCCCCAGTTTTTTTTGGGCTTGTCCCCAGATTGTTGGGCTTGTCCCCAGTTGCTGACTCTTCTCTTATATTGGCTTAGTCCCAAGTTATGTTCCATTTCAGGTTTTTGAAGTTAAACAACTAAGGATCTTTGATCCTAACCTTTTAATAAGGTTTGTCTTTTGGTTATCCTGATTGTAAGTATTGAAGGTTTAGGATCCTAACTTGGATTCTCAGGTGTGATCCTTAATCATCTTAATTTTATTCTTTATTTATTAAAGTGACCCTTATTCTTTGACAACAGGATACATGATCCTTAAATTACACTACTTTTTTTGAATTTTTCGATTATAGGATATTTAATCCTTGATCATATCCTAAACTTTTTGACATAACCTACTAAACTTTTGTTCTTAACTCATGAATTCAAACAAAATGCATCATAACAATGAAAAGGTAAAGTATTCACAAATATAACAACACATGAGATAGTCAAAAGATTATGCTTTTATTTATTTAGCAAAAGGTTCACCCTATGATCCTTCTATAAGGATCCTATATCCTACCATGGGTGGTCCACTTTTTGGGGAGATCTTTCCCGTCTGGAATAGAATCTCTCTTAACAAAGAAGAAACGGTTTTTCCAATGGGTATCATTCTTTGTGGTCTTAAGGATTGGATGAGGATCACCGGGCTTATGTTTGAACAAAAAACGGTGTGAACCATGGCTCACAAGATTATACAACTCAGCCAGTTCCGACATTCCTATCTCTATGCCTTCCTGCTCAATGATGTTCTCTAGAGTATGAAGAACCCTCCACATCATCGGCATGGCCTGGATATAGCACATACCGGTGAGTGCAAAGAAAGATTGGGTGAAGGCAGGGAAAGGATAGGAGAATCCTATCAAGAATGGGGTGGCCGAAAAAGCAACCCAAGTGTCGGATACAGAGTCACTTTTGGCAGTATGATCGAAAGGTTTAAAGATGGTGTCCGCCGGGAAACAATGGCGAATCCGGTCAATCTCCGGGTCGGTGAAGCGACAGAGCTCAGATGAAGGATTTTTGACAATCCCTTAGCTTTTTAGGGGACTGTCCTTCTGGTGATCCTTGGCAGGGGAGGATCGTAGCTTCATTGTAATATTAAGATTTTGATGAAACGGAAAATCAGATGAAGAGAGAAAGAGAAGAGAGATACCTGTTCCGATCTTTGAATGAGGATTTAAAGGGAAGTATCGCTCGAATTTAAATGCAAATCGATCCTTATCTCTAACCTATATATAATGATGATTCTGCAGGTTGTCACTTCGCTGACGCATGATGTGTAACGACTAGTCCTGCTCTAACGGCTATATTTACGTTATTCAGTTCGTTGGAGATAAGATCAAAAATATGACTCATTAAGTTATATTTTATTCCTCATATTTTGGGGGCAATTGTTGGGGATAGATTTTTCATAACTAAGGATCACGGATCCTCAAGTGCAGCCAGGATCACGGATCCTCAATTCTGTTTGAATTAAGGGTCCTCAGAAGACGTTGCAGGATTAAGGATCCAGGATCCTCATTGTTATCCTTATACTAACGGTTGCTTCCACTATATTTAAACTTGTTTTGCAGGAGTATATGCATTGGACCTAGTCTTGCCGATATTCTTGGGGAATATGCTCTCAATATTCTGCACGTGCATGGCTGGGATGACCGTTTTAGAAGTCGTGGGTAGCTTGCACATTTGGCGGATAGTTTGTTATTTAGAGTATTTCTATTTTTAAAGGGGATAACAAGCTTGAATTAGAACAATTAGCAAACACATACACTCTCGCAAGCTCTCTGCAACTTATTGGCGATTTCATACATTTTGCACACTAATGATCCTTGTAACAAGCTTGTTATCATCCCGAGTTGTAACGATCATTTGTCTAATTATAGTTGGTGATCGGTAGTTTCCATCACCCGAGGTTTTTTATACCGGAGATCATATATTGATCAAGGGTTTTTTCCTCGTATAAATCCTTGTGTCACTTGTTCATTTGATTTACAAGTTGTTCATACATTTGTTCTTTGATTCAAACATCATACCTCACAAAAGAATATTTGGTTGCATTATCCTAGTCTGATTTTTGACCAAAACAATTACCTTGAACACTAGACATCCTAATATCATATACCTATTATTAAAACCAATGCACCAACAGGCATCACTCGTCAAGCCTTCAACAATACAACAGTGAAAACGCTAAAAGAAATAAAGGATTAATCTTGATATATATTTGAAATAAAAGGGAGTGGATAAGTTTGTTGGTTGATTTGTTCTTCAAGTAATATTCAAATTGGTAAAGATAATTTTTTTAACGGCGTGTGTGTTACTTTACTTCTACTCCTAAATTACACAAATTAATCCAAATCTACCTCATGTCAACGATTCCATGTAGCTCAATATAAGTTTATAGCGACATAGAATGACTCATTATAACTCATCACGACCTGATACGAATCAGTAAGACCAAATCTAGCTAGCTCTTTAAGATGTAATACGATTTATTAAAGATCAACATTGTCCATAGTTGTAGGTCAAATAACAGTCAATGATAAATGGTCCGTTAAAAAGCTATAACGACTTTTAAAACACGGTACACTTCTCAAGACATATTTGACTTATGATAAATTATATATTTAAACATAATATGGCCCATTAAACCTTATGTATGTCACATCTTGACCAATATGACTGACTATTAAGTACCCATAATGCTCTATTGAGGCTCTTGATACCCCATATTACCATATAGTCTGTTAAGACATGCATCATTCATTATAGCTCACTACGATGTAACATAACTCATTGCAAAACCATTTTATCCTGGAGGGCTGGACCTTTAAGACACCATACAACCTTTTAAAGTCCCAAAGCCCATTACACCTTACTAACGACTCAGGCCCAATATACACAAAGTAAGAATGAGTAAGCCATTATTGCGACCTTAAATTATAACATTTTAAGACCTAACATACTATTTATTATTTTTTATTTATTATGTATAGAGTAGAGATACATATTTAAATGGGATTACTAAATCGTTCTTTCTCACTTGTTTTTGCCGTTATTTGTTCCCATTTTTTATTCGAAATATGGTCATTAAGGGCAGGCGGGGTGATGAGTGATAAACTCCCACCACGCGTGATAACAACGAACACACCACCCTCACCCCTCAATTTCCACGCGTTAAACTTAATTCGCGTGATAAACTTCACGCATGAAAATGTCGACCGTTTGAAAAGGTTGTGAGTGTTGTGAGTGATGGGTATTGTGGTGTTGTGAGTGATGACTATTTCCACTAAAAAGGGTTGTGAGTGATGGAATTATAGTTGATGACATGGCGAATGGCAAGGGCATTCCCTTATGTCCATCACTCATATAAATAAATACATGTTGATAAAAGCACATGTAATTCATATGTTGGTTTTGGTTTCCTAATATTTATAAAAGCTCATGTTCTTTTAACAGATTATACAAGCACATCTAAAACCACATGTTGATGATGTGCAGTTGGCTAGTGGCTTTTTTATGGCTTAGTAGTTGTAGACAGAGATGACTATCGAACCTGAATTTGATTGACAAACTTGATACATTTGGAACCGGGGGTGTCCAGTAATCGGGTTTGAGATTTGGTAATATACCAGTTTACCTGACCCAATTACCGGCAAAGTGTACCCGTTAACCCGATTGTATACTCGTTTTAGGTGCTGTTTGTTTTTGCAGACATAAATTGTCTGCAAGTTGATTTCACTTTGTTTTATTTTCCAAATCAAAACATCCTAAACCAATTACCTCCAATTAACATTATTACACTAACCTAATCTGATCTCAATCACCAACAATTTCACACATAACCACTAATGTAAACACAATAGCAGCCAAACACAATCTACAAACATATACATCCAACAAAACATCACAATTAGGGTTCCAAATTCCATCAAAACAACAACTAGCTTTTTGATCAACAAACCGTAATCATTTTCCACCAACTAGGGTTCCAAACATCAAAATCACCAACAACAGATCAACAAACTAACAAGATGAAGAGCAAACTTACAGCCCAAATGTCAGCAGGAACGAGGATAATGAAGGATAGAGAGAAAAAACAGGTGTAACCGACAGTGAAGAGGACATAACGAGGTATATCAGGTCCGGCGAAGTATCGTAACGTGAGCGGCACCATCCCCATGGTTAAAGGTAACGAGATCATGTAGAATACCCACATGATTGATGATTGTATGTGTTAATGGTGGATTAGGGTTTGTGACAGAGATATGGAGAAGAAGATGAAGATCGATTGGGTGAAGCGTCCTCTCTCACGTAGGTGGCTTAAAGTTGGAAAAAATGATGAAGAACAGGAGGGTTTTTGAGTTCAGAAGAGTTTTTTTTGTGAAGATGTTTGAAGCAAGGGTTTCATAGCTTTTTTTAAGCTGAAAAAAGTCACTTTTAGATTTGTTTTAAAGAAAAAAACAAATAGTCTTCAAGGGTAACGTCTGCGCGCCTGCAGACAACAGCTCCCTTGAAGATGTTTGAAGAAAAAACAAACACCCCCTTAATCTCTTTCATTTTTATTTAAATATGTATATATGTGGTATATCATTTTATTAGCATACACTATTTTTGTCATCTATCTATTCATTTAAAACTTTTTATATACATTTTGGTATTTTATTTATATACATTGTAGTTATTTGGATATACTTTTATATTGATTATGTGAAATGTAATTGATTAGTAGTTGTCCGACTAGCTTTGGGTCAGGTATACCCAAAGGGTAGTTTTTTTAATTAACGTGTTTACACAATACACGCGGGTAATTACCCGGTACAAACCCGATGGGTTTTGGGACGGATTTGGGACAAGCTTGTCTAATCAGGTTTGGGGTTGGGATTACCTAAACCCGCCCCATTGCCTTCCTTACTTCTAGAAGGTATCTAGTGTGTTTTTTCCCTTTAATTTACGTAGTATTAATTAACAACTTTTTCATACATGACGGTGTTGTACTTCATGCTTAGGGTGCTTTTTATAAAAAAAATGTTTTTTTTTTTACTCAAAGCTTTTCAACTTTTCAATTTAACCTCTTAAGATCATTTGTACTCGTCTGTTGTCGCCCTCCAAATGAAGGGTTGTCATTGGCTGCAAAATTAACCCACACACACTCTTTCACGTTTCTCTCATTTCACACCCGTTCACGCCAAGCCCTTAGCACCCTCGTAACGGTGTTCAACGTCATTTGAAGATGACTTGGCATACATGGGGGCTGAGGCGCCAAATCACTATACCCAGCCTAATATGATACAAGTCATTGCACTAAGATTAGACCAAAAGCTCCAAAAGAGTCAACAACTTTTATACTTTTAAGAAGCCTTCTCTTTAAGAACGCTCGTTACCGGATCATGCCCCAGTTAGGTGGTATGATTGCTAGTGTGATCCGACGTTGTACATGACCCCACTAAGGGCGAGTAAGTCTAGAGCTTATGACTTTATGATTGGCTTGAAAAATTATGAAACGGTAACACATAGCCTAAATAACTTTGCACCATTGTACCATAATGATCATCATCCCGTGTCTTCTCCAAAATTTGAGTTTCTGATCACCCTGTTTGAATCTGAATTCATCATATTATTATTATTTTGTGGAAACTTAAAGTTTTTAAACAACCAATACAAAACAGACGTATAAACCAATTGACCCAACAACACTTATCGGGTTGCACCTATAATCCGTGAAACACTTAAAAATCTAATAAATAGTTAAGGTTCACACTAAATATGTACTTTTTTATCTAATACATTTTTAATATATTTTATCTTTGTAAGATCTTTTTTTTTTCTTTTTTTTTTAACAGCAATTTAAGTAGTAAACCGAAACTCTAAGAATTTTTTAAAGCTCCAACTTTGAATTGTTTGGATGGGTATATGGGCCGGGTTGGTTACCAGAATCTTAATTTCCCTTTATGCAATGTTAAGGTCTTCGCTGACATGCCCTTATAAGGGTTTTTTTTAATGTCAATTGTTACTTTTACACTACTTTTAACCAAATAAATCTAAAATATTTACTTGCTCATATTTGAATTTGTGACCTCCCTCTAAAAGGTATGTGTAGAGGTGCACATAACCGGGTTTTCTGAATACCCGGGTTCAGGTATATACCCGGGTACGAGTATCACCGAGTATTGGTTTTCCGGGTATTGCCAATACTCGGGTCGGATTCGGGTCCGTGTATTTGCCAGAAAAACCATACCTATTGCATCCGGGTTCGGGTTTTCTATACCCGTGCATTAAAATACCCAATTTTCAGGTTTGGGTAGGGTTCGGTTTCGGTGTAGTCGGGTTTTTAACTTAATTTTTTTTGCATAAAAAATAGAAATAGAAACCTTTTATTGCGTAAACTAGTATTTATACCAATTGTAAGAGACTTGGGGGGCTCAAATCTGCCCAAAATCGATATATAATGGCTAAAAACAACACTATAGCAGTTAAAAAGGTTTTGGAACACAACAACAACTTGCGACGTTCAATTTAAAACCTGGTATCGGGTATTCCTAAAACCTGGTGCAGGTATTCTAAAACCCGTTACGGGCATTAAAAAACCCGGGTTCAAGTACTCAGCTCAAATACCATACCAGGACGCTACCCTACGGGTAGGGTCGGGTTCGGGTTTACAATGCCTGGGTTCGGGTTTTTTTTTCGGGTTCGATATCGAGTTTTTTGTGCACCATCCGGTTGAACCGCTCGATACACCTGGTTAAACCGTTTTTAAGTCAAATCTAGTACGGTATAAAAATCAGATTTTAAAACACTGTTTTTAATCTGTAATCCACTTCAAAGTACGTTTCTTATATATGTGGTTTCTAGTCGAGGGATTAAAACCATTAGTAACTTTACCATTTAGCCACTCCTAAGTATATTTTGTCACAATTTAGAGCCACTCCTACTATAATTTTTATTATAACTTATTTACACTATTATTTTTATGTATTTTAATTTGTATTTCTTCTTACGTGTTTAGATAAGTTACTTTCACGTGAATCTTGATATATAAAAAACGATGCTAAATCTTGTAGGGTGAGTATCGAAGTTTATTTTGGCTAGGAAGTGTAGAAAGTACTAGGATTATGACATGTGGCAACATTAAAATAAAGAGCAAGAGTATTTTAGTTAATCGTATCATTTCTTCTTCCTTCTTCTCCCCAATAACTTCAAAACCCACCATTTTCAAAACTCACCATCTTCAACCTTTTCTTCACTTTCTATCTCAGTAATCACTATATTATAGTGCGATTTTCGTCAACAATCAATGATTCAAACACCCGATCAACGTGTTCTTCAGCTTTTTTGAAGAAAACTCAGCTTAATTTCATACAAAATCTCGTTTTTTCTCATGATTTTGAAGATAATCACTCGATCCGTTCGATTCGATCGCTGATAAGTGTTTCTATCATTCAAATTTCGTCAATCGTTGAAGAAATCGGCTTCGATCCATGTAAGAAATTCTTTAATTTCAGTTTTACGATCTGGGTTTTTTATTTAGTCGTTGCGTTTTACGATCTTGACGGGGTTCCGAGGGCAGAGCCCCTGGTAGCAGGGTCCAAGGGGCGGCAGCCCCTGGCGGGGTCCAAGGGGCAGAGCCCCTGGCTGAGGTTGACAGTCTTTTTGATCTCCTACTTCCTGGTTCCTGGTTCAGACAATTCAGAATAAAAATGCATCAGAAAATTTAATTTTCTGTAAATTGTCTCTGGAAAACTGCATTCGTAGACAGTCTTTTTGATCTCCTACTTCCTGGTTCAGACAATTCACAGACAAAACTATTCTCCTGGTTCAATGCGTTTTAGAGAGAAAACACTTTCTTTGGTGTTTTTAGGCCATTGCGTTTTAGAACTAAGACATTTTTATGTGTTTTCTGACTATTGTGTTTTAGAAAAACACATTTTTGAAGTGTTTTTAGTCATTGCGTTTTAGGTAAAACACATTTTTGGGTGTTTTCAGTTCATTGCGTTTTAGAGAGAACACTTTCTTTTGTTTTTTTAGGCCATTGCGTTTTAGAAATGAGACATTTTTAAGTGTTTTCTGACCATTACGTTTTATAAATATGACATTTCTTTGTGTTTTTTGTGCATTGCGTTTTAGGTAAAACACATTCTTATGTGTTTTCAGTCCATTGCGTTTTCGAAAACATACATTTTAAGTGTTTTCTGGCCATTGCGTTTTAGAAATAAGACATTTCTTTGTATTTTTGGTGCATTGCGTTTTAGGTAAAACACATTTTTATTTGTTTTCAGTCCATTGCGTTTTAGAAAGTACATTTTCTTTTGTGTTTTTAGGCTATTGTGTTTTAGAAATAAGACATTTCTTTGTGTTTTCTGGCCATTGCGTTTTACAAATAAGACATTTCTTTGTGTTTTTTGTGCATTGCGTTTTAAAAAAATGTCATTTTTTAGGTTTTTTTTTTCATTGCGTTTTACGCAACTGGGTTTTTTTCATTGCGTTTTACGCAACTGGGTTTTAAAAAAAAATCGAAAATATAGCAATAGTATACTCGTTTTAAAGATAAAAAAACGCTCGTTTTTTTGTGCAATTTTTATTAAAAAATAATGTCGTATGAAAGAGTTATTAACGTTTAAAAAATGGGGGGAGGGGGAATTGGAGGAGAGAGAAACTATTGCTTTTGATTGACTAAAATGCCCCTAAACAAACCCACACGGCTCTTTTCTTCCCTTCAATTTCCCTCATTTAATCTTAGCCCTTGATTAACTAAATGGATTGTCAACATTACTAGCATTCTTAGCCAAATAAACTTTCTATTATATCCTAACCCAAATCTTGTAATCATAAAATGAATTATACGGTATAACTGTTTTTGCCTACTTTTATGTATTTTTTTTTTTTTACTTTGGATTGGGTGGGCGTGAATTTGTGTTTCACGTTGGTATCTACTCATCTTGCATGGGGAAGGCATTACACAACAAGTTTCCCTTTGAAAAAAATGTTGGTTATTGTCTTGAGAACAAAGAAAAGAACATGTCTTTTACACACATATATAAACACTGATTTGCATCCATGTCATAGGCAATGCCGGAGCTACAACGGTGTCGTCCGACACCATTGAATTTTGTGTAGCAAATACAATGTATAATAGGAAAAATTCGAGCGACACCATTTTTTTTACGAGCGACACCATTGTTTGTTTTCTTCAAAAAGAAATACATAATAAACAAATTTAGATTTCAAAAATTAAGACCAGTTATTTGAATTTAATTAGTATACTTTAAATCATTAAAGATCCATGCTTAATTTTTATTTTTTCTAATTCAGTAAGCATTATAGCCCTATATCTAATTGGTTTTGTTTCAATTGTTTAACCTAACAAGATGTTTGAAGATCATTTGAATGATGCGTGCACTTGTTTGTTATAATGAAAAAGAGGTTTTTTTTTTTTTTTTTGAAAGTTGCCATTGAAAACCTTATGAAGCTTTTCAAAACATGAAAATGCGTAGAGAGCAACTATTAAATGCATTTTTTATATATTTCAAATGACTTTATAATTTTATTATGTGTTTTTATTCAATGACATTGTACTTTTTTTATTGTGATATTTGCTTTTATTGTGTGATTTGACCCGATTAAATCCGAAACGATCCAAAAAGTTCGACTCCGGTTTACTATAAACCGGGGTATTCATAAAAAAAAGACACCATCAGAAAAAAATTCTGGCTCCGCAACTGATTCATAGGTTATGATCCAAGTTGAATGGAAAAGAAAGTCTTCGTGTAAACTCGATATTACTCACGAAGCCTCGAGGAGCCAGTTTTTTTGAGACCATATGTAACATTTAAATCTCAGTGATACTTTAAATCGATCAAATGTCCCAGAGTCACAATATATGTTTTACGTTCATTTCATCTACTCTCTCGGTAAAAAAAAATATGGGAACAAGAAAACAACATTAAATTCCCTTTAAATAAATGATCTTGTCAATCAGAATCTTAAATGGTTTTCGGGGTGGTACAAGACTTAAGGACTATCAGGTCCTGAGTTCGATTTCTACAAAGGGTTTTTCTCAGATTTATTGGGTTTCCTCCTGAATTAGTGTATAAACATTATTGCCTAGTGAAGATGGATATAATCGGGTGGTTTCGTTAGTGCCATGATGACACTCTACTGGTCCGTCAGTATTCAAAATTTACCGTTAAAAAAATGTAAATGAATTAAAACACATCTTAGGTGAAATTAGTAAAACTAGTGGCACATAATGTATGGTATTTAAAATGAAGGATTTAGGGTTCACCTTTTCCACTTTTTTATATCGGAGGATTTGACGCACTCTATCACATAGAAGGAAAGGAAAGGAAAGGAAAAGTGAAAGGGATAAACAAAGATTCGAAATTACAAAATCTTAAAACAGAAGTTTGGATTTTAGAAGTCTATGAAATTTGGTAATTTGTGACGTGGACAAACTCTATATTTCTTTAAGCTAATAATTTCTTACACCAATAATACTAAATTATTCTTCTTATACATGTTTAAACCTGAGACCTCCCATTTAAGAGGCATGTCTCTATCAAGCGGCTATCTCACATTGGCAGACAAACTCTATATATAATCTAAGCAAAACCAACCTACCAAAAGATTCATAAGGAAACTCTACATCATAAACTTCATTATTTTGCCAAAAGAAATCGTACATAAAATTCACCGGTTTCGCAAAAGATTCATTACAAGATATAACATATGTAACAAAGGGCAGTTGCGATATCAACTTTTTCTTTAAGTTTTTTTTTTAATTAAAGAATCTTGTACGTAAAGTTAGCTTACGAAATAAAACCTCGAGTTAAAAAAAGAGAATAAAAGGTTGCGGTATCAACACATTTGATGTACATACATAGTTAACCTATAGAAAGGAGATGTACATTTCTATATACTTTCCTCAGGAAAGGATCCTGTAAAAAAGGCCTAAAGTGTGAGAAAGGTGAGAAAGAATCTCAGCCATTAGAACATTCCATATTAATTTCATTAGATCAAGGTTATATTAGTAATTATACCAATAAACCTAATTAAGGATCAAATCTTTGTAACCGATTTTTCTGAGTGTTTTTTAGGGAATTCGATTTTTGAATATATTATCAGATTCATCTAAATCTTTAAATTATCTCGATCTCTTCTTAATCATTATAAAATCGCTTTCAGTTTCTTATTTGATCTCGCATACAGATTGTATACGCATACAATCGTTAATCTGATTCATACTTTCTTTCTTCATGGAGAACGACGATCAAGGTAATTCTGTATGTTTGATTCGCAGCTTATTATGTAATTGTAATGAATATGCAAGAACATTGTTCATTTAATTCTAATTGTCAATTTTTCAATCATCTGTTATTTTTATTGGAATTTTCATGAACACCAGTTATAACTCTGTATGGTGTTTTTTTTTTTTTTTTTTTTTTTTTTGCACTGGTGTTTTTGCATATTAGTTGTGGTGTTTTTACTTTGGTACACTGTATGGTGTTTTTCCATGTGTGTTACTTTACTATACGCAATTTTTTGTGATGACTCCATGTGTAACCCGTTCAGGGTGTTTTTTATACGTACATGATGTTTTTAAGTATGTTATCGAAGTTGAAGCTGGTATGTGTTTTTTATATCAGTTGATGTTGAGTCATGGTGTTTTTTTGCATGTGATGTTCCTTACAGGGTTTTCATACGTTCATGGTGTTTTTTCATCTAAAAAGAGGGTGTTTTTTATAACAATTTAATTATTTTCGCAGGATTTCAAACCTAACAGCCGCTTGGGAAACTACAACTGTCTCCAAACTCCGGTAAGAAGACTTATTTACCGGAGGTAGATGAATCGCTTAAGCCGAAGGATAAGATGACCTTTGATACGATGAACAACGCATTCCTCTTTTATCAGAAGTATGCAATGGCTTCAGGCTTCACTGCCAGGAAGTCTTCTCAATACACGCATCATGGTGTTATAAAATCTAAATGGTTCGTTTGCTCAAAGGAGGGGACTAAACCTTTTAAGGCGATCGATACATCTAAAAAGATTGACACCTCAAATAATGGGTCAAAGAGGAAATCTGTTCGCCGTGTTCCTTCTATAAGGACGGGGTGCGAAGCACGTATGTGTGTAAAGTTAATGCCTTCGAATCTATACGAGGTATATTCTTTCAATGAGGCACATAATCACTTTTTTGTTGCTGAGGAAGATAGGCATTTACTCCCCGCTAACCGAGGTATGAACTATATGCAAGAGCAAGCCGTTAACGCGTTGAGCGCCTTGAACATTGGACCTGTCAAAGCGTTTAATATCATGAGGACATTGTATGGTGGGCTTGACAAGGTTGGGGCAACCAAAAACGATTTTAAAAATTTCAAGCGAGACCTGAACAAGTATATATCTGAGTTTGACGCTGATATGATGATTAAACGGCTTATGAGGAAGAAAGAGTACATGCCAAACTTTTCAATGGAGTATATAACAGACGAAGGTGGGGTTTTAAGGGGTTTGTTTTGGGCAGATGAAGATGCTAAAAGGAATTTTTCGGTGTTTGGTGACATTGTTTCATTTGATGCCACATATCGTCGTAACAAGTAAGTTTGGTAATTATTATATTTATTTTGATTTTTACAGCTTATTTTCTTCAGTATATGTCATTCAGTTTTATGGTGTTTTTATTCCGTATTTGTTTTTCAGGTACAACATGATGTTTGTTCCATTTACCGGTATCGACAATCACAATCGCAACGTTACTCTTGGTGCCGCTATAATAGGAAATGAAACTGCTGAAACTTACAGTTGGTTGCTAAATGTGTTTCGTCAAGCATTTGGCCGTGCCCCTCCAGTGATTGTCACCGACCAAGACCCAGCCATGAAGAAGGCTATTGAAGATACATGGCCCGAGAGTAGACATAGGCTATGCATGTGGCACATCATGGACAAGCTTTCTGCTAAGGTGTTTAGTTGTTCGCCCTTTTAACCTTTCTTTATACTTTTTACATACTTTTTGGTGATTATGGTGTTATATGTTATTCAATGGTGTTTTAGGTTGGTGCTACAATCTGCAATAATACAGATTTCAAAAAGAGGTTGTGTGCCATTGTGTGGACCGATTCAATTCTACCTGTTAAGTTTGAAAGTGAGTGGGCTACCATAATGAACGATTTTAACTTGGTTGATCATGAGTGGCTGCAGTCACTTTATCAAATCAGGGATACTTGGATACCGGCTTATTATCGTGAGGAGGTCATGTCCGGGCTTATGCGTACCTCTTCTCGTTCAGAGAGTGAGAACCATTTCTTTGGACAGTTCTGTAACCCGGGTTGCACACTTGTCGAATTTCTCGGGCATTTTGATTCTGCTATTGAAGCTCAAAGACATGAGCACAGGAAGAATGACCATGACACCAGAAATACCAACGCTGAAATATGGGCTGAAGACTTTGTTTTGGAGGATCAAGCGTCCAGGATATTCACACGCACTATATTTTTTGACCAGCAGTTGGAGATACAAAACGGTATACACAGATGTGCTATCGGAAAGTGGAAAAACATGGCTGACTTCGTTAACCTTTTGTGAAGGACTGGGAACAACCATGCACTACTTTCTTCGAGGTATACACATGATGTTTTGTAGTGTTATTTTTGAAAAATGTATAGCTTTTGTCGATTTCCAGTTGCATATGGTGTTTTGTAGTGTTATTTATGAAAACTTCTAAATTTCTAATGGTGTTTTATAGGTTATTGTTATGGGTCATTTTCTGAGTGTACATATCTTGACTAATATCCTGCTTTTAATTGTTTATTTATGACCAGGATACTGGACTGGGATATTGCTAACATCCTGGGCGATATCCTGAGGTTAATTGAATTAACCACGTGCAGGTTAGAGGCTGTGGGTTACTAACGGTCAGATGGACTTCTTCTCCTCAAGACTCGGGCGTATCTGTTATGTGAGAGACGTTGAACCCGAAAGACCAGGTCTACAACGTTCGAGTGGGGAATATTCGCCGGATCCCGGTTTATTAGGATAGTTTGTTACACTTCTTTTACTATAAATAGATGGGGGCAGATCAGATTAAGGCACGCAACTTTCACACACACTTTTGAACACTTTTTCTCTCTAGCTCACTGCAAACACTATACACGAACACTTGTATTCGAATTACATTGTAACACCTAGTTGATCCGCACCACATCCTGCACTGTATCCTGATATTTGAAGTAATAGAAGAACAAGGCAGCTGCGATTGTCAGCTCCCGAGGTTTTGTGCCGGCGATCTAGATTGATCAAGGGCTTTCCTCGTACATCACGTGTCAACCTTTACTTTTTCGCTCATCGTTTGATCATAGATACAACTCTATATCCTGAGCCGTATCCTGAAACTGTTTTTACAATTAACTTGGATAAAATATTTTTCACACATATTTCTAGCACACTACCTCACTTAACTAATTTGATCACTTAATTGCTTCGGTAATTTTTGACCAAAACAATTTGGCGCCCACCGTGGGGCAAGTGATGCTATTTTTGCTAAAAACTTTAGTAAAATCATTACTCGGTTTTCTTTTGTTAAAACTTTTTTCTAAATTGTTTTCAATGGCCTCGAGATCAAACATGAGCTCTTCCACCATGTCTGCTATAACCTCTGCAACAATTGGTTCGGTGCTTCCACCTCCTCCTCCAAAAATGCAAGCTTCATCACACGGAGCTGAAAGTCATGTAGCTCGGGATGTTATCCCCGCTCCCAGTACCCAGGGATCCGGTCCTGTTTTGGCATCTAATGATGAAATTCTGAATTTGTTTGGTAGTGTACAGGAACAGATGAAGCAGCAGCAGGAAACTAATTGGATGCTGATGAGAGAAATACAACTCTTGAAATCCGGCCCAAGCAGACCTGCTGAAGAAACTGTCACTCCTATACAGCCTAGGGCTTTGAACTTCAGTTCTGCAGTTTACAATGAGGATAACCGGGGGAACATCGTCCCAAGACATTCTCAGAATCATACCCCTGAGATACCCTCCTCGGTCAGGATGTCAACTGTGAGGAGCTCAGGATATGCTTCAGGATATGGCCAGAATCCTCAGACCGGTAACGTGTCAAATAATAATATTCTTGCTACTAACAACAATGGGTCTTTGCAGGATGCAGGTATGACGTCAACATTTACTAGGGAGCTTCAGAAATTGAAGGACATGATATCCAGTGTACCTGGAGTGGTCCAGCCAATTCCGGAAGTATCTCAAGACAGCCACAGGATATCCCGCTTTGCATATCCTATCTGTGATGCTGAAATCCCAAAAAGATTTCAGACCCCCAACATGAAACTGTATGATGGGACTACGGATCCTGAAGAGCATATTGCCCAGTATAGGGAAAGGATGGAAATCAATCCTATCCCCCCAGATCTCAAGGAAGCATGCTTATGCAAGGGTTTCGGTTCTACCTTGACAGGATCAGCCTTAAAATGGCTGTTAAATGTTCCTCCTCACTCAATTACTTCGTTTGCTCATTTGGTTAATTTATTTAATAGTCAGTTTTCTTGTAGTCGGAGTTTTGAGAAACTAACCAGTGACCTTTACAGGATAACTCAAGGACCTCAGGAATCCTTGAGGGATTATGTGAACAAGTTCAGTCAAGAATCCTTGGATATCCCACATCTTGATGTTGCAACAGCTGTGCAGGCTTTTATGATGGGGTTACAAAAGGATTCTCAGTTTTATCAGGATCTTGTAATGAATCCCTGCAGGAATCTCGACGAAGCTCGTAACAGGGCTTTGAGATATATCCGCTTGGAAGATGACAAAAAGATGCAAGAGAGGATGAATTCTACCTCAACCTATGAATCAACCAACAGGAAATCAGAATCCTCGTATAAACCATATCGCTCCAAGCCATATGGTAGAAATGATAACAAGAAAGTGAATGCTGTTGAAGACGAGGATCCTGAAGAATATCCTGAATTATCTGAATACTGCTTTTCTGTTAATATACCTGAGTTAATGTATACTATGCAGGGTTTAGGAGACAAAGCTAGGTGGCCTAGAAAGAACCAGCAGAAAGCTGATTGGAAGGATAAATCCAAATGGTGTGCCTTCCATGAAGACTTCAGACATGTGACCGAGGATTGCATTGCTCTAAGGAAAGAAATAAGTTACCTGTTAAGCAAAGGGTATCTGAAGGATTTGCTGGGAAGAAAGAAGAATAAAGGGCAGGATCCTGAGAAGGATCCTGAACGAGCAGCATCACCCCCAGCAGATGCCAAAATAATTAACTTTATTTCAGGAGGATCCGACATTTGTGGGACTTCGTATTCGGCGGCCAAGAGACGTGCAAAGGAAGCTAAGACTGAAAGGGGAGACAAACCAGCTAGGATGACTACCCTTACAACCGATAAAGTGATCACTTTCGATAGTGATGACAGGGATACTGTCCAGGATCCTCACCATGATGCTCTCGTAATAACATTATATGTTGCTAACCATTTTGTACGCAGGATATTGGTGGACAATGGCAGCTCCGTCAACATAATTCAGCTGGAAACATTGAAGAGGATGAATGTATCTCCGATGGACATTACTTCGAAGTCCACTGTGCTCGTTGGTTTCAGTGGAGAAGCTAGAAATACCGTAGGAGATATAAAGCTACCGGTATATGTTGAAGGGGTCAACTCGATACAACGCTTCTGTGTGATGGACTCCCTGTCCTGCTATAACATCATACTAGGCAGGCCATGGATCCATGATATGAAGGTTGTACCATCGACTTATCATCAGTGCATCAAGATCCCTACCCCTTGGGGGTTGTCAAGGTTGATAGTGATCAGCAGGAGGCGAAGGAATGCTACTCATCCTCAATGAAATCCTCAACTAAGCCTAATCCAGCATAGCAATTAAAGATGCGGGCCCAGGATATCATGGAGGCTTCTGAACAGGATGTAAAGAAAGTTATCCTGGATCAGGATAATCCTGATATCTCGGTGCTCGTAGGGACCAATATCCCTCAGGATATTAAAGAACGATTAACTAACTTTTTGAAATGCAGTATGTCGACATTTGCATGGAGGCATGAGGATATGACAGGTATATCCAAAGACATTATTACTCATAAGCTTGGAATTGACAGGTCGTTCAAGCCTGTTCAGCAAAAAAGAAGGAAGTTTGCTCCTGAACGAAATATAATCATCCAAGAGGAAGTTGAAAGATTGTTAAAGTCCAAAATGATCAGAGAAGTCAAGTTTCCAAGATGGTTGGCGAATGTGGTCGTAGTACAGAATAAAAATGGGAAATGGAGAGTCTGTGTAGATTACACAGACTTGAATAAAGCTTGTCCTAAAGACCCATTCCCTCTTCCTCATATCGATGCAATGGTGGATGCTACTGCTGGGCATGAGATGTTAACATTCATGGACGCATCCTCAGGATATCAGCAGATTCAAATGGAGTCTTCGGACCAGGAGGATACTGCCTTCATGACACCAACAGGTATTTATTGCTATACTGCTATGCCTTTCGGTTTGAAAAATGCAGGCGCAACATACCAGAGATTGGTGAACATGATGTTCAAAGATAAGCTGGGGGACACCATGGAGGTATACATTGATGATATGGTGGTGAAATCTAAAAAGGCTGAGGATCACCTCCACGATATCAAGGGAGCATTTGATATCCTGGATCAATACAACATGAAGCTAAATCCTGCTAAGTGCCATTTCGGAGTGGGGATAGGAAAGTTTCTAGGATATATGGTGACTAAAAGAGGAATAGAGGCAAGCCCGGAGCAGATTAAAGCCATCCTGGATATCAAATCACCTTCAAATATGAAGGATGTTCAACGGCTAACAGGGCGAGTTGCAGCATTGAACAGATTTATTTCAAGATCCTCGGAAAAATGCAAGGAATTTTATGATATCCTCAAGAAGAATAAGAAGTTTGAATGGGAAGCAAAGCATGAAGCAGCCTTGCAGGATTTGAAGAGATATCTCTCAACTGCACCTCTATTGATGAAGCCTGAAAATGGTGAGCCACTATCCCTATACCTCGCTGTATCAGGGAATGTTGTAAGTGTCGTTCTTATAAAGGACCATGAAGGTCAGCAGTATCCTGTTTATTATGTTAGTAAAAGCTTGTTAGATGCTGAAACTAGGTACTCCCATCTAGAGAAACTGATATTAGCCTTAGTTATGGCATCAACAAAACTTAGACATTATTTTGAGACACATAGGATTCATGTCAAGACCAATTATCCTGTTAAAAACGTGCTTAGGAAACCCGAGATGTCGGGCAGGATGGCTAAGTGGTCAGTAAAACTGAGTGCTTATGACTTAGTATACGAGCCCAGAAATGCCATAAAGTCTTAGGCTTTGGCTGACTTTGTGGCTGATTTCAGTAGTGACATTCAAAATGAAGTAGATTTAGAAGTACAGCAGCTTGGAGAAAACTTAGAATGCTGGACATTATATACAGCTTGGCTAAAAATATGAGTATCAAGAATTTGCAAGTATATGTTGACTCCTTGTTAATCACTAATCATTTTAATGGAACCTATGCAGTTAAAGGAGAGAAGTTAATCGAGTATCTCGAAATTCTCAAAAAATTAGCAGGATATTTTGATATTTTTACACTTGAACAGGTACCAAGAGAGGATAATGCTGAAGCTGATGCCTTAGCAAATCTAGGATCATCGGTCAGGATACCGGAAGGGAATACCAATATTACATATCCTATATCCTGCGACGAATCCTCAGGATAAGGAAGTAATAAGTATTCAGAGTCCTGATGAGGAGTATCTTGAGGAGGATCCTAAGTCCTGCACGGCTCCAATCATGAAATATCTCAAAGAAGGATACATCCCAAAGAATGAGAATCCTAAAGCCTTTAGAATGAAGGTATCACGATTCACTATTATAAATGATGTTTTGTATAAGAGATCTCTTGCAGGACCATATCTAAGGTGCTTGGAGGATCCCGAAGCCAAAGAAGTACTTAAGGATATACATGAAGGGGATTGTGGCAACCATACTGGGGGCAGGTCCTTATTCTCAAAAGTATTAAGGACAGGATATTATTGGCCGACAATGAGGAGAGATGCCATAGAATATGCTCGAAGATGTGACGCCTGTCAAAGACATAGTAACATATTACATCAGCCTGCTGAACCGCTATATCCTATTGTTTCCCCTTGGCCATTTATGAAGTGGGGTATGGATATAGTGGGAAAGCTTCCAAAGGCTCCAGGAGGAAAGGTTTTCATGTTGGCAATTGTTAGGGGTGGATTTCTAAATGACCCGTGATCCTCAAATATTATCCTGTTTGGTGATCCTTACTTCTGTGTCACTTGGTGATCCTCAGAAGTGCTTCAGGATCAGGATCATGGATCATCCTAAGGATCCTTATACTAATGATTGTTCACTTTGAATTCGTAACTGTTTTGCAGGAATATCAATTGGGACTTGGTCTTGGCGATATTTCTGGAGAATATACTAAGTCTATTCCGCACGTGCTTGGTCAGAAATGGACGTTGTGGAGTCGTGGAGGACTTGCACCATTTGCGGATAGTTTGTTATTTAGATTTTTACTAGATTTAAAAGGGGTAGCGAGCTAATTAGACAACACTTTTGCTATTTTTGGCTACACATACTCTCACAACCGCTCACACCAGCTCTCGTTCATTCACTTAGCAATTTCGTACACTTTTTACACATTACACTATAGTGATCCTTGTGTTTAGCTCGCTATCATCCGAAGTTGTAACACATTATTTGTTTAATTTGAGTTGGTGATCGATAGTTTCCATCACCCGGGGTTTTTTGTGCCGGAGATCAACTCTTGATCAAGGGCTTTTTCCCCGTATAAACCTTGTGTCACTTGTTATTTATTTTTCATAGTGATCCTTCTTACTATAAGCCAATTCAAGCATCATACCCCGTAGCAGAGAGTTTGGTTACATTATCCTCGTCTGATTTTTTGACCAAAACAGTTTGGCGCCCACCGTGGGGCAATTGGTGCTTCATTTCTAAGAAATTCTCATCTTTGTGATCATTCCGGTTCATTGCATACGAGCAGATGGCTTCATCATCAAAGAATACCTCCAGCGCGATGTCTGCAGTCAATTCATCCCAGGGCATTCCACCTTTGCCTCCACCACCTTCTGGACCTCAGAAAAATGCCGAGAAGAAACCAACTCCCATTTTCTTAAAACCTCCAACTTCTTCTGCTTCTTATACTCCTACTACTAGTGACTTGTTTACTCTGATTTTGCAGATGAAGGAGCATATCCAACAGCAGGACAAGACCAATGAAAGGATCCTTGGAGAAATTGGAGACATCAAGAAACAGAAGAGATCGGCAGAGGATCATTCCCCACTAATGCCCAGATCTTTGAATTTTGATACTCCGGTTATAACTTCTCAGCCTTCAGTGGTTCCAGACGTTCAATATGTGGGAGGACCAAAAGGAGTGCATTACGGGTCATCAGCAATGACTCAGGCTTCAGGGTTACACTTTAAACCATCAGGATCCCATCCTCAGCATATAGGATCCTTTGCGAGCTCAGGAGGAAACTCGGGAGTGCAGCAGATTCAAGGGTATTGGCCGTTTCAAGGATCCTCCCAGGTTCAAGGATCCTCCCAGGTCCAAGGATCCTCCCAGGTTCAAGGATCCTCCCAGGTTCAAGGATCCTCCCAGGCTCAGGGATCCTCCTATGTTCAAGGATCCTCCCAGGTTCAAGGATCCTCCTATGTTCAAGGATCCTCCTATGTTCCAGGATCCACCCAAGTTCAAGGATCCTCCTATGTTCCAGGATCCTCCCAGGTCCAAGGATACTCACAGTTTCAAGGATCCTTCCAGATTCCAGGATCCTTAAGGAGTTTGCAATCAGGAAGTTCCGACATCCATCAGGGAGATTTCATTCCAATGCAAACCATTGCTTCTACGGGTCCATCGGCCATTCCAGAGCCCCAACAATATGGATTAACATCCACTCTTCCTAATTTGAATCCAATGGGAGGTAACACTTTTAATAATTCTTATACTACTAACCATGGCCTTATGCAGGATCCAGGTATCAATCATGCCATGGCCAGAGAATTGCAAAAGTTAAAGGATATGATATCAAGTGTCCCAGGAGTGGTCAAGCCTATCCCAGAGATTGCGGATGGGAGCCACATGATATCTCGTTTTGCACCACCAATCTGTGATGCTGAGATACCCAAGAGGTTCCACGTGCCTACCATGAAATTGTATGATGGTTCGACGGATCCTGAGGAACACATAGCTCAGTACAAGGAAAGGATGGAGATCAATCCCATCCCAGAAAGGTTAAAGGAAGCATGTCTGTGCAAGGGATTTGGATCCACTCTTACTGGATCGGCTCTTAAATGGCTGCTAAGTCTTCCCCCTTACTCTATTACCTCATTTGCTAATCTAGTTAATCTATTTAATAACCAGTTTTCTTGTAGTAGAAAATTTGAGCGTTTAACTAGTGATCTGTATAGGATAACCCAGGGTCATAATGAATCATTAAGGGATTATATCACTAAATTTAGTAAAGAATCCTTAGATATTCCTAACCTGGATATAGCTACGGTTGTTGAAGCCTTTAAAATGGGACTGCTTAGGGATTCGTTATTCTATGATGATCTTGTTATGACACCATGCAGGAATCTAGATGAGGTAAGAACCCGGGCCCTTAGGTTCATCCGGCTAGAGGATGACAAAAGGATCCAGGAGAGGTTAGCAGGATCCTCAAAGCAAGAGAAGCAAGGATCCTCATTCAGGAACAACAAGTTCAAATCTTATAATAAATCCGATAACCAGAATGTGCATGCTGTTGAACAAGAAGAGGATGATGAGGATTATCCTCCAATCTCTGAATATTATTTTTCTGTTGATAACAATGAACTAATCCTTGCGATGCAGAATTTAGGTGATAAAGCTAGATGGCCCAGAAAAAATGATAGACCAGCTGCAACTAAAGATAAGTCAAAGTGGTGTGCATACCATGAAGATTTTGGGCATCTCACAGAAGAATGCATCGCATTGAGAAAAGAAATTGGATACTTGTTGAGCAAGGGGCACTTGAAAGAATTATTGGGGAGAAAGAAGTCAAGGACTCAGGATCCTGAAAGGATCCTAGAGAAAGCTCCAGCCCCTCCAGCAGATGCACAAATTATAAACTTTATATCTGGAGGATCAGACATTTGTGGAACATCCTTCTCTGCAGCCAAAAGACATGCGAAGGAAACCAAGATGGATAATGGAGATAGACCCATTCGAACATCCAGTGTCTCCGAAGGAAAAGTTATAACTTTTGATGAGGATGATCGTGTTGACATCCAGGATCCTCATCATGATGGTTTGGTTATCACTCTTTTTATTTCTAACCATTTTGTTCGCAGGATCCTTATAGATGGAGGAAGCTCTGTGAACATTATCCAGCTTGATGTTCTCAAGAAGATGAACATCCCTGAATCCGACATCATACCAAGATCCTCTGTGCTCGTGGGATTCAGTGGCGAGACTAAGAATACTCTGGGGGACATTAAACTCCCAATCTATATCGAAGGCCTACATTCTGATGTAGCGAATAGTGTGATAATGAAGATCAAACACGTTGATTCTACGAATACCCGTGTAGTTCTTCCCCAACCCCCAAACTACAACCCAAAGGCCACGGAATTTGAAGTGAAAATTCTGTTTTCTCAAAATTCAAGTCTGAATGTTTCAATTACTAAAGGGACATATAAATAAGAACAGAAATTCGAAATGGGCCTAAAAAAGATAATGGGCCAAACACAAGCCCAAAAACAAAATGCCCAAAATACTTAAAAAAACATAAAAATGCAAATAACTAATGGAAATAAGCGTTTTTTGGCCCGGATGATGACCCAAACCGCCAACGGCGTTTGCAGCAAGATGGAGCTTTTTCTCACGTTCGTTTCGCCTGGTCGCACGCCCAAAACGGACCTCCGTAGCCCAAGTTAGAGCCATTTTAGTGAAGCCCCTTTTGTTACGCGATCTTGGGCCTCCAAATACAAGATGGCCCGCTCCTCCACACTTGGGCCCGCATCATTCCCTCCTGGGTAGACAAAATTCGACCTCGAATCCGCAGCAACCTCATCATCAGACGAATCCCCATAAAAAGGCAGCAAATGTTTGACATTGAAAACATCGGAACAACGAATGTGGCTTGGTAACTTCAGACGATAGGCATTAGAATTTATCTTCTGCACAATCTCCACTGGTCCAATCTTCTTGGCTGACAATTTATTATACTCCCCAACTGAAAAACGATCCTTAGTCAAAATGGCCCAAACAAAGTCACCCTCTTCAAAATCAACTTGCCTACGCTTTTGGTCTGCAGCTTGCTTATACTTTGAATTAGCGTTGGCCAAGTTATCCTGCACAGCTTTATGAACTTCATGTAACCCAACCACAAAATCTTGCACCTTCTTGGGAACAGAACCTGGGGTGGAAAGTGACATCAAATCAAGAGGACCCTGAGGCTTAGCAGAATAGACCACCTCAAACGGACTAAACCCAGTGCTCCTATTAACAGCATGATTATGAGCAAACTCAGCCTGACAAAGCTTTTGATCCCAAGACTTCACATGATCTCCCACAAGACACCGCAAAAGATTACCAAGTGACCGATTAACAACCTCCGTCTGCCCATCAGTTTGTGGGTGGTAAGCACTACTAAAATTGAGATGAGTGTTCACCATTTTCCATAGACTTCGCCTAAAATGACTCAAGAAACGAGTGTCCCGATCAGAAACTATAGAAGATGGCAAACCATGCAAACGATAGATATCTCGAAAGAACAACCGAGCCACATTAACTGCATCTGTTGTCTTCTTGCAAGGAATAAAGTGCACCATCTTAGAAAACCGGTCCACCACTACAAAGATCGAATCATTACCACGCTGAGTACGGGGTAATCCCAACACAAAATCCATGCTAATATCTACCCACGGTTGCTGAGGAATGGGTAGAGGCATATAAAGCCCTGCATTGGTAGCTGTGCCTTTTGAAACTTGACAGATCCTGCAACGTCTAACAAACCGATCAACATCCCTCCGCATAGTAGGCCAAAAATAAGAAGACTGCACCAATCGTAAAGTACGGTCTCTACCCACATGCCCTTCTCCATGCAATTCTTTAATTATTTGAAGGCGGAGGCTGGAATTAGGAATACATAATTGATTTTCCTTAAAAAGAAAACCGTCATGCACAAGAAAATCTGTCCTCTTCCCAAACTGCACATCCTGCAAAATGACAGAAAAATACGGATCTGTTGTGAGTTGTTCCATGAGATTGTCTAGCCCGGGTACAACAACTCTCATAGAAACAAGCAGGCTACTCCTTCTGCTCAAGGCATCTGCCACACGATTCGAAATTCCAGATTTATGCTTCACAACAAAAGTAAACTTTTCCAAGAAAGCCATCCAACGGGCATGCTTATGTGACACTTTATCTTGACTGCGGATATGCCTCAACGAATCATGGTCTGTAAATAAGACAAACTCCTTGTGAAACAAATAATGTCGCCAATGTTTCACAGCCTGGACCACTGCATAAAATTCAAGATCATAAGTGCTATAACGTAACTTTGGCCCAGTCAACTTCTCACTGAAATAAGAAACTGGACGCCCCCCTTGACTGAGGACTGCCCCAATACCACCCTGCGAGGCATCCGTGTGCAACTCAAAAACCCGAGAAAAATCTGGCAATATTAGAATTGGTGCTGTTGTAAGCTTTTCCTTGATTAACTGAAAAGCTGATTATGCCTCCTCAGTCCATATAAAAGTCTTCCCTTTCATGCAGTCAGTCACTGGCGCCATAAGGGAACTGAAATTTCGAATGAACCGTCTATAAAATGAAGCAAGACCATGGAAACTTCGTACTTCAGTTATCGTAGTAGGAGTTGGCCATTGCTTAACCGCCGCTACCTTTGAATCATCCACCTGTATACCGTCACCAGAAACAACATACCCCAAAAATAGCACCTTAGGCACCATAAAGACACACTTCTTTTTGGCTGCGTACAAGTTATCCCTACGGAGCAAGGTCAAAACCTGTCGTACATGCTTCACATGCTCGTCAAAATTAGGGCTATAAATGAGAACATCATCAAAATAAACCACCACAAATTTACCAATAAAGGGTCTAAACAACTGATTCATGACCCGCATAAACGTACTAGGGGCATTGGATAAACCGAAAGGCATCACTAACCATTCATACAACCCTTCACGAGTTTTGAAGGCGGTCTTCCATTCATCACCAGGCCTGAGTCGAATTTGGTAGTACCCACTCTTCAAATCTAGTTTTGTGAAAATAGTGGCACCACTAATTTGATCAAGTAAATCATCAAGTCGGGGAATCGGGAATCTGTACCTCACAGTGATCTTGTTGACTGCACGACTGTCAACACACATACACCACATCCCATCCTTCTTAGGAGTCAAGAGAGCAGGCACAGCACAAGGGCTCATGCTTTCTCGAACGTACCCCTTAGAGATTAAGTCTTCAACCTGCCGACGCAATTCTTCATGTTCTTTTGGGCTCATTCTGTAATGGGGCTTATTGGGTAGTTGGGACCCCGGTTCCAAATCAATGTGATGTTGGATGTCTCTTAGGGGTGGCAACCCGGCAGGTAAATCATCTGGGAAAACATCAACAAACTCCTCGAATAACGGAACCATACATTCAGGAATCTCGACTTCCTCGGGCACTGGCTTCCCAATCAAAATAAAAACATTATCTCCTTCGTCCAACTCATCTTGAAACTTACTAATGGTCAACAGAGTACCCGACTGTTTTGTGGCTAACTGTTTAGGCTTGCTAGGGACAAGAGTTATCTTCACACCACCAAACAGAAAACTATAAGTATTTGACCGCCCATTATGCTCTATGTTACGCTCATATTCCCAAGGTCTACCCAATAATAAGTGACACGCGTCCATAGGGACCACGTCACACACAACATCATCTTTGTACGTGGACCCAATAGAAATAGAAACGAGTGCCCTTTTAGATACCGTCACTTCACCTCCCTTGTTAATCCATTGAAGCTTATAAGGTTTCGGGTGACTCTCTGTCTTCAAGGCCAACTTTTGAACTGCCTCTTCTGAAATCAGATTGTCACAACTCCCCGAATCAATAACGAACGTGCAAACCTTCCCCAAAATAGTACATGTTGAGTGGAAGATGTTGTGCTTCAGCCAGTCATCCCCATCTGCCTTTGGTGTATAGCAAGAGCGCCTGACCACCAAGTTCACCCCAACATCACCGGTCACAAACTCTTCTTCGTACTCGGTTTCTTCATCATACACTGGGTTATTTTCATATTCTTCATATTGATTATCCTCAGATTCAGCAAACAAGTGTCTTTTACCAGCCTTCTTGCACTCAGCTTAACGATGGCCCGTCTCACCACAACTGAAACATCTCGGACCACTACTACTAGCCCCCTTAGAAGTAGGCCCAGTATTGTTAACCCCCGGCCTTTGCTGACTAGGCCCGCCACGTGGTGCCCCGCTGCCCGACCCAACGTTTCCCCCAGCAGGGGTAAATGAACCGCCCACCCGACGGTTTTGCTTCTCAAAGGCCAACGCCCGTTGATGTGCCTCTGGAATGGTTAACGGGTCAAAAAGATTCACGGACTCCATGATTTGAACCCTTAGACCCCCAATATACCGAGAAACAAGTTGCTCCTCCGGTTCTTGAATATCATTCCTCGCAATCAACTGATTAAACTCCGTTGTATAATCATCAACAGACTTAGCCCCCTGTTTTAAATTCTGCAGACGTTGGTACATCAACCTTTGAAAATTATGAGGCAAAAAGTTGGACCGCAAGCATTTCTTCATCTTGGTCCATGTCACAATCCTTGACTTTCCGAGCCTGTCTCGTGTTAACTTCAATTGCTGCCACCACGCAGAGGCCCTACCACGTAACCTGGTAGCGATCAAGGCCACCCGCTTATTTTCAGGAACCTCTTTGTACTCAAACACCTCCTCCACGGTAGGTAGCCAACCAATCGATGAACCCCTCCGGATTCAAACTAGACCCATCAAATTCTGGAATATCAACTCTTATCCCAGAATCCCAACACCTGTTACCCCCTCCACGTTCACCCCTTGGCCGCCCTTCCTGTTCGTCTTCGGAAGCCGAACCATCACCAAATGGGTTACTAAAATCTGAACCATACCCGTCATTGGGTCCCTGCCTCCTACGATTGATCAAGTCGGCCATCCGATCAGTCAACTGATTGACCACTCGATCCAACCGCTCATCCACTCTCGCCATAAGTCGCTGCTCCAACTCTCGTTCATACACTTCATCGAGAGGCCTGTTGTTGTTTCTCCTCGGAGGCATTTTGAGCCAGGAATTCGGCTCTGATACCAACTGATGTAGCGAATAGTGTGATAATGAAGATCAAACACGTTGATTCTACGAATACCCGTGTAGTTCTTCCCCAACCCCCAAACTGCAACCCAAAGGCCACGGAATTTGAAGTGAAAATTCTGTTTTCTCAAAATTCAAGTCTGAATGTTTCAATTACTAAAGGGACATATAAATAAGAACAGAAATTCGAAATGGGCCTAAAAAAGATAACGGGCCAAACACAAGCCCAAAAACAAAATGCCCAAAATACTTAAAAAAACATAAAAATGCAAATAACTAATGGAAATAAGCGTTTTTTGGCCCGGACGATGACCCAAACCGCCAACGGCGTTTGCAACAAGATGGAGCTTTTTCTCACGTTCGTTTCGCCTGGTCGCACGCCCAAAACGGAACTCCGTAGCCCAAGTTAGAGCCATTTTAGTGAAGCCCCTTTTGTTACGCGATCTTGGGCCTCCAAATACAAGATGGCCCGCTCCTCCACACGTGGGCCCGCATCACATTCTTACCAAAAGTTTTGTGTTATTGACTGTTTATCTTGTTGTAATGTTATCCTTGGCAGGCCTTGGATACATGATATGAAGGCAGTCCCATCCACTTATCATCAATGTGTGAAGCTTCCTAGTCCTTGGGGAATAGTGAAGATTGATAGTGATCAGCAAGAGGCTAAGAACTGCTACACCTCATCAATGAAACCAGCATTAAAGTCTAGGGAGCAATAGCAATCAAAGTGTCCTCCAAGGGATGTCTTGGAGGCAAGAGAACAGGATATAGTAGAAATCCTTATGGATCCTGATGATCCTGAATCTATAGTTTATATAGGATCAGGGATCCTTGGCGAAATGAATGAAGACCTCATATCCTTCCTCAAAAGGAGAAAGACTACCTTTGCATGGAAACACGAAGACATAACAGGTATATCTAAAGATGTAATCACTCACAAACTTGGCATTGATAGGTCCTTCAAACCAATCCATCAAAGGAGAAGGAAATTTGCACCAGAAAGAAATGCCATTATCCAGGAGGAGGTAGAGAAATTACTCCGAGCAGGTATGATTAGAGAGGTCAAGTATCCAAGATGGTTGGCCAATGTGGTTGTTGTTCAAAAGAAAAACGGAAAGTGGAGGGTATGTGTCGATTTTACCGATTTAAATAAGGCATGTCCCAAGGATCCTTTCCCATTACCCCACATTGACTCCATGGTGGATGCAACTGCGGGTCATGAACTGTTAACTTTTATGGATGCTTCATCTGGATTTCAACAAATTCAAATGGAACCATCCGATCAAGAGGATACAGCCTTCATGACTCCAACTGGTATATACTGCTATATTGCTATGCCATTCGGACTAAGAAATGCAGGTGCAACTTATCAAAGGCTAGTGAATATGATGTTCAAGGATCAGATTGGACAAACTATGGAGGTTTACATAGACGATATGGTGGTAAAATCAATAAAGGCTGAGGATCACCTAAGAGACTTGGAGGAAGCGTTCAATATCCTTGACAAATATAATATGAAGCTTAATCCTTCAAAATGTCACTTTGGTGTTAAAGCAGGTAAATTCTTAGGATATATGGTGACAAAGAGAGGCATTGAAGCCAGTCCAGAACAAATAAAAGCTATAGTGAACATCAAGTCACCTGCCAATGCTAAGGATGTCCAGAGGTTAACAGGCAGAATTGCAGCTTTAAACAGATTCATATCCAAATCCTCAGAAAAGTGCAAGGAATTCTATGATATCCTAAGGAAGAACAAGAAATTCGAGTGGCCTGAGAAGCATGAAAGTGCCTTAAGAGCTCTTAAGGATTACCTATCCTCGGCCCCGGCTTTGATGAAACCAGAAAAAGGAGATGTGTTATCCTTATATCTTGCGGTATCCTCAAAAGCAGTAAGTGCCGTCCTTGTTAAGGATCACGAAGGTACACAACATCCTGTCTATTATGTAAGTAAGAGTTTACTTGATGCTGAATCCAGGTATTCACGATCCTCTCCAGGGTATACAAGACCCTCCAAATCATCGGCATAGCTTGGATGTAAGAGATGCCGGTAAGGGAAAAGAAGGATTGGGTAAAGTCTGGAAAAGGATAGGTGTATCCTATGGTGAATGGAGTAACTGGAAAGGCAACCCATGTTTCAGAAACATAGTCGCTCAGAGCCGTGGGATCGAAAGGTTTGAAAAAGGCGTTCGCCGGAAAGCAGTGACGGATCTTATCAACTTGTGCATCGTTAAAGCAACACCTCTCATGTACTGAGTCTTTGATAATCCCTTTACTTTTCAAGGGACTATCCTTCTGGTGATCCTTGGCGGGGGAAGACCGGAGCATCATTGATGTTGGTAAAGAAAGAAAAACAGAGTAAGGGAAGGAGAAATAAGAGAAGAGATACCTGATTGATCTTCGACTGAGAATTTAAAGGGAGTTTCTTCGGATTTAAATGCATATTGATCCTATCTCTAACTCCTATTTATAATGATGATTTGCAGGATTGTCACTTCAGTGACGTCAGGTTTGCAACGGCTAGTCCGTCTCCAACGGCTAGTTATCCGTTAGTTTGTTGCGGATAAGATCGAAAAAATATAACTCGTTTATTTACGATATAAATCCTTATATTTTGGGGGCAATTGTTAGGGGTGGATTTCTAAATGACCCGTGATCCTCAAATATTATCCTGTTTGGTGATCCTTACTTCTGTGTCAGTTAGTGATCCTCAGAAGTGCTTCAGGATCAGGATCATGGATCATCCTAAGGATCCTTATACTAATGATTGTTCACTTTGAATTCGTAACTGTTTTGCAGGAATATCAATTGGGACTTGGTCTTGGCGATATTTCTGGAGAATATACTAAGTCTATTCCGCACGTGCTTGGTCAGAAATGGACGTTGTGGAGTCGTGGAGGACTTGCACCATTTGCGGATAGTTTGTTATTTAGATTTTTACTAGATTTAAAAGGGGTAGCGAGCTAATTAGACAACACTTTTGCTATTTTTGGCTACACATACTCTCACAACCGCTCACACCAGCTCTCGTTCATTCACTTAGCAATTTCATACACTTTTTACACATTACACTATAGTGATCCTTGTATTTAGCTCGCGATCATCCGAAGTTGTAACACATTATTTGTTTAATTTGAGTTGGTGATCGGTAGTTTCCATCACCCGGGGTTTTTTGTGCCAGAGATCAGCTCTTGATCAAGGGCTTTTTCCCTGTATAAACCTTGTGTCACTTGTTATTTATTTTTCATAGTGATCCTTATTACTATAAGCCAATTCAAGCATCATACCCCGTATCAGAGAGTTTGGTTACATTATCCTCGTCTGATTTTTTGACCAAAACAGAATGTATGACAGGAATTAAAAGGCAACAACGAATAAGTCAAAAGTAAGTTATATTATTAACGTGTCAAAAGTTGTGCTTTTGGATTCACCTCAAACCGAGGCCCATCCACCAAAAGCACAATTAGTCTTTACCATACTTGTGTAACAGTTGAAGGTTCTATCTCAAAACAGGACCTGTCCACCTTCAACCGTTACGATATTCAAAAGAGGTTATACTAACCGATTGTAACAACCCTCATTAAAAGTCCTAATTATTTTATTATTTTATCCAATAGGAAACCCTAATTGAGACACCCAAGTGATTCTGCACAAACCCTAGAAATTTCAGAACAATCAGAATCAGGATCAGGGCCCCTAAAACTCAGGGGGGGCATTCCCTACTCAACGATTATCCATTTAATTCGTTGTCAAAATAGAATTTTAAGAAACTATTGACTAAGCAGGCCTATTCCCAAACGTGGCAAACCTATAGTGCTTAGGTTATCCTTACGCACTGTAAGGAAATAAGTGTTACGGTGCGCAAGGGTGGTTACGGACCGTAAGAGATTTGGTGTTACGGTGCGCAAGGGATGTCAATTTCTGGCTATAAATAGAAGGCTTCGGGACTTGCTTTCTGGTGTTCGAACGACGAAGAAATTCAAAATACGCGCAGAGATATCATCTAATTACTTCAGAAAAACACACGAATCACTAATTAGTATAGTAGGGTGCTGCTACAAACAGGGTATTAACTCGATCGCTGCTACGATTCAATGTCCGATTGATTAAACTATCCAATGGATGTTTAAGTGCTGCTCAAACTTGGGTTATGCTTTGTCATTAGTCGTGATTCCGACAGGATGTTTGAGTACCACCCGAACTCGGGGAATACTCTGTCATTCGTTGTGAATCCGATGGATGTTTAAGTATTGCACTTTGTCATTCGTTGTGAGGCTTATGCCATGAACTGGGAAAAATTCAAGGAAATGACAGAAAGGAAATTTTGTCCTCCTTATGAAAAGGAACGAATGACTAACAAGTTCCTAAATCATAAAATGATAGATGTGAATTGTCGTGAATATACGACAACGTTCTTTGAATATGCAAGAATGGTACCAACTCTGGCTTCGCCAGAACCTGTACTAATTTCTCGTTATATTTGGGGATTAGTTAGCGAAATCCGAGACATAGTCAAGGCCACTAGACCACAGACTATTGAAGAAGCAGTCGAACTAGCTAACATGCTGACAGATGGACTAATCCGCACAAGAGAAGAAAACAAGAAGAAAGAGTTAGCCCAGAAAATTTCCCAAGAATTCTACAAGAAGACAGGAACTGAATCGTCATTGGAGCAACCTATCTGCAGAAGCTGTAACAAAAAGCACTCAGGAAGATGCCGTTTTAGGAAAACATCCTACTGTGACTTCTGCAAGATGACCGGACATATAGAGGAAGAGTGTAGAAGGAAAACTAATGTTTGTTTCAATTGCGGAGAAACAGGACACATCAAACCATATTGCCCTAAACTAACCAAAGCACTCGACAACAAGGCCAGAACAACAGACGGAGCTAAGAAGAACGCGCGAGCATTCGTACTTACTACGCAAGAAGCAGAAATGATTCCAGACGTAATCGTTGATATATAATATCTAAGTTAAGTTATTATTTGACCCTAGTACAAATAAAAGTTTATAAATAAATACATTATGTCAAGTACTTCATCTATTCAAAACCATAACAGACTTGTTTGGTTTTCATTTTCATTAAATCATTTATTTGGTCACGATCACCTTGTGGTGACGTTTTCACAAAATTTGAAGCTTGTGCTAATCTCGTTGCATACGGGTTTAATTATTTATTTATATTGAATCCGTTTTGTTGGTTTATTCTATAAAATCAATCTTAACACAATCATGTGCTAAGATAATGATACACAAATTCATTTCATATATTCAGTGTATCTCTTAATGATTTTTATATCAGCAATCGAGCGTTTCGTAATCCTTATTGTTTTATCATCTTTGATCGAAAAACATTATTCAATTATTTCGATTTCAATCCTACTAGATTTATTTGAAACATTCGGACTTACTTCATTTGATTTAAAGCATGGTGAAATTCATTTCATTCACCGCTACTATTTTCAATTACTATGACACCTTGTGGTGGCATTTTCTTTAATTTGTAGCTTGAGCTAATCTTATTTTCACTCCTGATGTACGAATTTTAAATTTTGTCGGTTCATTATCTTAAACAGTCTTAATACAATTATGTGTTAAGATAAGAGTACACAAATTCATATCATATTCCGGTGTACCTCTTAACGTTTCTTTCATCATTTATCGAAAGTTCTATAATATTCATTTGGTCTTTTCATTATCAATTGAAAATCCTATTCGAAATGAATATCCAAATTTACTTCATTTAATTTTTTCGTTGATTACACGGTGAAATTATTCGGTCACCGTAATTATTGAATTATTTCAATCATTTCGACACCTTGTGGAGTCGTTATAAACTTGTAGCTTGGGCTAATCATAATCATACGAACCATTCAAAACCACGTATGTCTTTCGTTTGACTCATCATTGAAAAATAGTCTTGATACAATTATGTATTAAGACAATGATACACTAAACTCTATTTGTATTTCGGTATATCCTTGCAATTTAATAAATGTCAACACACTGATTTCTCTTTTGTTATGATTCGATAGTTAACAATCATTTTCGTGCTTCTATTTCATTTTAAACTTGTTGATTCTGAGTCTTCCTCAGTTGCCAATCAAAGTAAACTTTCTTTTGACAAAAGAATTTTTATTGATTCTAAAAGTTCTTCACATTCATTCTAAATATTTATTGATCATATATCTTTTGGCTTGAAAATAGTCACCTTGGAAATTATATCATTTCATCTTATTCAATTGTCATCGATTTCTTGAACTAATTCAGTTGAACCTTTGAATCCTACCTATTGTACAACTTATATTCACAAAATTTTAATTCTGTGTCATCTACCTTAATATTGTTTTTATTGACTAGAATATGACATAAGTCTAAAAGAAATATCATAACCCAAATCTCGAGGACGAGATTTTTATTAAGGTGGGGAGAATGTAACAACCCTCATTAAAAGTCCTAATTATTTTATTATTTTATCCAATAGGAACCCTAATTGAGACACCCAAGTGATTCTGCACAAACCCTACAAATTTCAGAACAATCAGAATCAGGATCAGGGCCCCTAAAACTCAGGGGGGGGCATTCCCTACTCAACGATTATCCATTTAATTCGTTGTCAAAATAGAATTTTAAGAAACTATTGACTCAGCAGGCCTATTCCCAAACGTGGCAAACCTATAGTGCTTAGGTTATCCTTACGCACCGTAAGGAAATAAGTGTTACGGTGCGCAAGGGTGGTTACGGACCGTAAGAGATTTGGTGTTACGGTGCGCAAGGGATGTCAATTTCTGGCTATAAATAGAAGGCTTCGGGACTTGCTTTCTGGTGTTCGAACGACGAAGAAATTCAAAATACGCGCAGAGATATCATCCAATTACTTCAGAAAAACACACGAATCACTAATTAGTATAGTAGGGTGCTGCTACAAACAGGGTATTAACTCGATCGCTGCTACGATTCAATGTCCGATCGATTAAACTATCCAATGGATGTTTAAGTGCTGCTCAAACTTGGGTTATGCTTTGTCATTAGTCGTGATTCCGACAGGATGTTTGAGTACCACCCGAACTCGGGGAATACTCTGTCATTCGTTGTGAATCCGATGGATGTTTAAGTATTGCACTTTGTCATTCGTTGTGAGGGTTTTATCTCGTGAGTTATCGTAAATGTTGTATTAGTTACTTACCTAGTTTGTGTGCACTAGGTTACAAGGCTAATCAGTAGGCTAGGCTCTGCTCAAATTAAATCTGCAATATATCAAGGATTATCTGTAGACTAAGCTTTGCCCGTAGAAATCTGCAAAGTGAGTTCATTTCTCTTTTCTCACCGTTTGTGAGTCAATTCTCTTTTCTCACAGTTTTATCACCTTTTTGTGATACAATTATATTTACAAAGGCTTTTCAAAATCCTAAAATGTTTATCAGTTATACTTACAGTGATTAAATTTATATATTCTATAATAACTGCGGGTATGGGAGGTTTTATACATTATTTGATTCTCGTTATTATTTGCCAGAAAGTTAGTTAATATTAGCATGACTACAATAACAGTGGGAATTATGCCCCAGTAACCATAGAATATAACTAATATTATTTTTAATCATTAATATATGTTTGAAATAAATCTAAATGGTGTATACCATAACAAAATAGTCAAATATAATGTATTCTACTAAGATTATATTTTAGTCTTAGTCACGTTAATATATTAAATAATGATATTACAATTATTTAATTAACATATTATATTTGATAAAGTTATTGTAGTTTGATATAAAATGATATATGTCATTTTCTGGATTAAATGGTTTTGTGCCATAAGTAATATATTTGACAAAGTAATGTCACGGGACACAATTAAGTCCAGAGTCACTAGTTGAGAGAATGATCAACAGTGACATGACCAAAAGCACTAGTTGAGAGAATGATCAACAGTGTTATAGAATCACTAGTTGAAAGAATGATCAACAGTTATATGACCAGAATCATTAGTTGAAAGAATGATCAACAATGATATGATTACAGTCACAGGAATCGCCTAGTGACAGATAAATTGGATAATAGTAAAATAGAATTATTGGATAAATTCACTATTTGAAGAAAGTGAGCCAATAAATGATATGATTACTGTCACATCGGAACTGCCACCATGTGACAAATACTGATTGAGTTGGGTAAATATAAATAGATATAAAAACCTTAATACTGTAAGGTATAACAATATATTTTATAAAAATGGAATGAATTCACTCAGTATTTTCGCTGACAAAACCTTTTTCAAACATTTTTCAGGTAATTACAGTAGATTGGAATAAGAGCTGGATACGACACTGAAAGGCTTCAAGAAGTGGCTTATTTTATTAATTAAATCAAATTAAGAAATATTGTTTTATGTAAACAAATTTATCTTATTAAAGCTACCTTTATAAAACATGGGTTTATCCCATCTATTTAAAAAATAAAATCCGGTGTTTCTAAACTCTGATATTTTTCCTAACTCACGGTCCTGATGAAATTTCCGCTGCAATGTTTTATAAAATTAATCACCGGTACCACTGGGCTGTTCACGGCTTCTGATTCCGTCCAGGGTGGGTCGGGGGTCGTAACACCGATGACCAAGGGCTTCATCCTGAAACCCAGGACCCATCCACCTTTGGTCATCGTATTGTTCTAATGCAGGAAATGTAAATTGTTCAACGACAGGAAAAGTAAATTGTTTATACAAACCACAACCATGAAATTTAAAAAAGTGGGCTCCGGCCTTGACACGTATATCCATCATCGCCCACTTCGCCGCCTAAGGAGCGACACCTTCTTGATCAGCAGCCTCTTTCCCAGCATCTGCACCAGCATCAGCCTCAGGATGCTTCTCGGCATCATCATCACCAGCATTGACCACTTCTTCTGCCGCCTTAGAAGGCTCTTCACCAGTATGCTTTGCAGGATGAGCGACGGGATGACCTCCAAGATCCTGTAGTTTCGCTTCCCAAGCCTTTACATTCCAGGAGGGGCATTCGAAGCCCAAGCTCTTGGCCTCATAAGCCATCCTTAACCTAGCTTGGAGAAGGGAGATAACCACGGATGCTTTGAGGCTGTCCCGATATGAACTCATATCCTGCTGGTATTGAAGAAGAGCGGCGTCTAGTTTGGCATGAGCATCCTCATTGGCTTTGTGGAGGGTAGCTTGGTGTTCTTGGGTCATTGCTTTGTACTTGTCTTCATAATGCTGGGACTTGGCGGCCGCGATTGTTCCTTGATCGGCTATAGTGGCTTCAGCTTTTTCGAGCTTAACCTCCAGCATCTTGTTAAGCCCACAGGCGTCTTCGTACAAGTGCATGAGACGTTCCAAGCCCTGCAGTTAAAGATACAGGTATCAATGTAAAATAAATAGGATAAGGATTAACATACATGTGCAGGATATCGGAAGGGAATTTTTACCTGCTTGAGGAATGAAGTGGCTTCATTAAATCCATGATTCTCAAGAGAGAATGTCTCGGAGGCGGCTGGAGAATCCATTTCCTTTCTCTTCCGGGAGCTAGAGGCCCGGGTCCTGGATGCCGGAGGAGCTTTAGGAGCGGTAGTAGTCTTTGAAGAGGTAGGCTTTGGTGTGGCAGACGACTTCGGCTTGGATTCTTGTTTAGCAGGTACAAGGCTAGAGTAACTGTCCAACTCTTCGAGTTGGAAGCCTTCAAGGTTGACAACTGGTACTGCACAAGGGAAGATATTTTTAAACTTATAATACCTCTGAAAGATAATCGGTTTAATGGATAAAGATAATTACTGAGAATATACTTACCAGACATCTCTGAACTTGACTTTTGGCTTGAATCTGCAAGAGACAGGGAAAAGGTTCTTTCACTAGCAGGAAGTCGGTATATTTCTTTGATCCTGGACTTGGATTCCGCGCTTGGGGGTGCTAAGTCTCTGAAGTTTGCTGCATAAAACATCAGGATATAAGTTTAGGATATAGTTTAAGGATACACTTGGGGATATTCCTAAAACCCTAGATCCTACCCTTGGTTAACCATCTAATCGGCAGATCGAAACCCTTGTCGATGGAATCTCTTTTCACGAAAAAGAACTTTCGCCGCCATCGGTCTTCGTTCTTGGTGGCCTTAAGGACTAAAGGGTTTTTGGAAGTGGAAAACAAAAGAAAACGGCTATCGCCATGGGACCTCAACCGATATGCTATAGGGAGGTCTTCAATGCACATGACAGGGCAATGGCGAGATCTGATTTGATCCAGTACCATCAAAACTCGCCAGACCATTGGCATAGTTTGGGCATAACTAAGGCCGGTGAGGTCGAAGAAACGAGAGATAAAAGGTGGAAATGGGTACCGGAGTCCCAAAGAAAAGGGGTAGGCGAAAAAACAGACCCACTCGTCTGATGACACGTCTGATCGGATTTCCCGATCAAAAGGACGAATGACTGTTCCAGCAGGAAAGGCGCCGGAATCCTTGAGGGCAGCGATATCGGCATTATTGAAGCAGCAGATTTCTTTTTCTGGTTCTCGTATGAGGTTTTGACTCACGAGGGTTGGGACTGGTTCATCCGAGCGAGATCTTGTCCGTGATGCCATGGAGAGTATTAAAGCAAACAAAAAGAAACCCTAGAAAGAAAACAGAGGACGAAGAAAAGGATAGTTACCTGAGAATCGCTTGGAGAGTAATGATAACGAAAAGAAATATCTCAGCTAATTATAGGCTGAGTATAGGGGGTAAAAAGTAAATATTGCATTGAAAATGGCACAAGGTCACCTCAGCCGTCGTTTCATCTTAATTGCCTTAATTTACGAGATAAAACTTTTAAAATATATCCGTTGGATTGGTATACCAACAGATATATTTGGGGACAATTGTTATGGGTCATTTTCTGAGTGTACATATCTTGACTAATATCCTGCTTTTAATTGTTTATTTATGACCAGGATACTGGACTGTGATATTGCTAACATCCTGGGCGATATCCTGAGTTTAATTGAATTAACCACGTGCAGGTTAGAGGCTGTGGGTTACTAACGGTCAGATGGACTTCTTCTCCTCAAGACTCGGGCGTATCTGTTATGTGAGAGACGTTGAACCCGAAAGACCAGGTCTACAACGTTCGAGTGGGGAATATTCGCCGGATCCCGGTTTATTAGGATAGTTTGTTACACTTCTTTTACTATAAATAGATGGGGGCGGATCAGATTAAGGCACACAACTTTCACACACACTTTCGAACACTTTTGCTCTCTAGCTCACTGCAAACACTATACACGAACACTTGTATTCGAATTACATTGTAACACCTAGTTGATCCGCACCACATCCTGCACTGTATCCTGATATTTGAAGTAATAGAAGAACAAGGCAGCTGCGATTGTCAGCTCCCAAGGTTTTGTGCCGGCGATCTAGATTGATCAAGGGCTTTCCTCGTACATCACGTGTCAACCTTTACTTTTTCACTCATCGTTTGATCATAGATACAGCTCTGATCCGTATCCTGAAACTGTTTTTACAATTAACTTGGATAAAATATTTTTCACACATATTTCTAGCACACTACCTCACTTAACTAATTTGATCACTTAATTGCTTCGGTAATTTTTTGACCAAAACAGTTATGAAGCGGGAGGACGACATGACTGTGTATTGTACATGCAAAAGATTAGAACAGTTTGGGTTGTTGTGCTCACACATCTTTTGTGTGCTAAGGATGCTGGACATTAGGGAGTTTCCACAACGCTATATATTACGACGTTGGACACGGGAGGCTGTTCCAAATAGTGCCCCTGGTGCTATTCTAGGTATCAATGAGACCGAGGATCGTTATAATGAAGTTAACCGTGTTGTACGTGAGATCACATATTCTACAGAGTCCGTTATTAACAAGCTTGTCACCAACTTTGATGCGCTATGCTCGTTCAGGGATCATGTTGTTAATTATTTCAAAACTGCGGATGAGTCAGTCGTCAATGCTCCACCAAAGAGCCGTCGTGAAAGGTTTGCCGAAATTACTGGTAACACAAAACCACCTGATGCAACCGTTCGTGTTCCCATTGGAACAAGATTCAAAGGTATGGGTAAGCCTAAACGGATAAAGTCCAAACGTGAAATTGCATTAAGTCAGTTGGGTAAAAAGAGCCATCAGTGTCAAAACTGTTTTAGATACGGGCATAACAGACGTACTTACAAAAACCCTACCCGGACTAAAGAACAAGCTATGGCCGAGGATGACGGTGAAGAAGCTGATGAAGTTGACGAGGAGGAAGATGAATGGGTGGAAGTTGAAGAAGATATGGGTGAACAAGATGAGGATGCATTAGACGAGGAGGATGGGGAAGAGGAGTAGTAAGTTATTTAGAGATGTCTAAAAATTTCGTTATTTTTAACGTACTTTCTTCTTGTTTCGTACATTGTTAGGTTTTTTATCGTTTTTCGGATTTGCATACACTCATGGTTTTATTTTGTTTGCTTTTGTTTGAATTTAATATTACCGGTGACAATGTTTTATATATTGTTTCTGTTAAATATGTTTGTTTTTGTTAACCAATGGTCTTATTTGTTGTTCATGGTGTTTTATTATGTATGTTTCAATTTGAATAGTGTTATTTGTCCTCCCTCAGAAATTTATTGTTATCCAGTGGTATTATTTGTTGTTCAGGGTGTTATTTGTTGTTAATGGTGTTATTTATCTGTACATAAATTATTATTTTTTATTTTTAAAACCTGTGGTGTTATTTTTAGTTCTGGGTGTTATTAATGGTGTTCATATGTTCATGTTGTTTATTTATGTATGTGTAGCTTTATTGTGTTATTTACTTGCCTATAGTGTCTTAATTGTGCAAAGGAGTTGGTATGTTTTTTTATACATCATTAACATGAACATCATTTACTTTGTAAAAAACCATCTGCTCAATACGCGTTCTTTTTGTGAGGGAAATCGCAATATAAATTCATTAAAACACCTGAATAAAAATGTGTAAAACAGAAACAGCTTACGATTGTAATCAGGCTTTACATAGTCAAATTACACCATAATCACAACTTAGCCAAAACGCTAACACATCATATAATCTATAATGACCCAAAATGTTTGTCTATTAACAAAAAGTTTAACTTGTTCCGCTGTCCACCTACACGCCAGCTCCCAACCTTTCAGCAATCCGATCAATTGCATTGTCTTCCATTCTCACCCTATCATCCTCGTCCAAAAGTGCGTATTCTTGTACTTCTCGTTCCACGTGGCCTCGTTCCGTGTTCACGTCGCTTAGGAGCATTTTTTATAGGTACTTCTTACACAGATCCTCGATTTCGCGTGCTTGATCAGGCAACACCTCGCCAGTAACGCCCCTCTCATTCGATAAACCACACATCCAATGTCCAACGTGTGTTCCTATTCAATACCAAACCATCAGAATTGTTCATATTTCAGCAACATGTATTTTAATTATTTTTTTACTAAACAGAAATTTAAACGCGATTACCAGTGTAAGTTTCCATATGCCGCATTAGGAAAATACCACAGTCGATGCCATTGTAAAGTGTTTGCCATGGAAACTCCAGTCGAACTGGTTGTGTATTCCTTATCCGTGAGGCGATTTTAGGATGCATCGGTCTTAGATACCAACAAAATGTACTTATCTGCAGTTACACATTATTGATGTTAAGAAATAATTTTTTTTATTACGGCAGCCGCATAAATATAAACATTCAAAAACTTACCATCTTCTCCACATTTCCGTGGTATCTTTCTAAGCCCGCATCACCTTCTACGTTGTCAATAATAAAGACATCTCTTGTTCTCAAGTTGAAAAACAACAGATAGTAATGTTGCCCGGTCAACATAGGTATAAACACCATCTCGAAGTTGCCTTTAAATATTTTTGGTTCTATTGAAGCCAGCACAACATTCATGTTTGTCGTAAATTCTGCTAATCGGTCATCATCAGACTACGCAAAATCTTTTTCCAGCTGTGGTGTTTTTCATGTAAACAAAAGAACAAATTATGGTGTTAAGTTAAGAATTCACAAGCATATTTATGGTGTTATTTAAGTAATACACAATTAAGCAATGGTGTTATTATTTCCAGGCCTATGGTGTTATTTAAGCAGTCATAAATAATACATGGTGTCATTAACTATGCTCACATGATGCGGTCTGCTTTTCGAGCTGTAGTGTTTTTTCAGGTAAATAAAAACCAAATTGTGAAGGTTTTCAGTAATCAAACTATGGTGTTATTTAAGCAGACATAACTAAACAATGATCTTATAGTTTACAGACCTATGGTGTTATTTATGCAGATGCAAAATATACATGGTGTTATTCACTATGCTCACATAATACGGTCTGTTCTCACTTAATAATATCCAGAAATTAAACTTACCAACATTCCTGCGTTGCAGAATAATCTTGGGGCTGTCCCAATCCTCCTATTTTTTTCTTCATAGTTCAACAATGCGGCCCAGGCACTGATGACATTCACGTGCACAGTTACACCAGGCATCATCGACTCAAAAGGCCCCCTCATCACCGACACGTTACCGTTGTTTCTGAACAAAATATCCCTACAAACCGAAACACCATCGACAAGAATGTATAATTCAATATTTGTTCAAAACTTATAACGTATAATACACTACATAAACACATTTTTTAAGGTCCAATTCAGATTCTTACCATACGTTTCCTACTGCAGAAAATATCCATCGGGCCAGTGCGTCTTCAGTCTTATCACGAACGGTTCTCAACATGACAGCCCGCTCAACGTAAGGTGACCGTAGTGCTTCCGGAAGCTTGATTGTTCGTTTCGGCCTTGGCGATCCCTGGCGCTGAACAAGCTGCGTTACTTCCTTACGTTTTTCATCCGTTGATGCGTCTGCCAGTCTTGTTGACAAGTTCACCGCTTCAATTCCTGAAACGTTGAATTTTGTCTCTGGTGTAATTTCACTTTGAACCCTTTCAACAACTTTGTCCAGGTCTGCGACAAATGAAGACGTCATTGGTGAAAAGGGAGAAGTGTGTTGTGTTATATGATCTTTATTTCGCTCGTTCGTAGGAGTGTTATATCCGTCTAATGATACACTACCTTTTTGCGGATCAACTTGTTCAGCTGCCTCGGCCACATCATCCTTTTCTGCGTCAACGTTTTGATCTCCCTTTTCCACTTCATCTCCATCCTTTTTTTTCTCATCATCAACAACAAGGTGCATTTTCATTATCTCCTTCCACTCCAATGCTTTCTGTTTCAGCAGATCACTCTCCGGGAACATCAGACACGATTCTGTTATGGTGTTATTGATCTTGTTAACGCATATCTCAAATTCGTTAAACAAGTTATCCAACAAATTCGACCGAACCTGTACGAAACCCTGGTTTAATAACATATCATGAGAAATAACATATACTTTCAAGTCTAGTATGAATCATAAGATGTTTACCAGCTCAAAATCGTCCTGAATTGATGTTCCTGATGCTGATGAAGTGTCGCCATACTGTGATACCATCGGAATGCGCACTTTGCCATCATGACCTACAAATAATGCACATGTTTGGGTGTCAGTTTGTGACAGGTGGTAATCTGCACAGTGTCTGTATATACCCAAGTGCGCATCATCATCTTCGATCTCGATCTCGATCTCTTCATTTCCTTCATCAATCGGATTCTCCTTTTCCATTCCTTTTTCCTATCTTTGTTTTTGCTTCTTGATTTGTTTTCCACCACACTCATCCCCTTCTGCTCGTTTGGGTTTTTTATCTTCCCTCGTCTTTCTTTTCTTATTTTGTTCAGAATGCATACTTTCCATATCACATTCGAGATTGTTCAGAAGATCATCATCTACAAGTCCAATAATATTTGAACTGTGTGATGAAGGTATCTTCTTTAACACAATTCCGTAAGCAACCTGCACCAATATTTTGCAATAAGTTTCATTCCCAGCATAATTGTCAAAATAATTGTAAACAAGATAACAACAGTGATGTTATTCAGTTATATAGTGTTATTAAGTAAAATAGGGTGTTATGCAGGTATATAGTGTTATTAAACCACATGTGGTGTCATTTAGATATATAAATTGTTATTACGTAAACTAGGGTGTTATGCAATTATATAGTGTTATTAAACCATAGTGTTATTAAGTAAAAAAGGGTGTTATGCAGTTATATAGTGTTATTTAAACATATGTGGTGTCATTTAGATATACAAATATTCATTCTGTCACTTATGGTGTTACTCAGCTAGCCAAGGTGTTATTTAATTTACACATGGTCTAATTTACTGATACGTGGTTACATATCAGTTATTTAACTAACGATGCTACACAATAATATTTTAATACTAAAAGTTAAATACTTACTGCAAGTAACAACATCGGCCCTCGAAAAGCATCATCACCACCATGCCACGCTGTTTTCGTTCTTTTGAGACACGTGACCATGTACGCACACCAATTGAAGCTTTTGATATCCACGTCCGGCTGAATATTTGAAATGAATCGCACGTTGACGGAATTGTTCGTTGTGGTTTCTCCTAGGAGTGAAAAGTAAAGAATCAAGAAGTTCAGTACAAACAGTCTTCCGTCATCAGCCTGCCAATCCAATATGTAATTCATCAGCTGAACCAGCGACAAGCGGGTGATATCCATATGCTTAAACTGATCTCTGAACGCTTGGACAACAACATCCTTCCTTTTGCTTGCTTTCTTCTTCTCAGCAAGATCTGTTGAACCCATAGGCAGCCCGAAAACACTCTTAACAAGCTCCGACGTTATGTTTACAGTGCGCCCGCCGCCCACGTTTAAAACACCATTTTCTGGGTCATGATTTGTAACCAACCAGTTTGCCAAAGCAGTAGGCACACCTGTCACCTCATAACCAAATATCGACCCAAACCCAATTTCATGCACTTTCTTACGTTGTTCATCATTTAGGCCGGATGCTAGTGTTATCAGATTGTCGATACCTACTTTTGGCCTGATCCGTGCACCCGTGAATGGCTTATATGGTTGTGTCACTGGTTGATGCATTCCACGAGACGGTCCTCTTTTGGCAACCGATTTCCGTCGCTTACCCGGTGGTGGGGTGTCGACAAAATCGTCATCCGCGTCTCGCAGCCGATCTACAACAATTTTTAATATTTGTTTTAGTAAACAAGTACTTCAAAATATAAACTCTTCAACATAATACATGTTGTTGATGTTATATGGACGTCTGGGTGTGAGTTGACTGCGGAACATCTTCTCTTGTTTTTGCATTACCCGCATCTTTCATCCCATCATCACCATCTGTTTAATTCAAAGCGAACATCGTCAAAAACAACACTCATCAACAAACATAAACACATATGGCTACTAATCATACTTTATTGTTTTTTGTTTCTTTATACTTTAAACTACATTTGGATTACCTTTCTCGTCGTTATTTGACGTTTCTGAGTCACTACATACCAATGGTCTGTCAATTGTGTTTTTGAAACGTGATTTGTACATTTTGCCCCTAAGCCGATGGCTTGACCTGACTATAGAAGAAATTAAAAACTATTTTTAAAATACTTCATCACCTACTTCATGAGTTCATGTAATACAACTTATCCTAAATCCGCTTGAGACGGATATACATAACACCATTGTTGCAATGAACATAATAACACTCTTCTTATAGATCAGCATGATAAATAACACCCTTCATATAAGACCAGGATAAATAACACACTTCATCTAAATCACCATGTAAAATAACACCCTTGACAAACAACACCTTTCATATAAGTCCAGGTTAAATAACACCCTAGATAACATCATATTTTTGCAATGACCAGAATAAATAACATCCTTCATATAAATCAACACGATAAATAACACCTTACATGAAAGTACAGGATAAATAACACCATTCAAATGCAGATCATGATAAATAACACCATATATATCTAGATGTTTATAACACCATTTAAAAAGCACCATTAAAAACTCCATAAAACACCAAATAAAACTATAAAACAGGTTTATAACACCATTTAAAAAAAACACCCTGCACGAATACCAAAACTACCCAAACTAAACACCTTAAACCGATATAACACCAAATAACACCCTAAAACTAAACATAAACTACATAACACCATTATAACACCATTATAACACCCTTAATCAATTAAACACTAGTTTTAACACCATGATAAACAACACCATACATATCATTATGTTTAAAAACACCATAAACTACCATATTATGTATAAAAACACCATAAACACCAAATAGAACTAAACATGAGGTTAATAACACCATTTGAAAAAAAACACCCTGAACGAATACCAAAACAAACCAAACTAAACACCTTAAACTGATATAACACCAAAATCAAACTAAACATGAACAACATAACACCCTGGAAAAACACCCTTATTCAATGAAACCCTAGTTATAACACCATTCGACAATCGATCAGTCCCTTTTAGGTCTTGGTTAACATAAACTACCTTACACTATAAAAAACACCATTAATCTTCAAAAGTATCAAAGAAGACAGACGAACCTTTTTTAAAATCAGAGGATGTTTTCTTGATTTTTGGTAGTGTAAGCCGCCGGTTTGTAGTGTCTTTTACAGTTGAATGATCCATCTTCTTCTCCGTCCTTCGTTCCATTGTCTCAAACGACGACCTTCGCCTCTTTCGCTTGTATACGAATTCAATTTTAGGGCTCATTGTATCTGATTAAGCTTATAATCTTTGGTGGGAAAGAAACACCCTGTTTTTTCGAGCGTAAGAATCGCAATGGAGAGAGAAATCAGGTACAATAGATACGGTTATTGATTTTGAAAGTATATGAATGCCCTATTTTACCCCTATTAAATCAAATCAGTATTCAAAAAACACTATTTTAATTACAATATTGCCATTCTAATCTTAACCATTAGATCAATGATCTAATGGTTTATATTCTTTCCTACCTTTCTCACAAAAACTATCTTTTTTACAATAACCTTACCCTATTACTATGATTTAAAAAATGCATTTTTGTCCCAAAGATAAAAATTTTATTATGTAAGGCTTTTATTTGTTTTTTTTTAATTTACTTCACAGAAACATCTATTCCTTCATATTAATTATATGAGATATTAGATTTAAATAACCACAACTTTCATTAATTGGCTGATAGTACTTCAAAATTTCGATTTGTACCACACCACTCCAACTTTCAACTTATTGGCCGATAGCACTCTCAAACTAATTGAACTCTAACTCAGTTAGTTTTTCGCTGATGTGGCGCTTGTGTGTTGACGTAGCGTCTGACATGGAAATTTTTTTGATGACGTGGCAGCTGAGGTGGCTTTGTTGATGATGTGGTAGCCGATGTGGCATAAGTTTAGTGACGTGGCAGCTGATGTTAGCAAACTGGGTTTGCGTTGTGGTTAGTTTTGAAGTGCTATTGGCCAATAAATTGTAAGCTAGGAGTGATGCGGTACAAATTGAAAGTTTAGAGTGCTACCGGCCAGTTGATGAAATTTGGGGTTATTTAAATCCAATATCCCTAATTATATTAATGTGTTCTTGCGACACATTATATATATATATATATATAAACGAGATCAGGAGAGAACGGTGAAAAGTGTGAGAACGGTGAGAACGGATCCTGGCCCAACACGTGGAAGGGAGCGCTAATTGTTATGCGGGGGTACGATTGTCATTGTCCACTTCCCGCTAAACAATGGCGTTATGATTCCTTTGCCTAAAAAAATTTAAATATAAATGGCGTTTTCATCTTTATGCTAGTTTTTCATGGCGTTTTTTTAAGTATATTTTTACGAATGACGTTTATGTTTTAATGGCGTTTTCATCTTTATGCTAGTTTTTATGGCGTTTTTTTTTTCAAAGTGACTTTTTAACGAATGACGTTTATGTTTTAATGGCGTTTTATTGAATTCATATATGGCGTTTTTGTGTTTTCTACTTGTTTTAATTTAGTTTTTTAACCCTTTTTTTAGTGTTGTTTATGTTTTAAATGGTTACTATTTGTTAATTATTTTAATCATGGCGTTTTCTTTGATTTGCACAAATACGATAGAAGATCACACAACCAAACATGTAGATGTAATAATGTAAAGAGTAAAACACAATAGTCAACATTAAAATCCATGGCGTTTAGCTAATCTACATATTCTTCCATTCTTTGTGCTATTCTCTCGTCTGCTTTGTCAAACAATTCACGTATTTTTGCTCCCCCTAAATCCATGAATGTTTTTAGACAACTTGTAAATAGTTTTTTGTTTTCATTTTCAATATGAAACATGATTTTTCCAATGTATTTTGCCCTTAGTTCATTTAGCTGTCTTTGCTGGAGTTGAATTGGGGCATCTTCTTTTGCCAAACCACTTCTCCAACTAGCTATATCCCCCATGTATGTTTCCATATGCCTCATTGCGAAAATCCCACAGTCGATCACGTTAGACTTTGTCCTCCAATCCATCTTTTGTCTGACAATCGTCGCCTTGCTCATGATCTTATGCTTTGGGTGTTTTTTAATACGCAAGTAGTTTGCAAAAGCTCCGTGCTGCAGTTTCACATTTTTTTTACATATATTAGTTTGGCGTTTTGTCAACATAGTTCCTCTATATTCAAAGTTTTTAAGATACTTACCAATATTTCCACCCATCCTTCATACTTTTTTTTTATGCTGACGTTATCCCCTACACCGCTGTTGTCCAATACACCAACTCTTTCGTGTTTCATGTTGAAACAGACAACATCGAAATGTCTTTCCCATATTATTGGCACGAAGACTAGTTCAAATCCTTGATGGTTTTATGTTTCTTGTCTCCTTTGAAATGTGTATTTTTCATAACAGTTTCCATGTTTCCGTTGAATTCTTCGTTTCGTATATTTTCGGCTGTCGTTTTCTTGTATGCCGGAGTATTCTGTAATATTGAGTACCACATTTTAAACAACAAAACAATGTCCTATTATAATTTTATCAATTAATATAGCAAAAGAGTTACCAGCAGTAATTCTGTGGAGAATAACCTTGAGGGTGATTCATGAGCCTTGTATCTTTCTTCTTAGTTCAGGATATATGCCCAACATAGAATAATTGAGACATGTGCTTGAAATCCTGGTTTCATGCTCTCACAGATCACCCTCATGAGAAACTTTTCTCCCATCTTGAGCAGCTCAGTTCTAAAAAAAAAAACATCATTTGGCGTTTTAGTTATACAAACTCATTCTATTATAATACAAGGCGTTTTGATCGTTTTTGCATGGATATTCTCAAGTAAACGTTATGAATGGAAAGTTTGACGTTTTATTTTGAGAGAAGTGTACATACTCATAATCGCCGCATCCAGTGAAGATGTATGTGGAAAGGTTATTTTCAAGGTTTGTCCTTTTTTATGTATAACCACTTGCCTCCTTAGATAAGGTGACAAACATGCTCTGCTCATTTTTTTATCTTTCTTCTCCTCTTCAGCCACATTCTTTTTTTTTATATTTTTATCTTCTTCATCATCTTTATCAGCTTTTTCATCAGTAGGCAACACTTCAGGGTTAAAAATTGTATTTTCTTGCATCAGCTTTGTGATGTCTGGAGTGTTGTCCTCATCACCTTTCTCCTGCACATCTGAGCTGTTTGGCATTTTTGGTGGTGATGTGTTGATGCCGTTTTCATCCTGGGGTTTATTGGGTGCTCTTCCTCTTCAAAACTTTTCAAGAGGTTTTTCCCAGATGTAGTTGGTGGTTGTTCATATGGGGTTTTATCAAACACTGCCCCTTGTTGGTCAACACTTTTCTTCACCATCTCCCCTTAAGTTTTTTCTTCTTCAGTGTTTAATGCCTGACTGTCTTGTGTTTCTGTCGTGGCGATGTTTGGTGTCTTATCAAATACAGGCATTTTGGGGTCTCTTCAGCAGGTTGCAGATGTTTTTTTATTGCTTTAATCACTTCATCCTCCATCCTTGAATTATCAAGACCTTCTTTTATATCAATCATTTGTTTTAGATCTTGTCCTGGCAGCTCCAAAATCTCAGCAATATTCCTTTTAATTATTTTTCCCCATTGTATCTCGAAATGTGATATTCAAGTGTCTTGAAATCATAACTCCATCTCTCAATATCATTTTCGTTTACATCTTCATCTGATGATATAGTATCCTCATCATCATCATATATGGGGGCTGTTGTAGCAGTCGAGGGTTCGGCGTTTTGTTCTATTGCCACATCCCTTGTATCCCCTTCTCATTCCCCTTCTCTTTCTCCTTTTCCTTCTCTTTCTCCATCCCCTTCACCATTCCCTTCCGACACCCCTTCCTCTTCTTCTTCTCCTTCCCCTTTTCCTTCTCCTTCTCCTTATCCTTTTTCCTTCATTTTCAACTTCAATGGCGTTTTCATGAACTATTTCCACTTCCATGGCGTTTTCATCAATTGTTTCCACTTCAATGGCGTTTTCAATTCCAGCCATCTCCTTTTCCCTTTCTTCTTCATTTTCCCATCCTTCTTCTCCTTGTTCTTCATTTTCAAATTCTTTGGCGTTTTCATGAGCTGTTTGCTCTTCAATGGCGTTTTCTTTTTCAGCCGTCTCCTTTTCCCCTTCTTCTTCATTTTCATCTTCTAGTACCACCTCATTTTCAACCTCAGTTTCTTGTGTATCTTCTTCTCTTTCAGCTGGCATTTCTTTGGCGTTTTCATCAACAAATTTTGAGATATTCTCCAAAAATGTCATACATTGTGAGTATTTAATGTGTACCAGGATGCTGTTTGGGTATTCAGACTTTGACTGTTTTAACAATGCGCTCATTTTATTATAACAGTCTTCTAATTCTTTGTATGCTCCATCCAATTTATCATCCATTTCCTGTTATATTAAATAAAAGGATTTTGTTTATCATGGTGTTTTTTGTTTTTTTTTTTAAATTTATTATTTGAACAACATACCTCTTCAGGTTCTTTGTTTTGTTCTTCTTCATCAGCAAAAATGTTGTCATACCGTGTTACTCCTTTGATAAGAGCATGGTTTCCTGATGCAGAAACTTCAAACATCATTTCCCGGCTTTCTCTATCCTCATTCACCATCCTTTGAAGTGAAGCATCTTCATCATCATTGAAGGGCATGGCGTTTTACACCTCATAGTTATAATGATCATCATGATCAAAACCATCATCATCATCAAACTCATCATCGTTGTTATCAGCATGCTCATCGACCTTGTGAACATCATCTTCATCTTTATTCTCAACATCATCACCATCATCTTCATCATGAACAACAACCTGCATTTTTCTTGTTTTTTGGGGCTTGCTTCCCTTACCTTTTTTGATTGTTTTCCTTTTTACTTCATTACCCACAAGGTGTTTTACCATTGCACTCTCACACAAGTCAAGAGTTTCTGTTGTAACCCACTCAATTGGGTATCCTTCTTTTCGGTCCCATTTTTTCCTATTGCAAGCATCGTTCACCAAGGCAAGCTGTAACAAAATAGATTTTTCAAATGAAAGATATTTTTTGGCGTTTTAATGACACACAAATGAATAGTGAAATTTTATTCTTACCGCAAGTATGATCAGTGGCCCTGTGTAATGCTTTTTGGGAGCCCATGCGGTTTTGGCGTGTTGCAAGCATTGGATGATATAACTACACCAGTTCATTTGGTTTATTTGAACGTTTGGTGTAACGTTGTGCAAGAATTGTTTGTTGACGACTGCATTGTCAGTTGCATGCCCCATTATAGTGAAGAATGTTACAAGGAAATTTAGGCAGAAGTCTCTCCCAAAGCAATCTATCATAGGCAAAACGTTATCAAAGTATATCTTCACACTTGGTCTGTTAACCCAGTCCAACCCTCGGAACTGTGCTTTCCACTCAGCCGCCATGTGGTCTTTAGCTGTTGGTCTTTTTTTCATGTTCATGGGCACCCTTCCATTTGGTATACCCGCTAAAGATTTTACCAATTCTTCATTTATATGTATGGTATGGTTGCCAACGTTTAGGGTGTTTCATTGTAATTTTCAACCAACCAGTACGCAAGCATTGTCGGTATGATGTCTATTTTCAACCTTAGTGTAGCACCAAAACCCATTTGGTGTACTGTCTTTCTTTGATTTTCGTTTAGATTCATAAATGTAACACCTCGTAAAATCATGACCAATATTATAAAGACACATGTCATGGAAGGTAAACGTGTTATAAACCCGGATCAAGTTGAAAGATATCCGAAGGAATTAAAGGTGTCAACATGTTAAAATCATTACCTCTGAGTGACCTTTTTATTAATTCCAAACCTTAATATGTTTTATAAACATCTGATATAGATTCAAATCCGGTTAACTAATGTGATAAATAATTCAAATTTGCAAAGAGTGGAATCCTATGTGCATTTACGACAAACTTCATTTAAAAGCCTTCTTCAAAGATTCCAAGACCTCCATTGCATGGCAACACTTTCAAGATTGATCAGACCTGATCAAGTGGACCCATTGTGTTGATAAGGACTAATGATTCGAGTTATAAAAGGTTGCATGGTCAAATGTTAGAAGTTCACAAGATTTTTGTCTTCTGACAAGGCTTACGGACCGCAAAGGATATGCCTTACGGACCGTAAGGCAGCATATCTGGGTGATAAAAAATTTAAATTACGGATACGGACCGCAAAGCCTAAGGCTTACGGTCCGTAAGACCTGTAACTGGGCAGAAACTTGGACAGCTGCTTGTTCAGCCGGTTCCACCGCCATTGCATGATGGTTTTCGATTTCAGGGACTGAGCCAACAGTATTACATGCATAGGGGACACCTGGGATGATCAGGAAACATGTGTAGACCTTGTTGGAATGATCTTGTGCAATTGAAATCACTATATATAGAACTTGAGTTGCAACATTAAACTTGCTCATTCAAAATCATTTGAAACCCTTCTCTGGAGCTCTCTGGACTTCAAGCAAGCTTCCATCAGCTCTTAATTCGTGCTAAGGACCATTGTGAGTGTTCTTAGCCTCTCTAGTTCATGTTTTATTAGTCTAATGACCAAAAGTCAAACTTATCGTAATTAAGCTTTGACTTAGTGATTAATCACTAATGGTCCAGTCATTTCTCAAATTGAAAGTGACTATGAGTTGGTAATTATGTGGGTAATAGACCCTTAAAAGGGCACCCTCTGATTTCCACTCTAACTAGGTCAATTATCGGGTCAAACTTAATTATAAAAAGTCAACAGAAAGCTATTTTGCAAATAAATTCATAATTAGCAATGTAGAAGCTATGAAACCTGTTTTAACACTTATATAACTTGGTAATTAATGTAATAACATGTCTAAGCATGTTCAACCCGACAATTTTGAGTTTAGGCTCGGTTCGGAACCGAAAGTCGCAAAAGTAGACTTTTGCTTTGACTTTCAGTTCTGACCCGATTTAGCTTGGTTTAGATATGCCGTAGAGTTCCATTAGGACCAGGTTATAGGTTAGTATAACCCTCTGAGATTATACAACTTGGTTCCTAATTAATCCGATTCATTTGCATGTCCCGTTAATTGCTTAAATGTTGACCATTATGCCTTTTTGACCTTAAAACGAGATTATTAAAAATGTGAGAGGAAAAAAAACCTTTATTACTGATTTATAAACATGTCCTAAAAATTTGACATCAGTTTGAGGTCTAAATAAGGAGTTATGCTCAATATCGTAATTTGAAAGCTTTTTATTAATTTAACGACATAATTAGCATAAAGCCTATCTAAACCCAATTTTTTACACCAAACCTTTTACCCACTAATGTAATATAATATTTTGAGATTTTTGAATATTTTTATTTATTTTTAAACTGATCATGGCATAGGGTTCTTGCTATAATTCGGTAATTGTCGGTATTACCCTTTTTGCTAATAAAATGAGTTTTACATAACATTTTGATACCAAACTTTTTGCTACTGATTTTATATGATAAATAAGATATTTTGAACTTTATAAACTGATCAAAAACTCAGATTTCCTATTATAACCCGAAAATCGCTTAAAACTGATTTTTACGCGTTTTAAACGCATAGTATGGATTAAAACTATTTTTAACATATAAGACTTAATACCTACTGATGTTTTAAGTAAATTTTTATACTTTAACAGTAAGCAAAAGTTTTGAACTCAGATTTCCAAATTTGACATTTAAAGCTTATGTGAAATTACCAAAATGCCCCTACGGTGCATAGTTTGGTTATAAATGATAAATTTCACATATATGCAATACCCTACTGATATAACTTATTAAATTAAATATTTTTACTGATCATTTCATACATGAACCTCATATTAATATTTAATCTCTTTTTATAACCTTTAAAATGACCAAAATACCCCTACGGGGCTTAGTTTGAGTTTAAAATCATTTTGGGCATAATGGAAGGTATCCTACTGATATCACAACATATTTAAGGCATATTAACTTAGAAAACCTGCTCATGACTCATTTGGTTACCCGTTATGCATTTATCGCGTTCGGTTCGGTTTATGTAACTAGTTTGCATAAATTAACCGAAACGGGTCAAACCTTATCATTTGCACTTCAAAATCCAGAATGTGTTCAGTTTACCCATATTATACAAGTCTTCATACTTGTTGGGTCTAAACCACATTCTAATCCGGTCTTCGCTTAATCATGCGTTTTGAACCGTATACCTTTCTTTAAAACTAACCGGTCTAAGTTTAAACTTAAGTAAAACCCGTTAGGAATCTAACAGGTTATTAAAACCTTCGTTCCAGATTTAGGAGCCCAGTAAAAGATAATTGCATTTGCTGATTTGTACGTCTGGGATAAATTTGTACAATTTGCTCAGGTAAATACTTTTAACTTATTTTCTGTTATACTGGCTTGGGATACGGTATTATAATAATACCGCTTGGTCAGGTGTGTAGTTTTTTAAATCGGATTGTGATTGATATATTTACATAACCCGTTTTAATCTGTTTTGTTTGGTATATGGCCTTTGGGGGGTTAATGACCATGTCCTGGATATCCTCGGCTCGTTCATTGAAATAGCCATGACTTAAGCACGGGGTGTAGGCATACACCTGACAGTTGCGTATGTATAAATGGTAATCCACAATAAGGAGTTCTCCTTTGTGGGCATTATACCTGTGGCGTGTCAGTTAATCTTGTCCGGCTCTTCTAACCGGCCCTGACGGACGACAAACATATAAATCTGTATACAAGATTATTTTTAGAGTGAATTGCAAGGATTGTCCTTTATCTTTATACCCATTTGCAGGCGCTGTCCTTTATGTTTAAAATTGACGAGTTTTGTACTTTGTGTTTTCAAATCATACACGTTTTATCCTTTAGCCCTAACTCAGTTAGATTTTTCTGTCAAATCTGGTCATGTGCAATGCACATGAGGGTAAAATTGTCTTTTCACCCTATTCTTTAAAGATACATATAAAAGAAAAAAAATATTATATATCATAACAAAACCCTCTTCTTCCCCAAATCAATCCCATTTCAAAACCCTATTTATTTTCTAGAACCCTCCCTCCTTTCTTCTTGATCAATCTTCTTCAATAATCGAATTGAATTAGGGTGGAAGATCTGCAGAAATATTATATGGCATTTTGTTGACAGGATTAACTGCAGAAAAGAAGGTGGAATACAGTTTAGTATTGATGGAGCTGGGGTATTCTTATCACTGTTGATCCACAATGTGGCTGGTGCAGGAGACATATCAGCGGTGAATATCAAGGGTTCGAGAACCGGGTGGCTGCTAGTGTTATCCCAATCCCACGAATACCCATCAGAATTGGGACGCAAAACGACGTCGTTGAGCGAAGAAATGCAGGAGGAAGTTGCAGAATCTTGAAACAGGACAGATGGGGTTTGTGGGAAGAAAGAAGGGAAGTATGGAATGAGATGAATGAATACAGCTAGAGTGATGAATAGTGCACCACTAAAGAAGAGGACTTTGTTGCGGCTGAGGTGCCAACCGGCCATACCCATTGGAACAAAGAGGACAACACAGGCGGCCATTAGTCCTAATTGGACGGCCCCAAAGAACATGTTTTGTTGGGGAAACAGAGGATTTGGGAATAAGGGTTTGGATTGGAAGGAAGATTGGTGAGTGAAAAGGGTGTGGTGGAAGGAATTGATGGGTGAACAGGTTTAGGGCTAAAGTTGGTGGGTGGATTGTGAATGAAGGGAAAGATTTGATGTTTTGATTGATACAGTGTAACAGAAGAAGATGAAGATGGAATTGTTGTTCGATCTTGTTGGAGTTAATTACAGTAGCGATCACTGACTAATTCATCATCATCGGTTGTTTACTATTTTTAAAAGAAAGAGAGTGAATTGCAAGGTTTTGAAATGGGATTGATTTGGGGAAGAAGGGAGTTTTGTTATGATATATAATATTTTTTTTTCTTTTATATGTATTTTTAAAGAATAGGGTTAAAAGACAATTTTACCCTCATGTGCATTGCACATGACCAGATTTGACAGAAAAATCTAACTGGGTTAGGGCTAAAGGACAAAACGTGTATGATTTGAAAACATAAAGTACAAAACTCGTCAATTTTAAACATAAAGGACAGCGCATGCAAATGGGTATAAAGATAAAGGACAATCCTTGCAATTCACTCTATACTCTTATTTTTAAATAATCGTCCCAAATTATAAAAGATATTTGTGCCTTGTGCATCTAAATCAATTTTCTTAAACATTTTTAAAATGGGTCAGTTAATTGTATTTACCAGTGTAAACTGACGTATTTAAAAAAAAAGGCTAAATGCAGGTACTAGACGGAATAGGCTGGCTACTCCTAGCATCAATAAAGAGTCTTGCAAGCTTAGATGTTTATAAATATGTTGAACAATGTTCCTTTTAACTTTTGATCCGCCTGTGGATCCCTTACAACCGTTTTTGTAATAATTGATATTACTTTCATTCGGTTTGTAATGTTATTATCTTTAGCTTCCGCTGTGCATTAAACTGTGATAATTTGACTATGATGATATCAACTACGTCACGATACTCCCCACCGGGCCCACCGGTAATACGTGGAAATATCGGGGTGTGACAATAAACCAACCTGATGCAGTTTCGCGTGCAATCATATGGCTCAAGACCAATTGATTAATCAAAGACGATAAATTGAACCAATGGTTCCAAGAACATAGTTCTTTTTATTTAATAATCAACCAAAAACTAATCATAAACATTCGATCAAGACCACTAGTTATACTAGACCCTAACAACCTTAGAGATAAATATGAATTAACTAAATAAATAAAAGATACGATAACTAATAATAGACTCGATAATTATGGAATCAAATATTATTCAAATCTTTAGATAATCTTCAACCTGGATCCCATTGGAACCCATTCCGGGACGGGCTCAACTTATGGGTCATCAACTGCATCACAACCAGTCAAGTTTGTAGGTTTTACTCTTGACTAGATCCTAGCCCCACTGAACTCATGATATGGTTCTTCCTCAACCTCAACATTCTGACTTAATGCCTTCCTCTTATTGGCGTTTTGGGCCTTTCCAGTATGGACATTTATTCTCAATCTTAACCTCTCTTCGCCTATAAAAAATGATTTCATGGCGTTTTAATAGTATAATTTAACATAACTATGATACATTTATGACGTTTTATAAATCAATAAGAGATTATAGATGTTGAATAAGTCAATAACAGTTAAATGGCGTTTATAACAGAAACCATACATTTTTTGGCGTTTAGTAACAAAGCTATGACAGGATACATGTGTTGTGGCCTTTAGTAACACATGAGTGATATGTAAAATTTCGTTCTCATACATTGTGCAACAAACGATACATATTTTGGCGTTTTGGCAACAAAGTATGAAAGTGTATTTTTACATCACGAAAAGTAACATTTGTGTACCATGTCCTCTTGTTGTCTTCTTTTGTTGCTCGTTCGTTTTTGGCGTTTTGGAGCAGATGACACTTCCCCTTCCGCCCTTGTAGAAACTGCAATTTTTTGTTAAAATTAGAACGCCAAAAGCAGCATAAACTAGCACAATGTAAACCGAAGTTAACTCACTATGTTTTTTTCCTCTGGATCTGGTTTGATCTTTCGACGCCATAGTTTTTGTTGTTTCGCGTTTTCTAGGGTTTTCGCGTTTTACGTTGGTTTTGGGGAGGTTTCTCTGGGAAGTATATATGTTTCGGTCATGCTTTGATGTGTTTTGTATATGAACATTTACCTTTTTGCCCTTATGGAACCGCGCCACACTAATAAAAGTGATGTTATTTACGAAAATGCCACCGCGTCATGTAGTCCATAGATTGTTTTGATCTGACGGTCCATAATCGTTCTCACCGTTCTCACACTTTTAGCCGTTCTCTCTAAATCCTGACCCTATATATATATATATATATATATATATATATATATATTCTATGCAGAACACTAAATATTGCGAGAACACGCAGAACACAATGAATCACCCATTTTTTATATCCTAAAAACCTAAAAAGTAAATTAAAATGTTACAAATATAAGATTTATTGTTTCTTATACTAGAATTCAAAACAAAATATGAAAAATTTTCACTTTTTGTATAACCACACATATGTAAGTTATGTGTAGGTTAAATTACCAACATGTATGTAGGCTATGTGTAGGTTAAAATCGTTGGTTTTATGTATATATAATACACATATGAATGTAAGAAACATAAAATTTAAAAAATGTGTACTTTAAATCCCAAAATTTAGTATTTTAGAGTTGTTCTTTTTGTTCTCGCAATATTTAGTGTTCTGTAATAATCCTCATCCTCTCTCTCTCTCTCTCTCTATATATATATATATATATATATATATATATTATATTTATTTATATAATCTTAAATTCAATGGTCGATGACCACTTTCTGTTTTATAAAATTCACCTTAACTTTTCTTAATTGGTAAAACTTCCCCCCTCAAATTTCTAACTTCACAAAAATCAACTTTCTATCTTGATAAAAATGTGCCTTCTACTTTTTAACTTGACAAAAAGCCCCAACACTTTCTAACTTCTTTTTAACTTTTAAACTTTTGACATGTAACCCATTCTACCTCTACACTTTGCTATAGAGTCATAATAACCATCTAACTTCAAGTTTCTAAAGTTTCGAGCTTACCCTAAAACTATTTTCTTACGCTTTTATTTTTATGGTCACATCAGTATAAATTCGAGTTCGTCTATGCTTTAACGTAATTTTTTTTAAACGAGTTGGGTCAATTATTAAATGTTTTTATGTACGTTTGACGTAAACTTTGTTTGAAAACAAATTGGGTCAAATGTAATACGTTTTGATTCGACGGTATAAATTTGAGCTATCATACGTTTTGACATCAATTTAGTTCGGAAACCTGGTTGATTGTAGTCTATACATTATCATTTCGCGTATGACGCCGCCGCAACGCGCGGCGGGTAAAAAAACTAGTTTATATTGTTTACGAAGGACAATGAATAGTGATTTTAGTTTTATAATAATATATATATTTTTTAATATTTTATTACTTTAGTATTATAATACTTTATTATTATATTATATTTACTTTAACTTTTCACCATACACCTTTGTCATTTACTTTTTTGTTTTTAATAATTTTTTTTCTTTTTATAATCATATTTCCTTTATCAATTAATTTAATTTTCTTTAATAAGTTGTGTTTGTTAATTTGTTTTCTAATAACTTAAGCACGTAGTGGTGCTTATTTTTTACCCTGAACATTCTGATATAAGGTGTTGTTAAAAATAAAGTTGTATTGACAATAGTGTATTTATTTGGTATCGTTTTACGGGACGATGATAATCTATAACGGTTTGGCTTTATAAACAATATCCTTCGTTTTCAAATAACATTTGTTTACAGTATCATTTGCTTCGTTTCGCTGCAACACGCGACATAAAAAAACCTAGTTTGATTTATCATCCCATCTTCACGCAACGAAGTGTATATATAATAAAACAGGTTTTATAGAAAGAAAGTAAAAGGGAAAATTTATTTTTGAGCATTTAAGTATTAACTTATTATATGTCCAGAGAAGATGATTTTTTTCACAATATGAAATCACTTTACAAACACCCGTAAAGGCTATGGGGTATGGTGGGCGTGGGTTTGAGGGCATGAGTTGACACGTGGAAAACAAACTCAAATCCACGCCCATGAGGTATGGTGGGGCTTGGGTTGGGAGCATGAGTTTGCTTTGGCCATTGAGAGCCCGCCATGTCACCTTGCTAGCCCGTCCCATGTCCGGCTTCAAACCCAAGCCCCAAGGGTCACGCCCAAACCCACGCCCCAACCCAAGCCCCATACCCCATAGCCTAAGACGACATTCAAACAATAATTGGGTTGTAGTTTTTTTTTTTTATATATATTTGAAGTTGCATAAAGACAAATAGCAAAACATTGGAAAATCTTAAAATTTTGTTGAACATATATGATGAATTATGTGGTGGCGGATATATGTTGTGCGGCGGAGGAGACGGCGGTGCATGTGGTGTTGGAGGTGGTTGAGGTGGCATGTCTATTGATGAACGTTGTTACTGGGGAGACATAATAGGTGGCGCTAACAAAAGAATGCATATAACCTTTAATATTGACTTTGATTTTTCCGTGTTGTCGGATTTTTTTTTCTTCTAAATCTACATACAAAAAGGTTTGTCTATAAATTAATGGCAAATTGGAAAATAATAATCCTATCTTTCTGAAATTGGCCGATAATAATCCCAAGTCAGTTATTAGCCAATAATAATCCGACCTCGTCTAATTTTTTTGTAAAATAGTCCGCCGGTAAAATAACTTAACGGAGTTAAGTGTTTTTCCGAATTACAAACCAATGTTTTAGGGCTTTTGATCAGAACGAGGATACGAGTCGATTGATATAAAACTTACCTCGAAATACTGCCCCCAACCCACGAAAACGGTGCTTCAATTCGGGTGTTTAACTTCCAATTAACAAAATTCAAGCCATTTCGAACACAATTTCGAGATAAGTTTAACATCAATCAACTCGTATCCTTGTTCTGATCAAAAGCCCTAAAACATCGGTTTGTAATTCGGAAAAACACTTAACTCCGTTAAGCCTATTTTAACGGCAGACTATTTTACAAAAAAATTGAACGAGGTCGGATTATTATTGGCTAATAACTGACTTGGGATTATTATCAGCCAATTTCAGAAAGATGAGATTATTATTTTCCAATTTGCCTAAATTAATTAATAATCAGAGTAAACTCTCAAAATGGTTATTGAGATTTGGTCACTTTTGCCACTTTAATCCAAAACTTAAACTTTTTGAATCTAAATTCTTGTGGTTTCAATTTTATTGCCATTTTCATCCAAAATCAAAATCTGGTCAGATTTTCAGTTAACATCCAACTTTTCTTTCTTTTTCTCCCTTTTAATGAAGGGCAAAATGGTCTTTTAACGTTTTATTATAGCAAACTAAAATCTGACCATTTTATTCTTCATTAAAAGAGCGAAAAAAGACAGAAAAACTGAATGTTAACTGAAAAATCTAATGAGATTTTGATTTTGGATGAAAAATTGCAACAAAACTGAAACCACAGGGACCCAAATTCAAAAAGTTTAAGTTTTAGACTAAAGTGGCAAAAGTAACCAAACATCAGGGACCATTTTGACAGTTTACTCTAATAGTTAATATATATTATTCCAACTTTGCCTGGGTGGTAGTGACTTTTAACTCTTAAAGAAAATACCAGGGTTCAATTTCTGGAAAGAGGTAGATTATGATTAATTGGTGTAATTTAGGAGTAGGTTTTTGTAACATTCGCGATTAAAAAAATTAATATATATATGACTAAAGTTATTCTGCAAAGGCTTATAAAAATAAGAAGTGTACAAAGACACAATGGATCGCAAAACATAATACATTGTCAAGCAAAATATAACACAATGTCAAAGAAAAAAGATGCAACAATAAATAAAAAGACACAATAACGTAAACAAAAATTCTAAAATCTACAAGCTAAACATCTAAAACCAAAAACCTAAAATATCATATCATAGAGTTTGATGAGACGGTTCCAATGCCGCTTGAATGAGGTCAATCGGAGTCCGTTTGATACCCTTCTTACGACTCTTATTTTTAGAAGACTTTATATTTCATTCTAACCCTATATATAAGAATAAGATATAGAGGTAAAGAAAAAAGAATTATCTTTTCTATCTAAGTTTCATAAATAATTATCTATAACATTTTCAATTGGATGTAAGCTATTTAAATCATTATGGCTTGTTAAAACAATATCTATACTATATAATAAAGTAAACCTATGGGGGATACGTGTTGTATCCTTAGAATTGTTTTCCCGCCATTTTTTTTTATCGAATTTAGTTAATATCCTTAAATTACTCATAATCTTTTGTTTTTTAAATAACTAATTCTTTTTTCACAACATAAGCGGTAATCATAGATAACTTTTCATTTTTATTTTAAGTATTCATTAGGTTTAAATATTATTTATATATTTCCTAAGTGATAAGCCATAATTATAGATAAGGTTTCTTTTATATTTTATGTATTTTTAGGTTCAAATATTATTTTTTATTTTACCTCATATTTAGGTTTAAGTATTTTTTATATATTTTCTAACTGATAAGTAATAAGGCATAATTATAGATAAGTTATTCCCCATTTCAAGTATTCTTTAGGTTCAAATATTGTTTATATATTTCCTAAATGAATTTATTTGCTTAAGGTTTTGTTTTTCATTTATATTTAATTCATTCATGATTTTATTATTATTATTATTATTATTATTATTATTATTATGTGATTCTATAATCAGGATGTTGCGCAAATGAAACTACATAAAAGATAACCGGCTTATAGGCAAGCGCTATCATGACGTATGATAAATGTGTTCCTACAAATTATCTACCGAGCTACATAAAATACATTTATTATTATTATTATTGTTGTTGTTGTTGTTATTATTATTATCATTTTGCATCATATGTTATAAGTTAGTGACCAAAGATTTATTTCCCCCTTTTCAGATTATATTATTCAATTTTAAAAATTTAAATAAAAAAATCAATAATATCTTGTCACAAAAATCGTTTTATCATATTCTAATCTTCATTATTAATTATATTAATTTTATTTAACACGTGTAATACATAGGGTTCTAATCTAGTTAGGAATTATTCATGGGTATCAAAATATGAAAAAAAAAAACTCGTGTAGAAAAAATCATGATCCATTTGGAATCTTAAGCGGAGACAATTGTGGTGTGCACCATTATGTTTAAGATACATTTTTCTTTATATCCGTGTGTTAATTTATTGCATTAATAGTTTCCTAAAGTATTTGATAATTTAAATGCTAAATTTATTAGTTATAAGATATATGTAACGCTTATAACGTATACCCACAACAATGATGCTACAATAAATAATAATCAAATAATAAAAAAAGGTGTCCTGTCAAATAGTAAAAAAGAAACTTGAAATAAACAACAAAAAAGTAAAAAAAAAATCTAAATTTAAAATAGTTCAAAAGATTTTAATTAGTTAATATAAATTTAGATGAGCCATGTTTTTACTCGATTTTAAATTACGACGTAACTTTTTCGTAATTTATGAATATATCGGCACGAGTGTTTTTTATCTACATTGTGACGTGTAAAATTTAGTCACCACAGTTACTGCCGCAACACACGGGTTATTTACTAGTTTACTAATATTGCCAAAACAAATGTGATATTAAAAATATCAGCTTGGAAAGAACCAACTAGCCAACATAAATTTAGATTGTGAACTTGATAACTATTCTCATTACAAACCAATTTATAATTATAAATTGTAAGTAGATTGTGAACTTGATAACTATCCTCGTTACAAACCAATTTATAATTATAATTGTAAATCATTCATATGCATATACCTTGTATATCCAGGGGCGTAGCCAAGTGAAATATAATCATTCATATGCATATACCTCAAAAATAAATTTTACCCAAACATACTTATATAGTATATACACATAAAATATTATCTTTTTTAACTTCGTCAAATATAAACTTCTTGGTTTATTATTGGAGTAAAATGCACAGATAGTCCTTGTGGTTTGATAAAATTTCACCTTTAGTCCCCATATTTTCAAAATTACATGTATACTCCTTGTGGTTTGCTCAATTGTTACTTGGATAGTCCATGAAGTGGATGGACGTTAGTTTTCTCAGTAAAATGGATGTAAGATGACAAAATTACATGTTATCAAAGCTCCCTCGTTGTTTACTTCTTTTTCTTCTTCTTCTTTTTTTTTTTGTAAAGCAACGCCGTTTACACTTTTGTAATTAATATCACATCATATAAAAGTTATATCTAAACCGGTTAAATATATTTGACTTTTTGTTCTTTACTGCGATGAACTGAATTGATACCGTCCGAACAACATCAACACCGGTATAGTAATCACTTTTGTGGTATTCTTGATGTTTCGCAATATAGTATTGTTCTCGTACCATAACTCCGTAAGCAATAGCAAGTGTCGGTAACCAAACAATACCGACCGAACAAAAGTGGTAACGGTACCGGTATATGTTTTTTTAATTTTCGATCGATGTAAAACACGCGTTGATATCCTCTTGAACACATCTCTTTTGTTGCAATACCGAGTATCAATATTATAACAGTACTCTAACGAACCAAATAAATACTAGTGAAAGCAAGCTACAAAGCGAGGAGATTCCCACTAGTTAATATAACATAACCTTATTTATCTAACATATTAGAGAAGTCGTACATGCATTCATAATTTTTTACAAAGTTACACATTTCTAAAGATTTTTTTTAATGGTTAAAAATACATTAAATAAAATAATCTTCTAAATATTTTTTTAATGGTTAAAAATTACATTAAAAGTGAGGAGAGACAAGATGAAAATGAAAGGAAGTAGAGTACTTTTTAGAGTTAACTGTCATTTTCGTCCCTGTGGTTTGGTCACTTTGGCCATTTCAGTCCATTTTTAAAAAATGCGCCATTTTCCTCCCCGACGTTCTGGAAAGGTGCCATTTCAGTCCAAAAATCATAACCCAGTTAAGTCGGTTAGTAAATAAGGACTGATTGTGTAAATTTGTAACATAAAGGACTGATTATGTAAATTTGTAACACCACCACCACTAGCCCTGCCACCACCACCACTCCGCTGCCACCACCACCACCACCGCCACCACCACCACTCCGCTGCCACCGCCACCACCACCACTCCGCTGCCACCACCACCACCACCACCACTCTGCTGCCACCGCCACCACCACCACTCCGCTGCCACCACCACCACCACCACCGCCACCACCACCACTCCGCTGCCACCGCCACCACCAATTTTGTTGATGATAATGTTGTTGCTGATAATGTTGCTTCCTTCAAATATTAATAGAGGCGATGATGATGATGATGAATTTGTCGTCGTCTGAGTGGATCGAACAAAGCTTGAAACAAACGTGATGTTTGCCGCCGCCACCGCACATTCTCGTTCATCGTTCATCACCGCACCATCACATTCTCGTTCATCGTTCACCACCGCACCACCACAGCCCTGCCACCACCACTCTCACAGATGTCAACAGTGTCATCTCCCCCAAATCGGTCAACAGAAGGTCAAACAGGAAAGTCAACGGCTCAAATTAACGACCAAAATCAGGTTTTATTCCAATTAACCTGGTGCAAACATTGTACAAGTATAAACGAATGAACCGGAACAAGAAAAACGAACCGTTAACGGCTGGAACGACGTGTTGACTGATTCCGGCCACTGTGAAGATTCCGGCGAAGTTGCAGGTTCGGTTCCGGCTAAAATCGATGTGTTTGAGCATTGTGAGGGGTGTAAAATGTTTGTGGGGATCTAAGGAACTTCAGATGTCCGTTCAATTCGACCCAGATCGACAGAAACAGAAGATTAACACGTGGGGGTGTGGGGTGTCGGAAATTGGTGGTGGCGGTGGCAGCGGAGTGGTGGTGGCGGTGGCAGCGGAGTGGTGGTGGTGGCGGTGGCAGCGGAGTGGTGGTGGTGGCGGTGGCAGCGGAGTGGTGGTGGTGGCGGCGGTGGTGGTGGTGGTGGCAGCGGAGTGGTGGTGGTGGCGGTGGCAGCGGAGTGGTGGTGGTGGTGGTGGTGGCAGCGGAGTGGTGGTGGCCGTGGTGGTGGTGGTGGCAGCGGAGTGGTGGTGGTGGCCGTGGTGGTGGTGGTGGCAGCGGAGTGGTGGTGGTGGCAGGGCTAGTGGTGGTGGTGGTGGCAGCGGCAGCGGAGTGGTGGTGGTGGCAGGGCTAGTGGTGGTGGTGTTTAATATTTACTTAAATGGTCCTTTATGTTACAAATTTACACAATCAGTCCTTATTTACTAACCGACTTAACTGGGTTATGATTTTTGGACTGAAATGGCACCTTTCCAGAACGTCGGGGAGGAAAATGACGCATTTTTGAAAAACGGACTGAAATGAACAAAGTAACCAAACCATAGGGACAAAAATGACAGTTAACTCTACCTTTTATGTTGCATCCATCCATGGGAGCCAAAAAAAAAACACTATTTTACACACACAAAACACAAACCAAACATAAAAACACATCATCATATCACAAGCAACCAAAAACAAAACTTACAAAATCTTACATGTTCTTCTTCTTCTTCAAAGTTCAAACCCTTCACATGCATTTCTTAAACCTTTAGCTTTCAAAATCTGTTTTTGTTCTCATTCTCTACAAGTTTTTGTTTCAAGCTGGAGAAGTTTGAGTTTGAGGGGAAGGGGGTGGTGGTGTTGAACAACCACCAACAAGAGCTTCTTGTACCTTATGCATCTCCACTTGTACATTTACAAGATTTGGTGAAGAACAAGAAAAGAAAATACATTAACGAACCAACATCTGTACTAGACAACATCACCACCAGTCCTAGCCCACCTGCCTCTACTTCCACCCTGTCGTCTCACGGCGGAGCTGACACCGCCACCGCCGCCGGCACGGCGGCGCTTCTGCCGGAAAATCAAGAAACCAGTACTTCCAATGTGGGTGTTCTTGATCTTCACCAGTTCCAACCACCACCGCCACCGGCGGCGGCGGCGGTTGAAACCACCGCCGGAACCGGAAAATGCGGCGGAACAGACGACTGGGGAAACAAAAACCCCGGCCAAGACCAGGACCAAGCTATGTTCCGGTGGATCATGGGTGATGTTGAAGACCCATCAGTGAATTTAAACAAAATGCTTAACGCCACCGTCTCCGACGGTGCTCCGGCGGACTTCGAGTTTTCCGATGGTTTTATATCTCCGGCGACATTCAACACCCACCTCAACCACCACCAAAATCAATACTTTTCACCATTAAACGACACCCTTTTGCCCCAATATGATAAAAAACCAAATCTTTACAACACCCAGATGCTCATTCCACCGCAACCCAAAACGTACAACTCAAGAAGCATAGAGTACAACCCTTCAATGCAACAACAAGGGATCATTGATCAGCTTTTCAAAGCCGCCGATTTGATCCAATCGGAGAACAATAATCCGATACTCGCGCAAGGGATATTGGCGCGGCTCAATCATCAGCTTTCACCAGCCGGTAATTCTTTCGAAAGGGCTGCTTTTTATTTCAAACAAGCTCTTCAATTACTCACACATTCAATCCTCAATAATATTAATATTAATCCCCAAATTACCCCTATTGATTCACCCTTTAGTTTAATTTACAAGATTAGTGGTTATAAACTGTTATCAGAGGTTTCCCCATATATTCAGTTTGCTAATTTCACTTGTAATCAAGCAATTCTTGAATCCCTTATCGGGTTTGATCGGGTTCATGTTATCGATTTCGATATTGGGTTTGGTGGTCAATGGGCTTCTTTGATTCAAGAGCTTGGTTTGAGAAACAATGGTGTGTGTTTCTTGAAGATCACTGCGTTGGTTTCGCCTTTAACTCATGACCAGCTCGAACTCGGGTTGACCCGAGAGAGTTTGATCCATTTTGCTAGCGAATTGAATGTCGGCTTTGAGTTTGAGATAGTCAACATTGATGCTCTTGCTTCTGCTTCATGGTGTTTACCCTTTAATGTTTCGGATAATGATAATGAAGCCGTTGCAGTGAATCTTCCGGTTCATGTGTTTTCGAATTACCAAACTCAGATTCCAGCCGTTTTACGATTCGTTAAACGTTTATCGCCTAAAATTGTGGTTTCGGTTGACCGTGGGTGTGATAGGACCGATTTACCGTTTGCTAATCATCTGATCCAGGCCCTGAAGTCATATTCGAACTTACTCGAGTCATTCGATGCGGTCAACATGAACCTTGACTCATTGCAGAAGATCGAGCGGTTTTTAGTTCAACCCGCAGTTGAAAAGATTGTTTTGGGCCGGTTTCTTTTCCCCGAAAAGACTCAGCATTGGCGGGATCTTTTCGTGTCAGCTGGATTTTCGCCATTGTTATTTAGTAACTTTACTGAAAGTCAAGCGGAATGTTTGGTCAAAAGGACTCCAGTTCGCGAGTTTTGTGTTGAGAAGAGACAATCGCTGCTCGTGCTATGTTGGCGACGTAGGGAGCTCGTGTCGTGTTCGGCTTGGAAGTGTTGAAAGGTGTTGGTTATTGAAAGAACATGATATGGTAGTTGATGTTGTTAGTGTTTGATATGACTGTGAATGTATTACTGTTAATTATGTTTTTTTGTTAATCTTGATTCTAGTTATGTTTAGGTTATGGCTTTTCACTGTGGTATGTATATTTTGTTACTTAAATCATTCAAAGATCTAAACTTTAACCTGTATGAGCGATTTTCGATTCTAGGAACGGCATGCATTGTTGATCAGAGTCGTTTCACAATTGTTTTGCGGTATGAATCATCCTTAACGCCAACGAGTGGTTGCATGTTAGGCCGACGAGTGCCATCGGCCATAACAGCAGTGATGAATGAGAGGTTATATAGTTCTATATAGGGATAAGCAAATGGAACGGGTACCTGGTACTGAATTTACCGAGCGGTTCGATTTTCAGTACCGATTCGGTACCGGTATTTATCTTCAAAAACTGGTGTGAACTAGTACCGGCACTGAACCGTACCGTACTGGGTATTAAAGAAAATTCTAAGATTTTCTTAATTTTTTTCATTCATAATTTCTCTAAGATTGGTTTGATTCGACTTACTAAAGAAATTGCTAATTGTATATGTTGTTATTTGGTGTTAAAGATGTTAAAGGTGGATTGTCATATTTTCAGAAAAGAAAGTATCGAGACCATTTAATATGTATAATGATGATATAACACTTTGTGTTATATATTTTTGATGGTTTATGACAACATAGGATAGTTATCTTGAGAACGCTAAATATTACAAAAAAAAATGTGAGAATGAATGAAAATACTAATCAAAACCAGTTTTTTTAATACAAACCTCATTGTAATTAAGATAAAACATCAAAAAAAGAATTTACAACATCAAATAATTCATTTCTTATATCAAAATCACACTTATTAGATATTTTACACGTGTGTAAATATAACAAATTTACAAATGTGTAATTTTTTTTATTTACGAATTTATGTAAATTTAAACGTGTAAACTAAATTTCTAACATTGTATTCTCATTTAAACCTTCCTCTAAGACAATATATGTTTGAATGGTTATATTTCTGTCACAAAAGTAATCATTTGATGTTTTATAGCATATTTTCTATGGCTGATTCTAAATACACCCCACATCCCTCCTGATTATACCCCCTTTGTGAGAGGAAAACTACCGGTCCCACGCGAGCCCCACCTGTAAGTATGTGAGAGGAGGGGGGTGTAAAAAGTAATTAGGGGGTGTAGAAAGTATCACTCTTTTCTATACATGCATTATTGTGACCAAAACTAAATACATCAATGTCATATCATCTTTTATAAACAACTTTTAGTAAGTTACAAAAACAGATTATACAAATCAACAATCTTATATTAGTACGTTATCATTACATGTTTTTTTCTTTAACGAGAAACCAACTTATTCATAAATACTTATATATACAGAGAAAGTTTAAAATACAAAAGTCTCTTAGTGTGTGACGGTACGCGATCAAACGTGCGTAATTAGGGCAAAAACCAACCTATGCGCTTGTGTTTTGGCCATGCGTGATTTCTTCTTCATGCGTAATTAGGGTTTGAAATTTATAACGTGCGTAATTAACAAATGAACATGTGTAATTAAGTCACGTACTGTCGCACGTTAAGAAGCTCTTGTACGTTAACTTTCCCCTAAATATATACACACACATCTTACAAGATTAAAACTCTTCACCTCTTAGATGGAGACCTTACCACCACATGTAGGGGTGGGTTTTTTTAACCGAAACCTGAACCCGATTACATAGAACCCTAACCCGAATAATGTTGATACCCTTCCCAAATATGGTTTATGGATCGTTAATCGTGTAGTTTTAGGGAGATCAGGGTTAACCAGTTAACCCGTTTTGTTAGTTGTTTCTCGTATTGTTATCTTCTGTTTTTCATAATTCCAGAAAATTTGGAGCAAATTTTGGGTGATAAAGCTATTATTTTCAATAATGAATGTGGGATTTTCATGTAGTGGAATCACCAATCCGATTATCGATTAAAACCTGAACCCGGTCAACCGAACAAGGTGGGATCCAAACAAAGGGAATGATTGAGAACATGCCCATTACAGTAACGGTCAGCCAAATTTTAAATGGTTCGGTTAATGAGTAAGTTTTTTCCATCTAAAAACCTGAAGAATACGACCCAAAAAATCTAACCCCGATTAAAAAACTCGAAGGAACCTCCTAACACCATTTCTTTTCGGAGCCATGTAATTAACACTATGAAATAATATACGAATACGTAACGTGTCAAGATTACACATTTTTTTTGGATATTGGGAGGATATACATTGAATTTGGTGTGTTAAGTTCTTATTAGTTTATTTCATTAAGCACTAATTTTAATGACACTTCTTTTTTAATTACACTTCTAAATTTCTAGATATCACATGCAACTTTTATCATTGGGCCTCACAAACACTTGTTTATCCCATCTCTTTACTAAAATAATAATAATAATAATAATAATAATAATAATAATAATAATTTTTTAATGTTAAAACTAGTTTATGAAACATTAAACATGTTTAGTGATTTTAATTTTCAGAAAAGACTATCTCATATTTAAACAAGTCACAAGTCAATAATAAATAACAATCTAACCATAAAAAGCATATATCAAACAATTTAGATCATGTCGACTTTTTTTAAAGCAATTCCAAGATCTTATAGGTTTATTAATTCTATATATAAACATTTTCAAACGTAAACAGTCTTAATTTACCATCGGTCTATATGACTTAGTTTGTAGCTATATAATATTATTGATTTTTAATTTTTAATTAATTTAGATTTTTAACCCTTTGAAAATGTGAGCAGTCTTAATTCACCATTGGTCTACGTGGCTTAATTTGTAGCTATATAAAACGTTTGATTTTTTTTTTTTAACTTATTTAGATTTTTAACCCTAATTTTTATACAGTAATTATACGACCTCTAAACACTAATAATTTGATTTATAAGTTTTTTACGTTTATACCTCTAAACTTTAATAGATCAATTCTTGAGCCAATGGAACCCTAAGGTTGATATCGCTATCACATGGTGTCGTCCCTAGTGGTGAGTATAACCGTTTTAATATGGACATCTTGAATTATATTAATTAGGATTAACATTCGTTTTGTCATAATCGAACCTTTTCTACCACCTAGGCATAAGAGAATTGTGCATGGATTAATTTAGACTATTCTGGTTATCTTCATCAATATGAATACTCCACTTGATTCTTACAGGTTAGGTTTTGAATCATACCTCTTAATTTACCATTCTATAATGTTAATCACTTAGATTTAGAATTGTCGCAATTTGTATTTATATAAGTAGAGTGTTATAGACGGTAATAACTATATGTTTATCGTGAGTTTTAAATTTCACTATTAGGTAATGTTTGATATGAATGAAATCGAATGAAATAAAACATGTGTTGATTGTTATGCATTAATTAAATGGAGCATTTGTGATCATTCAAATTCTAGTATTTTCATTATTTGGGAAGAGGTTTTTCTATAAAGTCAACAATTATTATTATTATTATATTTTTTAATATTATTAATTTTATTAATAATAATATTTTTTAATATTATTATAAAGTCAACAATTATTAATTTAATTAATAATAATAAAAATAAAATAATTTTTATTACATTCTCACATAGTAAACAAACGAGACAATAAAATGGTAATGATCCATTTCATTTAATTGTCTATTCTATTTACTTCGTCAATTTTATTCCTTTATTCATTTCATTACCCCGTATAAACAAGCTTTTATTTTAAAAATTTTAGTCAATTATTTAAGGTATTGTAGCAATAACATTTCCATCAAATAATTGTACATTGACGTTTAATGGTGACTTAATGAATTATTTCCAACAATTGTTGGTAAGATTTTGATTTATGTGACAAAGACTCGTTCTTTATTTGATAATGAATTTCGTACAGTGACATTACATCACTCTATTTTTTTTTAATAATCCATTATCCATTATATTTTAAATTTTTAATAAAGAGATGATAACATGTGTTTATGTCTCTCTTTTTCACCTTTTGTGTTCTTGTATTATCATCTTTTTTACCACCATCTTATTAGTTATTAGGAAAGAATAATAATTTGACGTAAAACTAGTTAATTAGACCATGTGTAGTGGGGCATTATGGGGGCATTATTTTCAAAAAAAACGCCCACTCCCCCATTACATAGGGCATTATGGGGCATTATTTTTGAAAAAATTTGCTTGGGCATTATAATTAAAACGCCTAAATCGGAAGAAGGAAGGTTTGACTGGGTTTGACCCACCAATGAGAAAATAGTTTGCTTTTTTTTTGTTTAATGATTGGAATGGGCATTATCAGGCATTATTCCCACTACGCCACTTTTGCAATAGCGCCCCATGCTGACTGGGATGACACGTGTCGGATAATGCCCCATGGTGAGGGCATTATTTTTCTAAACCACTACGAGTGGTCTTAACAGTTGAAAACTAGACATTAAACATTAAAATTGAATAAAAAGAGATATTTTTAGAAGATACAATAAGGGATTTTAAATTTATCATTCTCTCTCATTTTTTTTACCACAAGTTTAAATCACTGATAAACCATTAGAGTATCATCGTGTCACCTGCGGACCCACCCGATCATATCCATCTTCACTAGGCAATAATGCATATACACAAATTCAGAAGAAAACCCAATAAATATGGGAAAACCCCCTTGTGAGAATCGGACTCCTGACCTAATGGTTCTTAAGCCTTATCTTACCCTAAGATGTTACTAGACTATAATATTTTGTGATGCGGATACTTCAATCAAATCTCTTTTCTAAAAACATAATGTATAAGTGTATAACAGATTTTGTTGTTAACTTATTAAATCTTCCAATGGCAATACAGAATGTAAGTAATACTTTAGTAATTTAAATTTAGAAAACCTTCATAATTATTGACATTGAACTACTCGGTGCGGTAGGCAAAGGCAAGGATAATTTTTCTATCACGTGTCTGCCACATAGGCAGAGGGGACTTTTCCCTCCAAAACCCCAAAACCTTGAGGTGGTGGGCAAGGGTTTGGAAGGGTTTTATTTGTTAAATATTAAATCTTTTCTCATTGACTTCTTTTGAAAACCCACCATAAATTGCTCAGTCAACACACACTCAGAGAGCCCTATGCCCGTGAGAAACTCTAAGCCCCCTAGGGGCAACACCTAAAATTAGGATTGTTTATGGGTCGGTTTGGTTTGGTTTTTATCATTAATCATAACCGCTAGCTTCGGTTATGGTTATTCGGTTATGAAGTTGGTTATGGTTCAGTTTTGGTTAATTAACCACGCAAGGTTTGAAATAAATAGGGGTATGCGTTAGGGGCATGCATGGTTTGAACTTAGCCTGGGTTTTCTTTTACAAGATAACCAACACTACACTTTTTGATTAAAGTACCGATGTACGATTGTTTTTAGTAAGGTAATTATCAACAAAAATAAATTACGATCATAACACCTCAATTTTTCATCAAAACAAGGGGCATGTACATTAAGATCATGTTGTTACTAACATATTTATATCTTAGTAAAAAACCTCTATATGGTTAACGTAAAACATAAATCCATTATATATAGTTAACATTACAAGTTTGCTTCGGTTATTTCTGCTAACAAAAGCTTCATAACCAGAACCATAACCGATTAGTCAGTTAATCAAAGTTTCATAACCATAACCATCAGTTATGTCGGTTACCGGTTAATGACAGTTCGTTTATGTCGGTTATGGATCGATTATCAGTTATAATGGTTAATTTGCTCTCCCCATGTAACATTACCAAAATTTTAAATTTAAAATAAAGTTACTACACGAATAGATCACGGGTAAGTTAACTGTTAGAAATATTAATTACCTAGACGGGCCTAGGAACCATTTAATAATTAAATTATTAAAATACATTATAATTGAACCTACTCCGTTTTTAATGAAACTTGGTTCAAAATATAGATACAAATATTCTCGTTCTAATAATATATTCATTGTTTTATAAAACGTCATATTTTAGAAGTAATACGCACCAAATAAGTAAAGCATATGAATTAATTATAATATATAAATTAATAAAATAATAAAAACAATAAAAACATTTCACTAAAATAAAGTGTACGTAACATTCAAATAGAATAATAATATTAACATTTGAAAATTCTTTATGAATGCATGTGTGCATTAAAGTTTAGTATAGAGTGAATTGCAAGTTTTGTCCTTTATCTTTAGGCCACTTTGCAAGTTTTGTCCTTTATGTTTAAAGTTGACGAGTTTTGTCCTTTATGTTTAAAAATCAAGCACGTTTTACCCTTTTGGGCAAAACGTGCCTGATTTTTAAGGACAAAACGTGCTTGATTTTTTAAACATAAAGGACAAAACGTGCTTGATTTTTAAACATAAAGGACAAAACGTGCTTGATTTTTAAGACCCAAAGGGTAAAACGTGCTTGATTTTTAACATAAAGGACAAAACTCGTCAACTTTAAACATAAAGTACAAAACTTGCAAAGTGGCCTAAAGATAAAGGACACAACTTGCAATTCACTCTTTAGTATATACGTGTATTGATTTAAGAAATCACAATCCAAGTTGATACGTGGTTGCATATCAAACAAAGCTTTGCCTTCAAGGAATTTGGGGGAGGAGTATAAATAGAAGACTTCCGTTCAAACTCTCATTGTTTATTTTCCTGCCTCTCGCATTCTCTCTCTAAATATTAGAGATTCTATATTTCTATAATAATAATACTAAAAGCACTGCCCCGTTTTAAGTGTTTTAACCCATGTTCACTGATACCCTGTCCGATTGATCTGGAGCCTCGTAACGTATGTCAAGGCTCTGCCTAAATTCGTCGGGGTTCTGTCTCGTGACGTAGGGATAAAGTGGAATTGGGTTACTATACTTGATGATGGGGGTAGCCCAAAACTAAATAAAATGACTAAATATGTAAACGCTCAAAGGGTTAAACGGTTCAATGGTTGAAAAGCTGGGGAAAAGCAATACGGAAACAGTGGCCAGTCACATCCGGAGATTGCTTCACCAACCCACAGCCGCAAAAGCAAAGCAGGTCTGCAGAACACATGCTATTATCCAGGGGTCAAAAGGCTTTAACCCCTAAAAGGGTAAGCCCCTCGCTGCAAGTAAGGACACTAGTCAAATGAATGCTACTTTGGGAGATGTCTTCTCCTATATAATCGACACTTCATTAACTGAGTTGGGACATTCTTGGCCAGGCCTGTTTCCTTAAACTCTGGTCATTTACATCGAGTACTTGCTTTATGCAAGTCACTCACTTTCACATCCAACACACACATTCCGTTTGCTCCCACATCCGAATCTGAGTACATTTCAGAGAAGGATCTTCAGCAAACAACAACAATAAACTAGTGAACCTCCTTCCACGTCTTGCAAACGTGGGGGGACCCCACGACCTGCGTTAGGCAAAGTTGAACCCTTCAACCCTTTTGCCTAACCAGTGTAGCTACCATCCTTGGTCTCTTATTTGTTGCATTAACAAGTTGGCGCCCACCGTGGGGCTACGCCGCTATTTCTCCTCAAAAAAGACCTAGTAGTGTAGCTCTCTTCACTTAAAGTCACCATGTCTGAAAGTGGATCCCCGGGTGAAGTAAACCAGATTCCAAACACCTCTACCCCGGGTAGTAGCCAAGCTCATGTGGCTATACCAACTTCTTTCTCGACTCCGGGGAGCACACCCGAGTTCCTCACCTTCAACACACCAACTCCGTCCAGATCCGGAGTTCCTTCCCCCAATGTCGGTGTCTCTGACACCCCGGCACGTGTTGAACTTACCCCCGAGGGGGTTGCCAACAATTTCTTGGAATTTAGGTCTCTCCTCAACCAGCATGTGAATAGAGAAAGAGAAAAGGGGGTGAGAATCCGCCTAGATTATGACGAGTCAGAACCAACGTTGTCTCCTGGACCACCTCCCCTTCATTTTACAACTAGAAATGAGGCTGGTCCCAGTAACCCTTCAAATCCTCACCCATATCTGTCCACAATGACGAATCCCACTGTGCATCCCATCTTCTCTACCCAACCGATTACTAGTGGTGCTCCTTTGGGACATGAGCTAACCCTTGACCAGCTCCTACAGTCCCCAGTAACAAGCTTTCCAGCATCTACAACAACCACGTGGGAGCAAGCTCTGTCCGTGCTTCCTTTGGCACGAAGTGCTGTTATGAGTGCTCCCCTTGGAATAAACTGCTCAGTTGCTCCAGGAAGCCTCCAAGGCTTCAACCTCATGCCCAACATGATGACTCAGATGATGGCCAACTTCCCGTGGCAACACTTCATTAATCAAGTGCTAACCACTCAGGGAAATAACGGCAATGTCAATAATGTGGATGCAAGGGCTGAAGAAGACTTGGCTAAACCATACAAGCCAAGTAACCTTTCATGCTTTTCAAAGCAGATAGCCGATTATGATTTCCAATCAAAGATTAAGATGTCGTCCCACATCAGGACGTATGATGGGACTGAAGATCCTGAGGACCATCTTCAGATCTTCACCGGTGCAGCCAGGATAGAGAAATGGTCAAACGCTGAATGTTGCCTAATGTTCATGCAAACTCTTGTTGGATCCGCCAGAATCTGGTTCAACGACTTACCTGCTCAAAGCGTTCGAAGCTTTAACGACCTTAGCAAGGGTTTTTTGGCCAATTTCTCCCAACAAAGGCGATATGTCAAAGACGCAACAGTGATCTTCCAGATAAAACAACGTGATGATGAAAGTCTTCGTGCGTTCATTGAACGATACAAGAAGGAAGGTCTGACCTATGTAGGAGCAGACGAGAAAATGAGAGTGGCTGGTTTCATGAATGCCATCACCTCTAAATATCTCACAAGAGATTTCAACAAATCCCTGCCCAAGACCTTGGAAGAGGCTCTCGAAAGGGCTGAAGCCCATATCCGGGGAGAGGAGGCAGTAGACATTAAAGAACAAAGAAAACGAGGATCCGGCTGGCGAAGCAATAGCCCAGCTAGAAAAAGGGGGAACTTCAACTCCTATGACAGGCGGTCAAAGGGTTCAGACCCTCAAAGGTCTGAAGGCCGGAACCCTTCAAGCAGGGAAAAAGGCATAAGTTTCACACCCCTCACAAAGACCCCTCAAGAAATCCTTGCAACAGAAGAAGTTAAACAAAACTTTCGGCCTCCTAGGCCTCTCCCCAAAAGCAGGAAAAATGAGAACTCCACACAATACTGTGAGTTTCATGAAGAAAAAGGTCACCACACCAATGATTGTTTCCAACTCAAGAAAAGAATTGAAGAAGCTGTTAAGTCCGGAGAACTCGCTCATTTGGTAAAGGGAGTCCAGGACAAAATGGCTGAAGGAAAAGGCAAGGAAGTCAATATGGTGGATTTTGATGGAAGGGTTCCTCATAAAAAACAGCGGTTGGAAGCTTGGGAGCTTCAGTGTGTCTGTTTCCCCCCGACGGAAAAAGACCTTCTCTCTAGCCCTCTTGTGGTAGAAGCTACCGTGGGAACATTGCAAACATGTAGGGCATACATAGATACTGGGGCAGCTACTGAGATCATGTTCGAGAAATTCTTCAACCGTTTGAGTAATGAAGAACGTTCAAGGCTTCAACCCTCTGGAACCTCTATAAAAGGTATCGCCGATATACCTCTTAAGCCTTTAGGGCAACTAACGCTTAATGTTCGTTTCAGCGAAGGTTTGAAAGAAAGAACCCAACCACTCACCTTTGTGGTTATCAACATCCCCTCAAGCTATGACGTGATCATTGGAAGACCAGCGCAGTGTGCATTCTACATGGCCGTGTCTGTTGGCCATGGCACGGTCAAATTTCCTACCGAAAGGGGCATAGCAACCCTTCAACCTTCTCAGGAAGCTTACATGGTTGAGGGTGAAAGCTCAAGCAGTGAAGAAGAAAGGCAAAGGTTGGTCATAAACCCCAAGTACCCTGAACAGAGAGTAAGGGTCAATCCAAACCTTTCTCCAGAGACCCTCTCGTATCTCGAAAAACTACTTACACATTACAACGATGTTTTCGCTTGGTGTCCAGAAGATATGACAGGGATCCCTCGGGACATTGCCGAACACGAGTTAAGGATACCACCGGATGTCAAGCATGTGGTCCAAAAGAAAAGAAGCCTGGCACCCGAGAGGAGTCTGGCAGCCTGCCAAGAGGTTGAAAAGCTCGTATCGGCCGGCATTCTCCGAGAAGTCAAGTACCAATCATGGGTTGCAAACCCGGTTATGGTCAAAAAACCCGACAACTCTTGGAGGATGTGCATAGATTTCAAGGATCTTAACAAGGCTTGTCCTAAGGATTGCTATCCACTACCGGAAATTGATCTCAAGGTTGACTCCCTCACAGGTTACTCGTTCAAATGCTTTCTTGATGCATACAAAGGTTATCACCAAATCCTCATGAAAGAAGAGGATGAGGAAAAAACTGCCTTTCACACGGACAAATGGATCTTTTGTTATCAAAAGATGCCTTTCGGCTTCAAAAATGCCGGAGCAACCTACCAACGGCTCGTTGACAAAGCCTTCGAAAGCCAAATTGGCAAAAACATGGAGGCTTATGTCGACGACTTGGTAATCAAAAGCAAGACGGAATATCAAATGCTTGACGACATCCAAGAGACTTTCAAGAATCTCAGAAAGGTCAACATGAAGCTTAATCCGGAAAAATGCTCATTTGGGTTTGAAGAAGGAAAGTTCTTGGGTCACATTGTTGGGAAGCAAAGCATCAAGGCCAACCCAAACAAGGTAAAAGCGGTTCTTGAAACCAAACCACCAAAAACCAAGAAGGAGGTTGAAAGCTTAAATGGGAAGCTTGCAGCCTTGAAGCGTTTTACCTCCAAGTTGGCTGAGAGATCTCAACCTTTCTACAAAACGCTTAAGAACTGCTCAGATAAGAAGGATTTCAAATGGACTGAAGAGGCTGAAGAAGCTTTCAACCAGATGAAGCAACATCTAGCTTCTCTACCAGACATTGCGGCACCTAAAACTGGGGAGTTAATATCGGTGTACCTCTCAATTGCTGACGAGGCCATCAGTGCAGTCCTCACCATTGAGCGAGACAAGGCCCAGGTACCCGTTTATTTTTTCAGCAAAACTTTAAAATTAGCTGAAACGAAATATCCTCCCCTTGAAAAACTTGCCCTAGCCCTAGTTCAAACAGCTAGAAGGCTTCGAAGGTATTTCCAAGCACACCCCATACAAGTGGTCACCGACCAACCTATTAAGAGTGTGCTTGAAAAACCTGAAAATTCGGGGCGATTAGCCAAATGGGCCATAGAACTAGGTGAACATAACATCACCTATGTCCCAAGAAAAGCTATCAAGGCCCAAGTCTTGGCTGATTTCATTGTGGAAGTCCTAAACCAAGCGATCACTGAAGTAAACACCACCGCCACTGAACCTTCCAACCCTGAAGCCTGGAAGCTTTTTACCGACAGGGCTTCAAGCGTTGAAGGGTCAGGGGCTGGGCTAATTTTGAACAACCCACAAGGGCTGGAATTCACGTATGCTCTACGTTTTGATTTTCAGACCACCAATAACGAGGCTGAATATGAGGCACTAATAGCTGGCCTAAGGCTAGCTAAAGAGATGAAGGTTGAAAAGCTTGAAGTGTTTACAGATTCGTTGCTGGTCTCAAGCCAAGTAAATGATAGCTACATAGCCAAAGAGCCCAACATGAAAAAATACAGAGAAAAATCCAAGGAACTGATGAGTACCTTCCAAGCTTGCAACATCAAACAGATCCCTAGATCACAAAACAAAAAGGCTGATGCCTTAAGTAAACTTGCATCTCTCACTTTTGCCCACCTTACCAAGAAGGTGCTGGTAGAAGTATTGAAGGCTCCATCAATCGATAAATTGGAAGTTCAAGATGTAGTTACCAAAGAAGATCCAAACTGGATGACTCCCATAAAAAAGTTCCTTAAAAATGGTGAATTACCCAATGATCAAGTGGAAGCTAAAAGGGTTGAAATCAAAGCAAGGCAATACATGCTACAAAGAGAAACCCTTTACAAAAAGGGTTACCTTGCTCCCTTGTTAAGATGTGTCGGCCCCAAGCAAAGTAAGTATTTGATCAAAGAAATTCATGAAGGTGTATGTGGAGCTCACTTTGGAGCTAGGTCGGTAGTTGCAAAGCTCATGAACCTTGGATATTTCTGGCCCTCAATGCACCGCGATACAACCGAAGAATTGAAGAAATGTGATGCTTGTCAAATTCATGCACCAATTCCAAAAGGTCCCTAACATGACTTAGTCCCGATAACCCCGGCATGGCCATTCCATAAATGGGGGATGGACATTGTTGGTCCATTTCCCCCAAGCAAAGGGGGAGTAAAATTCTTACTGGTGGCAGTAGATTATTTCACCAAGTGGCCCGAGGTCAAACCACTTGCTAAGATCACGGGAAAACAGGTCATTGACTTTGTTTGGGAAAACATCATTTGCCGTTATGGATTGCCGGGAGTACTTGTCACCGATAACGGAAGACAATTTGCTGAGAAGCCTTTCAGCGTTTGGTGCAAGGAATACAAAATCGATCAGGTTTTTAGCTCAGTGGCTTATCCGCAATCAAACGGCCAGGTCGAAAGAACAAATAGAAGCATAGTAGAAGGCATCAAGACAAGATTGGGAAGATACGAAAGCAACTGGCTTGAAGAATTGCCTAGTGTCCTATGGGCAATTAGAACAACCGAAAAAACAAGCCATAAGAAAACACCTTATAGCTTGGTATTTGGATCCGAAGCTGTGATCCCCGCTGAGATAGGAGTTGTAACCCAAAGAATCGTCAACATGGATCCCGAAACAAACCAAAAAGAGACCATGTTGAATTTACAACTCCTAGAGGAAGTACGAGATCAAGCTGCAATCCAAGAAGCCAAATACAAGCAGCAAATGGAAGCCTATTATAACAAGAAAGTCAAGAACGAACGTTTCAAGCCAGGAGACCTGGTCCTCAGAAACAATGAAGCTAGCAAAAAGGAAAATCAAGGAAAGCTTGGCCCAAAATGGGAGGGTCCATACACCATCCTCGAAGCACACAAGGGTGGATCCTACAAGCTAGCAGATTCAGAAGGCAAAAGGCTTCCAAGGCATTGGAATGGCAAAACCCTGAAAAGGTTCCATGTTTAAACAGGAAAGTTTGGTTTGTATCAAAATGTATTTCAAACAACATTATGAATACCTTTTGTAAAAAGCAAGTATTGCTTAAATGAATGAAGTTGTTTTATCAAACTTGTCTTTCTATCCTAAGATCAGGTTGAGAACCTAGCAAAAAACTCAATGGCAAGGGCCATGTAAGGGGATGAGCTCCCAGGCCACATCGCTCAATAGGTTCAAGGGTTGAATGAGCCTATATAAGGGGTGAGTTCCTAAATCAATACAACTCCATGAGACTTGTTAAGAAAACATAAAATTGTCTCATAGACGGGTGTAAACAGCCTACACCAAATGTTCCCTAAGCCTTAAAAATATAATCCACAAAGAGGCTTAAAAAATTCAAGTGGGAAACAAAGAAATGACAAAAAGGATAGGTGCTATGTCTTCTTGTTAAAAATCCCAAGGCTAAGTGTCTGCAGCACTGAACCCTTTAAGGCATAAAAAACATAAGGGTAGCACAAACTCGACAAAGACAAAGTTACAAAAAGACAAAGAAAACCTAAAAGAACAATAAGACTTAGACAAAAAGTTATAAAGATACAAACCAAAAGGGTCACAAGACTAAGAAGCCTTCAAGGTTTCAAGCCACCCGGGTAGCAACTCGACACCTCAAAGGCTTCAACCTACCAACAGACAGCCAAAAGGCTTGGAAGGTTAAAGCCAAACAAACTGCCTTAACCAAAAAGGCACGAGTATAAAAACACAATACAAGGAAAATATTTGAACATCATACCATATAAAAGAAAGCCCTAAAAGACTTTCAAACACAAGTTAGGGCAAGTCCTAATAACTTGCAAGCTTAACTACTGTTCCAACGGCCATACAGGCCTTAAACACAACCAACAGGAACCTTAAGGGTTCCTAATAACCTAATATTGTTCAAGTTAACATCACAAAACATAAATTGTTTTCAGTGCTAAGAAAGCTACGAATCAAGCATCAACAGACTTGGAGACTCCAGAACTTTCGCCCTTGGCCTTCTTTGTTTTCTTCAGCTTTTTAGTCTTCAAACCTCCATCACCACCAACCACTGAAGCCTCCAAACTGGCATACTTGGGAACATCCGGCTGACCTGAAATGGTATCATCACTATCCCCCGAGTAGGATCTCTTCCTTGAGAGAGAACCTAAGATTTCAGCACAAACCTTTTCATTCATGCCCTTCGGTTTCAAGTCCTGCAACACAGCAAGAGGCTTACCAAAACAAGCAGAAACTTGATGGATGTAAGGATAGGTCAGTTTCTCCATTTGCTCAACGGAGCCTTTAAAAACATCAGAAGCCTCGGGACGAAACAGAGGTGACTTCTCCAAAGGATGGCCGGATTCATGAAGCTTATAACCAGCAATGAGGCCTTGGTGTTTCCCCAGGTTGAGAAGCTTAGTATAAACGTCACCAAGGGCATAATTGAATTCCTTGGAATGTAGAAGGTAAGTAACAACCTGCTGGAAACCTTGCTCAATTAACCAGTGATTGTCAGCGGTAGAACGAGCAACTGAAGCCTTCAACCTCTCTTTCTCCTTACCAAAAGCCTGTTGCTGAACAAACAAAGTTTCCCGGTCAGCCCTAAGCTTCAACCTATCAGCCTCGAAGCTCTTTTTCAAATCACTAATCTCAATCTCATGCATCTTTTTCAAATCACTAACCTTCTTTTCCCACGCTGCTTCTTTCTCGGTAAAACCAGCTATCTCCTTTTTCATCGCAGCCATGGAGGATTTCATTTTATCCTTCTTCTTGGAGAATTCTTCATATTCCTGCATTCTTTGACGAAAACGGGCAATGCCTTGAGGAAGCATAGCAGCAAGGTTGCAAGTACTCAAAATCATGCGGGACAACATCAAGTCATCATCCATCCCAGCAATAGTCTTGTGCACTGAAGGAGGAGCAATGTGACTCAGAGCATCCTCACAAAGAGCAGCATCTTTGAAGCTGTCATCATTCTTCACCAACCAAGTAGGCACATAAATCCCTTCAGGATCTAACCCTTCAACGTCCCTGCTTGAAGATTCCTGAACAGGGGTAGCAACAACCTTTTTGCCCGAAACCTTTTTACCATGAACAACCAATTCTTTATCCTTCTCAGCACCTGCTTCACCACCTTGATCTTCCGAAACTTCAATATCATCACTCAAGTCCACTGGTTCAGTAGACGTGGATTGAGGACCAGCTTTCAACAACCGACGAGAAGATCGACGGGTTGAAGACTTGGGAGCATTGGACTTAGAAAAACCCTTGACATTGGCAGCACTAACATAACCCGAGCCCTCAAACCTTTGCTCAACAGTTCTAACCACAACATTCTCACCAGGAACAGATGGAGCATCCCCAAAAACAACATCAGAAGTATCGTCGCTCTTAATAAAATCCAAAGCAGACATGACTGCAAAGAGCAAAACAAAAACACATAAGTAATAAGTTAAGAAAAAGTCAAAAAGGGCAAAAAAGGAAAATGCATACCCATGCCACTCCTCATAAGAACCGGATCCCGATCAACATTCCCCCAGATTTTACTAACCCCTAAAAGAACTAGTAAATGTTCAGGAAAGGGACGAACCCTCGAAGGGCACTCCCGGATGGCTTTGAGAAAAACATCATTCAATTCAGATTCGGAGGGCTCCGGATCATTAAGAACGGCATCCGGCCGCCTCCACACCATCTTGAATGGAAGAATAGCATCGGAAACCCAGAAAAAGCGATCCTTCCAAGCCCCAAGCGTGGTAACCATGGACGAAATAAGGCAGGAATCAACTTTGGACGTTTCAAAAGTAAACCAATCGCCATTCTTAGCCAAACGAAAAAATCGGCGAAAGAGTAACAGGGAAGGATCATATCCAAGGGCACGGCACAAAACCTCAAAATGCAAAACCCTAGCCATACCCTTCGGATGAACTTGCCCAAAAGAAACCCGATAATACTCCAACAAGTTCAAAACAAAAAACGAAAAGGGATAACGAAGATTCGAAAACTCAAAATGACGGCAGTAAAGGGCAATCGAACCAGGGGTCGGTTTATCAACAGGAACATCACAAGCAGGAGCAGTTTGGTTAAACTTTCTATCAATACCATATTCCATACAAAATAAGTCTACCTCCTCTTGTGTTAACCGGGAGAAGGATTTTGCTAAATCCTTACGAGCACCCATTTTTCGAAATATGAAGAATGTAAGGAAAACGAAAAGTAAATTGAAACTAACCTCGAGAGAAGAAAACGCAGGAGAAGAACTTGAAGAAATTGTGTACAGAATGAATATGATATGAAAATATAAAACAAAAATAACCTACAATAGGGGTAATAATGGCAAACAGTAACTTCTGCAAAACCGCCACCCTATCAACCGCCATACATCAATCAAATCAATTGTCAGTTATTTAAAATTCAAATATTAACTGCCTACAAACCTTCAAGCCTTCAAGCAACGAACCCTTGAAACCTTTAGGCAATAAAATACACTCATAAAAGTCAGAAGTCTTTGAGCTCATCACCCAAAAACCTCTGACTTGGGGGGCTGATGACGAGGGTAGCCCAAAACTAAATAAAATGACTAAATATGTAAACGCTCAAAGGGTTAAACGGTTCAATGGTTGAAAAGCTGGGGAAAAGCAATACGGAAACAGTGGCCAGTCACATCCGGAGATTGCTTCACCAACCCACAGCCGCAAAAGCAAAGCAGGTCTGCAGAACACACGCTATTATCCAGGGGTCAAAAGGCTTTAACCCCTAAAAGGGTAAGCCCCTCGCTGCAAGTAAGGACACTAGTCAAATGAATGCTACTTTGGGAGATGTCTTCTCCTATATAATCGACACTTCATTAACTGAGTTGGGACATTCTTGGCCAGGCCTGTTTCCTTAAACTCTGGTCATTTACATCGAGTACTTGCTTTATGCAAGTCACTCACTTTCACATCCAACACACACATTCCGTTTGCTCCCACATCCGAATCTGAGTACATTTCAGAGAAGGATCTTCAGCAAACAACAACAATAAACTAGTGAACCTCCTTCCACGTCTTGCAAACGTGGGGGGACCCCACGACCTGCGTTAGGCAAAGTTGAACCTTTCAACCCTTTTGCCTAACCAGTGTAGCTACCATCCTTGGTCTCTTATTTGTTGCATCAACAATACTTAATGTGAGTGCATTATATATTTTATTAATCCAGGAGTTATACCAAGATATATCAACCCTCCAAAATATTTTCCGACACCCCTAATATATTTAGAGTGGCCCTGTACGTCCTAAAATACACCCCGAATGCGAAAAACGGTCCCGAATACCTTTAATTTGATAAAAATAAAATAAAAACAATTTTTAGCATCGCTCGCGGGCCGCGAAGACTTAGTCTTCGGGTTACGCGGGGCGCGACAGCTCAACGATAAGAGAAAACCTGATGTCGCCACGTGTCGATGACTCAGCAACCCTATGCCGCCTTAAGGGCCCTCGCGGGCCGCGTAAACCCTCACCTCATCCTACGCGGGGCGCGAGAGAGTCAGAAATCAGCCCTATAAATTGGATCGTCGAGCCTTCAATCCAATTCGTTCAAAATTCGATTTTCTCTCTCAATTTCTGTAGTGTAGTCCCTATACCCGTGCATTATACCCCCTAATTAGAGAAGCTCTGCCTTGTAAGTATCATAACCCCTGGATACGTATTAGATACGCTGCCCAATTGATCTAGGGTTCCGTAACGGCTGTCGTGGTTCTGCCCGACGTAGTCGTTGGAATGCCGTCTCGCGGAGGGTATTACTAATGTTAAAATGAGTTATTATACTAACGCGTGTGCATTATTTATTTAACTAGATTATAACCAGGAAGTCACAAGGGAAAGACCTAAAATAGCAATGTGAGTAATCCTCTTTTTCTGTAAACCTTTTTGTGAGTAATCTCTTTTTGTTAACTGTTGTTACAAAACATCACTTAATTAATTATATATTAAGCAGTTATTGAGTATTTGTAAGAATACAATTATCATGAGTATGTTGGGGTTTTGTATACAAAGTTATGTTACTGCCTTGTGAGGGGTAACATTTCCACAAGTCGGGTCTGACAGTACCATGGATGCTAATTGATATAACTTGGAAACAAATGTAATTGTGAGATCGCCCTCAATACTGTACAATGGTTTTTATTAAACTTGATTAAACTGAGATTCACTCACCAGTATTTTCTGCTGATAAAATGTTTTAAACACGTGTTTCAGGTAACTTACTGTGAAGCCAATAAAAACCAGCTGGAGAGCATTGAAGGCTTAGAAAAGTGGCAATAAAAGTTACCTATTTAAAAGGGAGAATTGTTTTCAATAATTGGGATTATTCTTATAAATGTATCAAAATGAAAAATCGGGTTTTGTCCCACTTATAAATGTATTATCAGAGAAACTTGGGTTTTATCCCATTTCTTTAATTTAAGTATTTTTGGTGTTTAACTCTGATAAAATATTTCCTAACTATAGTCCTGATGAAATTTTCCGCTGCCATATTGATAAACACCGATACCACTGAAACTGGCTCACTGCCGCCCGCTCCCGGAATAGGGGTCGGGGGTTGTGACACCCCATCTAAAATCATGTTGGAGAGGGTGGTATGTGAGGCGTGATTTTACACCACATTTTACTTACTGTGTGTATGAAAAACAATTTAAACGGTGCAATTACTTGCATTGCTGCGTTGCTACAGGATTTTATGAGCTCGGTAACAACCGTTACCGAAATCCTCAAAAGTGGGTACCGGTATCGAATATACCTGGTACGGTACGATTCGGTACCGGTCGGTACTGGTACGACACCGGTATTTGAGGGTAAAAACCGGTGAATACCGGTGCCGAACCGGTACCGAAAATACACCGGTTTGATAAATCTGGTACCGGTACCCGATACCATTTGCTCATCTACTATTCATTCTTATTGATGTTACTGTTCATTCCAAAAAAAGAGCATAAGGCTAGAGGGTATGGTGCCCATCCTCCCTTGGAGGATGATCCGCCACGTAGGCGCCACATCATAGTTCTCCCAAGGATGGTCCATCCCACAAAACTAATGGAAATGGGAGGATGGTCCTAGATGATCCTACCCCACCACTTTTATATTTTTTTTATCAAATGGTCACATTTCTCATCGTTCCTCACAAAAAAATGTCCTTTAGTGGACCGTCTCAAACGTCGTGATGTCGACGGAGAGGACGGGGACCGGGGGGGGGGGGGGGGGGGCAGGATGGTGTGAAGGCGGCGCCGGTCCTCAACGGGTATGGGGACGTACCCCATACCGCACAGCCTTATAATTAATTATTGGTAAAATGGCATGGTCAAAGGTTGAACTTAGACCAGACGGTATGGGGCCCGGCTTGGCCCGGCGCCGATCCCCCACACTGCCCCCCATAGGGTCGGTCCGTCCCAAACGACTCCCACCAGCCGGACTCGCCGTGCCTCCCTTCTCTCACATATACCTATACATACATACATACATATATATACATAAAGGGGTTCATCCCCCACCCCCTTAGGTCCATCCTCTTCAAGCCCCTCCTACGTGACGGTGACGTAACAGCCCATCCCTTTGGGGATGAGGCTCTCCATACCCTTCACCCTTAGGCTATGGGGTGTGGATGGGGCTCCATGGGGCTTTATAGGTGCCACGTAGGATCCATGTGTACCATGGAGCCCTTCTTTAATTTGGAGGGTGTGGATGGAGCCCCTATTAAACAAAAAAAAAAAAAAACATTTGACTGGTTAAAAAACCAGTGGACCCCACCTGAATGGCGTTTCAGCTCGTTACCACCATGGCGGGGCTTCAATGGCGCCGGCGGTGTGGGGGAATATGGAGGGGGGCGCTATGGTGGTCTAGGTGGCGGAAGGGTGGCGCCCCACACCCTCCAGCCTTATACAACATAGTTCAGATGACATGGACAAGTGATCAACCTTAAAAGCCTACTTATGTGGGAGTGTAGGACCTGCGAAAGTGTTGTCATTATCACAGTGTTCCCACCACGTGTATGGCCCCGATGTGACTGTCATTTAGTACCAGTGGAACGATATACACCCTCATTCTTTGGCTGATTTTCATTTCAGTCCCTCCAGGTTTATCACTTTTTTTTAACGACAAATTATCAACATCGACTCATCACACTTCCTCATTGGAAGCTCGGTCTCACTAAAGCCAGACAATCGTTCGTTACAACAGGGCCCACGCTGACACAAAAAGTGACACGACGTTCAACTGGAGAAAAACCCCACTAAACCCCTAGCCAGTTAAGTGCCCTTACCCAAAATACAATAGGTAGAACTCAAACCCCCGTGATGGGAAAAAAACCAGAATGCCCCAATCAACCATGATACAAAGCCATCATTGGCTACAAGTTTATCACCTAACATCTAGTTTTAAATTAGTGGAAAACTAAAATAGAAAGTGAATAAAAAAAGAGAAAAGGATATATACCATTTCATTAATGTTTTCGAATTAGAAAGAGAAATATATTCAATAAATTTTTAATGTTTTTAAATCAAAAGAAGTGTGTAAAAACTAAAACATTGCATGATTATGTTTTTTTCTGTGATATATTCATTATTCAATAATTGTGATTTTATAAATATAAATCTTTTTTTGGTCAAAATCAAGTATTAAGAATGACTAGTTAGGATAAAGACTGCTTTTGAAGTTTTGATTCAACTAGCATCACTTAATTTGAGATCTGGTTTTATATTACAAAATGAAACATTCAAATTAAACTCCTACTCATATCGTTTATTTATAAAAAAAAAAGGTAATTTAACTTTACATCTTGATTAAAGAAAATCATTCATACATGTTTAGTATCCTAAACTAATAAATTTTATTAGTTTAAACTTAACATGACGAGAAAAAAAAATATACAAGATGCGAGGAACAATTCCAAAGTCTTTTATTAGAAATACATTTGATTAATTTGGTAAATTATATACGGAGTATAATACCATATAGGGTTGAGTTATCCTACATAGTCACCTGAATCTAATAAGGGTACAAAGACACAATAGATCGCAAAATATAACACAATTCCAAGAAATATAACACAATAAATCGCAAAAAAGACACACGAACGAAAAAAACACAATGTCCAACAAAAAGACACAATGATCTAAACAAAAAATTTTAAATCTACAAGCTAAAAATCCAAAAGCGAAAGCCTAAAATCTAAGATCATAGAGTTTGACGAGACAAGCGAAAACCTAAAATCTAAGATCATAGAGTTCGATGAGACGGTTCCAATGCCGTTAGAATGAGTTCTATCGAAGTCCGTTTGATACCTCTCCTACGACTTCCTGGTTTTAGGAGACTAAATAATTTTTTTTTTCTCTGACACTATACAACTCTCTTAATACATATTATTTTTTCCTATAAGTACGTTATTCCAATATCAAACATTAGATAGACTTTAAATTAACTAGTTAAATTTCCGCCCGCGCGTTGCGGTGGGGACCCAATGACTGCAAAACGCTACCGAATATCAAAACATAAATAAAAATGTCGTGAAAAGTATAGTCAATCCGTCCTAAAAAAACAATTTTAAATAACTTAATATATAATAATAGGACCCACACGTCCTACACGTTGGAAATTCGGTTGTTTTCAGTTCAGTTATTACGGTGCTAACACGTTAAAATATGGATGAGCTCGGTACCGGTAACGGCACCGCAAGTACCGATCCGGAAAATCATCGAAATTAGGTACCGACACTGAAAATGCTCGGTACAATACGGTATGGTATTTGAAGGTAAAAATCAATAAATATAGGTATGGTGCTAGACCGATGTCGAACCGAAAGTAACGATTCTGAAAACGCCAAAAGGTGGGTACCAAATTGGTACTGAAAATGATTTGGTATAGTAAATTTGGTACCGATACGTTACCGGTTTGATTACAGGATTTGATACGATTTGCTCATCAATAATCTAAATATCCAAGTTAATTTTACATGCTACAATTCATTCATTACGTAAAAAGACAAAAAATAAAGCAAAATAAGTTGTTGTGTATATAAAACCTCATTCAAACGAAATACAGTTTACTTACTGTGTGTATAAAAAGTAATCTAAACTGTGCAATTACTTGCATTGCTACGTTGCTACAGGATTTGATGAGCTCAGTACCAAACGGTACCGAAAATACCGTTACCGAAATTTCCAAAAGTGGGTACCGGTACCGAATATATCTGGTACAATACGGCTTGATATGGTTGGTACTGGTACGACATCGGTATTTGAGGGTAAAACCCGATGAATACCGGTGCCGAACGGATACCGAAAATACACTGATACCAGTATCGGTACCCGATACTATTCATTCATTTCTATTTTTATTACTTTTCATTCACTTATCTTTTTAATATTTATTTATTATACTGTTCATTCACTTCATTTTTTAATATACCTAGTGGATGCCCCGCCCGCATTGCGGGGCGATGGCCGAATAATGAGCGAGTGTTAGGCAGCTCATTGACACGAAAAACAATTAAATAGAGTCAACAAATTAAAACGAAACATTTTTATAGTTTTGGTAAAAAAAAAAAAAAAAAAACTAAAACGATGACAATATTGTAATTTTTAACCGAGGGAAATTTGTATTTTTTTGACTGGGGTAAAAGTGTAATTTGCCAAAAGCTAAAGTGATGGCAGTACTGTAAATTTGAACCAGGGGCAAAATTGTAAATTTTCAGAGGGGCAAATTCATAATTTTGAACTTGGGGTAACAACGTAATATAAATTTGTACTAAGGGCACAATTGTAATTTTAAGCTGGAGGCAAAACCACAATTTTATTTTGAACCGATGGCAAAATCGTAATTTTGAGTTGGGAGCAAAAGCATAATTTTATTTTGAACTGGGAAAAAACGTAATTTTGAACTGAGGGCGAAATCATAATTTTTTAAACGGGGAAAAATCACATTTTTGAACATAGGGCAAAATCGTAATTTTTAGCTAGGGGCAAAAACAGATTTTGATTTTGAATTGGGGGCGAAAAGGTAATTCTGAGCTGAGGGCAAAACCACAATCTTATTTTAAGGACTTAAACTTATTCGATTCACAATCTTATTTTGAATCGAGGGAAAAATCGTAATTTTGAGCTGGGGGCAAAAGAATATTTTTTTTTAGCTGGGGGCAAAAACGTTATTTTAAAATGGATATAAAATAATAAACTGGTTGGTCCAATTGGGGAGTGCCAGGCAAAATCTTAATTTTGCATTGAGGGTAAAATCGTAATTTTGAGATGAGGACAAAAGCGTAATTTGATTTTGAGCTAGAGGCAAAACGGTAATTTTAAACAGGAGTATAAACGTAATTTTAAAATGGTTAAAAAATAGCAAACTGGTTGGTCCAATAGGGGAGTGCCAGGCAGCTGCCTGGCACTATTCCCCCATTTGGGAAATGTAAGTATAGGAAAGCTGCCTGGCACTATTCCCCCATTTAGGAAATGTAAGTATAGGAAATAGGTAAAAGTTAAATTTTATTACTTTTAATTCACTTATCTTTTTAATATTTATTTATTATACTTTTCATTCACTTGACTTTTTAATATATAGGTAAATAATATCATTTTTTAGAACTTTTTTTAACGGTAATTTTGGATCACTGATTAACTATTGGAGTATTATTGTGCCATCAGCGGAATCAGTCGATCATATATTCATCTCCACTAGGCATAATGTCTATACACCAATTCAGAAGAAAACCCAATAAATATGAGAAAATCTCCCCCTTGTGGAAATCAAACCCAATATCTTTAAAATTTATGTTGGAGAAACCGAAGATAATATCCTAGAAATGTGAAGAGAAACATTTTCAAACACTTCTCCCCAACCATGCATTTAGGCGGCAAGTACGGAAGTTTCATCAAAGCGGTTCAGAACAAAGAGAATTTTTACATGCATGATATAAGCTTTACCAAAAGCAAACATATTGAACAGTCATTTTCGCACAGAAACAACGTCAGAAATCATCACAACTTTATTCCTACCTTAAGGAATGTATATACAAACAAACAAACACATATAATATATTAACGGGAGGCGTTCGAAGAGTCAATGATGCAACACAACACATGTATTTTATTTTAAGCGATGGTATAAACGACGTACATATAAATACAAGTATTTTTAGATGTGTCGTAATCAAATGGACACACTATTATAATCATACGGTCGTCGGATCACTTTGGATGCATCATATAATTGGTTTGAACGTACCGTTATAATATGCAGGGGCGGACCTATAGCTTATTAAGGGGTGCCGTCCGCTACCCCTTGGTCGGAAAAAAATTGGAAAAATTAGTGTAGATTTTGAAAAAATTTGACGTTTTTTCGATTTCGTTACGGCTTATTTATAAAACGTTACCCCTTGGTCGGAATCCTAGATCCGCCAATACTCTTATGGTGTTTGGCAAGCTTTAATGTGGATTGCAAAGGGGACACCTAAGTTTGAAAGAACAAAAAAGTAGAGAAAAATGAATAAAGGAATACGTAAAGAACCTTCTATTAATTTTATTATTACTTTTTGAACAATGGAGGAAGGCCTTTTTTTTAATTTTAGATTTAAATAATCTTAATTTTCACCAATTAGATGATAGCATCTTCAACTTATGATTTGTACAACGCCATTCCCAACTTTCAAATTGTTTTCCGATATCACTTCCAAACTAACCCAGGTAGCTGGTGTCAGATGTCACGCCACCAAACCAGTGTCACGTCATCAAAAAAACCAAGTCAGATGTCATGTCAGCTGTCACATCAGCAAAAAAAGCATAAAGGAAAACATATCTCAAGTAATTTGGGGATGATATAGGAAAATAAGTTGAAAACTAGAAGTGTTGTTGTACAAATCAAAAGTTGGAAATGATATAAGACAATTGATTAAAGTTAGAGTTATTTAAATCCAATATCAATTTTCTTTTCTTCGCCCTTACCAAAAGAATATAAAAGAAAACATATCCCAAGTAGATTTTGTGACTTTCAACTAGACGTAATTTGTATAAAATAATAATAACATAAGTAATGTTTTATTTAAAAGTAGTGGAATCAATGAACACATATAAAAAGAAATTAGTAGATCCAAGACTCAAAGTTTTTTCTCTCATTTTCAAATAAATAATATTTTTATACCTTTTCTCTCCCTTCATTCACAACCAACTTTAAAAATATTAAAAAAATTATAAGGGATGAAATGTATTTCCCATACACTTTCATATGAATCTATACATATAATAAAAGAAACCACTTTAGGGACACTTGTCATTATATTAGCCAATCTCTTACAGATAATTATTATTTTAGTTTAATCTTTTCTAATTAATTATAGATAATCATCCTACTAAATATTATTTAGTTTAATATATTATACTAGGTTATAACCCCGTGTATTACACGGGTTGAATAAATAAATTTTATATACTAAATAATAAAACAATATATCTTTAAAAACCTCCTTTATTGCATGGTTTGAATAAATGTAATTTTATATATTAAATAATAAAAAGTTATATCTATAAGAACCATATGTATTATACGGTTTGAATAAATGTAATTTTATATACCAAATAGGATAAGATTTAATATTAATTTTTTATTTAGTTAATATTAGACAACAAAAAAAAAAATATATATGATTGAATAATTGGGGTAAAAGAAAACTAAAAATTGTAGTTGTTATATAACATGTTACGTAAATAAACAATGAAAATAATATGATACAGAAAATCAAATAAATAATATCATAATGTGAAGTATACATTAAATATAAACTAAATAATAATTAGAGTTAATTACATAGTTAGTCCTTGTGGTTTGCATAAAATAACATACTTAGGTACTAATAGTTTAAAATCACCTTCTAGGGTATTAACTTTTCATTTTGTAACGTTTGGAGGTATTAACTTCTAAGGTATTAACATAGTTAGTCCATGTGGTTTGCACAAAATAACGTAATTAGGTACTAATAGAATGTGCTTTTAAACATACAAATAACGTTAATACCTCCAAATGTTACAAAATGAAAAGTTAATACCCTATAATGTGATTTTAAACTATTAGTACATAAGTATGTTATTTTGTGCAAACCATAGGGACTAACTATGTATTTAACTACATTTCAAAAAAAAAACTATCTATTTAACTCTAATAATTATCTATAGTTAAGCAGAAGTGGTTAAACTAAATAATATTTAGTAGGAGAGTTATCTATAATTAATTAGAATACACTAAACTAAATAATAATTATCCATAAGAGATTAAACTAAATAATATTTAGTAGGAGGGTTATTTATAATTAATTAGAAGAGATTAAAATAAATAATAATTATTCATAAGAAATTGCCTAATATGATGACAAGTGGCCCAAAGTTGGTTTCTTTTATTATAGTAGATAGATTATAGATAACCCTCCTATTAAATATTATTAGTTTAATATCTTATGGATAAATATTATTAGTTTAATTTAGTGAGTTTTATATATTCATAAATCTTAAGTATAAAACGACTTACTTCACTCTTCCATATTTAGATAGTGCACACTTTACTTTGTTATTTCACTTTACTCCATATTTAGACCATATACTCTACTTTAGTTCAATTTCTTTATAGTCTATTCGGTTCAACTTTATACTCGGTATTTCATATCCACTTCCCTTTTTGTAGTGTTGTTTGTCACATTTGTAGCGTTGGTTATGGATCCATGATATGAAAACAAATTATGTTATCGATTGAAACAACCGATGATGTGAACATCTATATCTATACTATATAGTTAAAGAAACCAATATGTGACACGTGTCATTCATTGGAGGCACCTATTTTGGGGGGTTTTCCGCCTTGCTTTTATATTTATTATTTAGTATATAAATTAGATTTTTTACTATTATTAGTATTTTTATTATTTATCAAATATATTGATTACTTAAAATTTATATATAAGACTTTATCCAAAATTATATTTATTTAATACACCATTAATCCAAAATTATATTTATTTAATATACTATTAATCTAAAATTACATTTATTCAACTCGTGTAATACAAAGAGTTTTTAAAGATTTAACTTTTTTATTATTTGGTATATAAATTACAATACACGAGGTTCTTAAAAATATAATATTTTTTATTATTTGATATATAAATTTACATTTATTCAACTCGTGTAATAAATGAGGTTTTTAAAGATATATTGTTTTATTATTTAGTATCTAAAATAACATTTTTTTTCAACCCGTGTAATACACGGGGTAATAATCTAGTTCCATATATTTTTAGGGGTGTTCAAAAAACTCGTGGCTCGCAGCTCGCTCGAAACTCGCTCGAAAAAAGCTCGGCTCGAAATTGGCTCGGTTGTTAACGAGCCAGCTCGGCTCGGCTCGGTTTGTAAACGAGCCGAGCTCGAGCTTGGTCTGGCTCGGCTCGTGAGCTGGCTCGATAAGGTTTACATCCTTAATTTTTGTCCCACATCGCTTAGAAAACAAAAACCAAGGGAGTATTTCCCCTATAAAAGAAGGTAAAGACAATTTACAAAGGGAATTAACTATTTATACTTGCATATTTAGCTATATGGTTAAATTAAATGGCAATTATGGCCCTTAGTCAATGAAGAAAATCATTTTTAGGGGCTTTTTAAGTAGTAAATTTTGCGGTTTTTTGTTAGATCGAGCCGAGCCGAGCTAGCTCGAATTCTAATCGAGTCGAGCTCGAGCCTCAAATCTTAGCTCGATTTGAAATTCGAGCTTGAGCCGAGCCAGCTCGAATTGAGTTCGAGCCGAGCTCGAGCTGGGTCTAGCTCGGCTCGACTCGGCTCGTTTACAGCCCTATATATTTTATCTATCTTCCACTCAAAACTATTCCTTGTAATATAACTAACTCACTCACATAAATATAAAGAATCGAGTATAATAACTTTCACACACTATAAGCTGGTTCAACCAAAAAAACCGGGCCGAACCGAACATACATTTTCACACTCATAAACTGTTGCAACAACTTTATTTTTATATCAAGATTTATTCTGAAAAAAGGAACAGCTTTTTTCCTCACAGAACAAGAGCATCTATACATCTTCTACGGGAAAATCCATTTAAAAAAGCATCGCATTTTTACAAGCCCTGGTAAAAATCAGCCCTTTGAAAAGTATAGTTATAATCAACTTTTGGGGGTGGGGATTTACTATTGTTGCATTGAAGAAACCTCCAAAGAGTGTGGGTGCAATTTTGAAAATAAAATAAATGAAGACCAAGATTTGCTTTACATATTCTATAACTTCATAAAATAAGGTAATTTGGGTCATGAACTTTTATATAATATCTAATGTATAATTTTTTTTTTTTACTTTAAACAATTACAAAGCCAGGTTATAATATTAAAGTGCAAACTAAAACACAATTCACATGATGTATACTACAAGATTAATTCTTATTAGTTTTCGATACCTTTCAATGAGTATCCATATACTACTCATATAGGCTATTGAAAACGCCTCTAACATGGATGCTTGGTACTTGCCTAAAGTTGGCCCGTTCATAGTCTATAAAACGTCCCCTTCTTTCTCTCTCTCTCTCTCTCTCTCTCTCTCTCTCTTTCTCCTCCCGCTTTGATTCATATTTGGTCGTTTTTTTCACACGGAAACACCTCATTCTAAGGACGCCTCAAAAATGCGTATTTGGGTTGCCCTCTGTGTAAAGATGGTTTGCTATAGACTATAATTCATATACTTTGACATAACCACTCAAAATGTAAACATCTTGTAACTTCAGAAGGATGAATATGTTGTCATATGATATATCAAATTTTACAATAAAAAAATAAAACACCAAAAAAAAAAAAAAAAAAACCGTGCAAATTATGTTTTAATCTCGATGCTTTTAAACAAATATATAAACTTTTTGATCTCAAGCTTTCGCTTCTTAGTGAATTAAGCGTTCCTTTTTAATCTCTAAATTGTTGTTCTCAACACATAGAAATGTGAAAACTTTAATTTTCTACAGTTATGCGTGCTAAACTATTCTATTAGTTTTTTCACACACAACATATGTGATATGCAGGGCCGGCCCTAGGGGTGGACGAGCCGCCGAGGCCCGTTTTTCCCGGAGGCAATAAATTAAAGAACAAAAAGATATATATCTTTTACATACATACATTTTGAACGCTACTTTGTTACGCATGAGGGCCGGGTTTGATTCCCATTTAAGACCCATTCTATTTGATTTTTAATGCGCCATGTTAATTTAATTTGCTAAGCAAAAGTAACAATACAAAAGTTCTCATTTATTGTTGCTCTTTTGTAAATAACAACACATGTTATCGGAGATGGATAGGCTCATAGGCCACATGGTTGGAACCTTCACTTACTTGCAATCTATTTTTAAGGAAAATGAAATACGAAGAATTCTCATGTAAATTTTTGTTGAAAATGAAGCTCATAACACAAAAGCTTTGATAAGTTTTTGTTGAAAGAATTCTCACCGTTGACAACTCTTCGCATTCTGGTTAAATTTTGTTTTTATTAATATTGTTTGGCCCAATATATAATATAAAAACTTAAAACCTAAAAACTTATTAGCAATATTAATCTATAAAGCCTAACCCAAATGTAAAATGCCCGATATTGATCCATTAACCTAATAAGTAATAATAGCATTTTAAAAACAATTAGTGTGTATCATTTAATTCGTTACCTCCTAAGGGCCTTTATGTGTTGTTTTTATTATATAGGCTCATATACAAGCACTGAAATCACAGAATTTAAGTGCACATAAATTTGTTATGTGAATGTTGATTTGAAGTTTCCAAAGATTATCGCTTGCTATTTGATCTTTTCACCAGACATACATGCAACATAAACATCAAACAAACGACCTACCATTTAAGCTGTTATTGATCGAGCGCCGGGAAAAACACGTCTATCATAGATCATTGCCCGTAAGGCGGTAACAAAACAATCTTTTACTAGACCGTTTAAATCATATACGTATTTCGTACTAACCTCTCACGATTTTGGGGTGTTTGCAGCTACCTTAGATGTATTCAAACTCCATAAAGGGGGAGTACGTTACGGACAAAAGCATACACAAGTGCACCCGTAAAAACATAGCTATCCACCCTGTCCAGTATTCCACCTGCACAAGACATTGCCCCATCCCCATCATGCACAATCCAACATAAAATTCTAAATGTGTAATACGAACCTAGGTAAGAAGTTGAAACTATATGACGAGTATTCATAATGCAAAACGTTTAGAATTACGTGACGTCTGGGTATGGTTACTCGATAACGAATGTTTAGTTTAGTTACTCGATAATTATGTATAAAGCCAAAAATCAGGGAAAAAATTGGTCAACATGTTTTTAAAAATTAGAAGTTTACTAAAAGCGGGTGCATTGCCCCTATAAACTTGTGCTAACACCGTTTTGTTTTAGCATTATAAAGTCAGAAATGTCCATATATGTGAATTACGATTAGGTTAGAGAATAGACCAATTACCATGACCAGGGATGAGTGAACCTGAATCTTTTACACCCGCATCTCTCTTGATCATCGACTCAAAAAGGTCACCAAAAAGAGAGCCAAAGAAGTTCAGAAACCCAAAACCGGTTGCACTGATAACACAACAAAACAAGTTAGCACTGCCATGTATTCAGCAGCTATAAATTTACAATATATGACAAAAGAGGTAGAAATATGAACCCGTTTATTTATGAATGAGTCGACTCGGGTCATGTTTATCTCTAACGGGTCAAGCAAAACAGGCTGAAAGAGTCGAACAGGTCAAAAGTTTACCAGAAATAGATTAGTCATTGTCAAAATATATTTTGAGTAAAATGCCCTTTTCGTCCCTGAGGTTTGGCTAGTTTTGTGACTTTCGTGCAAAGGTCTGTTTTCCCGCATCTAGATCCAAAAGGTTTGAAATCTTGTCATTTCCATCCGGCTCGTTAACTCCATCCATTTTTCTTTGTTAAGTCAGGGGTATATTCGTCTTTTTTGTTAACTTAAAAGGCAATTCGGTCTTTTTCACTTTATGTACAAGCATTTAACATAATGTATGACTGTATGAGTATTCAAGAAATACGAACAAGACGAAAATACCCCTGACTTAACGGAGAAAAATGGATGGAGTTAACAAACCGGATGAAAATGGCAAGATTTCAAACCTTTTGGATCCAGATGCGGAAAAACAAACCTTTGGACGAAAGTCGCAAAATTGGCCAAACCTTAGGGACAAAAATGGCATTTTACTCTCTCTCTATATTTTTTAAATCACACATGACACTAATAATTTTATCAAAGAAATAAATTTGGATATGAGGTTTTTCATGTCAACCTAGGTGGGATCTGTTTTGACCATACAAAAACACTTGTTTTGACCCATTACCCAACCCACCTGACCAGCCCATTTTCCACGGGCCACGTCTACCAGACTACTACCTGAGCATAGATGTAGGCCAAGAAAAGACCTTTGACAACAATACAGAGGTGACTATGCATCCTGTTAAACCTGCAATAGCTCCCTCCCATGTTTTCTTGGGACTAATACTAGTAAGTGGTGTCCGACCAAAAGCCTGCATTGGAAGTAAAATGATGGTAAAGAAAACAAAGATGTCAACCCCTGAGGCCAGAAGGAACGTTAAACATGTGTGTATGCAAAAATACATACCTTTCCACCAGCAAAAGCAAAGGTATCTGCTGCAACTATGCTGCTGATAGATATCAATGTAGCTATAAGACCGACCGTCCAATGAGCTTGTCCTCCTAACAGTGTTGGCCATGTAGCTCCCACTCCTCTTGAAGATACAATATGTAATTAGAATTTCGTTGCCCACCTAAACCATTTTTATTGACTTTTAATATTTCGTTAAGTCCCTTCATGTTTTGTAAACAGTAAATGCCTATGATTTAGCAATGTCTGTATATAGAATATGTAACAAAACTACACACAATACTGTAATTGTGGCATCTTTAAAGAAGATGAAGCGAATAAACTGCTAACTGAAGTTATGGAAATTTCCAACATTGTAACGGACCTGAAGACTTACCGGTATTTAAAGCAGGTGCTAGCAAACGACATCTAAGCTTAACCCAAAAAGAAGGAAGATATCCACAATAAAACAGGCCAAATATTGTACTGCTGAGCTGAGAAAAACGAGGATTTCCTCTTTGTAGAAGTAATGCCATGGCAACAACAAAAGCAGCTGAAGCCACAGAAACATTGATTTGACCCTTGTATCTGTAACCACAGCAAATAGAATGATCAACAAAAGGAAATAATAAACTAATTTTGCTAAAGGTGTGAGCGCTACATAACGGTAGTCAAAACTAGATTTTGACACAAAGGAACTACGTCATAATAATCATGCTCAATATAAAACTAAACATAGTAGTCAAAATTCAAGATTTTCTTGGTGCATCTTTAATTGCATTACTGAGGTTGAAGGTGTGAAAATCCCTTCGATACAAAGCATTTGATAGTTTTATCTATAATCCGGTAATTAGCCAATCATTCATGTAGAAACATACTGATAGAAGGAGCAGGGTTGAGCATTTGGAATAGTAATATGTATCTTTATTCTATTAGCTAAAGTTTATTAGTTAAGGTAAGACACAGGAAAACTAATTAATGGCTATCACATGAGCGGAGTTTGAAAGTATTTGACGGATCTTACAGAGTGAATAAAGGCATAAGAGCACAGATGACAGAGCAAACTCGGGACACATAACGCGGAGGAGGAGTCATTCCAGAAGCAATTCCACGACTTCTAACCAGTTCAAAATATTCTCTCGAACCAGCAAAAACAACAGCAGCTAGAGCCACAGAGAATACCCATCCACCAATTAGTACCACTCCACCGGCGGTTATTCCAATTCCAAGTCCAAACACAACCCTTTTTGCCAACTGGCCCGACTTTCGCTTTTGCTCTAAATCTGCATCCTCTTTTGATGAACCATTGTCTTTGCAAACCTACACATATGCATTACGAGAGTAGCCAGTGACTAATATTAAAATCCAACACAAAAAATAACAAAACATGGTAAATATGCTGTAAGCTTGTTAATTGTTATTTCTGCCTTTTTGTTAAGTACACATAACGTTTGAATACGGGACATTTCTGTCTATTTTTATATTATTATTCGTGCTCCAAACTTCACGTATCATGTACCAGTTTGGCAACCAAGTCACTGTTGGGTTTGAAGTCCTTTTGCTTGGGGCCTAAGTTGGAAACCCTAACTCTATCTCTATATATACCCATGGTTTAAAAAAACGGCTGAGGCGTGCGCTTCAAGGCGAAACGCCCAAAAAACGAGTCTGAGGCGCGCCTCAGGGGGTTATTGTCGTACGTGCGCCTCAGGGGATTTTTATGTGTGTTTTTTATTTTCTGTGTATTTCTTGTCTTTTTATGTTTGTTTTTGATGAATCTGATGATGAAATTGTTTAGTATTTTATTTTTTATTATATATATATTTTATATTTATTTTTTAATTCCGCCTCGGTCTTACGCCTCGAGAGGCACGAATGCGTACTTTTAAACCTTGTGTATACCTATGTCATTGTATTGTAATCTTTGCAATGAGCTTAATAAAAAGATCTTCTTGCAGCCCGTGGACGTAGGATTCACATCGAATCCGAACCACGTTAAATTGTCGTGAACTTCTTGCTTATATTTTCTGTTTCTGCGTGTTAATTCGTTTGTGTATCCGTTCCGCTATACCTAACACTCACATCCATTAAACCCTAAATTCTTAACTTGTTACAGCAAACATAAAAATCCACCAATAACTACCTTCATTCAATAACTTAACACATCACAAATAGATAGTATAAAATATAGAAAAAATTGAATCATCTGTTACTGTAAATCAAAATAAAATCATACTGTCAAATACTCAAATGTTAAACCTAAATCAACAGATATTACATACTCTGTTAACATGCAAATGTAAACAATCACCTCAACAGCAGCATCGTGGTCATGAGTGTGATACTGATTCGCATCGGCTCTCACCACCAGAGTCCGGGTGAGTGTCTTCGGTGAGTTGTAATGAATTCCGAATCCATCACTGTGAGTTGAAAGCTTCAGCCGGAGCTTGATTGACGACCGGCGTGGAATTAGGGTTTGAAGAGGAGAATGACGATTGCAAATGGAAGAAGGAACTGAAAGTGGTAGGAATTTGGTGCGTAATGTATCGATTTTGACGCAATAGGAAGACGGAGTAGCCATTAAGAGATCAATCCATATGTGAACCTACCTTCGTTTTCGATTTTATCAACAGGGATGACAATAGCGGTTATGAGCCACGTGCCAATTTATATTTTATAGATTGAGTTAAATGCCGTTTTAGTCCCTGTGATTTGGACTATTTTGCCAATTTAGTCCAAAGGTTTATTTTTTGCATGTATGTCTAAAAAGAGTGAAATGCACGGATAGTCCCTGTGGTTTGATGAAATTTCACCTTTAATCCCCAACTTTTCAAAATTACACTCTTAGTCCATGTGGTTTGACAAGTTGTTACTTGGATAGTCCCCAAAGCGGATGGAGATTAGTTTTTCTGGTTAAGTGGGTGTGAAATGACAAGGACTATCCGAGTAACAACTTGTCAAACCACAGGGACTATCCGAGTAACCTTCATTCGCTTTGGGGACTATCCGAGTAACAACTTGTCAAACCACAGAGACTAAGAGTGTAATTTTGAAAAGTTGGGGACTAAAGGTGAAATTTCACCAAACCACAGAGACCATCCGTGCATTTTAATGTTTCATCTTTGTCATTTTAGTCTACTGGGTTAACTTCATCCATTTTTTCTGTTAAGGAGAAGGGCAATTTGGTCACTGTATATGGTCGAATTGCCCTTCTAGTTAACAGAATTACATATAAAATGACCGAATTGCCCTTCTCGTGAACAGAAAAATAAGATTAAGTTAACCCAGTGGACTAAAATGGCAACGACGAAACCTTTTTGGACCCACATGTGAAAAATGAAACCTTTGGACTAAACTGACAAAATGGCCCAAACCACAGGGACTAAAATGACATTTAACTCTTATAGATTTTAGTCAAGTTTCGGTAAGGATAGAAAAAATTGTTTCCAGAAACATCCTCACATCACAAACTACAGGGGTTCACGTCGGTTGCACGTTTTGGACAGGATGAACTCTCTCCTCCCTCCGTAGCTCTTACAAAAACCGTAAGTCATAGTAAATGTTGCATTGGTGATGGTCTTGGTGTATTGTACAACAAAAAAAATAGTATATACTAATAGGAGAATAATATTTAATAAAAAAAAGGAGAGTAAAATAGACGTATAGACGTTGTTTGTATACTACACTTGAGAAGTTGCAAAACGACTGATTGGTAGAGCATGTTTTACACGTTGTAATTGACCAGCATATTCTTTTAATGAATTATCGAATTTATTGATTTTTGAATTATCGAATTTATTGACTTTATACATATTAACTTAGTTTTTTTTTTCAATCACAATACAGTACAAAGCTTTGAACTACCTTCGGTTCGATTGTAAAGTTTTAAAACCAAGTCATTATCAACTTAAATTCCACCTCAAAACAAAACTAGTTTATTTGCCTTGTAAGGCTATATGGTATGAAATAAAGCCCCTATGGGTCTTTATCACGCCACGTAAGCAACACATAAGCATGATACTTTATTGTTAAATTACACGGTATATAATAAAACCCTTTTAAGCCCCCATTAATTAATTATATATAGAAAAGGAAAAAAAAAAGAGAAGAAATCTGATTGGTTGGTTCCTACTCTCTCCTCTCTCACACCGACCAGGACATTGGCGGAGGAATGCTATAGCGCCCCCTTTGGCTATGGCGGGATGGTGTTGAAAGGTGAATTAGCACTCTTCATATTTAACTGACTTCACACTCTACTCATATTTAAAAAAGTCAGGTTGTGACGCAAGAAATTAGCTTCTTCATCCAGATCTCAAATAACAAGTTAACAAAAATCTCAAATCAGACAAGTTTCAAATAAGTATACAAGCCAAATCAACTCATCTCAAATTATAAACGAGCTTTTATCGATCGAGATGCAAACCACGAGTTAGTCAAACAACCCTTTATATAAACTACCAGCAATAAAATTTTAACCATAGATCAATAAGACTGATGCTTATGATGTAATATTTTACAGGTCAATACTACATATAAAAGAGCACACCAAATAACGTTCTAGACATCGAAGATTAGAAAAAAAAAAAAAAAAAAAAAAACGGAAGGCCAAAAGCACCATGAAAACCATCTACCAATTCACCAACCCAATCAAACATATAAAGAAAAGCTACTTAAATAACACAAACTGAAGAACACCATTTGAGCATATCTTCACACCATTTTGAGCTCTATCATGAAACTAGATTCGACACAAGAAGGGTTAAAACACAAAACTGACGAAGAGAGTTGATCACTATTTGAACATATATCCCAAGAGCAGCCCAACCAAACCAATCAGAAGAACATATATCAACGGGATGCCACCATTGCTTTTGTTTCCTTGACGCCTCAAAAGTTCCTGTGTAAACATAAGATTGGGAGATATGATAGGACAGTATTTGAATTCATTTCTTTATTAAAAGTTGTAATTTCAACCCGTTCACTTATGAATGGGTCGATTCGGATTACGTTTTACCTAACGGGTCAAACATGTAAGCTTTTAATAAATGGTGGGTCAAACAGGTAGAAAGTCACCAAAGTGTATTTTTATAGTTTTATTGCATTAAACCTCCTAAAGGAAGTCATTTTGTTTAAGAAAGTTATTATCACTGGAAAAGTTAGACGAAAAGTGTTTTGGATCGACACTTCCAAAATGCCGGTTTGACCTGTTACGCAACCCGCCCTTTTTTCCACCTTCACCTTAGATGGCTATTGACCATGCTTTTGTAATACGCTTAGAAAGCAACTTGCTTTATAACCACCAGAAGGTAGAAGCGCACAACGATCTAAAAACCTTTTGAGAATGTGTAAGTTGACGGACCAAACAAAAAATCAACTTGTATCACTCCTAGACTAATGAAAATGAAGATTTCCTAGCAGTAGTGTTAGTTAAAAAAACACCAGTAAACAAAAATAAAGATATGTACCAGTTCTTGATGGAGCCTTTTACTTTGCTGAATGGCGGAATTTTTCTCTTCAGTCAGCTTAGAAATAAGGGTCATCGTCTGAATACGAAATGATATAGTTATAAAGATGCATAGATATTTTAAGATGAAAGCAAAACGACAGTGTCTTATTCAGAAAATAACCTCAGACGATATATCTTGAGATTCAGCAAATGATCTTGGAGCCTGCAAAGATTAAAATGCATGCCACATTGTTAAAAATGCTCGTCATATGATACAATAAACCATTAAAAAACTTACAGTATTAGAATCGATCAAATTTACTGCCCCGTTGTCGGATATTGAACCCCTTGGAGATGAACCCTCTTCTGACCCTTCTCGAACTGGTGACGGTGGTCGTTTTGGAGGGACATAGTTAACTTTTAATTTACATTCCTCCACTTTATTACCTGACTCCTTGTTAAACTATTACAATTTAAAAGTATAAATTTCAATCAAAGAAGGTAGTTAACAGTTTAAAATTTAAACACAATCTAATGAGCTAATTAACTACCAGCTCGGGAGTGATATCTTTTGCGGAAGTTCCAGCAGGTGCAACTGCACTTTGAAGCAAAAACTTATCCTTGCATTGCATGTCGGGAGGAGCCTCCTTTTGAGCTTGCATTGTAACTATACGATAAATGCATCAGTTTTAGCCAGCAATTATGCAACATATGGCTCATACAAGATCACATTTAACGCTGATCAACATGCAACATATGGCCCATACAAGATGATCAAACAAAACGAAAAAGTAGATAACATAAATACGCATGTTGTCATGCAACAAGTTAAAAGACAGACAAGGTACAGGTGAGTAAAAGTTCTTTAACATCTTCTGTCTTATTTCTTGTGTCCCATACTCTGTCAACTTTTACATTATTTAGTTTATGAGAGTACATAATAATGCTGTATTGTGAATGCGTGACATTAAGGTGTGAAAAGCGTAGCATTCAAATTGGGACCCAAGAGTTCTACATCTGTTAACACTTTATATGTTACATTCTCTGCTTCTCGCTCCTCCATCCAAAACATAAAATCAATTTTACTTCTAACTTTTTTAACTCGAGCAACAAACCACAACTTGTTAATTAACTAACTTTAAGTGACTGATTGGTGATTTATATCAAGTATACAAACCCTAAAGCTCAGAAGGGGGAAATCTTATAAGCATACATGTATGTGGAAATAAGTTATGAGGAATCCTGTAGGAGATAATGGGTATCGAGCACTGTGTTCATGAGTAAAAGCTTCAATATCAAATTCCACAAATTCCATGTATTACAATGTGCAACGGTTCAGAACCGGACCGAACCGAACGGTAACACATAATATTATACATACACCCTCCTCCAACCGCACCTTCCAGTACGCCTACCTTGTACGACTTCACTCCAGTCACTAGCCCTGCCTTAATGTTCAAGAAGTGTGTTATCTTCCACGTGTCAGCCATCCATTTGCTACTTTTTTTTCCTTTTCTCCGAACGTTGATATTGTTTATATGGAATTTGTGTTGGTGAACCCACGAAGAAGCTTGGGTTAAGATACATTGGGTATGAGATTCTTCCTCGAGAGAGCTCGTTGTACGAAGAATATGAAAGTAACGACCCTGTTCTAAGAGACCCGGATAGCGTAAACGATAGAGAGTGGGAATTTACAAAAAAAAAAAGAGGCCTTTTCTCTATCCCTTCTTACCCTGAAAAAGCAGGTGTTCCTAAGAAAAGGAATTTGTCCATTTTTGGAGTCTCAAAGGAGGGTGGAATCAAATTTTGATCAGCAGGTTTTTAGAATGCAAGACACTGTGAAAAACTCTAAGGCAGCATACCAAATGGCCAGTTGCATAAGCATCACACTCTGCACACATATAAAACTCCTAAAACTCAACAAATTATTTCAGAAGCTCAAATCCTTTTATCTCCACACATTCTCGAGGCATCCAAAAGTAAAATCTAATAAAACTAATGTCCCACAATCTACATGCATCAATAAAATCGTCAAACACAAACCAAAAACCAAAAACCAAAAACCAAAAACCAGCTACTCAGAAGCACAAGCAACAGGCAACAAACACACAAAAAGTAAAAGCGTAAGAACCAAACCTATAATATCGCAAGTAGAGCGAGGAAACACAATCCCAGAGTTAGGCCTAACACAATACTTCTTTGGATTCGTAGTTTTCACCTGAAATTCCACAAAAACTTTAAAAAACTCACACCGCAAATTCGCTTAGTTCATTACTACTTTATAACTAAGACTTAATTCTGTTAATCTGTTCTAACTTTTCTTAACATTATGATTAATAACTAATCAATAACATCACATGACTATAATTCATTATACTAGTGGCACTTCAAAGCATAGAAACCGATAAATTTCGAGTTCGAAATGGAATAACAGTACCTTAAAAGCCACATGATCATCCGTTTTATTCTGTAACTGCATGGAACATGAGATCTGCTTCTTCAATTCAACTATACAACACACAATCGAACAAAAATCATCACAAATTGATATGCGTAAAGGTAACAGATCCGAAATCAGAACAAAAAACATGAAATAAAGTAATATAAGCAGTAGTTTAATCGGAATTCTTACAAGCAAACTGAAGCTCTTGTGGCTCGATGCTGAGAAGGTCTCCGGTACTCATGTCGGTTGTGTTTAATCGTACGAGATCGCTAACTGAAACGTCGCTGGATACCTAGAGTTGAAAGATGATTGTGACCGGAAGGTAGCCGGAAAAGTTATATTCCGGCAGAGAATCTAGATAAAGAGTAGAGAGAGAGATCTGGTTTTTGAAACGGAAGAAAGTACGCGAGAGAATGACGATGTGTTGTTGTGTCATGTGATTAAGCAATTATTCTGTTTTTTTAGAGTAAACCGCAACCTTTTGAACCTGGGTTCCGTGGTTTTAATTTGTAGTTATTTTCATCCAAAGGTAAAATCTGGTCAGATTTTTCAGTTAACATTCAGTTTTTTTTTTTTTTTTTTCCTCCCTTTTAATGAAACGTCTAAAGACCATTTTGCCATTCATTAAAGGAAGATAAAAGACAAAAAAAAAACTAGATGTTAACTGAAAAACCTGACAAGATTTTGATTTTAAATGAAAATGACAACAAAATTGAAAACACAGAGGCGCAAATTCAAAATGTTTGAGTTTGGACTAAAGTGTTAAAAGTGACCAAACCTTAGGGACCATTTTGACGGTTTACTTTTTTTTAATTTAATTCAAATCTTACGTTTTTTTTACCCTTTTTATCTTTTATTTGTTAATCTTGAATCGTGTCAAGTATGATGTAACTAAACAATATCAACAGAAAGAAGCTAAGAAAATAAGGAAGTGCGGTTGATATTATGGTTCTACTATGCATCTCCTGTTCAAGATGAAACTCCAACTTCAAATTTGAGAAAGGAAACAATAGTCTCACAATCGAGCGTTTCATTCTTTTTAATTCGATCCAAACGACAGATTATCTCTTAGTCAAACTATCCCAATAAACCCTATGATGCAAGGAGTAACTTAATAACAATTGATAAAGACACGAACTAGCAAGGATACTAGGAAATCTAGGGAAACCGCCTCTAAGAGGCTTTACACCTAAACACCTAATAAAAAAAAAGACTACCCGAGTGTTTATCACCTCTTAGCTATCTAGATAAGTAGAATACTTAGCTCTAACAAATCACCAATCAATGTTCATATGGATTACTACGTCTAGAAAAACCATAAAATAATCACAAACAAACAGTAAGCGACCTAAATATCTAACTAGAACCGAAAGACATTTAACAAGAAGCATATAGAACAAAGATTAATCATAAATCAAAACTAAATATGCATATACATCAGATCAATTGTAAAATGGTTCTTTGCATTAACGTTAATCCATCAATAATAACTAAAATTCAACAGTTATTCGTCCAAAACCTAGGTAGCTACAAAAGTGTAGCCAAATATCATGTTTAACATCAGATAACAAGTCTTATGAATAAGAAACATGAGGTCTAGAAATATGGAAAAACAAAGAAGTTCAAAAAAACATAAACCAAATTAAGGTAACCGAACTGATTAGCGACCCCTTGCTTCAATTCTTGATCAAATCCGGCTTCTCCACTCCGAAAACGCCCAGAGCTCTCAGTTTTCACGCTTGTAAGTCAGTTATGTCGAAAAGATTGGGCAAAAGTGATAATAATATAATCAACTAGGGTTTTTTTTTTCTGAAATTTGACATCCTTCGCACGTAGCAAAGGCCTAATCAGAGTTCTTCGCTTGTCGCTAAAGACAAAACAATCGGGCCCTTAATTTCTTATTGATCCACTTCTTGGCGTGTCGCAAGGCATTTTCATGGGTTCTTCGCGTGGTGCGAAGAATGAAAATTCCAGATTTTATATTTTATTTTCAATGTTTTTTTCCCACGTGTGTGTTTCCAGGGGCGAAGCTTAATGGGGGGGGGGGGGACGTCCGCCCCCCGGGATTTTTCGTTCAGTAGTGTTATATATGTAGTTTTCGTATAGAAATTTGTGGGTATATACGTTTTCAACCCCCCGGTTCTATAGAAATTTTTGGGTATATATGTTTTCACCCCCCGGCCGAAAAATCCAAGCTTCGCCACTGTGTGTTTCTTCCTCAATTTAGCCTCAATTCCACTTCTTCTACACATGGGTACCTGTAAAACATAACTAACTAAATACAAGCTAAAAACAACTATTTACATAACTATAACAATAAAAACAGTAAGGAAAAACATATGTGTTTTACAACACATCACCAACCAAAGAATGGAATTGGTTGTTCAAATCAACTACGAAGTTGGTAAGGGCACACCCCCATTTCAGAGGATTTTAACCGACTAAGATTAAGGACGGGCATGTCATCAATTCACTGGAAGTTAAGGCCATGGGGTATGGGGCTTGGGTTGGGGGAAAACGCCCAAGCCACCACCCCGGGTGGGCTTGGGTTGGGGCGTGGCCCTTGGGGCTTGGCTTTCAAGCCGGGCGTGGGGCGGTATGGCCATGCTAGCTGGCTGCCTCCCATTCACTCACCCCGCCACGTCATAGCGGACTTTTCAAATTTTGAATTTTAAATTCAAACGGTTTGGGGAAAACCAAACCGCCACCCGGGTCTCCCAATAACCTCTATATATTGTAACCCCCAACCCACTGGTCCCCCCATCCCACGAACCCAACCCCACCGGCTACCCACTTCTCTTGAACCCGCTAACCCACTGGTCCCCCCCATCCCACGAACCCAACCCCACCGGCTAACCCACTGGTTCCCCCATCCCACGAACCCGCTATGGCATCTTGGACCCATGAAGAAGAATTGGCTCTCGTCACAAGCGTCGTGGACGCTATGAAGGGACGGCCACCGGGCCAAACAAAATATTGGCTGGAAGCATTCGCAGCTTGCCGACATAACGTCGGTAACGACCGCCACAACCTCAACGCGTGCCAACATAAATGGCGCGAGCTACGACCCAAGCTCGAGCGTTTCAAGGCTTACTACGAAGCCGTTCCGAGCGGCGAGTTAAGCCACGAGGACCGGGTGGCGGTGGCGAACATAGAGTTTCGAGGCAAAGGAAAAAAAGGCGTTCGACAAGATCGACCTTTTTGAAATTTATTTAACGCTCTAGGTTTGTTATTTTGTAATTTTTAGAAATTATGTAATTTTTAGGATTATGTAATTTTTAAAATTTTAATGAAGTTGTAGGTTTTTTTTTTATAAATGTTGTGTGATTTTTTATAAATTTTTTTGTAATTTTTTTTTAATATTCTGCCACGCGGTGCACCCAACCCAAGCCCAACCCACGCCACGCCATACCCCGCGGACACGTAACCAGGCGGTGGGGGGCTCCCATTCCACGTGTCAACAAATGCCCCAACCCAAGCCCAACCCAAGCCCCACCATACCCCACGGCCTAACCTTCCTCCAACGGGTGAGACCACGTGCTCCACCGGCCCACTACCAACTCATCTTGCTCATCCGCTCCCCTGTTCTGCAACGGACGCCAAAGCTATGGTCAATATCTCCCTATAACAATCACAACCTCTCATCTACGTGCGTACCCTTAGCTACATGCGAGGAGTCGTCTCTTTCATCAAAGTTCAAACTCATTATGCCACGTCGGAATGAGCCGCCACGTTGAAGATAGTTTAAGTGATGTAAAATTACTTGTTTTTCTTTGTTTAGTTTCTCTTAGACCATGTGTACTAGTGGAACAAAATAATGCCCCCTCCATAGGGCATTATTCGACATGTGTCATCCCAGTCAGCATGGGGCATTATTGCAAAAGTGGTGTAGTGGGGCATTATTCCAATAACGCCCCTCCAATCAATAAATAATTATTATTTTTTATAGAGAAAAGGATTAAAAAAAAAAAGAAAATGAAACTAAACTATGTCAGAGTATGTTATGATAGTCAAACTTACCTGGACCACTCCCATTGGCCACATACAAACTACTTCAGCGTTTTCTTAAAAACGCCGGTATGCATTTTTTTTTTCAAATATAACGCCGGAAAACGCCCGGTGTAATGGGTGGGGGGCGTTTTTAGACGTTTTTTTTCAATTTTTTTTTTTAAAATACCGCCCCACTACGGGTGGTCTTATATATTTTGTTTAGCCTTTTATATGAATGAATATGTATAATACTTGTAAACCATTCTATCAATTTTTAAAAACTAACTAGACTAACAGAGTAAATCAGAACATTTTGTGGGCCCTTTTAAGACAGAATAGCTTACCAATTTACCATCATAAGAAGGATGGGAGAATCATAGATACAGAAGTATAATTCTTTCTTGGATGAATGGTTCAACCGAGAATCCAATCTGAGAAAAAGATTTCCTGTTCATATATTGCATGCTTTCACTTGAGACCATAGTTGTAAAACAAGGTCTCCAAGGCCGAGTACTCCCCGAATAATCTCTTCAAGGTAGGTTGCCGAGACGACTTTCTTCAACTCTGCCTAATTACTACTCGGAATCGATCAAACGCGGTCAACATTGGCTAGAAGTAGATCTAGTAGGTCAACTCTGGCCGAGTTTGACTTTCAAATAAATAAAACATAATCATGCATCATGTGGTGGCGTTGATAGCTGAAAGACAAAACGGTACATGCACTAATCCGTCTTTGTCCCGATTGCTGAGTGTTATATGCCTTATGTCCAAGGCTTGATGCAAAACTACTATCGAGTCGGGGGTCTCACTGGAAGCAGCCTCTCTATTCCTACGGGGTAGAGGTAAGGTTGTCTACATCTTACTCTCATCAAACCCTACCTTTGCTTTGCTATTGGTGGGATCTAATGAGTATGATGATGATATCAATGAATAAATATCATTTTGACGTATTTTGTTATAAATATTAGTAATTTTATGTTATTTCACATATTTTAATTTCTGAAAACTAATTTCTTTATAATTTAATATTGCCGAGTACTCTCCGCCGAGGTCGAGTACTCTCAACTACCCGGTCGACTAACTAGGGAGCGCCTAGCGACTTTTGCAACCATGCTTGAGACCAACGTTAAGAAAAACACTTGTTTATTACTTTCACATAATCTCTAGATTGCCGAGTCAAATATGTAGTGTAGGTATATAGTTGCTGAGTTCACTATTTTTATCAACTAATTTCCAGTGGACCAGAAAAATAAACCGAAATGCACAACCATTTCATCCCATGAGATGTTCAAAAGAACTCGATTAAGAAGGGCCTACAAAAGTTAAATCTCAATCCAGCTAATCCCACAAGTTTTCTTCTTTCCCACATCATCTAAATCATCCCTCAAGTTTTCCACAACATCCCACCTCCCATTTCCAGCATGGAAATTAGAAACCATAATCTTATACTTGCTTCCGTCTCGTTCTTTATCAAACACTCGACTTGCTACAATTTCCGCAAGCTTCGAATCATTATGTACATCACAACAAGAAAGAAGCGCACCCCATATCCCCGAATCCACGTCATCTCCCAAAGAACAAATAAGATCATAAGCCTCTTCCAACTCTCCCACCATCCCAAGCAGTTTCACAAAGTGAACATAATGCTCAGTTTTCGCTTCGACGCCAAATTCAACATCCATTCGTTTGAAAATATCACGGCCTTCGTTAACAAGACCACCATGGGAGCAAGCGGATAACAGAGCACAAAAAGTAGACTCATCAGGTTTTAAACCTTGTTCAACAGCCTCGCGAAACACGTTATACGCCTCGGATGCAAGACCGTACAAACCAAGACTTGCTATTACTGAATTGTAAGAAACCATGTTTCTCTTCGGCATATGATCGAACACCTTGAGTCCCATTTCCAAGAAACCGCACTTCGAATACATGTCTATCAAAGCGGAAGACACCATGGTATCCGAATCTAGGTTACGGCGGATCGCGTAACCGTGTATCTCAATCCCCGGTGCTAGAACCGCCATTTGTGCGGTAGCAGCAAGTAACGTAGCAACTGATACCGTATCAGATTTTCTACCTTCATAATTCATTTTCTTGAAAAATATCAAGGCTTTATTATACTCTCCGGATTGCGAAAAACCAGATATTAAAGCAGACCATGTTACTAAATCGGGATGTGACAAACTATTAAATACTTTGTAGGCCGAATTCATACATCCACACCTTGAATACATACTTACGAGCACACTATTTATATGCGCATTAGAATCAAACCCGTTTCTTAAACAGTAACCATGAATTCCCTGACCGATTTCCAGCAAGTTAGACCGCGTAAAACCTGATAACAACCCCACCACCGTATACCCATCAGGCCGGTTTCCCATTCTCCTCATCACAACAAACAAACGCAACCCTGTGTCCCAATCTCCACAACTTCCATAACCCGCGATCATCGCGTTATACAAAACCAAATCATGTCTATCTAACCCATCAAACACCATTCTAGCATCATCAACAAGACCCAGTTTCGAGTAACCCGACACAAGCGCACTACCAGAAACAGAATCCAGTCCCAGACCAAAAACAACCACTTGTCCATGCACAAACTTAACACCTTTCACATCATGGTTTTCAGCACAAGCGCGTAAAATGCAAGCGAATGTGAAACTATCAGGCTGTGTTTCTGAGGTGAGCATGTCTTTGAACAGCGTAAATGCATCGCGAAAACGATGGGTTTGCGCATAGGCTCTTATTATGGAGTTCCAGAGATAAACGGTTCGGTTAGGCATTTCGTCGAACAGGTTGCGTGCAGAGTAAAGATCGTCATTGGTTGCGTATAATTTGATGGTTTTTGTTGCGTAAAATGGGTCATGGTATAGACAGGTCTTGATTAGTAAAGCGTGGAGTGATTTTGTTCTTGTTAGGGGTTGAGTTAGTTTGGAGAGTTCGAAGATAAGTGACTTGAAATGAACGAACATTAAGTTAATTCAATGCAAACAATGCTGCATCTGGGTTCGAATGAAATTGGGGAAATTGATCCTTTTTCGGTGGTTTGAGAGGTGGCGTGGCAGAGGGGAGGCGGCGGTTGTTTTTGTCGGGTAAAGGTAACAGATCCAAAATCAGAACAGAAAACATGAAGTAAAGTAATATAAGCAGTAGTTTAATCGGAATTCTTACAAGCAAACTGAAGCTCCTGTGGCTCGATGCTGAGAAGGTCTCCGGTACTCATGTCGGTTGTGTTTAATCGTACGAGATCGCTAACTGAAACGTCGCTGGATACCTAGAGTTGAAAGATGATTGTGACCGGAAGGTTGCCGGAAAGGGTATATTCCGGTAGAGAATCTAGATAGAGAGTAGAGAGAGAGAGAGAGATCTGGTTTTTGAAACGGAAGAAAGTACGCGAGAGAATGACGATGTGTTGTGTCATGTGATTAAGCAATTAATCTGTTTTTTTAAGTAAACCGCAACCTTTTGAATCTGGGTTCCCGTGGTTTTAATTTGTAGTTATTTTCATCCAAGTTAACATCCAGTTTTTTTTCTCCCTTTTAATGAAACATCTAAAGACCATTTTGCCATTCATTAAAGGGAGATAAAAGACAAAAAAACTAGATGTTAACTGAAAAACCTGACAAGATTTTGATTTTGAATGAAAATGACAACAAAATTGAAAACACAGAGGCGCAAATTCAAAATGTTTTGAGTTTTGGACTAAAGTGTTAAAAGTGACCAAACCTTAGGGACCATTTTGACGGTTTACTTTTTTTTAATTTAATTCAAATCTTACGTTTTTTTTTACCCTTTTTATCTTTTATTTGTTAATCTTGAATCGTGTCAAGTATGATGTAACTAAACAATATCAACAGAAAGAAGCTAAGAAAATAAGGAAGTGCGGTTGATATTATGGTTCTACTATGCATCTCCTGTTCAAGATGAAACTCCAACTTCAAATTTGAGAAAGGAAACAATAGTCTCACAATCGAGCGTTTCATTCTTTTTAATTCGATCCAAACGACAGATTATCTCTTAGTCTCACTATCCCAATAAACCCTATGATGCAAGGAGTAACTTAATAACAATTGATAAGACACGAACTAGCAAGGATACTAGGAAATCTAGGGAAACCGCCTCTAAGAGGCTTTACACCTAAGCACCTAATAAAAAAAAGACTACCCGAGTGTTTATCACCTCTTAGCTATCTAGATAAATAGAATACTTAGCTCTAACAAATCACCAATCAATGTTCATATGGATTACTACGTCTAGAAAAACCATAAAATAATCACAAACAAACAGTAAGCGACCTAAATATCTAACTAGAACCGAAAGACATTTAACAAGAAGCGTATAGAACAAAGATTAATCATAAATCAAAACTAAATATGCATATACATCAGATCAATTGTAAAATGGTTCTTTGCATTAACGTTAATCCATCAATAATAACTCAAATTCAACAGTTATTCATCCAAAACCTAGGTAGCTACAAAAGTGTAGCCAAAAATCATGTTTAACATCAGATAACAAGTCTTATGAATAAGAAACATGAGGTCTAGAAATATGGAAAAACAAAGAAGTTCAAAAAAACATAAACCAAATTAAGGTAACCGAACTGATTCGCGACCCCTTGCTTCAATTCTTGATCAAATCCGGCTTCTCCACTCCGAAAACGCCCAGAGCTCTCAGTTTTCACGCTTGTAAGTCAGTTATGTCGAAAAGATTGGGCAAAAGTGATAATAATATAATCAACTAGGGTTTTTTTTTCTGAAATCTGACATCCTTCGCACGTAGCAAAGGCCTGATCAGAGTTCTTCGCTTGTCGCTAGAGACAAAACAATCGGGCCCTTAATTTCTTATTGATCCACTTCTTGGCGTGTCGCAAGGCATTTTCATGGGTTCTTCGCGTGGTGCGAAGAATGAAAATTCCAAATTTTATATTTTCTTTTCAATGTTTTTTTCCCACGTGTGTGTTTCTTCCTCAATTTAGCCTCAATTCCACTTCTTCTACACATGGGTACCTGTAAAACATAACTAACTAAATACAAGCTAAAAACAACTATTTACATAACTATAACAATAAAAACAGTAAGGAAAAACATGTGTGTTTTACAACACATCACCAACCAAAGAATGGAATTGGTTGTTCAAATCAACTACGAAGTTGGTAAGGGCACACCCCCATTTAAGAGGATTTTAACCGACTAAGGGGCTGTTTGGCAACATCTGAATGGTTAAGTGCTGAACCAGTAAGAGATCTGAACCATTAAGTGCTGAACCAGTAAGAGGTCTGAACCATTAAGAGCCTATATAATGCTTAACCGTTCAGAGGCAAATGTCTGACCAATTCAGATTAGAGGTCTTAACCATTCAGACTCTGTATAAATCTTAATCATTCAGAGGCAAATGTCAGAACCATTCAGACATATGCTCATGAAACAAACAATCTGAACCATTAAGGGGCTGTTTGGCAACATCTGAACCAATAAGTGCTGAATGAATAAGAGGTCTGAATGGGTAAGAGGCTCTGAACCAGTAAGTGCTGAACCAGTAAAATACTGTTTGGTTACACATCTGAATGACTTTGTAAAATGACATTTTTACCCCTATAAACAAAACTATTAAAATAGCATCAATTAAATCAAATTATGAAATTCTCTCAAAACCTTATCATCTCACAATTCCATCCTCACACAAATCAAACACAGACAAAAAAAATGTACAGACATCATCCTTCAACACCCTCTCTCTCGATCCACACTTCAACCACACACTTGGTCCCTCCTCCTTCTCCGGCGGAAACCAGCAAAACCACTAGAGCCACACCTCAAATCATCATCTTTCACGAGAAGAGCGAGAGAAGAGTCGGAGGGAAAGAGAGACCGGAGAAGGAGTAGCGGCGGCGGTTGTGATGCGTCGGTGATGATGATGATCGATGAAGATGAAGATGTTGATGAGATGATGATGATCGATGAAGATGATGACGATGATGTTCGATGATGGGATCGATTAGGGTTTGATTTGGGGGTTTCGATTTGGGGGTTTCGGAGATGGTGGAGGTGCAGGTGGCGGAGATGGTGGAGGTGTTGGCGGAGATGGTGGAGGTGGTGGCGTCGGTGACGATGATGATGGAGATGGTGTCGGAGGTGGTGTCGGAGTTGATGATGATGATGATGATGATGGAGATGGTGTCGGAGGTGGTGGAGGTGGTGTCGGAGGTGGAGGTGGTGGCTGTGGAGAACTCGTGAAGAAGAAGGAGCAAAGGGCATACAAGTCCAGTTTTCATTCAGAGATGAGAAGTAGCTGAACCATTCAGAGCTGAATGGTTCAGTTCAGAGGTGAAGTTTTTGTGAACCAAACAAGGATACCTCTGTCCGATTCAGAGGTTTACCTCTGAATGAAGCCATTCAGAGGCAACCAAACAGGCCCTAAGTGTTGAACCAGTAAGAGGTCTGAACCATTAAGAGCCTTATTAAGAGGTAAACAAACAGCCCCTAAGATTAAGGATGGGCATGTCATCAATTCACTGGAAGTTAAGGCCATGGGGTATGGGGCTTGGGTTGGGGCGTGGGTTGGGGGAAAACGCCCAAGCCACCACCCCGGGTGGGCTTGGGTTGGGGCGTGGCCCTTGGGGCTTGGCTTTCAAGCCGGGCGTGGGGCGGTATGACCATGCTAGCTGGCTGCCTCCCATTCGCTCACCCCGCCACGTCATAGCGGACTTTTCAAATTTTGAATTTTAAATTCAAACGGTTTGGGGAAAACCAAACCGCCACCCGGGTCTCCCAACAACCTCTATATATTGTAACCCCCAACCCACTGGTCCCCCCATCCCACGAACCCAACCCCACCGGCTACCCACTTCTCTCGAACCCGCTAACCCACTGGTCCCCCCCATCCCATGAACCCAACCCCACCGACTAACCCACTGGTCCCCCCCACCCCACAAACCCGCTATGGCATCTTGGACCCATGAGGAAGAATTGGCTCTCGTCACAAGCGTCGTTGACGCTATGTGTCACACCCCGAATTCCACGTATCACCGGTGGGCCCGGTGGGGAGTATCGTGACGTGGTTGGCAACATAATAGTCAAACAACACAATATTTAAATACACAGCGGAAGCAAATGAAAGATATATTTCAACCGAATATAATATTGTAATATCGAGTATCACAACAGTTGAAATTAAATCCACAGACGGATCAAAAATAAATAGGAAACAGTAGTTCAACAGACTTTAAGCATCTTAAGCTTGCGAGACTCTTTAATGATGCTAGGAGTAGCCAGCCTAGTTCGCGTAGTACCTGCACTTAACCTTTTTGGAAAAATACGTCAGTTTACACTGGTAAATACAATCAACTGGCTCATTTTTAAAAATGATTAAAAATTGATTTGGATGCACGTGGCATAAATATTTTTATAACTTGGGATAATTATTTAAACATATAAACTTGTAAAAGGATTACATGTTCCTTATGCGTTCAGTAGCCCGGATCATGCCGGGTTAAAGATCAATAGACACACCACATTATTTATTTATGCACTGACGAGTGTACGCCTACACTCCGCGCTTAGGTCGTGGCCATTTCGTAAAATGATGCCAAGGATATCCGGGACATGGTCATTAACCCCCCAAAGGCTTTAAGCAAACAAAACATATTTAAAGGGGTCATCTCGATAATACTTAACCACCAATCGATTAAGGTCGAATGCCCGACCAAGCGGTATTTTATATACCGTACCCCAAGCCCGTATAAGGGAAAATAAGTTAAAAGTATTTACCTTTGCAAGTATAATTCACAAACAGCAAATGCAAGTAGCTTTTACTGGTCCTCCTATTCTGGAACGAAGGTTTATAATAACCTATTAGAATCCTAACGGGTCTTTAATTAAACCTAAACTTAGACCGGTTAGTTTTAAAGATACGGTTCGTACGCACGATTAAGCGGAGACCGGAATAGAATGTGATTTAGACCCGACAAGTTTTAAGACTTGCTTAATATGGGTATATTATACACATTCTGGATTTTGAGATAAAAACGATAAGGTTTGACCCGTTTCGGCTAATTTATGCAAACTAGTTACATAAACCGAACCGAACGCGCGAGAGGCGTAACGGGTGACCATGAGAGTCATATACAGGTTTCCTAAGTTAATATTCCTCATATATGTTGTGACATCAGTAAGATATCTTTTATTATGCCCAAAACGAATTTAAACACAAACTATGCCCCGTAGGGGTATTTTGGTCATTTATAAGGTTATAAAAGAGTTTAAGTATTAACCTGGGTTACAGGTCTGATATCAATAGTAAAAATACTTAATTTAATAAGTTATATCAGTAGGGTATTGCATATATGTGAAATTTATCAATTATAACCAAACTATGCACCGTAGGGGCATTTTGGTAATTTCACATAAGCTGAAAAGCTCAAAACTGAAGTCTGAGTTAAACAACTTTTGCTTACTGTTAAAATATTATAATTTACCTAAAATATCAGTAGGTATCAACCCTGGTATGTTTAAAATAGTTTTAGTACATACTATGCGTTAAAAACGCTTAAAAGGCGATTAGAAGCCGTTTTCGGGTTCTATATAGAAAGCTGATATTTTTATTATCCCAGAAGGTTTAAAATAATTTATTTATCATATGAAATCAGTAGCAAAAGGTTTGGGGTCAAAAAGATATGTAAAACTCATTTTATAGCCCCAAAGGGCAAAACCGACAATTACCGAATTAAGCTTATGACTCTAAGTTATGCTCAGCCTAAAATTAATTAAAAATCTTCAAAAATCCCAAAATAATATATTATATCAGTGGGTAGCAAGTTTGATATCAAAAAGTGGGTTTAAATAGGCTATATGCTAATTATGCCGTTTAATCGCTAAAGAAGCTTTCTAATTACGCTAATGGGCATAACTCTCAATCTACACCTCAAACTGATGTCAAATTTTGGGTGAAAGTTTATAATTCAGTAACTAAGGTTTCTACTCTTTTACATTTTTAAAAATCACGTTTTATGGTGAAAAGGGCATAATGGTCAACATATAGGCAATTAACGGAATCATGCATATTAATTGGATAACTAATGAACTATGGTGTATAATCACAGAGGGTTATACTAGCATGTAACCTAGTCCAATTAAAGCTCTAAGGCATTTCTAAAACATGCTTAAACGGGTCAGAACTGAAAGTCAAAGCAAAAGTCAAATTATGCGACTTTCGGTTCCGAACCGGGTCTCTACTGAAAATTGTCGGGTTGAACATGTTTAGACATGTTCTTACATTAATTACCAAGTTATATTAATGATCAAACAGGTTGTATGGGTTCTACATTGCTAATTATGCATAAATTGGAAATTAAGCATTCTGTTGACTTTTTAATAACAAGTTTGACCCGACATTTGACCTAGTTAGAGTGGGAATCAGAGGGTGCCCTTTTAAGGGTTTATTGCCCACATCATTACCCACTTATAACTACTTTCAATTTGACTAATCACTGGACCATTAGTGATTAATCGCTAAGTCAACTGTTAATTACGACGGTTTGACTTTTAAGCTAAAACTAAGTAAAAACTCAACTAAAAAAGGTTAAGCATACTTACTAAAGTCCTATGCACGATTAGTGATCACTTGAGTCTGCTTTGGAGCTCCAGAAATGATCAGAAATGCAGATGGAAGGTGTGGTTACAAAGTTGCAACACAAGGCCCTTTTATAGTGCTTTAATCACCTTAGATCATTGACAAATCATGCTAGCAATGGCCATGGATCATCAACAGATGTCCCTAAGTGCCTAGGACTGTTTAGGGGTCGCCCATGTAGTGAAAATATCTGATTAAAGTCGGTTATGGCGTGAATTCAGGCTGCTGTCCAAAGTTTCTGCAACTGGGCGTCTGACGCGGCCCGCGTAAGATCTTAAGATGTCTTACGCGGCCCGCCTGAGCCTTGTAATCAGATTTTACATTTTCAAGTTGTTGCATATTTGTCTCTTGGCCTTTCGAAGGGTCAACCAACATTATTTCTTGCAATTTGACGCCTTCACATTTACTTACAAGGGCTTCAAGGCTTATACCCACTTTATTGAGTCTTTGGTCACTTTGTTATTACCCGAAAAGTCATAAACTTTCACGTTGACGCTTTTAACCCCTCTTACACGAATTTGATCATAACTTTCTCATACGATAACGAAACTTTATGAAATTTTTATCGTGCATTCTAGTGAGCATATTTAATCGTTACAAAGCTTCGGGTTTGCTAAAAGGTCACTCAGAGGTATAACTTAAACATGTTGACACATTTAACCCCTGTAGTTTGTAATCTCTCACTTTCTTTCATTTTTAGCTCCGTATGATCCATGATTTATTCGTTTGATGGTATAAACATCATGCAAGGTTATTGTAAGGTATATTTATTCACTGTTGACATTTTGAACCCGTAAATTCACATACTTTACATGTTTGTCAACTTTAGTCCTTCTATAACATTCTTTCACACGTTCAAACTTATGACACGTGTCCACACATTATAGGACGTGAATTTTCGAGGTGTTACACTATGAAGGGACGGCCATCGGGCCAAACAAAATATTGGCTGGAAGCATTCGCAGCCTACCGACATAACGTCGGTAACGACCGCCACAACCTCAACGCGTGCCAACATAAATGGCGCGAGCTACGGCCCAAGCTCGAGCGTTTCAAGGCTTACTACGAAGCCGTTCTGAGCGGCGAGTTAAGCCACGAGGACCGGGTGGCGGTGGCGAACATAGAGTTTTGAGGCAAGGAAAAAAAGGCGTTCGACAAGATCGACCCTTTTGAAATTTATTTAACGCTCTAGGTTTGTTATTTTGTAATTTTTAGAAATTATGTAATTTTTAGGATTATGTAAGTTTTAAAATTTTAATGAAGTTGTAGGTTTTTTTTTATAAATGTTGTGTGATTTTTTATAAATTTTTTGTAATTTTTTTTAATATTCTGCCACGCGGTGCACCCAACCCAAGCCCAAGCCACGCCCCGCCATACCCCGCGGACACGTAACCAGGCGGTGGAGGGCTCCCATTCCACGTGTCAACAAATGCCCCAACCCAAGCCCCACCATACCCCACGGCCTAACCTTCCTCCAACGGGTGAGACCACGTGCTCCACCGGCCCACTACCAACTCATCTTGCTCATCCGCTCCCCTGTTCTGCAACGGACGCCAAAGCTATGGTCAATATCTCCCTATAACAATCACAACCTCTCATCTACGTGCGTACCCTTAGCTACATGCGAGGAGTCGTCTCTTTCATCAAAGTTCAAACTCATTATGCCACGTCGGAATGAGCCGCCACGTTGAAGATAGTTTAAGTGATGTAAAATTACTTGTTTTTCTTTGTTTAGTTTCTCTTATATATTTTGTTTAGCCTTTCATATGAATGCATATGTATAATACTTGTAAACCATTCTATCAATTTTTAAAAACTAACAGAGTAAATCAGAACATTTTGTGGGCCCTTTTAAGACAGAATAGCTTACCAATTTACCATCATAAGAAGGATGGGAGAATCATAGATACAGAAGTATAATTCTTTCTTGGATGAATGGTTCAACCAAGAATCCAATCGAGATAAAGATTTCCTGTTCTGACCCGTATTATATATTGCATGCTTTCACTTGAGACCATAGTTGTAAAACAAGGTCTCCAAGGCCGAGTAATCCCCGAGTAATCTCTTCAAGGTAGGCTGCCGAGACGACTTTCTTCAACTCTGCCTAATTACTACTCGGAATCGATCAAACGCGGTCAACATTGGCCAGAATTAGATCTAGTAGGTCAACTTGGGCCGAGTTTGACTTTCAAATAAATAAAACATAATCATGCATCATGTAGTGGGATTGATAGCTGAAAGACAAAATGGTACATGCACTAATCGGTCTTTGTCCCGATTGCTGAGTGTTATACGCCTTATGTCCAAGGCTTGATGCAAAACTACTATCGAGTCGGGGGTCTCACTGGAAGCAGCCTCTCTATTCCTACGGGGTAGAGGTAAGGTTGTCTACATCTTACTCTCACCAGACCCTACCTTTGCTTTGCTATTGGTGGGATCTACTGAGTATGATGATGATGATGATGATGATATCAATGAATAAATATCATTTTGACGTATTTTGTTATAAATATTAGTAAATTTATGTTATTTGACATATTTTAATTTCTGAAAACTAATTTCTTTATAATTTAATATTGCCAAGTACTCTCCGCTGAGGTCGAGTACTCTCAACTCCCCGGTCGACTAACTAGGGAGCGCCTAGCGACTTTTGCAGCCATGCTTGAGACAGAAAAACGCTTGCTTATCACTTTCACATAATCTCTAGATTGCTGAGTCAAATATGTAGTGTAGGTATATAGTTGCTGAATTCACTATTTTTATCAACTAATTTCCAGTGGACCAGAAAAATAAACCGAAATGCACAACCATTTCATCCCATGAGATGTTAAAAAAAACTCGATCAAGAAGGGCCTACAAAAGTTAAATCTCAATCCAGCTAATCCCACAAGTTTTCTTCTTTCCCACATCATCTAAATCATCCCTCAAGTTTTCCACAAAATCCCACCTCCCATTTCCAGCATGGAAATTAGAAACCATAATCTTATACTTGCTTCCGTCTCGTTCTTTATCAAACACTCGACTTGCTACAATTTCCGCAAGCTTCGAATCATTATGTACATCACAACAAGAAAGAAGCGCACCCCATATCCCCGAATCCACGTCATCTCCCAAAGAACAAATAAGATCATAAGCCTCTTCCAACTCTCCCACCATCCCAAGCAGTTTCACAAAGTGAACATAATGCTCAGTTTTCGCTTCGACGCCAAATTCAACATCCATTCGTTTGAAAATATCACGGCCTTCGCTAACAAGACCACCATGGGAGCAAGTGGATAACAGAGCACAAAAAGTAGACTCATCAGGTTTTAAACCTTGTTCAACAGCCTCGCGAAACACGTTATACGCCTCGGATGCAAGACCGTACAAACCAAGACTTACTATTACTGAATTGTAAGAAACCATGTTTCTCTTCGGCATATGATCCAACACCTTGAGTCCCATTTCCAAGAAACCGCACTTCGAATACATGTCTATCAAAGCGGAAGACACCATGGTATCCGAATCTAGGTTATGGCGGATCGTGTAACCGTGTACCTCAATCCCCGGTGCTAGAACCGCCATTTGTGCGGTAGCAGCAAGTAACATAGCAACTAATACCGTATCAGATTTTCTACCTTCATAATTCATTTTCTTGAAAAATATCAAGGCTTTATTATACTCTCCGGATTGCGAAAAACCAGATATTAAAGCAGACCATGTTACTAAATCGGGATATGACAAACTATTAAATACTTTGTAGGCCGAATTCATACATCCACACCTTGAATACATACTTACGAGCACACTATTTATATGCGCATTAGAATCAAACCCGTTTCTTAAAAAGTAACCATGAATTCCCTGACCGATTTCCAGCAAGTTAGACCGCGTGAAACCTGATAACAACCCCACCACCGTATACCCATCAGGCCGGTTTCCCATTCTCCTCATCACAACAAACAAACGCAACCCTGTGTCCCAATCTCCACAACTTCCATAACCCGCGATCATCGCGTTATACAAAACCAAATCATGTCTATCTAACCCATCAAACACCATTCTAGCATCATCAACAAGACCCAGTTTCGAGTAACCTGACACAAGCGCACTACCAGAAACAGAATCCAGTCCCAGACCAAAAACAACCACTTGTCCATGCACAAACTTAACACCTTTCACATCATGGTTTTCAGCACAAGCGCGTAAAATGCAAGCGAATGTGAAACTATCAGGCTGTGTTTCTAAGGTGAGCATGTCTTTGAACAGCGTAAATGCATCGCGAAAACGATGGGTTTGCGTGTAGGCTCTTATTATGGAGTTCCAGAGATAAACGGTTCGGTTAGGCATTTCGTCGAACAGGCTGCGTGCAGAGTAAAGATCGTCATTGGTTGCGTATAATTTGATGGTTTTTGTTGCGTAAAATGGGTCATGGTATAGACTGGTCTTGATTAGTAAAGTGTGGAGTGATTTTGTTCTTGTTAGGGGTTGAGTTAGTTTGGAGAGTTCGAAGCAATGTTTTTAAAACCGGACCGGGCCGGCCGGTCGGACCGGTCCGGCCAGGATCCGGAGCCTTTACCGGGCGGGTTCAGTACAACAGACCGTTTCACCATTAACCCGGTGGTCGGGCCGGGGGCCGGGCGGTCGGGCCGGCGGGTCTTCGCGTAGGGTCGGGCCGGTCAGGTTTTTTTAATTAAATAATGGAATAAATGACTTCAAAACCTAACCTTCAAACGGAGCATATTGAAGAAGATGAGAAAAAGGGTCGCCGGAGAAAAACTATAGAAGAAGATGAGAAAAGGACGAGTGTTTTTCATTTGTTTTTTATTTTCTCACTGGTTACTTTTGAAGGTTATTAATTTTGGTTTCCCCATGGCAACTGCATCCCTCTAATTTCCCATGCCACTTGCAACCTTTTCTTTTCTTTTGATTTGATTTTTATTCTATTTTATTTATTTCTTTTCTTTTAAAAATTAAATATCTTTTAGATTCTACACACTTGTACACTTAAAAATGTAAAAAGACCCAAAGTAAATTAGTATGTTACGTATTATATATATAGATGTATGTATATTCAGTATTTATTTATTTGATAATATAATTTCAAAGTTTTATATAGTTTTTTATGTGTGATATTTACAAATTAATTTTGGTATATTTTCTATATTTTTGAATTATATATGATGTAGTCCGGTTCTTGAATCCGGTTCGACCGGTCTGACCGGTTCGACCATTGAACCACTAAAGTGACCGGTTCGTTGTCCGGTCCGGTTCTGAAAACATTTCGAAGATAAGTGACTTGAAATGAAGGAACATTAAGTTAATTCAACGCAAACAATGCTGCATCTGGGTTCGAATGAAATTGGGGAAATTGATCCTTTTTCGGTGGTTTGAGAGGTGGCGTGGCAGAGGGGAGACGGCGGTTGTTTTTGTGAACGACGGTAACATACCGTCGTAAATTTGTAGCTTTGAATAATTACATACAAATGATTAATGCGTTGAGGTGGATTGATATGCATATTTATATAATAGTAGCAAAATTAAAAATTAATAATTTATTATAGCTTTAACTACTGTTCATTACGTTTCCTTTTTAATATATGTATAATGATATTAAAAAATAAAAAATAGACCTAAACGTCCATACCAAACAATTTTTGAACAACTTAGATGTATCAAATCGGCCCCTCTCAACCAACCCAACATATGTGGCTTTCTAATATTCAAATTTGTGTGCTTAGGGTTGTAAAGGAACTGAACAAACACGAATAAGAACAAGGCCTTGTTCATGTTCGGTTTGTTAAGCAAACAAATGTGTTTATGAACGGTTTATGAACACCTATCGAACGAGACTTTCTCTTCGTGTTCGTACATTAGGAAAATGAACGTGTTCACGAACATAAACGAACACAGAAAAAATCAATGAAGGGAGTAGTGCTGGAACTTGAATCCCTAAACATGGAACAGAGGTCAATAGTATCTGTCGTCTCATCGATGTGAATAATGAGGAAGGAAAGGGAATTATGGCACATAAACAATGTGAGAATATGGTTTCTTATTTTAATTGTTAGGATAATAAAATAAATAAAAGTTAAAGGTTATAAAAATTACAAAATAAATAAATGTACAAATAACTTTAATGAATAACATAAGCAAAAAACGTAAACGAACGAATGTTTAGGAAGACACTGTTCACGAACACAATTGACCGATATGTTCATGTTTGTTCATTTAATTAATCGAATGAACTTTTTATGCTCAGTTTGTTCACTTATTAAGTAAACGAATGTAAACGAACTTTCTATCAAACGGTTCACGAAATGTCCGTTGAAGGTTCGATTCATCTGCAGCCCTACGTGTGCTAGATAATATTAACACCACACATTATTCTCTGTAATTAATTGCATTCATACTCTCCATTCCATTGCATATTAATTGCATTCATACTCTCCATTTAATTACTTTGTAATTTATTGCATTTCCCTTGTACCTCTATATATTATGTTGTAAGTATTATGTAAAAGTAACTTGACAAATATAATCATAATCTCAAGTTCAATATGGTATCAGAGCCTCTTTGCTCCTCTGAGCCAATCGATCCACCATAAACCACATGGCGGAGACCAACAGCGGCTCAGCCGCACCACCGCCGCCGCAACGGCGGGTTCCCGTTCCACCATAACCCACATGGCGGAGACCAACGGCGTATCAGAGCAGAGTTATGATCCTTGAAAACTCTGTTCGTCAATCTCAAAACCAAAAACTCAAAAACCCATTCAATCCAAACTCAAGAAAAAAAAAATCCTACTGCATCAACATCGGTCTCTTTTTTGGCTGGAAAATCAAGTTCAGTCACAGATTCAATCCAAAACTCGACAGACACCTTCTGTCCGCTTCCCTTTTCTTTTCTTTCAATTCACCAATAGCCAAACCAATTGTCCATATCACCGCTGCAACTCATTTCCCCATCAAACTAACACCACAAAACTTTCCCTCATGGCGCACCCAAGTCACCGCCACCCTTATTGGTCTCGAACTAGACCACCACATCATTGGATCCGACCAAACTCCGAGTTCCCAAATCACATTTGCAAACTCAAAAAATCTCTCTATGGCCTTAAACAAGCACCGCGTGCTTGGTACATTGAACTAACCACCTTCCTCATTGGATTTGGTTTCAAAAAATGTCTTTCTGATACATCCCTCTTTGTTTACAACTCAAATGGTATCACTAGCTACCTTCTTGTCTACATAGACGACATCATACTCACAGGGAATCACAATCCTTTCATGGATTCTTTTGTTCAAGCCCTAAGCAAAAAAATTCTCTATCAAAGACTTAGGCCCCCTTCATCACTTTCTAGGAATCGAAGTCATTCCTACGCCTCATGGTCTCTTTCTTTCCCAACATCGCCACATTTGCGATATTCTCACCACATTTAAAATGGATGGTGCTAAAGAGGTCCCCTTCATCACTTTCTAGGAATCGAAGTCATTCCTACGCCTCATGGTCTCTTTCTTTCCCAACATCGCCACATTTACGATATTCTCGCCACATTTGGATCGGAGATGTTCTTACCAAACCACTTTCACGAGCACCTTTCCTGAATTTTCGGTCCAAGATTGGAGTCTCCAATGGATCCTCCATCTTGCGGGGGCGTATTAACACCACACATTATTCTCTGTAATTAATTGCATTCATACTCTCCATTCCATTCCATTGCATTGCATATTAATTGCATTCATACTCTCCATTTAATTACTTTGTAATTTATTGCATTTCCCTTGTACCTCTATATATTATGTTGTAAGTATTATGTAAAAGTAACTTGACAAATATAATCATAATCTCAAGTTCAATAGATAACAAGACCAAAACGAACTCTAACAACTATTGTTTTACTCGATTAGTTAAAAAGGAATGTATTGTATTTGCTAATTATAAAATCTAAATTATAACTAAATATAAAACAAGGGGAAAATTGATAATCATCGAAACTTAGGTATAATTTATGTAATTAAGCATAACCACAAGATTCTTATATTATATTACAAGCAAAACTGTTGGCACTATAACCGAATTAACTACCAAAAATAGCAAGTTCAAAGTAGATTGTTTCCTTCTTTTTTCATCACCTATGGCACAATTGGTGTGTAACAATATTATGTCAATCACATCGTTTGTTTTCTGGGAGGAATGACCACATAACGCTCAATTGATTCAAATTCACCACAAAAATATGGTATGCACTCAACCATTCTTTCCGAATGATGCTTCTTTCATGACCATTTCTCTGAATATCTATCGTATATCGCATTAACGTGATCATCGCCAATATTAAATAAATCCAAAATTTCGTTCGACTCACAAGAAATTTCTAACGCAATCATATGAGTTTTTATACATTTCAATGTCAAGATTACTAGTAGAATGTCGTAACGGTAATTAATTTTGTGATTGTTAGTAGGATTGTGTGATAATAGAGTCAATATGCATAAATCGTACGGATATTGTTGCTTCCGTTGAGATTGAGATAAGATGTTACAGATCTGCAGCAGTGGCGGACCCAGAATTATTTGTTGGGGGTGCGGATGAGGCGTTCAGCCATATTTTCAAGGGGTGCGGTCGGGTTTTTTTGCCTAAAATATACACTAATTTTTTTTCAAGGGGTGCGGCCGCCCACCTTGGCCAAAGGGTGGGTCCGCCCCTGATCTGCAGTGGAATAAAGGATATTTGGTTGTTTTTGGATCTGAAGTGCGCTTTGTTGTAGGCTTGTAACGTAAGAACAAATTTATTTTCCTTTAATTTATGATGATTAATTAGGTTTCGAAATTGAAGGCGTGATAATGTTCTATTGGCACTCGTTTTTGGTTTCGTTGAAGTTTATAATTTACTCTGTCGTTGGTCTTACAAGGAAATAGTATAATGAATGTGAGGAATTTTTAGAAGTTTGATATTTGTGGATATTCTTGAATTGTATATATTTGTTTTGCACATTTGGATTTGAAACAATTTGCTTACAATAGAAAGGATTGGACTACTTTTGTTCACAGGATGGGAAAGATTCAGGAGATGGCAAACAAAATACCGCCGACATGACACAGTTCGTAAGTTCCTCATACTAGTGTTTCAATTTTGCAAGGTTAGAGTCGTGCTTAACATGTAACGCCTTAAGCAAATCTCATATCGTTCCATCCACACGAGAGATATAGGGTCATAGGGAATTCCCGACCTTAAGTACATCCAACGCGTATTGGATGGGAAAGAGAGGAGAACTCCACAGTTACACTTACATTGCATATCAGACATTTCTAATGAGTAACCTAACTTATGGCATATAACACTATTGTTGGCAGGTTCAAACTCTTCTCCAGCAAATGGTAAGCTTGAAAATGCTAGTGTGGTTCAATTTACATGACAGTTACGCTTCAAATTCGTACTGATCTAGTTTATCTTTGTAGCAAAACAGATTCCAAACAATGTCAGACTCCATTGTTTCAAAGAATATCCTTTTTGCATACTGTTTATTAAAATTGTATAGTCAAAATATTGCGAAAAGTGAAAAGTGAAAACTGGACTGATATGTATTCAATAAGCACGTCATAACTCGTATGCAACAATCGGGTCAGACCAACTAATCCGAGAGAAACTGAGCCGAGACTGACCAGTTTGATGGCCACATTCCAACCTTGGTCTGGTCATCAGCTTCTAGTTTTATTGATTTTGGTTTTTGACCCGCCTGACTCAATTTTTAATAAGTATCATTATGATTTTTTTCTCTTGGGTTGCATAAATCTCAAGTATTATTATTATTACACATTTTTGTCAAGTTACCTTAACAGCAATGCACTCGATGAAATGGGAGAAAGGATTAGCGAGTTGGAGCAAAGCATTAATGATCTTAGAGCCGAAATGGGAGCCGAGGGCACTCCACCTCCTGCAGCACCATAGAACGTACGTTGTTGATGAATGAGATCGGGTTTTCGTCTGGTGTAACTTTTGTTTCCTTTATGCGTTTAAAAATTCAAAATGATGATGATAATTGTTTATTTATTTTTCCTCATGTTTTCGTAGTCAGCAGTCTCTTGCTGGATATTCTTGTTGTTATGTTGTTTTAAATTGTTTCAACTTTGAACATAAATACCCTTTTTCATGATTTGAAGGTATCTTCATACATGATAAAAGAATCTAACAAGTTGTTCAAACTAGCGAAACTTCATTGCCACCACCAATGTCCTTCAAGGTGATGCTAGTGGGAGTTGAACTTGAGACCTCAAGAAGAGAAACCAAGTAACTAACCACTAGACCAACTTGTCAGAACTATTTTATTTTATTTAGGTGTGTACAAAACCATTAAGTTAATAGCAAACCATTAGTAATTCACAGTAATAGTTCATGATAAAAATTCGAGCAATAATTTTTACGAAAACAGTTCATGAAGTAACGAGTTCTCGAGAAAATTGAGTTCTTTAGAAATGATAAGTTCTCTAGTTTTTCCGACTTCTCTAGCTTTTCGAGTTCTCTAGCTTTTAAGTTCTCTACCTTTTTGAGTTCTCTAGATTATGATGAGTTCTCGAGTTTCTTATGAGATCTCGAGTTTTCTTATGTGATCTCGAGTTTTCTTGAGTTCTCGAATTCTTATGAAATTTCGAGTTTGATGAGTTTTCTAGAAAATAATATTGTGAATCAATTTCGAAAGTACTAATTATCTCTTATTGAACTTGTGATAATTATGGATTATTTATAATAGATTATCTAGTTTCCAAAATTTGTGCTTTGATAATGATTCTCCTTGATTTCGAAATCTTGTTACTGATAGACAATATCATTATTTCGAAAAACTTATGGATTAAAAAAATAAATAAAAGCTTGAAAAAAAAACACAATCTATTCATCAATTCATCCATAACTTTAACAATTCTTCGAATTTTATGATGAACACCTCCAAAGAATTTTACGATTTTTTCACCTGGAATCGAAACCTTAAACGTATTTTTGTGTGTAGATTTCGATTTTAACAATAATTTGGATTTTAATGAGATATAACCCGATTAAAATCATTCTTTTCCAGATTTCTTGCTGAAAAACGAGGACATCATATTTTAAAAACGTTTTTCATCAAACCTTTAGTTTTTCAGTTTAATTCCAAATTTAGGGAAAACTAACAGAACTGATTTGAGCAACATATGCTCTGATACCACATGTTGATCAATTCTGTGAGTACATAATGGAAAACATGTAAACATAATATCTGTTATAACATTCAGGCTAACATATAATGCAACCATCGTTGTATATATGATAGTCAGCTTGATATGGTTCCCGTTTACGGTGTATATGATTGATGGTGATTACGAGTTCAAGGGACGAAGAACTCGAGATTATAGAGAGAGAGAGAGGAAGTCAGAGATTATGTGATGTTATTGTGAGTGTCTAACCTTTAAACCTCTCTAGTTATCTCCTTAAATACACCTAAGGGGAAACCTTTATTAGTTAATAAGGGTACTCCAGTCCATTAATAATTACCAACCAATATTAATAAGGTATAATTATTAAGAAAACAGAGAAACTATTGTTATAGATCATATATCATATAACTTAAGTAAACAAACATTCAGTACATACAAAAGAAATAACCCGGCTAAAAGTGTAAGATTTTTCTTAATCATTCTTAACTAGTATTAAGCACCCCCCGCGTTGCGGCGGGGGCGAGCACTAATGTCACACTACTGTCAGCGACCACCGACACTGAAGTTGCGGTGTTAATGCGAAGAAATTACACCAAAACGTAAAACATAGAATAAAATAACTAAGTTGATCTACGATTCGCGCGTTACGATGAACCCACGTCAATTTTTTCTCGTTTGACAGGTACATCGTAATCTATATATAATATATATCATTACCGCTATACAAACCATAATGGATACATTACAACAACTATTGCATCAATATGTTGCAGATTATATTTATACAAGATTTTGGCTAAATTAATTAGATTATTATAAATAATAATAATTTACAAATAAAACAAAACAATTTTGAATGGATCAAACCGATTAAATATGGTAAGATAATGAAACCATTATTTGATTAGGGTACAACCACTTAAGCACAATTTACAACCATACATGCATACAAAACAGATTAAATTTGGTAAGGTAATGAAACCATTATTATTTGATTAAGTTACAACCACTTAAGCACAACTTGCAACCTATATTTGATTAAGGTACAACCATTTAAGCACAACTTACAACCAAATATGCACACAAATGTTTCAAATTAATAGTATATAAATTAATAGTATATAAATTGTTTTCCTACTGGTCTTATATTTCCTACATATACATTTGTAAGTTAGGGGAATAGTGCCAAGCAGCTTGCCTGACACTTCCTTATTGGACCAACGTTTTTTAATTTAATTTTATTTCCAGTTTAAAATTACGCTTTCGTCCTTTATTTAAAATTACGTTTTTGCCCCCAGCTTAAAATAAAATTATAATTTTGCCCCTAGCTCAAAATTACGCTTTTGCCATCGGTTCAAAAATTCACTTTTAATTTTGTTCCCAGTTTCAAATTACGGTTTCGCCGTCCGTTTAAAATTACGTTTTTTCACCCAGTTCAAAATAAAATGTTGTTTTTTCCTCTACCTCAAAATTACGATTCTGCTCTCAGCTCAAAATTACGTTTTCGCCCACAGTTCAAAATAAAATTATGTTTTCCCCCTAGCTCAATATTATGATTTTGCTCTCAGTTTAAAATTATGATTTCGCCTCCAGTTCAAAATATAATTTACGATTTTGCCCTCTGTACAGACATACATGTTATGAGAGAGAAATATTCGGCTTATTGCCCCGCAACGCGGGCGGGGCAAAAACTAGTTATATACATAATACAATTCAAATATATCATATACACATTTGTACAAGACTTGACATGTATTCAAAATAAATACACATACCACTATTTGCATAACTATACTTATTGTTTGAGTTTAAACCATTTCATGACCACATGTACCTATTCACAATAAATAAACATACCACCACTATTTACATAACTATGCTTATCTTCTCATTTTGAGCCATTTGATGACTTTCCAAGTTGCTGAGGTCCTATTGCCAAGTAACGACGTGTAGTCCATGAAATTATATGTAACGACGGTTACAAAGAGGACACACACGATTGTGTAACCAATCCAAACGAGCCTTGGAGGAACGAATAACACTAACACCAGTGAGAGGGGTGCAAGAACGGCCAAGAAGAATACAATACTTGATACGATGGTGTAGTAGATCGAGGGCAATTTTGTTGTATAAACGAAAAGTCTAAAAGCAAGTAATGTAGATGTAGAAAAGGCGATCACCGACATGATCATCAACATATTATGAGTTTCGAAAGGAGTCTGGCTGTTGTTTTGAAACTTAACTTGGACCACTCCAATCAAAGGTCCATACATGGAAAGAAGGATTCCACATTTTAGATAGTGTAACATTCTTGAGCAATCACTATACCTGGTATAATATATAATACAATATTTTAACCACATTTATATAAATATAAATGACCAAACTATAACCAAGAAACTAGTAACATCAAATAAAATATATAGGATATTATTTAGCTACTTATCAATCAACTATAATCGAGCCGGGGGTCTCACTGGAAACAGCCTCTCTATTCCTACGGGGTAGAGGTAAATTTGTCTACATCTCACCCTCCTCAGACCCTACCTTAGTTTTGCTACTGGTGGGATTTACTGAGTATGATGATGATGATGATGATCAATCAACTATAAGACTAAAACAACATGAAAACTAAAACTCACCCAGCAGCATGTGTTTGAGTAGGAGGCCAATGTTGATTAAGACTTGTCAACGAGTGTTGGCATCGATGATGAACTAGTTGGCAATCCAAAACATGAGCCACACGTCGTGTCACACGCTCGTCTTCTTCATCTCTCACCAAAATCATGAACTCATGAGGTCTCATTTCTCCATCATCATCTACAACATTTTCCATGTTATGGAGTTGTATGGAGAATAAGGGTGAAGCTAGCTAGTTGGGTTACAAATTATAACAACTTTGAAAGATTTTCGATTGTTATAAAGACGCTCAATTGAATAGATTAATTGGAAAGAAAACGGCTTTTCATTATATGAATAAGTTGGTAATATACTAATAATGTAATATCATAACTTTGACCACCTGCCTTTTATTTTAACATGTGAATAATAAAAGCAATTATCATTATCAACACATACATTTCCCAGATGATGACATCAGCCGGTAATAGGTCCGGCCCCCAATTGGGCTAAATGGGCGGCTGGCTCAACAGTGCCAGGCAGCTGCCTGGCACTCCCTTATTGGCCAAACAAATTTACGATTTTATCCCGTCTTAAAATTACGATTTTGCCACCAGTAAAAAATTATGTTTTTACCCTCACTTGCCAGGCAGCTGTCTGGCACTCCCTTATTGGCCAAACAAATTTACGATTTTATCCCGTCTTAAAATTACGATTTTGCCACCAGTATAAAATTATGTTTTTACCCTCACTTAAAAATAAATTTACGCTTTTCCTCTTAGCTAAAAATTTCCATTTCGCCCTCGGTTAAAAATTACGAATTTGCCCCGTTTAAATTTACACTTTTGCCATTAGTTTTTTCCCCTTAAAATTACTATTTTGCCATCAGTTAAAATTATGTTCTTGCCTCCACTTACAAATAAATTTTCCCTTTTACTCCCAGCTAAAAATTTTAATTTTGCCATCGGTTAAAAAATACGATTTTGCCCAATTTAAATTTACACTTTTACCGTTTGTTTTTTCCCTTAAATTACGCTTTTACCCTCAGCCAAAATTACGTTTTCGCCCCAGCTCAAGATAAAATTTTGTTTTCCCCCGGCTCAAAATTACGATTTTACACCAGTTTATTATTTCTACCCACTTTAAAATTACGTTTTTCCCCAATTTAAAATTACGTCTTTGACCCCAGATCAAAATAAAATTACGCTTTTGCCCCAGCTAAAATTTACGAATTTCCTCTCGGTTCAAAATTACGATATCACCCTCAATTCTAAATTACGTTTTTTTGCCCCCAGTGCAAAATAAAAATATGGTTTCCCCCAGCTAAAATTAGGATTTTACCCTCGGGAAAAAAAATTTGATTTTTCCCCTAAGTAAAAATAAAAATTTGACTTTGCCCCAAGCTAAAAATCGTGTTAAGGAGCTGCCTAACACTCTTTTTACTTTTTCTTTCGAACAAAACTATGGTACTGTTTTTTTAATTGGTTAAGAATTATTCGGCCATCGCCCCGCAACGCGGGCGGGGCAACACCTAGTTTAAACTACAAACCCACAAATTTCCAAATCCACTATTGGCGTTTTTAGCTCCCTTAAGGGTGGCAGGCAAGGTGATATATATTATACTCGATGACACACATTTCATGCATTTGAAGGGAAACATAGCTATATTTTAACATAAGAATTTTATTAATTTATTGTTATATGATGTAACTACCACGTCCCTCTTATTCGTCATCTCATCACTCTTATCAAAAGTTTAAGCATAATTAAGGTGTTAATCAATATAAAATCAAGAACAAAAGGAGTAATGTTAAATTACATCAAACCTTATGTAAAATCTTGAAATACTCTCAAAATCCTCTCAAATCAAAACCCTAAACAAGGTTTCAAGCTGAAAAATAAAATTCAGATTCAGATGAAAAGTTACCTTTGTAATTTGAGAACTCACAAAACCGTTGAGTAAAAGACAGTGACATGTAACCAACCAATCAGCTTGTGCCACTCACTGTTCATGATCTTCACTCACAACTAGTGACAAACGTGACAACAAGTACATTTGACAGGCCACGTGTAACCAATCACGATGCGTCAATGCCCTTTCACCTCCGCAGACACTACATGTCGTGTCAGAGGGGACCAAATGGATATTCCTTGATGGCGACGTCCAGCCCATGAGCCCATCTCCTTCTCTAACCCTTCGGCTAACCAAAGGTTCAAGGATCCGATTTCTCACTCTCACTCTTAACACACACACACTATTTTATTCCCCTAAAACGATAACTTATTCTTACATCGGAGCCTGGTTAAGAGAAGAAACTCCATTCTCCTCTTAACGAGCTAACAGTGTTTTTAATTTTGTAGATCACACCAAGCCGTATTGATCAAAGAAAAGAACTTAAAAGTACTCGAATTCAAACTCAAGACTATAGCATCATCATCATTCAATGTGTGATATAAATCTAGCCATAAAAACATCCGAATATTAAATCTTTAAACTACTTGGTCCAAAAACGCACAAGCAAAAAAAACATTCGTTCACTGGGTCAATTCTGCTGCCTTCGGGTCAACCTTCATCTAAGGCTCCACTTGATCTTCGACCTTGCTCTCGGGCTCCACTTGATCTTCGGTCTTGCTCTCAGGTTCCACTTGATCTTCGGTCTTGCTCTCGGTCTCAGTCTCTAATTGACCCTCGGTCTTGCTCTCGGCCTCCACTTGATCTTCAGTCTTGCTTTCAGGCTCCACTTGATCTTCGGTCTTGCTCTTCTTGCTATCGGGCTCCACTTGATCTTCAGTCTTTGATTCAGGCTCATTTTCAACAGTCTCTTGGGCTGCAACTGGGTTCGGACCCGGGGGTGCCAAAGCTGGAGCTAGTGCTGGTGCATGTGCAGGGCCATGTGGAAAAAACGGAGGCCCGGTTTGAGGTAAATACGGTTGCAGCAGTCGAAGAAGAGCTTGTTGATCGAGTCCTCCACCATATCCATAAGACGAGGAAGCATTGTGAGAAAGTGCTTGAACAAGTACAGGATATAACGCTGCTTCTAATGCTGGATAAAGCGCTTGTAAAGCTGCCTGTCCCATTGCAGCTTGAGCTTGTTGCTCCTGAAACCGTTGAAAATTAAAAATGTGTTTTTTACCCTTCAGATGACTATCAAAAACAGGCGCCGATTCACATTTTACATCACAAAGTTCGCAAATAAAAGGTACAGGTTCCTTTTCGGGCTCAGCAGATTTCCGTTCATCCTCCCTCATTTTTCTCTTTAAACTGTTCCCTTGTTCTTCAGCCTGCATCATTTGACTTTCGACTTTGACTTCCAGTCTCTCCATGGGAAACGGCATTTGTGTTTTTCCCGCAAGCCGCTGTAATTCTTCCTGTATTTCCATATTCTTTTTATGCTTTTTCCCATTTTTATGATTTTCAAGAACCTCGTGAGTGTTGCAGTCGACTCGACAAAGTTCACACCATGCCAGAAACTGAGGCTTCGGCTCACTCTTGATCCTGGGATTCCCGCCACGTCCCCCGCCACTACGTCCACCACCGCCACGTCCTCCGCCACCACGTCCTCCACCGCCACGTCCAGAGAAAGATGAACCACCACCTCTACCGCCTCGACCTCCGCCTCCACCTCCGCCTCCGCCTCCGCCTCGACTTCCACCCCGACCACCGCCACGACTTCCTCCGCGACCGCCACCTCGACTGCCGCCTCGACCAGAACCGCCGAATTGACCACCTTGAACATTCTGCAAACAGCACACCATAATAATTTCAAGCATACAAACTCTTGCACATGCGAGAAAACAATAAAGTATAGATGGAATGTAACAGAACTATTAACAAGGTTATAAAGGTAAATATTCACAGAGGAGAATCACAGTCTCAAGCACAACAATTATTAATATAATAAAGTCATTAACACAAGAGGTGTTAGGTGTAACACCCCAAGCCCAAATATACATACAAATATACAATAACTTCTGGATTAATTTAAAAGGTATAGATAACATACAATTTAAACCTTAAGATTTTAAACTTCTCTTCTTCTATCAGTGTAATGTGACCAGTTTGTTACAGATGGTATCCTACTGTTGTAATTTGTAAATACCAGTAGGAAAAATGAAAACTTACTATCCAATTCTAAACGGTAGATTTGGGCTTTAGAATCGAGACGTGTGCATTAATGCAGACGCCTTCTGTTAAGCTAGAACATTGACTTTTGAGGTCAAGCAAACTACATTTCAAATGCAAAAAAGACATTGGTTCTTTAATAGGTATAACATGAAACTTTTTATTAAGTTTCATGTGGTATTTGTTAGCTGTTACAAATCTTGAAGGATATCATATCAATTTTGAAGTTGAAATGTAGTATCACTACCTTGAAAGTCAAACTGTATGTCTGTATCCCTTTTAGAGATACAGCAATAGTAAATAGTAACTTCTCTCATTACCGTAACGCTATAATATTCACAATTCTATGCGCGGTTTTGAAGAACTAAGAACCAACTCGTGAAAGTTCCATGAAATTCAAAAAGATCCGCCGAACATGAAATTCAAGAAGATCCGCCTCCCATCAATATAGAAACTGCTGCAAGAAGCTGTGAGAAAATCATAGTTTTCCAATGAAACCCTATCGATAAAGATCGTTGGATATTTGGATGACAGCTGGAACAGGAATGTTGAACGCCCCTAGCTGAATGGCACATGTGACTAACAAGGCCATACAGCAGTAGAGGTGGCAAAATAGGCGGGTTGGGTAACGGGTCAAACAGGTTTTTTTAACGATTTTACCCATTTCACCCGTTTAGATAAAACATATCCGAGTTCGACCCACTTATAAGTAAATGGGTCGATATTGCCACCTTTATTTAGAAGTGATGAACGCACTGAATTGGAATGGGATTCTGTTGAATTTTTTCATTACATAGTCGTTTTAAGGTTATGACACCAAGCTTACAGAAGCATTGACGGAGCCAACTTTTTTAGTAGATAGATGTGTTTATAGATTTTATTATAGAAGATGTGTTTATAAATTTTATTATACAAACATATATTATATTATATTATTCAATTTCACTTTACTCAAAAGAAATCGTACGTTTTGACCCCAATTATAGATTGTTCTGGCTCTGCTAGTGTGTACAATAGCCACATCTTCATTTCCCCTAAACTATTCTACAAAATGAGAAAATATGATGTACCATTTCCAAATTCCAACAGTCAAAACCTGCAAATCTTCAATAAAACCGAGATCTTGTGGCTAATCACTTCTGCAGAGGGCAAAAACAACGTTTAACCAGAAGTAAAGTTCATTCGAGCGTAAACCAGTCATTCCAAGGACTGGTTTCGAACTCGAGCCTGAGCTTGTGAGAATTATTTGCCGTAACGCTCGGGCTGATATGAAGGTTTACCCCTCTATAATCTTTTTAGAGAACTATTCCTTTATACATCATAGATTATAAAGGAATAGTTCTTGGATTTATACTATACCTTTATCATCTTTGTTTAGAGGACTGTTATCAACTTATGTGAAGGTTTCTTCATAAGTGATTCTTAAAAATGTACATAGATGATCTAAAGAAATCTATGTACAAGATGATGACAAAGAAAAATCCAAGAAAGAGATAAAATTAATGGAATAAACAAAATAATGGAATGAACTACATTCCATTATCATGTTTGGTTGGTCCATAAAAACTAACAGAGGTCGTTTAAGCGTGTTGTTTATGCACTAATACCCATTTAAATAATATTAAAGTTGTAAATCAAGACAAGAATGTCCTTTAATGTAAGTTAATTATGAATGGAATTATATTTAAAATATTAAAACAGTCATAAAAACTTATTATATACACATTCTTTTTACAAAGTTACAAACAAACTTCTTGCTGCAGAGCGAAAGGAGTACTTCTAACAAAACTCTTTTCTCTCGGCACGCATTCATAATTCCAGAAATCCAAATTTCCACCCTTTACTTAAAGATATGTTTGGATGTGCATCAAAAGTAATTAGTATGACTTGCGCTTTTACTTTTTAGTTTACAAAAAAACTGATTTCGATTCTTATTCTCTGACACTAAAAGAACCAATTACTGAGATAATTGTACAACTCACAAAAGATCCCTAACTTTTAAACCGATAACCTGGTTCAACTTCTTGAAGCTGCACTAAGGACTTTGAAAACTCACATCAAACACCCCCTAAAATCAATCACATGCACTCATTAATGTAATACGCAAGTACGCAGCTACTCCTACCAAACTTATATAAATAACACTATGACAGAACTACCATTCTTACCGTCCCAACTGCATAACCCACAATAAGTCCTCATTTCCACCTAAACCATAGTTGTCAATAGCGGTCGCTATGGTCGCTGTAGCGAATAGCGTAGCGTATAGGTCGAAAACCGCTACAGGGTATGTAGCCATAAATAGCAGGATTTCAGTTTATTTTTTTAAATATAACTCCATTAAAATAGCTATAAAATAGCTGGATTTTAGGTTTGTGTTAAATATACAATTATACATCTAAAATAGCGTATATATCGTATTTTGATATAATATACATATAATTTTTTTTTCTAGTGTATCGCTATTTATAAAATAGCTCTTGCTATCGCTATTCGCAATTTAGCATAAAGGTACCTTATCTCTATGTGTCGCTATTCGCAGTTAACAACTATGACCTAAACACAAGAACACTGTCAAATAAAAAATTGCATACCCAACACCTAATCAAGTAAAAGAAACCCATATCAACATTTATACACGCATAAACAAATAACACAAACCAAACTCACCCAATAACAAAACCCTAACTTTAACAAAACCCTAATTCCCAAATCACAAACCATCCAATCATCAACCAACAAAAAACATAAAAGGTTACCGGAGCCGGAGGATGAAACGGAGGAACCCCATAATCTCCGGGTTGACCCGGCTGCGGCTGCCACTGCGGATGAACCATACCCGGATCAGACCCATAACCCACATGCTGCGGCTGCTGCTGCGGCTGCTGATAATAATAATTCGGGTCACTCTGATAATGAGCCTGACCGTACGCCTGGTACGCAGCCACTTGATTCGGATCCGTCTGCGTAACGGGTACACCCGGAGGATGAATCGGAGCCTGTTCTTGTTCAGGCTGTTGAGCAACCTGTTGCGGTTGTTGATCAGGGTACACAACATGGTGAGAGTATTGTTGAGATGGGTCGTAGGGTTGTTGGGTATAATAGGCGTAATGTTGAGATGGGTCGTATTGTTGTTGGATTTGAGAGGGGTCGTAATGTTGTTGTTGTTGTTGGAGTTGAGACGGGTCGTAAGGTGGTTGTTGTTGGGGTTGAGATGGGTCGTAATGTTGTGGTTGTTGGGAGTAGATGTAAGGATCTTGTTGAATTTGGGAAGAAGGGTAGGATTGGGTTTGGGTTTGAGCAGCGTAGGGATCCATGGTGAGTTTGGAAAAGGGGGATTGATTGGGGATGAAGAAGAAGAAGAGGGTGATGATGTTTGCCGATTTATTCGTGCGGCAAGAGGGTATCATCTAGAATTCGAGAGTACTAGATTTGATGCATGATGTACTACCATGTTCGCTTGTTTGGGTACCCAACCTAATTCACAACGCCAAGCCCAAAAACAAGGCCGGCCAAACCCACAACTTACATAAGATCAAACTTACACTATCAATCCCAACTCAACTAACTATGTTATGTTTGGACCGATTCCTATACCATAAGAACCCAAGAGACTTAATGTTTTAGATAATCTCTTCGGGATTAACGATAGTGTCGGAGATTCGTTATTATTTCTGACAAACAAAATGCACCAACACGCCTGGAACAAAATACCTTGGAATGCCTCCTTAGCTTTTATAATTCAGGTTGCAAAATTCGTGTAACTACACTATATCTTTGACCGAAAAGAGAATAAAGGGACTCACCTTACACCAAATGTTATTCCAGATCTCATACGCCACTCTGCACGAGCAAAGTAGATTTTCTGCAGTTTCAGCCCTATCTTCACATATACAGCAAGAGACGTCGCATGCAAAACAATTTATGGATTGAAGAGTTGTTAGCGTTGGAATTCGGTCTATAAGACAGCTCTCCAAATAAAAACGTTGGAATTCGGCCTACATTAGTGATTAGTGTTCCCTTTTAATAGTTTAATGTAAGCTAGGCATCAGTGATTAGTGTTCCTTTTAACAGTTTAATGTAAGCTAGGCTTCATATACCGATTTAACTAGGCTAATAAAATTAAACAAATGTATTATTTATGTATATATTTACATATTATGTATTGTTTATCTTATTATTAGGGGCGGACCTATGCTTTACCGGGGGTGTGCGGGCACCCCGTTGAAAATATAACTTTTAGTGTTATATGTGCGTGAAAATCCCGAGCGCCCCCATAAAATTTTAAAATCGCCCCCTTAAACTCGTTGAAACTGTGTGAAACGAGAACGGTCATCAATATATTTGATTTGGCCGGAAAAACAACAGACGGCGCACTAAAAGCTCTGCATGAAAAACGAGGATCTGAGAAGAAGACGACTAGGGGTTTTTTATCCATATGTTGGGTTTTATCTTATGTATGGGCCGCTACTTCTAATAACAACTCTAAGACCATGTGTAGTGGTTTAGCTCAATAATGCCCCCACCATGGGGCGTTTTGCGACACGTGGCAGTCCAGTTAGCATGGGGCATTATTGGGGGTTATTGCAAAAGTGCCGTAGTGGGAATAATGCCCAATAACGCCCATTCCAATCATTAAACAATTATTCTTTTTAATTAAAAACTTAAAATACTTCATTAAATTAAAAAAAATACAATACTAGAAATAAAAAAAAAATCCGACTAAATTAAAAAAAAAATACACTAGTTTTCGTCTTCGCTTTCTTCACCCTCGCCAACTTCGTCTTTCTCGTCCTCCGTTTCTTCCTCACCCTCAGGTGATACATACCGAACCGACCATGCGTGTTGTACCAAATCAACCATTAACGCGGAATGGTACGGTTCGTAACGCAACACTCGCGCATTATTCACTCTTTCTTCCATTGACGCATGTGGATGCTCCTCTTGAACGGCTTCTGGCACATAATTCTGGAATCATCGCCATCCGCAAAAAACTCTTTGTAGTAAAAATTTACCATGGATGAAGAACTAGGGGAATCCATCAAGTTTTTTTTTTATAAAATGGAAGTGTTTTTGAGAGAGTTTTTGAGAGAATTTTGGTTAATTTTGAATGAGTTTATATATATATATATATATATATATAGGTAAAAGGTTTAAAAAAAAGAAATAGCCGTTAAATAACTAGCCGTTGCTAGTTTATGATTGGTGGAATCAAAATGCTCACAGCGTGTTTTAAAAAACGCTGATTCAATTTTTTTCCAAAAAAAAAAAGCTAAAAAACGCCCCTATGTAATGGGTTCCGGGCGTTTTTCGGCGTTATTTTTGAAATTTTTTTAAAAAAAGCCCCACTACGGAGGGTCTAAGCCTTGTAATTTTATTCTTTGCTATTTTATTTATTCGTATTGAAATTACTCTCTTTTGCGACTGAAAGGTTAAAAGTGATTTGATTATTTATTTTTAGTTTATAAGTTGAGTGGATAATAACTTAAAAAATATCTACAATTTTCTTTTTCTTTACTTGTATTTTTGTTTATTTATCATTTAATTTAATAATGTAGATTAGGGTTTAATCATCTTAATTTTTTTCATTGGATAAAAATAACGTTGATAGTCATCTATACTCAACTGATATTAAACTATTTTAATATGCATTTACTATATAACTAGGTTATTCACCCCGTGTGTTACACGGGTTGAGGAAAAAAGAAAATATCAATAAAAAATACTTACGAACCAAATTTCACAAAATGTGAAGGTATAATATGAATATAAGTTATAATGCTTCTTCAAAAAATAAAAGTAACATATCTATGATCTCTTTAAAATGTAGTTGATTATGGACATGAGAATAGGTGGCAAGATGATGATATGGTGATTTAGATCAGATTTGTATTATACATATACCTCTTAATTTCTGATCTATAAATAAATATTGAATGAATACTAATTATAAATAACTAGATTTTTTACCGCCGCGCGTTGCGGCGGCGCACCAACGCACTCTCGTGGATGCGCGACGTAAGTAACTCGATTGTGCTTTAGTTTTTATCATATGACTCCATACACTTGTACTTCATTGGATTTCAAACAGTCTATGTCATGATTGTATATGGTATCACTATCTTTTGATACAGATTGGATCATCAAATCACAAACTTTAGCTATCATCTAAAGATCCTCACCCCACCACCTTTTGGTTGTATGAACTTCTTCTATCTCCTTTTTTTATTCGAATGGCTACGTGATACACTCACCTTCAAAGGGTTGGAAGATACTTTTGACACCAAGGATTCGATACACCGGTTTGTGATTCCCAACTCATCTGAACCATAATTAGAATGGTTTTGTGGCATGAAGAGCGAGTGAGCGACAATGCAATCTTTCCAACCATTGAGAATGCAAGAGCTGAAAAAAATTCCCAATTTGTGAACTAAATTGCCCTTTTCAACATCTTCCGTCAGTTGAAGGTATTTGGCTGCACATCGAGCAGCTACGATATTGTAGGCGCTCAGAGTGATCGTGATTCCGTAGGAGAACTTTACATCTAACTCAAAAGCATTATTGACTCCATGAAAATCCACGAGTTTTATCATTTGAAGTTTTGAGGATTCAGTCTTCAGAATAGTCTTTCTGCAACTGGTAGAAGTGGAACCTGAAAGTGGAAAAACAGAGTGAAAACATATAATCAAACAATTAACATGATACCAAAGAACATAATTTGCAATCAACGAACATGATATAACAAACCTGGCATATGGCAACAGCATAAACCTCCTCTTCAACCCTGTCAGTTCTTTTCTTAAGTTCCTGTTTTCCACAGAGCAGAAGATGCCTCTTCAAGGCATTCTACATAAGACAAAAACATGTCAGTCAATATTATGCAAATAGTTAGTAGAAATTTTCGGCAAATTACATCAATTTACAAAAAAAAATGTACAGAACCAGTCACATTAAGCATTTGACACCCAACCAGGTCAACATAACTAATTCCTAGACCACAAATAGTTAGAAAAAATAAAAATTGTTTACTAATTTAGCTGGCATATGAATTAGAATGGAAAAAAGAGATATCACGTTTTTAAGTAGGGGTGTCATACTCCATAAACAATTGAAACCAACTGAACCGATGGCTAAAGGCTCGAACGCCATACACTCATGAATCTCATCAACATCTGCATTTTAAATCCTAACTTTATTTGGAAATACACTCTAATATCACAAGAGAAAATGGCAAACACATAAGTGAAATTAGTTAAAACGAAAAAGAGGTGAGGTTTTGGTTCTTACCATCTTTGCCGGAAACAGAAGGACCTTGAGCCGCCAACGTCTTTACCCACCCCGTCTCTATTTCGACTTCGAGCCACCACCCCGTCATCGCTCTCATTCTCGTGCATCTTACATTCCATGGTCCGAATCTCTCGCTCTTTCTTCCACATCTCTCTCTCTCTCTCTCTCTCTCTGTGCTCTCTCTTTCTCTAGTTTCTCTCTCTTAGTCTCTCTCTATCTGTTTTGTAGGTGAAGGATGAGACATGCAATGGTCACACGTGGAAGTCAGTAACCTAGGTGTCTTTTTTTTTTTACTATAAATCAGTAAGCCAGGTATTTGATACATACATCAGAGCTATGGGAAGAGGGAACTATATCTTCTAGCTTTTTCAATTGAAGTTGTCAACTGCAAAAAAGCAATTCTGAAACAATCCAACTCCAAAAAAGCAATCATATGCGATTGACAGATTGCTATATTGTCACACCCCGATATTTCCACGTATTACCGGTGGGGAGTATCGTGACGTAGTTGATATCATCATGGCCAAACAACACAATATATAAATGCACAGCGGAAGCAAAGATAGATTCATTTCAACTTTAATGAATTGTAATATTAAGTATCACGAAATAGTTGAAACAGATCCACAGGCGGATCAAAATAAAAAGGAGACATTGTTCAACAGTTTTATGACATCCAAGCTTGCGAGACTTATTGTGGAC